>JAWNOO010000032.1:5000000-6250000 GCA_035045905.1 Drosophila anomelani | reverse complement strand
GGCGCCGTAGCACGAACGTCAGGCTCTCGTCCTCCGTAATGCTATCCTTGCGGGCCAGCAGGAACGCATCGAAGGCCTCCCGCTCGGCCCGCTTGGCCCGCTGACGATGAATGAAAGAGCGCGCATACGACTGAAGCACCACCGCTCCGTTCTCCTTCTGGCGCAGCTCGTTGCGCTTTTGGCGCTCCTGGGCCGCCTTCCGTATCACAGTGTCCCTGTCGCAGGTGTGTGAGGCTCCGCCCAGACTTTGCACCGGACGGCGACGGTACTCGCCGTCGAACCCGAACATGACTCTGCACTATTGTGTATTGTTGTGGTCACTTCCAGATGGATGGTGCCTTATAGTGGATGGATGTAAGGTGTAGAGTGAAGTGGAGTGGTGTGGGCGCTACAGCTGATCCGATCCGCTGCTCGTTCCACCAGCCTTCTGTTGGCAACTGCTCTCAGGCGACGCTCCTCCTCATGCTCTACAGGACAACTGGGGACGTGACGGGACGCTGCGATTCCGCGGTGACTGTGGCGCAGATTCTCCCTGGTCGAAATTCTCAACTCGTACGCACTGCGCCTCGGGCCTATGGACAAATTTAAAGTGCGTAAAATCCTAATTTCCGAGTGATTTGTGTATTTTTCTTGTATATTCCGATAGCAATGTATCGACATCGGGGCCACCACCACTGAATGGAATGACTAGCAGCCAGATGCGGTCTGGATTTCGGATTCGCTTAAATTCCACTCGATTCGAAGTTTCCAGAATGTACGTTGATTATTTTCCGATTTTCGTAAAATATTTTCAGGTGATTAGAAATTAGATTAGAAACAATCTTGACCATTTTTATTGAAAAATGTAAGGTATCTGTCATTTTAGAAAGTATATGTATGTAGCCAAATCAAAAATATATCGATACCAGATTATTAATTAGACAAGATAAAAAACAAAGTAGAAATTATAATAAATAATTTTTGCTTTTTAGATTTTTTATCAAATCTTTTTAAAATTTGATTTGGAAAAAATTGTATTCCTGCGTGAATTTTAATTATCAATACATTTAATAATTAAAAATCATAAAAATTCAAATACAAAATAGTTATATCTTTTAACTTTGAAATTGATAGCAATCGCCATAAGCAAGATACGACTTGTATTTATTATTATTTGGTTTAAGATATTTTGTTTAGATTGCACTAATTTTTATTTTATTTTATTCATAGTTGGACAACATCAATTTAAACAATTTAAATAAATAAAGTATAATTATAACAAGAACGTTATACATATACAAGAACGTTATATATTTTATAATTATACTTTATTTATTTAAATTGTTTATTGATTTAGAGAAGATTTATATTTTTTATAATTATACTTTATTTATTTAAATTGTTTATTAATTTAGAGATGATTTAGAGAAGATTATGCTGTAACTACATCACACGTGTCCGAATTTCCTCAAAAACGTACCAAATAAACCTTTTATTAAAAATATAACATAACAAAATAAAAATATAACATAAAGATAATATATATGTACATACATAGATAATAACCCATAAAACATATCAGTTTCTCATTCCGTTTTGCAAAGCACAACGTTGTCTTTAATATATGATTTTGAATACATGAAATATACACATTCATTCGTAAATGAGTAAAATGGCTAAGCCTAAACCACCTAATTAGTAGCTTCTGTTGTTTTTCAGTTAGCAACCGCTTTCCTGCTAATGAGAGAGCAAGAACGGGGCTCCGAGTACTTTTAAGACCGCATATACCTCATCCTCCCTTACGGCATGCTCCTACAGCGAGCTCTGCTTGCCGGCCAGCAGATTGAGCTGGTGCTGCTTCTCGATGAGGGCGAGTAGGGTCCTGGGCACATCCATAGTCTGGTCGTCCACTAAGACAATATCGAAAGTGTTCATGTACTTCTCCATGTTGGCCTCCACGTGATCAAAAAGAAAGCCAATTTTCATAATATGCGAGGAGGCTGGAACACCGGCTGCCATGTCAGCATCGCCGAGGGAGTCGCCCATGACGATGATGTGGTCCCGGTTGTGCACCAGGTCGTAGTATTCGCTGCCTCCTAGCACAGTCTCGTTCTTGTTGAAGGTATGAATCATCGGCTGCTGGAAGCCATCAAGGAGTCCGTCACGGAACTGCAGGAAGTTGGACACTACCTTCACGTTGGGGTGCATAACGTTGGCCTGTCGCAGCACAGAGACCACCGAGTTGCCAAGTCCGGCAGAGAAGACCAACGTGGGAATGTCCAGGCGTTGCAGGTCCGCAAAGAACTCGTGTGTTCGGTCACGTAGCGCATGCTTGTACTTTTCAGCTATCTGATCTATTTCCGACTGGTCAAAGGCGAAGCCGCTAGTTAGTTCCCCGGACTTGGTCCACCACTCGATCATGTACTGGACCTTCTCCGAGATCGGCATGTGTGGATCGATCTCGATGGGCCGATACTTATGGTACAGTTTGTCAGTCTCCTCCTTGAAGTTCTCCGGCAGCGACTGGCAGGCATTAAAGATGCCAAAGCTGCTGGGCACCGCGCCGCCGTCCTCCGTCCGCTGTTTGGTGATGGTGTAGTCAAAGTCCGACACGATTTGCATGCGCTCTGGTCCACCCAGGACGAACTCGTTAATGATGCGCTCCACCTTGGCCGGATCGCGCATTCGACAGTGGTCCTGCGTCAGCTCTGGTATATCCTTAACGCGCAACAGTCCGCCCGCCGGCTCCCTCTTTTCGTCGCAGCCCATTTTTAGTATTGGTGGTGGTATTCTCCGCGTCCAGCAGCAGTAGCTCAGGGGTCGTCTTCCTCTGCTCGCACTATTTCGAAATCTGGCCCAGCGGTTGCTGCTGAGCAAGTGATCGAAGAAAATGCGCTGAGCTTTCGGGAGCGATATCTGCAAATTGTTTAGTCAAGCGAATTAGTGTTGCCTATATATTCCCGATCGCCCGAAAGCGTGCGTGTATTGGTTGCCTTATATCGTTGCTTATAATGCTGACCTTGGACGTGTTTTCTTTTTGGATTTGCCAATTTTTTTTTTTGCTGCGACTCTGGACGCTGGGTGCGGGTGCTTATCAGCTGACTATCGAAGCTCTCTGATGATACCACAAGCTTTTGTATTTATTTATAAATAAATAAAACCAAGCTAACGCCAGAAATTGTGCGGGAAACGCTGTGTAAACATTTGCGTTTTGTTCTTTCTGCGTTCCACTCGCTTCCGCGTTTTAAGGAAAAAACAGCTGTCCGCGCGTGGAACGCCGTGGAATTGGAACGGCCAACATTTTGGAGTTCTGCTATTAAATGCTGTGAATTCATTTATTTAACACAATAATTAATTAAGTATTTATCATTTTAATTTTGGAGTGCTCACATTACCGAAAACATTATTCAACTCAAGATAGACATATTTCTTGCGGCATATCATGTTTACATATTGAAATGTCTTTTAAATATATATTATATTTTGGTATATAATCTCTTACAACCTCTTCAAGCCTAAATTGTACAAAAGAAACTTATTTTAAACAAGAAATGTAACATTTTAACTCAGAAAGGCTTTTATTTTTATGAATAATCTTTCAACCTTTAATTCTCTGCTCTCTAAATTATTTTTTAACAAAATAATAAAATTAGTCCCGTTTCTACGGCGAAATAATAATAATATGCACTAGTAATACAATCATGTAGTTGTGTATATTTAAAAAAAATAAACGTAGTTATAAACAGAACTTAAAAAAGAGTATTTAATGGTTCTAGCCTAGATCTTTAAACTGAACAGCTTACATATTTATAATATGTATCCGGATAACGGGAGTGTAGGTGTGTGTCGCTTAAAATCTAATGGTTTTGCGTGATGATGAACAGCTCTTCAGTTTGCTTCAATCTTCGATAATAATGGCGGCCGGTTTCTGCTGATTTTTAGATGGCACATGGGACTCAGTCGCCGGTTGCTTCACCAGTGATACCTGCTGTTGTTGTGGATTTGGTATCTGTTTTAGAGGCAGAAACTTCCAATCGCCCGGCACCAATGCCTTGAAGTCGGGGTCCTTCGAAAGGTGGCTGCAGAACGAAAAAAACTAGAATTAGCATCGATACATTTTATATCCCAGGAATAACTCACCGATTGAGGAAATGGCCGGCGGCCGTGAAGGACTTGAAATGCACCACATCAAGATCAGGTATCTTGACTATAACGTCAGAGCCCATCACTTTGACTCGGTAGCGAGGCAATCCCTTGGCCCCCATGACTCCGTAACAGCAGTCTGGGGGTTTAATCTTTTTGGTACTATATGGTAATGCCTTGGGTACAGACGAGGCTGCAGCCTGATCCGGACGAACTACAGTAGCGGCCGGCTTGCCAACAACCTTTACTGGCGGAGGCTGGCGTTCTCCAGTGCCCAACAACTTGCTGTTGGGCAGCGAGAGTCGTGTGGATGCTCCAGCTCCTGGTACTGGCAATTTTTGGGATGATACTGAACTGGCAGCCATCGCTTTGGTGGGAAGGGATTGGCGCGGAGTCACCGCCCTGACCACTGTATTGGCATTTCCCGGCAGCGATTGACGTTGGCTGGGAGCACTTGGTCTGGGATATATCTTAACTCCTGCAGTGGGCCCCCCAGCAGCTACGGCGGCTCCAAAGGGTTGCCTTGACTGATTGGCTGGTGGCGTGCTCTTGGCCATTGGTGTTATCATCGGCTTCTTGAGGATAGAGGTTCCTGCAGAGGTGGCTTTTAGTAACGATGGTGCTGGCAATGCTTTCGATGCTGGCTGCTTGGCTGCTCCGCTCACAGTGCGTTTGCTGCCAATCTTGACTGGGATCTCGTTGTTTGGCTGGGTTCCCCCTATTGTGTCTCTGCTGCTATCCAACTTTGTGATCGTTATTCCGCCAGGTGTTACAGTATTGCCACTGCTGAGGAGCTCCTGCAGTGACTCGTTGATCTTGGAGTGCGGCAACGATGGTCGACTGATCTTAGCAGCGGGTGGAAGCACCGAGGAACTGGATGTGGGCAAGGTAGTGTCGCACAAGGACTTCGTGAGCTGCACTTGCGGCGTCAGGTATTGTGTGGTGGTGGTGATATTGGCTGACTGCTCGGCCTCTTTGGCGGCCACCTTGGAAATGAAAGGCATAAAACCGCCAGTTAACTGGCAGGTGGTCACGTCTTTTGGAGGGCTGGGCGGTGAATCTACAGACTCTGCGGCCGTAATCTGCAGGGCTCCGCTGGTGGGCATTGTCTGAATGGTGAAGTTAATTCTCGATTGCTCCTGCTTAATCTGGGTAACAGGTAGTTGGACTACCATTTTCCCATCCGTCTTCACGGATTGCCCCGCCTCAATCTGGTCGTCGTCCTCCTCATCGCTGTCGATGATTACCACTGGCGGGAAAGCTGCTACTGGCTGGTCTACTTTATTGGATATTTCCACAGACAACTGCGAGGGTATCTTGATCGCATCTAACTTAGGCGTCAATTCGTCTTCGATCTCGAAGTGTACTTGGCCGTTTAAGTGCAGCACCCAAAAGGCCATGCTCCGACGATGGCGCTGGACGGGAATGCCATGCTCTTTCTGGTATGCCTCGCGCGTCATCATCTTTCTGTCGACACTCTGGAGCAGCAGGAACACCGGAGGCGGCATGTCCAGGTGCAATGGTCCAAAATAGATTTTCTTCTTGGAGGATGGCGTGACGAAGGCATCATAGGGTGCATTTGGAAAGAACTGCAGACGAACCACCTTTTGAGACTCGGCAGACATTCGCATCACGGTATGAATTCGGGTCAAGGATATCATATCCCCGCATGCTGGCACGAAGATGTGGGAGAAGTCATCGAAGATGTCGAGAACCACCCAGCGATGGTCGTTGTCGTGCAGCTCCGGTATTTGCAGCTCGTCCACATCGCTGTGAGTCACCTTGCGGAACTCAATGTTAGTATGGCCCAAACTGTTAGTTTTTTTCGAGGTTGATGGAGCAGCAACGGGCGGAGTAGGCCGACTAGAAGCCACAGTGGTGGAAGCGGATGTAGGAACCGAAGCCCTCTGGGGATCTGGCGCTGAGGGACCCTCCTCGTCGGCCGCAAGCTTCAGCTTGCGCTTGATGGGCTGCCTCTGACCCTCGGGGACTGGAGACGTGCACTGGGACTGGGACGATGACGCTTCTTCGACCTGCTGCGTCTTCTTCTGATGCTCCCGGACGCGCTGCTTAACGAGTAGTGAGCAAAGCACATTGATCTTCTTTGTGAGCAACGGATGCGTCTGCGGCGTGGGCTTGGTGCAGGCATTGCCCTCCATGAGACGCAGGAATCCCTTGACGAGCCAATAGCTTTTCCTGCCCTGCATGACCACAGCCAGTCTGTTGGTATTGTCATTCCGCTTGCCCTCTATCAGCAACGCCGCCATTAAGGGCAATTTGCGCTGATCGGGGGCAAAGCGGGTGTTAACCACACCGATGGCTCCGCACACCGACGGCATCTGGTTGGTGGTGGTGGCCGCCAAAAATGTGTGAGTCTTCATCTGAACAATCCAGATGTAGACGAAGCCCGACTCGAATGCGGCCAGGAAGTTGGTCCACTTGATGATGCACAGAATCTCCTCGTTGGGGGCCGGGATGATTTTGCTTTCACGCTGCAGTGCCAGATCAATGTCCTGCATCTTCTTGCTGACCAGGGTGTTCATGTTCTTCACCACCTCGTTGTAGAATGATCGGAATTTGGGCGAATCAGTTTCGGTGGCATTACTAACCGACATGGCCACGGCGGTTGCATTGTTGACCATTCCAGATCCCAAAACGTCTACAGAGGCGGCATTCAGCGAGTAGCAGGCAGCGATGCGAGGCACCTGGATGTCCGATGTACGTTGGATTTCGGCTTCGGACGCAGGTGACTCCTCATCCTGGAGCTTCATGCGTTTACTAGGCTTCTGACCCTTGGATGACACCTCGGCGCTTCGCTTCAGCAGCAGGCTGCTCACCTCACTGCTATCGGAATCATCGCGCACCTCAATGACGGGTGCATTGATCCTATCCTTTCTCCCCACATCCCGCTTTCTTTGCCTGTCGATCTCCTTCCGGTAATGCGTAATAGCGTCTGAAATGCGACTCTTGAGCAGCTCTTTGATTTCGGGCGTCTCCTGGCGTTCCAAATACTGACGTACTTTATCCGCGCGGCGCTGATTAAGACGCTGATAGGAGTTCTTTGGCACTGATATGGCTCGACGACAGATGTGAGGAC
This sequence comes from Drosophila anomelani, assembly GCA_035045905.1. Lineage (NCBI taxonomy): Eukaryota > Metazoa > Arthropoda > Insecta > Diptera > Drosophilidae > Drosophila > Drosophila anomelani. Next base: position 6,242,781 of record JAWNOO010000032.1, on the reverse strand, counting down.
GCGACTTGAAGTAGCTGAAAATCGTGTCCAACTCGATCGAACGCTGTACTGGGCAGTCATCCGCAAAGAAGTTGATGGGCGCCGTGACTGTGTCCTTCGGTATGGGGGCTTCTTTAGTATCAGTCTTATCCTCCATTACTTCAGGATTGGGATTTTCCGATTCTGATTCGTTCTTGAGCTTCAGCTCATTCTTCCCCTTGAGTTTCTTCTCCTTACCTTTCTTTTTCATCGGCAACTCCTCCGGCGGTCGCTCAAAGCTATAGTGCGCTCTGACGGCCAGATCCGGATTAAAGTGGGCCACCGGTGTGTTCCATTGCTCCTTATCGATGACCACGGGCTTGCCGTCGGGCGAGTCACCGCCGCAGAAGCACTTGTACAGCTGGTGAGTCATACAGAAGGTGGCCAGGTTGTCGACGTCTGTCAGCCTTCGCAGACCCACAAAGCAATGCTTCAGTTGGGCCAAATCCGTATCCTTGACAGTGCAGCGTTCTTTAAGAACAGGAGACTTCATCTTTGCGTTGGCAGCGACGGCAGCCGCAGTTGCAGCAGCAGCAGCTGCCGCCGCGGCCGCAGCGGCTGCCAATTTCTTTTGTTTCTTCGACGTAGGCGACACCACTTCGACTTCCTCCTCTTCAAACATATCGGTATCGTCGAAATCCTCATAGCGCTTAGGGGCCTTGGTGCAGCGGCGCTTCTTGTCGCCCTGCGAATCGTTAATCAGCAGCGTCTCATTATCGCAGAGCACCAAGGTGGATGTGAAGTCCTTCTCCATCTTTGCTAGACGGGCCGTGGCCTTTCGGCGCAGGTTAAAGGCCTCATCATTTGAGATTCCGTGACCCTAAAATGAAATTGAAAAGGAAAAAATAAGTTGGGAAATTGAAAAGGAGTGCAAACATCAAAATATGCTTACATCAGCTGTTTCCACGCGCATGACTCGAGCCTGATCCCCGCCCAGGCAACGGCACTCTAAGACGCATTCAGGCCTACCGCAATGATCCCGCACAGGTAACTCTGCGCCTGCCAGGCTGGCGCATAGGCAGCCCAGCTGGCAGTGATCTTTGCTGCACGGCTTGTTGGCTGGAAAACAGAGAAAATAACGTTATTAAATTATAATTTTTCTGATATTTGCCTTTTTTTCATTGCCTAACTATAGTCGCTTTGTTTATGGTATTTCGCATTCTTAAATTTCTTCTTCCAGACTTTAAGGTACCAACTAATTGCAAGGAATAAAAAGTTATGTAATGAAATATAAACTCACCGTCAGCATTCCTGGCAGCAGCATCTATGATAGTGGCATTCAACCTACGCAGCTCGTTGGCCAGACGCTTTTGCTTGTTGGGAAGTCGCTTCTTGCCGCCCAGTTTTTCCACCTCCTTGCCACCTTCCTCCTTCGTAGAACCCAGCTCAGACGACCGCCCTAGGGTGGAACTATCAATCGCCGCATCTGGATCCTCAGTAATAAAGCTATTCTCGCTGCAGCTGATGGCCACCGTGTTGATCATGTCGTTGATCATATCGGCACAGGCGAGAAGCTCGGAATCTGCTTCAAGCGGCAGCTTCTGTCGGAAAGTGAATTCCTGCAGTTTCTCGGGCAGCTCGTTAAAGCTAGCATCTAGTTCTTCCGATCGATCCACCACACGGCGTACCAGTATGTGATTCCGGTCATTCAGGTAGGGAATAACAAACGTGAAGCTCTTCCGACGACCGGCTGGCGTCTGAGCAGCCTGTTCTTCAGCATCCTTCATGCAGGCGGGCGGCTGCTGCAAGGTGGACACACTAAACTCTGCCCACTCCCGTGTGATATCGTGATGGGGCAGAATATGCTGAAGATACCGCTTAGCGATCTCGTCCAGAGGCCGGCCCACTTCCGGCATCACGTCTAGCTGTACGGTCGGCATACTCACAACCGCCATACTGCCGCCGGCGAGCAACAACGCGGCCGTGTCGTCATCTAGCGGCCTCTGCAGCGGTTTCTTAGACAGCGGGCAGGGGCGAAAAATGGCGGGTAGGGGAAACTGATTGAGGATTTTTGGGTTCCTAGGCGAGGGCGTTTTCGTTGGAATCACTGTCAACTCCTGACAGATGCGGGCATCCAAACACTGGTCGCTACACTTAATACTGGCCAGCTCTCGAGGCGTAAGACTGCTGAAATAGGGACTCTTCTCGCGCTGCTGATTGTTGCCCCGAGCGCCGGGCAGGCGCACCATCTCACCGTCCACCTGCATAACCTGGAAAAGTATTGGGATGGATTATGTTAATCGTGCTTTAAAATTAAATTATTGCTGAAATACAAACCTGATAATAATACTTTGAATTCTCTGTGGCCACATAGCTAGCCGCCTGCCAACCCTGCCGTGTGAACGGTATTTGGGAGTCGGGTGCCTGCAGCGCCTGCATGGCTCCAATCTTCACCTTGCGCTGCCGCTGCTTGCGCTGCAGCTCCCTGTATATGTTTGCCTCGTTGTTGATGATTGCCATCTTCTGGTTCTTGCAACGCTGAAGGTACTGTCGCCGCTCGGCAACGGTTCGCAGGCGTTGAAGAGCCTCCGGAACGGCGGGCATGTCCATCGGCGGCGGCATGCTATGCGATGTCACCTGCCCGTCATGGCCCATCGGTTCTAGCAGCTTGTCCTTATCCTCATACCCCGAGTCATTGGTATAATGCTCCCGCATGAAGGCGTCCAAGGTGTCGCTGACAAAGGCGGAATTCCTATCCAGTGTCTTGCGATTCTGTGGCACCAGCGGTGTGAGCAGCATTCCCGGCTGATGGACGCTCTCGTCAAAGCCTACAAAATCTTCGCTGCCATCGTCCTCGAAGACAACAGGTAGGGTGGTTCCACTGGCCTCGGAGGGTATATTATCCTCGCGCGCAAAAGTTTTAACGCGCACCTTGCTGATGAGCATGTCCAGAAACTTGCTGCCGCCGGCTTTCTCCGATTTTTCCGGCTTCTCGGCACTGGAGCAGGTACTCGTCTGGTTGCTCTGCTCCTTGCTAGGTGTGGGCGGGGTGGGTGCCTCATCATGGGCAACGGATTGAGCAGAAGACTTCTTAGGTGTTCTTTCAGCCGCCGCCTTTGAGTTGGCGAAGTTTGTCTCCATGGGTTCAGGGGCTTTCGCTTCTTCCTCGGCGGTGACTTCGGAAACCTCTGCCGCCACCCTAGAACTGGCGACGTCTGATTCCATGGGATCGCAGGTTTCAGATTCTTTCTCTAGGGTGCCCTCAGTATCTGCCTCGGCTGGCTTTTCCGGCAGGACCTCCACGTTACGATTGGCATCCTCCATAAATGACAGTCCGCGCTTGCCGCTTTTGAGCAGTTCCAGTTGCTCCTTCATCTGCTTGGAAACCTCCTCGGCACCGAGCGGCTCAGGCACACTATATAGCTCAGTCTCCTCGTACTCCTCGATCTGGCCCATCTTTTTGTAGTGACCGACCAGACTGCTGGACCACTGGCGCACGTTCTGCAGACGCCGCTTGATCATCCGCTTCAGCCGCGGATCGAAGAGCAAGATGCGGACGCGGCGCACGAGGCGTACGCAATGGCTACGCTTCTGCCGCCAGGCATAGGTCCTGAGGACGCAGCGGGCCTTGAGAGCGTAGATCATGAAGCGTTTGGCATTCCACCAGTTGCGGTGTAGGAAGGCTCGCGACACGGGATATTTGCGCTTAAGGTGTCGATATTTGATCAGTTGTTTGCCCCTCAGTATGATTGGAGGCAGATCGGTAGTCATGCTACAAAGTAGAAAATGCGGAAAATCATTATTACGCAGCAGGAAAACTTTAACCTCAAAAACTAGAAGACTTCCAGTATTGCCAATCCTGAAAATGAATAATAGTTGACAACACTGACCGGAAAAGAAAGGATAACTCTCTCCGGCATTAGATACCTGTCAAAAGTTCATACAATGTACTACGTCCTCCAAAGGACGAAAAAGCTGTTCACCTAAATACTTAGTAATTGAAACTAGGCAACTCTGATGGCCTGATGGCAGATACATACAAAGGAGAGGAAAAGCGTCGTTTAACATAATATAGTTGTACAGGCTTTAAACACACACACAGACGGACAATTAATTTACCATTCATTTATTATAGCATTATTACGCACTTTTGCAAACGGACCCCAAGTATCACAGAAACTGTAAGTGCACCAAGCGACAGCGATTGCTGGTGTGGGCTTAGCGCCTTTTCACAGCGCCACACACATGCACACACGCCCGAGCGATGCGAAGAGCACCAGCAGCAGCAGCGAGTCAAAACATTGTTTTGGTTTTTTCCGCACCAATGCTGGCTATGAGCAACGACCGAAATGTGTAGATATGTATATTGCACCAGGTGCAGTCACAATTACATTAAACACACTTTGCGGAATGAAAAATTCGGCAGGCAGTTAATTTGACGACGCGTGCGAATTTGCGATCAGATCACAAACATCCAGATTCCGACTCACAACTTGCATGTGTGTGAGCGTGAGCCCTGGGCCCTCTCCATTCCAGGTATTTCCGCGGAACGGATGGCAACGAGCTAGCGGCTGTTGTTGTTGCACAGGCAAGTGTGAGCGAGAGAGGGGGTGCGGTGCGGTACACGTGCGTGCTTCGATGACCGATTAATGTGCAATATAAAATTTAAGGAAAAAAGGCCAGAAGACAACTTGGGGAAAAGTCCTTATTTTGCAACACTGAAAATGATGAATTAAGTATTCACAAAAGCCTAATTATTAGGATTAATAAACGATCTACGCCTTGAAGAAACGCATTTTGGCTAAGATTTATGAAATACCCTTTATAAAATATAATAAACAGTATTTGAATCAGCTTGGTATAGTAAAATATTAAAAAGTATGGACTTGATTGACAACACTAACTATTCAACGTGGACTATTTAATCGTAAAAAGTACCAGAATAAAAGATTTTAAAAAATTATACGTTTGTAATTCCTAAAACAATATATAAATATCGTCAAATAATAAGAAGTAAACAGAATTATAAACCTATTAAAATACTTTTGGTATATTCCAGCAAAAATTTATTTACAGAGCACATGAAGAATCTTCATTGAGAAACCAAAGACATACAATTTTTGCGGAAAACTAATCAATAACCTCAAACACGAAATCCAACATGGCGTCGCAATGGATACATACACAACCGATCGCCTGCGTCACCTAAAAGCACCCTTGCTACTCTACAAAAATTCCCCTGGCCGGTAATGTCCTGACAAACTTATTTTAAACGCCTTTGAGGCAACGTACCTGCACTTAATGTGTCAATTAGTTGCTTGCTAGCTCTCCGACAGTGGCAGATCCGTCTCCCAGTCGCTGCCGTAAAGTTATTTTAACAATTTTCACAACTCACAGCTCGCGTGAACGACGCGTCGAAAAAAGCATAGCCGTATACATACACAAATAGTGACAGACAAACATACTGCGATAAATAGAACATGGCGACCGATAGGCAGCTCGCCAGGGGATGGTGGAATGGAACGCAGAGCTGCACAGGCGGAAAATTGGGTGCTGATATTTTATTTGTGACGAAAACGTGTTTAGCCACTTGTATTTCCCCCGATCAAAAAGGGAAACTAAAGAATAATAAGAAAGATCATTTAACGTTGCGTTTTGAACTTTGAAACAAGCCAATTTTATGTTTACAAACAAACGGCCGCTCCCCTTGCCTTGCTTCTTCTTCCGCTCTTGTTGTCGTCATCCCTGGCCAACGATTGCCGCCAAAAAGGCTACCGAACTCCACCGGTGGTTTTCTTAGGTTATAAACACGCATGACATAATCCCTCCAATTAAATATCACGAGTTCTTTGTTTACTTTTATTTACGTTCACAAGTTAAGACAAAAATTAATATAAATCTGGATGTCCTGAGCAGTACTGTACCTGCAAAAAAAGAACAATTGTACAATAGTAAGGAAATTACAGTAACGAAAGAGATATATTAATAATTGTTTTTATATTTTCAGCAGGACCTAATTTAGAGGATTGTTTTTGTTGCGGTTAATGTGAAATCATTACACATTTTTCAGCATTCCTTTCACATCATCTAATCATGTACTGAAGAAAATCAAACAAGAAAAACCAACCTTTTTTATTAAAGTTTGCCGAAATCTGCTTGTCTGTTGCCGGGGACTGAAAGGGAGGAGGGAATTGACTTGCATTAGTTGTTGTGTTAGTATAAACAACAATTTTAAGATAGTTTATTATTATCAGTAGGACCTATTGGATAAGGATTTTGTTGCGGTTAATGTGAAAATCATGCCACATAATTCAGCTTTCCATTCTCATCATTAGCAATACAAACAATAATTAGCTATAAACAATAATTACCTTAGTCAAAAAAAGCATGCATTGCCATCTGAAATATAAAAAAGAAAAGATTTGATTTTAGCCAAAGTTTAAATATATTTTAAAATATTATGAATACGAAAAAGTTCAGTAAGACCAATCTCGCATTCAACAGGAGAAGTTTCAATTTTCAGATAGGGGCGAAAGTTTAACACTCATCACTATAAGAAGACTGCAAACTTATTTTTAAAATAAATATTTACCTCTCCAACTGTGAATTTAATACCATTTTAGGATTGATGCCTTTAAGATGAGGTAATCTGTAATATAAAAAAACAATACATATATAGTAAAGTTCTTAAGCAATTTATTAGTTGGTTTAATTGAGTATAAATTTCAGAAAGACCAATATCGCATTCAACAGGAGAAGTTTCAATTTTCAGATAGGGGCGAAAGTTAATACTCATCATAGTATTTTTGTGCTTTTCCACAATATAAAATATTCTTACCTTGGCTTTAAGTTCCCAAAAACCAGTTAAAGGCCGCTTCCTTGAATCGAACTGAAAATAAATATTAAAATTCCTAATTAATATCATTACATTTTAAATATTTTATATATATTTCGGGGTTTAGGTTTCAGTAAGACCAATCTCGCATTCAACAAGAGAAGTTTCAATTTTCAGATAGGGGCGAAAGTTAATACTCATCAGAACTTATTTATTTAATAAGTAAACTAAAGTTTACACTCACCTTATTTTCAATTGAAAGATAATGCTGCTTCCCTTTGAGTTATTTCCATCCTGAAAATATAAAAATGTGCGACATTATTATTTTAGCCAAAGGAATATTGGTAAACAAAGAAACTCAATTGCTTTTGCTTGCTTTTATCTTCAGTAAGACCAATCTCGCATTCAACAGGAGAAGTTTCAATTTTCAGCTAGGGGCGAAAGTTATTGCTCATCACAGAGAAATGCAAACACAGCATTTGAAGTCTTAAAAGAAAAACATATTCAACTTACCGTGCTATCATGGTGGTCTGGCTAACAACTGGAAAGCTAAATAGAATATTTGAATCTTGAAAACTAGCAAACTATTTTTGTACAATAAAATTTACAGTTTATTGCATTGCGAATGTCACTTAAATGCATCAGAAATCTAGTTTTGTATTTCTACACATAAAAACACTCCTTAAACTTAGTAACTATGCAAATTTGTTGGTGTGCCTCTACAAAAAAAACGTAGAGCTTCATACTTTAAAACCTAATCCTATAGAAACTTGTTATTCCTGAGCTTCTCTGTCCCTATCCTTATCCTTCTTCTTCTTCTTTTTCTTTTCCTTTTCCACTGGCTCTGCATCGCCGGATGCAGCCTCCTCCTCAGCAGCTGGAGCCTCTTCATCGCCCTTGTGCTTCTTTTTCTTCTTCTTTTTGTCCTTTGACGGTGTCTCTTCGGACGCTACGGCTGCCGCCGATTCATCAACACTTGAGGTGCTCAGCTTGCGCTGCATGGGCAAATGAAAAATAATCTTTTTAAGTAAAATGTTGAGATGAATTCAATGTCGTTATCTTACCTTGGAGGGTTCACTGGAGCCATTTGTGGGAGCAGACTCAGGAGCCGCCGCAGTTTTCTTGGCACTGTAGTCCACGAACCCAGTTAGCCACTCCTTAGGCGTGTTCTCGTTGGGCCTGCCGAACTTGTCCAACTTGCCAGCGGCAATGAGCGCCTTCTTGGCTGACGCCTTCGGGCCCAAGCCCCACTTGCGGGGGTATGTGTCGCGCTCCATGATCACACGCTTAATCTTGGCCACCACACCATGGTCGCACGACGACATGGTGGCTGTAGTCATCAGGGCAATTGCCAAGCAAATAGCCTCGCCCTTGGTGGTACAAATTACAATCTCCTGATCGATCTCAATGCCATCCTCGTAACGCAGAACACCGGGCAACATAATCTTGGCACCATAGCACACGGCATTCACCTGGGAAAATAGAGAGTGGAATAGTTTGGTCAGATTCGATAAAAGATTTACTCAAAGGATATAGATTTAGTGGAAGAGAATGTCGTCTGAAATTTCTTTGTCGAACGCGCGGAGTAAGCGCTGCCCAACATACACACATCAGTGGCGGTTGCTGTTCCCAATCATAGTCACAGGCGCTCGTGGGGATTGCAAGCACCTGCCGGCTTAATATCATGGGGTAATTAAGCCAAATCTGGCACCGAAACTCACCGAACTGTCCTTCATAATGATGCGCTTGTGGTTGACCAGCAGACCCTCCAACGGCTTAATCACACGCCGCAGCATTGTCTCGTCCTTGTGGTTCTCGTACAGCCACATGGCGTCCAAAACGTCATGCATGGTCACCATGCCATCGCGCTCTGACTGAATGCCCGAGCGGACGCGACGCAGTTCCAACATCTGGCCACCGACGCCCAAGACCAGGCCCAGATGGACGCACATGGTACGGATGTAGGAGCCGGCCTCGCAACTAACCCAAAAAACACCTAAGCACGTGAATAGTAGCCAGCGACGGAGGAGAGAAAGAGATATGGTGGTTTTAAAAAATAAAATGTGCATTTGCTTAGTTTGGCAAATACTGGAGTTTACTGATTTAAGCTAGACGAAAGCCAGCCTGCACCCCTGCTGGATAAGCACATTCCAGCGGCGACGCAGCGGCTCCATAAGAAACGAGAGATAAGGAAAGCTAAACTTACCCATATTTCGGCTCTCATCGTAGTCCAACAGCTTGCTGTCGTAAACGGTTCGCACTCGCAGCTGGCGCTTGACGGCAGAGATAAGAGGCGGACGCTGGAAGAGGGCGCCGCGCAGCTTCTCCAGACCCTGGCGCACCTTGGCCACCGATTCCACGGCGCCGTGGAGCTTGAAAATGGCAACATACTCCTTGCCGGCACTCTGCTGCGACTTCACTAGCCGAGTGGCTCTGTCGATGCAAACAATCAGACAACCTGCCGAGCACGCGGTTGCACATTGAGGTTAGGTTAGGTCCGAACTGGGAAAACTCGCGCATCGTGACTTACCTGTGACTTTGGGATCGAGCGTGCCCGAGTGGCCCGTCTTCTCCACCTTCAGGATCTTCTTAATCCAGGCCACCACCTCGTGCGAGCTAGGGTTCGAGGGTTTGTCCAAGTTGATGAATCCCGTCTTCATATACTCTCGGATATCGCGGTTCAGCGGCGACGATCCATGGGCCAGCGGAGTGTAGTGGTTGGAGCGGATGTTGAGCTTGTCGAAGTTCTTTAGCAGCAGCGGCCACTGCGAGGTGTCCAGCTCTGCAATCTTGGATGAGGGCTTGATGTGGAAGTTGCCCTGCTTCTGCAGCGTGCCAATGTCATCGCCGTCCACGGGCTCCTCCTTGATCTTCTTCTTTTTCTTCTCCTTGCGCACCTCTGCGGGAAGACAGTCCCTGTAGTTGCAGCCCCATGTTCATTCATCATTTCCAGCCACTTACCAACGTCAGCCATTTTGATGCGGTCGTCTGTTAGCGAGATGAAAAATAAAGACTTCCACACGTGTTGCGCGCGAACAGAAAAAGGAACACACGTGGTAGTGATAACATCAATGTATCGAACATCGATGTTTTTACCGATGTTTTTGTTGATATCGATTATATCGACTATCATTTAAGAAACCAAGCCAAGAAACTTCGCAATAAACTCACCGTTTGCTCATTTTGGCGTTTAAAATACCATATTCTCTTCACTTTTGTATTAATGGTGATTTATAATATTAATATTTAGTTTTTATTTACGGTTAGATTATCATTCGTAAATTAAGTGACCCATTGGACAGAAATAAAAATACTAAATAGCTTGGTTGCTCTTATTTCGACATCGACATTGATTTTAAAATTTCGATGGAATCTTTCGATTGTTTATGGTTAAGAACTTCGCTAAAAAAGAAAACAATCTCAAGTTAAATTATTACAAAATTGTTAATTAAATTTCAAACCAGCCATGTCGAGACGTGGATTATTGCTGATGGGCCAGTGCATGCCCTGCATCAAACAGAATGCCTCGAAGATCCGCATTCGGCGCATGGAGATGGACAAGAACCTGAATATGGTAAGAGCTTAGCACCCTTAACCGTGCCGCACGGAATTAACCAGTTCTCCTGTTGTTTCCTTAATAGTACTTCAAAAAGGACGAGTTTTACTTTGCCCACGATCCGCAGAAGGTGTGCAAGACCGGCGACGTGGTCCTGATTCGTGAGCTGCCCGAGCGGCTCACCCGCCTGATTACGCACGCCGTGGAAAAGGTCGTCTATCCGCTGGGTGACATAACCGATCCGCTCACCGGCAAGAAGGTGGTCGTGGGCAAGTACCGTGAGGACATTGAGATGGCCAACCAGCTGTTTGGCAAATCGTCGAAGGCATTTGACTACGAGAAGGCGCCGCCGCGCGGTCGCCTGGAGGGAACCAAGGATTTCACGCACGGCGAGACGTATATCAAGTACCACGAGGATGGAAAGGACCAGCCTTTTGCTGTGTAACGTATGCTACGTCCCTTACCTGTTAAGTTTATAGTTTCTTTGATAGTAAAGTGCATTAATTTGTCATAGATGAAAAGAGGTAATCTTTTGTAATTGATTCTTTGGCAATCCTTCGTGGTTTTTAGACATAAATGGATTTAAATGCTGTTGTAAAGGTTAAAACCATTTTTAGGGACCTCAAAAGGCCATTTTCTGCCCACTTAAAGTCCTTGAACCTCGATTTCTCTACATATTTTATTTAAATGGTCGATATTTGTTTTGCATTTATTAATGATTTGTTTGTCTTTACGTATAAATGTATTCATTTCAAGTTCTGCTCTCGCTGATCAACAGTTTTATGGTTTTCTTGTCTCATTTTCCTAATTAAAACGAGTTTTCCGTGTTGGGTGGTGTGCCGGGAGAGGACATTGCCGCCTACATTAATTTTTGGGAGCTCAGGTTCGATCCATCCGTGCCATAAATTAAGCCGTAAACTAATCACAATCTCTTACGATCCTAAAGTTGTACTGGAGTATGGGGTTTGCCAGGTGAGCGCTGTCATCGCAGAGTTTTTGCTGTAACTGAAATTGTTGAGGGATCACTGAAGGCGTTTGTTTTGAAGGCATTGAACCCACCTGCTCGAGGTCCTGGCTGGCGCGCAGCATAAAGTCGCGCAGGAAGTAGCCGCGGGCGGGCAAGTCCAATGCCAGGATGAGTTTGTTGTTGCCCAGCTGCTTGAGGATCTTTACCCCGCTGCTCACCGGGGCCTCGTCATCCTCGTTGAGCTGGGCGTTGGCATTGGCCTTGGCCTGGTCCTCATCGATGCAAATGGACCACTGCAGCGGCTTGTTGGAGCTATCAACCAAAATAGATTTAATTTCATGTGAAAACATGGTATTCTTTCACAAACCTCAGATGGAGCTCCAAGCTACTGGCCTGGAGATAACGCGACACTGGAACTATGTAGCTTATGTTAAGGGAACTACCCGTGCTGGGACAGAACTGCTCCACATCGATGCTGTGATTGTACTGGGCGGCCAGCACGCAACTGGCTACGCTCCAGCAGTCCAGCTGGAAGGGCGGCAGCACCGTCTCATCCGCCTTGGGCAACTGCTCCTGGGCTGTGGCAGGCTGAACCAAGCGATACACCGGATCTTCCTTGCTCGCCACCAACGCTTCCGTTTCCTGGGGATATTTTTTGGCCAAGGCATCGGTACTGTGCGAGTTCTTGCCAAGGAAACCGGGCTGCGACTCGGTCTCATTGCCAGCGGCTACGACGGTGGCAAGTGGCTGTGCCTCGATTATATCTGGATCCGGTTCCTGCTCCTCTGCAGATTGCAGATCGTCTTCGACATGCTGCTCCTTTACATTGGCATCTACATTGTCCGGCTGCGGTTGAGTCGGTGGCAGTTCCTCGAAGCAAACGGACTGGGGAGTGGAAATATTGATCTTAAATTCGTTATAGATGTGGAAATTGAGAAGCTATCCTCACCTGACAATTGTCGCTGACTGACTCATCCCCGTTGCATTCGGCAGGCTGGCCAAAGATCGGCGTCTTCATGCTCTTCTGCCTGATCCACTCCAGACTTCGTTGATTCGCCGAGCGCCTGCCCAAATTGGACTCCCTCAGACCTGCTCCCTGGTACTCGAAGCCGTACACTCCGGTAATAGGATTGTCCACCGACTCGTTGGTGTTGCTCAGGTTCTGCAGGTCTAGGGCATCCGGATTGTCGCTGCTGTTACGCACGGGCAGCGCCGGCGGCGGCACATCCAGCGCCTGGGAGAGCGGACTCTGGGCGGGCTCGGTGCTCACCTTGTTGGTGGTCAGAGCCAGGTTGGCCGTTGGAGGCGATACCGTTTTGTACACGTTCGTATACACGGCGCCTGTGTTGAACTTGCGGATGGCATGACCAGCGACAGCAGTCGGCGGATCAGAGTCTGATGATGACTCGGAGGCGGGGCTGGCAATGGTGCCCACCACTACGATATGCTCATCCAGCTTCAAAGCGGACAGCTGCGACTGCTTCTGCTGCTGCTGCTGGGCGTCAATGTCGATGGAGTTGTTCTCAAAATCCTGCGGCAAGGGTATGGCCTGTGGTGGCTTTTCTGTGGAGGCCACCGTCTCGTTGAGAACCGGAGGCGGAAGAGTTTTTGCTGGCAAGGAAGGCACATGGACTGCCGGCGTCTGGAGCAACTTCTGACCCGCCGCTTGACGCAGTGCATCCTGTGAGATGGGCCACTTGGTCTTCTTGCTGTTGAGGGTCTTGTTGCTGAAACGTGGAGCCGTTGTTGTGAAGGAGGCATGCTTGAGGCTCTGTTGTTGGGCACCGGCCACCTGTGGCTTCGTCATCACAGCCGCCAGCTCCTCCGTCTCTTCGTCACCGGGGCGATATCCGGGCGGACGCGTTGTGCTTGTGGCGTATATGCGACCTGGCCATCCGTTGTTGGTCTTGTTCCGGAAGAGCGTATGCAAGTTGTGGAAGTAATGACGATCCTCATCGCTTAGGTGCGTTGACCCCGGCTCTGGACGGAACATGTGACCGTTGCCAAAGATCTGGTAGCCATCCATTTGCTGCTGCTTGTTGTGCTCCACGAAGTACAACGTGGACACGGCCGCCAGGCTGTAGAAAATGGAATTATAATCCATTCCGAGAGATATTAAAATAAATACTCACCAAGCAGCCATCACGATGATCAGTAGGAAGATGACGATCTGCAGGGAACGGCTGGAGCACACCTCGTAGCCATCACGGCGGCTGCTATAGGGCTTGAGGGCTCCTCGCTCCGGCAGCAGGCAGCGCGGCTCCAGCAGATCCTTGGCACGCAGTTGCTGGCTGTTTTGGCCAATGTTGGCACGTTCCAGGTGTTCGATTCGGTGTTCCAGCGACCCAGTTACCTTGCACAGCTCCTTTACGGCCCCAATGTTCTCCATAAGGATGCGATCCTGCCACAGGGATTGAGTTTTGGTGAAATGATAACAAGAAGCTTGACAGAGAGTTGTCTCTTGCTCACCTTGTTGACCAGCAGGAAGTTCTCAATGACCTCTCCGTTGGGCAGCACCACGCTGCCAGCCTCTTGCACCGCATCGGGTATGACCTCGCGCACCTCCTGAGCAATCACTCCGGTGTCCACAATCTCCCGGGTGTCACTCTCGCGCCGCAGCCCCGAGTGGACGGCAAACTCCGGCTCATAGCGGTAGCGCACGATCCGAATCTTCTGCAGATTACGAAGCTGGACCGATGTATCCAGCTCGCCGATCTCCTGCTTGGCGCGACTGTCACTGGGCTGGACAATGTGGCCGGAGACCTTCAGGTTGCCATGCACCACCAGGCTCTCATCCGGGTGATCAGTGTTAATGCCCACCCGGCCGGCATGGAACACCGACTCCTGGGTGAGGCCGCGTTGCCAGCAAAGATCCACATCGGACTCAAACTGGCCCGGATTTGAGGCGCGAACGATGATCTTCTCGCTGCCATGGCTCACCACAGGAAAGTTTCCAGAGATTGTATGGACATGCAGACCCACGACCAGCTGGAAGAAGCGCTGCTCCGGATTGGGACGCCCCTTCTTGCGCATGTTGTTGTTCGTCGTCTCCGAGAAGTGCAGTCGGCCGACGGTGATCTTGCTGACGATGTGCTTCTGGAGATCGATGCTGCACGAAGAAGATATTTCATTTATAAAATCTATATCTCCAATCTCTAATAGATCTATGTACTTACGGTACGGGATAGAAGGCCTTCTTGGAGCGATCCGACTGACTCTGCTCCACGCGGATGGTCTGGTTGGGCGCCTCGAATTTGACGCCATAGAAATGCAAGTGGAAGGATTTGATTTTCTCGAAGCCGGACGGTGTCTTCACGAATTTGGCATCGCCCTGGAGGCGCGCATGGCAAGTAACCTGGAAGTGGTTCTTCTTCTGGCACACGTACGCGTCGTCCGAGACGCTAAAGTTGAATCCCTTGTCCGCGTCCACGCGGTAGTACATCACAGACAGCTCCTGGAGATCCTGGTCGACCAGCTTGTGCCAGTGCTCCCGCTGGAAGTCATTGAACCGGATGCACTGTCCTCCCGCCGGATCTCCCGCTTCGCTTCCCGAACCCGAACCAGATCCCGATCCCTGAGTCACTACACCGCCGCCGCTCGCCTGTCCGTCAAGGCTGTTGTCCGCCTGCGAGTGAACGGCGGACAGGGCTGGCGACACGGAGGCGGAGCAGTGCGAGGGTGCCGGCGTTGTCGCTGTCGTTGGCGTGGGCGTCGGTGTGGCCAGCGAGTGGTGGGAGGCGCGCAGTGGGCTCATCCGCAGGCCAGCGTCCACTTTGGGCGCCGGCGAAAACTCTGGACAATCGAGCTGCGTGGACATCTTGCGTTTGCGCGACAGCGAGTGCACGGGCGTTGAGGGAGCGGACACAAGATTCAGCGACAGCTGGCTGGTTCCGATCACCTGGACCCGGTCCCCCAGTCCCAAGGCAGAGGTCAGTGTGCAGGTGGGCAAGTTCTGGTAGCTCCCAGCCGTGTACATCCCCGCTGCTCCCACTGCATTGTCATAGTAGGGCATCTGGTCCTGGCCCAGGCCCTGGAGGTGCTGCAGATGCTGTTGCTGGTGTGGGAGAAACTGTTGCTCATTGAGTTGCTGCTGGTGATGCTGCTGCTGCTGCTGCATGTTGGCATGCTGCTGTTGCTGCTGGGAGAGTAAGTTCCCCGGATTCATTATGAGCCCGGTTTCGTGCTTCACCCGCACATCGGCTTGCGGAGTGGCAAAGTGATGCTGCTGCTGCTGCTGCTGTTGCTGAGGAGGCGATGCGTACTGGCCGAGGTCTGTTTGCAACAGACTCCCCTGGTGCTGCATGTGCGTAAGTCCAGGATAAATCAGATCCCGACTTGGCATGGCCATGCCATGCGCCTCCCCCAGCGGACTGTAGGCGGGCTGCGAGTCTGGTGGACTCTCCGGCAACTGTGTATGCACATGAGCCTGCACCTGTGTGGATACAGGCGTGCTTAGGCCCATCCGTCCGGAATCCAAACCATTCATTGGCGGTGTGTGGGGGTTATCCATGGGAGTGCCGCCACCACCACCAGCACCACCACCACCACCGGGGGCCAGATGCCCGTTGTGGTCATTGTGTCCCAGCTGTATGCTGTCGTCGAAGTCTCCCTGCATCAGCAGATCCAGATTGTCTATGCCATCATGGTGTATGTCTGCCAGATCTTGGGGGGCTGTTAAAGAATTTGAGATTTTGTTTGAGATTTAATAAAGTTTAAATCCGATTAACCCTTTAATCTTAATTATATTTTATTAAAATTTGAATTATAAACTATGCTTAAATATTGTTTATTTGCCACAAATTAATTATATTAAACTTGAACTTGAACTTCAAAAAAAATTCTTTTATTTTTATAAATAATTAATATACTTTATAGCTTATAACTAACATAGAAATATTCTCAGAAATTACGTTTCATAACTTTTTAATAAATAAAACTATTTCTGAAATACTTATAATAATTTATAAATTGCTTATGCTTTTTGAGAGCTTTAAATACAAACTCTCCCTTTAGTCTCCAATCCTAACTTATCATCCCAATTTTAATTAAAATATGTTCCATCATTCCATCAATTCTAAAAATTAATTTAATGAATAAAGTAAATAATAGTCACACTGCCACGTAAGTTAAATTTAAATATAGGCAAAAAAAATGTCCTTATCATTCAAAGTAGAGCAAAGTCCGGTGATACTGGCGGCGTAAACATATTTCAGTTTCCAGTTTTATAGAAATTGAATATCGTACGTATTTGTGGGGGCGTTTACCAGACATACGCAGAGATTATAATTATTATTATTTTCATTGCATTTAAATATGAAAAACAGATTCGTGGCACTCTAAAAAACAGGGAGCACACAGCACTGATAAGCCCTGAAATTCCCAGTCTGTGTTTGATCGATAAAAGCCTAGGCAAAGACCGAACGAATTTGTTGACGTGCCAAATAAATTGTTGTGTAATTTATGCATAGATCCTACTGGCGGTGCAGAGGGAGGATTATGTTAACATTTACATTTACCATTCAGCGTCTTGGGGTAGTCCATAATTAATTTGTTGGTTCGTTCACAGGAGGAGTACAGGAGTCAATAAGGACTCCGTTCAGTGCCAGCGGCTGCTCGCGGCGTCTGCACTGATGGCCAAGTTAGCAGCTGACTAACCAGCATCCATGGAAACACAAATGGGTTTTTTTGTTCAAATTGAGTTTTTCAGCTACTTCTGCTGCTGCTGCTGCTGCTGCTGCATTTTGTATCTTGTATCTGAGAAAACAATTATCTAACGCACGTATGAGCGAGCATACGGTTGATGCACTCTTCACAACCCACTGAGCAGCGAAAATGCAACGGGGGCGGGTGCTCGGAGTGATTAAAAAATTAAAAGCTCAACTGGATAACTGAGCTGGAGCCAGGGCCCAGCTAATACATTGGCATGGTAACCAATGAAAGCGAAGATGAAAACGAAACCAAGTGGCTGGAATAAAGGCAGCACTACCAGCACCACCAGCACCAACAGCAGCAGCAGCAGGGCTTCAAATTCAAATCAAAGTACAAACTATTGTTTACACAATTGTTCTCTCGTTCCCTAGTCACTGGCATATGTAAATAAATATAGAAGAAATATTGTTACAAATGCATCCCCCAGGTTAATCGCGATCGAAAACTGTTTTCACAATCTCAAATGCTGGCTGGCTGGTAACTTGTAACTTTGCAACTCTATTATTTGGTTAGTCACTTGGCGGTACGTCGGATGCGGATTGGAAATATCTGAGCACTGACTGAGTGAGGGCAGCGGCAGCGGTATCATAACCAGTGTGCAAATATTTGGGCTTCCGTCCCGCCGCCAGGCGAGTCAATCGAGTCGGTCGTGTTATTGATCAAACAACCTGCTCGTTTCGTGAGCCGTACAAGTGGCATGCAAATCCCACGGAGGGGGAGTTGCGGCCTAGCAAGTCGTACAGAAAAAATATATTAAACGATTCCCCAGCCATATCATATATATATCCTGATTGTCTCATTCCGCTGGCTATCTGTGCCTGTGTGTGGGTGTTCGAGATGCAGAGCCTCAGGCAGGGGTTTGAGATACTCTAATGCTCTGGGTTTATATTGATTTCCCTTAAATATTTATTTTAAATAAAATTTTTAAACTTAGCTTTGTCTAAAAAATTATATTTTTAAATATATATTGGAAGTCCCCCAAATATTCATACTTTTCAGATCTTTTTTGGGATATTTCATGGCCATTTCCCAATTAAAATCTTAATTTTGTATTAAAATAAATATATATGTTGAAATAAAATATTATGCTTCTAAAACCCACATCTCTATACCTCAAAAAGGGTATAATAATCCCCATCTGAAGCTCCTTTGCTGTTTATATCTATTTTCGGTAGCCACTTTGGTTGTCAATGACGAGGCGAGTCGAGCCCAGCCTTCAACGGGGCCACAGCAAGGACCCCATTTGAATTTGAATTTGTTATCCTTGCCAAAAATATATACGTTATATGCACCGAAACACTTGTGGTAATCGGTAATAGTGGAATTCGCTTATTGTGTACTTACAGAGTCCTAAGAAATCAAGGTCCATATTCAAGTTACTTCAACTGCATCCTGTTCACGTAGCTACAGCATGACTGGTGTCGGACCTGCAATATAAATCAGAGAGATGCGTCCATGGTCAAGCTTAAACTTTGCTGGAAATTTTGCAATTCGACTATAGATTTATCGCGTTTATTATATAGAACAGTAGTAGTCGGAGAACTTTTTCCTTATATTTCACAGTTCCAATGAAAGTCGCCTTTAGTTTTTGCTTATGTTTATTTTTGAGGGAAGTGTTCAAGGTCTAAAGTTGGAATGGGTGCTTCTTTGTTGGGCGATAAGGCTAAAAATTTGTATATTTTATACTAGGAATATGTTTTATAAAATATTTTGGAGATAATACCAAGAGTGTCTTGCCAAAAAGGAAAAACAAAACCAAGCTTAAGATAAAATATAAAATGTTTGCTTGTCTGTGCCTAGGAGTACCAGCTTAAAGCTTTACATTTATGTAGAAATTTGGTAAGGGCTTTGGATCTCCATTTAATCTATCATCTTAAATGCTAATTCTGCGCAAATCGTTCTTTAATTCCGCAGCCAAATTGTCATTCATACATTTATATTTATATTCCCAGAACTTATATCTAAGATGTCTGGCTGGGTAACAAAGCAAAAACAAAAAACAGAAAGAAAAAAACAAACATAAATGCGAGATAAGTTAATCCGCGCTTCCAACTTGCGGAACTTGCGGCGTCTGGGCAGCAGCTTTATCGCATTTGGAGTGGGGGTCAAAAAACAACACGGCTTCCAGGCGATATGCAGCAGTAACTAATTTGCATCAAAGCCAACAAAACACGTGACACTCGACAACGAATGAAATGTAAAATGAAAATGGCTTTAACTAAGCTTATTTACTAATGCAAATTAATGATGAGCATCGGATGCTGGCCCAGAGACCCTCATAAGTATGCAATAAAAAGTGAGATTTACTCATTTTATAAAGATAAATGTGTTGTTCTCAAAGATTAAATATTTAAAAAGCATTTTATATTCCAAACTAACAATATAAAACATATTTTTAAATTATACTTAACAAACAAGCACATTTTTAAGAATCTGAAATATGTTAATGTCACACATGGCGTATACGCAATATCAACATGATTGATTTCAAGACAAAATAAATAATATTTTCAACTGATTTTGGGCCAGCCTTGATTCGATTTTAACTCTTCCCTTATGCGATCGGTTCAAGCTGAGATTACTTGAAAGTGGGTTTTCGAAGGCAGACTTTGCCTCCGCTTTGTCATGGCTGTTTTGTCGCAATGATTTTGATTGAATTAACGCCCTGGCTTTCATATATAGATGTGTACTATGCACATACAGATATATAGTATCTCCTGGGGCTGCTCGCGCGTCAGATAAAGAACGCTTCCTCTTATAATAATATAATGAAATGCTCAAGTGATTTGATTTAGTCGGACGCCGTTGCGGCAGGGCAACTAAAAATAAACCAAAAAAGCAAGCCAAAAAACCAGACTCGTGCTCGTGACGAGAGTTTCACTTGAAGATGCTGCCAAGACAGCTGAGAAAAAAGAAAAAAAAAACCTAAGAAAAACCTGTAGTTGTGGGCTATTGATTGTTGTTTGCCGTTTATATTACGGAGTCGGAAGTTAATATCTGTTTGCTGATATTTTCAGCATTTTGCAGGGCACCGCGCTTGACTTCTTTAACTTTGACTTTGGCGTGGCCGAGACTCATCCTTGGGGCCGCCATGGACGGATTTCTGTCTCATCATCATGCCGGCGCATTTAGCGTTTTTTATTAGCATTTCAATAAATCCACAAATATCCACAGAGATTGTACGACATCTCTCGCGCTCTCGTATGGCGTGCGGCTGTTCGAATAAAAAAAAACACGAAATTAAATGCCAAAACCACCGCAGATTGCACGTAAGCAACGATCAAATTGAGCCATAAATATGAATAAAATTCACTACAAGTATTTTTTGTTGCTTCTGCTGCTGCTGCTACCAGAGCAATGCTAATTGCTGCTGGCATGGGATTCACTCAGCTAAACAAGTCAATTACGCTTAGGGTACTACTCTCTTTGGCCAGCCAGCCAGCTAGTCAGTCAGGCATCCCAGAGAATTGGTTATCAAGTTATCGTTGAACCCATGACTTTAATTTGGCCCAAAAGCCAAGCCCAAAACGGAGTTTAGACATCATAATGTAGATGTGTTTGGAAAAGGCGTCAGCAGGCTGACAATTATCAATTGAATTAGCATTGGATTCCTAACCATATCGCCAAATATCTGAGCCAAGTGATCGAACCCTAAGCCATATGGATTTCGCAAAAATTTTGGGGCAAGGAGAAATGGAGGTTTATGGCCCGAAGCTGATCTCTTTAGAGTCTAGACGGAAGTGCGTCATATAAATATGAGTCAACGAGGCTGATCCATTGATCTTAAGGCTAGGCTAAGGCTTAAAACTAGCTTGTTGTTAGGATTTAATTTAAATTGTAAATTTAACGGATGCGAGAAATGAAAAGAAAGTCCACACAAAGCGCTCCAAGGAATGGAATATTCCATTTGTTATTGATCGCATATTTAGCATCTTTTCGGGTTTCCAGCTAAACGGATCCAAGCAGCCCCCAGTCCGGATCCCCCTGAGCTCCCGCCCCCGCCTATTAGCGAAAAAATAAACTATGCTAAACAGCTTTCAGCCTCGAGTGGCTCGCTGGCTGGCTGGCTGGTTGCTTCTTCGCCATCTAGATTGTTATTTATAAGTATCTTTGGTGTTTTTGCATTGGCTGCTTTTTTTTTTCAGCTTTTACATATTATTGCCGCCGCCGCCACCGCTACAAGTTGTAGTTGCTTTTTCTGTTACTGTTGCTTTTGCTGGTGGCTGCTGTTCGAAACCCAACCGACCGGTTGACTTTTATGTCTTTGCCTGATGCTGCTGCTGGCTGTGTTGTGAGCGTCTTTTTGGGCTATGGGACACGTTTTTGATTTTTTGCCTTTATTTTTTACCCCGTTTTTTTGCATGCTCTCAGGGAAGGTGATATTAGCTATCAGCTGAGGGAGTTTTCTTTGATTCTACATAGAAATATTCACAAATAAAGTGTTTCTAAAAATATATATTCTAAACATACTTTATTTAAATATCGAAATAATTAATAACCCAGGCCTCTGAGATTTAGCTTTTTAATTTGAAATTGTTTTAATAGTTATTTTGGGATTTTAACTTGATTATATTCCAATTTCCCTTCTTTATTTAAGCATTTAATATGTATAATATTTTCCATGGATAAATGCATATTCATTACGCTTTTTGAGTTAAGATTTACCGAAGTATTTTTTAAATAATTAATTTTATTCTGCTTTTGGTGGTAAAAATGGGTAAAACAGCTAGTATTAAACTTCAGAGATGCAAGATGTTTAAATTTAACTATCAAATTTACAGGATTATTGAAGAAAAGCTGCCTTGGAAACGCTCCGATTCCAGCTTAATTGAACGTATAAGTTAATAGAACACTTAGACCTCTCAGATATAAATATGTATCTTTCGGATGAACTTTTAAGGTATTCCCAGCTTCGGTCATAAAACCAAGCCTCCGTTTCTCACTTGTTTTTTGTTTTTGTCTGAATTTTTTTTTTATTATTTTGGTTTAGCGCTTGGCACAGGTTGAGACGAGAAAAAGAAGTGGAAGAAGCGGCGGCAGGCAAACTGGCCAAGATCGGAGTGGCGGACCCGTAATCTCCGGCTTGTCTAGTGGCCGGAGCATAACGATCGAACTAATGAAATGAAGACGTGCAGTCGCGACGGCAAAAACAAAGCACTCACACACAGACACACTTGACAACAAAATAAATAAATAGTGTAGGTGCAAAGGCAACAAAAATAAAAACAAAATGCGAACAGAAAACCCCTCGCTTTTTGCCGCATTCTTTTGGCCGAATGTTATTGTTATTGGCTGAATGGAGATGTGAACTACGTTCAGTTTGTGTTTTTATTTGATTTGATTTTTTGTGTTTTTGGTGGGAGACTAACTGGCTATTGTTCGCTGGATTCTTTACAGATTTGACAAGATTCGGAATTACGTATACGCCACCGAATCACTCGTTTTGCACTTGGTTACTGATACTGCATTTAAATCAGAACTTGCTTAGTTTTATCCAGTTTTGTTATTGCACAGCGGGGGCGTTGGATTTCCCCTGAATTTCGTTAATAAAGAGTCTTATTTTTACTAAAGTCGCGTTTAAATTAGTCGCACAATCACACACAGATACACTGGATGGCACTTACACTCGCACAAAACCCCGTTACTTTGATTGTTTACGAATTTGTTGCTGCTGCTGCTGATGCACTCTCTCGCCGCTTGTACTTTTGTTGCTTGTCGTTTGTGTTTCACGCTTCGTATACGCGATGCAACTGCTAGTAAGTTCGCGGTTTACGATTGCTTCTCCGTTTCAGTTTCTGTTTTTATTTCTCCTCGATTATCCACTCTCGGAGCCGGAGCGACAATATCCAAATCCGTTGGAGTATAGACAGCAACTGGCTGAGCCGATCTCACACTCCAGAGCCGCACAGCCGGCTCTCTAGCAAATCTTCGCTCTGATCAATGAAGCGCGGCTTGGCGGGTTGCCACAAAGTTGGAAACATTCCTAAAAAATTCCTAATAACCATTAAATAATGTTTAAAATATTTTAAATTTTATATCCAGACAATTCTTTTCTGAGGGTTTCATCATCTGAAGTATCTTTTATTCACTAAATCAACTTAGGAAGTATCTTGTGTTAAATCTATAAAACAAAAACTCTGTAGCTAATTTTAATGGCTTCAAATAAAAATAAAAAAAAAAGGGAAAAGCCTTTTTTATTATTAAGTTCTTATTTTTCAGCTCTACACGATTATAAATAAATGAATTAGTATTCTGAACTCTATTCAAAAGTAAAAGATACATATTTGTTTAGGATTAATCCTGTTTATAGCTGTTTCAGACTATAAATTATAATTGATTTGAATTTTTGATCCATTTTTTCAAGTTAATCAAGAAATAAGTATAAAGGAAATCTTTGAAGCGTTCGTCTTTATTTAAAATAACCATTTGGCTAGTCTATATAATTGTCAGAAAGATATCAAAATATTATAAACATGAAAACAATTTAAAAAACTAATTTCAATGACCTCGGATGAGTAAACAGCTAATCTAAATAGTCGATGTAACAAATAAATAATAATAAATAAAAAGGTGTAAAGTATTAACTTTCGTTTTTAGTTGCGTTTCAATTTACACAATCAATGAATGCATTTTTAAATCTAAAAAACGAAAGTTTACACCTTACCCCCTCTCATTTACATAATATATTTCTAAAATGAAATATCAGTAATAAAGTACAATAAAACCATATTTATATTTAATGTCTTGTAATATTTATTTCAATATTCTTTATTTAAAAATTAAATCTGCTGATGTATCTACGCCAAACCGTGTGGCAACTCTGATGGAATACCGCTCTCAAGCTTCTCTCGCGACGAGAAATTGGATAAATCACAGCGAGCGTTTGTTAAGAAAAATGTAAATTAAATTATAACTAGCAGCAGAGCCAACAATGGAGCTTAAGTAAACCCCGGCGGCCCCTGGGCTTAGTGCAGCTCTCACGCAATTAGCGTACCGCCGCAGCCCGTGTCCGCCCCCCGAGAATCTCGCTGGGATCGGGGGCTGCTGTGTGTGTGTGTTTCTGCCGGCACCCCTCCGATGCTGTTGGGGGATAGTCTCCTTCGGCGGGGTGTCGCTGTAATGATACGCATGCGTGTGCGTGTGCACCGACTGATCAACGCTTTCAACTTAACATCGCTTAATGGAGTTGTTGTTCTTGCCGAGAGAGAACCCATTTTAGGTGGCTTCGCAGATTGAATTAATCCGCTGATTTATGTAAATTACACTAATTCATATTACTCAATTTGTTATTCAATATTCATTGTCCAAAAGGCTGGAAATCAACCAAGAACAGTTTGTTTGCTCAAGTGGTTTTCTCTGCATTTCAAATTCATGCCAATATTAAGCTTAAACCTGACCATACCTCATCGTCATGAGTCATGTGATTGAGAAATTCCCTAACTAGCGTAACTAATACGATCCAAATGCAAAGAACCAAACCATTTATAGCTCTACCCTAACTGATATCCACACCATTTCATCTGATACAATTAACAATCCATTCCACATTCTGTTTAACATATTGTACATCCTCCATATATTCTTTGAAGTTCTCTGTTTTTTGAGCTAACAATTTGAAGCAACATAAGTACATTTATACTTGAAACATTAAGAGAGTTTAGACCACGTTTAGGTAACCCTTTTGGAGCTTATCAAGCACCGTCGAGCTTTGGTTGGGCCAGTTTTTAATGTCGTTTAAAATAGATGTTACCACTGGAAAAAGAGATAGAAATAGAGATGATCGTACGACTGGAGTTCCGTATGCATACCTTTCTTTTCCTCTGCTGACATGAGCATGGCTAAAATTTGGAATTCATCGTTTTTGCTGATCTCAAGAAGGACAGCGGCCGTGGTTGGCTCCTTATTTGGTACGTAGAAGTCGTGAATGGTGCGCAGCAGTTCCGTGAAAGTTGCCGAATCGAAGCCGGCTCCCAAGATCTTACACAGATTGACAACTTCGATGGACTTCAAATACTGATATTTCTGTGAAGCAGTCAGTTCCTTCCAGGTCACATGGAATTGCGCTGTTCCCGAAGGTGGCGGCGGTACTGAACGCTAAGAAAAAAGGCTTAATTACTTCTAAAATCTTAGCTAGAATGTATCTTACCTCTACGGAACTCGCCGAGTCTTTATTTTTCTTGGTAACTGGTTCAATCTTTTCAGTTTTCTGTGAAGTTTCCGCTTTTTCTACCGCCTTGATCTCTGCGCTAGGAGTGCGGGCTGGCTTTGGCGGGGAGGCAGCAGGGCTCTGAACTTTGGGGGCCTCAACAACAGCTGGTGTTGCTTTTGGCGCACTTTTAATTTCCTTCTTTTCATTCTTAGCCACCTCAACCTGTGGGGTTGTCTTGGGAGGACTAATATTTGTGTCCTTCTTTGTCTCCTTTGAAATCTCAACAGCGGGAGCATCTGTGGGGGCACTGGGTTTTGTTTCCTTCTCTTTTACATCTTTCTTTTTCACCTGCTCGAATGAACCGCAGTTACTATTGAAGATCTTGTCAATATCCTCGTCAGAGATGCGCAAGTTCTTAGTCTCCTCACCGGCGGCTCGAGGAGAGATTATATCGACGATCGGTACACGGTGCATGGGTTGCTTCGAGCGCTTATAGACGGGCTTTTCGAAGGGCAAGATGTCAATGAAATCAGGGCGATTGGCGGTGAAGTTTGGACCGCTTTTAGTAGCTGAAACCGAATGAATCATGAATATAAGCAGTATTTTTCAGTTAAATTCAATTACCATTCTTGCGAAGACGATCATTAATGCGGGCTAGACTCTTCTTGGCCTCTATGTTCTTCGGTTCGATGGCAAGCACTGTCGTGCAATCCTTGAGAGCTTCCATATTGTTGCCCAGAGACTCGTTGGCCTGCATTCGCCGGTAGTAGGCCTTCACACAGAGCTTGTCCAGCTTGATGGCCTCCTCGCAGTCCTCCACGCAGTTGTCATAGCTGCCAAATAAATAGGCATAAGAAAAATCTGACGAATCTCAAAGAAACAAACTTCTCATACCGTTCAAGTTTGATAAAGCACAAAGCTCGGTTAATGTAGTAAACGGGATCATAAGGATACACTTTGATGGCCTCTGTGTACGCCTCAATGGCTCTGTCGTACTCCGCCAGCTTTACGTAATTGTTGCCGCGGTCCTTGATGTCATTGGCTTTCTTGTGCTGCTGCGCCACCGGATCCATGGGCAAATCCTGCTTCTCTGTTGGCGTGCTGGCCGCCGAACTGCCCGGGCTCCCCTTATCCCCCTTGGCTGTCCCGTCCTGGACATGGCTGCGTACAGGAAGGTTCTGGAATAAAGGATAATTTGCATGCGAGTGTGTGAGCATGACAGGAAACAAAAGCAGCGCACGAGTGTGCGGCAAATTCAAGCTCTCACCTTGGCGACAGCAGCGGCTGGCGATTTCTTGAGCTCCTCCTCCTTCTTCTTGATGTCCTGCTCCCACGAGTACAGGTCCTTCACAGAGCTCTCGTATTCTCGGGCGTTTTGGCGCACCTGGCGCTGTAATTCAAAGGCCTTTTTTGCACCGCTCATTTTTATTTTTTGTTATTTTCTAGTTGCCAAAGTGACCAAATGAGGGAAATCGACCGATAACAATTGAAATCGAAAACGATTGCGAGTTACTTCGGGCAACTCTATAACTAGTGTTTGTAAGCAGCCCAGAAAAAAAAACAGCAGAACAGCTGTTCTGGTTCGCCGTTTCGCAATTTGTTTTGTTTTGATAAATCCCTCAAAATTATGTTTTTTCCACAAAAATAACATTTTAATATATTAAATAAAAATATATTAAGATGCTCAGGCTCGTACTCTTGCCCAGGACTGGTGGCATTTGTGCGCGTAAGTAAGGACTCGCTGGCGGCGTGGTGTTATGTAAAGTTAATGTCCATCCAATGCGCAGTTTCTCCCACGAAAAGTCGAAAAAGAGGGAAACCCACTATGAGGTGCTGAACATAAGCAACGACTGCAGCAGCCGGGAGGTCCGGAACGCTTTTGTTAAGCTCTCCAAGCTGGTAGGTTTCCCTAAGAGATTCGCTTCCAAGTAGTTAGTAACTTCCTTTGCCCTTCAGTATCATCCCGACGTGCTTAGCAATGCAACAAGTCCTGAGCGCACAGCCCGATTCGTTCAGATATCCGAGGCCTATAGGACGCTGATCAAGCCGCAGAGAAGGCGCGACTACGATGACAGCCTTCTGTGGGAGCCACAACGCTCCGATCGCAGTCCCGTGGGCGAGGATGGCAGCAGTCCCCGATGGGAAGTGAAGCCCAACTACGATCCAAATCCAGGGCCCTACTATGGCATCAAGGGAGTAAACAGGGTTTCCAATTGGCAGGTGGCCTTGGTATTAATGGCTCTCGGTGTATTTGGCGCCGTCTTTGGCTTTGCGTCCGTCAAGTGAGTATCTCCCGCCGAGAATATCCCGGCGATAGATTTAATGCTAGTTATTGCTTCTTCTCGTAGGCACTCTTTCGAGCTGAATCGCCAGATGCAGGACGAAATCTCGGCAGAAGCCGTGTCCCACCATGCTGCCGTCGTGGCCGATGCCCAGAAGTATGGCAACGAGGAGCAAGTGCGCCGCATGATGGATCGCATGTCGCGGAACCCCTTCAGCCAGGCGACAACGACCAAGTAAAGCACAATTCTTGTTTTGTTATTATGGACAAAAGACCACATTAAAGGTAAAAGCAGATACAGAAATACATTTGATAGTTTAGTTTTGGTTCAAGGCAAAGCAAACGCTTCAGTGTTTTGCTAAAATTAAACAATTTCATCGGCCTTCGCCAGCGATTTGCAAACTGTGCAAATAAAAGCGGCGACTATTTAAGCGCTCCCACAGCGTCCATCGAAGCATATTCCAAACTTTACCAAACTCCCATCAACATGAAGACAGTTCTGATCGCCGCTATCTGCCTGGTGATCTTCAGCTGCTGGCTGGATGTATCGCAGGCGCAAAACGCTACCACTAGCGACATTGGCAACCCCAAAAAGGTGACAGTCTCCAACTTGCAATATACGGCCGTGAGGAGAATTCGTATAGGGACTACGACCACAAGCAGCACCAGTACGCGTAGCTCCAGGACCAGAAGCAGGAGCAAGACCAACCGAAACCTGCGTTCTAATGACAATCAGGCGGCCAAGAGGACAGTCGCCAGCCGCAGCAAGAACTCCAGACGTGTCAGGCGCTAAGCAATGTTTAGAGACAATGGTTTTTGTTTTATTTTTGAGCTCTTTCTAAACACGAAACACTTAATTAAATTAGATAAATACGTAACTTGTACTGGCTTTTGATGCTACTACTACTTTGAATTGAATGTGGAGACACTTGACATGAAACTACCTGGAACCCGCCACCGAACTACTAACTAAAGAATCACATAGTACAAAATCCAAAGGAGCACAGAGCCTCTCTACAACTTCGTTTGCGCCGTCTTCGCACTGCCCAGCTCCTTGGCCATCACTTGTAAGCCCACATGTGGCAGGGCTGGTTTGAATACCACCTCTCCCTGTGGCTTGTAGTCTGCAAACGGCATGCTGAACACCTCGTGGAAGCCCAGCTTCTCCATCACCCGGGCGGAATAGTAGCTGGAGCAGAGAACGTGGTAGACATTGATACCATTCTCGCGCATGTACTCGTAGGCTCGCTCGGTGAGGCGACCGGCAATGCCCAGACCCCGGTAGTTTGTATCAACCGACAGGATCTTGCCGTCCAGGATCAGCTCCTCGTTGGGATATATATCGAAAATGTTGAACTTCTCCTCCACATGGTCCATCAGCGAAAGAATCTTCTTGAATTTGGGATGTTCGCATGAATCGGCTGCCTTCTCGGCCACGTCATCGGGAGACTGAACGGGAAACAAAGGATAAAATCAAATTAGCTTTGAAGGGTTTGAGTTAATCAGAGACTGCAAACTTACCGGACGTCGCATCAAACCATTGAGGAATATGCCTATAATTTCGCCTTTCTTGTTCACGGCCTTGTAGGAGCAGTTGTCGTTGAGCGGCTTTAGGGAATACTTCTCCAGCTCCTTGCACTCGCCGAGATCGAGAAAGGTGTTCAGGGGTTCATCCTGTAAAACAGATTAGTCACTCAATTTGTGGATCAATTTGTATCCATTATCCCACCCCAAATTGATCAGCAATCTGGTGATCTTTAGGAGCCATTAAACAGCCAAACAAATTACCAACCGTAATTGCGACGCGACACGATCTTGATTCAAATGATTAATGCACGCATTCGCTGGATCGAGATTTTTCTAATAATTTATAGAGACAGTTGGAGAATTGCGAGCGAACGGAACTCGATTTGCATATTGCCATTATCGCCAGAGGGCGGCGGCTGCTGCTGCTGCTTGGATCAGTCAGAGGCGTGGCATGAATGCCAATTCGCTTTGGCCATTATAAACTACTAAATATAGGTCTTGATAGTGTCCAATGGGTCTTGGGTCTGGGAGAGAGGGCGCCTTCTCATTGGCGGCCATCAGAATATAGAAGTCTGCTTCGGGCGGGTGACCTGAACAAGTCCAAGATCAAATCTCGGCGAGTATATTGATTTCAGATCGTCGTCGTCAAGAGTCGTGAGGCGAGACCAGCTGGAAAGAGTTAGCCGTGACATGGATCATGTCACCAGTCCGCCTCACGACAGCCGAATAATGTACTCCTACGATGTCATGTGAAACCCAATGCCCATATTCCCGACTTCTAAGCGGGAGAGATCCGATCTCTGAAGCTATAACTTAATTAATTCAACTTTTACTGTGCGAATTTCGAGTTGAAATCAAAGCCTAATTAAGTCGATCGGAAAGGGGCACGTGGTCGGTCGGTCGACGCTAATTGAAATTCACTGGAAACATTATTTAAATTGACAATGGAAGATATAAAGTCTGGGCTCCCGAATTGGTAAGCCAGGTGTTCAGCTTGATTAACTTCCATGATATGCAAGCGAATTACGAATTAGAAATTCCCCCAAAACCGAATACAATGCAATTAAAATGTGAGAATTCCGGCTGCAGGTGCTTACCTTGAAGAAAAAGGTCTTGAGCATGGCTATCACTGCCTCGCCATCCTCGGGACGTATCAGTTCGATGGTGTAGGGGCAGTCCGCATCCTTATCCTTTCCAGACACATTAAGCGATCCCTCCATTTTCTGTGTTAGCCGGGCAATCGGATACAAGTCGTTCAGCTGTGGAAGGCAGACAAAACAAATCGTTAAGAAGTGACTCTGACCGGGACTGGGATAGGGCTGTGGCAGTGGCTGAGGGGGTTGGGTGGGGGAAAAGCGTACGACGTTCTATAGAAAAACATTATTATTTATGGCTCTTAGATGAAAGGCATTTTAATTTGTTTTGTATATTTTTGTTTAGCTCATGTATACATGACGACGCCATCCCCGTGCATTTCCATTTTCACTTCCAATTTCCACGGTCCTATATTTTAGCAAAAATTTTTCTCTGTTTTTCATGTTTGCCACCGACAGGAGCTATAAATTATCCAACAGAAACTGAGGTCGTTTGCAGTCTACCCCTAAAACTGTGCGGTTTTTTGTCGTCATCGTCACTTTGAACAAAAATATTAAAATATTGTCCGTAAGTCATGTGGTTTTCTTTATAATAAATATATTTTATACCCTTGAGCGACTGTAGAAATAGTTGTAAAGAACTTAAAGGTCTTTTTTTTAAGTAAAATAATTTAAGGTGCTTTGAAATATATCTGAGGAAAGGGTCGTTGATCTTTATTGCAATAGAATACTTCAAGAAATAAATAATTTATTTTATGTGAAGAAATTTCTTATAATGTATGCTCTATTATTTAATTTAATTAATTATTTTCGCTTTCTAGAGACTGAGCTATTTCCCGCAGTGCCTCTTCTGGGGGGCGCCTTGGGGAATGAGAAAATAGTCTGATATAAAATCACGTTTCATTGACTTATCTGCTATAAATGCCAGGCTGAAATAGCTACCTAGCAGACTGGGCAATAAAGGCGATCGGGCAAATATTTGGAAAATTCGCACATGCTAAATCGCAAAGTCGCTGCTGCTGCTGCTGCTTGGAAAGCGCCCTCCAATTTTGTTTACTTTCTCACTTAGAGAGACCTCACCCGAATATACAAGCATTATCTATTATTGGGTGCACCACTTATATTTATAGACCTTTTCGCCGCAAAACAGGTGAGCCGTGGGTGGAGGTCAGGGGCTCGCACTTACCCCACATCTGGAGTCGAGCAAGATGCTCGATATCCGAGCCTGATCGGGCAGATTCTGCACTTCCATGGCGAGTTCTGGCCTTTTTATTTATTGCAAAAATGCTGCTGAAGATGCCTGCTTTCTTTTGTTCTACGTAAGGAAATGGGAAAATTTATGGCAAATTTTTCCCTTCTTCTTGAAGATTTTTTTTTG
The DNA here is from genome assembly GCA_035045905.1 of Drosophila anomelani. Classification (NCBI taxonomy): domain Eukaryota; kingdom Metazoa; phylum Arthropoda; class Insecta; order Diptera; family Drosophilidae; genus Drosophila; species Drosophila anomelani. Next base: position 6,211,327 of record JAWNOO010000032.1, on the reverse strand, counting down.
TTTTTGTTTCAGCTTTTGGCGCACGTTTCGCGATATTTTGTTTATCTCGACGGTCTTTGTTTGTATTTGGCGCTGTTTGGTTTTAAATTTTACTTTGCTTTGATAAACAGTAGAGTACACACAGTCACTAAAAAAAACGAGCGCACACACACTCGGTCTTTGGCGGGACTCGACTGAATGATGAATGAAATGTCTTTATTGATATCCTTTTCTTTTGGTTTCTTCCTGCTGGCGAGGAGTTGATTTGCCTGCAATGAGCAAACAATGAATGCCAGACGTCGGCCCCGATTTCGGTTTATATAGCCAAGGCGGATCGAGATGGCGAGAGTATATATCGGATCGAATCCGCACCGCCGGCTGTTTGTTCGCGACTGAGAGAAGCGAGAATCGCTGGATAAAGCCAAACGCTGCCGGTCGATCGATCTGATAGACGGGATATTTGCCTTCACTATATACATGTCTCTCTGCCGAAGAGAGGGACTGGAGAGAAACGTGACTGGTTTCCTCTCGGTGACAATTCGAGTTTTCAGCGGTTTCCTGTACTTTCCACGATGGGCCTTTCCCTAGCGCCGCTTCCGCTGTACCGAGGCGGAATGTTTGCGGTCTATGCTCTTTGATTTGCGGTCAGCGGTTTTTGACATTTTCCTTCTATTGATTTAAACAAAACAATTTAAAATTTAAAGCCAAAAAGTGCCACACAAACAGGTTCGAAATTAGTGCAGTGATGTTATGGCTTCAAATGTGCTAACTATCAAGGTCAGTTGGCCAGATGATTGGGTAAAGGAAATACAATCTCTGGGGGGAATATAGCCATAAAATCCTGGAAAGTTTAGGAATATTAATTGTATTTGTGATCCGAAATATATGTTAGAAACACCCATTAAATAACTTGGCAGCCTGCGAGCGGTTGTAGCATATGTTCACGGATTAGTGCTATCGGAGTACCTGAGAAGTCTCCAGGTAGCTGCGACAAAGCGTGGCCCTACCTGAGCTAGGACTTACACGAAATAAAATCAGTTTGAAAGTATAACCCAACAAATGTGGACGTCTTTCATTTAGACAGCTCTTACAATTGGGCTTGAGCTAATACATATATAAAATATTTTTATTAGAAAAATTTTACAAGGAGCCTATACAAGAAAGGTGCTCAAAATTACCAAAGAATAATTTTTTAAACCCTTTTTATTACTTACTAAGATTTTACTAGAATATTTATAATTTTAATATTTAATACCCGCCCACGCTGCGTATGAGTGATATTAGCACTTAACTTTTTGCGCAGCAGCAGAGCCTTAGCTAGAACTAAAACCCATTACTGTTTATTAAAATATGAAATCTATAAACCATTCCATTCCCTTTGAGTAATTCCAGAAGCCTAGCGCCCAAGAGGCACGTTCCCCCTTTTCAAGAAATCCCACACGGCGTATGAGCAATGTGAATGATTTTTGCCTTTGCCGCTCGTCTAGCCAAACCTCGCATCGCGTCGTCCCGCTTTGTTTTTGTTTACTTTCCGCTCGCAGCTGTCGCTTATTTTGGCCGTGCAAACGGAGCGCACGCCGCTGGCTCAATTAATATGCGACAAAAGAAAGAAACACACATCGCCATTGTGGAGGTCTCTCCCCCGCAAAAAAAAATATATATATCTAGGGGGAAATGGAACGTAGGGGTCTCTATAGTATTTACATTCTTCGCTGGCAGCAGCGTGTGCTCTTCGAAACGATTTGTTTAATTTGGCGTGCGCGCTCTCCGGGCCAATTATCAGCCAATAATAAGGGGATCTTTGCGGCGGAATCAACTCCGCAGGCCTAACCGAATCTCAGCGATTTCAGCTGATGGAATATTTTAAATATTTTGTTTATGAATTGTTCAACCGAAAGCCGCCGCAATTAGTAGACAATAAAAAATATGTATATGCAAAATTGTCGCCAGAAACTGTTGATCATGCACAATCACTGGAAACTTTTCATGGGTAATTTTGTTTACATTATGAGTATTTAGTCAGACGGTCTGGTTTTTGTTTCGTTTTTTTTTGGAGAACAACTCGTTTCTGGTCAGCTGATCTGGACCAGTCAACAGAGGCGAACTCTAAAATTAACTCAGCCTCAGAGTCGCGCCTCCTTTCATTCTCTTGTCCAGGTTATAAAATTTCCTTCCTTGGGTCAGATGAATCAGCCTGGCAAACATTTGTTAAGGTTTCCAGGTGCAGGTGCAATTTTTGTTTCATATTTATAATTTTAGCCACCTTTTATATTCGGAGGGTGAGTAAAGCAGACACAAAAGAATGAAATCGATTCTCTAATTAAGGAAATCGTATACAAATATGTGTCATTGCACTTTTTGAATCTATAAAAAAATCTATAGAAAATATTTAATATATTTACAGTTTACATTCTGCCTAGTCATTCGCATAATGATCCCCACTAGATCAGCAGTTTATTGAGCTGCCAAAAAAATTGTTGAAATCTTGGCTAAACGAGTTTCCGCCGACAAACAGTGCGAGCTTCTGTGGGGTCTGTGGGATTATGTGCACATTCGATATCGGGACTAATTGACACTTACAAATGTTTTATGGCACCATAACTTAAATTAACATATGCTTAACAGTTGGCCTCTCGCAATTATTTACAAGCAGTCAGTCAGGAAAGTATTTAAGCAAATCAAATGCGATCTTAAATAGTTTGTAAACTTGCCAAGTAATAAAGTATTTTTAAAAGGAAATTAAACAGTAAAGGGAGAAAAGTTATTTCATTTTTATAGAGTTAATTTTATGGGTAGAACCTTTCTTGAACCCACTGTTTTAGTAAGTAGTAAGTAGTGCCAGGTTGAGTGATATTCTGTTGCGATTTAACTTCAAAGTAGTGAACACGTACCGCGCCGTCATCGCCTCGTTGCGATTCTGTTTGCATATGGATAATTAAAATCACATTAACGCCATGATGGCTGGCAATTTGTAAATAAAATCGAAATGATTAAACGCTTTGGCTAAACGCTCCGTTGACTTGATGAAAAAGCCATCAAAACGCTTTTGTTTCTGACATTTCTTTGGCATTATCTCTCGTCTTATCATATAATCTGAGGGGTGGAAAAATATTGGGAACTTTCCACAAGAACTATGATTATCTCTGCCAAGTTCAAGCGTTTAAGTTAAACTAGTTTCGAGCAAGGCCCCACCGTGCAATACCACCAGGTGTCAGCACCGCGGCCATTTATCATGATTAATATAGTATTATATAGTCAGGTATTAACATTACAATTATTTAAAGAAAATGCCCGAACGATTAAGATTTGATATCGCGGAGTAGGCGTCCGCCTCTCAATTAAAATGCTAAATAAATAAATAACCCATGCAAAATAGCTGGATATTTATGAGTTTGTGGGGAAGTATTGTTACTCTAGCACTTTGAATATTAAAAATATTACTTAATAATTATACTTGAGGGAATGTGTTGTGAAAATTTAAGTATATTTGGATGTGAAACATGGTAGTTATTAAACAAAAAAGTTATTTGGCTTGCAGATCCTGTGCAAAATTTATATGTTGACAGCTTTTATAAATGTTTCTCAACATGTTGCTAGCTACATTTATTTTGCAACATTATCCTTGTCCACTTTGCTTTACAAATTTACATTTTTTTACTAAATATTTTACTGTTATCTATTAATTATATTCTTAAATTGCATAAATTTGATACCTTTAAATATTATTGCTTTATTTTGTAATACAACATGGAAAAATGTATATTTTATGCCAAGTAAAATGTTAATTTAACCACTATAAGCTACTAAGTATATAAAAAATAAATCCATACCTCACTAGGATATTTAAATAAACCAAATGCCTTCCATATTCACTTGTTACACGTGTAAATTCCACTTTGAATATGCATATATTCGTAGAACTTAACAATATATAAATACTTTTCACCTGCTGGGAGGGAACTGTTGCATACCCACAATTAGTATCTGCTGTCATATAAATAACATTTGCTATTTGCATACGCCATAAATCATTGTAACTATTGGTAACTGATCTCAGAACGGAATAGTTTGGGCTGCGGTTTGGGCCATAAACTCTCTGGGGAGCAAAGTGAATGTTTGTCACCGGGGCTTTTCCGACAACTTTGCCGGAATTGAATTCTGTCAAACGCCTTGGACAAATGGCCCACGGCCAAAGTACGGAGCTGGAGCTGGGAGCTGGTAGCTGGACAACTGTGGCCAGATCAGCTCGAGAGCCGAACGTGACTTGAAATCGAAAGCCCACATCCGATATGCAAGTGTGATAGATGGGTGCAGCCGGTGGCGGGACGGAGGCGATGGTTGCCGAGACATTGAAACTGTGCCTCAGCTTAATAGAGTTCCAAAGTTCGTCTAATCGAATTAGCCAACGGTGCCAAACACCCACCCACCCCACATCGACACTATCCACGGCCAAGGTCTGTGGCAGCTCCGGTTGGCCGTCTGTCCGGACTTGAAGTCGGATTTTGTATCCGATGTGGCACTGTGTATGTTTTTATTATGGATTCAAGGGGTATGCTCTATGGGCAGGTTAGCATTTAAAGGGTATAACCTAAAAATGTTATAATTATTCCTTAGAAAATACTTAAAATTGGCTTCCTAATAAAAATTTAAATAAAGTCTTTAAAATAAAATTGTTAAGGGTAAAACATAATTATTCAGATATATTTAGATATATTCAGATAATGTCCGCCATTATAGAACAATTTAAGGCATACTTTTAGGCCTTTTTCCCAAACTGAAATAATATTCCGAAGTACAAACTAGTCGTTGCTTCGAGTTTACTTTAAATCCGCTTCTTAACTTGGCTAATGTTGCATTCTAAACACATTAAGGCATAGAGCCATTAAAGTGCTCTTATCTCGGCGATTTGCACGAGCTCCCAACAGCACAATTGTCTCTCGAGCGAGTAGGAACGGAAACCAAATGCGACAAAAAGGTTATTTACACCCGAGCACTTTGACTGTTGGAGCTTTCCAATTCCATGCAAATTGCCTCGCTTAATTCAACATCGGATATGGCATGTATTTCATTTTAGTTCAGTTCACCCCCTGACTGTCGCTTCCATCTGCAAATTATCCATTTAAGTTTTAAATTGCATTTTCCTCATTTCGAATTTCACCGAGCGGCCAGCCAGAGAACTTCATCTAAATTCATCACTGGCACAGGCAATTTCCTCGCCCAGAATTTGCATTTTGCAGAGCTGAAAGGAATTGCTGCCATCTCACTTCCATTACCAATTTCAATCTGGGCTAGTTACCACTGAAAAATGCAAAAATCGCTGCCAGGCAGCTGATAATTTCTGCCATATGCCAGGACACACACAAAAAGGGGGAAAAGGAGGATGTGAATGGGGATGTGCTGTTGTTGCAAGCAACAGTGAACAATAAACTCTGCCGTCATCTAATCTGGCTGGCACATACGTTGCCATCCGCCATTCCGCAATCCCATTCCCATTTCCACTTCCTTGCTAAAGGCAACGGATGCAGCTGCCCTGACAACGACACATTGCGCATTCGCCGTGTATGCCATGCTGAGCACACACACACACACACACTGAGAAATGCAATTGATTCTTTGAATATTTAGCTTATCAACTGATTAATTGTTTAATGTGAAATGACCTCTTTGATAACATCGGTTAACAAACTAAAGAATATTTTACAATTGATTTCCTTGTTTAATTTTGTATTTTTCATGTTATTTAAATGCATTTTCAAGCTAGTTTAAGCTAAACTTCTCAATTAAAAGGTTTTGATTATAATAAAAAAACATCAAATTATAATTAATATTAATAATTATTAAATTGATTAAGAATTCATCAAGTTCTTGAACCCAAACTAAATCTATATAAATTCCCATTGGTATTAAATTGAAAACCAAATTATTTCCAGTGCTTTTAGAACGCACGGCAGGGCAAATTGCTGGCAGTAAGCCAAGCGAATGCCGTGCACCAGTGGGCATCCTCATCGTCATCATTATGATCATCAGCGGCAGTCGCATGCTCATCCTCCGCATCCTCATTATGGCCATTGCCGCTCGGCTGCCTGCACCAACAGAAGCGGCAGCAGTGGCAGCACCCGCACCAGCAGCAGCAACAAGCTGACACTCTGACAATGTTGGCGCCATTTTGCTGTTTGTCTTTCCTCTTGTAATAAAACGAGATCCGCCTCGCACACACACACACACACACACACACAGAATAAGGATGGTAATGGGATTGGGCTTCAGTGCCCGCCCCATGCTGAAGGGTGTTTTAAATACTTCAGAGACTTGAACGAGCCAGGCGGTGTGCTGCTGCTCCTTCACAACGGCTTTTGAGAGGCACGTAGTCAGGAGGTTGCTTTGTCAGTTCCCCGGGGCGTCGTCCCTGCCGTCCCTCCCGTTTCCTTGCCTCGTTGTCTGCTGTCTATTGTCAGCACTTTGCTCGACTTTTGTTGACAGATTGATTTTGATGTGTTTTCATTGTTATTGTTTGTCTGAGGGTCCTTTAAAGGACGGCGGAGTGAGAGTTGTCCTTTTTCGCGCTGATTTGAGGGATTCAACTGCGCTTGAAGGGGCAACAAACATTTTAGCCTAATTGGTTGGCTCTTAAAGCGCTTTTTGACTAATTGACACAAAAGGCCTGGCGAGGAGCGAGCCTAATGAATGCTGTTCTGAATGAGGTCTTTGGACCTGAAATATTCATGCACTTTCATTAAATTAATTGAATGAGAAACGGACCTCCATAACTCAGTCAGCTCACACACACCGAGCCAGAGCTGGAGCTGTGAGGGAAATGCGAAAACTTTTCTGCCTTCGTTGCAGCTAAATCGGGGGATTTTTTTTTGGTGTGTTGTAACAAATCCTTTTACCAGAGTTTTTACTTATTGGTTGTTTGCCCTGCTGGGTCAATTACAGTCTAACTTCTATAGCACGAACTTCAGTAACTTGAACTTGCTTAACTTGGAAGTAACTTTTATAACAGGAAGTTCTTCAGCTTGAAGTTTTTGTAATAAAAACTAAATCGAAGGAAATCCTGCCCTGACCTTAAATATCAGCAGTTTGAAATCCCCGAATTAATAAAAAAAGGAGGTTGAAAAGTGTCCTGCCAACGGTTATTATTAAATAAAGTCTGTTACTTATTTACAAAAACATGTGGTGACCACTCGCAGGAGTTCCCATAACATCGCAGGTATATACATATAGAGTCTATATTATAGACATATGTTCGATCCTTTTACATAATTCTCTTATTCCCTACTGTCCTCAAAAGCAAATAACAATTCGATTTAGGATAGTTTGACTGTCATTAAATCCAATTAACTGGGATCCAGCTTGGATTCAGAGTCAGCTTTATTGGAGCGTATTAAAAAGCCACAAACCCGCACAGAGCAGGAGCATCAAATGGAATGAAATCCAATCAAATCGATACAAAATACTGTATATAAAGGCGAGAAGAACTGAGGAGGGGCAGAAGGAGCCTGATGCCAGATTCCTGCTGCCCGATTTCGATTGCGATGCCAGGAATTTCCGCCTTCTTTGTGGCTCTCAGAGGCTGCCTCTGGCATTGCTCATACGCCACGTTGCCCCCAAATCAATTGAAATAAATAGGATACACATGTGCCACCGAATGTGTGCGAGTGTGTGTGTGCAGAAAGAAGTTGTTTTCCACATATTTGCCCAAGGACCGAGATTTTCATTGCCCGTGTGCAGTTTCCCGTTGTGTTTGCCTGTGTATTTGCTTGTCTGCTTGTTATTGGCAGCTTAACTCGTGCGTGTGGGCCACGATTAAGTTTGGTCAGTTGTCACGGCCTCGGTCAGCGATGGACTGGCCTCTTTTGGGGGTGGCATGGGATGGGAGAAAGCAAAACCCTTAAAGCCACGGCAGCCTTGACAACCGGTTAAGTAACAAACATATTCCTGGATCGATTTGAAAAACATACCACTTCTGGTTGAATGTTATCTGGAACGTGTATTGCCGGCAGTATTGCCCGATTTGATAAGGATGTCTGTTTGTTCGTTGCGATAAGGAAAATATCTTATCTTATGTGGTGCCTACCCTTCAAAACAATTTATAAAGCCAACACACTTTCAGAAAACTAACAATTGGGAAGTAAATTTAAAAAAAACTTATAGATTGGAACCCAAAGAAATGAAACTATACTTATCAAATCTTAAATGTAAAGCCCTTAACATGTTGTTTTTAATGGGAGACACGTAAACATTTTGTTCTTTTTATATAGTTTCGACAATTTCAATAATTTGATTTGGTCGCTTGCCAAAAAATCGCGTCTTCTGCGGCATTAGGCGCTTAAATTTTCGTTGTTCGCATTTAATTAGGACGTGTGGTGCCGCTGGGGAAGCACTGTCCATGTCCAATGTCCGACAAATAAATACATACTATGTATAAGTTTTTATAGTTAAATTTCTTTTGTGTTTTTTATTTTATTCTCGACGAACTTGAAATGGAAAACATTTTGGGTGACAAGGTGGATACTTTGTGTTGTTTCTATAATTAAAGGCTAAAATAAAAGCTTATTTTCGGTGGCAACTTACGCGTGAAATTGGCTAATAAGTAGGCCCTTTGAATTGATGTGTTGGTTTGTTTGTTAAAAACTTTTGTTTTTGGACTTCACAATTATTTTTTTTAAATTTTCAATTGAGTTAAAGGAATATATTTTCGTAATTTTTGTAGCTCTAGATTCCTTTTCAGATCGCGATGCTTTCCGCGTTATTTTTTTAATGGCAAACGAAAACAGATTGAAATGCAATACAAGCGAGCGTTGCTTAAATAGAATTTTAGTTCGCCGGTCAAACTCGGTCTCTCCCGATTTCTCTCACAATCTGTGTTCTTCTCATTCATTGAGTGAGTTTAGTGGCTGGCCGTCGCTCTCAAGTTTCATGGAGGACGCACTCAGTATTTAACAGTGAATATATTCGAACTAAATACGATTTTGTAGAGTATTTTAGAATCACCTGTGAATATTAAGAAACTATGAAATTTAAAGAAGTTAAAATCAAAGTTAAACTTTAGCTTAAGCTTGAGTTATACTCCCTGAAACAAAGTTAGTAACAAAATACATTTTGTAGCCTTGAAAATAATAAATATTTACTTAGAAAGTTCTTGAAAAATAATGATTATTATTTACATTGTTTATAATAAAAACTATTCCTTCGATTTGGTAAACAGTTGTCTAAAACCTTTTCTTTAATGCGACTATACCCTCTGTTATTTCGAATATCCTTACTGTCAGTTAACATGAGTTCCCAGCTATCAGCGAATTGAGTAAAATCGCGAATAACAAGGGAGATTTGGGGAGCTATTGGCCCAAATAGAGAGTAAGAGCGATTTGGGGAGAGCGAGTGTGGCCCGCGTTTGTTGTAAACAAACCAATTCAACCCCTCGAGTGTTTTTTGTTCGATACTTGTAACATTCAGCAGGACAACCCCAAAATCCGTGGGGCGGGCGCCCAGTAAGTCCTGAGTGAAAGCGCGAGCGAGCTTTTCCGCTTTGAGTTTTGAGACCACACGCGATAAGAACCCTGCTGATAAGGTAGACGCCTTCTCCTCCGGTTCATAGCATTTTTACGAGATAAGAATATTTGGTTTATAACGAAACAAAGCTTCCGATTATGGTCCGTCTTTTACCGACTACGGCACTGTTCTGTTCGCTACTGCTGGTCGTGTGGCCAACAGAAAACGCTGGCTTGCAGTTCATTCAATTGGTTTCGTTAATGAGCCAGCCGCCGCCGCCGCCGCCAGTCCAATGAACCAGCCTTCCTGTTTATTCCCCTTTTCACCTGACTCAGCATTTGAATTTCGTAACAGTTTTATTGTCTGGACGGTATAGAAGTCTAGCAGATTTGGCGCGAAAATTAAATGACTATCGATACCTGATAGTAGGAACAATAATTCCGTTTATCGGCACTGTTTGACTTGGTCGTTCGAAGCACTAGACTGGGGCGCTTACTAACACAGTTATTCTGCTACATTTTTTTTTGGTTTTAATATATTTAATTTATAAATAAAAGACTATTAGAAGTGAGACGAGCAAGAAATTGTTCGTCCGAAGAACGCCAACAGAAGACATAGGCAGCGACTTTGCGCGGCTATTTGGAGCAGATCACCATGAACGGAAGGTGAGGCAGACCAGCACCACCGGTGCTCGGATTCCGTTTATATATATATATAAATATATATATATAAATATATATATATACATATATCAATTCCTACCCCTCCTTCCCAGCAGCGTAACAGATCCGTCCGACTTCCAGGCAGCCACTGCGGCCGCCGCTGCCGCTGCACGTGCCAGCAGCTCCGAGCAGGACGAGTGGAGCGTAGGAGAGTGCGGATTCCTCGATCCGGAGGTGCAGCGCACCATGCGGAGCGGCAGTGCCGCCGAGGACATCACACAGTACCCGATCCACGGCTGGGTGGATGTCACGAAGGAGTTCCATGATGCCTGCACCGAGCTGCAGCCGGGGGAGCTGGCTCAGGACATGCTCTTCGGGCTGTTCGAGGCCATGTCGGCAATTGAGATAATGGACCCAAAGATGGACGTGGGCATGGGTTTCGATAAGCAGGACTTGCCGCCGCCCTCGTTTGAGGCTGCCATTGCGGTAAGGCTTCGAATTAGAATCTCATGATGACCCTGCTAAACGCGAATTCGTTTCTAGACGGGCGCCATCAAGTTGGATGATCTCACGCCAGCTGAACTGATCGGTACCTTCGATGCTCTCTTCGCCTGCATTGTATCCTGGCTGGAGGGTAACTCCATGGACCAGGTGCTCTTCACCTGCCTCTATCTGCACGCTCCCTCCCAGATCAAGGACCGGGCACTGCGCGTCTTCTGCACGGCCGTGCGCAATCTCATCGTGGTCATTAAGAATATTATTTCCGTGGCCGCCGTCAACGAGGAGGAGGATTTCCAATTGTATGGAAACTCTGCCTTGCTGGCCGCCGAGAAGGCCCAACCCGCCGCTGTATATAGTGCCCTTAAAGATGTCGAGGATGAGTTGGTGCGCAGGTGCAAGAAGCTGACGGCCACAGAGGATTGGATGGCCGTGGTAAACAGGCTGCGTTTCATGCGTAACCTCTTCCAGGTTATCTACCAAGTGGAGCAGATGGCAAACGCCGATACATCGGATGAGACCATCAATGAGATCCACAAGAACCTTAAGGTGGCCATGGAGCTGCTGCCGCTCATTAGGAAGACAATGGATCGGGGCATCCAGCCGGAGAAGGGCTGTAAGTGGGCAGTAATCAGACCTTGCCAGTATTAACCACAGTTTATTTCCACAGCTGAGGCTCCCAATCCGATGGGCTTCTCGCCACGCATTCACGACCGCAGTCAACCGCCCGCATTTCCGCGTAGCATCAAAATCAGGGATCGTCCGGCCAGCTATCAGTTCCTGGAGGAGATGATCTCGCGCTTTAAGTACGCCTGCAAGGTTGTCAAGCACAAAGACTACTACTCTGCTCTGGTAGGATTTGATCTTTGAATCTACAGAAAACCCATTTAATCCGTATATTTTTTCAGAACTTCTTCATTGAGTATAGCAAAAAGTCGGGGCAATGCATCCTCTCCAGAAGCGTTCTGCAGAGCCTGTTCAGCTCCAACATCCGGATGGTGCATGGCAAGCTGCCCATGAAGCAGTTCTTACGCCACTCCGTGCAGATCTTCAATTCGCCGCCCGTGCTTAATGCCAAGCATCCGGTGGCTGCCGATCCCAAGGTGCAGCAACACCTAGAGAACTTCTTCCGCTATTGCATCAACATGAACACGTTCACCCAGTTTATCCGCATCTGCGGTTTCAATCGCGCTCGCCAGAGGGATAAGCTGGCGCGTCTGATCGAGAACTTTGACACCATTCAGGTGGATGCGGCGCGTCTGGACTCGCTGATGAACCAGCTGGCTAACGAGCGCGCCATGGAGGGCAACGAGTCGATGGCCACCGCCCTAAAGCACAGCACCCATTTCTCAACCTGGGTGCTGTACAACTGCTTCCGTGCAATGCTGATCTTCCTGATGTCCGGCTTTGAGCTGGAGCTGTATGCTGTCCATGAATTCCTCTACATATACTGGTATCCATACGAGTTCCTCATTGGCTTCCTGGTGTCCGCTTTGACGCGCACGGAGAATATTCTGCTAGCCCAGGAAGAGTATGCAGAGCATCAAAGCAGGCTTCAGAGTGCTAGCGCGGGAGCGGCTAAGAATCGCAAGGCTGCCAAGCCGAAGAAGAACAAGAAGCAACAGCGTCCGTATCGCGGCGAGATTGTATATTACCACGCCCTGCTCAGCCTCTGCGGTGGCATGTACAAGGCCATGGGTGCATTAACCAAAGACGGACGCGTGCGCTTGCCGCTGTCTCAGTTCGACAACGAGGAGATCCGCTACAATCGCCGCTTCCTGCCTTTCGCCACGCTGACCAGCCCGCCGCCCGTTTCGTACGCGGAGTTCAGGAACATCAGGGAGCATATGATGGAGCCCAGCGCCGAAGACCTTTACACCTATGCGGGCAAGCACTTCAACCAGGCGCGCAACGTGCTGGAGAGCATTCAGAATCCCGACCAGGAGGTAAGTTAAAACTACTATCTATGGAATTTCTAATCAATTCTGAATTCCTCCTGCCAGATGTTGGATCTCCTGCAAATCGCGCGCACCAATTTCGTGGTGATGAATGTGCTGGCACGAGGCCACCAGAAGGAATTGAAGCGCCAACCAGAGTTTGACTTCTCCAAGCACAGCTACTTCCCCATCATCAAGCTAAAGTAGACAATGTGTTCGTGTTCGTGTGTTCCGCAATTGACAAAAATATAAAATTTACATGTATGCATTTTAACTCCATCAACTTTGCTCTTCCGCGACAATGTCCTGCTTAATTAGCAGCTCCTCCGCATAGCCTTCGATGGGACAGCTCTTGGCGCATGTGTATACCGCCAGCACGCCCCAATCTAGGTTCTCGTCATCCAGCAGCGTCAATGTCTGTGGCATGATCTGGAACTCGAACTGGCGTGCTCCTCCGCAGCTACTGCAGCTGGGCAAAGACTGCAGCTGATCTGCCACGGTCTTGGCGATGTCTGTAATCCACAGCGGCTGTCCACCACGCTTGTATCGAATAATCTGCTCTGGTTCCGCTGCCGTGTGCTTCTTGAACTGTCGGAAGGTCTTGTCATCGGCGGCAGCCGTGTTGCCAAAGTATTTGTCCATCTCCGCCTCAGAGACGTTGCTCAGGTCGCCAGTCTTGCCGCTCGCCTCCAGCTCCTGAAACTCGGCCAAACGGGCATCGTCGTCCTTGTCATCTTCTGAAGGCTTCGTAGGATTGCTGTCCATCACGATCTCGAACTCGGGAAACTCGACTTTGCTGAGCGGTTCGTGGGTAATTTTAGCAGAGGATCCGCAGTTTGGCTTGTGGCGTGGCCAGTGCGCTCGCTGATGCTCCGCGGAGCAATAGTGGATGGCTTTGCATTTTGCACAGGCGTGAGGTGCATGGCAACCGCAGGCAGCACACAGTTTCTTCAGGCAGGGGATAGCTGGCTGGAAGTGTAAAACAATGAGTAATTGGAAATTGCCTTTATATATGTATCCTACCAGGGGATCGCCTTCATCATCTGGATCCTCCTCCGAGAAGAATTTGTTCTTCAGCGGCAACTGTGATCTTAGCACAGTGAAATTACTGAAATGGCAGGAATATTTCCACGTTTGTTAGTCACATTTCTCTGTTAAGAATCGCTGTTGCTTACCCCGCATTCTGGGCCTGCTGACAGTCCGGATTCCGGCATAGAAACACATAGATCGATCGATGGAAATTGAAGTCATCTTCATAAGGAGCGTAGAGTTGGGCCAGGAAGGATTTTGGCGCCTTGCACTTGCTGCACTGCAGCTGCGACGTGGGCGGCAAACTGTCCAGTTCCAGCCACGCGGGTTGACCGCCCAACTTGCTGGGAAAGTACCGGTTAGTTAGCCAATTGGCGTCGTCCCGTTTTTCCGCGAATCCCAAGTCAATTTCCATTTCAATCGACTCCACACACTTGTTTTATATTATCAAATTAATAATATCAATCAAAATAATAATAATGATAATAACTGCAAGTATGCCCGTATTACCCTTTTCGTGACAATGGGTCACACTTAAGTTTATGAAGAAGTCGAGATATTGGCGTTGCCAGACGTAGCGAAATATTCGATGTCTTTTTAACCATTATTCGTATCCGCGCTAATTTTCTTTGTTGGAAATTTTAGGTTTGGGTGTGCAGCCTTGTTTGGCATCGGGAAAAATTTATTTTTCTGCGGAAAAAAGTAGGAAAGGAAGAGGTAGAAGTAGTAGTTGCCCCATCTATTTTATTCGTGCAAAATTCATCGCTATATCGATAGGTGCCACCTCGGGGTAAGGCGAGCATCGAGGACCTTTCATCTCTACCGATAACACTAAAGTACGAGAAATAAAACAACGCGTTAAAAATATTTAAGGAAACCATAAAAACAATAGCGCTTGCGGCCGCGACAACATATTTTCGCGTGTTAATTCATAAATGTATTAATTCACCGGTCGTAAAATCGTGGGGGCGCGTATAGTGCGTACGGTAAAATTCGTGTGAATTGAGCACAATATTCAGCCTCCTTCGGTTAAGTTATTATTGCAAATTTCGTAGCACACACACACAGAGACGGGTGCGTTGTGAGCGAGGGGAATGCGAGTGTGCAAGTAAATATAGTGAAGCACCCATACTGGAGCAGCGACTAAATTAAAGTTAATTAAACGCCTAGTGGTATTTCATTTAATGCAATTTGTGAAATAATACCGACGAGGGAGGGAGACGAGACGAGACGTCGCATCTCCTCCTCCGTTACCTCTCCCTCTCTACCCAGCAGCAGCATGCGTGAAGGGCGTATGTATGTGTGTGCCACAGAGTGAGCGAGACATGTGCGTGTGAGGTGCAGCAGCAGCAGCGGCAACAACAACAACTGTAACAAAACAATTTTTCGGGTGAGTTTTTTTCGTGAATATATTTTGCCTACCTGCGAATTTGTGGGAATCGGAGATCTCAGTATACCTTTCGGGCTGGGTTCTGTACATACGTACATGCATTAACCCATTATCTTGGCAGAGAATTTATTATTAATACCCGATTTCTATTTGTTATCTTGCCATTTTGCAGCTTGTAATAACTAGCAAATCGCTGCTATTATTTATATATCTATATATGCGTGTGCAATGACAAGTAGCGGCGGCAACAACAATTGCAACTATCAAGGCTACCGAAACAGCGACAGCAGCAGCAGCAGCGGCCACAAAACCAACAACAACAATTCGCGCAGTTGCTACCTTCGGCAATGAAATTACTATTTCTTGCCGCCTTCACCTGCTCCTCCTCTTCCTCCGCCTCCGCCTCTGTCTCCGCTTCCTGCTCCTCCTTCGCCGCTGCTTCTCCTCTGTTGTCCGCGGAACCAACAACAAACATGAGCGCGTCGCGTAATTGCCGTATAAATAAATAAACAAAATACAAAATAAATCCACATTTATTTTTCTATACAAACCAAACATTATCAATTAAAAGTCGGAAATTATGAATAAATTGGATTATCCACGTCGCAATGGTACACACAAAGTTCGAATAACGAGTAAGTACATTCTGGCACAGTTTGTCTTGAATATATCTTAATAATTTATTGCCTCTTTTGCAGTATTGTGTGCTAGAAATTTGGCTCGCAAGGATTTATTTCGTGAGTATACCTTTAAATCATATTTAATTTACATTCACCGAACCAGCTAGGTTTCTATATTGAAAATTTAGTTATTATATAAGGGTACAATTTTTGTAAACTATTAAAAATACTGAAGGTATAGTTTAAAACTTGCTAAAAAAAAAAGAGACAGGATAGATAGAATTTATTCAGTTATTTTCCATAAAGATATATATTTCCCAAGCTAAATCCAGGAATCTTTTTGGGTAATTCTAACAATAACTAAAGCGTGAACCAAGACCAAAAATCTATAAATTACATATGTCAATTTACCCATGGACTGTGCATTAAGATTAGGTTTGAGATTACAGTCCTAATTACTTAATTAGATTTTCTTTTACCCTTATTTATAATCTCGTTGAAGCTTTAGGGGATTTTCCCAAGAATTTCGCCTGCTCCAGATATAGCCAAAGTTTATTTCTTGTTTTGTTTGTGTTTTTGTTTTCTAAAACCATCAATTACGCACCTGTTTAGCCATCCAATCAAAACACACTTTTGCGGTAAATTAAAGTTTTGTTTTATTTTCTGCGGCATTCGCTTGTGGCGTTCGTCTTCATCTTTCGCATTTATCTATGCATATGAGGGGGTATCGCTAAAATTAGCACTTCCTTTTGTCTACTTTCATTTTTATACAAATTGCGGAAAAGGGGTGTGATTGTGTGTGCCACACTATATGCGAGTGTGCGTGTGTGTGTGTGTGTGAGCGCCTCCATATCTGAGCTCTTTTTCCATATTTTGTTTAGATATAACAAAAGTGATTATTACTAATTTGCTTTCATTGCGGCTCACTCAGTCGCTCAGCAGTGGCAGTGGAAATACAAACAGAAACAGTAACAGCCACAACTCACACACGGCATAATTTTTCTCTTTTTCCCCTGTATTTTTATTATTTATTATTTTCTTGTCCATTTTTTACACTTGGCTGCACTTAAATCACGCGCCAGGCATTGCCCAATATGCTGCCCTGAAAACTACAAACTATATATGATGATATATTCGAGATTCCGTTTTTGGGGGATCGCTGGGACCCCACAAATGGCCGTCACTTTCGATATGGAAATGGCATAATAATGCTAATGTCAAGCTGGGTCTGACATTACCGTGATTTCCATAGATATAGTGTAGAATATTGAGTCTGTTTTATATATTGGGGAAGTGAAAGAATATGACTAACTGAAACTATATGTTTTAAGACTTGAATGTGAAGGCGTAGCACCTGGTGGCGTTTTAATGACTGTGATTCCCAGTCGTAAAGCTATATTCCATAGATATCGCACAGTTTTTTTCTTGTTCTTGACCAGCCTTTTTGCCTACTTTTCATATAGTTTTTTCTTCACATTTTATCGACTCTTTTTGATGATTAGATTTCAGTTATTTACCAGGCGTGGCTGGCAATGGGAAAGTCCATTCTTCGCGTGGTTTGGATTTTTGGCTATACTGCGATGTTATAAATAGATCGGTTAGGTGACAGACACACACATTTTATTTTATTTTTTGTTTTACCACAAATGAGTAATGTCCGCATAATGGGTTTTCCTCCCTATCACAAATATTGTTTTAAAATTCATAATTATCATACTAGTAGGCTTAGGCACTTTCTATCATCAAAATCAAGTTAACACCCAAATGAGAATTCAGAACTACCGGATATAGACGACAATGATTTCTTTATTGCTGCGTTGCCGCCCTTTTACCGATTACAAGACATTTTTGTTGCCCATCCGAGGTGGACAGCGATTCTTATCATCGGGATTCAAAAAGCTTAAAGATGAACGCAAATCCGCTAAGAACTCGGGTATTGTAAAATATATTCTGGCAGAAGAGGGATTTCAATATGTACAGATTACGAAGCATCTATACGCGGTGTGCTCCACATATCACAGCATGAGCCAGGGAAAGTCCATCGATTATGCTAACGATTATCTGTTATCATCCGAGCAACGAAGCATTCAGCGAGAGCATCATCATATAGCCAACAATGCGGATTCTCCCAAATTTCCATTAAAACAGGGGCTACCCACAATGAAATTTCCAGTTAGTGAAAATGCTGAAAAGTTACTGGAACAAGCAGAGTTTCGGGAATTACAGGAGAAGCTATTGAAAGGACTCAGGGACAGGTCTAAGGAAATTAGTTCTATACTTGTAGAAAATGTTGAAAACAAAAAAGAGGAAGAATATAAAAATTCTAATATAAAGATTAAATTCAAAGATGGAGCAAAGCAAGCCAAGGAGCCAGCAAAGGCATCGGGTCCACCGCCTGCTAAGGGCCCTAATCCATCATCAAAAGATGCTGCCCCACCACCACCGCCTCCGCCGCCGCCGCCTGGAACACCGCCACCCCAGACAAAGACCACTTTTGGTCCCCTTGCTGACGCCGATCGCATTTTTACCAACTTATATGGACGCCACGACTGGCGTCTGAAGGCGGCTATGAAGCGCGGCGACTGGTACAAGACCAAGGAGATTCTGGACAAGGGTGATAAGTGGATCGTAAAAGAGATCATGACTTCGGGGCTGCGTGGGCGCGGTGGTGCCGGATTCCCCAGTGGCTTGAAGTGGTCCTTTATGCACCAACCTCCCGATGGCAGGCCCAAGTTTCTGCTGGTCAACGCGGACGAGGGAGAGCCGGGCACCTGTAAGGATCGTGAGATTCTGCGCCACGATCCGCACAAGCTGGTCGAGGGATGTCTCATCGCTGGCCGGGCCATGGGAGCCAACGCTGGATTTATTTATATCCGTGGAGAATTTTACAACGAGGCCTGCAACCTGCAGTATGCCATCATAGAGGCCTACAATGCTGGATATCTAGGGAAGGATGCCTGCGGTTCCGGCTTCGATTTCGATCTATACGTGCACCGGGGAGCTGGAGCCTATGTCTGCGGCGAGGAAACATCGCTAATTGAATCACTGGAGGGCAAGGCTGGGAAGCCGCGAAACAAGCCACCCTTTCCCGCGAATATCGGTGTGTTTGGCTGCCCCTCAACGGTGTCTAATGTGGAAACGGTGGCCGTCGCGCCGACCATCTGCCGCCGTGGTGGAAACTGGTTCGCCAGCTTTGGACGAACACGGAACTCTGGCACCAAGCTATTCAATATATCTGGTCACGTCAATAAACCCTGCACCTTTGAGGAGGAGATGTCGATGCCCACCAGGGAGTTGATCGAACGCCATGCTGGCGGAGTGATTGGCGGCTGGGACAATCTGTTGGCCATCATCCCTGGCGGTTCCTCGACTCCCTGTATACCGAAGGATGTGGCTGAATCCTCAATCCATGACTTTGACGGCCTGGTGGCAGTAAAATCGTCCTTGGGCACTGGCGCCATGATAGTGATGAACAAGGACACGGACATCATTAAGGCCATTGCTCGTCTTTCGGCCTTCTACAAGCACGAGAGCTGTGGGCAGTGCACTCCGTGCCGCGAGGGTCTCCACTGGTTGAACATGATAATGCAGAGATTCGTGACTGGCCAGGCCCAGATCGCGGAGATCGACATGTTGTGGGAAATCAGCAAGCAGATTGAGGGCCATACTATTTGTGCCCTGGGAGATGGCGCCGCCTGGCCACCACAAGGACTCATCCGTCATTTCCGGCCGCTGATCGAGGAGAGGATCAAGGAGCGAGAGGCTTGCGATAAGATTAAGGCGGAGGGGATCAAGGAGGGAGAGGATTGCGATGAGATTAATGAGGCTGAAGCGCAGGAAGAGGCTTGTGATAAGATTAACGAGGCTGGAGCGCAGGAAGATTCTTGTTTAGAATAAAAAGCGTGTGCCAAAAGTGCACTGACACACCATCATACTCGAATGTGTACTCTTCCTCCAGCCAGCGGTGGCATGCGGCTGACTTCATGCTCCGCTGACTACCGGCTTCCGTCCGAGTGAAAGTGCAGCCAGTCGTTAACTTCCTCGCCTTGCCGCCGACTGGGCCACGAAATTGTGCCACGTAGCGTTAAGCCAAAAGGGGTTGAACATACTGCTGGCCACGCCGCCATGCTGCTAAGCTGGTCCAAAGCGGCGGCGGGTCTGCTGGTCGCCAATCCAAAAGAGGGCTTTCTTTCATTATTTCTCTCTCACTTTTCAGTCAGTTCAGCCGTGAAGAGAGTGGTGCGAAATCGCGGCTTGGTTTGGCTTTGGGCTTATGCAATTCAGTGGCTTAGTTTTTGTTCTGAGAGATACGATATAGGGTTTACTCTTTAGAGTTTACTGTGCCTAATTTAATGCCTTAACTTGTGGCTTGTTTAGTTTCCTATGAGTTCTACTGATTCGTTTAACGATTTCTCTTGTAATTTGCAGTTACACATCCGCTTAATAGATTTAGAATTCTTTTAGAATTCTTCAATTAGTAATTTCTTTCTTTGTTTGCAACTTGTGTAAACCTTCGACTTCCTTATAGAGAGAATGTGCCTTGGTGGTTCCTGCTACCTACTCCCTTGCTCCTTTTTGTCTTTGTCCTCACTTTGTGTGTTCTCTCTTGCATAAAATCAATCAACAGCTGCCTGGCGACACAGACGCTGCTGCGTGGCCTACTCAAGTTACCTGGCCAAGACAAACAGGTCGGATCGGATGGGTCCTCCTTGCCAGCTGATGACAGGCCAGTGCCTATGCCAGACTCGTGGCCCTAGCCGTGACAACGGCGGCCACCACAGCCTTGAGATAACGATTCACGAATAGATATAGATATAGATACAAATATGGGAGTGCGAAAAACCTAGTTGCGATATTCAGCCGGTGGTAACCGGGCCATGAGTCAGAAGCTGTCGAACCGCGAGCAAGCTGACTGGTTGGGTCTGGTCGGGTCTGGTGGTCTGCTGGCCTGTGTAAATCATTAAACCAGCCCGGCTCTCGATAGTTCTTAATTGTTTAATTCAGGCGGAATGCCGTGCGCTTAATTTGTCAAGATTCGAGGCATTATCGGTGGGTCGCCTAAGACGATAAGCGTTGCAGCGGCAGCGGGGGTTCCTCCTATGTATATATTTCTGTTCTGATAGCGGAGATTGGCAGATAGATTCCCCGTTTTCGTACTTCCTTCCCTTCCCTTCCGCCGCACACATTTGTTTCCATATCTCTATCTCTGACTAATGACACTTGACCGCATTCACCGTTTGGTTTTGGCTCAGATGTAAACATTTTCATTGAAGCATTGTTCAGATTTAATTGACATTCCCTGCCCTTAGGCTAAAGAGCATAAAAAAGTGGCCCACTTTAAAGGAGAACTTCGAATGTGATTCTCGGAAGCTAAGGCCTAAAATTAGAAAATCTATTTGGGGACAGATTTTAATATGCCGAATGATTGGTGATATTCTTTTGAAATTCCTAAAAATAATCTTTGGCTAAAGCTGGAGTACAGTTAATATTCACTTGGTTTTATTTATTTATTAACCATAAGGATTAAAAGGTGGTGTGGTGGGAATCTGCGGCGGCAATTGTCCTGGTCGTGGATTCCATCCCATGCGCCGTCTCTCGTCGAAGGGCAATGGTTCTCCTGCGGCCAGGGTTACGAACAGGAAAATGGCCAGAAGTCCCAGCAGGTGAATCCAAGTAGATGTTGAAGCCATTACTGATTATTTGCTTGTGATGATCACTGACTGGGAGGGGCTGTGCTTATATAGGTCTCAGCTCAGCTCAGCTGGTGGGGTACTGTCCCCCGAAAGCGATAAGCCACAACTGAAACGGGAACTCACACAATCGGGGGAACTTTTGCTCTGGGATTTGTATTAATCTGCCTCTGTATTCCTGACCTCCTCCAGAGAGGAGAAGATTATAGTCGGCGTTGTTGGAGCTTCGGTGTATTTTTGTGGAACCTGCAAGCACCCTGGTTTTATCTGCAGCCGTTGAGCGAAGCCAGGATGCTGATGGATATACCCAGCGATGGTCCTGTATAAGTGAAACAACATCAGCAGCATGAGAATCACCAGGAACCTAAAGCGCTCCATCATTGAAACGAACTAAACAAGTTCAAAATAAGCCAACAAACTTAAATAGGTTTATTTTTTGTGATAAATAATGGGTTTTTGATCAAATTTAACACTTTAAACTCCCATTTACAGTGTAAAATAGATTAATTTTCCACAATAATATGATCATTGCCATGATTAAAACCGACAATGGGTTGAATGTTTACACAGAATAATATCTAGTTAACAATTCATTCAGCAGAAAATATAATATAATAGATAATAGGCCACTTTTTCTATAATCAACTCTAAATTACTTAACTAATTTGTATTTACTTATTGTCCCAATAGGTCTGCCCGATCCATTTGCCAAGGTTCAAGTGGATGGCACTGGCCAGGTGTACACAACGGAGATAAGCAAGTCCTCGCTGGATCCCAAATGGAACGCACATTACGATTTGTTTCTGGGCATCGGCGATGCCATTACGATAACCGTGTGGAATCAGCGGAAGATACACAAGGGCAGTGGATTCCTGGGATGTGTGAGGATACCCGCTTTCAACATACAAAGCCTCAAGGGAGCAGGATGTAAGTTGATCTCTGTTTGTATCTATAAAAGGAGCAAAGTTTCTAATCATAAATACTTTCTCAACCCAAACAGTTCAACGCCTGGATCTGGGCAAACTGTCACCGGATGACGATGAGCTGGTGCGCGGCCAGATCATCATCTCGCTGCTCTCAAAGGATGGGCCCGGCAGTGGCAATCCGTTGGCCATTGTAGGTCCCAGTGGCGATGTTCGTGGACCCTCAGAGGACGACTCATCAGAGGATAGCTTGCCAGAGGGCTGGGAAGAGCGGCGCACGGACAATGGTCGCATCTATTATGTTAATCATGCCACCAAGTCAACGCAATGGGACAGGCCCAGGCATCCCGTAGGCGCCACATCGCCACAGCAACGCCACAACACACACAATGGCAACAATGGTGATCGACAGGCGCCGGCAGGTCCCACGCGTTCCACCACCTGCACGAATCTGCTTAATGGCGGCAATCGGAATCGGGACTTGGCGGTGACGGCTAACGACGAACGGCGTCACTCCACGGAGATATTGTCCAGTGTGGGCAAGGAGAATACCAGCCCTACGACGCCCGTGTCAGGCACTACAACGCCCGGCAAGAAGTCCTCGTCCTCGTCGTCGGGCGGAGGTCGAACTCTTGAGCAACGTCCCTCAAACGAACCGGCCACGCCCACGAGTAGCACGACGACAGCATCGACGCCAGGTCGCCTGCACAGCAACGACAATCACGTAAAAACGCCAAAGCACCAAACAAATGGTCATGCTCAGCCAGAGGCCACGCCCACATCGCCAACGGGACAGCAGAACTATGTGAACGGGAATGCTCAGAGTGGAAGTAACAGTGGAAACGGAAGTGGCCAGGCGGCGCAGCCCCAAAGCGCCAGTAATGGATGGACGCAGGAGGATGCCTCAACGGCAACGACGCCGCCGACGACGGCTACGTCGACAACAACACCTCCTAGGCATAGCCAGAGTCCGTCAACCCCTAATGCATCGCCACCAGCTCCTGTCACGCCCTCTGCCAATGGGAATGTCCACAGTCCGAATGCGAACAGCACATCGGTGGGCGGAGGAAGCAGATCCTATACAGCTGCCACGGCCGGTCAGCGCTCGCAGCGACGCAGTTCACGGCAGCAGGGAGAGGAGTCCTCCACAAGGCGACGCTCCTCACGTGGAACTCGCAACGGAGGCAGCTCTACTGGAGGAGGATCGTCGAGTCAGCGTTATGCATCGGCAGCCATTGCTGCCGCCAACCAGGCAGCGCGTCCGTTTTTGGATCTGCCGCCAGGCTATGAAATGCGGACCACGCAGCAGGGCCAGGTGTACTTCTTCCACATACCAACGGGTGTGTCCACGTGGCACGATCCAAGAATACCTCGTGACTTTGACACCCAACACTTGACGCTGGAAACGATCGGGCCGCTGCCCAGCGGCTGGGAGCAGCGAAAGACAGCCTCGGGCAGAGTGTACTTTGTGGACCACAACAATCGGACAACCCAGTTTACAGATCCTCGCCTCAGTGGAAGCATTCTGAGCATGATTCGACGCGGAGCGGGAAGCAATACAGCTGCGCCCGCTCCACCGGCTGCCGCGCCAGCAACTGCCATGCAATCAGCAGCGACAGCAGCCGTTCCAGCGAACCCCACAGCGACTACAACGACAACGACCACGACTACTACTAACACCCCACACCGCATTGTGCCGGATCTACCGCAGGGATTGCTCGAGAGCGCCGACCTTTTGCCCAAGTACCGTCGCGATTTGGTGGGCAAGCTTCGGGCCCTGCGCACCGAGCTGCAAACAATGCAGCCCCAATCCGGCCACTGCCGTCTGGAGGTGTCGCGCAACGAGATTTTCGAGGAGAGCTATAGACTGATTATGAAGATGCGGGGCAAGGACATGCGCAAGCGGCTAATGGTCAAGTTCAAGGGTGAAGAAGGCCTGGACTATGGCGGCGTGGCTCGCGAGTGGCTGCACCTGCTCTCCCGCGAGATGCTCAACCCGCAGTACGGCCTGTTCCAGTACAGTCGCGATGACCACTATACGCTACAAATCAATCCGGACTCTGGAGTAAACCCTGATCACTTGTCCTACTTCCATTTCGTGGGACGCACACTGGGCATCGCCGTGTTTCATGGCCATTGCCTGGATGGTGGCTTCACCACGCCCTTCTACAAACAGCTGCTAAACAAACCAATCACGCTGGGCGACATTGAGGGCGTGGATCCGGAGCTGCATCGCAGCCTCACCTGGATGCTGTGAGTTTAGGATTTATGTGAAATTTCAAACAGTTTCTTATTTTTACTGTGATTTTAGGGAGAGCAACATCAGCGGCATCATCGAGTCCACGTTTAGTGTGGAGAACAATAGCTTTGGCGCTCTGGTGGTGCACGAACTGAAGCCTGGAGGTGCCTCCATTCCTGTGACCGAGGAGAATAAGCGGGAGTATGTAAAGCTCTACGTGAACTATCGATTTATGCGCGGCATTGAACAACAGTTTTTGGCTCTGCAGAAAGGTAAGCCTTTAGGAAATAGATTTTTTTCTAAATAAATGTAAAATGAATCCTATAAAATTTTACAGGATTTTGTGAGCTTATACCCAGCCCGCTGCTGAGACCGTTTGATGAGCGCGAACTGGAATTGGTTATTGGCGGCATCTCCAGCATTGATGTCAACGACTGGCGCAACAATACGAGACTGAAGCACTGTACGAACGAGACCACGCAGGTGTTGTGGTTCTGGCAGGTGTGTACAGCTCCATTTCCTTCTAGGCTATCGTCAAATTTATTTTAATAATTAATAAAATTAAATCTTCTAGGTGGTCGAGTCGTACAGCTCCGAGATGCGAGCTCGCCTGCTGCAGTTTGTGACGGGATCGTCGCGTGTACCGCTTCAGGGTTTCCGGGCTTTGCAAGGCTCTACGGGAGCAGTGGGACCACGACTGTTTACCATTCACTTAACCGCTGATGTGCCCACACAGAACCTGCCCAAGGCGCACACCTGCTTTAATCGGATCGATTTGCCGCCCTACGAGACGTATCAGCTGCTCTACGACAAGTTGACGCAGGCCGTTGAGGAGACCTGCGGCTTTGCTGTGGAGTAGGGACCACATAAAGGATGCATGGAGAGACCCAAAACCCGAGGCCCACACCCGATCCACGCATATGCATATACATAGACACCTTTACTAATATTTAATATATAAAGTACGCGTAATGCAGAACCCGATATATATCAAGGCGATTTGAAATCAAAATTCGACAAGATGATAGGTTTTTTAATTTTTATTATTTGTTTGTTGATAAAACTGCAACCCGCAGGCCCCGTTTAATCTTGTGTGTGCTGCGCATTTTGCAGTTAAAAAATTTAATTATTTAGCTAAGTATGTTAGTTACCAAGTGCATATACATATGAATATATACACACTCACACCCCACACATATATCGATCTATATCCTGGCCTTTGTTTGTTTACGTCGTGGCGTGGCGTGTTATAAATTGTAGTTTTAAATATATATATACATATATATATTATGAAACCAATTATACAAATACAATTATACAAGATTATACATATATATATATATATCATATAGTTGATAATTAGGCGTAACGAAATTTTTAATAATTGTAGGCATTGGACCGGCAATTTTCTTGTGCTTTTTGTTTAGTTTAATTAATACATTTTTGATGTTTATTAATTACATTTTGTACATTTTATAAAAACCAATCGAACGAGAGAACTCACTGCTAAGTTTTTAATTATTGTTTATATTCGTCCTTAATCCAGACACAAACACACACATCTTACACACACACACACACACATCAATCGAAGCACACCCTCACTTGCATATTTTATTAGTACGTAAGACAAACGCCTACCCCAAAAAAAAGAAAAGGAAATGCAAAACAAAATAAGAGAGCAGAAGAAAGAGCAAAACATAAGAACACTTGAAAAACTACTCAATTATTAAATTAGTTATTTTTTAACTCTTTTAAATAAATGCAAATTATTTAAATTACTCTTTTATGTTTATTTTTTATTTCGTTCCCCGCCGCACATCGCCAAATCAAAACATCAAACACTTAAGGATCAAATTTCATATACAAACAAGTACATACATACATCTTTAATGCATATTTACACATCAGTTTTAAACGAAGAATACGAATTGGACAAATTTCTAGAAGGTGATATTAGTGAAAATTTTTAATCTGACTTTAATTAAAACGAAACGAATTGGTAGATATCTAAGAGCCCCCAACCAAACCCCAACCCTCCCCCAAAATGTAGTGCATATGTGAGAGATCTATTGATTTTGAATTGCGAACTTAACCCTCCTCCCCAAAAACAAATGATACAACACAAATCGATCGTTAACTCTTTAGCTTTAGCGAGATCTAGGAATCGAATGACTAAGAATTCGGAGGCAGTAATCCTGCGCACACAGACAAGGACTCTGCTTCATTAACCAAAAGGAGATTAATAAATAAATGAGCCTTAAAAGAAACGTTTTTTAATGGGAAACAATTCTGTAACAAAATATATAAATTTATTGGAATTTCAATATCGGTTTTCTATATTTTAGTGAACATTTCAATTTATCATAAAATAATGTTTTGGTAATAAGATGCCTAAGAAGCCACTGATTTCCAAGAGGTATATACTTCCGATTCGTCATTAAAAAAAAAAAAACTACGAAAATTGTTTATTAATTTTTGATAATTCAAGAATTTGTTACTTTATTCTATGAAAATCTACCCTTACCCTAAAAAAATAAAAGTTACAACTGATTTTAAAGTGGTAAAAATGGTAATTATAATAATAATATATTGTAACCATACGTAATTAGGTAAAAAATATAATAATTAAATAACTAAAATAGTTACTTTTAATTATTTATTCTTTTAATGCTTACGTTAATAGAATTCCCCTAAATATATATATTTTCCCCTAATATAATTCAAGATTGCCACACTGTCAAAGAAGAAAACCTAATGTGACGAGGTACTGCCTTACCGATGCACTATGTTACCGATATTCTATGTGCGACAGAGAGGGGGAGAGGGTGGCATTTGAGGCAAAACCCGCTTTTAGAACGTTCGACCTCACGAGCTGCGGTGTCCGAGTGGTTAAGGAGATGGACTTGAAATCCATTGGGTTCTACCCGCACAGGTTCAAGTCCTGTCCGCAGCGACTGTCTGGTACTTGGTTGTACCTTTTTTTATTTTTATTTACTCTCTTTTTTTAATTATTCTTTTGTTTTACTTTAATTAAATTACTTTATTTAGCCGTTCTGCGCAGTGATCTCACAATGTAACAATATCTAGAGCGTGGAGCATTCGTTTCTCTCTGTTTTGATAAAATACGACATTAAGCTTAGCCTAGGAATTCATACAGATCATAATTATACGAAGGGGACATTGGGTTGGCTTTTGTATTCGTTTTCTTCTTTTAAATTTTAGGTCTTAGCAGCTAGGATAAAATCATAATCGCATTGATTCTTGAATAAATGTATATCACCGAATTCGTGGGCGGCTCTCCGCTTACAATTTGGCGCGCTTGTCCACGCCGATGGCCTCCAGGACGCCGCAGACATCCAGATGATGGAACAACGTCTCCAGATACTCATCCCGATGCTTAATGTAGTGAGCGGCATGCTGCGATCGCTCCCAGCGCTTGAACGTGCACTTAATGTCCGCCCGCTCCCAGTTATCGCGCACCGCCTGATTGGAGGACGGCGGACCGATGGGATCGTTGTCGGACACAAAGAACAGCGCCGGGGCCTTGAGCAGGGTGGAGTGGAACATCTGGCTGGAGCGCATATAGTGGATGGTGGCCTGGTTGTGGAATGTCTTCAAGTGGTACAGCGTGTAGTTGCGCAGGGCGCTCTGCATGCGTTCGTTCTTGGGGAAAATCGACTTGGGCACGCCCACCGGGATCTCGGTGATGTCGGCGGCACTGTCCCACACCTGGCAGACAAAACGATCCAGGATGCTGCCATACCGATCCATGTCGCGCGACATTTGCAGCATTATTTCGCCCAACTGGTAGGCGCCCACGGAGAAGCCATGCATCACAATCGGCTCATACGACTTGTTGTTCTCCAGAAAACGCAGAGTCTCGGCGGCCACCACCTGGTTGCGGATTAAGGGAAATCATTAGCGTATGAATTGGTATACAAACTGTGAAGAAAACTTACCTGGGTTCCCTTGACCGGCCACAGAAGCTGCCACGGCGTAATATGAACCACCATGACATCGAATCCCATTTCCGTGTAGATCTGGGCGTACTTCTTCAGGTGCTTTTGCTTGGCCATTAGCCAGGCCATCATCAGGACCAGAGGATTCCCCGTGGGCTTCTTGAATGCCAGCGTCTTGGGATCGAACTCGACGTGCGTCTTACTGCTGGTGTACAGGGTCATATTCTTGGTGATATCCTGCGAGGATATATACCGGCGATCCTTCATCGGGGCCATGGTGCTCTGCGTTCAAAGGAAAAATTTATTATTATCGGTTTTTTTCGGTTTTTAGTTGATGTGAGATATGATTAGTGGGGTTAGGGGAAATGAAACTTAAAATAAATAAACACAGCTGCAATTTAAATTTAACATACAAATTCAATTCGCTACGAGTGCAAGTGTTTAATAAGCTGTTTAAATATATATATGACTCTGGACTTGCACGATTTCACAGAGTTATCTTTATGTAGGAAGGCAAAGTTTGGATAGGTCGAGTAACTGAGCAGCTAATCGCATCGATTAGATAGGAAATTTGAGAACGGGCGAAATAATGGCCTGATCGGGTGATTTCACCGAAATCCATGCAAATTATGGGGCAGATTTGATAAAGCTCTGATTTATCCTCAGCAACAGCTGCTGCTGCTGCTGACCTTGAGAAAGCCACCGGTACACGTGATGATAAGCCCGATAAGGCTAATGCAGGTGTGCGTGCCTTTGGACTTTTTATGGGAATTGTAAGCTTTACTGGGCAAGATATTGAATTACAAAGATAACTTTGCGACTATTTTAAGCGACTAATAACTGGGTGGGCAGATTATTTACTGCATTCATACCATATATACCGTTTTGCTTCCGTATAATTGCTTTAGGATTTCAATTATCAAGAGTCTCTTTGAGCAAGCGACAAATTGACACGAAGGCGAAAGAGCGACTGAATGTGCAAAGGTTTTGGGTTCTTTTTTGCCCCTACATTTTAGCAAGGCTAAACTGATAGCCAGACATGGATTCAAAGATAGGCACACAAAGTCCTACGATAAGAAGTTGCAATTTAGATTAGTGGAATCGTTCCCGCATAAATTCGTTATGGGAAAAGAGCAAAATCAAAATAATTGAAGCACTGAATGATGACACAACATGAGAAACAGAGAGAGAGAGAGGCTGGCTGGCTGGGAGGGACTTTCACTTTAGTTTGACACTTTTGCACTTGAACCCCCGACGAGAGTTCACGGCTACTCACACGCTTCGCCCGATGATAGATTTTCAGCAGTATAACCGCCAATATCACCAGCAGCGTTATCTCAATGAGGAAGTCCATATTAAAAGATAAAACTAAGCAGGTGCATCGACATTGACTAACTGACTGATCCACAAAGTAGCCTATATCCAGCGATCCAGTGGAACGATCGTGGATAGTTGAGCGAAATTGAGGCGAGCTTACATTCCCCATGGAAAATAGTTATTCTAGCTGTCGTGTGTGTTATACACACATATGGGAGGAATATGCTTTTTTCACTTTTTGTGGCATTGGTTTAAATTACATACAATGCGACACTGGAAGCCGCAGTCCCCTGTGGGAGAAGAAACTAAAGTGTCTCGACGAGGGGATACTTTTTGATATAAATTAGAATCTTTAAAGTTATTGGCATACCAAAGTGTTCGGTTATAAGGGTAATAGATTCTGAGATATAAGATACTACAGTAAGTGACTTTGAAAAATAACTTCCTTATCAATGTCTACACTTAAAAGGCTGAAAGCCACCTTACGAATAGTTTTAACTGGTTATTAACCTTTAAAATTAACCCTATATACTCCACATGCAACCAATTTCAGGTATATTCAGCTCAAGCGCCTCAAAACCAGAGAGAACCCAAACGAAGGCTTTGGGGGCTCGGGCGAAAGCTTGGCATTGGGCGACATTATAATTTGAATCACCAGAAAAAGCTGTGCCACATTGCTCAATTGAGCTTGCTTCATGCGAGGGTGGTTCCGTAAATACGGCCTAGGATATCTAGAACACAGTATCAGTAATATCAGTGACTTAAATGTACTCTACCATTTACCGGTTGGTGCAAGCGGTTAATGAGCCCCTACTAATTGCAGGCATTGAACAGCAATCATTAAAAGAATATATGTATGTATTTAAGAGTACGCAGAGATAATCTATACAAATCAGCGGTGGAATAGCGAGACAGGTTTGGAGAGATAGAACACCAAAATCATTTGCCGGGTTCAAAGTACATAAAATACAAATAATTCAAGCATGCAAATTTCAAAAGTCACAAACTACATATGTATTGCAGAAAATTAGGTAGCAGAAATTCAGCACAAATTAGCAAAAGTTCAATCACAAGTCAATAGATATGCAAAAAGGCTAAAATATTATCAATTACAACGCCTGGGAATGCTCTTTTTAGATTACACATTATCTTGGGTTAAATATGACGAATGAACCGGACCTTAGACTTGACTGGGCAAATAAGAAACTTACAAAGTCGAGATTTTACGACCTTTTGCGAGAAACAGTAAAATGTAAGTACTTTAGCCCACAATTTTGTTTTGTCTTAATTACCTCCGGAATTAAAAGTTATAAAGGGCTTGTTACAATTTTCAGAGTTTAAATACTTTTTTATCTTGTGTTTTTTGGAATCTTTGAAGCCAAACAGGTGTTCTTGTTAGATTTGATCGGTTTTTTTTTAATAATCTCAAGTCCTTTTTGGTACTTCAGGGTTATCTTATCGCAAAAAAGTGGGTTTGTTGAGATTATTTATTAAAAGTCTAGCCTTTTATGGGAGATAAGTTAAAAGTAAAACGTTTGAAGCATGTGTGCTTATTTAGGGTTTTAGCAAAAAATATCTGTACCAATTTTAAATACTTTAACAACATACGGGGAATGTACAATCTTAGAAATGTTTGTGAACTTTGCTTGGAAATAAGTATCTCTTAATTAAAGTTATGATAATTGGAACTCTTACGGAATATATTATATGGTTTTATAGACTAGACTAGTCATAAATAGAAAATGTCTAATCAAAAGTGCAATTGATTGATTTTAAACAGGGTTATAAAGTTTTGAATTTAGAAAATGTGTTAAAGCTTTAAAGAAATGCATTTCATGATTAGCGAATTACTCCGAACGGGCATAAAAGTAATACTTCTGATCCTTCTCCTACTGAAAGTCTTTCAAAAACAGAATTTGCTTACATTTTGAACCGGCTGCTGCAGCTGCTGGCTGGTCAGGCTCGAGAAGTTCCGGATCAGTGGTGCCTGGATCTTGCGGATATCGCCCATTGGACGCTGCAGCAATCCTGGCGACTGGCAGCCACCAAAGAAGCTATCCGCGTAGACATTCTCGTACGGCACAGTACTGCGGCTATTTTGCGCTGTTTGGTATCCGCGTAGTGGGGATCGGGGACAGGTGATGTACATATGCATATGGTGTGGCGTGGTGATGTATAGGGGAGAATGAAAGCAGATCGGATCGAAAACAATTATAAATAAACGTGAGCTAGGAGCGGAGGAATGAGGCAACAATTACCACCAAAGGAAAGGCCCACGGCTAAGGTGGCGGCTGTCCGGCCGGCGGCGAAGGGCAGGCTCATCGATTTTCTCGCCGCCGTTGCGTAAAATGCAGTGCGAAAGAAGTGCGCAGCCATCGTGATGCGAATTTGCCGGGGGAACAGAAATACTTTCACAAAAAGCACTTGGACACAGACTGTAAGAATTAGTTTTCATATATTGCACGCCCTCTCCCTCGCACTTGCACGCACAGGCACTCACACACTGAAGCGCAGGCGAATGCACACGGATCGAACTTTGTACCCGCTGCAGACGAGTCTCAATTTTTATTAAATTGATAAATTCGTACCGAGATTCGTGCCTCTGTCTTGCGCTTGTGCGTGAATGTGCGACTGGGTAGGGGTGTGTGTGGCTGTGTATGGCGTGTGTGTGGATATTGATGATTGTTTAATTGGTACCCGAATTGGATCGATCGCGGTGTGGGCCACTTACGCTAACGTCGTGCTCCGTGTTTGATTTTTTTTGAAAATAAATGGGATTCCTCCCACTACTTTGTTTGCGGCTGAAACAATGTGACCAAAGTTCCCCGGGAAACATATTTTCCGTTGCAGAATACGATTCCGATTTTAGTATTTTTGTCAGCTGTTTTCTTATTTATTGTTTTTGTGCTTGTTTTTGCTTTGAGTTTTTAATTTTAAAATAAGGTAAGTAATTCTTCAGCACCGCCTTTATTTTAAATAAACTATGTATTTTACATATATTATAATCATTTCTTCCTTATAACTCAAAACATAGTCTACTTCCATCGCCCACCTGCATCAAAATGGACCACGCGGTGGCTGTTTCTGGTGGGGATTCGGCCCCGGAGCAGGTCAAGTCCAGTGCGCCATTGAAGCCCTCCGCCAATACGGCCATTAAGTGCCTCAAGTGCGACAAGGTGTACATATTCCCAGCCGACAAAGATGACTGCCTGGCACACTTCTATTTGGAGCACCGTCTGGTCATAGCCGATGTGGAGGAAATAGCATTGCTGGAGGACTATTTGCAGTACTGGGAGAAGGAGTTTCAGGGTGCGTATCTGTAAACCTTGTACAGTAACCAATTAGTTAACATTCCTTGTGTTTCTAGCCCATGAATTTGAGCAGTACTGCACCACAATGTATCTGGACCAACTGCCCGATGGAAAATACTCGAAAAACGAAAAGTACTACCTGCTTTGTGATATCCTGCCTCAGGACTACGAGCTGCGCCGAAGATTAAAGGAGCAGCGCTTGAGCAAAGCCCTAGAGCGGCACCAGTTTGAGCTCACCGACCGGAACTTCTCAAAGGAGTGTCTCTTCTGCAGAACCGTCATCAAGGGACTGAGAGCGGATTACTTGGACCACCTGTTCGACAAGCACTTCTTGCTGGTGGGCAAGCCAGAGAAGCTCGTCTATGTGGACGAGCTACTGGATCACCTGGAGGAGAACCTGAACCAGTTGGTGTGTCTGTACTGCGAGAAGATATTCAAGGATCGGCCGACGCTTAAGGAACACATGCGCAAGAAGGGCCACAAGCGAATAAATCCGAATCGCAGGGAGTACGACAAGTACTTCCTCATCAACTACAATCGTGGACCGGCAGCACCAACTCCTCGAAAGCAGCATCATCAAAAGCGAAGGCAGGCCTCGGCATCCACATCCGTCGATCTGGACACCGGCAGCGTGGACTTCGACAAGCACTTTGCCCGCCCCGATTCGGATGGTGAAAACGATTCGGACTGGTCGGATTGGGCAGGCGATGGCGAACCCAGTGCCATTAAGTGCCTCTTCTGCTCCCATCTGGGTGAGAACTTTGCGGACCTTAAGAAGCACATGAATGAGACCCATCAGTTGGATTTTGATCGCGCCACCAGCTCCCTGAACTTCTATCAGAGGGTAAAGGTTGTGAATTACCTTCGCCGCCAGATCTGCATGATGCGCTGCGTAACCTGTGACCTCCACTTCGATAAGCAGGAGCTGCTGGCGGAGCACATGGCCCAGGAGTCACACTGTGGCATCGGTAGCAAAGTTAGCTGGGACAAACCCGAGTTTTTCTTTCCCTACATGGAGAACGACGGGCTTCTGTGCGTCCTTGACGATTCCGCCGGCGATGAACCGGATGCTGATGTGGTGCGCAT
Source organism: Drosophila anomelani (assembly GCA_035045905.1). Lineage (NCBI taxonomy): Eukaryota > Metazoa > Arthropoda > Insecta > Diptera > Drosophilidae > Drosophila > Drosophila anomelani. The sequence goes on along the minus strand of JAWNOO010000032.1, from coordinate 6,177,192 downwards.
CATATCCGAGGACAGTGTGGCGCAAATCAACAAGGATGCCGAGTCCCTATCTCTTGAGAATTTTAAGCTGTAATGTGCACAATCTATTTAAGGATAAAGATAGAGACTCATAAATCTTGTTTAAATCAGAGAATCTGCGATGTTAAAATTCTTATAAATCCTTTAATTATTTAGTACTACATATTAAGTGCTAAAGAGAGTGGGTTTCCCTTTAATAAATGTACAACTTTTATATGTTTTACAATTCTTTTAAATAATTAACTTTTATCCGCAAAAAGTGCTCCGCTTCAACAAGTGTGTACACACCCGATGGTATGTCTTAACAGTCGAGCTGCGGTCATACTTAACCTGACATCATTCCAAGAGAAAAACTAGAAAACAAAACAAAGAGAAATCCTGCTGAAATGGAAGCCCTGGACATCCTGGAGAAGCGCATCGATGCCCTGACGCGAGTCCTGGGTCCCCTGCCGGATGCATCAGACGCGGGAGAGGGCGTGGTGGACGCTCTGTGCTCCGCTCACGCACTTCTGGGCGAAGCCACTACGGGAAGTGTTCCCCTGCAACAGTGCGTGAAGCGAGCTCCCGAACTGGAGAAGTATCTGGATCCCAACTTCCTCGAGGAGCAGCAGCAGGTGCGTTCCAAGGAGGTCTACCTGCACGCCGTGGCTCCCGAGCTGAGCACCCAGGCCGAGCAGCTGGAGAAGATAAAGCAGCTAGAACCGGCCCTGGGAGCAGAATACTTCCGCAGCATTCCTAGCGAGTGCCTGGATCAATTGAAGCAGATAACACAGAACAACGGCGAGTACGCCCAGCAAAGCGAACTGATTGAGGAGAGCCTTGTGCTCGCTATGAAGCGATATGGCGAGATTCAAGCGGGATTGCTCAGTTCCCTGGACGCAATGAGCGAGCGACTGGACCAAGTGGAGCAGCGGATGGAGGAAAAGAAGCGGGCGGATCTTAACAAGGACGTGCCGCCCAAGGATTGAGTACGTTCGCCCAGAGACTGCTGAAAGTATTTTATGTACTCATGTTTTCCCAGACATTTTCAGTCGCATTTGGGCTTAGATTTTGCTATAAGTTTCTCAAAGTCTTTGATAAGTTTTCCATAAATTAAATTTAATTCTTCATTTAATGGAAAGCTAAGATTTGAGCAATTCTAAACCAAATTCGACTGGAATCGAAAGTGAATATGGGAATATTAGAAATTTTAACCACTTTTTGTTACAACGAATAGTGGCTTCTGATGCTAATTCATTTGTAAGTTTCCTTTTTAAACATTATTTAATGCTAGCACAATAAAAGACTATCAAATTATAACTAGCTTGAATTCATATTACGTTTAATGACCATTTGCTGCAAATATAAAGCAAATATAAAAATATATAAAGTACGCATTTTGAAAAAACAGACAAAGCTAGAATCATTGTAAGTATTTCCCCCAAGAAAGCTTTTCATCAATGCTAACGTTCCTTGTTTTAACATCACTTTATTGCTATAAACTTTACCAAATTAAAACTAATAGAAATTCGGATTGGAAGCAACCAGAATCCATTCTACTAATATACATATGCATATATGGGACACAGTCTTGACTTCTCCTCATCTTAAGGGAAGTCTGGAGGGCTCCTAGAAGCGCAGTTCGTTCCTCTGGATCCTCTCGTAAATGGATGCGGTGAGTGGAGCATACACGCCATCCGGCTGGGCATAGTACAGTTCGTCATCTACAATGTCCGGATTGAAGCCTTGCTGCTGGAGCTCAACCTTGCGCAGCTTGAAGGTGCCCGTAAGGTCGATCTTTCGCAGGAATCTCAGGAACTGAGGTCTCGCATAGCTGGGCAGTGCCTTCGCAAGTTCCGCGCCTAGCTGACCGACCTGCACCTCGCGTGTGGGATCGTAGATAGCCGCCATTCCGGCTCTGCCTTCGGTGTGAGGTATGCTGACCCCATAAACAATGACATCCTTGTAACCAGCCAGATTGCTCAGCTGCGCCTCCACTTCACTGGTGGATACATTCTCCCCCTTCCAGCGGAACGTGTCGCCTGTGCGGTCCCTGAAGTAGAGATAGCCACGCTCATCGGCCACCAGAAGATCGCCCGAGATAAAAGCCATGTCGCCTTTAGAGAAGACATCGTGCACTACTTTCTTGGAGGAGGCCTTCTGATCCACGTAGCCCAGGAACTCTCGGCAGGGATTACCCCTCACAATCTTTCCGATGAAAACGCCTGGCTCATCGGGTTCACACCGCTCGCAAAGGCCTTTGCTATTTCTCAAAGGCTCGCCGGTGTGTGGATCGGCTTTAATGATCGATATGGGATAGATTTGTGGCATGATCCGGGACACAAAGCCAATGGCCCCCACGGTGCTGTCGTTGTTCATGATGTTGGCATTGCCCTCGGTGGCTCCGTAGAATTCGCCTACCTTTCCGATTCCAAAACGCTCGACGAATTGTGGCCAAATCTGTGGACGTAATCCATTGCCAAACACCATGCGCACTTGGTGCTTGCGGTCATGTGGAGCCGATGGTGTGGCCAGGATATAGCGAGCCATCTCACCAATGTATTGGCCGACCTGAAGGGGATTCAAGAAAAGAAAGGATATACTAAGCTGTAGATTTTGATGGCGAAAACTGATCTTACCGTGCACTGAAACCGAGAGCAGTCGGCGAAATATCCGGAAGCACTGAACTTTTTCCTTATGACCACCGTGGAACCAAAGAGGAGAGCCTGTCCCATGCTCATCACTCCGCCAGCAGTGTGATAAAGGGGTAGAGGAGTATAAAAGACATCCTGATCCTTAAAGCCAAGTGTGAAGTGAATGCCAGCGGAAATGAAGAAATATCTGAAAGGGAGAATTAATTGTGATGAGTTTTGGAAGGCAATCTTTGATCGCATCGGGCTGCTCGGTGCACTGCCTCATCATCCCAGCTTTAAAGAAAAATCTTTAGAAAATAACTTCAACACACCGTGAATGGGTGATGACGGCTGCCTTCGGCAAACCCGTCGTTCCGGAAGTATAGATATAAACCAATTTATCCTGATGATCCGGTCGGGAAGCTCCAGCGGCCACCTTATCCTTGGCAGCAGTTTCCAGGAGGCCATTAAGCTGCTGGGCCAATCCCTGACTCAGACCCTCCGAAGCCACCATTTCCTGGTTGCCTTCATCGTTGAACTGATAAAGGCCCACGTGGGCGGGCAGATCCTTGGCTATGTCCATCACAGCCGATCGGAAGCTGGCTCCATAAATGAGAGCCGTGCATTGGCCCACCGTTATGCTGTGCTGGAGGGATACTCCCCGGAGATTCGTATTTATCAGCGGGGTAATTACTCCAATCTTGGACAGACCCAGCCAGGTGGCCACGAATTCGGCTCGGTTTTCCAGCAGCAGGCCCACCACATCGCCCTTCTTGTAGCCATGACTGTGGAAGACATTGGCCACTCGGTTGGAGTGCTCGTTTAGCTGCCGGAAGGTCCACTGCTGGGACTCGCTGACAATGGCCAACTTGTCGGGATGGCGGGCCACATTTGCCTCAAAGATGTCACCGATGTTTACGTTCTTCCTTTCCTGCCGTTTGATGAACAGCAAAACACGAATGTAGGCAAAAAGAGCTCTGGAAATGGGAAGTTTTAAATTGATTTAAAATAAAATCAATGAAGTCTTTAAACAAATAAGTTCTTTTGTTAAATTCTAGTTTATATTGATTTTCTTTGAAACAAACTAAGATAAAGATTTTAGCCGATTTAAGGTTATTAATCAATCATTGTTAAAGCAACTTTATTCTCCACCTGTCAAGCTATCATATTTCCTATAAGATGGATTGATTCAATAATAGAACTGATAAAATCAGTAGAGATATTTATAAATCAAGTAACTTGGAATTTTTTTCTGAATAAATTAAGTTATTGGTATCTATTTTAAAGTAACTGCAAGAATTTTAAAACAAGTCTTCATTTCTTGGCAACGCTTTGCTTTTGACTCACTTGGTATCTCGGGGTGTGGTCACCATGGCTATATAGAACCATCGCCATCCAGGACGAACCAGCAGAGCGGCTACTAAGCTTACATAAAAGGCAGCCAGTCCATACCAGGGTCCTTGGTAATAAAGGATCAACCCAGTGGCTGCGCTGAGTATGGGTGCCAATATCCATTGAAGACGACCCCGCCAACTGGCTTTTTCGGGTTTAAGAACTTCCGTGGAATTTAAATCAATTGTTACCTTAAAAAGCAAGGGATATTTAATTAGCTATATATTTTAAATCATTAAATATCAATTTAAGAACCATTTAAAATTAGTTTAAGCCTAGGTAATTGTAAGAAACAAAAATAACTAAAAAGAAACACCGCCCGCATCACTCATACGCCGCGTAAGCCCATCCAGTTCGAGTGTTTAAATAATCAACGAAATAACCCCCGCCAGTGACGTTGATTTAAAGCTTTTCCTGATATTTGGCTAATTGCTTGTTGTTTAATTTGCACTCCCGCCAGTGGAGCTGCCACTATCACAGATATAAGTTATTCCGCATCTCAATCATTTAGCACTTTATTTAAACAATTTGCAAGTAAACAAACCAAAAGATAAAAAAGAAGCGAAAGACAAACATTAAAAAATATAGAGTGGATAAACAGAGGCTTAGTGGCCAAATAGGTGGCCACTATTACCAGAGATCTCGCGGAAGTGATTCAGTGCCTTGAGCTCGGCATCGGCATCCAATCGATTGGACAGTCGGATCAGGACGCAGATGGTCAGAGCCATGGTCAGTCCCAGCATAAAGAAGACAATCTAGTAGTGGGTGCACCGATTTATATATATGGGAATATATGGGAATGGAGGATGGAGTCCCGATTACCTTCTGCCAACAATGCAGGCCTCTGTGGCCCACGCCGTCATCTAGCAACGATTCGTTGTCGGTGCCTGTCATCATGCTCTGGGCAAATCTTTGCTCAACTTTATTGACCCTTGACGCTTGGTTGGAACTCAATCGTATTTCTGTTTGTTTTGATATTTTCGTATTGAACTGACAGTTGGTTCCGTGGAAGTGTTGTAACTTTCAATTTACCTTAGGTGTGCCGTTTAACGTTTTAATTAAAATTAAAACAACAAAGCATTTTCACAATTGTCCCCTAGCTTAGTTTATATATTTAAGTCGAAAGTCAAGGTTTATTATTTTGTCCCCCCACTGCAATATTTTTAACGGCCTTAAACTTAACTTTTGTTTTTTTTTTATTTAGTCAAGCTGTTAGGAATTGGTTCTGCACTCAAGTTCGTTGCCTTAGTCTTTTGTTTAGGATTCTAATTACCCAAACAATTTATTATAAAAAGTTATTACCATCTCTAAATGCAACCAAAGTTGTTCTTTTAAAGTATTAACTGCCTCTCTAAGCTTAGATAAAAACCCCATTAACAATTTTCAGCTAAATTAAGTAAATAAAGACTAAGCTTAAAAGTGCTGTTCTCTGTACTCTTATCCAAACAATTAATTGCATGAAAACTGGTTCTTATAACCATAGTAAAACCGCGTTTAAATATCATTTACCATGATCTTGACTTTCAAACTATTTCATATCAACCCAATAAAAAGCCATCATTTGGGCTGCATTAATCTTTTATTTTAAACTTGATCATAAGCTCCATCCGAACAGATTGACCGATCGCATAATACTCGAGACCCAGACCTAGTCCCGGTTAAAATCGGCAAGCCAAAAAGTAAACTGGTTTAGCTCGATTTTTTTCTGCGGCTTCGTTTTTATTATTTGTATGTTTTTTGTTGTCTTATTTGTTGTCAGATAAGGTTTTTTATGGGGAGGAGGGGGAAGAGCTTCAGGGGAGTCAGCAAAAAACAACAAAAACGAATCAAGCGCGAACCAAAAAGATGTAGTATGTTGGCCACCACATATTCGTACGAGTCATCTGTTTGTGGTATTTACCTGAGTGGGGCTGGGGTTCAAGGCCGTCGAACTTGGGGCACTTGTATGGGTATCCGATGTTTCGGCAGCAGCACCACCTGTAGTGGCTCCACCATCATCCGCAGTAGCAGTTGCAGTTGCAGCAGCAGTAGCAGCGCCAGCGGTGCACATTTTTATTGATTTTCTGGCTTAACACCGCATCTACAGAGGCTGATCGAAAAGTGTCTGATTATCAGCTTGGCTCAGTTTTGGTCTTCAATTAAATTTGATTGCCTTAGGTGGCTTTTTGTGGTTTCTTGATGGTTACACAGAGAAAAATATTAAATAAAATGGTTAATTAATTAGTTTATTAAGTTTTTAAATGCGTATTATAATGGGTAGATCTTTATTTTTACATAATACCATTGACTTATATTATATCTTTGAAGAGTTTGGAATTTTTTTGATTTAAACAATTTTGTTTAAGAATTAAATCTTAAGCTTTGTAATAGGTTTTTATTTCTGTAAATTTTACCTTACACAAAAAGGTGTTAAAAAAATAATTGTTATATCAGAAATTGACTAAAACTCATCCAATAAATTTATGGAAAATTTATATTTAAGATATTTGTCAAAGGAGATTTGTACATAGAACCAAGATATACTAATTCATATTTCTCAGATGCATTTTTGCATGTGCACTTTCGAAACGAAATAATGGGTAATTAGGCGATGAAAGGGGCAGACAAACAGACCAACTGACAAAAAGAGAAAAGGTGCAAAAGCTAAAAAAGTGAACTGTGGAAAAACAAGCCACAGCGATGTGGGGAATTTGCAATTGTAGTGCACAAGTGACACCAGCGACAGCGGAGAAGATGGAGAAAAATTGCCTTTTTTCTTTCTTAACGTGGCTCGAATGATGCTGCGCGACGCTTTTTAGTTCAGGTGTGCCAGTCGGCTCAAGGTGAGTTTTGGGGTCTGCTGCGGTTATTTACGCGCGACGAATGGCTAAGAGCCAAGTTAAGTGTAGCTACAGGTGGGTCATAAACCCGTTAATGTATGGTAAACTCATTTAATGCCAAAGACAATTAAGCCCAGTTTAGTGTTGAGGAAGTCAGGTGGAGTTTTTGGGGATAGCATACAAATGGGAAACCATGGGTCTGGTAGGAAATAGAGAAAAATATAGTTTAGAGTAAGGACAACTGGGCAAACCTTTTGTTAAAAGTTTTTTACTTAGAATTCATTATTAACAAAAGCCTAATTGTTAAAAATTGAAGGTGAAACGTTGAGTATTTATTTGATTTTAAAGAGACAACTTTAAAAATAGATTATTGAGTGCTTGTGAAACCACAGCTTTAAGTCATTAAGCAAATAAAAGCGGCAATGTGGTTAAAGAAAATAAGCCCATAATTTTAAATAATAATTTATAATCATTTCTAAGAAAAGAAATTAGCAACTAATTTAGAAAATATTTAAAGAAATAAATGATATTGTATAGAGAATATTTTTTAATATTTTAATTCTGGATGATTTATAATGTTTAAATTTTAAATGAAATAAAATAAAAGGTAATAAAAAACATTTCATATAGTAATTTAAACTTTCAGCTAATTAATGTATTTTCTTCTCTATATATTTGTATAATCATTTAACATTTTTAAAATATTTTTTTTAGTTATTTAACCCATCGCCCCTTTGCCTTGTCCACTCATTTGGCATAATGCATAAACTTTTGCTATTTTCTCAGCCTGAGGCTGACTCAAAACTGAAATTCCGGTCCTCTGGCAGTAAATTATTTGTGTATTTTTTTTTTACAACATTTTGCGCATGCAAACATTTAGTTTAACTACTGTGTTGTTATTGTTTCTCCATTGTTGTATCTCTGGTGGCCCACTTATATGCATATATACACATGTGATCTCTGCCGATCATTAAGAGACGCGGATGTTGGTGACGCTTCATCACTTTCACTGAAATCTTCTTCTCCTTTCTTTTGTTGGATTTCTTTGCCTTTTGTGGGTCCCCACAATTCAGGCTTGGAATTTTCAGGGGATTAAGAGATACAAGATACAAGATTCGAGATACCAGCCACAAGATACGCGATGAGATGCGATTGTGGCGATGAGCTCAAATTGTGGCTGAAATTGCTGCGCACTCTATTAACTTGATGGATTTCTTGCACGCACTGAGGGACGGAAGTTTGAATATCTTAGAACTGGTATGTTGAGGTATTTAATTTTTTTTGGGAAATTGTAGATTATTTTACAGTTCTTTAAGAATATATTACACAGGTTTACTTATGAATATAACTGCTTGTGTGAATTCTGTGGCTGGCCATAGAAGGCTCTTCATAAAAATAGGACAACTTATTTATATTTTGTTGAACATTTTGTTTATTTTTGAACTTGGTTTTAGTCGGTTTTCCCCATTTCTATGATAATTTAGAAACAAATCTTTAAGCGTCACTTAATTTATAAAATATATTTCACCTATGCACTTTGATTTAATGAGAGTTTTCCTTGGATATATATATTCCCAAAGATTACTTTCTTTATATTAAATTTGTGATAATCTTCACTTTTTGCACTTTGTTTTAGGTTTATTTAGCCTACTAACTTGGCTGCGTTAAATTTTTTAAGTAGGAGTTTAAGCCGGAGTTTGAGCCCGTCGCGTCTTTCGGCCAACAGCTTCGTTCATCAACTGCGCCCAAAAAAGCTAACAGCCGCAGTTGCTGCCTCTGTCGCTGTCTGAAGCTCTGCCAGCGTCGTGGCAACAGGTCGCCGTCGCACACAGATACACACCCATACTGGAGCGAACTAAGAGCCAAGCTTCGGGTCGAAGCTCTGCACCTGAGCAGCAAGCAGCTAGCAGCAAGTTAACAACGTGTTGTGGCTGCCTCAACTCCGCTCAAATTGCCAGTTGCGATTCTGATTTCGCCTTTTTGCACGTGATTATGCCGCACATGCAGCATTTGCATTGTTGTGTTATTATTATTTTCCTGCGAGTGTGTTTCCTTTGCGGCCATTAAAATGTCAACAACCACGGAGCGTCAAGAATGTGGCTCTAATGGTAAGAGGGGGTGCTGCAGTGGGTGGACTGGGTCGGGGTGCAGGGAGGAGAACGCATTTAATTCAAAACACGTGTCTTTCTCTTTGTGGGTATTGCCCTCAGTTTCAGCGATTTCTGTTTGAGATTCTTTTCCTTGCCTCTCTTTCTATGCAAAGGGTCACTGGGAAAAATATGTGTTAATAACATGAACAAAGTACTTAAATTAAAAATGTTAAGAACTAAGAAAATCTTTACAAAAAACACTGAAATATTTTTTAACGACAGCGAGAATATCAATTATTAATTTTGATATTGCTTATTTTTTGTGTATTTATTTTTTAATTATTTAATATTACATACATTTTCCTTTATATTGAATTATATACTTTATTTTCTATGTAGGATCTATTGGATATTTACGTTGATCCCAGAAATTGCAGCTTAATAAATATTATGTACTTCATTTAATGACATAACAAATGTCTAATAATTTTTCTAGGTTTATTTAAATTTAGTTTATCTAATTTAAAACAAAAACTCCATTAATATTCATATAAAAAATTATTGTAAAGCGAGCAATTGATGCGTATAACCCCCGTCTTACCTCTAGTAACTCGGCAACGAATGCAACGCCAACCTCTTATTAAATATCATTTTGCAAGTTGACTTGTGTTGTGGCTCGGATCGTTTGCCATGACTCTGCTAAATTGTTATAAACAATCTGAGTGACGGAGATGGAGCTAGCTAAACATTAAGCCTCTGGGTCGGAGGGGGAGCTTGGTTCAGGGGATCTGGGTCAATTGGGCGTTGCAAAATAATCGGTGGTTCGCTCTGGTGAAGGTTTGATGGTTAAAAATATCTGTAGCACTTTTAACATCACTTCAGCAACGCATTTTAATTAAGGTTCGAGCTGGAAAGTCAGAACTTATTTTATTGACGGATGACAGATACTAACTGACCTAAGATTTCCGTACATTCCAGTTGGTTATTTAAAGCTGGAACCGATATTCCATCCCAATGAAGCTTTTTTAATAATATGAGTTCCGATTACCCCGCACTTTAACCGAAAGGCCCACTTAACCGATTAAGAACGCTAACTAATGTGCGTATTAAAAGCTCTGCTAAAGGTAAGTATAGTCAGAGCTTCATCGGCGAGACAATAATAAGTGAATCACGATAATTACAAGGCCCCTTTAGAGTTCAGATCTCAAGATTTGTACTCGAGTATATAATCTAGGAAATTATTGCTCAGATTGAACCTGTTGAGGGGTTAAAAAAGGCTTTGTAAAGCAAAGATAGTATATGTAAATGCCTTTATTTATAAAGATTCTAATGAATAATAAATTTACATCTTTAAAATAGCCTGCAAATTGTCCTTAATTTCTGTGAACAACTTAAAGTATCATGTCCTTTGGCGCATTCATAATTTCCTAGCACATTTAGTTACCTGTTCAGCATAATTCATATCTGTCAACAAGAACTTTCAATGGCATTTTCATGGCTGTTTCTGCTCTAACAATTTTTATAGTCCCTGCCAATCAACAGCGACGTTCACTCACTCCCTTCGAGCCGCCCAATAACAAGGCTCCAAAGATATGCCCCGACATTCAATGGCCTTTTTCACACATATATTCCACCAGACATAAAGTGTCTGTGCAAAAAATACACAGGCACACATCTCCAGTTTATATATACTCCCCGGTTCGTTTATATATAGTTGGAAATATATGCATTGTATATTCGACCCTTCGGAGGGCCCTCTGCCCTTCACCCGGTCGTCGCAGCACTTGAGAAGGGAAGGGAGGAAACTTGCCTGTTGTGGATTTTGTCAAGTGGATTTTTGTCGAGTTTTGAGATCATTAAAACAACATCGTTAGTGTGTCCATAATGAAGTACTAAAGAGGAACCCAAGAAGCGATCCCTCGAGAGTGAGACTAAGTCCCGTAGTGAAAGAATTCAATTTCAAGGCGATATTTTATGGGTCCCATGATTAGTTCTAGAGACGCATTGTCGCCTTACCCGGGCTCAGACTAAAGCAAAATCCGGGCAGATCTGTAAATGTGTGTGTGTGTGTCTGTGTACTTTCTCATCCGACTTTATATGGCGTATTGTGTTGCGGCGGGATTGATGGATGCGACCGTGAAAAGCGCGGCGTGGAAAACTATCTGCTCAACATCGACATCAATGTTCATATCCATCAGCGGTTGGCATAAATAATTATTACTTTCGAGCGATTTATTTGGGGTATATTGGAATGTTCTGAGAATATAAATGGGTTCTAATATAAACTAGTATTAACTATTAATTAATAAACTTTATAAATTTAATATTAAATACTTCTCAAGAAGGACTTTTCCGGAAAATATCTAGAATATATAACGAACTTTCCCAGCTTTATTAATATCACAATTCTGTTTCTTCCTAGAGAACTCAGCAAACATAAATAATTTAGAACTTGAAATTAGCTATGGTTAGATTTCCAGTTAAATTTTAAGCCGTATTTTTTACAGGGTATCTCCATAATTTAGATCCCTTGTATTTTAATAGTTTTTGTCTTTTTGCCGCCATCGAATCTTGCTCATCTCAGTGTACATATGAATGTGTATGGCCGCCTTTGGGGACGCTCCCGCGCTGTCAGAAATTAATCTTTTCTCTTTCGCCAGATGTTGTCTTTAGACCGGCTGCGGTTGGCCAAAGGGAAAATCTTGGTGAGGGTGAGGGATGAGGAGCTAGCAGCAAGACGGGATCCGAGCGCAAAGTGTCAAGCGTTTACATCAGATGATGACAATGATGATGATAATGATGATCGCGTTCCCAGAACAAGGAATTCACCATTTTGCTGCTTTTGATTTCCCGTTCTGGATCTTTTGTTTTCCCTTTGCTGACATTAAACGATTTTTATTGCACGTAGAAAAATATGTTTAATTAGGAAAATTATCTGGAAAATATAGTATTTAAGAGATTAATAAAAGGTCTAATTTTAGGTGAGTAAATATATATTTTTTAAATTTATTTTGAAGGTAATAATAAAGATGCATGAGATTATAGGATACATTAAAAGATTACTCTGAGAATATAATGTTTTTATGTATTTCTAATCAAATATATTTGCTTTAAATAAATCAAAGGGATGCTTTTTAAATTCTGATTGATAAAACATAAAGAATTAATATTTTATTTCATTAATAGTTTATATGCAAAAATATTATAAACCTAATAAAAAATAGATAAACACTCAGTATTTTGTATTTAAAAACAACTTTCTATTCGCTACAAAAATTCCAAAATTCTCTTTATATATTACTTAATATTTAGGACGTATTACGGCCCGATCTTTGATCTCATTTTTGGTTTCTGTGCAATAGAAAAAATCGTTTTAGTTACTTCCTGACTGTTAAAAGGGCAGCTAACACACAGAGGCGGAGGAAGAAGTCAACAGTTTTTGCCTGCGGGCCAAGTCACTAAAATGTTTTTTGTGTAAATAAACAAAAGTTTGGTTTGGTTTGGTTTCTCTTCTCTGCCTTTGTTGCTCCTGCTCCTTTTTGGATGTCGACCGCCGTCGCTGTTGGGCTTTTTTATGGATTGTTTTTTGTTTATAGACAACTACAATCGGCTGTGTACGCGGACGCGTTGCTTTTTATGTGCTGCGCGCATCTTCGGCTGAAAAAATATAAAAGCAAAATATTTATGCGACCGTCCGTCCGGAATTGGATCCGTATAGTGATGGCAACGGGGCGGATGAGTGTGCAAGAGAGCAAGTGAGAGGGAGAGCGACAGAGACAACGCTGGTAGCGATCGCTGCCTGCTACTGCCCCTTTTTTCGCGCCTCCAAGCAATTACTTCCAGTCGAAATACCCTGTAAGTGGCAGTGAAATCTGAAAGGGAATATACTATATCTCTTCTGGTAAAGAGGACATTCTCACATGGACATAGAATCAGTTCTCATGGCTCTCATTTATTGCTAATTTAATTAGACATCCTTAAAATATTATATTTCACCCTAAAAATACACAAGAAATATATTGTTTAAAGCCCAAATTGTGTTTACCTTTGTTAAAAGTTTCAGAAATTCAGAAAATATATTTAAAAATTTTTAAACTAATTGCTTCGAGGGGTATCCCAATGTCTAAGCCCCTAAATAAACCACCATCATTCACTTGTCTTTTTATGAACTTCCACACACACTCCCCCACCAACCAGCACCATAAACAAACATATAGAACATCAATATATATATATAGGTATATGTATCTTGTAGATGCATATTCAGTACATTAGCCGGGCTTTTTGTTATTGTTGCTGATGGACAGATCGGCCGACTTCATCATCGGTGGCCATTAGTCAGCACTGCCTCGGCTGTGGCTCTCGGCCCCTGTGAAACCTCTGGATCGTCTATGAACTTTGATCGCTGATTGATTGGCCAAATGCACTCGAAAATGCAGGCAGCACCTCCGTGAAGGAAGGCGAGTATATCGATGATTTTAATTACTTCACCCGTTGAGCGCAGTTTGCATATTTGGTTGTCGGTGGCAGCGTTGCGTGAACCAGATGTTTTTGCCCCCGAAATAGGGGCTCTGGGGGATACTCACATGGGTGTAGAATGGGGAATTGAAATGTAGGCAAAGTTTTGGAATTTATACATATTTTTTAGATAGTTTCTGACCCAAACTTTTGTTAAATAAAACTTATATAAAACTTTATACATTATGAGAACTCTGCCATGCTATTATTTAAAAATATTTTAAATATTTTCGTCACCCTGCACAAATAATATCTTCTACCCCCATGGACCCAGGACTGGGGCACCTATTCTCCTCCATGGCTATCAATCAGCGGGGCACAAATGAGTCTGCGAATGGGTCACAACAATGCATCGCGATCTCCGTCTCCCAGTGGGCAGCAAACGCTTCCGTTTCGCTCTCGACCCGTCTGTCTGTCTGTCTGTCTGCCTGTCTCGCTTTACTTTGAAATCGGAAACGCTTCATATAATTTTTGGACACACCGTTTTGACTTTAACATGGACACGGACACGGCCATCTGCTCATCTGGGAATGGCTAAAGGGAATCCACATCCGAATGTGAATTGTAATATTTGCAGCTCTGTGAAGCATTTTGATCACATTTCAGAATTCGCAAGGAGTTCATTGGAATAATAAAAGATGTTTGACTTGAGTTTTGATGAAATTTATTTATTCATCGTATGCTTAATTTTTACAAATGGATTTCGTGAGAAGAAATTGTTAGATTTTAAGATTAGAGACATAAGCAACAAGAAGGGGAATTTATACTTGTTAAAAAAAAATGTTTCCAACTTTTACAGATTAAGATTTAAATGATAAATTTCAAGATTATATTCTGCCAAATAACCATTAATCTAAAGTGTGACATCCATTTCAATTATATAAAACAAATTACTTATCTTTTAATGATTCTAATTAAGCTTTAATTATGTGATTAAAGAATTCCAGAACTCAAAGACCTATATTTACGGAAGACCCCTTCAAAACTGATTTATAGCTTAGTTTTATCAATATGTTATTAACTCACTGAACCACAACCTCTGTCAATATTTGTCCGCTGAATGCACTTGAATTTTCTGTTTCCCCCGCCTTCCCCAATATACTTTCCCCTCTGACACTGGATGCGGGATTGAAAATCCCAAAGAAAACTGAAGGAACAAGTCGACTTTTCCACTGTATTAGTTTCGGTGGCTGCAATTACCGCATAGAATTTCCACCGAACACTGTTTTAGTTCAGCCCCCCAAAGAAAACATCCATATAGTAGATCCAAGAAGGGGATTTAATGTGGGATCGGGTACTCGGGTAGCTACCTAAAAATGGGAGACGCACAACTGTCAACGCCCCCTCTCCTTTTCCCCGGCCATTTCCAATATTATCCTAGGGGTTCTTTAAAAAAAATAATGCAGTACTGGAAGAGCGGCTCAAATGTCTAGGGATCGTCATAAATCCTGATGCTAAATTTAGAACGTGCCAGGAGCGGGGCGAGGATCGCCGCAGGACGAAGGACGAGGGCTTCTTTATGTGTGATCTCAGCCAAGTTGCTTATTTTTTCGCAAGGCCAATTCCCACACATGGTAATCAATGGCATGTGCTATGCGCCTAAGGGCTGCAAATCTCGCTGTGCAGGCCGAAGGACCTCATGCCGGGGGACAAACCGATTTCCTATTATTTTTTCCCAACATATGTGTGTGGGCGAGAGCGACTCGAGTCGACTCGTAAATGAAATGAAAACAATGCCCAAGCGACGCGGCCACGATTTTCCCTGCCCTCGCTGACTCCGCTCCGAAGGATATATAGGCGCCGCTGCGCAGTCCCTCTGATGTGTGATCCTTGATCTAAACTATGCAGATTCATTCATCAGGCAGCCGAAAAAAAGGGGCGTTCTGGCAACCAATACTTGAGCATAAATCAATTGTTCGCAAAAACGAATGCTCTGCCTTGCTCGTTTTTCATTTTCGCTTAGTTTGCCGCCTTAATTAGATGTGGAAATTCCGAGGAAATTCTCCATTTGCTATTCGATTATTGCCAGGAAAAAATAAAATGGTGATTCCGCCTAGTTTATTGATTTGGGTTGCCAGCTAAACATTCTCCTCGATTAAAAGAAACACGCCAGAGAAGAGCAAACACATTTTCCGCAAAAGTTGCTTTTTTGTATTTGATCATTTTAATTGTTAATTATTTTTAGTAAATTGTTGGTTTTAATGTATACATCAGATATATATGAAGTTTCAATTATATTAGCTAAAATAGTAATGATTAATTTTAAGATTTGTAAGGTTATTTCTAAAGGATCATTTTCTGAATAAACTAAAGATAACCTTACAGATTACGAGAATTATTAAGGTTTTTATTTAAGATTTAGATATATTTAAATAATAGGGACAATATAAAATCTTATATTACATTTTAATGGAAACTATAACTATTTTCCTTGAGCAAAGAATTTGGCCAACAATTCTTTAAAAGTAATTAAAATGAAAATTACATTATTCACAGCTTGTATAAATTTTAATGAAAACAAAGAAGATCAATCGGCAAGCGTATAAATCAAGATATATTCACATCATTTACTGAGGCGTGAACTGATCAAATAGATAGAAAAAGACGAAATCTAAGTGAATATATTTATGAGTATTTCATGAACTCCGACACCTCCTTCTTATAGTCTCAAGTATCTATGATAATCTATATACTTAATCTCCTTAATACCCTAGCTTCTCATAACATCGTTCTAATACTTAAAAGAGATGCTATTTCCATACCCACGACCAACGACAACCTGTCAACTTGCATGCGATATGCCAATTTAAGCAAATCTAAATACAAATCTAATTTTGTATCCACACGAAACGAGTGCGCAGCGATCTTTCGGATGAGTATCTTCAAAATAAGCAACCGTGCTGAATGTATATAGAGCGGAGAGCACTTTCTGCTGTCATTTAAAAAGCAATTAAGTCAACAACTATGAACGAGAGCGATCGGTGCGATCCGTCCGATTGCCTTTGATGAGGCGGAGTCCAGTTCCAGCTGCAGTTACAGTTCCATTGGGGCCCCAAGGCGACCGAGACTAAACTATCTGACTGAGCTAATTATGAGTGTTTTAAATACGCATTTTGGCGACATAAATACTTTGTTCTTCTTCTGTTATACTTTGTAAACAGTTTTTATGTTTTCGAACATAAATCAACCGGATGTGGATGTGGATGTCGGGGGACTCCTCTCCCATGTCTACATATGTACATATATGATGCAGTATGTGTATCTCGCAGATACACACAGTCCATCTGTCGGCGGAATGACGTTACGCTCTAAGTATGTCGACGTCGCTCCGATTGTCTCCGCATTTATAAGACAAAAAGTCCAATTCCAAGTCCGGGATCCGACCCCCCCAACGAAGACATTTTCGCGCCCAATTTAGTGGAGGGGAGGAACCGAAGAAGATTCGAAAGATCCAACAGATCCCAAAAGATACAAAAGATCCCACTAAGAAATAATTGAATACAAAATGGCGTTTGGTTTTGTTCATGGCGTTTTCTTTGTTTCATGGCTTTGTTTCTCGTTTTTTTGTGTTGTTTCTTTACAATTAATTTAGTTTAGACTACGTAATTAAATAGGCTTTTAACGTAAGTTTAGGCTTAGACATCTAATCGACACGTAGGCGTATATGGAAAGAGTGACAGAGACTTGAAGAGTGAGCGCGGCTAGGGCTCTGGAATTCACACGATAGTTGCAGCTGGAAGCCCCTCCTGGATCCTTAATATCTATATAAAAGCTCGATCCGCTGCTATGCCTTCTGGTGCTGGGCATCGCCCTCCATGCGCCACACCCCGAACAGGTAACTCAGCTTCTCGGGCGGGATAATCGGTGCTCCATTGGCCTTTCTCAGGCACTTGAGATCGGCATCCGCTCCATTGGCGGCGGCACTCAGCAGCGAGGCGGCCGATCCGTATCCCGAGGGAGAGCCCTGCGCCTCCAATGCCTTCAGCAGGGATATATCACTCGAGCTGAGCATGCGGCACAGGAAGTCAATGTATCTGCAAGGAGAAAAAATGGAAACATTGGGTTTTAATAAAGGACTAAGAGAAATATGTAAGAATTTAGGATTATAGTGTAATATTCATGAAGAAGGAAAAGGATTCGATTAGATCTTTGATCAGTATTTAAAATAATCTTAAAGCCAAGTGCATTTCCTTCAGAAAATTTACAGAATATAATCTAATTTCAAAGGTCTTTAATGTCCTTAAACATTTTTCTAAGCTGATAATTTAATATTTGAAAAATATCCAGAGCAAAGTTTAAAATGGAAGCAACATTTCTTGTTATTTTTTAGTTTAAATATTTTTTTCTGATGAAAAAGTGGTAGTTTTTTATAGTTTTTTTAACTCAAAGGACTTCTTACCTTGTGGCCAGTTTAAGCGTCTGAATCTTGCTTAGCTTGTCGCTGGGCAGCGTCGGGATGATCTGCTGCAGCGCCTTGAAGGCATCGTTGAGGCTTTGGGTGCGTTGCCGTTCCCGGACATTGGCCATCACTCGCTGGTTGCTAAACTCATCCGTTTCCTCCGTTTTGCTGGGCTTCCGTTTCAGCCGCCGTCGTGGCTTCCGGAAGGCCTTACCGCCGGTATCTGATCCGTCCAGCAGACTTCCGGCACTGCCATCGTCCGCCATGCAGGCGGGTGACATGACACCGCCACCGTTCAGATCATTGACGGAACTCAATGCTGTGTGGCGGGCATATTCCATATCATCCCGATCCGAGCTGGAATAGGCACTGCCGTTCAAGGAATTGGCTGGCTCATAGCCCTCGAAGCTCTGCCTATAGGCCGCCTGGAAGTGCATCTGGGAGTGGTTCTGCTGTTGGGTCACTTGCTGCGCCTGCTGCTGTGGCTGCTGCTGGTTGCTGTAGAGCGGCAGGAAGATCTGGGACTTGTGCTCCGCCAGCTCCTCGTCGGGAAAGTCAAAGTGCGAGTGTGGTGAATTGCAGGTGCTCTGGACTCCTGGACAGGATTGGGCCGAGGCCACC
The DNA here is from genome assembly GCA_035045905.1 of Drosophila anomelani. Taxonomy (NCBI): domain Eukaryota; kingdom Metazoa; phylum Arthropoda; class Insecta; order Diptera; family Drosophilidae; genus Drosophila; species Drosophila anomelani. The sequence goes on along the minus strand of JAWNOO010000032.1, from coordinate 6,158,723 downwards.
TCGTCCACAGTGGTGGGCAGGTAATCCACATAGATGTGATGCTGCTGCTGCTGGTGTGGCTGCTGCTGCTGCTGCTGATGGATGAGTTTCTTGTGCTCGGGCTGCATGGCCAGGGAACCTCCAGTCTGGCAATCATAGTCCCCGCTGCTCCTGGCCCGCTTGCCATGCTCATTCCAGGACGAGCCGGAAGTCTCAAAAACTGCGGGATTGGCAGTTGCATTGCTGTTGCTGCTGCTGGTGTTGGTGTTGGTGGTGTTGTTATTGTTCAGCTCCAGGCTGTTACTCTGGGCACTGTGATTGCTGCTGGTGCTGAGTACCTCGTTGCTGGGTATATTATAGTCCTGATCCTCCAGCTCCGTGAGCCCATAGGCCGCGTACTCCGAGGGCAGAGGAGCATACTGGGGTTGCTGGGAGAGATTATGTTGCTGCTGCTGCTGCTGCTGCTGCTGGGTAAGGTGATGCTGCTGATAGCCCGAGGACTGCATGTAGGCCTGCTGCTCCACCTGGATGAGCTTGATCACATTGTGCTGCAGCTCCATGATGTTGGGCAGCGTGGGCTTGTAGCTAATGTCCAGCAGCACTTTGGGCGACACCGAGCGAGCGCTCATCATTTGCATGGGAATATCTTGGTGATTTACTTGGCACACACTTTCTGATAAATAACTATATATTATCGGTGATATATATATGCTCTATATACTAAGTGTTTCGTTCGCCCCGAAAGAGATCTAATCGCACGCACTGACGGAACGCAACTGACGCACGATCCTTATGGCCATTGCTCAAATTGACATTTTGCGGCTGCTCGACGGCCATTCGCTGCCGCCGCTGATATGTTTGTCTCGCTCGCTCTCCCTCTCTTACTGTGCTCTGCGGCCATCCCGCTCTGTCCCAATGGCGGATGCTGCGGTGCCGCAGGTATGACGTCAGTCGGCGGGGTATTTTTCATTGCATTTTCTTCCAGCGGCGGCTGCAAAATGCGTTTGCATTTTCCCATCCGCTCGGCAAAAGAGAGCCTTGACTCTGGTCCGCTCTTGGGTTATTCTTTGCCGGGTTTTCTCACCGTTTTGGGAAAATGTCACGGGGAAAATGGCTCGGGGAAATGGCCGGGGATCGAACGATCGGTTGGTCGGGGAAAATGTGCCGACAATTTACAAAATATTCTTACTTGTTGATTCGATGAGCGGAAATGTAAATATCTGAAGTGCAGAATGGCATCTTAAATTGCAGTTATTCGATTTGAAATTAAATTTATTTATTTACAAGATTAATACAAATAAAAACAAAATTTAAATTGGTAAAGGATTGTAATGATGCAATTTAATTGTTTTGTGTATTTCAATTAACTGAATACTTATATTTTAAAGTTTTCTTAAGCATATAAATATATTTTATAATTATTAAGAAAGCGTAGGTTTTGTGTATTAAACTGAAATTTATCTGATTGAGAAATTTCCCACCCACCTTTTCTTGCTTTTCTGGTTGGGGGAAACTTCGTTTTTATAGGTAGTTCAAACTCGCGGAATTTTCACAGGAAAGTCGGCAAAATGTTTGTGCGTTTATGCCCATCAAAATCATTCCGCTATTATATAATCATCAGTTGCCAACTATCGTAAAGGGCAAATCCTCAACCCTAAAGGAGGGGAAGTCCGCGGAAAGGTTCCATTATGCCTAATTAGTGAATTCCCACACACACACAGGCACACGAACCAAGAAAATCTCCGCGCAGCTCCGAAAATCCACAAAAATACGAGCGAAAAGTCAAATTTCCGGCCGCGGGAAACAAAAATACCCGATTAATGCCGAGCTCGAACTTCCGCTGGAAAAAACCGCGATTTCAATATCTCCGATCGTCGATCGTCCAGCTTAGGTAATAACAAAACCCCAGGACGACCCCTGAGAAAAACCACCAACAGGGTTTTGCCCTGTTGTCCAGGTAGAGTTCGTGGACTTGAAACTTTTGAGCTACATTTCTAGTTTTATGTCAATAATATTTATGACTTTATTTTATGTAATTAAATTGATTCAATTGTGATTATTTAATAAAGAAATAAAGGAAGCTGAAGTACAATATAAATATAATATTATTAATAAAAGAAATACATGAAAGAAAAGAAACGAAGTTGAAATGTTGCATGCAATCTATTATCTATAGTATGTATATTGTTCTAGGGCCTTTTTAATATTTATTACAGTACTTGTTATAGATCAATGTATTTAATCTGTAATAATAATATTAAATATGTAATTTATAACATTAAAAAATCTGAAATTCAAAAGCAAACAAAGGTTTCTTATTGGGTACAATTTTTTCAGTTGATTTTTCGCCAGCAGAATTATAGTTGAGATATTTTCAATTGTTTAATTATAAACCTTCTAATCTAAATGGAATTTAATAAATGAAAACACATATACAAAATGTTCAATGCATTAATGTTTAAACTTTTTAAATTAAGCAAAAGTGTAGCCATCTTTTTAGATTTAACATAAAACCACCTCTTCATTATAGAAAACAAATACTCGCGCACGAAAGCAGGCAACATTATATTTCATACAAGATGTAGAAAAGGATTTGTTGATAAGCAAAAATACATAAACAAGCAATGAAACTGGGAAACTTTAAAGAAGTTAAACATTTTAATAAAAAATAAATTGAAAATTGTTTTAAAAAACAATATCAGCATTATCTTCATAAATATCTCAGACAGATGGCGTCTCTTAAACAAAATGTAGAAACTATATAGTCATAAGCAATCCGATGTGATCTTAATGTTCCAATTGGACACACTGCAGTCACGTAGTTTATTGATTTCAATTCCGTTTACGAGCCCGAATCAAACGAAAATAAAAACCAAATGAGAGGCTGGAAAGGTATTTTGCGTATTACCCCTTTTTTGTTTGTGTTGTTGTATTTAGCGATGCTGCTTCTGTTTTTCATCTCGTCGCCCCGCGATTTGTTGTGATTTTATTTTTTGCATTTTGGGCTTTGCGTGGTGCGATTGCCAAACGATTTCAAAGCGGGCCAACTTTCCATTTTGACAATGCTCTAATCCTGCCATCGCAAACTAAAAAAAAAAAACTAAAAATAAACAACTAACAAAAACTGAAAAGCAAAACTCCGTGTGCGAGAGCGAGTGTGTGGAGCGTGAGAAGAAACTTTTGGTGCACGTAAATCTCGCTCGACAATCAATTAAAATTAAAATATTTTTTGCCTGCCGCTAGCGCAGCGTTGTCTACATATTCGAATTGACTTTTGATGATGTATCACGATTTATTGTTACCAAAAATGGTCGTCAAAGCGCGTGGAAAAGTGGATCAGGTAGGCAATGGCGACGTCTAACGGTGCGGGTAACCTGGCCAAAAATAAACAAAAATGGGGTTCAGACAAACTCCCACAGCTTTTGATCTCCACAGTTGTAGTTTCCTATGACGGATGTAATCCTTATGTTGATGAAAGTTGGTTAAATTATTGTATGAAACTTACGAAAGTGTATGCGCATTTTGTTGTACATTTTTTATATTTTAATGTTTTATTCTGTAGCAATGTATCAATATTTATATATTTTTATCTTCTATGATGTGTAATAATCAAAGAGGTTTGAACATTGTCTCGTTAATTTTTTATTTTAGTATTTTAAACAAGGACTTTAGTTTACCAAAAATAAGAATGAAATGAAACCTTTTTCTATAGCTACAACTATTGAAGTTGTCAACAATTATAAGCCTTCAAATTTTTTAATAAGTTGTAGCTGAATTTCAAACCTATTTAGATAATAAATGTATTAAAAATATCTAGTAGATAATTGAGGAATTTATATTATTATAAATTGATTGCAAACTGCTTAAAGTGTTATTGTTTTATTTGTAATAAAACTATTTCTAAAAAAATAAGGTTTGAGGAAATAAATTTGAAATATTTTTTATAAATAATAATTTACTTTAAATGTTATGGTTTTCTGATATAATTTTTATATAGTTTTCACTTTGTTATTACTAACTTCCTTTCACTTAAAACTAAGACTTAATTAATTCCCCCTGTCTTTATAAAATTCCTATAATATCTAAGACGTATTAAGATAACTTTATGATATCTTTATATATTTAAATTTATATTTAAATTATCGACTTTGTCCTGTAATTTTCCCATCGGGAAACGTGAGCGATGCAACCGCTTTGATTAGAAACAAAGCCGCTCGATGGAAATGGAAATGACATCGCTGGAAGCTGTCAGCTGCTGTTGTACCTTCTGTTAATTGCCTCCCTTTCGCTTTCCCTCGCTCACACACACACACCCCCTCCTCTTGGCCCTAGTTATTAACCATTTCAGCCAATGAAATCGCTGGCGCCTAACACCTACACTTCCAAGAGCTTGTCAGGTTGTCAGCGTGTGTGCGCTGCATGTTAATTAACACACACACACCTCCACAAAATAACACAAAAAAGCCCCGAGAGCACAAGCACACACACATCGACGGCACACACCTGGGTGGGGGCACACACAAACTCACTCCGTCACGTTGGCCACCCAATAATATAAGCGCCAACTTGTCATTTTAGCCTAGCTCCACCTTAACTAAACAAACAACAAAGTGGTGCAAACACACAGATACACACACGCGCGTTGGTGGTGAGTTTTGGGGCACAGCTCACCTCGGCCCCAAGCCCAGTTGGCGGCTTGGAATTTTCACAGTTCAGTGCAAGTTTGCTGCGCGCCACATTCAAACGTGCCTCGGCTGCTGCTGCTGCTCGCTCGCTGCGTTGCGTTGCGTTTCGTTGCCATTTCGTTTGCCCTTAGTTCCACTTCCGTTCCGTTTCGCCTCGTTCCGTTCGCGCTTTTCGCTTTGTATCTTTTGGATTGTTTTGTATCTTTTTATCAGCCGGCGTTTGTTGCGCATGCGTGCGTGCCTCTTAAGCGTGCGTGCGTGCGCCTGGTGCGTGTGTGTGTTGGTGTTGGTGCAACGCGACGCTTTAAATGGCGTTTTAAGTGAAATTAAAATGACGGATGTGCCACAATTTGCACACTCACGCCGCAAACAACGAAGGCTACGTACCTCTACCAGCAAAGAATCAAGAGGAATAAATAAATAAATAAATAATAACACAGCGTTGTGGGGCGTAGCATGTGCCTCTCTTAGTTGATCGAATTAAGTGCGAGTTTTATAGCGCCCGCGGGACCGGGAACTGCAATTGACTGCCGTACTGGGAAAAAAAACGTAGAGAAAAATAAAAACCAAACACAACCGGAAATGCAAGCCCCACCAACAGCTAAAGCAACAGCAAGTGTAACACCCCCGCCCAGGAAGCGGCGGCAATAAGTGCTAATAAGTGTGCCGCAGACAATAACTACAGCGGGTATATAACGAGTCCGATTCCAAGTCCCCGAGTCTATAACTAAAACCGGATGCAAGGGCCACCAGTAATTGCCAATTTTAGTCACAGTCAGTAGTCGATCTCCCCTAAACTCGAAACTTCCCCCACTAAATTGGGTGACTCGAATATATTGTATTCTACTTTTAAAGGCCTTGTTCTGATTTACATTTTTGGTAGTTATGAACACCAATTAAATTCGTTTTACAATTATTGTAATTTAAATGAATTCTTAGCAGGTACTTTTAGGCTTTAGCGGGGGATTCCCTTTACTTTATTTACGAATTAAAATTTACTTTAAATTACATTTTAAATTTGTACATTTGAAAATAAATTACAAATTTTACGTTTATTAGAAATATTTATTCTTTAGAAAATTTTTATTAAGTTTCTGCATTTCAAACTATTTTCGTAAATTAAAAAATGCAAGAAATCTTTCATTCTACTTTTACTTATTTCTTATCTTAAAAATACAATCTTACAAGCATACGAAAAATTGTATTCTAATGTATTTCAGATACAGGAACCCTCCATATTTATTTATTAATTTATTTTACAGTAAATTCAAAATGCAGAAATCTTTAAAATATTTATTTAAATTAATTTTTTAAAATAATTAATGCCAGCTTAAGTTTGGTTTCTTTGCCACTATTAAAGGTTTCGATTTAGGAAAGTTCGACTGCCTGTATATATTTTCATGTACCGTTGAATTGGATAAATCTCTAAGCTCTTGTTTTATATTTTTTTCTTAATTTATTAGTCATGCTTAGGCGACTCATAAAATATTTGCCCAAGTAACTTCGTCACGCACTGAGCACTCACCCAGCTCCCTCAGCAGCCCCCTTACCTTGCTGCCCTCCTTTTCGGTTGCATTCGTTCCCTCCCGGTTCTCTCCTCGTGCAACAATTGCGGCTGCTTCTGCTTCTGCCACGGTGGCCCCCATCCCCCAATAAAAGGAAACAAAAGTTCAAAGCATAAGCAAGCGAAAATAACAACAAAAAATAAGGGAAAAAGAAGCAGGAAAAAAAGAGGAGAAGGTAGCAAAAACAACAACATAAACTCAAGGTGCGTTGCCCGCGTTTTGTCATTGATTCCGCGGCTGCGAAATAGCATGCGGCAGTTGCAGAAAAAGAGACACAGGCAACAGCTGCTGCGACAAAAGCAAAAGCCAAAACTAAAAACCAAAACCCAAGCCCAAGCCCAAGCCCAAGCGGAGGCCCAGGCTAGTTGCAGCGATTATTTCGAGCATCCACCACCACCTCCACTTTCCTACCCTTTGCTGCCTGTCTTTTGTAACAACGTGGCCAGAACGTTGCCGGGCAATTATTATTTTGTAAGACGTTTTACAATTTAATGGTTTTCATGGTAAGTACAACGAAGGCACTGCAACGCCAACGCCAACGCCATATGCCGCCATGTGCTCCCCTTTTTTTGTACCCTGTCAGCTGAAAGTTTGTTTTGGCCACTTCAGGGTTAAGGAAGGGGTCAAAGGGGTTAACAGAGGGGAGTCCATGGCTGACACCAACCTGTTGCATTTTTTTTTTGTTGTCTTCAAGAGGGAAAATCGCTTAATTCCCTGTTTTTCTGCCTTTCTTTGCAGAATGGACTTGGATCCGACCCTCTGTCAGCAAAGGAGGTGAGTTTGCGGATTAACACACAGATTCTAGTTATAAGAAGGGGTTAATTAAGTGCGATTCAGAGAAGGAAAATAATGTAGGAAAACTTTTGTTAAATATATAATTATTATATTTTTATTTCCTGACCTAATTTTGAGATGTAATATACTTTTTGTAGGGCACTGATTTCAGAATAAAACAGAGAGTCTCATAGACAGTTATCATTGTCAAATTATAAATAAGTATGTATACTTTAAGTCCTTTATATTTTTTACTATCTAAATAAAATATAGTTTCTAAGATAGTTTCTAACTGCAAAGAAAATCTTTGAATTGGTAAAAGGCATTAATTGATACTTCTTCCTCCTCCCTGACATAAATTCAAACCTTAATTTTAATTGTGTCCCCATTGAAGTTATTTTAATGCCCTCGTCACATCACCTAAGTAATTGTTATTGCCTGTAATTTGTCTTCAATATCAGTTAAACACACACAACTCATTAACGGCTATAAGTTGCCTTCGCAAGAAGTGCCGCCTACAGGAACGACAAAAAATCCTTAATCAATTAAGAGCGAGAGGCGGCAAGTAAAATATTTTCATGCTAGCGATACACTTCGCTTCGGGCCATTCGAAATGACAATTGCCAAGGAATTCCCAGTGGGCCAATTCGTTTGGCTGCCCCATAAAACCCATCTCAAAGGCAGGAGCCGTCGTCAGACATCCGTCAGTCGGCGGAGAACCACATACCAAGCGTAAGACAATCCATAAAATTGAGTTGGCGGGATGGGGAGGAAATCAGGGGAAACCAAAGGCAACTAATGTCCCGGCCATCATTCTATCAATTGCGGCGCCTATGAGAAATTTCAGCACGTCCCATCACAAATTAGCAGATCGGAGGCTGCAGCGCCCCATAACAATATCATAAAGTAGGGGGAATCTATATGGGAATCTATATAACAATAAATCAGCGCTGTGGGGCAATTAGAGGGAAAAGTAAACGGGGGCAAAAGTAACAAATACAAAACGAGTTGAGCAGAAATAATATAAATATAAATACCTTTGGACAGGGGCCAACATCAGTCGCATATCAATTGCAATTGGCAACATCGATCGCCAGAGCTCGATCTCCATCGCGATATCGCTTGAAATTGGGATCTCGAGCTCGATTTCGATCCAGATTTCGATCTGCTGGCGGCCAATGAAGTTGTTGTCAATGTTGTGGGCCATAAAGTGGACAGAAGGCCAAGAAGGCAGAGAGACATCGCAATTGGCCCCGCGGCCGCCATTCGACACAATCGAAGACAAACTATCTAATCTAATGCCGGCAATGAGCATTTGTTTGTATAACTAACTGCCGCGGCAGTGCCTCCAAATCGCGTGGCCAAGTTCTGGGTTCTCCCCCTCCCAAAAATCCCCTTCCCAGCCATATTTTCGCCCACTCGCCACTGACATTTTTTCATAATTTGCGCTACAAGCCTGACAATTGTCGTTGTTTTGCCCACTGGGCACACACTCGGCATCTGCATCGGCATCCACATCCATGGATGTCGACTTGGTTGTTCGCTGTCTTGGTTTTTGGTGTTCGCAACCATGTTGTTGGCAGCAGGCTAAGGCTGGGGCTACCCTGCAAGTGGATTAGGGTTACTTGGGTTAACCAGGTTGACTGGTCAAGAGCACGACTCGAATGGTTTGATCAAGAGAGTGTGAAATAGTAATACAAGAATTCATGAATTTATACATTTAATTTAAGGGGAGAATATTTAGTTGTTTAAACATAATATTATGCTTTAGATTGGACGATTTTTTATTCTTTTTCAGTTTATTAAATTGAAATTCTATTAAAATGGATTAATTTCGCCAATAAAATAACTTTCTCATTCCTCAAACAAAAAAGTAAAAGCCTCAAAATATGTATTTATTGAAAATAATGCAAATTATAAATTTTTTTATCAGATAAATTAAAATTCGTGCCAATTTAAGTTTAGGTCACACATCATATTTCCCTTTAGCTACCCATTAATCATTTTAGTTTATTAATTTCTCCATAAATAAATTTTCCTGTCTGTTACCTGTCAATCAATAATTTTGTTATTAATACTTCAGCTTTTTAGAGGTTTTTTTAAACCGAAATTTAATGAATTACATGTTAAGTAAGCATATTTAAAAATACAAATTAAACTAACCTGGTTTAACATAATTTATAATCAATATAAGAAGCCCGTAAAATGTCTTTTCCAGTCTTAGTGCCAGGCGTTTCTTACAAGTTCGCAAAATGGTTGTTAAAAATGCTTAAATATGATGTTTTGGCCCATCCTCTTAAATATTAAACCAAAATTTAATTGGCCACTTGAAAGGCAAATAAAAGTTGTAGCCTTTTTGTGGGCACTCTCTGTGCGGTAACTCCTGGTCCGGAACACCCTTTAAATATATATGAATATATTGCCAGACCTCGTTTAAATAATATCGCAAAGTGTTGGTGCTGAAGTTGAAAATGCATATGCAGTGCCAAATTAAAATTTATCCATTTTATGGCGCTGCGGGCAGCTCATAACTGTTTCTTTGTTATTTTTGCGCCATGGATTTCATGCTTCCATCTTTTTTTTATTATTATTTTTTGCTCTTTTTTCTTGGTTAGTTTTTATTGCCTTTAGTTTATTGGCTAAAGATTTCGTAAGCGCATGAAATGCGCAACAATTGTGGTTTTTTCGGTTTCTTCCCACTTATCGCCACCGATCTGAGATCTGGGATCTACCCATATCCCCCATATGGAGTAAGAAAGATATCGACGGAAGTCATTTGCGGTGGTTCCAGCTAGATGAATTCAATAAGCAAACACCGAACACCAAACAGCTCCCAAACACGCACACCCCACCGTTCCAGCTAACTCCAAGTTGGAGTCCGAGCCCCCCGTGGTTGGTGTTCTTGACCATCCAACACTTTCCCCCATCAAAAGAAAACATCATTTTAGTCAAACTTGATTAGCTGCCGCTGCGATTATGACTCTATTGTTTAGCTGCATATATAATTTAGTATCTATTCGGGGGAGGGAATGACAATATTGATGCCTCTGCTGATAATCTTTTCCCATTTCTAATTTCTTTTCGATCCGCAGGCAGAGGGCCCTCCGGTTCAGGTTGAACCAGTTGATCTGAGCTTACGTTCGCCGCGCGGTAAGTTGCTAATTATAAGCTATATCTTAGTTGACTCAACCTGAACCCGAAGCTGCACATGTGTATATATCTCGTATACTTAATACACCGACCCGAAAACAATTAATCAATGAAATGGCCGCCGCAAGTTGATCACTTGAGAAAAGCAGGTCACCTTCGAGAGATGTAGAGAGAGAATGAATTTCGAAAAAAATAGAAAATAAATATATATTGGTTACAAAACCAATTTGCATTTTGTGTCTAATGAAGATAAACTTTTTTTTGTGGGTTTGGAGTGCCTACAAAAAATGTATTTGGAAATACTGATTGTGGGTGGAGTGAAAGGAAAAATTAGAAAATGTTTATAACAAGGTATTTTGAGGGAACGATCATAAATATCTCATTTTTATCATTTAAGTATTTAATGATTTGACGATTTTTTAATTCTTGAAAGAATTTTATATTAAACATCCTGTAATGATTATTTTTTAAAAGAATAAATCGCAGGTTCATGGAAATGTTATAATATTTACTTTATTTATTTACATTTTGAAACAGGACTTCAATAGTTTGAAATTTTATTTTATTTATCAGAAATGCTTTCCACTAAATTTCTTAAATATTTCTCTTAAATTCTTAATAAAAAATCGTTCATAAATTCAGAAGGAACACCTAATGAACTGCCAAATTATTATAACTAATCTCTAAAATTCAATCAGTTCATAAAATCGATATTATGGATCAGCAACAAATGAGGAACAAACAATATGATCAGTTTGTCGGTAGATAAGTAAAAGCTCAGCTCGTTTGAGAGCATAAAGAGATCTATGTTAAAGATATCCATCAACATTAATATCAACCTATGATCACACTCCAGCCATAAAATCCCCCAACCTAGTGAATTCCTCAGATCACCGACGGCTCTCTTCCCCCGCGAATGAAATGCCGAAGATTATCCGGCCATCTCGCAGACAAGTTCGAACAAAAGACCAGACAAAACGTTAGTCATTGCCTAATGCCCAATCTCATCTCATCAGATCCATTCATACTATATACACGAGATGGATATCGGTTCAGGAGAGAGGGGGGTCCCATTAAAATTATGCTGATACCGCTGCGAAGCTATCGCTCTATATCCGACGCCCAGGAACCTGACCCGAACAAGTGACGGGACTGGGGACTGGGACTCTGGAACTCTGGGTCTCGGTGTGTTGATTTTGTGGCCACTTGACCAACCACCAACTGCTTGACCATTTGACCTTTGCCAGCCTTTCTCTTTGCCTCTGACTCCATGTGTTTCTCTGTGTGTGAAGTTAACAGCAACGCCCCGAAAGGCCACAAAAACGTTGACTAGATAAATAGATGGTTAGTTATACGGCTCAGCTCAGCTCCGCTCAGCTCCTCAGCCGTAGGGTGCCCAGCGGTACACCTAATTTAATTAAGAAGCCAGAGAGCTTACCTTAAATGGCTATACAGTAAGATTAACAGCTAAAAACCTGAGCTGAGCTGAGCTGCTCCGTTCATTAAAAAGGCCAGCTCTTGGTGCTCAATCTGAAGCCGTAGCCAAAAAGCCAAAGCTATAGCCGGAGTCAAAGTCAGAAAAGTTGTTGTCTCGCCGCGCATATTAATCAATTAGGCATGATATTAGTGAGGGCATCATTAATTTTGTCAATGCGCTCACCTGGCTGGCGCACAAAAGCTATTTGAGGAGCTCACAGATAGGCGGCGACGGCAATCTCTCATGCTAATGGTTTATGGTGCTACTATCCACGGATACCCGGGTAACCAACATCCACGGTGATCCACGGATCCGTGGCGAATGTGTTAAATAGCGTTAAAATTTGTAAAACAAACGGCACATAATGGTCCAGCTTAATTTCCAACCTTAACGGTCATCCCAAAAATAACAACCACCCGAAAGCTAAAGCCAAAGTCAAGTCGGGGCCAGGTCGAGCCGATTTGGAGATTTTTCGGCACACATAAATTATGGGCTTTAAATAATTATGCAATTAGCCAACGTAGCGATAGATAGCCCCAAATTGCCAATGAATGGAGGGCAAAGCCCAAAGGCCCAAAAGAACGGCGGAGACAGTGCCAAATTCCCACCAACTCTAATTGCAGTTACCGTCGAGTGCGAGGTGAGAGCGCTGGCTGGGAAGCTGTAGTTGGAGCTGGAGCTGGAGCTGAAGCTGGCGGTGCAACTACAACTTGATTTATTTAAGCTACCCAAACAGCCCATAAATAAAGCTGTTGAACTAGCCACCAGCAGAAGGTGCAGGCAGGAGAGGATTGCAGGGAGGAGCCACCGACTGGGAAGGGTGGAGTCGGAGCAGGAGCGTCTTGGCCAGGGAGCCTGAGACATCCACAGCAATGGTTGTTGTTTTTGGTGGTGGTGATGCCTTACCCAAACGAAATACAACATCGTACAATCCCACACCACAGCCACTACCTTTTCCTCCACCTTGCCTCCTCCTCCTCCAAAGGCCTCTCGCCACTCAGGGGCATAGGCTTTCCAGGTTAAGTAGATGCGGCGACACGCGGGTCGCTCCAGCGAGCGAACGACCTTAAGACGGAGATCCCAACTCGATTCGAGGGGCAATGAGTTCGAGGTGGAGCCGGGGGAGCCGCAAGGGGAGAAGACTAGGCGACGATGTTGGAGCATCCACGGCATCTATCGAATGATATGCAACATTTAGTGAAGTGCTCGAGTACCAAGCATGGGATGGGGCATATTGATGGCAAGGTGAAAATGTGACGAGCAGGTGGGAACATTAGTTGTGGAAATACTTTAAGGGAAAAGTGGGAAGCCAAAAGTGGGTTTGTGTGGGAAATTTGTAAATACAAATTTTATAAAATTGTTCTAAATTATAAAAAGGATTTTATAAATATAAAATAATATAATGAAATCAAAGTTTAGCATTATTAAGTTGAGTTTGTAAACCTATTTCTAGGATAGGATATAGGATATAAGTTAGAATGTCTTTAAATAAATATATTAAGCATATTTTTTAGGATAACCCCTAAGTCGTATACCTCAAACCCCTCGATTAAGTGTTACTGTTGCTGCACTTCATCGATTCGAGTCTTGGGACTCGGGTATCTCGGCGAGCTGCTGATTTGGCATCTGCAACTGCTGCTCCCCCAGTGATAGTCATGCCACAGAGCCAAAGCTCATAAATGCTGGCGGGCTGGAGCATAGAAACTACACTGCGCCTCGCCCAGATCCATGAGATCCCCGAGATTCCCCGAGATTCCCCGAGATTCGCGAGATCTCTGCGATCCGCTGGATCCCCCAACTCAGATGCCAGGCCCGCACACACATATATTCGAGTATTATTCACATCCAGCGAGGGGGCGTGTGGACCGGGGTGATTGTTTTTTAATTATGCTGCGACTGACACCCGGCCGGATGACCATTGAAGATGGGCTCCGGGGATCTAGCGATCTGGGTATCTGCTGGGGATCAGGGGTCTGCAGGTCTGCTGGTCTGCAGGTTTCCATTTGTGAGTTTTGAAAGCCGAAACTGGGTGGAGACGCGACTCGAGCTGGAGCCGTGTCTCTGGGCCTGGTTAACATGGCGCGTATGTAGCGCATCGAGTTGACTTGACTTGACTTGACTGAGTGACTGTGACTGGCTTTTGAGGTTATGTGAAAGGTCAAGTTCGTGATCGCATTCAAACATTTTTGCCAACCACTCATCTCGCTGCGCAGATCGGGCCCACAAACCAGGGACTATAGACCAGGCCCAGACCGTGGCGGCGGGAACTGGGGGAGCCGAGACCCAGACTCAAACTGAGACTGAGACCGAGACCCGGGAGTAGAGTGCAAGGAACACGAGTGTGAGCCGCCGCCGCCGAAAAAAAACACAAAATAGAAGATCAGGGACTCTCGGAGTGAAAGAGAGAGGAAATACCCGACCCAAGCGACGTCGCATCGTAGAAAAATTGAAGATGAGCGTGCCACCACCACGCCACGATTCTGCCATTCCCGTCTCTGTCTCTGTTTCACTATGCCCCTGTCCCTCACCCGCCCCGCATCTGTATCCCCCACATCTTCTATGTCCAATCCCCCATCGCAATCCCCCATCTGGCGGAGATGCCATCCCATCCCCATCCCAGCTTGGCTCTCCTCCCGCGCCGGAACCGAATTGAGTGAATGTAAACTGTGGTTTACTTGTTTCCAGCGTTGTCATAGTAATTTTTCTGCACTATAACAACGGCCAGCGTCGCCTCCAAAAACATTGAAAAATGCACAGAGAGAAAATAGGCCTTAAAGTGTTTTTGGAGGGGTTTTTAAATAGTTCTTTAAATTATTCAGGGAAGGAAATAATAATAGGTAACTACACATTTTTGGATATAGAAAAGATTTGAGCTCTTCTTGAAATGTGTAAACATTTAAATAAAATATTTAAGAATCAACTTTAATTAAAATTATTTAAATGAATGTCTTTAACATTTGTTTTTTTTTGATAAATGAAAATATAAAATGCAAAGTTATGTTTTTGGAAAAGGATCTCTTTAAAATCAGACTCTTGAAAACTGAATAAAGGACCCTCAAAAATACTAATAATATTATCCAAATTAAGCTTTCTTCAATCTTTTCTCACTGTGCATAAACTTTGGGGTGCTCTCGGATGTTCGGTGGCAGCCCTCACCCGAAAACATTGAAACAAGCGGAGAAAAATGGAGATGCTGATGACACTGGAGACACGTTGTCTCTGGCAATCGTGCAACTGACACACCAGCACCACCACCGACGGCACCATCGTCCACAAAAAATAACAAAAAAATAGAATGCTAGACAGCATATGCCACACGAAGTTTTGGAAAGATTACACTGGACAACAGGCGACGCGGCTGGGGTGCGGCCAGCTGGAATTTTTGGGAGGCACTTGGATGGGGAGTGTCTGCCAGAAGATGATTTGGCAATTGGTAATTGAAAGTTGATGTTTGCAACTTTTAGGACGGCAAAACTTCAGAGGAATAAGAAGATTTAATTATAAATTTGAATCGTAAAGTAAATAAACGATTGATTCCAGGGTTAGAGTATTTCAGAAAGAACTCCCAAATATATACAAAAATCTACAAAAAGATATTGCTTCCTTACCAGACAGAGAAAAACAAATGTTAAACCTTTCAGAGGGCACCTGCCCAGAGACGAGACTCCCCCAACTCTGTTAAATACCCCGAAGCTAATCAAAAGCCACTCAAGAAGTCCCTCTTAACCTGCATCTGGGCGCCCATAAATCAACCGGAGAGTACGCCAAGGGAGGTGGACCACGAACCAAACCTGTTGCACAGTGTTCTGCCGAGTGCGCATCTTCTGGAGACCCGAAAAAAAAGAGGATCATGCGAAGAGATCCAACCGAAAAATATACAACAAAACAAGGAGGCAACAACCACGCAAAACAACAACACAGACAACACCATGCCACACCACAGCACACACACCACACGGCACCGAAGTGGATCCACGCTTTCGTGAGCAAACAATTCGAAAGCTGACAACGACTCCGGAGGAGATCTCGGCGACGATCGATTCGTGTTAGTCATCATCACAGTTGAGCTGAACCCACACGAATCATAATGAGGCTGGCTGCTCCTCAAAAGCTGCAAACCGAAAACTCAACTCTGCCGCTTATCCCCATCGATAAGGCCAAAATCTAAGGATCTAAGGCAACAGCAGCTCAAACGATCTCCCCCCTCCAGCCAAGAGTGCCGGAGTTTCCCAAGATCTTTTTCGTGTAGCTCATTAGCCTGGCAAACTAATTTCGCAAGCTGCAGACAATGCCCCCAGAAAAATACTCGTAACCGATGGAACAAGCTAAAAAAAAAAAAACAAAACCAGAGGCAAGCTGGCTGCATATTTATTGGTCATAAGTGCGGCAAAGCTCACAAGACCAAACAAACAGCCGTAAAAATTCAGCAGAGCAGAGTGGAAACTGGCAACAAAAAATATTTGAAAATTTGTCTCCGACTTGGCTTGCATAGCAATCGCATATTAGCAATTTGCATTGTCTACTGGAGCACACTTGGTCCTCTGACTTTGGTTTACTAAGCTATACACGGAGCCAAAAATGATGGAAATCTATTAGAAATAAATCGGGAGGAGAAGATGTAGTTTGTAATTCCCACAAAGTTTCTGGTAATTCGATTGTTGCAAGTTCTCCTCATTAGCTACCTTCGATATGCTATTTACCTTTCATAAATTACCCTAAATTAATAATAATTTCCTCCCTGTGTACTTCCTTTCCAATAGGTGTATGTTTTAACCCGACTGCCAACCCTCCCCCCTCTTGTTTATAGCTGTGAAAAAGAATTCTTTTAGCAGCGTCTACAAATCGTGCAACGGCAGCAGCTCGCTCTTCGTGTTTGCCAAACAAAAAAATTTGACTCATGACTTCGGGAGCAAAAGAAACAAAAACCAAAAAACGAAGGAAATACACCCACCATACCACCATTCACATCCTTTTTTGGCCTGCTCCTGGCCTGCTACACTTTTGGTTTTTGGTCTCAAATTAGTCCGTGCATGCGGCGGGGAATGTTTCTACAAATTAACGCCAATTTCGTATCACGTTATTAATAGTTAACCATTAAATTGACCGCCCCCAACTCAGATCATTATCTAGTTTCGGCGGCTAACAAGGCAGCGCACAAAGCCACTGTGATTCCTTTTCGGCCAAAAGCGGAGTGCAGCTGCCTTGCCGTCTTGCCTTAATTATCTCGGGAAGGCCAGCGAAAAAAAAAAAAGTAAATACAAATATCTACATACTCGGCAGAGGCAGAGAGTGCAGCCGCAGGATGCCTGTGACTTCCACTACGAGTTATAGGGAGCAAAAAATAAAACATATAAAAAACAGCTGCGCAGCGGTCGCGTCACCTTTGTTTACCGTATCGAGCGATAAGCTTGTTAACTGTTAACCAAATCTGTAGCCACCGCCGCTGCAATAAACATCGACTTGAGCCACTTGGCTTATAACTCTTAAAGGAGAACGCCCACCAGCCTGCAGCAGCTCTGGGGCCATGTGCACCCGGCCAATACCAATATCGAATCCTCAATGAACCTCAAGCGGCGGCTAATTACGAGCGATGGTAATGGGAGCGAGATACGGATCTGAATGCCGATGGCGGGTCACAGATATGTGCATTCTGCCACAAGGAACTTTGACTCTTATCGGGAAATATTTTTGGTGAGAGAGTAAAGGAAAGTTTAAGATTTTTAAGGGGGAAACTAATAAAAATTAAATAAAATTTATTGCCGAAAAAGAAAGGAAGGAAAAAGTAGTAACTGAAGCTAAGAAACTATTCTTTGAAATACAACAGTAGAAGGAAATTTAATAATTTCACACAGGCGCCTCTTTATCTCCTTCTTACAGATCATTTAATTTAAATAGATTTATAGATTGATCGAGGTCTGCTTTCCGAGATACACCTCTGCGCGGTTCGATTTAATTCCATGGCATTCGATGCCGTGTCAAGTGTCCATCGGCTAAGTCATGTGTAAACGGCAACGGCGACTGCATAACCGACCTGGGCCGCATCGATGCATTAAGATAAACAAATGCGGATCGAAATCGGATAATGTCATGTAGCCATGTCATATGTTAGCCCCGGCAAAAAGCTCTAAACTGGAGCACTAAGTCAAGCAAAAACCAACTGACAAAAGACAAAAACCAGCAGAGCGGAGAGCAGAAACAGGCAAACAAAACAAAAAAAAAACATTCTTATCGATTACACCTGAGACCTCAATCAATAAATTGATTGTTAGCGATCAGTTTAAGGCAGGCAGGCCATGCGGAGCTCCATCGCATGTGCTCAGCATACAAAAGAGTTTTTCTTGGGAGTTTGGAGCTCGGTGTTCGGTGTTCGGTGTTTGTGCCTGTTGCCGCTGGTCGGCTCTTAAGATAAGCCGCCCGGCCTGGTCTTCTGGCTGCTGTAAGCTCTCCGGCGGAGGCCCCAGATGCTGCTGCCCGAGTCCCAGCCAGATCCGAGTCAGGTCCAAGCACTTTTGATCGCTGCCTTGCGATAGGCCAGAGCAGAGTTTAGCGACCAAGAAGTCCAAGCGGGCCAGGCGGCGTTGTTAGGAAGTCGTCGTTGTCGTTTGCTGGTTGGTTTGTTTGTTTGGCAAAAGCACTGAAAGAAAAGTAACAGTAGGAATGTGAAGTTTCCAAAGAAGTTAATCAAAATTAAATAAATAAGGCATTATCAATGATAACTAAGAAATGAATTAAGAAAAAGCTACATGCAAGCTAGTAAGCTAGTGGCTTATCCTAAACCAAGAATCTGTTAAGAATTATAAAGATCCAGAGGGAATTGCCCTTGAATTTCATTTTATTTAATTAATTTTATTCCTAAAAAATGAAGAAGAAGAAGATCTGAGGAGGCTTCATTCTAAAATACATTTCAATTTCAAGGAAGCTGTAATGACTAATATATAATATAATATATTATTTCCCATAAATTATACTCCCAATAAAATAAATTTATTTCTCTCTGTGTAGCTTCTTTTACCTCCATTGGGTCCTCACTGTTGTTGTTTCATTTCATTCGAGGCATAAAGCAAGATTTGTGTAAATGTCAGGTGGTAATAGTGACACTGTGCGCCACTTGATTGGTTTTACTTTGGCCAAGAGCCACAGGAAGACCCCACGTCCTTCTCCTCCTTACCCTCCTTCTACAGCTCCTTCTCCTCTTCGAGTGTGTGTGTGTGTGCTTGTGTGTGCCAATTTTTGGTTGTTGTTGCTTTTATGGTCGCAAGGTTGTTACGGTTCTCGGCCGGATTGTTAGCATTTCTTTAATTGGCTCATTTTCGCGGCACATGTTCAAAAAAAGACTAAACAGAAGTCTAAACAAAAATTTATTGCAAGTAAATTAAAAGTTATAGAAATACAAAAACGAGAACTCCAACTAAGAGACAATATCGCATCGCAGGCATCAATTAAACATGTAAATAAATTTCAGCAAACATCAACTATTTAACCGCGAGTCCCATGTGGCGTATGAGTAATGTCCGTAGGTTTTCGCCTGACAGTTTGTCACGTTGATTAAATCGAAAGAATTTGGCTGCCACATTGGATTGTCAGCCAGTAAAAATGGCTATTAATGGTATTTGAAGTTCGTGTCTCTGTTGGGCTCCTTAAAGGAAAACTATTTGAAAATGTTGCAAGATTGGAAAATGCATTTGAAGTGCTTAGTTTTGATTTAATTGGGGCTTATTTTTAAACAGAATTTTTCGATTCACTTATATGAAGTTAAAATATTTAAATAAACAATTAATAAAGGGACAAAAATAAGAGATCTTTTTATAATTTTTATAAAAATATTTTTTTATTATCTTTCACTTTATAAGCCACAGGACAATTTTTATTAGTCACGTTGACCGATTGACCCAGTTTCCAATTTTTATATCCACTTTCAAGGCTGGGCTACCTCTATATCGTTCTCCAAATGCTTGCCACAAATCTTGCCTTAGAAACAGCTGCCAAAAGCTGATGCTGCAGTGGCCAAATGGGAAGAAAATAAAAATAATAAAACGACTTAAAGACGCCCACGGAACGCAGTCCCATGCGGCAACACCCTCACACCCAGCAGCCACATTGGCAGCAGCAGCAACATCGGCAACAGCAACAGATCGACAACAATAACCAAGCCGAAGTGGAGCCTTGGCAGTCGACTTGTATTTGTAAATTGAAAGCACACGCTGCGTCATCAAAGTCATTAAACTGTCGACTGCTTACGGAAGTTTTGTGGCCGTTGTTGTGCCTGGTGTGCCTTGGGTGTTGACTGTGCCGTGTTGTGGTGTGTTGTTGCCTTTTGGGTGTGGATCGCTCTTCTGCGTTTTGTAACTGATATGCGACAAGAGCAATAGCAGCCAGCAGAGACATGTGGGAGCATCCAGTTGGAGCAGAGGGAAAAAAGTATCAACATTTCAAAATAGATTCCATAAAAAGTAGATCCTTTTTAAGGGAAGTTGGAAAGGATAACCACGGGGAAGTTTTTTAGCTTGTTTCTATATTTTAAAAATAAGAAATCTTAATGGTTATTAAAGCACAAAAAATAATTTTAATGTTATAGAAGGCCTCTTTTAGAGTTTCTATAAATTTTTATAAATATTTAGATTTTCTTATTAATATTTTTCTTGTTTGTTCTCTGTGTATGAGTGTCAATGGAAGTGTAGGTGTAGAATGTGGCAAGCCACTCACTCAGCTGTGGCAGTCGGCAAGAGGTTCCCATTCCCCTCACTCTATCAGAGTCTGCAATTGGAAGCTAGCTTCAAGTGATTTAGAAAGAAATATTAAGTGGGAAAACTACGAAAGGTTTGGGTAAATAGAAATGGGAAATACTCTTGCATTTAATAAAAATATTATTTAAATAAAAAATTGAATATTTATACCTATTTTTTCTAAAATATCTAAAACATATTCAGGAAATATAATATATTAATAATTGTAAGGAAAAGTTTTAAGGCAAAAATATATTAAACGAAGACATTTTTCAAGTTTCTTTTTTAAATATTATTAAATATTTTTCGTATTAAGCATCTATTCCAATATTTAATTATATTTTTGTATGCAAACTCTTCTATATTTCTATAAAATTATTATTGACTCGTTGCCTTGTTCCTATTGAATTTAAACAGTTATTCCCTCGTTTTAGTGAAGGGTATGAGATTATAATAAATGTGACAGAAATGCTTAGAGCAGCTCCGGGTTTGGTTCGTCTCCGTCTTGGCTCTTTTCCCTTCTAACCGGCGGCGGGGTGTGTCTCCGAGCGGCGACAATTTCGCAATTCGCCAGGTAAAGGTGTGTTCTGCCTCCTCCTTTGCCCCTGTAAAATCCCCCCCTCTCTTAACACCCTGAAATGATACCCTAAAAACCCCAAGTAGACTTGCATTCATTCACTAAATGCAGTCGGTGTATTTCAAACGATTCAGCGGCGTTGTTTTAATGACACGCGCAATCCACCGCAAGATTTGACTCCCCAATTTGCCAATTTGTCACCAAAAAAGAAACAAAAACCGAAAATGAAAGAAAAGCGAGAAAAATCCGCCAAGCGAATTGCTAAATTCTGGATGAACAGCGCGAAATCCAAACCTATAGATAGAAACATATATATAGTACGTACTGGCTGGAGAGCGAGATGGCCCTCAGTCGCAGTTCGTCATTCGATTCGGGGAGTGTGACTTTGCTTTAATCGTGACTTTCACAATCAACCTTCAGAAAGGTAGCGTGTACAAGGCGCAAAATGGGCTGCAGACGGGCAGCAACAAGAGGAATAAACTAACAACTTTTCGAAGCGTTTACTTTGGCGCTTCATCGAATATTATTTCTCACGTTCTATTTATTTTCTAGCTGCTGCCGGGGCTGCCCTGGCAGCCAGCTTTTTTGTTTTTGTTTATCGTCTTTTTGTGTGGCACTGGAAGATTGACTCGGTGCAGGGCATCACATCAATGGATCCCAGCCCCGGTTCAGGTCGGATTGGTTTAGTTTATAATTCGATCGGATCGCCCCATCTTCTCTCACAGTCTGGGCTCTGTGGGCTGGCTTTCGGCCCTTGGCTGGCTGGCTGACTGACTGACTGGGTTGGCAGTAATTTTGATCGCTTCGATATTTCGGGGGAACTTTTTCACGACCAACAATGGAATATATAAAGCAAGAAAATTGTACAGACATTTCATGCATCGCATCGATCTTGTCATCGGAAGTGGTGAAAATTCGGTCTGCGATCAGTTTCCAAGAAGTGATTTCAGTTGGTTTTGTTAGGGGAAATTGTATCTTTATTCGGATATTTTAAACAAATTATATAATTAGTGTCTTTTTGGCACATTGTTGGGTTTTTGATTTATTTATTAAGAAGCTTTCAAGGCAGTTAATCATTTTAGTCATAAATGATTTATTATTTTGCTTGAATTACAGCTTGAAATTGAAGATAACTTTTGTTTGCTTCCAGCTATTTTTGTTCTTTTATGATAAAACTTATTTTACATATTTATTTATAAGAGTTATTTATGCTATTTAAATTAGAAACATGTGAAAAACGTAATATTGTCTTTATAGCTTTTTGTAATAGTGCCAGCTTATTACCCTCTTTCCAGCCCCTTCAAATGGAAGCTCTAACCAATAATTTAATAGGTTAGTTAAAAACTATAAGAAAAAACGAAACCAATTAACTAAACGTAACCAACTCACAATTATAATCCAATTACATTGATGTATCGTTTAATGTGCACGTTAATGGTAATGGGACATAAAAAGCATACTGCTGGGAGGGGCAGAATGGAATCCTAAATCAATTTCCTGTCCTGTCGGGGGCCATCAACTGGTTCCATTCAAATTCCTGGCCAACATGTACATATCTCTCTCTCTCGCACTGTATGTCTCTGTCTGATGTCTCTGTGGGGATTTGTGGCAATGGTTGCGATGGCAGGCCGAAGGAGCTATGTAAATGCTGGCAATCTCCATTTGGCATTGCAAATGCCTTCCTTTTGGCCATTCCCATTCATTAGTTGGCCATTTCAATTAAGCCATAAAAGCCAAATCTGAACTGAAGACCAATTTCCCAAATCCATCCCATTCGCAGTCGTAGCAGCAGTATCCTCCCCCTTTTTCGCCCCCGTTTATGCTTCTTGTTAGGCCACCGCTTTGCCTCCGTTCCTCCCATATAGTACCCCAAACGATGTTTTCTGGCCACAATGTTATTGCCTTTGCATGTTGGAAATCATAAAAATGTTAAATGACAAGCGGGCCCATGTTCATTTTAGCGCTGTCCGTCTGTAGTTTCAATTCCTGATGATGTGGTTGTTGTTGCTGCTGCTCCTGCTGCTGCTGATTTGGTTGCTGTTGCCGTCGCTGTTGTGTTTGTTCGCATTGTCAAATTGCGATCAAAAACGCAACAAACGAAACATGCCACACGGAGCACTGAGCTCTGAGCTGTGTAAAGGCAGACACTCTTGAGCTCTCGGACCAGCAGCATCATGAATCAAATGGCCAAAAAGCCACCATCAAACACTCTTGGCTTTTAACAGCAACAACTTCCCAAACAACCGGCGACAACCAGAATCAGCTGAATGCGTTTTAACGGCTACTTGTCTTTAGCTATTTATTGAAAGGATTTTCAACACTCGCAAGGCAAGAGCTGAAGGAGAGACCTGACTGAGAGGGTTTCAGTGCACAGTAAGAAATTAGTTATAAAATAATAAAATAATATATTATAAAGCTTGGAACGGGGATTAAAAGGGGCTATTAAGCAAATTAGTAAAGTAAGGAAATGGAGCTGAGATTTAAATATATATCAAAAGGTAAATAAAGTATTTTTGCTTTGCTTTATTTTCTCTTTAAAATATCTGCAACTAATTGAGATTTATATATCCAGTTTTATTGTCCAAAAAATATAAATTCTTCAAGCCAAAGACTATTACCTTTATTTTTAAATATTAATTTTAACATTTCATCACGACTTCTTGCTTAAAATCCGCACACCTTAATTTCTCTCTCAGTGCCATTCTGCGCTCTCACTTCGAGTTTGTTGCCTGAGTCTTCTGTTTGCACTGCCTGCCAGTTGCCAGCGTCAGTCATTCATGCATTCAATCATTTAATTCAATTTGAAATTGTACAACAAGTCGCACATTTGCGCCTGCCACATGTCCACAAGGCCCAGACTCCGTCTTGGATGCGGCTCGGATTCGGATGGGGATTGGAATTGGAACTGGGATTGGGACTGGGAGCTGTAGTAACCTGAGCATTGATGCCGCACAGGAAAACACACACATTTGATTATGAAAAGCCTGCGTCTGCCAACTGCAACTGCAACTGTGGCTGCGTCTGCGTTTGCAACCAAATCGATAAAAATAATTGGTTGACTGTTGCTCAGCTGACTGCGACGGCGACTGCGACGCGGCTGCAACTTCGCTCGAATTCTGTTGAATTTTCAGTTTGACATGGATTGCTGCTGTTGATCGGTTGGTCCCGATCAGGGATCGACTGGTGGCCACCGGTGAGGTGAGGAGACCGGCGGCGGTGGCGGCGGCAACATCGACGACGACCACCATTACAACACGGACAGCAGACGTCGCGTCGTCGTCGTCGTCGTCGGCGGCGGCGGCGGTTTTCCCACGTTCGTGAAAATATTTTTTCGCAAATTATTGGCAAAATAAAATTGTGCACATTTCGGCCTAACGATTTGAATGTGTGTGAGCTGAGAGAGATCGTACAAGGAAATTAAGGCTGGCGAATGGAGTAATCCTAATGAAGCAATCTTAGCCACAAACACCATATAAATTCGGTTTCTTGATGGATTCGATTGTGAAATCAGTGTGAGAAATATCAATGATATGATATTTTTTTAACGAAAGTAAAAGTTTAGGTTGAAATAAGGGAATTAAATAAAATAAATCTACAAAAAAGATTAGAGGAGTTAATTAATAATGGAATGGCGAATGACATGCCTATAGATGGATCTGTGTCTTTGAAATCTAGAAAATAAATATTATGTGAATCAAAAAGTAGTCATATTTTGTTAAAGAATTAACCCTTTTTTCAACCATTTATTTTAAGAACTGATTTCGTAAAATGTGTTGATATTATTTTGCATTTAATTTAAACAGTTATCTTGTTATTAAAAGCAATTAAGCTATTGGTTAGTAGTACCTCTAACAACAATTTTATAATATAAATTAATTAGCAAAAACTTGTTGGATAATCTTAAAGAGAACTTAATCACTCACAGAACATTCCCGCATTCCTATGTCCAAAGTTAATCCCTTGACTTTCCTACCAATCACTGAGCAATCCCCCAATTAATTTCCCTCTCATTAAGCACACTTCCAGCCAGTTTTTCCCCCCTTTTCCGCCATTAAAACCCATTGCATAACAAGTGGTTTGCCCTAAATCATCTTGCAAATCTGCAGGAAGGCGAAACGAGTGATAAATTCCTGCGCAAATTACGCAAAAGCTGGAAAAACAAATGTGAGCAAATTTTTATTTACTTAACGTGTGTAGCTGGTGACAGTTGTCACGGCTAGGAGTCTCTCTCTCCGCCGTGTTGCACTTTAAGAAATTAATTGCCGAGATTTATGAGGCAGTTAGTGGATCGGATCGAGTCCGAGTCCGAGTCCAGGTCCGAGAGTTGTATCTGCAGATGTTAGCCACTGCCACGGAGTGCGTGCCCAGTCCGTTAGGAGTTTAGAGTTGAGTTCGGTGGAAGAGAGCGCGCGAGCCTTATAAGGCTGCCGCGTTTTATGCATAACGCTGAACCACATTTTCCAGCCACTTCACACTTTTATCAGTTTAAAATATGAAGCGGCAAAGCTATGGGAAAATCTTTTTATAGACCAACCCCACTGGACCCCTGAAGTTGGAGGAGCTCAGAGCTGGGAGTTGGGAGCTGGAAGCATCGGAGCCAAGAAAAGAGCCGACAGTCAATTGTGTGAGGAGAAGAGATTTGCGAGGCCCGATAAAGCCGAATGCGGTTGGATGCACTCGTGAGATGATGACGATGGCTGTGGGTACGACTCCGGATGGAAATGGAGGTGGAGCTGCTAGCTGGAAGCTCCAGCAGCTCGAGCAGGAGCTGGGGGGAACTGAAACTCCAGCCGAGTCGTTTGCGGTTACCACTGCCGCCGACTCGCAGTCTTTGGCAGCGGCACTCTATAATTAGACAATAAACAAAGCCACAGACAAAAGGTGGCTCACATTGGGTGAGCATTCGGGGCGTGGCCAATATACAACACACTCTCTTTCGCACACACACCACAGGCAGGCCAATTTCAAGCCAATGGGCAATCAAAATCAGCGACAAATTGTGCATTTTGTGGTCACAAATTGAGTTAACGCTGCCAAATTAGCGGCATGAATTTATCGCTCGGCCAACGGCCAACAACACAATCCCCCAGTACCAGCCTCAGCCTCTGTCTCAGCCCCAATCCAAAACCAAAGCAAGACGGAGCGGGATTCGATGCGGATTCGGAATTGGATTCGGATTCGGGTTCGGGTCCAAGCGCTTTAATTAAGTCTTTACGAGGCCAGCCACTCAGGCAGCAGCTCCATTTGTTGCCGGCGCACTGCAAGAAATTACTATAACTATGTAAGTATTACCCATCGGCTGGACCACCATGTCAAATCGATGCTATCCGTAAACAATTTTCGGAAACACTTGCTTTAATTATGGCACACGATTTTCCACTTTGAACGTTGCCAGCGCCTAGGGGGCCATGGAAAATCTGATGTGGCAGTGACTAAGTGAATCATTTAGGTAATTGGTTAATACATATTAGACATATATGTTATCAACAAATAGTTTTACAGTTAAAATAATATATGAAGGAAAATAAAGCTTAATTTATTGGGTTGTGTGTTTGGATTTTAAATGAATTTGTATAATTTGTACTTTCCCGACTTATATATTAAATATTTAGTATTTTATTCGTTTAAATTAAATAAAGTAATGATCCAAATAATTTGGATTTCATAAGCTTTAAAGCTTTTGGTTTTTATATGAATATTAATACATTGTTAGACTTTCTACTAGATTCGTTTTCCTATTCTTTCTACTAGATTCAACTGAAATTAATTAATTAATATTTAATAATCAAATAATTTACCTAGCAATTTTTATTATTAATACAAAATTTAGGATTACAATTATCCACACCTTTTTATTTATCAAAGGTGTTAAATCTCTCATATAATTTTCATATATTTTCCATAGTTTTCCCTCTATTTTCTCACTGTGCACGTCTGGGTTAGCCAGCACAATTTGAAATTGGGTGCACCGCAGCTTGGCTCTCGCTTAAATAAATAAATCTGCTCCGGCTGCCGCTGCCGCTGCCGCTGTTGTTGCAGTGGCAGCTTACTGCGGCCAGCAACAATTGGCGCTCGCCTCTTGCCACCAATAAAAGATCGCAGCTCGCTGATTTGACAGGTGAACAATTTTGGGGTTGGGCAGTTTCGGGTCCGAGCTGTGAGCTCCGGCATGTGTCGCTGCCTCCGGTTGTTGGTGGAGCTGGCGAAGCTGGTGGTGGTGGTGCCCACCCACCTGGCTTCGATTGGAGCTAACATTTGTTTTGCTCGCCAGATTATTTCAACAAACTGGTGACAACAAATTAATTTAAAAGATTGGCCCGATATCAGCTCGCTTTATATTTTACTTGGGTTGTTAGTCGCCTGAGCAGTTAGCTTCGGTGGGTGGTTGTTAGCCAAATTGATGGCCAAAGGAAGATAACTGGCAGCAGGGAGCTGCTAGCTGGGAGCTGGGTTACATTTTATGAATACTTTATGGTCGACTGTGGGAATAGCTGGAAATGGGAGTCCTCCGATGGGATCTTGGGTTACCTGCGAAGCCTCTATTAAGCTGAAGCTCAAAGAGGTGTAAGTAGTAGCTCCTAATGGGGGGGTTGGAAGACAATGGCTTTGACTTTAAGGGGTTTCTATATTTATTTAATGTCTAATATACATTTTATGGAATTAAAATTCATTGGGTAATAAGTTAAGGAAGTTTTTATAGTTGTATTTAAACTTTTTAGGACTTGTTTTATTTATTTTTTAAACACCTTCCAAAAGCTTTAGTATTTGCATTGCTTGTGATAATGATAAACTTGCTTTAACTTTATTTATTTACTGGATTGATTGATTAAAGGATACTTTATTAATTTTTCACCCCTTAAATAAAGCAATAATCAATTATATATATACACATCCCCCAAAAAACTTTACTTTCCGTGACTTCCGCTATGGCAGATCCCCCATCTTCTGTCATTCGGTAAATCTCAATCGCTCCCCCGATATGCAAAGCGTTTTTTCTGTTGTGTTTTCCAAACCGCAGAAACCAAAATTGATTGCACACTTCAAATATCATTGAAAAGGCGCATGACGGATGCGATCGGATCGGGCATAAAGACAGCCACAAATAAATATCGAACGGCCGGGCCATAAATAAAGCGAAGCCAGCGAAAATGTGCCGAAATCGAACATTGAACATCGATTTTGCAAGGTCAAACGGAGGAGTTGGAACTGGCTATGGGATCGCCTTCGACGACCAGTCGCCGATGCTCCCAGCTCGATGCTAACCCGGGCCCTTAAACTTTTCAAAAGTCAACAGCAGTTTAAACTCGTTTGCAAAACACTAACGGGCAAAACGCCTCAGCAGCCCCCTGCCGCGCTCTACACTCAATTTGTTTGCCCAGCGGCATTGAGAATTGGAGTGTCAAACTTTCAGCTTTCGATGCACGCCAGGATCCCGGGTCCCAGGGCAACCCATAGTTGCAAACCGAAAAAAGAAACAGAGTTGAAGGTACATGGGAAAAAAAACAATAATTTACAAAAGTTTTTTGGCTTTAAATTATATCGAAAACTGGGAAATGTATTTGAAAAATTTTGACCTTATTGAATAGGGATTCTCTTTTCGTCCTAAAAATATGCCTTTTCTTTCCTTATTATTGGAGGCCTGACCTCATTTTCGTTTGTAATTCATGTTCATATTTTGTGGAATTATCTTAATCGATTTTATACACATTTTCTCTCCATGCATAAACCCAAAGAAGGAGGAACTGCAGCGGAGGCTGCCTGCGATGGCTTCTTGCTGGTTTTGTATTGACATTAAATGAAATAATCTGCGATGATTGTGCATTAGTTGCAGTCGGATGCTGTCCCATGGCCAGGGACTGGGGTAATAGTTCTAGACTGCTTGCTGCCTCGTCCGTTGGAGTCTGGGGGGGATTAGGGCGGTGATGGGAGGACGGTAGGATGACTGCTAGCGGAGCATCGCTCGGTCGGTTGTCGTGGTTCCCATGGCATGATTTTGCATGAAATAATGTGGCGCACGAGTGGGCGGGCAGAGATCCGTGCGGGGGGCCACTTGTCGTGGAGCAGTCGTTGTGGCATTGCCAAAGATGCAAAGGCACTGTGGGTCAAGGGTTGGAGGAAAAATCTATTAGTTCAGAGGATATTGGGTTAAAGAGAGTTAATTGAATTGGTAGAAGGAGTTTTAAGTAAGCTTTATGGTATGGAAATAAAGGTAATCGAATTGTATAAATAAATATTAAGAATCTGCTTTAGTCACAATGTTCTACAGGTTTTATCGAAAGGTTTTGTCTTTCCTTAGGATCAGAAGAAATCTAATTCATTGATTTGAAAAATACAATTGGATTGGTATTAAGGAACCTGTAGTTTAAGCAGAATCCTGTAGCTTTCCTTATCATCCAAAATATATAAAATTTATTTATAAAAAATAGAAAATGGATGCATATCCTTGCACCACTGTACCGTTAGTGTCGCCCGTTCGATGTTGCCTCTTGGAAGCTTCATTCAGGCGCTTGTCTTTCGGTTTCTGTTTCTGTATTTCTTTGCATCGTTCGGCTCGGGATTTTCCGCTTTTCTGTTTCTGTTTTCTGGCCACTCAGCCGCCAAATTTGCAATGAAACAGGAACCGTTAACTGCGGCAATTTGTGCCCTCTCTATCTCTTTCACTCACTTTCCGTCTCTCTCAGTTAGTTTCCCACGTTATAATTCGTTAGATTTTCCATGCTTTTTTCTGTGTATTTGGACCGAATCCAGCATTTGGATTGCTTTAGAAGGCATTAATGTTCTTCAGTTGATTGACAGGATTCTAGTTTTTTGGGGATTTTTTAAAGGTTTTTCTCGAGATTATTTAACTCCAAAATGATTTAGTATTTATGGAAACAAAAAGATTTAATTTTGTTCCTGTATTTAAATAGTTTCTGGGGATTCCCCAGACTTCATATAATCTTCAAAGATCCTGTCTGGATTTAGAAAGGATACCCCTAAAGTATTTCCTATTTATTATAATTTTTTTACTAGAAAGAGTATTTTTAATTTTCGGAACTTCCTTTTCTTTATCTTGAAGCTTCGTTTTTTATTTGCTTATTTTTTGGGAGGTTCCTTGGATTCCCAGGCCGTATGTTGACACTTGGTCTTGTAGCCTTAGGAATTGCGTGAGGTAAGGCCTTTCTCTTTTCACTTCTCCGATTCTCCTTTTCTCTCATACCCCCGAATCCCTCTCTCTTTCCCAATCTCTGTGGCATCACGTGCAAGCAATTATTTTATCAATCATTTAGGCGCTGCTACAAGAAGATGTTGTACTTTTACAGGCAGACGCAGCTCTTCGCCTGTGCTGGTCGTTGTCTGACTTTGTATACCCTTTGTTTTTAGATAAATAAATATTTATTGTATCTTTAAAATGTAACAATTAAAACGCTTTATAGTTCTTTAAATATATAATACCTGCAACTAGGGAATAATTATCCTGTAATAGAAATAATTTAAGGGTATTTAAAGTCTTCCAAGTCTTCCTTTCGCGTTTGTGGCTTGGCTGTGTGGATCTTTGGCGGTTCCTCTCGGTGGTAATAGGAATAGTAATAGTGGCAAGCACT
Organism: Drosophila anomelani; assembly: GCA_035045905.1. NCBI lineage: Eukaryota > Metazoa > Arthropoda > Insecta > Diptera > Drosophilidae > Drosophila > Drosophila anomelani. The sequence continues at coordinate 6,128,209 of JAWNOO010000032.1, read as the reverse complement.
ACCTCCACTGGCTGTGGTGGTGCTCAAACAGCGAAAACGCATTTAATGTCTGCTTAGTGTGATTACGACGCATTAATGCCGTGCTCTCCAGCCAAATGGCCAACAAACGTCCAGGCATCTCCACCTTGTACATATATTCGTTTTGTTTTTATTTTTATTTTTGTTTGCAGACTGTGTTGTTTTTGTGTTTTACTGTTTTACAGTCACCGGCCTCGTCTTCTTCTGTTTCCCCAGGCTAAAGCTGTTGTTGTTGCCGTTGTTATATGTGTGTTAACTTTCAAATAAATTAAACATGAAGCTGGGATCATTTATTTCACTCGCTCCACCTAGCCAGCGTGCTGCAGAGAGAAAAAGGCAAGAGGGAAACAAGTTAATTAGGAAAATATTAATTGGTTTTTGCATAAATTATCCTTTGAGTTAAGGGAAAACTTAAAGGGGGAGCTGGGAGGATTTTGAAGTTAATTTAAATGTATGTCTCTATTTGATATTTCAAACTAATTTTCAATATATTTTAGGACATTTTTGTAGATGTTTTTAGCCTTAAATAAACGCTTAAAACTTAGGCTATTTTTGGAGTTTTTTACGATTTTTTAGCAGTGCATTTACTGGCCAAGTTTACTAGTCGCTCGTTTGGGGCCAAGTCGCAAGCACATAAATACAACACACACACATCGCAGACTCTCAAACACACACTGATGCACTTTACTGGGACTTTGGCCGCACTGTGCGCGCAATGTTTCTTCATTTTCACATTAAATGTGCAATCCCCGACATTTGTTTGAATTAACACGCGGCAATTACCGCTCACCGGCTCCAAGCTCTGAGCTCCTAGCTCCCAGCTCCCAGCGCCCAGCTCCAAGCTCTAAACTCAGCTTGCCAAAAAGCTGGGAGCCCGGCGATCCAATTATCCCAGCGGCCACACAGCCACAATCACCAAAGGAAGGCCCAAAGAGCCTTTGGGGGCTGGCGAGGATCGGGCCAGAAACACATTTGGTGATTTAGAGGGATGTAAAAGTCGGTGCTTAACAGGCACAATCGATCAATCGTTTCGATAATGGCCGCCGTACAGCAGTGTGCCATTTTTAAGATAAATAACATTAATTAATCACTTAAAGTTGGTTTATACATTGTACAACTGATTAGACAGCTACCTAATGAAATCAAGTAGTTTATTTTGTATAAATTAATTAAAAACAAGGAGATATATAAATGTTTAATTATTTTTTGTGGGGTTTTGGTATTTTTAAGTAGGCAAGTTTACTAATAAATAAGGACCTATAAACATTTAACAGATTTAAATAAAAATATAATTAGTTTCTATATTTTTTTAAAGATTTTATGACTATATGGCTTCCTTTTTAATATGAAAATGTAAACATTGATTATCCTTAATGCCTAAAATCCCATTATGACTTAATAACTTGGCAACATTTAACCCATTCCCACATAAAACACAGATGTATCCATGGCTTTTATAAAGACATTTTGTGTAAAGTTAAGCACGAGGTCCTCTGCCAGCCAACCCATCGATTACGTATGCACATCAATAAATCAATGAAATGTTGCATAAAATGATCGTTTAATGCCTCAGCCCAATCAGAATTCTTTCCGTACCTTTTTACACACATATATAATATGGTGGTAAGAAAAACCACTTAAACTGCTGCTAGCCATGGCTGTTTATCTCGGCCGGCAGACAAAGAAATGCATAAATTATTTCTCGCAGGCATTTTAAAGCGCCTGTTAGCCAAGTCGATGCGATGGAACCTGTAGACTGCGCTGCGCTGCCTGTTGCCAACTGTTGCAACTGCCAATGCTTGGCCAAGAGCGAGACTCTGCCTACTTGCTGGCCATTTAGAAAGCCTTCGCCTTCGCCGTGTCCACGCTTTTGTCCATATTTGTACACAATTAGCAATGACACAAAAAAAATAAGCTAAAACCAAAAGAAAAATCGCACAGAAAATCAAGGGGAGAAAAACGGAATCGCGGCAGGCTTTAGCTGAAAATAGAAAAAAAAAATTGCATACGTAAAGGAAACAAACTTCACACACCATAAATCGATTATCATTGCACACGCACACTCACATATAGCACCTATATGGGTATTAAATCAAATTGCGCATTTTACGCCTCGTCTGGTTTGTGCATAAATTTATTTATCGGCTGTGTCCATCGGACATCGGCTGCCGTCGCCTTATCGCACACGCATCCACAGGTATATCCACATTCAGGCCATCATCATTACCATCGGAATAATCGTCATTATCTGGCCAATGATCATGATCGCCATCTCGCCATCGCATTGCCATTGCATCGACATGGACATCGACACGGACATTGCGTATACGCCATGTGCGCGATCTGGTTGTGCCTCTGTGCATGCATAAAATGTATAACAAAATTGTCATTAGCGTAAAGCATTTGTTAAGCACTCACAGATCGGGCGATAAGTCAAAGAAGGGGCTGCTAAGGCAGCGACTCCTTCTCTGTTCTCACTCCCCACACCCCGCTCACCACTCCTTTTGCCGCTCCCAATCCCGCCGCCAACTTGACCAGATCCATCCCAAGCCAGGCCATCCATCCGTCCATCCATCAACGCCAGGAGAGGGAACACGCGCTGACAATCAATGGCGACAAGCGAAGCTGCCTGAAACGGGTCCGGTTTTGGGTTGCTGGCAGGCCAGCTATTTCACACCTTCGCAGTTGCAAGTGCACTGGGAGAAATATCTATACAAATTTGGCATAAATTATATACTTTTCAATGAAGGTCTTTACCTTCTTGTAACCAATATAAATGCCATTTTTTATTTATGCTTAGAAATCCTTTAGAAAATTATTTAAAATAGATTCTAAACTAAGGTTTCACTTTAAATATGCATTTTTAATATAGTTTAATGTATTTATACTCTAACTCATTCTGTTAAAAGTCAGAGTTATCTTTAAAATTATTTTAAAATTAGTTAATCAAATTTTTCCCCGTGTTTGTTTGAAGCTCTGGGATCTGGGATCTCTTAGCTCTTTGGCTTTTTGGCTTGGACTTGGAGGCTTGGTGTAAAATGCCTGCATGATTGGCATTGCTTTTGTGCTTGTATCTTCGACGATGTCCGGTGTCCGTGCGTCCGTCTGTCCATGAGTCCGTCGCCGGCTTATTGACAATGCGTCAGGCGTTTGCTCCGCCGGCGGTGGTCAGCTTTGATGACTCCAGTTAGCCAGGCCAAGCTCCGTTGCCAACTCCAACTTACTCGTACTCGCAGTCGGATGCATTGGGGAAAGAGATGGAGCTCTGGTCTAAAAACTAGTTGCGTTGACATACCAATTAACTTGACAAATACATAATTGGTAGCAAAAACAATTAAATGTCCGCTTTTTGCTGCTGCTGCTGCTGTCAGCTACCGCCTTTTGATCAAGAACTCCATGCGAGGCATGCCCCTAAACACACGACTCTGATCGACCATTTCGCTGTCAGCTTATGAGTCTCAGAAATTCATTTAAATTTATCTAGTTGTCAACGTTTTTGTTTCTCTCTTTTTGTTGCTATTTCTGTTGCTCCAAGATATTTGCACAATTTGCTCATAAAAAACAAATCAACGAAACAAAAACGAAAAAAAACCTGTGGGAGTCAGGAGGAGGACAATATCGGGAGGAGGCGTTTTCTTTGGGGGTAATCTTGGTCTGGCGACCCAGGGATCCGGAGATCGGAGATGGGATATGGGGCTTCGGAGAGGGACAAAACGGCAGCCGCTAACGAAGCGCCGCCAACGTCTCAGCGATGCTGTTTGCTGATTTTCTTGTGGGCAGCCCTCGCTTACTGCAAATACCCTTTGGGTACAGAGAGCATAGCAATCTTGTTAAGCCATTATTATTATTTTTGTATATATTTTTATTAAATGTAATATATATATTTAAATATTCAAGCTAATTTGTAAATAAATGTATTTTTATAAAGACAATAGTTGACCTTTTAATGAATTTTAAAATCTATCAGTTTAGAAGATAAATATCTAATAAGAGCAAAATTTATTTTAAAAATCCCACAAGTTTCTTATTCTTTAACTTTATCCAAAAGGGTATTCCCCGTATTACCATTATCTGTTTGGACTTCTTCTGTCCTTTTTTTTTTGTGGATCTTTGGCTCTTGGCTGTAGCTCTCTTTGGCAGGTGCAGTTTGCAGTTGGCTGTTTGCATTCGCTCCTCCGCCGTGGCCGCTGTGTTGTTGCTCATTAGTTTTTTTCCCTGCTGCCACGGAGTCTACGTCTGTTACCATTTTGGGCTGGCTGGGAATCGGGCGCTGGATTAGCCAGGCAAAGGCAGCAGGTACGCTAAGGCAAGGCAAGGTAAGGTAAGACAAGGCAAGGAGGGGTAGCCGCCAAAAGGAAAATCGAAATGTTTTGCCGTGTGTGCAGTGTGGGAAAACTTTTATTTCAAGGTTCAAAAGACGCCCGCAGAGTGTGAAAAATGGCTAAAACAAAAAGCCAGAGTCAGAGCTGAAGCTAGAGTTGAATTTAAGGCCAGAGAGGTATACACATATATATATATATATATTATATAGTGGCGATTTCAACTGCTGCGGCTGCCCCCACGGCGTATGCGCAATGCCATAAATTCAATGTGACTCGTCGGTGGCCCAAAACGTATTCCTCCGATCCGGAGTCAAAGTTGGTCAAATGATGTGGCCCAGAAAGCGAACGGTTCATGTGTGAAAATCGCTAGACACGGACACGGATACGCAGCCATGTTGTTTCATAATTATAAGTTAAATACGACAGTTTCATATAAAAATCAACTAGTAAATCAACGTAAGCGCGCCTGGCAATTAAGTGGCCAGAAACGTAACACACGCCGATGGTGGTGGTGGTGTGGTGGCTCTTGGCGGTGGTGATTTCTGGTGGTGCTTGGCCAAGCACGTCGCCAAGTTGGGCCCGGGTTCGAGTTCGACATCGGAATCGGACTTGCAGAGCTCTCAGCTTGGCCCAAGCCAAGCCACGCCGAGCCGAGCCAAGCCGGGCCAAGCCAAGCCAACTCAGCCAAGCGAACTGTCAATTATAACCAATCGCACACCAAGTGCACATTAAACCCTATCAACTGTTTTTGTAATTTATTGTTCGCTGGGGTTTTTCTCTCCCCATCTCTGCCGCTGCTGCCGCGTCTGCTTCTCATTTCTAAAGTTGCAAGTTTTGCAGTCGCATTTGGTGCGAGATCCGCATTGCACATTGCACACAGTGCAAGTGAACAGTGGTCTACGAGTGGGGAATATATATTACTTGACCAATAAAATATATTATTTACCTAATGATTATTTTATTTATTGATGGCCAAGTGGCCTAAAGCATGAAATAATGATCTCTGTTCATAGGAGAATATTTTATTTCTATTACTAAGAATAAATTCAACTGATCTCGGTTTTATTTTCACTTATGCAAATATTTAAGAGTTTAATCACAACCTTTGTGGTTTTTTATGTATATTTATAAGTTCTTCAAAACTTAAAATATTTGTATATTACATTTTAACCCAGTCCCACACGAATTTGTTAACTTAACCCTCAGCATCTGGAAGCTTCTAATTCGCCAATTCATGTGTAATTTTTTGCACAAGTAATTAAAGAGTGTTTTTAAACTTCCATATAGCAATGAACGATAACCCACTGTTTCCCATATGTCTGGCGATGACTACTTTTCTTGGCTTGGTCTGGGGACGATCTGGCCTCATCATAATTATCGCTGACTGGGGCGGCACGTTCGACTACGCACACTCTCAGAAGGGGGGAAGACCATCCTTTTTGGAGAGGGAATACTGGGGGTTACTGGCGACTTGCTCAACGTAAATCTAGCAAAGTCAAATGAGCAGTTTATGGCCACAGCGACGACGACGACGACGACGACGACCATTTGAAGACGCGCTAAAGGAGCACGAGATGGAGGAGCCTGTCTATATAGCATAGCATCGCAGCGGATCGCCTCGGATAGCATCGCTGCGGATCGGATCGGATCTGCCGGGTGCCACTTGGGGGCAACATTCACTTTTTTTATTGCACCACTTTGGCAATAGGCACAAGTGTGATTTCAAATCTCTGGGTCGCTTCGGTGTTAGCTGGTTGTGTAGCCTGTAGCCTGTTGCCTGTTTGCCTGTTTGCCCGTTGCCAAAGCCAAATTGGCAGAAATATGAAGTCAGCGTGTGCATTTCGGTAAAAGCGGTGATTATACACACACACACACACACACACACATATACCCCTCTATATTCCTGGCTGGACAGGAGAATGGCCATTTGGGAGACGAGAAATATATGACAGCCGGAGAGTTGGCACATAATGCGCATTAGCATATGCCACTGTAGCATCCAGCATCCAGCCTCCTTCCCTCTTTGTACTCACTGGCACTTCCCTTGCCGGCATTCATCGCAAATGGGCCAAAAGAGCGGAAAAGGCAGCAGCAGCAGCAGCAGCACAAACAGAAACAGAAACAGAAACTAAGACTATGACTATGACTGCAACTAGGAGTACCAGAGCAACAGAAACAGCACTGTGGGCTGACGTTGATGGCCAGTTCAATTAAATGCCATCAATTTTAATAACGCGCCTGCCTGGGCTAACGGACTACGGACCCCAACCCGGGGCATACTCATGGCCTGACTCCCTCGAAAACTACAGGTGTAACTCTGCGGAGTAAACCTTCCAACTTTGGTAGTTTGTGGTTTTGTAATAATAAACTTTGGGTTTATAACTTTATCTAAGAGGAATTGAAATTATATAAAGGGTTCACTGGTATTTGTTTAGAAATTCATAAAGATTAAGATTAGCATTGATAACTAAATGAATAGCGAGAACTAAAAGAAATACTTTCACTTTATTCACAAGCTTCCATCAAGCCCTTGCAAATATTTTTGTATTGAAAATACATAATTAAATTTAAATGTATCAGCAACTATATATTAGATAGTACTTTCATCTTAACTCCATTGATTTCAGTTAGTCAAGTTACCCTGTAAGCCTTGTGGAACCGTCCGTCTGCTACCTTGGGCACTATATAACCCGATGCTGGTGAAACAAAACGCTCGCTGGCATGGAAATTACAAATGCATCAGGCCAGGGCCCAAAACTCACATGTGTGTAGACAGTCGCAGTCGCAAACGCACTTGAGGCACTTGAGGCTAAGAAACCAGCGGACCAGTGGACCCCATTCTCTCCAGTTTGGTTGGTCGGTCGGTCAGTTCGGGCCAGGCTTGGATGGTGTGGCGGACTGGCCGCCATGTGGCCCTCGGTCATGTGGAGTTTGCAGGCTTGACAAAGCACTTAAGCCCGGGTCACTTGTTCACTGCACTCCTTTCGCCCCTTTTGGCCATTGTTTCGAGGCCCTGACAAACGAGATGTTGTTGGCCCGGCCAAGAAGAGTGAAAATTGAATGTGCTAAGCAGGCAAAAAGCAAAAAATACAATAAAAAAGAAGAAAAGCTTGGGGGCAACGTGAATAAAAGATAAATATCTTTCGAATTAGAATGCAGGGTTTCATTTGTCTAACTTTGATGAACAGTCTTAAAGGGAATATAAATATAAGTCTTGTTTAAAAAATAAAATATATAAAAGCCACATTAAATTATTAAATTAGCTATTTGCAATGTCTTCTATTCTTTAAACCTTTCCTTGAAGTAATAAATTATTCAATTATTCAAACTACTTACGACCGAAAAATATATATAAAAAGATAAATAAGTAATTTTATTTTCAGTTGAAAATTCATTTAATTTAATTAAACTTTGTCTTAGGAAATTGGTGGCGCCAATTGATTAATGTGAAAAATTACAATAATAGCAAATGCAATTAAAAAATTAAATTTAATCAGTTAAATTTTAATTAGAAGAAATGATTTGTCTTTATATTTTTTTTATTGTTTGCGAAGGGTATTTGTGATGGGTAGAAAATAATTTTTAAGCGAGTTCTTAAACTTAATAACAATAAAAATTAAGTTTTAGAATTATGCATTTATTTTTATTTCTCTTAAAAATAATTTAATAGCTTATTAAACTAAATAAAATACATTACTAATCAAGTTTTTCTTTATTTAATTTTAACACAAAACTTCTTCATAAATGGTTCACAACAAATAAGAAACAAAAGACTTAAGCAACGAACTTGACTGCAGAGCCAAGAACGAAAACGCTGTCAAGTGGCCACAATTTAAACTACAGCTTGTGGGCGAGGGGAAAGAGAGGGAAAGCGCTTAGAACGAAAGGCTCTTCCCGTCTTCCCCTCTTTTAAAATATATTTTTGGACCCAGCTTCTTCGAGCTGAAATTTTGGGCAATTTGCTCAGGAATTGGATTAGTAAATCTTTCATAATTCAGCGAAAAATCCTTCAATTTCAATTCGGTAAGCGTTCCCATGTTAATTTTTATTCGGCTAACAAATCTGCCTACTGCATTTAAAATTTTAGAACATTAAAATTTTTGGCAATTTTTAAAAATTTTAATGATGTAACCCCTTACCAAATTTTGAAAAATTTATAAAAAAAAAATTTTTCTAACTGACAACTAGATTGATTCCCCTTCTGATGCTGATCAAGAATATATATGATTTATAGGGTCGGAAATGACTTCTTCATAACATTTTACGCTGTTGACTGAAATAATAATACCCTGCAAGGGTACAACAAAAAATATATAAAAAGCATAAACATAAAGAATGCAACAAGCTACTGTCCCCTTATTCCATTTAAGAAAAAAAGTAAACAGATTCTTGACCCAACACAAGTGGAGTGGCAAACTTGAGCAGACTTCACAGTGGTTTTTGTTTGCACAGCGGAGCACCCTTCAATCTGAAGGAACCTCAAGGGGCAGCAGGGGGTTAAGAGTGGCAGTAGCAGCAGTAACAGCAGCAGCTGCCGCTGCAGTTTTTGCTGGCAATTGATGTTGATGTCGCGGGCGCCAAAATCGACACACTTGTCCCAGCCGAAACTGCAACTGCAACTGGCAGCCGAAAGTGGCAGTCGTCGTCTGGAGCACCGAGTACAGGTTAAATGGATCACGACTGCACGGATTCGCTGTCCGTCTGAATCTGAATCTCACTCTGACTCTAACTCGGCGTCCAAATCCACATCCACATCCCCATCCACATCAGCAGCCAAGGCTTCTCCTCTGTCCGCTGGTCTGGGCCGTACGACGGCCATAAAATACGCGACATGCAAACGTTTTTGATGCAATGAGGCGGCCAAACGAAATTAGGAAATTGTGTAAAGACTCTCAACCGACAAGCCAATATCTTTTCAATACCCCCTCGAACTCCCCTTGGTCTTTATTTTCCATACCCTGCCAGAAGGATTTAAACATCTTTGTTGGTATTTGCGATAGTTTACATTTTAAGGCATTTAAAAAGATATATCTCATATATTTGTTGTATGTTTTATTTAGTTTTGAAGTAGTTTTAGCCAAATCTATAATATTTTCTATGTCATTCAAATGAATGAACTTAAAAATCATTAGTTATAAATAAAGAAAAAATATATTGCAATTCCCAGGGGCTCTTAATTTATATTTAAGGGATATATCTGTCTGCCAATCACAGCTAGAGTATTTCGCCATTCGTCTATTTACTTAGCCTGATTGGCTTGTTGCTGGTTGGTAGCTTCGATCAGTTAGCGGTTCATTTACGAGTCTCATTAGGCATTGCCGGCCATAAAGACGGCCCCACCATTTTGGCCATTTTGTGTCCGAGTATTTTGTGCATTTTGTTAACCGAATCTGAAATGGTTTTTCCTATTTTATTGTTTGTATTTTGCAGCAAGCACCTCGCACGGCAGCAGCAGCAGTGGCAGTGGCAGCTGCAAATCCTCGTCAGCAACCAAGGCGTTTGGACACAATCATGGCTATAGTAATGGCAAGCAAAGTGGATCATCCTCGGGCTTTGGAGCAGGCTCCTCCGCAAGTGCCGCATCGCTGGGGGCCTTTGCCAGGCTGCCCCATCACCAGCAAGCCACCCAGCAGCAGCAACAGCTTTATGCCTCCGGCGTGTCCAAGTTGCCATTCTCGCCGTTCTTTGCGGCCCCGCCATTCTTCTTCACCTACCGAAGGATCAGTGGCAAGCAGGAGGATAACAATAACAGCTGCAGCTACAACAATGGCAGCAGCAGCGCAGGATCTGGACCGGGAGCGGGAGCAGGATCCGGAGCAGGTGCAGGGGCCAGCGCCATGCAGGACTACGACCGCAAGTTTTCGCTGCTGAGCCTCTTTAAGAATCCCTACAAGTTTGGCGATACGCAGACTTCGCGGAAGACCTCACCAACTGGAGGTGGTTCATCCTCCAAGTCCCTGACCGGCATTGCCTCTTCATCCTCCTCGGCCAGTTGGAAGAGCTATGCGGGATCAGGCTCCCCGCATGCCGCCCTCAATCCTGCCTTCGGTGGCATGGCCTTGGGGGCCACGCGCAAGGATAGCAGCAGCTTCAGTGGGATTAACTTTGGCAGCGGTGCCTCCGCCTTTGGGCGCTCCTCCTCCTGCTCCGATTCGGCGGCCAATGGCGGCTACAATGATCTCTCCAAGAACCGCAAGGTACACAAATGTGACACCGAAGGCTGCGACAAGGTGTACACGAAGAGTTCGCACCTCAAGGCGCACAAGCGAACGCACACAGGTGAGCGCCAAGCCAAGCGGGGGTTTTGTTAATTAAGAATATTTTCTATTTAATATTTGAAGAATGCCTTGTTAAGCGAACCCTGAAACGCCTCTCACCACTTGTATCTATCTATCTGGTGTTTATCCGCAGGTGAGAAGCCGTACGTGTGCACGTGGGAGGGCTGCATTTGGCGCTTCGCTCGATCCGACGAGCTGACCCGCCACTACCGGAAGCACACGGGCGTGAAGCCGTTCCGCTGCCAGCTGTGCACGCGCAGCTTCAGCCGCTCGGACCACCTGTCGCTGCACATGCGCCGCCACTGAGGATCGGATCCGGGAATCTGCAACTGGAACTGCCAACCTGGCCATACACTACTCCACACACACACATCCGGGTACCCCTGGCCGGATATCAATACTCATCCGAGGAGCCGCTCGACTCTATATTTATATGCACCCGAATCACATCCATCGATCATATTTAATGCGACCAGATATATACCATATCGCCTAAGTAGCTCAATTTCTAATGGTAAGCGGGCTCAAAGCCCAACTTGTAGTTATAGTTATAGCCTTAGTTCTGGGCCGCGAAAGATTTGTAAAATTTTTCACCTTGTACGCCCAGAGAGACAATTGCCTTCAGAAGCCAAGTTAACAAAAGGGGATTTTTGAACCTACTACTTTTAGAAATATCTACATAGTTAAATATACATTGTACTAACAGATAGTTTTGGATTGGTGCTAGCAACTTGCGTGTACATAGATCTAGATGGACATTTACAGCCTAGTTGGTTAAGTGGAAAATTTAACTAATTTTAGATACAATTTTTATTGGTTGTTAAGTAGAAAATTGTAAACAAACCCGAAAAGAAACAAACAAAAGAGGCAAAAGCATAAAAAAAGAACAAATGGAAAAGCCAAGCAAAGCAATATTTATATCTAAATATCTATGTATTTATATATATATAGAAATTCTCTCATCTATAGGCTATTTTATACATTTTGTACTATAACGCATATGATGTGACAGTTTGGTTAAATGGGGGATATTTGCCAAGAAGAGTTGGACAGGCAAAAAGCAGGCCTATAAAAAAGTCTTAGAAAGGCCAGTTTCTATAGATATTTATATATTTTAAACAACAAAAATTGTGCCTTAATTCTTATCAAAAATGTACATTTCTTCAACAAGCTGAGTAAGCTCACTTACAGCCCCGTAACGCACTGTGTGCCCTGCCCGGTTCCATTGGCAATTTGCCTCATACCAACTGTCATCATAGATTTTAGCACACACACACACACACAGAGACAGACACAAAAGCAAAACAAATTGTATTATTTTTTGAGAAATAAAAGAAAAGCGAATACTTTTTTGTACCATAAGCGAGGAAGCCTTGGCCGTGCTCATTACGCGTTCCCCTGGCCAAAAGCCGCCTCGCCATTTTCATTTGAATGAAAAATCAATTGGCGCACAATGGGGGCTGCTGCTGCTGCGGTTAACCCACAACTGCCCCTGGGTCTGGATATAGTCCCCAACCACCGCCTCCACTGCCGCCTCCGTCTGCCTGCTCGGAAATGTGTGGCAAGTTGTCAGCGGGTTTGCCCGACGACTTTTGTGGCAAGGCACAAGGCACACACAAGAGGCACGCACTCACAATTGTCCAGGGGAGCATTGTCGTCGTTTGTCGTTTTGCAACCTGGCAACCTGGCAACGGGCAACTGCGCGTTGTTTGCAATAATAAAGATGACAAATTTCTCGTCATTTGTAATTTCAATGCGAAAAGCCGGAGCTGGGAGCAATGGAGCCGCATAGCTTGTGGAGCTTGAAACTACCTTGGATTGGGGCTGGATCATGGGGGTCTCGGGAACCCGGCTAATACGCATAACTGGTTGCGACTGGCGGCTAACTGCGACTTCGGATTCGATTCGATTGGATGACACCTGCAGCGGAAATCAGTGCATGAATAACGCTCTCGGTCATTAAGGCACAATTGTGAAATATTACGCATACGCCATGGCAATTTATTGGTAAATTAATAACCGAATACGAGCCAACGCCGACAGTAGCGACTACTGACTGCTATTGCCGTCACCGCGTTTAGCATAAAGGTTAGACAAATATAACAGACCGGTTTTTTTGGGTTAATTAATATGCCTTGGGTCAGGTCAATAGTGTGGCTTCGACTGGCTGCGATCTGGGGAGGATGGTGGATTGGATGCCAGTGGCTGGCTGCTGTTGCTGTTGATGCTGCCTGGCGGACTGGGGAGGTCAGGTTTAATGACCCAAACGCATATGCAAATGAGTAAAAGTAAATAAAGTGAGAAGGTGCCTTAATTAACACTGATCGACGCTATATATGCCCTGCAGCCAGAGCTTGGTCAATTCCGAAAGGCAAAGGTTAATCGAAAAAATTAAAATTGGGGAATTACATGGGAACATGGGCTAATAATTCATTGAAATTAAATTAAGTTTGCTAAGAGAGAGGTAAGTAATGAAAGAAAATAACTTATTTAAATAAAATCCAATATAAAACTATAAATAACACCAATAAATCATAGTCTTTATGCAATTCAATTATTTAAAGCTCCAACAAGTAGCTTTATATTACCACATTTCCCCATTTAAATTGGTAATTGAAAACCGAAGCTATCTTAAAGATTTTGCGCCATAAATGCTGCCAATAGTTTACGACTCATGATTCCTGATTTCATTATATCGCACATACCCCAAAGCCACCCAGTGGACAAATATCAACTGAATACATTTAGATAAGCTATGAAATCACAGCCGCCGCTCATTAAAAACCAATAAAGTCGCCTTGCGATGCAGCCAGTAAATGCTGTCCATCAATGAGAGTCTCCAGGTGATCGGTGGAGTGGGAGGAGCACGGGGAGGAGAAGGAGAAGTAGAAGGATTAAGCTGATGGTTTGCTCTGGGAGCGGTAACTATGTGTGGCTCCGGCTGTCGGCAGCTGTCCATCAGACACAAAGCGCTCCAATAACCAAATCGACTGGCCAGCAATTGAAGGAGTCTCGAAAGCTGTTGGTTTTCAGTATTGCAGCTTGGATCTTTGGGTCTGACTTTGACCAAGCAGAGAAAGAAAATTGTTTTAGTTACATGAAAATTGATAAAGTATATTAATTATGCCATAATTAATACTAAAATTAAAAACAAGAATTTATTTTGTTGTCTTTAGGAAGAGAATATTTTAGGAAATTAATAAGTTACTGAAGTTTTTCTATCATTTTATGAAGAAGCAAGTCTTTTATGATTACTTAATGTATGTTTTTTAATCATTTACAACTTTAAATGTAATTTGCTTCTTTTATACACCCAAGCAATCAAATCTTTAAGCTAAATAAGCTTGTAAATATTATTTAATATATTTTTAATCTCCAATTTAAACCACACAAATTTGTTTGCGTGTGCACATGGCCATCGACAACCATTTTTAATTTATTGTTATGCCTTTCTGCTGCCTTTTGGCTGCTGCAGTTGCAGTTGCAGAAAGGAGCTGATGGAGCAGAGCAGAGCAGAGCTGGGCTGAGAGCTTGGGGTTTTATGGAGTTTTCGGAGCTGCTGGTCGCCAGGTCATGTGCAATTTATGAAACGGCTTTGCATTGGCCGCGGCCTGATTTTTGAGACACATTTGGATGACTGTCGCAACGGCGGCAACTGCAGCAACTGCGGGCTTGCTGCCGCTGAGGTTGCCGCTTCTGTCCGTTTGATTTGTGATCGATTGTGTGTCGTTAGTTTGCGACATGGGGCATGAAATCTTTGACACCTAACGGTAAACGAACGGGCCGCAAGACCTCGGATCACAGCAGTGGGTGCCCCCCGTCTTCTGAAAGCCCCTCTGGAGACGGAGACGGAGACGGAGACGGAGACGGTGCCGGAGTCGGCATTAAATTGGAACGATGATGCCGGGGCAGCAGCGCAGTTGTCAGTTGGCCAAAGTGTTTGGCAGTTTTGCCATTTATTTTACAGGTGAGTGAGCATAATGGACAGTTGCCGTCGCAGTTGCAAACGTTGCTGCCACGTCGCTGCCTCGCACGTTGCTCCCGAGGTACATGCTGTGCGCTTGGCTCAATTAAAAATGGAATCGTCCGGAGGAGGTCGCCTCATTTGACAATTGCCGGGTCCCAAATACAGGCAAGCGGCCTGTCTTCGCTTCTATCTCTTACTCTCTCACCCCTTTCTATCCCCGGCCCAGCCCGGCCATGTTTAATTTTGTTAAGCAAAAATGCTGGAAATTAAAATTCCCATCACACCATAAAACCCATAAATCATCTTTTATCTAAGCGAGTCTATCGGCGCATGTGAGCGCGCGCCAACTTCGGTTCGGGTTCGTGGTTCGAGTTTGGTGGAGCCAACAGAAACAACAAAAAAAATCAAGAGAAAAGACCTGGAGGAGATGCTGCCTGGACGCCTGGATTGGGAACCTGCTCTGGCCTCTCCTGCCTTAATGAGAATTTAATATTTTTCAATAAAAATTTGTAAAAGGCGCGTTAGCTGCTTGTCCGGAGTCATAGTCGGAGTCGGGACTCCTCTCACCGGAGTGGGAGGAGGCGGTGCACATTTGCCATGTGTGTCTTGGCTATTAACGCACTTTTGTTTCTGGCCAACGGGCATTGGCCATGGCCTGGCTGTTTGGTTCGTGAAGCTGCGGCGGGCAGAGGCGTCGCCAGATCACAGGGGGCACAGGTGGTTCCAAACTACTTTTATTAGGCTGTTTGAATGTTGTTCTAATTGCGGGTATTAACATTTATTATTTATTTTATTTGTGGAGAGAGGGGTTCACAATTAATAAAAATAGTAAAATTGTTTGTATTTTACTTTTATTTATTTTTCTGTATTTGATGTGAGTTGCAGCAAACTTTAATTAAGAAAATAAAGCTCTTCATAAATAAATAAACTATTGGTTTTTATTGAAAGTATATAGATTCTTTAATATCAAATTATTATAATTGTCTACAAATTATAGAAATCTTTGTGTTTGGTTGCTCCTTTCATAAAAGTTCAACCCTTTTTATTTCCCATTGCCCTGCCCCTGTTCCATAACTTGTTTCCCCTTTGTTTGTTTTGCTTATTGCGTGGACTTGACTCTGGTGGCTTTTGTTTTTTGTATCCTTGCCCCAGACAAGGCCCAGATTGTGTCGCAGATCCTAGATCTACGCTGTGTGTGAACCTCTTGCCAGGCAGCATTACCAATACTAGGCCTCCTCAAAGGCCTTAAAGGCACACATTGCATACGAAATTGGCGGCTGAAGTTTGTGGTACGAGTAACTGGTAAAAACCTGCAGAAAAAGGGAGAAGGGAGCCTCAACGGGAGCGGGGGACTCGGCCAAGAGTGTCAATTGTCAGTTCGGTTGGTGGCTGTCGCCGTTTAGCCGCCGTCGCCTTGGCTGGGTCGAGTGGTAGGCCTGGGCCTGGTCAGCAAGTGGGCCTAGAAAACCCAGCCCATCGTTGGCGGCGCGTGCAGACGGTGAGCCTGTTTTAATATGCCAACAATGACAATCAACTGTCACCTCTGGTGCGCCATGTGTCTAGACTCCGTGGCTGCAACAGCGACGGCGACCGCGGGCCAAAAGAAATTGCATGCGGCCTGAGCGATGATTGCAACTGCAACGTCTAAGAACCTGCAGCAACAACAAATAAATATGTCATTTGGCTCATTATAAAGATAGCAAAAGGCTCTCGCTCTCTCTCTTTCTCCTCTGACCAAGAACTGAGCTTGCAACTAGCAACGTGCGACGTGCAGCGTGCTGCATGCCCCCAGAGCTGCTGCTGCGCTGCCGCTGATGCTGCGTCACATTTAAACGTTTAATGATAATTTATGAATGTTGTTGTTTTTTATTGCAACAACAATGCCGTAAACCAATAAATCTTAAGGATCACATAAATCTTGGCGCTAACTGAGACGGCGACTGCAGCGCCAGCAGCCGCGGTAGCCGCAACTCCAACTCCAACCGCAACGTCCGCAAAACAGAGCAACTTCCCCACTCACTCACAACTTGCCACAAGTCGACTCAAGATCCAAGATCTGACCAAGATCCGTTGACCAATTGGCCAAAGCTTATAGTGGTAATACCCTAAGAACCGAAACGCACTGGCAATTAGTAAGTTTTTTTTTAAGAAGTAAAAGTCCAGAGTGGAGGTGCGGTCGCAGCCGCAAGCCAAAAGGTGCAGGATATCTTACCTGATATTTTGAAATTAACAGGTGCAAATGGTTAAAGGGTAAGGTAAAGAGTTCAGTTGGCTTGGAGATATCATATACTGGAAATTATATGGCAAAATGAAATGAACTTTGCTGTGAAAGTCTTGTTAAGGATATATGGCAAGGCAGGTTACAGTCATAAAATTATAATGAAAACAATTTTAAAATTAGTGTTTTAACAGCTGATAAAGAGCAAAACAAGTTGTTAATTAATTTAAAAATGCGGAAAGTGGGAAGGTTTTAATGTATTCTTTACAAAATGAATTACAAAAGTTCGCAAATGTAAAAATATAAATGCAATGATTCTAATATCTAATAAGTAAGCAGAATAAATGGTAATATCGAGCTAAAAAATATTAGGGATAAAGAGTTTTTACCAAAAATTTTAAAATCATAAATAAAAACATTCTAAAATAAAAATACAGCTACTTAAAAATATCCCACAACTCTTTTTCTAAACTAGCTTTGGAAATTTATAAAAAAAATCAACAAGAATGGGAGAATTTTTGGTTAATTCATACTATAACATTATTAAGGCTTCATATTAAATGTAATATATTTTTTATTACTATATAAAATATATGTATATGTTTAAAAATGATTTTATTTTAATAAATCGCTACGATTTCTGTAAAAAATAGTCCCAATTTATCATTACAACAAAGTAGCTAACAAAATTCAATTAAAGCCGTTTTAAATGTATTTTATTATCTGCCATCGATCTTGTTTGTATGGCAACCAAATAAACCCAAAGATTCCCAGGCAACGCTCTCAGCCACATCGGGGATCCGAGTTACCCCGTGATCTTTAAAGGATATAAACAATAATTTGGTTCACTTGATCAAACGGCGGGAGTTGCTATTGACAGCTGCAAAACCTTGACGTTCGCCCGGTGGTGCGTGATTTGAGCGGTGCGATGTGGTTGCGCTTGTGGCTGTGGTGGTGCTCTCCTGCGGTGCCTGGCTTTGTGGTCTTCTAATGTGTTAATAGGAATCGAAACGTCCGCTGATTCCGCAACTGCGACTGCGACGACGACGACTCTGGGGGAGATTGCTCAATTGTTTTTGCTTTTTAGAAAGGCCTATCTGGTGTAGGCTAATTTTTTGCCTCACTCGTATTGGATTTAATTTAATTTTTGTGCTTTTCATGCTTCGTTAACATATTTTGCTTATAAGGATTTCCCGCGAGCAGCAAAAAGAAATCACAACTGATCAGTGAACATGCCGCCGCCAGGCTGCTGCTGCTGCTGCGGCTTCATTGTTGCTGCAGGTGCATGTTGCCTCAACAATGCCATAAATTGTGACATTGGTTTTTTTTCTGCACTCTCCCTCTCTCTCTCTCTATCTATCTATCTGGATATCTAGATATATAGCATATATATCCCCAGCCTCCCCCTCCTTGAAAAAAAAAGCCAGCCACAACACAAGAGCAAAAACTTAAGCCTGGCTAATTCTTTTTTGTAGTCCGCTGGCCGCAGCAAGGGGCAAGAGAAAAAAACGCTTAGAACGAGTTTTGGCATTTACGACTCACTCACTCTGGTCTATATGCACCACCCCCTTCGGCAGCCCCCACTAGGCCCCCCTAAAGAGCTGCCACCGCCGCTTTTTTTGTGCCCCATTCCGTTCTGTTCTTGTCGTTGTCGCTTGCCGCTTGCCGCATTATGTTGCTGCTTAATTGGTTATAAATTAATTAAACGTCGATTAATAATCCGGCTTCTTGTCAGTTAAAGCCGCCGTCGTAGTCGTCGTCGCCGTGGCCGTTGTTGGTTACTTATAGGTTCTGGGCTTGGGAACAAGAACGCTGCAGTGGTAACCGCAGAACACTGCAAGAAGCCATGAATAATGTAAACGCAATTATTTATTAACTGGTAAACTAACTGTTAATAATTGGAAGTGGTTGGGTTTGACAGTTTCAATTGTAAATATTTTATTTATATTAATTTGAAGACAAGTTACGATGACTTAAGAAGTCTGTGAAGTCGTTAAAGACAGAATTATTGAATTAGTTTATACACAAATATTTAATTAATCATTTAATTGAATATTTTATTATAAATTCGCCATAGGTTTCTCTACTAAATTTATTGTATTCCATTTTCTTGCTGTGCATCAACAACAATAACCATGGGCAGTGGCCAAGTCCCGTCTTAAGTCTTACCAACTCGCACACACACTCGCTCGTGATGAGTTGGCAATAATGAACTTGTTGTTGTCGCCGGCTTGAACTTTGTGTAGAAGCCAGAACAGCAGCAACATCAACAACATCAACAGCAACAGCAGCAGCAGCAGCAACATCCAGCACAGCAGCAGCAACAAGAACTCATTAATGGGACTAGACACCGCCGGCCGACTTGGAGTATCGATGACCATTTGGGCGTTTGGGTTCAGCAAGAATTGCTGTCAGCGGCAGCCGCTTGTCAACGCCGCTACAGAAAGGTTACGGGTTAACAGAAATATGAGAATTTCCAGCTACCAATTCGATAATTGGAAATACTTACTTACAGAAATGTTTGCTGCGAGCGCGCGAACAAATTAAAATAAATTAATTATTCAGTGAAAACTCGAACACGAACAGGGGCCGAGCCGCGTTGCACTCACTGGAATGAATTGTAAATGAGTCGTGAAAGGAACTAGGGCAAATGATGATCATGATGATGGAATGGAATGAATGATGAATTTATTTATGAAACAATTTGTTGAGAATCTTGTCGAATTAATTGAATAGGAGATTGGTATTTATAAAGGGGAGGGAGACAAGAGAATATTAAAGAACTGCGTGCGAGATAGATAGGTGTAACTCAGCTAAGAGAAATCATTACATTTTATTGCCTAGGAATTAAGACACTAAGTAACTGGCTGTGGCAAAAAAAAATATATGTATATGATATTGATTGAGTAAAGATGCGTTACGCATAATGGTTTAAGAGTCTTTATATCGTTTCTCTTTATACTCATTTACTCTCACTTTTTGATAGGCTGTCAATCAATCATCTTTACTTGTTTAAATTATAAAAACTAAAAAATTTAAAAGAAATTTTGTAATATTTTTTGTAAACTTAATTTGTGATTCAGGTTAAACTTTTTTTGTGGACTTTATAGCTTCTGCTTAGCTTTTACTCTATCAGTTCCTCTGCCCTATATCCAAACACCTGCTCTTTGACTCTCACTATCTTTGTTTATTTTTGGCCTTCCCTAAATTGTTTTCAACTTTTCCTCTATAAACTTTACATTCCCTTCTGTTCTGACACTGACCCACAGCTAGGCACACCATCACCAGGCCATCCATCGCCAGCATCCATCCCATTCAAAAGCCACCTGAGGCACCTGAGGCGAGTGTACACTCTAATCTGACAGGTATTTGATTTGATTTACCAAATAGAGAGGGACGGCGAGAGGCTGTGCTAGACAGAGAGAGAATGCAAATATTTACACCCTATTCGTGGCGAGTATCTGTGTATTTGTAGTTCATTCCGGCACTCCACGACCACAGTCAAAGCCACAGTCAGAGCCACAGCCACTCGAGGCGACATCCAAGTGATGCCTTTTGTTGATCGAGTGCTTGCTACGCACTTCACTCCCTCTCTCTCGCTTCCTCTTGTGCTGGACCAGTTGGTGGCGTCCCTTTCGGACATCTGTGAACTGCTACAGATCATCTTTGTATTCCAATGCTACTTTAACGCTCACGAAAAGCGCTTCTCGGCCGTCCCTCCTTTTATTTGGATATATTTTTTTCCATTTTTTGTTTTTTGGGGTTTCTGTTTTTTCGGCTATTTGCTGGGCAGTGGCGATTAAATCAGGGTCCAGCCCCGAAGAAGGCCACCGAAGATATATACACAGCGAAAAAATATAAAAAGTAGAGTAAGAATCAATATAAAGTCATTTAATAGTAAATCTTATAAATTGAGGGGTTAAGTCTCTATAAGAAGATCTTCCTTAATTGATCTTACTTTACGCTGCTCTGGTTTTAGTAAAGCCTTCGGCTCATGTCCTTTGGAAAAGCCAGCTTGTAAGGACAGATCTGCTTTAAATATATAAACTAGTTCACTTGAGGAGGTATTTTAAAGGTGTTAAATCGCTTCTCACAAAATAAATTCAATTTATTTGGAACTAAGTCCATAATTTTCTCACCCTGCATGAACCTCCAACTCCACCTCCCTGTCTTGAGGAGTATCTTTTGTGTGGGCAAGTCAAGTGCCGAATGGCCGAATGCTCTTCAAGCTCTCATTGTTAGCCCATAGACGGGGTCGCGTAATGATCCAGAAAGCGTCGCAACGTCGTCGTCGGCAAAAGCATCTTTCTCACGTTTAGCGCCTGGGCCTAGGCAATGGCCAAAAAGCCATTCCCGGCCAGGCTAACAAGTGCCGTGGCCATTCGACACACACAAGCACACACACACAAGCTGTAAAACGTCAAAATATACGAGCACAGAGCGATTTAAACTGTCAACGCTGCCGTAAACATTGTCAGTTGGAAGCTGAGCAGGGGCTAAGAGGGACTTAGGGGTGGCTAAGGGGCCCCTGGCCAAAACTGGAACCATGGAGCGCTCGACTTGGCTACTTGTTGCCTCAAATTTGCTTATGAGCAGGCCAAAACAACCGGCCGGCCAGGCGAACTCCACTCCACTCCAGTCCACTCGAAGCCATGCCACTCCATGGCACTGCAGCTCCCAGCTTCCAGCTCCAAACACTGCTCTAATGTGGCTCGTAAATCCTGGCCGAAAACGGCTGCTAGCCTCGTTTTAGTTTCGGCCCGGCCTGATGGATGTTGTGATGCGGACGGGGCGGCACTTGGCCAGATTTACGCCCCGCAATTAACGTTCTAATCGCCTCAATTTGTTAGAAGCGGAGGTAGTGCGGGGAAAAGCAGATAGATAATCAGGCCCAAACAACCTACAAGTCAATTGAGAGTGTCAACCTGCTGATATGGCCAACGAGGATGGTGAAATCCAACAATTAATTCCGGCTTGTGCATAAAATTAGTACAATAATCATTTTAATTCAAACCGTAAGATGGACACCAAACTAATGTATTTTATTGTCAGATATCGAGCGTAAATTATAGTTTATTTAAGAGTATATAATAGCTTGACGAAGCGGGATTTAAAAGAAGTTTCTTTAACTAAATAAAAAACAATACAAATTAAGAACTTTATATTTATAGACTTATTTATATTTCTCTAAAAAATAATTCAATAGCTTCTTAAATTAAAATTTTGAATTGCCAAAAAAATAAGCACAAAAAAATAGTGCCATTAACACCACTCAACATCAGTGTAACAAATTTCATTACATACTTTCGGGCTGCGTCTGATCACACCATTAACATCACTCAACTTCAGTGTAATGCAATGAGTGGATCTACAAATTTTATTGCATTATAATTATATATTAATGGGAAGATAAATATTGTATTTGCATCCAATGAATTCCTGTTTAAATATAAACATATTTTATTTAGAAGACAACACAGAAAATAAGTATATTATATATATTATTATATATAATTCTACAAATACAGGGTACACAAAAATATATAAATATAATCCCCATACAGATTAATGACTTATTAATTGCATATATTACCAAAATGCTGCCGAACATTAAAACACTTTGCTTTGTTCATTATATATTCAGCCATGGCCGCACTCATATCATATTTAACATTTGTACTTACAATATTCGGAGTAAGTAATTAGCTAAAAGATATAATAACATTTTCTAAAATTTCATCCAGGTTTCGTGTCACTTTGAATTCACCAACATTAATTGTACCTCCCTGGACACGAGCAAAATGGATGTCGCAGCATGCTTCCTGAAATCGGTGAACAGGACATACAAGTACCTTAGCTTCCGGACAAAGGTTTACAAGTTTCCAGTTACTGATGTCACGGTAGGATATCCTCTTGATCTTATTTCGGTTTTAAAACCCCTTTTTAATAGGTTTCAGTTCAAGTTCTTAAGAGACTAAATGGCTATAAACCTTTTCTCTTTAACTTCACTGCCGATGGTTGCAAGTTCCTCAAGGGTCAAATGAATCAGATGACACAGTTCTTCTTCAATCTATATGCTCCGTATTCAAATATAAACCATCCCTGTCCATTTACTGTAAGGTTTTTAAAAACTTAATGGATCAGAAGTAACATTATTTTATTACAGCACGACGTTTATGTGGAAAAACTGCCCATTAACTATATTAATAACATACTGACCAATGTTTTGCCCTTTCCTGAAGGCTCTTACTGCATTCACAGTGTTTATTCCAATTTTAAAATTCCAATTCTGGATCTTAAAGTTTATTTTCGAGTTTTTTAAATAATTCTAACAGAAATAAATATATCCATTAAAACTTACTTTAAGCCTGGAAAAAAGCATAACCTTTTACATGACTTTATTTCTTAATGGGATATTTAATCTGCGATCGCTTGCAGTCTGTGCTAATGACTAAAAATAATCACCAAAAAATGTCCAAACATTAAATTCAATTTACCTGCTTCAGTAGCAATCCAGCCATGGCAGTGTTCAGATCCACATTATTTTTAACCATATTCACAGCTGCCAGTGTGAGTTACTACTACTACAGGTCTGAAAACTTTTTATTTTATATTCTTTTGTTACAGGTCCTTTGCAGCTTCGAGTTTACAAACTTTAACTGTACAACTTTGGATAAAAAAGTATTGGATTTCGATGAATGCCTCCTGAAGTCTGTGAACCGATCATACAAATACCTAAACTTTAGGACAAAAGTACATAATTTTCCCATCACAGATGTAACAGTATGTACATATATACTTAAATGTCTTTTAATTAAATTTAGTAAATTCAAATTATATTTCAGCTTGATTTTCAGGTGTTCAAGAAGCTCAATGGCTATAGGCCCTTTCTCTTCAACTTTACCGTTGATGGCTGTAAATTTTTTAAGGGAAAAAAGAATCAAGTGACGCAGTTTTTCTTTGAAACATTTGCTCCGTATTCGAATATGGTTCATCCTTGTCCATACACAGTAAGTTTTTTGTTAAAAATAATGTTCAAATTGAATTTGTTAACATTTAAAATATCAACAGCACGACGTTTATGTGGAAAAGCTGCCTATAAGCCATTTAAACCATTTATTGTCCAAAGTGCTACCAGTTCCCGAAGGATATTACCTAGCTCATAGCACTATTTCAACGCATGGAACGCCGGTTGCAGATATAAAAGTTTATATGCATATATATTGACAACTATACTCTCAACCTTAAATGTAATCTTGAGCTTTCCAATCATATCAAAAAATTTGTAAATTTAGCTTTCCTTTGTTATGTGTTGTTCACGTTTAACTATGAAATAAACATATATATTGATCAGAGTGAAAATTATTATACTTCTGCTATACATTTAAGAATATACATTAAATAATAATGATTATGAATGTCACCATAAATTCAATAATAATAATAAGCTTGTTTTTTTACTCATTAAGTTTTGTAATTACTTTATAAAACTATATACAAAATTACTAGTTATTGAAATATTTAACGAGAAAACCATTTGGACTAATTACCAAAACTAATCATCAAAAGTAGTTCCACCTTTTAAAACCATTTTCCCCGTTTTAATAACTATTCAGCCATGGCTGCGTTAAAGTTGAAATTAGTGATGCCTATAATAATTATATTATTTACAACATTGGCAGTAAGTTCATACACAGATAACTTGGCTGGACTCTATCCTTGTTAATAAATGCCTTTGCAGGTTCACTCCAGGTTTGAATTTACTAATTTAAAGTGCACTTCCTTCAACGAATCAGCATTGACGATCGAGAAATGCTTCTTGAAATCCATAAATCGTACTTACAAATTCGCAAGCGTCCAGACAAAGGTTCACACGCTGCCGGTGACTAATATGACGGTAAGAAAGATTATTTAATTTCAACAGACGTTAATGCAATTTATTTATTTCTTTAAGATTCATGTTGAGGTCTTCAAGAGACTCAATGGATATAAGCCATTCCTTTTCAACTTCAACGTTGATGCCTGTCTGTTCCTTAAGGGCAAGAGGAATAAGGTGACGCAATTCTTTTACGATCTAATTGCTCCCCCCTATTCAAACATAACTCATCCTTGCCCTTACAATGTAAGTATTGATTAAAAATTAAAATAAAAAAATTACCTTAATTTAAATATCATTTTTTGTACATATTTACAGCACAACATTTTTATAAAGCTGCCTATAACTCATGTAAATCATTTATTGGACAATGTACTTCCGGTTCCTGAAGGATATTACCTTATACACAGCGTTTATTATATAAAAGGCATAAAGTTATCGGAACTCAAATCTTATATGAATATATACTAAAATTCAAGCAGCATTAAATGAAAAGGAAAACAAATTTGCATTGTTACACTACTTCTTCTGGCATATTTTACCTTTGCGGGATATTAGATTTTTAGTCACAAGTCTGTTAATCACTGTTTCTTATTTTAGAATCTAAGAAAACACATCTTTAATTTAATTTTCGAAAATATACTACAATTTCTTTTGCTTATTCTTTTCATTATAATTTTTATTTGAATAACAAGAAAAACTTCGTGAAAAATCTCAATGGCGCTGCGTTTGAAATTAAGTGTTCGGCTTTTGAACTAACCACCGATTTTACTATAATTTTACAGTTAGTCCATACACCTCAGTGGCGCCATTTCGAATTTATTCAACCCAATAGGTGACGCCAGTTGCACGATTGTTAAAAGGCCTAAAAATATTCATTAACTTTAATTTAAAAAAAATTAATTTTGTATCACTTATAAAAATTTTTTTTCTGTTTGGTTTAATGCATGTGAAGTGTAAGCAAAAGGCACACCATTTTTGTTATGTTGCTAAAAATAAATACTTAACCATTAAATTTAAGAAACTATAATTTTTTTTTAAGTCGGAAAGGAAAATAATACATATCTATATCTATCAAAGAGCGATACAAATCCTTTTTGTAATCCTTCCTGTAAAAACACATATTCACATACACCACACAAAAACTCCTTAACACCCAATTTCAGGGCAATCGACAGGATTCCCCAAACGGAGTAATAACAGCGACGCTGCCCAAACTGTCCATTAATTTCCCGACTTTGCCTTTTGTGGACTCATTGCCGTTAAACAAATAAAAATAAACTAAGCGTAAATACTTAAGAAGAGAATGAATGCCACAAGGAGAGGAGTTCATCGTTGGTCGTTGGTCGTGGGTCCTTTGTCCTGCCAGCCAAAGGACAATTGACCTTTTGCCGCTTTCTCATCTCGGCGGGGCTTTCCCTATTTTGGCCTATTCGGTGCGTCTGCATGTGTGTGGGATGTGTGTGTGCTAAACTTTAAATTGTCCAATGCTACGTGCCCCGCATGCGGAGTTCATAAATCCAAGCGCTAAATGTAAACATCAACAGTTGCGCTGCTGCGTGGCCAGTGCCAGCAACAATAACAAGAACAACACCAATAATAACAACAACAACAATGATGATGGCAAAAACTTGCAAAGTTCAAACACAAACTAATGCAGCAGCAAAAGCAGGAACAAAAGCCAAGCGAGCAACACCCACGGCCACCCACCTTGAGTCCCTCTCCCCATTCTTTTTCCACCCAACTCTCACGCCTTTTTTGGCACTTTCACCGTTGTTGCTGTTGGTGTTATTGTTGCTAGTGCCCTTAATGCGCGATATATCCCTCTGTGTTTGTATGTGCACAAAGAGAAATGGATATAAAAATAGACATATTAGAAACTATTTACATTGGAAACTTACCTAAATTTTGTTCATCTGAACATAAACAACAGATAAAACAGATATAAATTATAAATATATATCTTTTTGTCTTATATAAACTGCAAATATAGATTCACTGATTTAAATTCTTTTTGAAATATAATAAAAAGTTCCGATTTTGTAGCATACTTTTAAGGCATTTAATATTATTTTTGTTGTAATAATTTCCTTTAAATTTGAGCATTTCCTAATATTATGAATTGTAATTTAATTATTATATTGATGATCAAATGACACGCATTCACCGTATACGCAAATTAGTTTAAATGCAATAAAAATGTAGAGCTAGACACAAGCTCTGATAAAGTTTTAGCCAATAAAGCGATTAAACAATAAATGTAGCAGACAGATAATAGTTCCTCACTATCAGAAACCACTTGGAAATTCTCAAATATTTGATGATAACGATTTATATGAAGCTGCAGCTGCAAGACATCACTTTCTAACGATTTATTACCAAGTTTCGAGTGGAATTTCCGGTGTTTGAATTGTGTATATACTACTTTTTAAGATAGAAAGTATATACAATGTATTTCTCCGAGTGTCCTTGTGTGGCTGTGTATGGGTAGGTGTTAGCTGTATGGGCTACTGGCGTGACCAAGAGGAGCACACTGCTCTGGCAGGTTGGGGCATGGCTTGGCAAGTAAAATAAAATAAACTTGAGTTTTGTTTTCGCTTGTCGTATAAGCAATGGCTTAAAGCCTGGCTCCTGCCATGACTCCCTATCCTCCTCCTCCTCCTCCTGCTCCACAAAGTCAACCCAAAACGCAAGTGGCCGGTGGTAATGACCTCCCCGCTCACACAGACACTCACAGGGCTTGTTGCACTTGCCTTTGCCAAGGGTTAAGTTCCGATAATTATGGATGCAAAAGTGGAGCACAAAAAACGAAACTGGAAGTGTAAAACAATCCGCACAGCAGTGAATGTGTGGCATGCCACACTTAAAGTTGTTTACCTTTTTTTACAGCATTTATTTTCCCAGCTGAGTTGGAATTTAATTGGTTTATCGAAACTTTTTGTATTAAAACTTAAAGTACCTTACTTAATTATGACTTGGAAGTTTATATAAATAATAAAATTGGAAGGGAAAATTTAAAAAGATTTTTTATTTTAGGAACAGAGAATATTTTGAGCCTTAAGCAAGGCGTTCTCTCGAGGCTGCAAATTAATGCCCATTATAGACATTCCTTTCTAAATCACCCACCGATAGACAAAAAAATAAACACTATCTAATCTGTAGAGTGACTGGTTTAGATAGGCCCTAGCTCTGAAGTGGACAATTGAATGATTTACGGGTCTATCTGATCTATAGATAGAGCGTCGTGTGGTACAATTAAATCTATAAGTGCCTTAAATCAAATTGAACAACTCGCACGGCTAATAAAATTGTTATGAATATTGGATTCATTAAAGAAATGGTAGCTGAAAATTTGTCTGCCTTTGTGTATCAATAAACCAAAGATAAGCTAAGAAAACTTTAACACACAAACCAACTAAATTTAATTGGCCATTTGAACAAGGCTACAAATGCACAATTAATGTGTATAAAGATTGACCGAAAATCATGTAAACTGTTTGCTTATTTCAAAAATCAAATTATTAAAATTCAACCTTAAAGCTCTTTCTTTCAATTTAATGACAATTATCGTAGACATTTCTCTCAACAAATTATTCTATGAACTTCCTTACCAATTAGTGAAAATGCCACTTTTCATTTAAGTTTTCTCGGCCATTGCTCTGCAACTTGATACGATTTTCCTTGAATTTCCCAGTGCACTTTGATAATCTAGTTACAGGTGTTTATTCCTCGAGCTGGTAATTCAATTGTTTGCAACTATTCATATTTGTGGATGTGTCTGTCTCTTGTTCAAGGAAACTCCATTACAAAGTCCCTCGGGGCGGGGAGAAAATCTCCGCCTAATTTAGACAGTGTTTACAGTAAATATGCAAACATACCGCCAAATTGGCATATAGCAAACAAAAATCGAAGCCACAATAGGGGAGGAGTTTCATGGGTGGCGTCGAGGGGGGAGGTAGGTAGGGGGGGACGGGAAAACAAAGGCAAGGACACACGTGTAAATTGAGTACACTTGAACCTGAAGTCGCTCATTGATTGTTGTTCTTATTGGCTCTCTATTGGCGCTTGACAAACATAAACAATCAAATATTTCACAAAACGACAAAAATGATTGGCCAATACCATGGCTAGAGGGAAAGTGTATATATCTTACATGTCAAGAAAATGTGGCAAGTGGAATGGAAACTAGATCTTGGAATAGCATAGAACACTGTTTTATATATTTTAATTATAATTAAGATTATTAAAATGGTTTGTCTTATCTTTATTCACTCAATTATTCTATATTTTTATTGATTTTAAAACAAAGAAGTTCAATGAAGTTAAATATTGCAGTTGCCTATTTTTCCCAACCCATCCATCCCCCCCCCCCCCCCAAAAAACCAAAATAAAAAAATACCCCCCCACATCAAAAAAAAACAATTTTTTTATCTAACCCCCTTCTTCTTTTTCTTTCAAAATTAACTTTTTTAATTTAAAAGGTCATTTAAATTTAATAACTAGATCATCAAAATATATTATTAAAAATAAATTCGAATTTATAAATAAAAATTCAATTATCAGTCAATATTTTTACACTCCTGTTTTATTCTTAACCAAAATAAGTGTTTATAAAATTATTAAAAAATAATATTTCATTACAGTTTTCAGCATTATTTATCCATTTTGCAGCTTACATATTTTTCTGGCCACCTTCAGGCCTGTCCAAGTAGATAATCTTATCGCCCGCGTCTCGTTTCCGGCTTATTAAATTAATTGAAAGGCAAATAGCGAGGAGGCGGCTATGCCGTGTCTTGGATTAGTGCAAGTATGTGTGCCGGAGTCTATTCTATCAGCAGAGTAGCCTTCGTGTGCCAAAACACCTTATCATTTGCACACCGTTGTCGGCGGGGAAATGGGAAATACCTGTTGTTGCAGTTGCTGCTCGGCTCATGTTGCTGGCGATGTTGCTGCCATCCGCCGGCAACATGTTGCTCGCGTGTACGGATTGGGAAGCAGGGTCTTCGTGGCATTGGGGACTCGGCTGTGTGGCACAGTGGCTCGTTTTTCAAAAGCTAATGATTTGTGGATTTTTGTGATGTTGAATTTTGTACATTTTTTTGTTTTTTTTTTTAATTACTTTTTACAAATTTAAAAATATATTTCCTATATTTTAAAGTCGAATCTTTGTTTGTAAATTAATCTCTATTAAAATTATTATAAAATATTTAAAATAAATCAATGTACTATTCATGTTTTTATATCATTAGTTTTTATGTTGTTATTTTGATTATTGTAAAAGCTACTCAATTAAAGTTTGCCCACGATTTTTTCACATTTAAAGATGCCTCGAAATATTGAACTGTTTGTAAAAAGACTGTTGTTTAATTATTTGAATATAATTTTAAAAATTAAACATCTACAAAATTAGGAAACTTTTCAAATTATTATATAAAAATCGAATCAAAAACAAAAATCAAATGATTTCCAACGTTTTTGGAGCAAACGAGCGACTGTGCGCTCGGACTTTGTGGGTTTGGGACTCGGCAGCGGTTCGAGTCTGCCATTCGCTGGCCGACTGGCAACTGGCGCCGCTTCTTCTGGCTTTCTGGCACTGCTCGAGCGATTCAGTTCGCTTCTGTCCTCCGTTCGGCCAACAACACGGCGCGCCTGCTCCGCCTGCTCCACTCGGTCAACGTTCAGCTTCTCCAACTGCAGTTCGGCGTTCGAAAGTGTGTCTCGATCCGCTGCTGCTGCAGCCGCCCAAGTAATCAAACAAATTAAGATCCCAAAAACAAAATCAAAGAAATCAATAAAAAAGAGAGGCTGATATATATAAATAAAGTAAACAAAGAGGAAAAACCGGCTCTCGGCTCACGGATGGCTGGGGATTTTGCACAGGGCGACGATCTCGTCGAGAAGATCGGCCATCGGCGATCGGCGAGGGGCTCGTCCGGCTGCATTCTTCTTCTTGCATCACGTGCAGACGTCTTCTCCAAACCAGTCCCCGTCCGCCCGTTCCCCCTTACACTTTCAAGGCGATATTTGCACAGCCAAAAATTTGTGGGAGTTTTAATTAAAGATTGAATTTGTTGAGGCCAAGATAATATTTAAAAAGTTTGTTTGGAATATATATTGAATTTCATTTAAGAAAACTTTCATTTTTAAAAAAACAAACCCCCCAAAAAAAAAACAAATTTTTTTTTTTTTTACAAATTAAAAATATTCCAGAAATGAAACTATTCGCTCTTTTTCCTTAGTTTTGTTTTTAATCAATTTGAACCCTCTGTAATTATTCTTTGTGTGGTTTTTTGCGTAGAAAATTCGCCAGCTTACAGTTGAGCTTTTGCAGGGTGTTTTTTAAGTGTTTTGTTTTCGTTACTCAATTGAGTGGCTTTTGAGCGGCGGCGGCAACAAAATAAAAGAAGAAAACACCCTGAGAAAGCCATGCATATTGAGGCAAATATTGCCCATTGGCGGCGATTGAAATTCCGAGTTGGAAATATGTAAAAGTGGGCTGACATTGCGGTTACATGCGGTTGACAACTATTAAGATTCAAAGTCCAGGGAAATGTGCAATTTCGCGGAGCTACATGAACTTGTCACTTGTCTAATAACCTAATTATTTATGGTTTACTTTTGCTTTGTTTTTCCCCGAGAACCCTGACCTGAGCCAACTCTCTGGGTGATGCTCATATTTTGCTTCCATCATTCGAACGTAAACAAATTCTCGAGGAAAAGTCGAGAGCCATTTGAAAAGTGTTTGTGCTCGTGTTGGAATCGTTTATTTATAGGCATTCAATGCAACTGCGAATGCTCAACATTTATTTGTATTTACATATTGGCCATATTGCAAATAATAACAAAATAATAACATAAATGGCCACAAAACATAATCAAAGCCATCGCCAGAGTTTTACCTGGTCAAATAAATGCACATGAAAATCGACAGCAATTTGAATGAATTTTTTCTTTTAATTTTCACTTGTGTTTATCTCTCTTAATGTCTATGCAAATGTGGCAACCAAACAGCGAGGTGGGGATATATAATGAAGAATGGGGCAAGAGGAGAAAATCGGGCCTATCAATAATGAGAGTGCATTTGCACAGTCTCTGTTATAATTAAATAAACATTATTTGTTGGCTTGGAAAGCTTTTAAATATTTATTATTTATTATTTATTATGGAAGAGTGTGATTCGGTATAAATATTAATCACTTTTAAGGTTTAAAAGTTTAAAGATGTATTTTACATTATTATTAAATAATTATTAAAATTAGATACAGATATTTTTGCTTTAATTAAACTTGGCCTGAAATTAATTCTAAAATATTATTTTGCTTTCTTAAATATTTGCTTTAAAATCTGTTAATTAGAATTTAACAATTTTCTGAATATAATATTCTGAAAATAATATTCTTCTTCATTAAATTCAAATATTTAAATACCAATCAAGTCTCAGACCAATTAAATAATTATTTTCCAAACTTGAAGCTCACATCTACCAACTGTATACACCATTATCTGATTTTCACAAAAGCAAAACAATTATATTGTTGCCACTGTTTTGGTTTTGGTTTGGAGCAACCCACGCAATTGTTGCCAAAAACTATACTTTGACCTGTCCACGCCACATTTGCAACGATAATTGGCGAAAATGAAAGGTAAAAATAAAAGCACCCACGACCAGGAAAAATATTAGAAGGAATCCCAAGTCAGGCAGAGGGAACACAAAAAAAAGGCAACCCGAAATGAGAAGACACTGAAAAGACAGCCTCTGACGTTTTGCTTTCGCTTTTCTCTGGCTATTTTTAGATCAAATTTTCGTCTTCAGCTTGGTCGTGATTTTCTTTTTTTTTTTGCCTCTGTCTTATTTTTGCAGCTTTATTTGTCACCAGCGAAATGCTTTTACTGCGTCTCGATCGGGGCAATAAATAAATAAATAAATAAACAAATAAACACAGAAAGCTGCGCTGGCTGGCACTGTATCAAGCATTATGAACCAGTCGAAGCCTATAATTTGCCACAAAAACATATGCATTTTATAATTATCATTGTTTTAATTTTTTTCCATTGATTTATTATTCTAACCAAACCAGTTTCCGTGACGTCACCGCAAAAGTAAATGCACTTAGTTGCACTTTGCAAAAAACAATTGCATTGCAAACTAAAAATCGGAGGAGAACAGAGAATGAAAATGCATCAAAGCTGGAATTGTAATTTCCACTGGAGCTGGACTCTGCTGATTTTCTCGGGTGAGTATCTTATGGATAAGGGTTCCGGTGGGTTATCCGACCCGATCTGTCCGAGTCTCTGTCTCTTCATGCCAAAAACGGAGCAAAGTTTGGCCCAAAAATTTATGAAATGCCAATTTCACTTACGTTTAACTTTATTACCCCTGACGCACATTTGCAACTTTGTTGCAGCCACTGCTCTTGGAGGTCCTGTTCCCGATGCTGCTCCCAACTCTGTTCCTGGCCAAGAGTCTCAGATTGCCTTTTAGCTTTCAGCTCGAGCACTATTTCAATGTTTCTGTTTGTTTGTTTATTTGTCTCTCTCACCCACGCTCCTCCACATCCATTCTGTGCTCCGTCCTCCGGCCCTCCGGTCTCCGATTTCCAGCCCTGCTCCTCTCGGTGGCAAGCTCACAGGAATGCGGCCAGGAGGAGTTCACCAAGTGCGCCGAACCACTTGATATGCTGCATTTAACGTCGGAGTTCTCGATTGGCCCGGCCAAGAAGGAGGAACTGGACAAACTTTGTCAGTAAGTGGCCCACGCAAAAAAATACATATTGAAAATGCCCCAAATCCCCATAACAATCACCTACTATTTGTCTATAGCCAAAGTTCGATGATCGAGTTGTTATTTATTCCTGTAAATGTACATGCAAACATATGTAAAGCAATCTCAATGTCATGAACTGATTTTTCTATTGTTTTGTGCGATTCTATTCTCTAATTTGCAGCTAGTTTTCTAATTGTTCAAATTGAATATCATAACAACACAATACACAATGAAATAAAATAAGATATATTTATTTAAAGAACTTGGTAAAAATATATTATATAAAAACATATTTTAACAAGTAAATAAAACTATGAACACATTAAAAAAGATTAAATTTTCTGAATGAAGGATCCTTACATATCTTCCAGAAAAGTCTACAAATCCCCCATTAATATATTTTTTAGTATCTGAACTTCTTTCACTAAATATTTTCTCTTGTGTTTATTTGTTATGTTTTTATTCACATTTTATAGCGAGCTTCGCAAGGGTGTGAGGTGCATCCAGAGTTACACTCGCCGTTGCATGGATCTCCAGCAGAGGAACCAGTTCAACAAGCTCTACCATGGCACTAATCAGTTCATTCGGGATCTGTGCAACAAGGGCGAGTTTCAGGAGGAGTACCTCAAGCATGTGCCCTGCTCCGAGATGGCCAAAAAGGAGTTCGAGGTGTGCGCCAGTCGCTACAAGGAGACTATGGTCTTCCTCAAGCCCAATAAGAATCAGGAGAATGCAGAAAATGGAACATTTAATGAGAATATTAAAACCATTTGCTGGTGAGTCAAGAAAAAATATTTAGAAATTAATTTGGGTTTAAAAATAATCTTTAAAAATATATTAAATACTTGTAAAATCTTGCAGCTCCATTAACGAACTCGTGGATTGCTCGGAGGATGCGGCACGTAAAATCTGTGGCAATGAGGCGGCCAAATTCACGCGAGAGCTGGTCGACAAGTATGCCAATAGCCTGACCAAGGTGAGTGGTCGAAGGATGCTTCCTGATTTATGGATTCTAACAATCTGTATCTTGCAGATATATTGCGAGGACTTTACCCGAAATCCGGGCATTTGTCGAGATGGCGAAGGCAATGGCTCCCAGCGATCTTGCGGCACCAGCCTGAGTCTCCTGCTGACAGGGACTCTCATCACGGTGCTGGCCAGCAGCAGAGGTCACAGATAGATGGCGGAAACACAGCTAAGTGCACAAATCTAGAACCAGTCTTACCAAAACGGGACAGCCGACAAAATAAGGAGAAATAGTTAAGGTTTCCCCCCAAGTCACACCGAATGAATTCCACACGCTGTTGCATACTTTTGGCAGTCAGTTTAGGCCACACGAGTCCTTAGAGAGAACTCCCCCAAAAGAGGGAGGAGGGAAGAGAGGAGGAAGCGAGGCGTAAGCAGCACTTAAGCTATACAGTAAAGTAAATGTTAAGTATGCTATGTATACCAGTATGCATATATATAGTAATATATATGTTTACATATAGGAAGGAAGTGGGAGGAGAGCTAAGATCGTATATTTACGGTTATGAATGTTACTATATAAAGGATATAGGCTAGCTAGTTAGAATCAGTGTTGAGTGTGGCAGGCAGTTAGTTGTTGTTGGCCTTACTTTCCAATCGTCGATCGTGCAATACTAGAGTTTCGTTGAGTTTGTTGCAGTTGTCCAGGCTTTAAGTGTAGGCATATATTAGGTAATATTTCCTAGGTTCCCCAAAACCATTGTTAGCTGAAGTTAGAAAGCGACCCTATCCCGCCACTTTTCCATTTCTGAAAGCAAAATAAAGGCAAAAATTCAAAACACCTCCAAGCGCACAGTAAAAAATAACAAACAAACACTCCCGAGTGGATTTGCTCACATATCGGCAATAACTTTTACACATAACGAAAGTGCATTTCTATGAATGAGAGGATTTTATAGATTATTTATAAACCTATTTAGTGGATAGCGTATATTTATTTCACACACTGTAAATACCCTTTAATATATTCAAATTGATAATGCTATAAGGCGTTTGGAAGTATGCATATATACATATAAATAAATATTAGTTTAACTTAAAAACACACACACACACCTTCTTACAAAAAACTGTGAATATATATTATGATTAAAGAGTAACATTTATTTTAAGTAAAACACACACATGCATATGCAAGGAAAAACAATAAAAAAAACACCAGAAAATAAATTAATGCAAAAAAAGTGTGAGAAGTGCGGCGAAGCAAAAGGGAAAACGAGCCAAATGGGGGAAGGGTTTATTTTGAAGACCGAATCAAGGATTGCACTGCCATAAGGATCGAATATTATTGAGATAAGTATAAAGCCTAATTATTTAAAGGTTTTAAATTGAAATTGGGAAGGAACTTAAGAGGCCATCATTAAGGTTTTATTTGAAAAGAAGCCCAGGTAAAGTCATTAAATATTGTTTATCATTTACTTAGCTAAAAGATATGAATTATATATCTTCTGAATTTGATTATACTTTCTTCAAATAATATTAAGAAATAAAGCTTCTTAAGTAATTTACACATATTAAATTATAAATGAAATAAACTCCCAAGAGCAGAATCGCTCTTTACAGCATTTATAATTATTATTATTTTACTTTTTATATAATTAACGTCTCCTAAAATAGTAGCTTTCCTATTTCTATAAAATTTAAATTTACTCAGCGAACTAAACCCCCTTTGAAAGAGTATAAAAAGCGAACGAGTGCCGTGCCAAAAATGCTTTTTGCTGCAGGATAAAACCGAGCGCGGCCAAAAAATGTGCAGCCCTCTCCGTCCCGGCGCCCAGAAGTATGCTGCGCAAATATGCCAGCACTGTTGGCTCAAAAAGGGGGAAAAACCAACCAGGAGGAGAGGGGTAGTTCACCAAAAGGGTTCGCCAGGACGCGTGGAGAACGCGGCGGTGACCTGCTGCACCGAGGCTGGCCATAATTTATGTTTATGTGGTGCGTTCATTAGACTAGCAGCGACGACGACGACGACGACGGTTGACTTCTCGCCTGGCAGCTAATTTATAAGGTCGGCACACTACTCAAGGACACGTACGTACAAGGATATGCGGCGCACTGGGGGGTGAATAGTGGCTGCTGCCGCTTGGGTGCAATAATTACAGTTATCATACTTGGCCAGCGTCCTGAATTTGCGTTTGACATTCGCAATCTTGGCCGGACATTGATTTGGTCTCCTCATGGCAGTGATATGTGAGCGGTTAACTGTCCTAAGACTGCTGTTAGCTAATTAAACTAAGCTAACCATTAGAGGCTGATTAAATCAGTGACTAATGTTAGAAGGCTTTGAAGTAAAAGGTAAATTTATATTGATTTATATGGGGAATTTGTAATGATTAAAATATAACTTGCTTTGCTGGTTTTGTGTATTTTCCTATAAATTTTTTATTTTCATAAATGGAACCCTTGTTTTAAATTTGAATACATTTTTAAATTAGGGATATAAGCTTTATTTTTAATAGAAATTTAACAAATTAATTTCTTTCTACCTTTACTGACTATAAAAAAAGAATTATTTTTGTTTAAGTTTACTATTTAAGCATAATAAACAAGTAAAAGCCTTAGATCTTTTCCTATTTTCATTCGCTCAAAAATCAAATTGTGGAATTGGAAATTCTGTCTAATCTGCGATAGAGTTCTTTAAATTTAATTTCACAATGAATTATTTTCTGGTCCAACTCTAGTTGGTATTCCTTTGAAGCCTAACCATTGGCTTTAGCCTTTTCTGTCAATAAATATATATTGGCTTGACATTTCCGGACATCTTTTGCAATCACATCTCGGAATTGCATTTTATGAGAGGCCAAGCGAGGCATATAAGGACTGGGGACTGTGGACCAAATGCTTAACAAATCAATAACCGAGTTAAGAGGGGAGCCGTTCGAACGGGGACACAGGTACAGGAGCATCTCTCGATTGCAGCTCAAATATTTACGTTTCCATTTAGAGTGGAGCAGGCGGGGGCCAGGAAGTGGAAGTGCAGCCTCACGGCTCCCCAGAGTCATTTTCAACTTCATTTGTTGTGCAAATAGGCGAAATGCATGGCCATCTCCAACGAGCACCGTAAACTCTTTCCTTTCCAAATTAATTCAAAGTCATATTTTGCAGCTTGAGCAATCCTTTTGCGGCAAAAGCTTTTTCGGCAGTCTTGCCATTTATTTTTCTTGTATTTTTTTTTTAGTTCTTAATTAATTGAAAATATCTTTTGTGGGTTTCGTGCCCGAGTGGCTGGCTGGAATGGCAAACAAATTGACAGCCAGTTGCAGCTTGTATTCAAATGGGAGGTGTCGAGTGGCATTCAGGGCAATTCCCTTCCGATTTCCACTTCTCCGAGTCCAATTTCCATTCAGTTTTCATTCATTGCCCCGCCCACATATCCCTCGTCCCTGGCGGCATCCCGGCAGCTCTTTCACTCATGTTTAATCCTCTTTAAGCGGCAACAGAACGATTACATTTTGATTTTTTTTCCATTTTTTGTTCTTCTCTATTTTCAGTTTTGCATCCTTTCGGTGGCCGTTGTCGCTTTTGCTTTTATTTGCACATTTCCGCTGCGACTAATCTGCAATTATGTTTTACATAAAAATCCTATCACATTCCATACAACTGCGCGTGGGGGGAGGAGGAGGATGGAAGTTTTCCAACAACTTTTGTCCAAGCTTGATTGTTTTGCCTGCTGAGATAGTTGCGAAAAACAAATATTAAACAACTGCTAACAATAACAGGAAGCAGCCAGAAAAACCAGCAGCTTTCAGAGACAAGGCTGTGAATTAACGCTCGAAGCTTTGCCTGGGCCAACGTTGCGTATGCGTATTTTATTATAAATTTACATCAGATCAAAGCTATGGGAAATCACAAAGAAATGGGCAAAATTATAGATGAGCTAATGTATTGGCATAATTATAATACTTTTTTTGTTAGTAAACATTAAACGTGTTATGTTTCATTAAAAGCGACAGGAAAAATCAAATATCAGAGGGGGTTTGAGTTTGATTTTATAAAACAAAAAAAATACATTAATCATTGAAACAACAAATGTTATATAAATACTAAAAACAACCATTAATATATAAAAATAATTACTTTACATGGAAGGCAACTATAAAATAATTGAATTACACAACTCTTATAAGCTTCACTTTAATGAAAATGAAAAAACAAATTAATATAATATAAAAAATGTCTATACAATATTTTTTATGAGTAAATCAGACATGGAAATATGTAAACCAACACATTCCTTTATATTTAACGATAAAATCCTTTGCTGTATTAATTAATTGCTTTGTGTAGCGGAGCTCCAAAGTTTAATTGTCTAGAGGGCTCACACCACACGGCTAATTAAAGCCGACTAATTATGGCTTCCCATTCCCGGCAGCAAGGTCGAATCAAAATGCAAACAAATATATCAATTACTAATCCGCATGTTAATTACGCCCCATTAAACTAAACTGAAATCACAATGGCGAAACTATTAACGGATCTGGGATCAACAGTTGAACTGCCTCGCAATTAGGCTAAGAACCAGCTTTTCCGAGAGTGCGTGCGTGTCTGTTTTGACCAATCTGCTAAGCTACTAAGCATATTTAATAACTGCGGCAGAGCTCAAGAGCTCGTAGATGGAAATCCAAACCCTCTATGAATGCTCGATGCATTCAGAAGCATTTACGTGATGCTGCTGCTGCTGGTGCTGCCGGACCCACATCATATTCACTTTGAGTTATTTTCGTTTCTATTTCAATTGCAAGTCACTTGGAGAGATTAAATGGCCACCCGTCTTCCTAGACCCCAACCTGGACCAACCTTTTTGGGAGGTCCTGACTCGCTCGGGCCCAAACCTGATGCGAGCCATAAATGCGCTTGTGGTTGATAGGTGGTTGCTGCCCAGGTGGGTGAGTGGGGCGGGCGGCTATGTCAGCTGTTGGCCAGCTGCCTCGGCTTTCGAATGCATTTCGTACACGATAATCATGTTGGTGGCTGCAACTTGCAGCTTGCAACTTGCATCTGCAGCATGCGTTGCATTTGCAATTCCTGGCTATCCTGCCGAGATGGTCGTGGCCAATGGTCGATGGGCCTGTCTAGCAGAGCCTGCTGTGGCTTGTCGTGGTGTGGTTTATGGCAACATCTTGTCCAATTTATTACCACTTTCATTTGGTACCATAATAGGCAATGCACTTGCACGCACACACACACAGAATTGCACAGGGAAAAAGGTTACAAATGTTGTAATTGAAATTAGTTCTTTTCACAAAAAATATGAATATTACAACAACAAAAATAAATTTAAAATGTAGATTTTTCTTTAATCTTACATTTCTTTTTCTTGGTTTTTATATTTTGTTTTATTGTTTTTATTGATTTGACAATACTTTTCGTTCTCTGTATTGAACGCACTTGTGGCAAAATGTTGCCGGTCGGTCAACATACACATATATCTATAACACGTAGCACTCAAAAATACTCAAACATTGAAATTGGAGCTCTAGTTTTTGGTTCTCGTCTCGTTTCTGCTTCATCAGTTACATGCTTTGAATAATTCAAGCGTATTTTAGGCCTTTGCCAGTCGAAATTTATTTCTGCTTTTTGCTTAACCCCTTGCTTAACCCATGCTGCTACTATAACTGCATTGTACAGACGCTTCCTGTCTGCCTGGAAAAGTTATTAAATTATTTCAAAATCATCCAAAACTAGCGTTCTTGTCAGCCACAAAGACGCAGGCCTTTCCTACAAAAACATATCAAATTTAACACTTTGTTGGAAATTGTTTGAGAAACTGCAATTATTCCATATTAAGCGTGCGGGATTAGCATAATTCAGCGGGACTAAGTTCAAAAGACTCACATTATATGTCTACGTATACGTAATGCTCCTCTGCCACGGTACGTATACGCAATGCTTGACGCCAGCCATTTGTGCTGCATATCCCCAGGCGCAGCTGGCAAAAAAAAAAGTGGCAGCAGACGCGAGGCACAGATTTCCCGCACTTTGGGGCACAGTGGGTTTATATTTTATATATTGTTGTATTAAAAAGGATAAAATAATATAAAATAAGCATTAATACAAATAAATATAATAATATGTATATGATAATAATAAGATATTATTTACTAAATAATATTTATTTGGGAAATATGCTAATATTTTAATTGACTTTTTAATTAATTGAATCTTTTATAATTCTGCTGCTAAATATATAAATAAATATATTTAATGCTTTATTTGTTTTATGAATTGCTCTTTTTTAAAACATTTTCCAGAAAATACATCTATATTTTAGCTGCGCAAATAATCAAAATATTTCGTTTAATTCCTTAAATAAATTTACACAAAATTGGCCTCATTTTAGCCACTGTTTGGCGGCTGCTGAAAAACACAACTCAAGTGTTGAACGCAACCACCAACACTCTCTACTCCGCACCCCCCCTTTTGTGTCTTTTGTGGCCTTTCGCTGTTTGTCAACAGCAACAGAAGCAGCAGTGGCGGCGGCGGCAGGCAGGCAACACTTGAGGGGGCGTGTCAGGCGTGTAGGCGCTTTTTAATTGCACTGAAAACAAAACTAACAGCTAAACACTTGTTGGCCGCCTGGCTGCCTTCCAGCTAGTTGTCGCGTGGCAAGTGGAAAGTTGAAAGTGGCGAGTGACGAGTGGCGGGTGGCGGGGGTGTCATCAAAACCCTCCAAATGGCAAAAACAGTAGTGCCGCCGCCGGCGCCTCTGGCAGTTGCTGATGTTGCCTCTGTTGCTGTTACTGCTCTGTTCGCAGCAACTGCAACTGCAACTGCCTTTGATTGTGCCCCATAACTGCGAGGCAGTGGCAGGGCTTCTATGTACCGCCATTGTGTCGCTTGTGAAGTTTCGCTTTGATCGCATTGTAACATTTTGCGACAGTTTTAGATTGTAATGGGCTCCACGGGAGGAATGGTGAAAAGCGAATAAGAATAAGGCAGCCGGCAAAAAGTCGGAATTGGATCAAAGATAGCAAGTTAAGGCGGTAATAACTGCACAGTTTACAAATTGATAGTAATTTAAGTGGGTGAAGTGTAAACTTTAGCTTAAAGATAGTCTAAATAACAAATACTTTAATTATTCTTTTAATAATAAAATACTTAAATCCAAGGCTACATAATAATAAGAAACAGAAATATTCTCTTGGTCGCCACCACAAGACCTCGCATAAATTATTTATCTTTAAAAAAACTTTACGCATTTATTGATATTTTGCATTAAATTACATTGACAATCAAATACATTTTTGTGCTATTTTGTAATATTATTTATGCCTTTGCCTGGGCATTTGATTGACCTGCTCTCTCTCTCTCTCTTCCTCACTTATGTGATTGCCATATTTAATTAGCCGATTCGATAAGATAATGGAGTTAATTTTCAATTTGGGCCTTTTCAGTGTGGACACTTTGCCATGTAGTTCGATTTATTGTGCGCTTCGTTTGGGGCAACATGTTTAATTAACGAACACAATGGAGGCCAGCAACGGCACGAGTTTGTCACTGACGTTCGGTGAAATTTCTGACTCTCTGGTGACATTTGAAAAGTTTAAAATAATATAATTTTCAACGCTATATGGCAAACTAACAAGTTCGACTCGAAAGTCGAAAGGGAGGAGGAGGTTTTGGGTATGTTTTCGGGGATATTTTCGGGGAGTTTGTCTTAGCTAACTTTTCGCCCAGGAAAGGAACAACTTTTTTGGCTGCACTGTTGCAGGCACCATCACACACCCACACCCACACACGAGGATCTATTGTAAAATATGTAAGAAAGTTTCCTTAGCTTGGCTGGGAAAACGCTGCGTTTTTGGGAAAAGCTCCAGCAGCAGCAGCAGCATCGACGTTGTCTTTGGGGAAATTAAACATTTTCTATTTGAAAACTTTGCCGTGTGAGTGGGATTTTCACGGGGGTGGTGGCTTTTCCTTGGGTTCAAGAGCAACAGTTGCCTTTTTGAACTGTTTCGGGTCACACTTTTGCATTACATTAGTCCCCTTTGTTCCACCAACAATTGCGGAAGTCATAATTTTTCCGCAGTTTTCTTGGTTTTGGTTTTTTGACAAATTTAGCAGCAAATTGCCAGCAGATTTTGCCCAGCCAAAAACTT
This sequence comes from Drosophila anomelani, assembly GCA_035045905.1. Lineage (NCBI taxonomy): Eukaryota > Metazoa > Arthropoda > Insecta > Diptera > Drosophilidae > Drosophila > Drosophila anomelani. Next base: position 6,085,641 of record JAWNOO010000032.1, on the reverse strand, counting down.
TAGTTTTGAGCATTCCAGCAACGACGACGATGGATGCTTAGAAGGGGATGTGGGGAATCGAGTCTGTGTCCGGGTTTTTTGGATCCAAATGTCAAGCGGCTTGCTGTCATAGGTGTTAAATATTTAATGCGCCGACGCCAATGGCAAAACGGGGACTACACTGAACAATTTTATAACTCAATAAAGATTGAGTTAAGCAAGAGATAAGCGAATAAACGACAAGTGAAAGTGTGAACCAAGATTGTGAATCTTTTAATTTATAATCTAAAACCCAATACAATACAATATTCTTTAAAATATATTTAGTAAACTAATTATAATAATGAAGACATTTAATCTAAAAGATTATGATAAATAATCCATTTCGAACAATCAACAATCAATAATAAATATCCTTTTCTGTAGATTATCCAGTGAATATAGTTTTATAGAATCATAAAATTTAGTTTTATTTTCCATGTGCAACAGAAGAAGAGGAGCATCCCCAGCACAGCGATTCAGACAAGTGCACCCAAAGTGCATGCAAATATTTTTGTCAACGATTGTTTTGCCGGCTCCCTCGATTCCGAATGGCGAGCTGTGACTGCAACTGGGTGTGTGTGTGGCGGACGGTGGCGGTGGCTGTGGAAAAACCCTAGGAAAAGCGGGTCAGGGAAAAAGGGTACAAGGTCCCGTGACTGCTGTTGTTCTTGCTGTTGTTGTCAACGGTTTGAGTAATTGTCGCTGGTGTGAAAACTGGCAACGATGCCAAACTGCAAAAAGGATTTACTGGGTTATGTATGAGCCAAAGGCTGATTGAGATGAAGGAGCAGCTGGATCGAGCTCTAAATGGCCATCGCTGGACGTCTATGGCATCAGTGATGTTGCCAAAACTGAAATAAACATTATGTACGCGAATGATTCCATTGAAATCGTGTCAAAACTTCAGACTGAAAATAATGTAATTGCAAAAATATATTTAAACTACAATTAAGATTCGCTTTAACTATTTTCTCTGCGGAATATAATACAATTTGACTATAAATTAATATTTTCAAAAAACAATTTAAACAATCTCTTACCAAAAAAATACCCATTTGTATCTCACTAATGCACTAATAAAAGCTTTTGCCTGGCCTGATTCAACCCAAATAAAATCAATTAATTCGAGCCAAAAAGAAACGCACAAAATAATTATTTGATTACAAAAAGCCTCTGGCTGATGATTTTTTACCACAGGCCTCCAGGAAAAAGAACCTAAAATTGAAAACACCGCTACCGGTGCTGAAACCAGTGGGAAAAACTGCCACCGAAAAAATAGGAAAAAACTGCGATAAAAACGCGACAACCAAAAATGATTTTCACATTGATGAAAATTAAATGCGAGTCGAGGGCAAACCGATGCGATGTGCTGCATCTGCTGGGGCATTATCAAATAATTCAGTTGTAATCTATTTTAATCCGCCAGGATGGCCCCCACTTGACATGGCGAATCATCAAACTGTTTGTTTGCTTGACCCCACAACTCGTTACCAAATAGTCCTTCATTGTCCTTTGCCAGCCATCCAGGCAGCCGGCTGTGAATGTATTTATTTGCACATTTTGCTAAACATTGACCAGATTTAAATTCGCATTCATGTTAAATCGCATAAATACATACAAAATACCAATATCGAATGATGGAATATACGTATATAGATCGGTGACACATATTTTTTGTGTCTCTGCGTGGAGAATTATTCAAATGATTTAAGCGGCTTAGTGTAATGGCTGGTGAGATTTGGCCGGAAAATCGAAAAATGTTTGGAATGGGAATGTGAAAAGCAGCTCTAAGCGAAAAGACTCTATGCGGTCGCTTAAATTATACAGTATAATTTGGCAATATGGATTAACGACTTCATAAAAACGGCCACTGAATTAACAATTGTTTGGGAAATATTACCATTTGTACCGTTTGTAATCAATAGCCAGAGGAAAGTCATATTTGTATTCAAGTGAAAAGTTATAAATATCTGTGAATTTGTGCACAACAAAATAAATAAATAAATAATATGAGTTGCATATTCTGGTAATCTTTGACTAACAGCCTTACTTTTTGTAGTTCAAGACTGAATTTTATTAGTTCGAAGCCTTAACATAGCACCTTGGTTTGAAGGCTCAAAAAAACATTAAAAGGCAGGAAAACCAAACCAAAACACTTAAAATAACCCCCCAGTGTTACTAAAACTATTTCCCTCAAAGATATAATGCCAGTAAAGCAACATGACTTATGACTTTAATGATAAGGTATACCAGCTTAGAACACCTATAAAAGAGGTTGCCTTTGCCTTCTAAAGTATAGTTTGTTAAAATGTCTCGACTTGTGTGGCCCCTTCTACTGGTTGCTCTTTCGCTAAGAGCCGTTCCTGGACAAAATACCAGCAATCGCATCATTGGCAGCTCCTCGGTGGGCATCTTGGAGGCTCCCTACCAGGCGAACATAGTTGTGGATGGAAATCCTTGCTGCAGTGGTGCCATCATCGATAACAAGAGGATCCTTACGGCAGCTGGATGTGCTTATGGATACCCCACCAGTTCGGTGAGGGTTCGTGTGGGCTCCAGCTCTAGGGAGGGCGGCGGTACTCTGGCCAGGGTCTGCGACATAAAAACTCATCCGCAATATTCTTCCTATCGCTATGACAATAACCTGGCGATTTTGAGCCTTTGCGAGCCCCTGAAATTCACGGACTCTATCAAACCCATTAACGTGACGGATAAGGTGCCGGAAGAATCATCTCTGGCCGAGGTCACCGGCTGGGGTTCAACCAGCTGGTGGGGCAGCTGGTTTGACAGGACCTTTGGCAGTCTGCCAGATCAACTGCAAGCCGCCACGGTCAGCTTCTACAATCGGGAACAATGCGCCTATGACCTATCCAGTTGGGTCTGGGACTCGGACTATGGCGTCTCGGATCTGACCCTGTGCACATATAGTTACAGCAAAGCAGCCTGCTCCTACGACACTGGAGCTCCACTGGTTAAGGACAATAAACTGGTGGGCATTCTCTCCTATGCCGGCTGCACCACATATCCCGATGTTTACGCCAATTTAATAAGGTTCAGGAGCTGGCTGGGCGAAGTGACACCAGAGACTGTAACTGAGACTACTACAAAAGCACCAAAGAATACTACAACTTCTCCAAAAACTTCAAATACGCCTGCAGGTTCCACAGGCGTCAATACTACTGTGGCTGGAGGCCCTACTCCTTCAAAATCTACAAGCACTACTTCTACTGCGACTACAACTTCTACTGAGACCACAACAAGTCAGCCTATGACTACTTATTCTACCATTCCCATATCTGGTCAGCCTGCAAATTCTTCTACCAATAATTCTAATACGGATACAACTACAGCTATGCCCATACCTGGTCAATCTGAAAATTCTTCTATCAGTAATTCTAATACGGATACAACTCCTGATACAACTCCTGATACAACTCCTGATACAACTCCTTATACAACTCCTGAAAATTCTTCTACCAAGAATTCTAATACGGATACAACTACTGCTATCTCCATACCTGGTTAATCTGAAAATTTTTCTATCAGTAATTCTAATACGGATACAACTCCTGATACAACTCCTGATACAACTCCTGAAAATTCTTCTACCAAGAATTCTAATACGGATACAACTACAACTCTTGCTATGGATATACGTGGTCAACCTGAAAGTGAGGGTGAAGGTTTAGTTGAAAAATCTGAGTAGTGCTACTCCTAAAACCAGTAGAATTCCACATTCACCAATTTTCCTTTGCCCAAAGAAACTGAAATCATAGATTTGATATTAAGTCATCGCCGAATACAGCTATTGGAAACTGGGACATACATTGTACTCCAAGCTAACTGTTCCCGTTCTCATATTTATACAATACAAATTTATAACAATATTAATATTAATAATAAATGTATTCAATATTAATACAAAAGCATTAATATCCCTCAATAAAGGACATACAATCCAAATTTTAAGGTCTGTAATGTGTGCCCTTCTTTCTTTCTGTATTTTTTGTTCTCTCTAAAACCACAATCCTGAGGCTGCACTCACAGAGTTTGAGATCCTGTAGAATGCAAATGTCTCGTGCAATAGCTTCTGGCCAGTTGCATTATTCATGCTGGACGAGTGAAACAGAAGGATAATGGAAAGGCTTTTTTCCTTGCTCGACACTTAAATATCCTCCTAAAACAATCAAAAAATATAGAAAACAACTTAAATCCTCCCCAGCTTAAGCTACTAATTAGTTATACATAAAAATAACTCAGAGATGTATTAGATAAAATTCCCTTTGAGCTAATAAAAAGTCTGCTAAGTAACCCTTTGATATCCTCCATGTACTTAAGTTAATTAAAGTTTATTTTTTGGTCTTCCAACAAAAAGCCAAAGACAAATGGCGGCCCGAAAAGGGGGAGGGAAGGAGCTGGGATGACATGGCCGGTGATGAAGAGTCCCCCCAGGTTGACACCATTTATAAGCTGCCAGTAGCTGCCTCCAGCTGCATTCGTTTGCGGCAAGTGCAGCCGCGTCGGGTTCGGCTCGCCACATCCTGGCAGACTGGCTGACAAAATCAAGATCTGGGGACATGGGATTTACTTGGGCTGGGCCAGGGCAAGGCAGGTTGGTGGCCTGATGCCCGAAAACGAAAATACTTTTAGTGCAAATTGAAAAGTTCTCTCCGCTTGGAAAAATATCTGCGAGCAGATGCCAATGCTGATGCTCCTGCCTCAAGGACATCGACACGAAAGCCGTTCTGACCATTTATCAGAATGTTATTGGCCAAAAGACAAAAAAAAGAAAAAGAAGGAGAAGAAGGAGAAAAGCCAGTATGGGGAAAAGTAGAAGAAAAACTAACGAAAGGACAGCCGGGAGAACGAAGACAACTGCAATAAAATGCAATGTTTCTATTACAGCGATTTACGTGCACACACCGACTTTGAAGGGCAGTGATAACTCACTATGTGTAGCCATATTTTCTCCATTACTATCTGATTTTCAGCAACTTTATTTAACAATTTATCATATACATTTCGATGGAAGTTCTGAGTTAGGGAAAGCGGAATGAGAGATGATTATTTTGCCTTTAGACTTATTGAGCAGCTTTTTCTGATTCCCTCTATATATGAGTTCACCGATATTTCTCAAACTATTAGTTTAAGGTGAGCACTTTTATCCTTCCTAATGAGCATTCACTGTATAACTCACTCCCGTCAGTTAGCATCCTCCAACCGCCGCGTGAGCAACATTTTTATGGCTTCTTGGGCGGGCGAAATACTCTGTGTTTTGGCCAAAAGCAAAGGACGACTCTGTCCTGTCCTTCTAGCCGCCGTGACTTGTTGTAGTTGCTTAGTTGGTGGTGTTTCTGGGTTGTTTGTTAACTAGCAGGAGCAACCAACTGGCAGATAAGCAGCCGAGATGCTCGTCCTGCCGCTGGTCAGATGCATTTATTTCCCTTATTCTCCTCGTGTGCATCCAGCATCCAGCGCTTGCTTCTTTTTTCTGGCCATTTTAATTGCTGTTGAACTTGGTGTTTTGGCAATTGCCCCGACAACAAAATGAAAGCAAAACAAAAACCATTCCGACAACCCAGAGCAGAAGCAGCAGCAGCAAATCGAAGCAATATATTTGATTTAACTTGTTTGCACAAAATAGTTCTGTTGGCCTTTTTACTTTGGCGCGCACAAATAAATTTGTTGACGCGCTCCGAAAACTATTTTGGGAATTGCGGAGATTTGTGGCAGAAATGCAGAATTATTATGGCCATCGTGCAACAATTTATGGCATTGAACTGGATGGCCGCAAGTTTCGGGGGCCAACTATTTGAGAATTAAGTTCAATTAAGTTGGTCGAAATTGAATGGGCGAAAAATAATTGTTAACTGTATTTGTTTCACAAACTATAAAGCGCATAATAGAGGTGTTTTTATATACTACATATATTAATTTTTTAATGTTGCAAATAATGTGCATTTATTGTTGAGTGGCCACCGCATGCCACCGATTAAATATTTAACCTCTTTTTATTTATATTATTTTAAACAAATTTTCATTTTCCAATTACGTCTAATATGTTTTTAATTCACGCTCTAGGATATTTAATTGAATTTGTTATGCAAAGCGATCCGTTCGCTGGCTCTCTTTTCCTTTCCCCTTTCCCCCATCCCCATTTAAAGTTTTTCACAATTAAATTCCTCTCACACGAGGAGCACCAATACGCCGATGGAAATGCGAGGAAAAACATTTAAATTAGGATTAGTTCCCCGTATGTGCGTGAGCTTTTAAATCAAAACATATGCAGACAGCGGGATGCGTTTCCATTTTTGGCCATTCGGCATACATATGTATATAGTGTATATATATATATATATTTCTAAACGCCGCGGGAATATTGATTGGGCTCGAAAAGGGGGCCGAGTGGGTGGTGTGATGGTGTATGCTGTGTGTGGCTCACACACATAAATTAATGTCCTAACACAACATTTGTAACTGAGCAGCCGGCCGCCGTTGGTCATTGGCCCGCGGCATTTCCCGGACAATCAGAGACACTGTGAGGCTGGCACGTCGTCGCGCGCATTTTCAAATTATATTATATTTTTGAATGGCTTTTTAGAAATTAATAATTACATATGACAAGCTGGGTAAGTGTGTGTGTGTGTGTGTGCGGGCTGTGAGCATGAATGGTTGTACGTGGCATTTAATTTTTTGTATTATGCAACTGTCAGCACCACGGCGACCAACGAGCTACTTTAAGAGTCCTGGAAAATAGTGCACAATCGAAATAAACCTCTAAATTTAAATTATATAATTTAATAAATATATATCTTATATGATATATATATCTTATATAGCTTAATAAAAATTGCATTCACTTGCATAATAATTATGTTAAAGCAAAGATGTCACTACTTTTTCTTATCAAAATATTCAAATAATATTCCAGCTTAAAACCAATTAGTACTTGAATTCATTGGAACTGATAATTAAAAATGCCAATAAAAATAGAAGACAAAAAATCGACGTTTAAAGATGCATTAAAACTTGGATATAATTACACAACAAAATGAATCCATTTTATCACCTTGTAGTTTTGGTTATAAAAATATATACAAAATGATTTCAATGACTATTCTTCATGTTAAACCCTTTAATGATTTTACCTTTTTTTTCGTTAAATTTATAAACTCCAATTGCTGCTACTGAATAGCATAATGTCCCATGAATCTCCCGCCTTTGTGAGTCTGCTACATCTGTGGTTAAGTTTTATTTTCTCTTATTTCTTCGGCTAGCCCATATCACATTTGTATCCTTCCGGTTTCCCTACGATATTTTTTAGGTCCCCATACGCAGTCCGATGCCAGAGACTGAATACTTTGGGCCTCTCTCCCCCATTATTAATTGCTAACGTGCGCTGATTTCTATGCTACACTTTTTGCGGCTCGCTGTCCTCTTCCTGTTTGCGCTGTGTTTTTTGTGTTTGGGTTATTTGTTGCTGCTGTTCGGTCTCCTTTTTGGCCAATGTTCAATGCCATTTAAGCCTTTCGTTTGCTGCTCGCTGTTTTCGTTGTTCGTTATTCGTTATTCGGTGTCTTGTCCATTTGGCTCGGCAGTGACATTCATGCACCGGCGAGCAAAACGTCGCTCCAGCAGATGAGCGAGGTCCTTGGCCCAAAAGGGAGTTGGTAACGGCGTCGGCTCAGTTTGGCAATAAATCAATGCATCCCATTTGTTTTTTTGGACGAAAGCAACTTAAAGCCGCTAAGCCGCTTTTGTTAAATTTAATGCATTTCCGGTGACTTTTCACTCTAAAGACAAAATCATGTCAAGCATGGATCAAATTTAAAAAATTAAAAAACCAAAACCATTTAATTTAAATTCTTCTTAAATTATATAAAATCTTTAATTAAACTCAAATCCCAAAAGCCAAGGCCAAACCATTACAAATTATAAATTCTTATGGAAAATACGTAGCAATCCATGTGACTTCAGCTGAAATCGTAACTGTGGTTTGACTGCCATCGAATGTTGGCTTGTGGTGCCAAGGCCAACAATGGGCCATCTCTGAAATATATTGGACATATGAAAAAGTACAGAAAAGGCAAACACACACAGAACAGGCAAGCAGGCAGGCAGGCAGGCCAAAGGACGAAAGGAGGCTCTCTTCCGGCTGCAATAAATCTGCAGTGAAAGAAAAAGGAGGCGGGCCGGGTAAGTGGTGTTGCCTTACAAGTTGCCATGACATTGTCATGCATATGAAGTGCATGTTGTAGGTACATACTTGCATCTGTGTATGCACAACATAAATGCAGGCTCACACAAGTGCACTGGAAGAAATGTTTTAAATTAGATTGGAAAGGGATTTAATAAGAAATTAAATTTATTCATTTCAAACTCTGTTGTTCCCTTGAAAATGAAGATTTCCCTGCAGGTTGCTTTCTCTCCATTTAATCATAATTTTCTCCCCGTGTACTGCCACTGTAATACTGTCCATTGGCCTTTTTTAATTGCAGTCACAGTTGCAGCTGCCTTGTGGGGTTCGTTCGGTTGGTTCGGTGTTTACAAGCTGCGCCAATTTCGCGCAGCTATTAAATATATTTCCAGATGACCCAGCCCAGCCCTGGCCACGCCTCCCCCTTCCCTTAATTTGATGCACAATTTAAGCCGTGATTGCGCTGCCAGCGACTCATTTTAATTTAATTTCTATTTAAATTCATGTCATCTATGCGCGAACAAACTTTCCGCCAACAAATTTTACGGCCAACACTCAGCTCGCAGCGCTGGGCTTAATTACCCCTTGCTTATCAAAACATCTCCAAGTCGAGGCCAAGCAGGAGAAGAAGCTGGGGAAGCTAAAGAAGCAGAAGAAGCCGCCGACGACAGTTGAGTTTCCTTAATGAATTATTTAATCTGCGCCCCTGCATCTGCCCCTGGCCCCTGGCCCCCTTCCTTCGTCCTTTCGGCGTCTCGCCTGCCACTTTGGCGAAATTTACTCGCTTCGGCTAACCGACATTTTTTGCGCTCGACTTGTCAACCCCATCAGCAGCGGTGGACAAATAAAATGGAAAAACAGGTTTGGAAAAACTAACATTAAGGTAAGTGGGTCGTCGAACTAGCAATACTCTCAGAAAGGGTGCTACTAAAGAAGGATTATTGAAGGATTGTAGGTCAAGAACAAGACAGGTTAAATGTGGAAGAGGTTTGCTTACTTCTTCAGAACTCATAAATAAATTAGGTAATAAAATCAATTACAAGGTAAAAACTTAGAAACTAAGATTAATTTATTATAAATAAATTAATTAAGTCGCTGTTTATTAAAGATTTTAGAGGATTGAAAATAACACAACAATTATTTCTTCATGTTTGCATAACGCTGTAAATGTATTAATATATTGTTCTTATATTTAATAATAATTCATCTTATTCCTATTATATTTCCTTACCATTTCAATTCAAATTTAAATGTAATTGTTAATATATTATTTGATATATTATTTACTTATACACCAACCCAAATACAAACCCTTAAACTTAACCCTTTATCCTTCCAGCCAAAGTCAATATTCCCCATTCAAAAGTTAGACTTGCAAAAAATGCTTAAGCTAATGCAAATAGGCCACAGAGCCAGGTCCTACGTCCTGCGTCCTACGGTTGCTATGGAGGCTAATAAGTTAAACGACACCGTGCCACAGTTACGGGGGCACATATTAATGCCAAGGCGGCGTGCTGCCCGCCAAACAGAGATCGAAGGAGCTGAAGGAGATGAACGCGGAGCAGGACGTAGGGACGGAGGCTGTGTCCCCTCGCGGGATATACGGCTGAGTGAGCGTATTTGTTCACCTATTTACCGCGCAAATGAAGTTGAAAATAACTGTGAAATGAAGATGAAGTGCTTTAGTCAACAGGAACCAAGGCAGCGGAGCTGAGACGGTGACTGGGGCAGAAGGACATGCCAGACAGGCCGGCGCCTAAATGGAATGTAAATATTTGAGCAGCGACACAGCAACGGTAGCCTTAACGGGTCCTGTTGGAAAGAGTGAAAGCGGAGGAGAAGCCCAAGGAAAGGCAGCAGGAACAGGAGCCGCTTCAGCGCTGACTTGTTGGCAACTTAAGTGTCCGTGTGTGAGTGCTGCCACATAGTACATCTATGCATGTTAGTCTCAGGAAGTGCACAGTGGAAAAACAATCAAGGAGCATCAGGAAATAAAATATATTTCTATACATAACTATTGTGTGAATTTTAAAGTTCAAAATAAAATAAAACTAGTAACAACTTTTAGTAAAATCTGTTGAAAAATCAAAGGTTCATAAAAGGTTATAGAGCTTTAGGTATTAAGTATTACTGATAAAGGTATTTAAGGATATAAAATATCTAAACATATTACTAAAACAGGCTTTTAAAATGTTTATAAGTAAATTAATAAAATTTTAACTTATTAAAAATGCTAGACCCTCTTCTTGTCCCTATTTTAATACATCCACCCTTAATATATTTGTCTCTTTTAATTTTAAAATATTTCCCCCAATTTCCCTCTCTGTACGGTTGAGTGTGTGTAAGACTGTGTTTAACTTGGCAACCGTATGTTTATTTTAGCGCTCTCCCGCCTGACAGCTTCACTCCCAAAAAGGCCTTAAGCGGCAAAACAATGGCCAAGCGAAGCCATTGAAGGACGACGTGCTTGCCAGCTGCGAGATCCGTTTTTGGTGTTGGAAATTAAAGTCAATTAAAAGACCGGAGATGTCTGTATTTACGTGTGAGAGGGTGTCGTCGGGCTAATTCCCACGCCCATTTCATACCATAAATCAAAACGAGCAGCGTCTGAAAAGTGCCATTACTTGGTGTGAGTGTAGTGTCTGCTTGGTGTGTGTATAGTTCAAGGCGGAGAGCACTAAAGTGCAGCGTGTAAGCAACACTCTCTTTTTTTATACATTTTATTTTTGAGGCTAAGCTAAGCGGGTCGAGTATCCTGCTTGAGAAGTCAAAAAACTGAACTGAAGGGCTGAGAAACCCTTCCATTCCAGGACTTAATTAGTCGTAGAATATTCTTTCAGTCAGCCAAGGCAACATCAAAGCTAAATGCATGAACTGAAATTAAGGAATTAAGGCAACTAAAATGCAAAAGGATAAGAAAAAGCACTGGAAATTAATATACTAATAATGGAATAAGGCTTTATTTGTTGGCAAATAAAATAAATACAATAAAATAAAAATTTCAAGTAAGTATTTCAAATTGAAATTCAGTAAAATAAACAGAATTTAATAACAATATTAGCCTTCTTAGCTTGTGCTATTTGTGAGCTTTTCTTGGGCAAATAACTCTTAAGAAAGCGGATTATGTACTCCCATTGATAGGAGACACTTAACTAAAGGCAACCTGGTCAAAAAGTAAATAATTCACTTCACTTGCACTTGCACTTGCCTTGCCTTGCCTTTCCTTGGGAATCCCCCCGGATAATCTGCTTAGAATCAACTGGCACAGTCTGTTTGAGAATCCCTTCAATCGGCTGGAAAATCGCTTATGGACAGAGAGTCGACTCGGCTCGGCTTCAGCTGCTCCCTTGGCCAGAGTTTTCATTTAGCAACATTTAACGTCAATTGTTTTATGACTGCCGGCAGCGGCGAAAAACAAAGTCAAAACGAGGAAAAATAAAAGAAAAACGAGGATGATTTATTCAGCGCGAAAAACGGTGAAAGAAGCTGGGAGGAAAAAATAAAAGAAAATCTTGCAAAAGAAACACAGACTAAAAACTCGGCATGAAGCGAAAAATTCGCTAAAGTTGCGTTTTCCTTGGCTTTTCCGTTTGGAAAAGGCCAGCCTTTTGTGGAGTTTATCTTGCGGCTGTGGTCGAGCTGCAGGAGCAAAAGGAGCAGCAGGAGGAGCTGCCGGTGGAAATTCAGGTGGTGGTGGTCACGCTTTTCTAAGCGTTTTCTTATCAGCTGCAAAAAGCGCGGAACGGGTGCAGAGCAGAGGAAAAGCGGACCAAATGAAGCAGCGCTGGCCACGTGACCGCACGCTTTTCCAGATTTTCCACTAAAAGATTTGCAGCATTTCGGTTGCGGCCTTTTGTTGCAGTCGCAGTCGCAGTCTTCTTTTCACTATATTTATTTTGTTTATTTTTTTGCGCATAAAAATACCTCTTAATGGGCAGCAGCACTGTGCGGCCGAGTGGTTTGGCTTAGCTGCGAGTCCTTGACAAGGCACTCGCTTTGTTTGTAATTAATAACACTCGATGCTCTCTTTCAGTGCGGCGGCCGCACATTTCCATAATTAAAAGGCCAGCAGCCAAAGGAATCCACCGGCGATTTCCCCATTGCAGCATCTTAAAGATTTAAGATTGCAGGCGAGGGCAGAAATGCCTGCATTCTTGCTCGTAAAACGAGTTTAATTTCATGCAACTCGAAAGTGGCAATAAAGACGGGGCACGGCTCCCTGAAATTCCAGCACGCACACATTGCAGGTGAAAGATGGCTTCAATCAGTGCTGCCAGCAGCAAACTTATTTTTGCACAAAAATAAAATCACCGAGAGTTATATTTCATTAAAAGTTAAGGAAACAACAGAATCTGCTGTGGTTTCAGAGGACATACACAAAATAAAGGAATAAATTTAATAAATATTGAACAAGCCTAATTATTCTGCGAAATTAATTTAGAAAACTTTAACTTTAAATAAATTTAACTATAAGTTTCAACACAAATTTCCTCCAAAACCTTTACTTATTTCCAGCTAAAAAGAACCTAATACTATCCTGAAAAAGGACCAATTCCCAGCACTGAGTACTGGCGTATCCCTGCGAGTCACAGACCATCAAATGGCAATGAAGATGTTCAGGCATTCCGTGTGACTCTGCGACGCTGTGTGCGTGCAACAGTTTTGCCATAGAAATCTTTCAATTTGCCTTCAGCTGGCCAGGAAAGGATAATGTCCTCAAGTGTCAGAGAGCTATCGAAAAAAAAAAAATATATGTATATACATATACCCGGCAAGAGGAGAAATCGAGAAAAGTCGAAACAAAAGTGAGTGGCGGGGGCGTAAGGATACGGGGCTTGGCAGCTCAATTGCAGGACAATCAGCACAATTGATTTCCCCAAAGTGCCCGCTTCCGGGCCCCTCTGGCGGCCGCCCAGCATTAAAAGGATTTAATGCCATTTAAGCCAAACAATGTGAAGACAGCCAGCAGGAGCCGTACACTAGCACTGCCACTGGCAGAAAGCAAAAACGTCAAAAGAAACGCTGGCGAATCAGCGATTCCGCCTTTCGAGTCGAGTCCCCCGCCGCATTCGCTGACTTACTCCCAGCACTCGGCAAAAAGTTTATCAATAAAATAACTTGTCGGCGAGCGGATCGGGTGAGTCTTGAGTCCTGAGTCCTGACTCCGGGACTCCTCCTCGCCCAGTCAAGTCGAAAATTGCAGCAACTTTCTGTCAGCCAGAGAGCTCTCCCTCCCTCTCTCCCCCCTTCAGCTAACTGACTGCTAGCTGGCTTGTCAGCAGCCAAAGGACAATTCAAGTGCTGCAATCCTTGAGAAGTAACTTCAATTGCACTCATAGTTTCGGTCGGCGAACAAAATTGCCATATGACGTATACGCCATGTAGGACAATGGCAAAAGCCGAACTGAGACCTGAAACCTGATGTCTCACTGATACCACTAGAAAGCTAAGAACTTTCCCGGTCTCATCAATTAGTGCAGCTTGTCGGTGGGCGTGGTTGAGGATATTTCTGCATATATGTAAGTATTTTCCTGGGAAAATGCACCACAAACACGAAATTTTATTCGTTATTGAGCTGTGGAAAATTCTTAAATCGGCTTAAAGTACAAATATACTGGAAATGCAATATGTCTGTGCTTGACTAACACCTTAAATGCATTTCTAAAGCCACTTCTTAAACACGTTTCAAATGTTTCCTTTACAAGGAAACCTTGCTCTGTGCTAAGACAACAAATCTCGCCACCATTGATGACACACAAAATCCTTGAAGCTTAGAGGTGAAAACGAACAAATAAATTATTTAATAAAGATCCCTACGTGACTCTGACTGTGACCTTCCTGGGGGGCTGGCCACTCGAGGCGACCAGGTGGAAAGCCCAATGCTAATGACCGGCTCAGGAAAAGGACAGCAGAGCACAGCAAAGTGGACAAGGACATGGAGGAAAGGATGCAGTCTTGACTTTGGATTGTCTCAAGATGCCTGTTATTTTATGCACGAGAACGTGCAGCATTCTGTAGGCTCTTTGCCCAATTTGAAGCTGCCAAGCAGACGGGCGACGAGTGAAAAGCGGCCTGGAAAATGGGAAGCAGGAAGAAAAACTTCGCTGGGCGTTTCGGCAATTTGCAAGTTGACTCTCGGCTCTGGGTAAGTGGCAAATGTGAAATTGTTTTGCTAGTGGCAATAAAAATGAAGGCAGAACAAAGGCAGCCTGACAGCCGGGAGACAGCGCACGACGAGATGGCTATAAATGGTCTGTGTGCAGCTCTCTCTCTCTCTCCATCTCTTTTGCTCTTTTAGCCCTTTTTGGCGCTCACATGGCTGACTTAAACAAATGACTTTGGGTAACGTCCTTTTGCTTGTTTATGCATAAATTCTAAATAATCCTGAAAAGTGAAATGCGCCAAAAATGCGCTGCGCTCTTCTTTTCGTAATGTTTGCCAGGCGGATTCTGGATTCTGAGTTCAGGATTCCGGATTAGTTGAACTCCAAGTGGGTTGAACCGCGCTTTTTCTCTCTCTTTGCTTGCAATGCTTATTTCCCCTACAGTGCCACGCCCCCAGTACTCCGCCTCTGCCACTAAATATCCTTAGCATATGCGTAATAATGCTGCGTTATCAATTTATACCCCACCACTGGGTTTTCCAATGAAATTCCATTTCTCCCCCTCTTGTGGCGAAAAATTCAAATTACGTCAAAAATATCAAGTGAACCGCAATTTTCGTGCAACAGCCATTATCCTTATTTTGTCTGTGTATCCTGGTTTTTGTATATACATATATGATATATGCATATATTCCACAAAATCCGACCCCCGCTCACCAGACTCACGGCAAATTTTCAATCAATTGCTACTCTTTCAATTTCATGCATGAGAGCTGCCTAAAAGGTAAAATGTTAGTTGACCAGCCACCAAGCTGCCACTTCTCAGCCTCCGCCGCTGCCACCCAACCCTCTTTAGCTGCCACAGGACCCCAGCCCCCAAATAAACCCAGGAAAACCCCCGTCACTGCCCCCTTTCCACTTCCATTGTTCATGGGCCACAATTGAGGTATTCAAAAACTTTTACGGCCCAGACGGAGATTGCTTGCATTGCAGCAGCCACCCAACAAAACATCAACCGACTTTCACCTGCATGCGAATCGTTTATTGTTTTAATTTTACTCACCAGCAGGCCAGCAGGAGCAAAGGCATTTGCACATTGTTTACCATTTTGGCATTTGGCTTAGAGCGCACATTTCAGCCCCATTGACGGAAGGGGTAGAAGCCGGGAATGGACGTCACAAATGGCCAAAGAATGGGGCATTTGATGGCATGCCATAAGTGAAATTGACTGACGCCTGTGCGTATGCAACACGAAATTATAGACCACATATTCCTTTGGGCTACAGGCCTCCGGTTTTGTATTACATTAAGGATTTTAAGAGCCTATTGGTCCTGCTCCTCAATGGCCAATTAATGGCTGGTTGCTGCTAAAAGGTTAAAGTTAAGAGCAGTCTAACCGTCATTATGAAAATCTGATTGTTAAAGAAACTTAAACTGAATGTAAGTCTTAGAAGATAATTATGTTTTTATGTTTGACTAATAATAAATATTTATATATTATAATATTTATAAAACATATAAATAAGTGTTTAAAATCCCAAAGAAAACAAACCTCTCCTTTCTCTCCATCAACCCTTTATTTTACTCACTGATTGAACTGTTGTATTTCACTTTTCTCACTTCTATTTCCTCTTCAATTCCCCCAAAAAATTCAACCACACACATACACAAACACTCAATCGGTGTTCAATCCCCTTGCACATACTTAAGCGGTTTTCACCTTTCAACTCTCTTAAGGATTCATTGGCCTTAAAGTGGCCTCCTTAAAGGCATGGCAGCGCCAACAATCCGTGATGGTTAAATGGAGCCGAACAGTTGCAACTGCCACGCTTTCGGGCCACCCACAACAACCCCTTTTGTGGGCCAAATGGAGCCAAGGGCAAGCGAGTGCTTGATTTTAGAGAATTTAGTGGCAGCAACTATACGGGCAGAGGCGGTGAGTGCAACAATTTTTGCTACTATTACAACTACTACTACTACGGTCAAGAAGTGGCTCCCTCGCAGCGAGAGCAAAAATGCCAAAGTTGTTAATTTTTACGTAATGGGAAAAGTTTTTAATCTGCGCTGGCCGAAAAACTAAACAAAAGCCCCAAAACACACACACGCCAAAGCGAACCAATAAAATCAGGCTTTATGGTAAAGTCGGGCAGCTAAATAAAACCTCAAATAGAGCTGCGAATAAACCAAAGCGAAATGCAGTTGCTGCTATTCCATAACAACAAAAAACCCGGTAAGTTGCAAATAAAAATTACATTTTTGCGGGCACTTTTCGCCATTTACAATTAACTAACCCGAGTGGAGGCGAAAACTAATTTAGCCGGCAACCTCATAATTAGTTATGCGACCCCAAAAATTCGATTGACCCGCCATAAATGTGTTGTTGCTGTTTGTTGTTTTTGCTGTTGTCATCAATAAGTGATAAACTTCAGACAAATTTGTCAAAATTAACTGTCACAACATTTACAAAATTGTGGTTGCCACAGTTTGTAGCAGCTTTTGGCTGCCCGCCAGCAACATGTTGCCCTCGCCTATAATGTTGCATGCGGCAAGGAAGCAACATGTGGTGGCTATGCCTCGTTGATCGCCTGACAAATGAGCAACGAATAATGGCTTTGCAATTTGTACAGTCCTTATTGTTGGCAACAGTTCATTCACTCTTAATTTGTACCTTTAAAGTGGGAGAAACAAATTAAATAAGTTTAGGGCGGAGTTTTAGAAAAGGAATAGCACCTAGAGATAAGGATTTTATAAGTAATGATGAGCAGAGATCAGGTTTGTAGTTCTCTAATGATAATCAAGTAAGGTAATTTGAGTCCCTCTAACTTTAACCGCTTCTGGTGTTTTTCATAATCTAGTTTATTTATTATCTCATATATTAAAAATTAAAAAATATCCTTCCTAATTGACAACATTCTCTTTATTTCCTTTGCCGTTTCCTTGTACCTTTACCTAATGGTAATAATGTCAAAAATGTTTACAAAAACATGTACTCCCCCTTTTGTAATCCCACCACCTTTATTATTCCAAAGCGTCATTAGCAAGCCACCCAACGAAAAAATGAAAACATTTTAGCCAGCATTTCCGGCAACTTTATATGACAGCCAGCAATGGCAACACATATCAGCCACAAAAACTAATCAGCACGCACTGTTGAGCTCAGTTCGAGTTTTCGGTTTGAGTTTCCCTTTTTTATTTGAAAACTTCTTGAGAGCATAAATTTCAATCCCGCGAGATATTTTCGCCAGCTGCAAAGTTGGCCAACAACAGCTCGGAATTAAGCTGTGACAGTGCCGCCGTGGCCATCACTTGCTCCGGCTCCAGTTCCAGCTTCGAAGCCGAAGTTCCAGTTCTCCGGAGTGCAGAGATCTTCCTAGCCATGGTGCCATGGACTTGGCCCCATGGCGAGCATAGCTGGCAAAGTATTAAAAGTGTCCAAATGATGATTGTTTCGGTTATGGCCAAGCCCCCGGTTTTACGCCAGGCTAAATCCTTGGAGTGCTTTGGGGAATTGTGCTGTCTGCGGCGGCTCCTTGACAAATGTCTTCCGTCTGGGCCAGCAACTAGCTGCTTGACTTCTGCCCGGGACCTGGATTTATTTCAATTTGCAGCAAATCCCGCCAGTTAAAGCCAACCAAGGCGCCGAAGGCTTTCAACTCTCACTCATTGTCTGGTAATTACTTTACCATATCGATTTTCAGGTCGCAGGCCAAGGAAGTGCAGTCCGGAAGACTTGTTAATCATGCACAATGCCGCGTTGCAACAAATGCTGTAAGCGAGGAGTGAATTTAACGAGTCACGAGGGTTGCTACAGAAATTATAAAAGAAATAAGGAAATATTGTGACTTGTTTTTTAAACAATATTTTTAACAGTACAAATATTATTATACAAAATCCAACAACTCTTAAACAAAAGCTCCCTTAAATTCCTTAAAATATGCTTTTTATTATTGGACCCAAAAATTTGCTTACATTTCCAGCTGGTAAAAAAATGGATGAGGAATTTTTTGAAGCTACGATTTTTGTTATTGGTTGGGAGCGGGTGTAACTACCCCAACATCAGAGACACAAAAACCCGCGGAAAGCAATTATGCTTAAATTAAAACTCATTCATTTGTGGGCAGGAAGGGGAAGGGACAAAAAAATGTCTGCATCCATAAGAGAATCGTTTGTTATGTGAGTAATATATACAAACGCAGATGAATGATAAATATGTGTGTGTGCACGTTGTGAAAATGAAAATTCAATGCCAATGCCCAAATAAGTGAAAAATTTATGCAATTCCTTTATTTTGTTCCCCTGCCTTGTGTTTAATTTTTTGAAATTCTGCGAATGCTGCGGCTTGCCTTTATTCCGCTATTTGTTCTAGGATTTTTCCTCCCCCAACCCTTGTACCCCAACGAAATGAGATCAGCAAAGGACTCTTTGCCGAGCGGCTGAAATCAATGACTATGAAATGTGTACTGTGCTTGGCTTGCACGGCATATGCTTGATTTGTCGCACATTACGCATACGCAATGACTTGCCGATTGCAGCCAATTAGATGTTGAAAAGATGCCTTAAAGTTTTCAGTTTCCCGAGACGACGACGAGGACGACAAGGACTACGACTACGTATCATACACAGAATTTTGATTTCAAGTCGGTTGAGGGGGCGGGGGGCGGCAGGCCATCATTCCATTCGCCTTTGTGTTTTGTTTGGGGTTTTCTGTTTGTTCTGCCACTCCCACTTATGCTTTCCCTCCTTTTATTCTATTCTTTATTATGCAGTAAACTTTCTCGGCGGCAGCACAAAGTTTTCCTCAAAAACGAAAAAGAAAAAAGGAAAATAATTTGTGAAAAAAAGAAAGTTTTTTGGCGACCATATCCAGGAGGGAGTACGTGACGGGTACCTAAGACTAAATTCAATTTCATTGTGCTTGAAAGGGGCTTGAGCCAAAGTCGGAGCCGGGGAAACTGGAACTGTAATGCATACGCTGTTGCTGGGTTACGTGAGCCTGCTGAGCCTGCTGGCAGTGAGTCAAGGAATTGGCCTAATTAAGCCCGGTCAAAGGTTGTCCGTCTCCCACAGTTGCAGTTCCAGTTTCCATCTGATTTCCTGCATAAATACGGCATTAATACTAGAGGGTCATGCTGACATCCTCGTCCTGGGGGGTGGAATTATGGCCATCATAACTCAGACGAGTCAAGTTCTCCATCTTCATCGCGGTCTAAGCTGCACTTTGCCACATTCTTTTCCCCGTATTTTCAGTACATTTTTCTCGGCATTTTTATGGCCTTGTCAGGCGAGACTTGTTTGTTGCTGTTGAACTATTTAATAATGTTGGCCACCGCGTTATGCACATCCCCGCAACATTCCCCTACTGTCCTATTCGAGGCAGGCAGGACCAACAATGGAACAGGGTCTGCCACCTTTCCGAGGGAGGCCAAAGTTCATTTGCAAGTGTCTGGCAGGTTGGTAACTTTCAGGTCCTTCCGAGGTATATTCGTACTTTAGTTTCAAGTGGTTTGCGTAATGATTTTTTGAAATTTTTGATGATAACCTCTCAAAAATGTGTCAGAAAGTAAGAAATTTAAAACCTTTTCAAGTTAAATAAAATCCTTGAGTTTTTACTCTTCTACAGGGTATTCCCTTAGCCTTTTCTAACATTTTAGGCGATGAATTTTTTCCCAGCAGCAGCCTCTTTACGGGAGCGCATCCAAACTGCAATCCACTTTTGCACTTAGCAGGGATAACGTGCGGCTTTTTGTCAGGACACTGAAAGGACCGTGAAGACCGTGAAAGGGGAAAGGCGTGACAACGGAGACAAAGGATGACTACAGGTTGTCGCAAATATCACACCAACTTGTCATGTCCAAACAGTTGATGGTTGTGTCAGGTTGTTCAAAAAACAACATCAAAAAAATAGAACACTCGGAAAACAGTCCACAAAAAAATTACAGAAAATTTTTCCAGGAAAGAAAATATTATTTTTTAATTTAAAAATGTTTAAACTGCAGTTAGAAAATTATAAGGGATTAAATAAAGAAATAATCTCGCTTCTTTGTGGCACTAAAATATAGAAAATAATTGTCTTTGTTGCTTTCCCGAGAAACTCCCTGTATAATGCCTAAAATTAGATGGATGGGCATTAAGTAAATTTCAATGATTTCTATGATAGCTCATATCAGTTTGGCTCTTGGCCATTTGCCATTTCGCCACTAACAAGCGCCTGCTAATTGCAGAGCCACACACACACACAGACACACACTGGGCCATAATGAGGCAGTGGCCACAAAAGCAAAGCCAGGAAGGATGGAATGGTCTAGGGATGAGGATGAAGCAACGGTGGCCCAGGACTCCGCAAGGACTAATGGCTCTCCGCTTCCGATGCCGCATCAGTGCAGTGCGCAGCACAAAAATTTGCAGCTTCTTTCGGCGTTGGCAAAAATTTAATTTAGAGCCAAAAACGTAACGCAGTCTGCCGCCTCCCCTTCGCTATCCTCTCGCCCTGCTGCACATTGGACTGCATCCTGGACCTAAAGGATCCCAAAATGGGTCCCAGACTGCCACGCCCCGTACCGCTTTCCTTGCCGCTCTGCCGACAACGTAATTTATGGCATTCCAGGACGGCCTTTGGACACTGTAACCGCATTTCTTGTTGCCACGACTCCGGCTCCAGCTCCGGCATTGGCTTCAGCTCCTGCACCGGCACCGGCACCCCAGCTTCAGCTTCAGCTCTGACTCCGCAGTGGCCCCAGACTCGGTCGGTTGCCGTTACCATTGCCGTGTTTAGAGTTGTCCAGCGCCCAATCGTCGGTAATGGCCAAGTCAGGGCAGGATCTAAGGGGGTAAAGTCAGGGTGGGTAAAAGTCTCCTTTCCCCCCAAACCACCCAAAAAAATGCTGTGAAATTAAAAAATGTGCTGGCAAAAATTAACGAAAATGGGCTAAGGATTTCACCGCCAGAAAACCACCCACAAACCGAGGTGATTTAGGGGGCAAGGGGTAACTTTTATCGCTGCCAGCGTACAAATGAAAATGTTCCTCATAAATGAGAAATTTATATTAAAGGTGCCAAGTGCGTGACTTCGATAGGGAATTTAACAAAATTTCAAAAGAAATTCTGTTTAAAACTTTGAAATATTAAGTCGGTTTACAAGACATGTTATTAATTAGTTAATTTCAGTCATTAAAATGTATATCTTGTAATAAAGAAAATAGCAAAAAAACCCCTTAAACTTGTCTGATCAATTTTAATTTTATTTTCCCAAAACTATAGATATTTGTCAAGTAGAATATAAACTTTATAAACTTTACCCTAGGGCTTTTAGGTAACTTTTATGTTGCCCAAACCATAAGCTAAAGATAATTGCGAAAAATTGCGAAAACAAAATCAAAAACCAAATAGTTTTGCCACTTTAATTGGCAAAATGCAGCTGGGGAATCCAAATCAAATCGTACTCTCGAGGAGCCCCCAACGAAACAATTCCAATTAAATGCGACGTAAAGCTCAAAGGAACCGCAGGAGGTGGAGGACGGATTTCATGGAATGGGCCAAACATTTCGCACCTCAAGTTCATAATTATGTGCATTTGATTTTCGCTCACAGAACAAACGAAAGTTTTCCACGCCGGACAGGACGACGCACACTTTTTTCACCTGGCTGCACTCATCTCCCGCCCCATTCCGCCTTTTCGCAAATGGAGAAAAAGTTTAAATGTTTATTTAGTTGTTTATTTGTTCGCTGAGCTTTGCTCAAACTATTTGTTGTTTAACTGACTGTGCAGGATTTTTGCCCCGGCTATACATATATATCTCCCCACTTTATCCTTTCTCCAACCCAGCATTTTCCCTAATTTTCATTCTGGCTTATTTGTTGTTGTGCAACAAGGCAAAAACTAATTTTGAAGTCAATTAGAAATGTTTTATACATTTTTTTTCGCTGCTAATGTTGCCAAGTGGTCAAGAGGAAAAAGGGCTGGCTAAGTGGCTGGAATGATTTCACAGATTTAACTAGCGGATAATGAGGTGTATCTCATGGATCAACGATCAAAGAGATATTATCTATGATTGGGGGTTCTAGGAAATTAATTTAATTTGCAAAATTAGAAGCTGAAAATAAAATGATCAAAGAGGTTTTTTTATAACTATTTTTTTTCTGAAATTTATATTTTATAAAATAAAAATAACTATTCTTATTATAATAAAACAGCATTAAAGACACAATACAAGCCAAGATATTTATTATATTCATTTATTAAGGAAACATAAATTCTTTACAGAATCTTCTGTTAAAAAGTTTTGATAGACTTGTCTCAATTTCCTGATTTAAAATCCCATATTTAATATCATTTTTTGTAATCCCTCAAATGCTTCTATCTTTGATCAGTTTTAAGTGAAACATATTTCTGCTCTCTCTTTATATAGCTTATATTTGATGTATTATATAGCTCTGCTCGCTTGCCTTATTTCCTGTGCTTATTGTCGATTTCCCGGCAGCCGCCTGCTCCTAACGGTATCTCTTTTCGCACACTTTTCCGCAATATTTGCCGAGTTTTCAGCGATTTATGATCCAAGAGTGGCGCGTTCCCAGCCGGCAATTGCAACGGATATAAACATTTTGCTCTGAACTCATTTTAGCCACACATCGTGAGGGATTCTGGCGAGGGGTGGAGGATGGAGGATGGGTAGGGGTATTGGGATTGGGCTAAGTCCGGGAGCTAGGGCTGGTCCAATGCTTATGCCCCTGCCTCATGATATGGCACGTGTCGTACTATATATTCTGTTTTTTTGCGGAACGCTTTTTATTTCGTGTGTCTGACTTGCCAAAGTCACTGCAATCCGGCGTGCTTATGTTTCACTTTTCACAACATAAATCCCCCGTAGAAGCTCGAAGAGCTGAAGCCACAGTTCAGTTGTGGGACCTATATGCACAGAGAGAAATTTAATGGTTAAATGGGAGAAAGTCTTAGAAATCCTAGGGATTAATAATATATTTTTCGTGGTAAGAATATTTAATTAATAAATAAAAGCTGATGGGAAAATTCTTTCTTAAATTTTTACACTTTTAAAATTCAAAATTACTGCAATATTTAAGTGTTAAAATTATGAAATAATTAAGCTCAATAAATGTAACTTGCTTACTTTTAAACTACTCTTCTGACTTATCAAAAAGGCATACATTTTTTACCCAAATTATCTCTTGGTAATTAAAGATGCTTACTTCTATTACGGAAAATTTTTAACCAGAATTTATTACATATTATTAATTTTGTTTTTAGCTCTCAACAGTTACAAATGATTTGCTCCAAGTGCATTTATATCTTTTCTAGCTGAGATGCTTCCAACTCGAGACAAACTTCAGCTTGCTGAGCTATTTATTTAGATACTCGGGAGCCAAGCTCCACTTCCCCCTTAGCGGCTTTGAGCCAATGTAAAGGAATCTGAACCATGCATTATCCCTATTATTGCTGACTGACTGGCAGGTGGGGCAAAGGCTTACGCTGGCTTCTGCTCGGCTAGCAGATAAATATGATATGCCGACTCAAACGACAAAATCATGAGTTTTAAATTTCCTCCCTCTCTGCTTTCCCTGCTGAGTTAACCACTCTTTAACCCCAACTCCACACCGTCACATCTCTCACCAATCCAACTCCCCCCCTTCGGGGACTAAAGTATTATTTAATTTTTTGCCCCACCACTTTCCTTTCCTTTGAGTATTTGCTGTTCTTTGTGTATATTTTTATTTTCCTTTCATATTTACAGAGTAATGGCCGCGTGGCCATATTAAAAATATTCTATATACATATTTAAGTGCATCTAGCCAGGGGGAGGGTGGGGCAGGGCAGGAGCGGCGCAACGTCAGAAACTTTGGAAATTATTACTTTGCTTTGTTTTGTTGTTGCCAGTCGACTGACTGCCCCTGGCCATGGCTTTGGTACTGGAAAAAAACACCGCTGCCCTACAGGCTAAATAAGGGCAAGTCCTTGAGCACCTGGCAGATCGGGAAAAACTATATATTTTTCTATAAAAACTTTAAATTAAAATTATAGAGCGCAAAGAGATGAAATAAATAAAAAAGGTAGAAAACAGTAAGCCCTTTAACGTTGATACTTCAAATGTAAGAATTTTATAATAATGAGGAACTAATATTAATATATTAAAAATAATAATTCATAAATAATAAAAATATCTAATTAATAGATTTGTTGATTATACATTTACCAACAAATATATATATATATATAAAAGTGTTTATGGTTTTTCAATAAGCAACAGAGTCCTTAGTATCTTAAAACAAAGATTAAACTTTCTTTTGCTAATATTTCTGAATTCACCCATTAAAATGAATTAATGAATATCTTAACCATATTTCTAGACCACTCTTAGTATTAAAATATGCTTTTAAATTACCAAATACAGTGTAAGTCTAATGAAGTGACCTTTAAAATGTCTTAAAACCTCAAAATCTAAAGCAATTTTTGTGCCGTAGCTCAGCCTTGGATCTGCTAGAGAAATCCTAGGTCCTAGCTCCTGGCTACCGCCCCTTTAACAGCTCATCCTTAGCCCCAACTCCAGCCGACTGCTATCCATTTCTGTGGCCTGCATTTCTACTTTTGCTCATTAATAACGTACCAAAATAGGAAAATAAGATACTCGGCGGGGAAGCCAAGGCGGTGGAGCAACCAAGTTGCAACAGCCACAGTGGCGAGTGGCAGCAAATAAGTAACAACTATACAGTATATATACGTAGATACGGCCAGCAACTGGCCGCAAAAAGTTGAGCGGAGGAGAACCAAGTCAAAATTGAATTATGAATATTTAAAATGTGTTTAAGCATTGCGGCCAAGGCGGCGGCCACATCTCATCTTCATCTTGAGGCCGACCGTGATGAAAATCCAATATAGATGGGGTTATAAAAGCCACATTTATTTACGGGAATGACTTTGCTGGAACTATCTTGGGTTAGGAAATATTTCCAGAAAATATTTAGACAGATAAAAAAATATTAGATACAAGTTTTGTGCACGGTTAGGTAAATGAATTTATTTTCTTAATATATTTCTAGCAAAAATTCTGTAGTTTTTGAATTTTTATTAATATATTAAAATTTCTGTTTATAGTTTTTAATAAAATATTAAAAAAAAATAAAGTTTTTTCTTATAAACACACCCTTTAAAGCCTGATCTGCGTGCAAAAACGTTTAAAAAAGATATAATTTCACGGATAAAACCACTTAAAAACTGTTTTCATACAGAAATAGGGTTTAGATTCTCTTACAAATATAGAATATGAATGTAAGCATTGAGATCTGCTCAAAATTCAACACCGAAGCAATTAATACGAAATGCGCCGGAAAAGTATGCTCTAAAAAATGCTCAAGCAGAGCAAACAACATGCAAGGCAAAGGACAAGGCTCACAGCTTAGGACTCGAGGCTTAGACGGGCGGCTGCTGGCCAAGTAAATGTCAAGTTGGCATAAATAATTCACCATTGCAGGCAGGCAGCAGCAGCAGTCGCTGTGGCAACATCATCAACATGCACAAACACACGTGGCAGGCTGCATTGTCCTTGCAGCATGCCTCATAAATTCGAGCAAATGTCTGTCACTCGCACACTCACTCACTCAGTCAGTTAGTCAGTAAGTCATTCAGTCAGTCATTCAGTCAGCCAGCCATTCAGGCAGTGAGTCAGGTCCGCTCGAGGTGAAAATCTTTGCACTAATGGCGCTGTTTTACATAATTGCCGTGACATTGTACAAATTTATTCAACTGCCAGCTGCAAGCTGAACCTGCAACCAGCAGACTACCTATGTGTGGCATGTGTGACCTCGAAATGGGATTTAAGGATATATACGAACTATAGACACTCTGGAATGATAAATATAAAAATATAACCATTTAAAGATGGATTTGTTTTTATTCTAACTAGAAATGTGAAGGAAAATTAAAAAATGTCAGCAGAATAATATATTTGTAAATGAAATTAATGATAATATTCAAAAATCTATAAAAGCTTTAAAAAATAAAAATATAAATGACCGAAAGAATGCCCTAAAATCTCATAAAAATCCTTAAAAATATATTACCCTTCACTATAAATTTAACCTTTGAAATATATGCCAAGAATTCAATTCGACAAAAATCCTTTTAAAAAAGATACTTCCACCTGACATCCAAATCATACAGACACAGACACTCCCCCGAGTCTCACTGACTTTGGACTTATGCAATCCTGGACTCTTAAAGAGGACAGCAAATAGAGGACGCAGCATGCTAGTATCAAGGATGAATTGCTTACTGCAACTCTGCCTGTCCTCTGCTCCTCTCCCGCTCACCTTTGACCCTTGTGTCATTGTTAAACAATGAAAATGCAGTAACAACCGGGTGCCTTCGTCTTTTGTTCTCTGTTAAAATATAATAAGTCAACAACAACACAAGGGCAAACAAACGGGCAGTGCCAGGGACACCAGGACACGCCAGGACACTAAGACACAAAGCCGAGGAACATATATGGTGGGCATGGTGACTTTCTGGCACCCACATTGCCTGACATCACATAGATGCTGCATCATTGTCACCTTGAGCTTTGGGTTATTGGGTTTTCACACTCACTCGTCCAGGAATCTGTCATTTTTCCCAGACCGCCCGTTGCACACGCCGCCCTTAAGGGATGCAGCAACAATGACCACAGCAACAGCTGAGGATAAATTGCTAGTTGCAACCGGAAGTTGCTGCAAATGAGAGCGTTTATTGGGGGATCTTGGTAGCATGATTTATGGTATTTTTGAGGGATAACGGAAGTGGCTTGGCAATTTATCAAACTTTAAAAAAAGGACTTAGTTAGATTTGGCAAAGGTATATTTATTTATCTGCAAAAGTAAATATTACAATACAATTTCAATAAATGTTATTCAATAAATATTTCTGAATAAATAAAATATGCAGCAATTAGTTGCTTAGTTGCAGTACCCCAAAATTCACTTTGAAATTTTAAAGGACTTAAACAAAGTTAAAGAAGAAAATTTCCAATGATATATTTATATTTAAGCTCTCGAAAGTACCCAGTCCTACACTCACTCGTACTGTAGGTCATGGTTCAGGGCAAGGGAGTGGGAAAAAGCACCTCTTCACTTCTTCACCCGTTCTCTTTTTCAAACACACTCAGA
Organism: Drosophila anomelani; assembly: GCA_035045905.1. Taxonomy (NCBI): domain Eukaryota; kingdom Metazoa; phylum Arthropoda; class Insecta; order Diptera; family Drosophilidae; genus Drosophila; species Drosophila anomelani. Next base: position 6,058,174 of record JAWNOO010000032.1, on the reverse strand, counting down.
GTCGAGTCCTTTCTCTGTTTTGTCCGTTGATACATACTATGTTTTATAGCTAAACAAACAACTTTGACTTTGAATTTCTTCTTGACCAACAGCAACACCCTAGCCAACACCCTCGTATCAAGCCATATCACTAGGCTTTGGAGGCAGCGTAGCCAAAGGCCAAGAGAGCACAAAAGTTGATAAATATTTGCTTTGTCAAAATATTTGGGAATACTTTCAGGAGTCGGCAGGATGTTTCATAGTGCAAAAATGGGGTACATTTTTGAGGGTGTGTGTGTGTGCGCAGCAGTTTCACGCCTTTGTGGGGTTTAGTTTTAATTGTGGCAATGAGATAGCAGCAGCCACAGGAGACTCTAGTGGCTTTTGAGTCAAAGTTTTGACCTTACACGTTGAACTATGATAGGGTTTTTAGGTTCTCTTTGGATATAACTCATCCCTATTTTACCTATTGCATCACTAGTTATCTTTAGCAGTTCCTCAGATGGATATAACACCTTGCTCCTGCCTTATTGCTGACTTATTCCTGCCTCAGTCACCCCTTTCTCACCCCTTAGACACCCCTTACTCACACCTTTTTCACCGCTTTTATCCACACTTTTCATTGCCATAAGCCATGTTTGTTATTAATGTGCATCTGTGTGCGTGCCAAGAAACATGATCTGCCAGTCGTGCCTCCCCTCATGCGTCTCCTTTCCCCTATCAGCTAGCCAGTTTTTAGCCAAACTACTTGACCATGCCATTTGACAGTAACCAGTAACCTCCTGGCCACCACCACAGTGCCCCCTCAGTAGCGCGTATTTATTGTGCATGGCACATGCGGCGCTCGCATGTTACATTTTATGTTTGCCCAGACTTATTTGTGCGAGTTGGATGTGTGTGAGGTGGATGTGCGAATGCAACTAACGCTATTTATGTTGCCCTCTGCACTTGAAGAAATAGTTATTAAATGGAAATATACATTTTAAATAAAAAATGGTAGAGGAAAAAAACCCAAAACTCTGCCAGAAGGAAACTGCCTTTAACTAAAGAGAATAAATTCTAAAATCTTTAACAAACTTATCATTTTTCCGGCCAGTGCCCGCCGTCTGGTGATTCGTGGTGGTCGTGTGTGTTTAGTTTTCGGCCACGTGCTTCGCATAATAATAAGCGGCATTCGGGCCGCTGCAGTTGAGCTGGCAGGACCACAATGCCACAAACGCCGCTCGCTGGATGCTCCTGCTGCAGGTTAAAAGCGCATTACAGCTGAACTTCATAAATTGCAATAGCAGCAGTACTAGAAGCAGCAGCAGCAGCAGCAGCAGCAGCAGCAGCAGTAGGGCTACAATGTTCACATGCCAAGCAGTTGGTTAAGGATTCCCCAAACGCCCTTCCCTCGCCGCAAATCCCCTTGTTCCTTGCCCCTGACTGCGCCAGGACTCATTCTCATTGCGAATTCCAACTGAGGCTGAGTCTCAGGCCAAATGCAAATTCAGCTTACAAAGGACACGCTAAGGGACCCGGGAGCACATGTCAAAGGGCCATGACAAAAGCCAAAAGGTACCCAAAGCTCATTAGTCGAATCGGTATGACTGGGTTGGGGGTGTGGCCCGAAAGTAAGTGAATGGCATTAAGCATTAAAACAGTTGGCACAAATTGACTTGACTTCCACAAAGCATCTAAAATAGGCTTTAAGAAAGGACATCGTAAGTATCAAGAGTCAAATTCATTAATGCAAAAATGTATCTAAAGTACCTGCACAATGCAGCTGCCTAACCTGATATTTCCATAACGACACAGGTTAAAACCCACTGAATGGGCTTCCGATTTGACAGCCAGGTAACCACGACAGCCGTCCATCATCGATTGAGTTGCATCAGGATCGATTTCAATGATACGCATCCGACAGACACATGTTACCGCTCGTAGAGAACCAGAAACCGGAACAGGAACAGGACTAAAAACAAGAGCTGCATTCTCCACGTTTAATTGACAGCATTTCCGCAAGGCCTCGTCCCTTTATCGTCCTTCAGTAGTACTACTACCATTTAGTCAATGATGAAAACAAAGCTCGCCCCCACGCCCTGCCTGGCCACTGAATTTATAATCAAGTTGACATTGCCAGCAGAGGTGGTAATGGAGAGGACGCCGGCACCGGCATCGGGAATGTGTGCGGTTATATGATAATTAAAACTCGAACCCCCGAAATGTGCGGCCAGAGGGCCTTTTGTTTATGCTAGTTCGTAACATTTTCTAGTCGAGAGCGCGCACAATTACGCAGGACAATGACACCCACTCACATGCATAATTGCGGGCTGATAGCGAGCAGTTTTGTAAACTGCAGATTTGTTCCTACCATTTGCCATATTTCTGTAACCGAAACCGGCACTGGCACAGGCATCGTCACCATCACTGGGATCCGTAGCCGAATCAGAATTTGAATTTGAATTTGAATTACCACCACGGCCATCGGTTGGCAGCGATGCGCTAATTTGAAATGCCACAAAGGCATTTTGCAGCGTCGTCTGGCGCGACGGCGGCGGCGGCGGCCATTGATTGCAATTATTTTCAGGGCTAGATCTGCAGCATCGGACGTAATTGCGACTCAATTGATACATTAACTGATTGGTCCCGGCCGGAAATCGAATTAGAGTCGATTAGACATTGATTCTTGGCAGGCGAATCCAAGTGGTGCAAGATGTCCTTAAAAATCTTGCGCTGGAAAATATTTTACAGGAGCCCTGGGGGAAGAATTAAAGTGTCTCGACTTTGCTATATCCTGGATTTAATGGATTACCGGCTTAATCATTAGGAAGTTTTCTTGAAACTTTTTGATTTGAATATCAGAAATGTATTGTAAATTTAATTCTGCAGCATAAATATTTCTCTGTCCACTTTCAGATATCTTTTTGAAGTATTTAAAGTCCTTAGGCTTTATGCAACAAATATTTATCCTTTATTCTTCTCACAATCGATATATACCCCATAATACCAAATATAAGTACAGGTAAGAGCCGTGAACCGAAACCGTTGAAACCTCAAAAACCGAAACCGAAAATGCACTCTCCCAGGCTCCACACACTCACGAAACAGGACACAGGACACTGCCGTTAATTCGCTGCTTCACACACTGACACACGCTGACATTGGCGCCGAAAATGAATTCAATTAATTAAATTAGTGTTCAGTCGCACACCAAATTGGAAATGGTAATGGAAAAGCGATAGTGGAAAAAGGGCTAAGAAAGTATTTATATAATCCCCCCGTTCAAAATCCTGCAAATTTCGAAAAATATATAAAACCTGTGAGCTTTAATATTGAAGTTTTTACACTTGATTTTAAATCTTTAGGGATTTCTGTAGCCGTTTTACACATCTGCTTGTGACTATAAACTTTTTAGCAGATCAAAAAACTACATCAAATACATAACTTACGTATACGTAATATACGTATACGTAATATACGGCGTATATAAGGCGTTGACTTTCCAGATTAAATTTGTTTTGGCTTTGTAGAAAATAGAAAGAAAACTCACATTTAAAGAGGAAAAAGTAATATTATTTCATGAATGCTATAAATAACCATTTACATTATTAATAAAATATGTATTTATACAATTTTTTCCCATCTTCCTTTAGTACCCTTTTATGACTACAAACATTAAAACCGGTTATAATGCAGACAACTCAATTATTAACTTCCATGAATGGCCGGCAAATTTTGCAAAAGCGACAGACATCCTTTACTTTTTGGTGTTTTTAACTTTTATTTTTTAATTCGCTGCCTCTCGCATTTCTGCTTCGATTTTTCATTGCCGGCAAATTGTATTAAACGTATATAATTAAGTTGGCCCAACTGGAGGTAATAAATTATGACCCACCGACGACGACGGAAACTTTTTCCGATCGCCATCCACCGACGCCGACAGACAAATCGAATTAGCGACAAATGTGCTCATTTTTGTTGTTGTTGTGCGTTGTGTATGTGTTAATGTTACCAATTTAAGCTCATTCCAGGCCTGATGAAGGGTTTAAATGGCCGGCGGCGGAACCCATGTTAAATGCTAATCCCTAACAGCTGTTCCATAAGTCAAGTGAGATGTCATGCAAGCAGCGGACCGAGAAAAAAAAGGTTTTTATAGTCGACGTTCATCATGGCATGAATTACGGGGCGTCAAACTGTCAAGCACCCAGGACCCCATCCACTTCAAGCAAGACAGATGAACTAGGACTCTTTTTCCCTATATGTAGGTTAGGCGTGGAGGGGGGAGGCTCTACTATTTCCCGGTGACTATTGCTATTCATAAAAATTGCTCAATTCCGCTGGCGTTTGCTGGTTTACGCGGGCTTCCTTTTTTTTCTGTATTTTTTGTTGCCAGGCTTTGTTTCATTTTATCACGAAAAACACCCCCTCTGGCAGAGATTTTTCATGCAAACAAGTGATATTTTTGTTGACAACCCCTCCACAAAAAAACACACACATTTACCCCCTAACATGTTAGGCTGGCGAAGGGAGTGCATCAACCCAAGTGGGTTGAGTGGCTTGTTTATACTGCAGCAGGGCGGCAGCCAAAAACGCAGTCAACCGGCCAGAAACTGCGCTTAAAACTGCCGCTAGTTTGTTTAAAAGAATTATGCCTAAAATTATGCGATGCCATGTGTGCAGGACCAACGAAAATGTTGGAGAAAAAAATCCAGTAAAAATATTTGCACAGTTGGCAAAAATTTCACAGGCCATAAATTACTATTTGATTCAATTTTTGGCCCGCAAACATATGTCCTTATAGTATACAAAGAATCCTAATAAAATAATAACAATATTTAGTTGCAGCTGCAGCAACAATTTGTGCAACAGTTGCAAGTTTGCACATAATCTGTATTCCCTAGAAACCACATAAAAAGATTTTGTTCAGTAAAAACTAACAAGACTTTAGAAATACAAACAATAAATTAAAGTCAAGAAAAACTCAAGGGAAATAGAAAGCCATATATTTTCCAGGAATAATTAATATGCTTCCGAAATACTTAAAGTTCTTCCTAAATACATGCATTATTTAATATTATTTATTAATCTTTGGCTTAGACACTAAACCCAACCAAAGATAAATTAATAAAATTATTAATGAAGCAACTGACGCATTTTAATGGGTTTTAAATTATGATTATCATGGGTTTTATTGCCCTATTAAAATGGTAGAATTTCAACCAAAAATGAATTACTGCTGACGGCAGGCACTTAACATCTTAAATAAGTTTTTGGCTGCCACATAAATTTTGCAAAAGTGCATTCCTCACCTGAAGCGGCGGCGCCGCAATGTATGCAACAAGTTTATGCATCCGCACACGCAAGTTGATGCCACCGAGGAGGCGATCCCATAAATTAAACTAGCTAAAACCGGGGCCAGGGCAGGGGCAAACGTCACAAAACCAGAGAAAAAGGCAGATGGCCAGGACAAACTCAGTCCGCAGAAGCCGCAAACATGCAGAGCCAACGAAAAAAAAAGGCCGAGGAAAGGCTCTGGGATGGGGGACACCCAGCGAGTGCCGCACCAACTAAGCACGTGTCAAGTGTGTGGCCCAAGTTTTAATTTGCCCAACGCACCCGCCAACAGCCCCCAACCCCTAAACTACACTGGAAATAAAATTATATAAGAATTGACATCTAAAAATAAGAAGTTCTTCCTACTAAATCATAATAATTTCCTCTAGAAAAAAGGCTCAAAATTGGTTTTAAAAATATAAAACCTCTCTGGAATATCTTATACATATTTTATGTATACAAAAAATCAATTTGAAAACGAATTATTCCAGTTTTTAATAGAATATTTACCCTAATTTATATAGTTACATTTTTATCTCTGTGGATCTGCTGCAGGATCTCGATGCCTGACGCTGAGTAACTGTCAGGCCCGTTGGTCCCTTCATAGCTGGAGAGCCGCCTTGATGTCTGACAATGTCATCAGTTGCAGCTGACGCAGCAGTAGCAGCCATAGCTATGGCAGATATAGCAGATATAGCGCTGCCAGAGCGGCAACTGTAGAGGAATCCGCAGTAGCAAAGGCAGCAGCAGTTGCAGCCGAGTTGCACACGCATCGCTCGCTTTTTTTAGGGACTCTCTCTTAAATCTCGTTGGTGTGAACTCTACAGGGTATTACAGGGATTGATGGGACTTGAAATGTCAGAAGGTATCTTTAAACGAGAAAAAGCTTAAAAGTTGTTTGTTATATTTAAATTTATTCCTAAATGTCAAATTATTTAATTAACAAATAAAAACTAAAATCTCACCTTAAAGCAGAATTTTACCTGGCAATTTTTTAAAGGATCAGTTAAGCACTTAATTACGATTAGTTTGAAGGTAAAATTTGTAGCAAATTCTAGTTTTAATGTTACTATTTTCAAGGATACTCCACAAATCTTTACCGTCTTTTCACTTTACCTACTTCTGTGTGGGTTGAGAGTGTGGTGTCTATGACAAGTGGACAAGTGGGTGTGACTTTCAGGCTCTTTCTGGCCCCTCACTGTTTGCTGGATGAAAACCCTGAAGGGGCAGCAGATAAAGCGAGGCTCGCCTGGACGCTGTCAGTTTGCCAGTCAGTCAACCAGTCAGTCCCTCAGTCCTTCAGTCAGTTAGCAAGGACTCAACTGTGGAGGGGGGGGATGAACCCCTACTCCAACGACGACGTCATTTGCTGCGTGTTGAATTGTGTTTTCATTTGAGTTTTGTGCGGCGCTGATTGCCACATGCCTCAATGACATTTCATTTATTAAGTGGGCGAAGTCCAGGATACGTCCTCCTCATACCATACCCCCCGGATTTTTGCAACTCAGCGCGGCAGCAATTAACTATGCAAGAACCCTGCTGACATCACCCCCGTGTAAGCGATACACCGATGCCGAGATACCGATCAGAGGTGGGAGCGGTGTGGACAAATCCTGAGAGTCATCATCATCGTCCTGTGACCCGCCTTTGATTTGTTTTGCAGGAGTGCGCGAATGTGTTACTTATATCCGCTACAAAAGAGCATTTGCATATCAAATGAATTGTAACGAGCATGAAACAGGCAAAAATAACATCGGTTGCCGGGGAAAATAACATCCTTCAGTCCTTCACACCAACCAGGTACTGGGTTCCCCCCGTCGATCCCTTTTAGCCAGCTGAAATATAAATGTTAATCCTGGCGGCGTCAATTGCAAAACGTTCAACGTTGTTGACAGCCAACGGATGTACACAGCCCAAGACCTGGTCCTGGAAAACAGGCACAGAATACAGGACCCAGGACGCAGGACACAGGCACAAAGTTTCAGGTCCAATAGCCTGCACAAGGGGAAAATATTAAGGTATTAGCAGTGGAATTTAATATTATTAGTCAAATATGAAAGCTATTATTTGATATTTATATAGTTCATAATAAATTTTTTATTGAAAACGTAATATTTATATCAAAATGCCTTTAAGTTTTCATATTTAAAGTTCAGATTTATTGCTACAATAATAATTATTTATTTTAAATAATAATGTTTAAATATTAATTTCAAGAGAAGAGAAAGCATTAATCTCTTAAATAAATCATACAAGAAGAATGAGTTTTAAATATAAAGTTTATATTTAATTTTCATACGAAATTTTTATTACAAACAATTAAAATATAAATATTTAATTAAAATCCCTTTATTTTTGATCATTTTATTCAATGACTTCCATTTAAGTTATCTTTATTCCTCATCCTGACCATTTATTTTCCCTCAGTGTGACATCCTTGGTCCGGGGCCAGTGTGTCAACGGGTTTTTAATTGATTTTCATGGCTGCAGTTTTTGATTGTGCTGATTGACGCATCAAATGAAGTGACTTCGTCCGTTCGAAAGGACGATCCGGATCCCGGACGGCTGAGGTCCACTCCCGCCTCCGCCTCCGGCCATGTGTCTGATGTCTGGGCCATATCAGTGACGAGACAAACAGCAGAGAGCACCAGGGAAGGAGCACGAGCTGCCATACAGAGCCAACAGAGCAACGCCCAGGCAGGCAGGCAGGCCGGCCGGCAGGCAGTAATTAAATTTGTCAGCCAGGACAAAACGTTCGCCACTTTTCGACCTACCAAGTGCTCAACGTGGCGTATGCGTGATGCGATGAGCTCCAAAGGACCTTGTGTGTGTGAAGAGAGGGGAATGGCGGATGCGAATGCGAGAATGCGAATTGGGATCGCAATCGAGATGCTGTTGTTATTGCATTTTAATCACTGCATTCAGTAAACTCAGTGTGTGTCCACACAGAGTCTCTCCTTTCACCCTTTTTGTAGCTCCTTTTGCAAATATGAATAAATAAGTGACCGAAGACTGTGTGTATCAATGATTCCGACGAAAAAATAAATAAGTAAATCAATGAATGAATGAATGCAGACCTAATTGAATGAGTTTATTTTTTCTGTTATTTTCGTTTGACATTGGTCACTAATGAGCCGCCAGTGACGTCATTGCTGTTTGCTGCCCACAAACTTGAAGGTGGAAATCTGAGCGAAAATCTGTGAAATCGGAGACTCAATTTAAAAATCATTATGAGCGCACATTAAGCGTAAAAAATTAATGAGCAAGTTGCGTCAACAATGAGCTAGAAGCCAGGAGGATATCCCTCCAGGCATGGATGGATGTGTCCTGTATGTGTGGGTGCAAGGTGCGTCCTCTGCTGACTGCATTATATCCTGCTGTATAACCTGGCTTCAGTTTCATAATGGTGGGAAAAAGGAACAGCAAAAAAATATAAAAAAAACGCACATACAAAAAGTAGCAGGAAAATGAGGAAGGAAATCCTCGAACAGAAGCAACAAGGGGGCTGAGAATGCCCCCGAAGGAGCAGCCTCTGCTAGGATGTCGACTTGAATGGCCGCAATGGCATTGGGTTTCGGTTAACGGTAATAGACGTGAGGCACTCGGCGAGATCCTTGGCAAAAGCACGACGAAAGCAGAGACCTCCATCAAAAAGGGGAAGGGAAATTTCCAAAAAAAAAGGAAAAGAAAAAAAAATACTAAAAGTAAAAATAAGCAGAGAGAAGCAAAGAGACCTATCAGGAAGCTGTTGGTCTCCTTTGAGCAAGTACTCGTATGGATTCCGAAATATTAAGTATACGCCTTGTTGCCTGAAATTACATAATGACTTGAGGAGAATTCTGAACTTTCATGGTTAAATATATGTTTAGTTTGTTAAATTTTGGTCTTAAAATTCCCCATATTCCCCTATAGCTAAGCCTCTGTCCAACTCCACGGGCACAAAGTCTACAACATCGTTTACTTTGCCTAACAATATTTAGTTTGGCAACAAAAGTCACAGGCCCACCGCACCCACATTCAACACCCACCCACATCCACACACCCCCAAAGGACCAAAAAGGTGAAAGGAGCATGGGAAGCAGACAACTCCTGCAGCCTGGCCACTCTCCTAACAACTCATTTGGCACTCATCAGTAGGTCAGGGCATTGCTAATGCGACATATCCTTGGAATCCAGCACGGGATCCGTTTAAATTGTTGAGCTTCCCTTCAGACGACGGTTTGGTTCTTCGTCTCCGGCTTATTCCGCATGCTTGTCACGTTGGCCGGCGCTGAAAGGAGACACCAAACGGGGGCCAGAAGTTTTTTCTGTGCGTGCCCGGACAGATTGTGCTCGTTGGGATCTCCTCTCCGGATGAAAGGAGGATAGCTGGGGTGTTGTGTGCGTGCGTGCCTCTGTGCTCTTTGTTGGTAATTACCTCAAGTTGGTCATTTGATGATGCGCAAATCCCGTCGAGCTCTGTGATTGCGGATGCAGGTGGAGCTAAAGAAGGGATGGATCCCCAAAATGGTTGACAAAAGTTCGGCGACGGATTGAATCCACAGGTGTGTGTGTGACCCAGAAGCTAATTGCCGTTAAGTGCCGGGGAAATCCTCGAGTGTTTGATATTTTCAACATAAATAATCCCCATTGGTAAAGCGTTTAACCTGAGGTCCATGCCGGATTCCCAAACAGCTTTAAGGCAGGAACAAATGCACAGAGAAAAGTGCTTTTAGAATCTTAAGGACATATTAAAAACATGCTTGCTGATACGATTTTTTTCATAGTTTTATAAAAGAAATACTGTAAGAAATTTATCGATTTTAAAGCAATTAAAAAGGTGTCTACAAATGGTTTTTAAAACATTTTATACTCATCCCTTTTTTCGCTGTGCAAAGGTGTGAGCTGGTGCCAGGCCGCCGGGCGCTTTCCCACCGCATGGTCAAAGTGCTTTTGGTCGCTTGGACCACTTAAGCCCGGCGCTTTGGTCATGCTGGCCAACGCCATGCCACCCCTTTCGAAATCATCCGTTCACCCCCTTGGAAAACCACCTTGCCAACTCATCACCGCCTGTTTGGGGTTCGCTTTTTCGGCGGCAGCACGTGCAGGTGGAAACTCGTGCTGCGCCCTGCTGCTCCTGCTTTTGCTGCTCCTTCGGCTACTGCTTGTGCTCCTGCTGCATCCCATCATCCCTGACATGGATGCGGACTAGCTGAAATGCAGCTAACGAACCGCAATTGCGGTCACATTTCATGAGAACGCGCATGCCGCCCGCTGGACACTAAAACTCGCCCCGGGGCTAACACACGAATGGATGGCCAGTGTAGAGTCAGGGCCCACGGACGCTGGACGACTGATTCAATTTGCAGCCAGAGACAGGCTTTTAGTGCACCAGTCCCCAGTGCACCACTGCACTCCCATACCCATACCCAAACCCATTCCAGCCCCCTCTGTGGATATCATCAAAAATTAGCTTGTTTGGATGAGAACAGTTCGGCGGGTTTCTGGTGTTCCCAAACCCAAAAGCATTTTAAATGCATGTGCATGAACTTCCAACAGAGTCTGAGGTCGTAGGTCGGAGTCCCTGGCCAAGTTCACACAAGAGCAACAGGTATATGACAGTACAATTAACCTGACTGAATTTAAAATGAGCCCCAAATGAAGCACTGGCCAGCAAAGTAAGGATTGTCCGAATTAAGCGAAGGGCTGACAACGGGAAGAGGAGAATGTGTGGCAATTAATTTAATTACAATTCGTTTAATTGTTCAGATAAAATGTTACTTTAATGCGGTTTTTTAAATGAAGAGTTCTTTAATGTAATTGAAATGTGGATTTTTATATTATTATTCTAATAATTGGCTGCTAAAATGATTTTCCATAGTCTCCATTTTTATTTCTACAATTTTATTGTATTTTAAAGCAAAAATAACTCATTTATTAATAACGGCTTAATGGGAATTAAATGAAATCGTATACAACAAATTATCTAAAACATGCAATCCTTTAAAGAAAGCTTATTTGGAATGTATTCAATTTGATTTACCAGTTTTAGAATTTGATTTGAAGTTTTTAAAGATTATTTAAATATTTTTAATCAAAGGAAATACCTTAATATAAATATTTTTAATATAGCAAATTAACCACAATACCCGAAATTAATCATTTTAGCTATTACTTCTTTCTTCAAACCTGTAGCGCAGTGAAAACGAATTTTAAAGTAAAGTCGCCAAAGGATCCTTCTGTTTTTTATCCCAACTGCCTCATCACACTAAACGTAATGAGCAAATTAGGCAGGGAAAACTATTTGGAGGACAGCTGAGAGGGGGGACATAGTAGCATCCGAAAGATGCTGCAATAATTATGCAAATTTCACTTAGGTCCATCGTCTAGCCAAGACGGCAACCGGCAGCAGTGACACCTTTTGCCAGGACCAAGGCAATTTGCAGTCGGTGTCTGTCTCCGTGAAACGTGCGAAAGGAACAGGCCGTGACCCATGCACCTCGTAACACCCGATGACCCCTAGCCACACCCCCACCCACCCACACAAAACGTAAGCGCATTTTAATGATCTCATTTATGCTAATCTGCCAACGCTTGAATCTGTGTTCACGCACAAACACAGCGAGAGTGAGAGAAAACCACAAGCAACGGGGCCGGGGGAGCTGAGGGGTCTGCGGGTTGGAAACTAACTGCCACCGGCTGCTAATGCTAATGAAGTCTAATTGAATTTCGGACACTTGACACGTCCCACAATCTCTGATCTCTTGTTGACACGCTGGCAAGGGGGGGCAACGGGCATAAAACACAGGCACAGTCTTTAAACCGGCAATTAAGTAACAAATGTGTAGAGTCCCGATATTGATATTAATCTGCTTGTATCTTGATGTGGTTTTGTGGTGTTATTAGAATGGGATTTATGTTGGTAAGAAGCACTTATTTTTATTTAAAATTAAACATAAATAGTTTTTATTTGGGAAAGAAATTTAGACATTTTCTTTAGCTTTTCTTTTTAAATTTTATCAAAATTAATTTCATAGTTCCTAGAAACTATCCTTGTATAATTATTAAAAGACGATAAGCTTTAAATTTAAAAGTATTTTATTAGTTTAGAGCTAAATATATCCTTATACCTTTTTTCCGCTTAATTTCCCTAGATCCTTTTTAAATCAGACTTAAAGTAATGTTTGACATGACGGGTCATACACAATTCCCGTGACCGACTCAGTCCACCCAATCGTCCGTATCCGTATCTGAATGATGTGCGTTGTGCCAGTGGGTATCCGTATCTGTCCGGCTTCATCTGGACGGATTCGGGCTCGTTTTCCAGCTGCTATCCAACGGAGTCAACATTTGCGTTTTTGCGGTTGTGGCGGGCATAAAATTTCCTATGCATTCGACCGCATTGAAAATTTCTCGTAATATTTGATTTGATTTTTAAACAAAAACGCTGCTGCCCACGCTTAGTTAGAGCCGAGATGATGGGGACCGGGGCTCGGTTCGGTGGAGACACTGGCAAGTGACGAGCGTGTTGGTCAGACTGACATATTGATGAGGGGATAGCAGGATGCCAGGATGATAGCAGGACTCGCTGGGTGAATTTTGCTTTTATTAGCATGCCACTACAGTGTGTGTGGTGTGTGTGTGTGTGTCTGTATAGCAACAACAAATCAGAATTATTTGACAACGCAGCTAATTTACATGAGAGAGTGCAAAGGGGAAGCCCCGGCATCAGATACTCAACCCACTCGTATCTCTCGTATCCCCGACAGGCTGCGGCTTCTGTCTGCGGCTTCTCCTCCTGCTGCGGCGCCAGTAGAGCCATGGATCTCGGCCTGAAACTGGACCGAGAGTGGAATGCGGCATCTCTGTCCCTTGGCCTCGTTACCAAATCGTCGAACAGCATTTTAAGTGGCGGCAAAAAGTTGAAACCGCTTTCGACTTGCGTTCAATTTCATTTAATTACTTTGGCGTAAATTTCGAAACTTTATTACCGATGCGGGAGGGGGTGGGGGGGAGGCGGGATCACAAAAAAAGTTTAACCGATGTGGAAATTACTCTGGGAATTGCTTAATTCGTTGTAATATATCGTGATATTTGCTTTTAATACAGTAGCTTTGTCAGAAAATCAAATAAACTTACTTGAAGTTACAATTACTTAATTATCTTATATGTGTGCTGCTAAATAAGCAGTTTTAATTATTAGTAAATTAATTATATTATTAATTAAATTTAAAATATTGATTAAAAGATTATCTAATGGTTTCAAACAATTTTTATTATCACCCAAAGTGTTGCGTGCGCCAAGACAGCACAGAGAACAAATATAGATAATTAAATAAGAAGAAATAAAAAAAAAACTGATAATTAATATGGACAGCTGGCATGATATATAGTCATTAAAATCCACCACATTATTTCTGTTAAATTTATTAAAAATTGTTATTTTTTATAAGTTTCTTTAGACATAATCAAAAAAAGTAAATAGTCCAAAGAAAAGCTTAAAGTCTTTCTTATCGCAGACATTAGAGGGAGGCGGCAACAGCATGAGTAATTCGAAAAATAAATGATAGATTCCAACACAGCATAATCAGCATCAATGCTTGGTTAGGTTTTGAGACAACAAAAGAGAGAAGAAGTGAGTGGGAGAGAGTGGGCGTGCGATCAGTGAAAGCGTGACAAAGGAAAGCCCCGCTGCCACGCGATAATGCATATTATTTATTACACATCCGCATATGTATAGTACATATATGTATGTACGGTTTACATATGTCCGATATGGATGCAAAACATATGTAAATCAAGGGGCAGATAGTGCTCGGCGATAACAGGGCCTGATTCCTATCTAAACTGTAACAGGTGCCCAGCAGACTCGAGATACGCGATCCCGAGATAAAATTTATTGATAAGAGGAGGTTCGGGTGGGGTGTGTAGGACGCGGGGGAAATGGGGCGGCAAGAACACAAAGCTTAAAGAGAGCGTCACGCAGGAAAGCTTCTCTGCGCTGATTGTTATTGTTTACGCGGTCACTCTCTATGTCTCTCTGACTTTGGGGCTCGAGTTTCAATTTAGTCAATTTACCGTTACCGCAACGGTTGCACTTGATGAACGGCACCGAACGAACAGCCGAACTGGAGCCGTGGAGCAGTCGAAGCGGCAGCCGAAGCAGGAGCCGAGCCACCTCGATAGGTTCATCCTGGCTCCATGACGAGCTGGTAAGTTTGGGAGCCTCAGTTGTGGCTGGACCGCGAGCCGCGATCGGTCTATTTGTCCCCTCTCTCTCTCGCACTGGCGTGTGTTTGTGTCTGTACCGCCCCCAAGCACTCTCCCCAAACTCTCACTCTCACTCTCACTGTGCCTCCCCACCCACGCTATGTGCTTTTGTTGTGAATGAGACCTGTTACTACAGCCATTACTTTCGCCCACCCGCCTCACGCGCTGCTCCCGCTCCCACTGTTGTTTTGTTGACGTTTGTCTTTGTCTGTCATGTATCGGCATAATGCGGAGAGCTCGTTCTGTTTCATCAATCGCATCAACGGGAATGCCAACAACGATGAACTGCAGCAGCCAGGAGAGCATGAGCCCACCTCCGCCCTCCTGGATTACTGCAAACGGAAGGTGAGTCTGAAACTGCTGGTTTCGTGTGGGTGTGGTAGCATAGCGATGGCATCACACTGACCGCCACCCGCGGCTCGTGGATTACTCAACCAACGAATTGTGGAAACTAACATGTCTCCTTTCTACACAGTTCCTCCGTCCCTATGTGGCCATCCTGACGCTGGTGGGCCTTAATCCCATCTCCACGGACATGAGCAATGTCCGGGCCTGCTGCAGCTACGTCCAGGCGCTAATGGTGCTATTTGTGCTGATGCTCGGCTATGTTTTGCGGTACATCTGCGGCTACAGGTATGTAAGTGCGACGCCGCTGCACAGCGAAAAACCTGGTGGCATAAATCACTTGTCAATATATTTTGTAGAAATTTACTAGCTGTCAAAACAAAAATACAACAAATTCCAGTACGATTATCACGTAGCTTAAGCATTCATTTCTGACTAAATCACTTGTATGTCTTCGTTACTCTTTTTCTTAAACTATATTTTGTTATTTATTACCTTAAACCCATTTCGAGTCACAAATGATTTATGACCTATAAAAAACCGTTTAATTTCCTTTTTACAGAGGCGATCGTGGCTTTAACAGCTACCGGGATATCAGACCCATCACCAATGCAACCGATGGCGGAGCATTTACTCCAAACACCATTGGCGAACTCCTATTTGGCTACATCGTACCCAGTGCCTTCAATATGATGGGATTCGTATCAGCCGTCTTAGTATGCAAGGTTATTGACCACGAACAGCTTCAGAACCTGATCGAGAGGGTATTCCTGATGTCCGCCAAGCCGAAGAGACTCTGCCGTATGTTGTGGTTCTTCTTGGGAGTGGCACTGGCCCTTCTGATTCTGCTATTCGTCTACGCCTGCTGCGTGGTGGTGATGCAGCCTGCCCAGATCGTGAAGGTGTCCTGGCTGGCCGATGTCCTAACCGACTGGGAGACAGGGCTGCGAGTGGGTCTACTAATCACCATACTGCTGCAAGATCTAGTGGAGATCATCATACTGAGCAACTACTACATCGAGTGCTACTTGCTAAGAATGCATCTGGAGACGCTGTCACATAAGCTGCTGATGCATTCCATTGACTCACTGGACTGGATGAGGGAGGTCCTGGAGTTCCGTAAGCTACTGGAGCGTCTAAATCAACACGTATCCATTCCTGTGTGCTTCCTGATTGTGATGAATTTGGCATACGCCTTTGCTGGACTGGTGTACCTCTTCAAGGACTTTGATTTCCACTTTTGCGCCTTGAAGCTTGTCCTGCTGAACATAGCCAATGTGGTGCTGTGGCTATTTTTGGGATTGCTGCCCTTCTTCGTGGCATCCTCGGTGACTAGAGTGTGCCAGAATGCCCAGGCGAACGGCCATCAGATACGGGTTCGTCCCTTTGTTTACCATAATACCTCGGCGGAGGATCTCAACTCGACGCTGCTCTTTGCTGCTTCACTGGACATGTCCGCCAAACTCTTCCGGATGCCCATCCAGCCGAACTACTTATGCTTCGCCATTCTCGTGGTGGTCATCGTAATCCTCACGCTGGGCATGTGCCTGAATCTCACCGCCCTGGGCAAAATGTAACCATGTACTTGTACTCCAATATAATAATAAACTACTATAGTATTTGTCTAGCTTACAATCTTGCGGACTGGTTGACTGGCTGTCTGGCTGCTTAGCAATTTATTTACATGTGATGGCTTTTGTCTACTAAATTAGCTACTTATTGTTACTCTAAGGATTAGTCTCAGTTGCTGTATCGATTGCTTGATCTAAATACAATTATGCACTTTGGTTTTCAAATCGAATGTGCCTCGTCCACATATGTAGGTCTTATATGCGCGGCTCTCGTCCTTGTCACCAGCCCAGCCACGGCGGATGGTTGATCTTGGAGGGCGGGGTGAAGGTGAGGTTGACGGGTATGTTGATTAAGGCTTGAACCCGCTTCAGTCGCTGCAGCGTCGACCGAATGATGACACCGTTCTTGCCGAGCAGAAAGCCGGCCGGTATATTTGCATCCCTGTAGGTGTTGTCATGTATCATCTCAATATAGTGCTCAAACTCCGGCGAGCTGGGATTGTATTCCGTAACGATTGCGCCCAATGCGCCTGCCGCCTCTGCATGTAGCGTCTTGGTGAGAAAGGAGCACTCCCTAAAAAGAAGAGAATCATTAAAATAAAGTCATAAAGAAGTTTTTGGTAAAACGCTTCAAGTCGAGGTACAATTAAAATTTGATTTTCAAAGTCTATAAAGCGATATAAAGATTTCCTAGTCACCCATGAAGGTATAAGCTCTCAACGCACGTAACTTGATTGTGACAGCCTGGTAAAATGATAAATATTAAGTATTAAAATCGCTGAACTTGACGGAAATCAAAATATTTCCACGGGTAATACAAATGGCCTTGCCTTGTTGGTATAGGTAAGGTAAAACCTACTGCTGATAGTGAGTATATATGCAGCACCTCTTAGACTTCCTATCCCAAAAGATAAGCCCTATTAAGGGGGCGAATCTATAGGCAGTTCTCACCCTCGATCGATGAGCGCGACTCCGCCATTGAGATCGCGGGCGTTCCGAATCTTCTGGCAGGCGCCCGGCGGATCCGTGAGGACCAGGGGCACACCCTCCAGCCGCTCCGAGAAGGCGGCGCCAAAATCCTTGGCCGGTCGCAGCCGGTATGTGTACTCCAAGTCCGTCGGCGAGATGATTTCAAAAAACACGTCGCCGGCTATGATGTCCTGCGTGGTGATCGGTATAGAGATCGTGGTGCTGGCTCCGATGCAGCGGCTCAGTGTGGCGGCAAGCACTAACCAAACAATTAGCATTTTGGCCACGCACGCATAACTAACGTAAATATTTTTGTGCAAAAAAACAACAAACTAATTCTTAAGGCGCAAGTGATGGGACGTTAATAAATGGGTCCCGTCGTCGATATTATTGGCACTTGCAAAACTATCCAAACATCGGCTCGGTCCAGCTCTAGCGGCCAAAACACACTCGAATACCCCTTGTGCTTTAATCGATAACCTACTTGTAATTGGCTAATTCCTAGCCAATTTTGGTTTTCCAAATTATATAGAATATCTGAAAATTGTCACACTTACTGGCAATACTTTTATGAAATATGTTATTTTTTTAGTTTTTTGGGTCTTGGCATTGTCTGCACTGTGATATTTGCTGAAAATCTAAAACATAAACAGGTTTTCATTAAACAACCCTTCGGCTACCGGCATCTTGTACAGCATAACCTTAACGACCTCAAGGTAATCGATTATTAGGGTGATTTTTTGCAATTCGTTTTTAAGAACTTATAATTGATTGTATTGTGCAAATTCAGAATCTGCAGCCTAACAAATGATTCATTTTCTCAACAACTTAAATATCTTTTTAACTGATAGTACCCCTAACGCGGTAGTCGATAGGCGCCAATAAGTCTCTAAAAATGCCATCCCCACGGGCACACTGGGTATGCGTCAGCAAAAGGTCCCAAAATAGCCTGCCTTGAATTGGGTTATGTATGTCACCTTATATTATGAAAACTTATCTCTATCAAACCCAAGTGCAATATTCAAAATGGAAAATGAAAATCCGGATTCTAAGGAACGAAGTAGGCCTCGTAAAGTACTTGGGCAGGCAACAAAGCCAGGCTTTTCAGTTTTCGTTTTGACTGCCATTTCGCCGCATCTTAAACCAATGTGCACCGCGTGGAGGACCAGTGTTGCAATTATCCGCATCCGAAGCAACTCTGACTAATACTCGATACCCGTCGACTTGGTACTCTCGGCAGCCATTTTAACTTTTGGCGTCGAAAATATACGGCGAGGAAGGAAATTTGCCGGAGATCCTGTTCGTCTGTGTGGTTTTTTCGCATCCAGCGCAAGCAGTGTGTAGTGCTCGAGTGAGTGTGAGGAAGTGAGGAAGCAGCAGCAGCAGTTGAGGAGCGATTTTAGTCTTGTGTGAGGATCCGAGAAAAAGCAAAGAAGCGGAGATGTCGATGTCTGCCACGTGCTACAAGTGCAACCGGCCGGGCCACTTTGCCCGGGACTGCAGTCTCGGCGGCGGACCTGGCGTCGGTGGAGGCGGCGGCGGCGGCGGTATGCGCGGCGGCGATGGCGGCGGCATGCGCCGAAACCGGGAGAAGTGCTACAAATGCAACCAGTTCGGGCACTTTGCACGTGCCTGCCCCGAGGAGGCCGAGCGGTGCTATCGCTGCAACGGCATCGGGCACATCTCGAAGGACTGCACCCAGGCGGACAATCCGACCTGCTATCGCTGCAACAAGACCGGCCACTGGGTCCGCAACTGCCCCGAGGCTGTCAATGAGCGCGGGCCGGCCAACGTGTCGTGCTATAAGTGCAACCGCACCGGACACATCTCCAAGAACTGCCCGGAGACCTCCAAGACTTGCTACGGCTGCGGCAAGAGCGGACACTTGAGGCGCGAGTGCGACGAGAAGGGCGGACGGAACTAGGCCACCAAGACTAGGACCACCCCCAAAAATATATAATCATCGAAGGAGGAATGCGAAATTTCAACACGAAGAAGAACAAGTTAACGAAGATTATGATGATGAAAAAGAAGAAAGATGAAAAAACATGAAAAACGAAAAATCAATTTGCTACAACATTCACATAAGCCAGCCATCAGCAACAACAACAGCTAAGCAGAAGCCGAAGCAAAAACAACAGCAGCAGCACCCACGTCAAGATCGATTCAACACCCATCAAACCGAAATCCATACACTTCAGCCATCTACAAGACATGAATCCATGAACTATAATATCATTACCAATCCCAATCCCAGCTAGTAACCATCCCATCTCTGATTCCAAAAGCTGAGCCTGCAGCGCGGTGCCAACAACGTCCCGAGAAGTGTGAGAAACTTTCCGAAGAAAGCTGAGCGGAAACTAGAGACTGCAGCGACCGAGAGAGAGAGAAAGGGAGGAAGAAAGGAGGCGAATATCGTGGATCGGGGAGCGCGCAAAGGTGCGAGAAGAAGCAGACAACGACGATAGCCAACGGCAGCTGTGCAGCCGAGGGAGCAGATGACGCCGACGAAGAGGAAGACGATGAGACGGATAAGGAGAATGAGAGGAGACGAAGCGACGACCCAATTTGTAAGATGAGACTAAGCCACAACAACACCAACACAGCAACAACAACAAGAGAATTCACCAAGCAAACCACTTTATTATAATTATATATATGATTATGCTGCAAAGTGTTTGAATTTACTAATTAAAATTATAACGAATGGAACTATATAAGATTATATAAAACAAACATAAAAGAAAAAACAAATACCTTAAATTACTATATAGAAGCGAAAACAAAATTAATAATTTTATCCTATTGGGAGTTCCACAGAGAAAAAAAAAATAAAAATAAAAAAACAGAATCGGAAGAAAAATCGTAAATAAAAATGATCAAAAACAAAATCAAAGATGCAGAGGCGAAGAATCCACACGTTACTACTCTACTCTGACTCCATCCAGCTGCTGCCGGCGAGGCGAGCCTTGGCGAGATGTAACCAACCACTTACCCCACCACCCATCACACCATCCCAAGTAACCCATCAAGAAATCAAATCGCCCGGCAAGATCTCTCGAGCGGGGTAGCTAGCTATGTAGCGAATAATGCTGAGGAGGAGAGCCGAAAGGGGGCAGCGCAAAAAAGCAAGAACAGAAAAGCAGACTAAGAACAAGAGGAGAACATCAACAATGGTAGACACAACGCAACGCTGGAGAGGATGAGCTAAGCGGTACACAAAGATGAAGACGAAACGGCACTCAGAACTCGGAATAAACCACAAAAGATGCGAAAACCTATGTAGGATGAAGAAAATGAAAATTCAAATATCACTGTGATTGTTTTTTAATTGTAAATTAAAATGCTGGAGCTGCTGATTTGAGACAAAAAAAAATATAATCCCAGGCATGCGTTATTTCTTTACCGGGCGGGCGGGCTGGCGAAAAGTACAAAGAAAACGAAGAGAGCGATCGGGGGCACCACCACTCTCTTTATCTCACTCCCTGTCCCAACCAGTTTACCGGCACAATTGCAGCTGCGAACACATGGCGCGGGCAGCTGATGGGGGCTCTCACCCGCTCTTGGCGAAATCAGCTTGTATTGGGCTCTCCCTGGTGCGATGTGTATGTACATATATTTGCCTGCTTTCTTTGCGCTCCTGCCCGCGTGCAGTTTATGTACATCTACGCATACACACACGCGCACTAAGTGAATATATCTGCTGCGAAGTACAGTCGCCACTAATGATGAAACTCGCTGGCAAAATGAAGCACAGTGCGATATAGAGGGGTGGGCAACTTCAACTCCGCCGGGTGCACTTGGCAACAAGTCGGCGGCTCTCTCGCGACTCTCCAATTGAGGGTCAAGGTCAGCGCTCGCGCATCAGCTGCTGCGCGCATGTGTGACGAAGGTTTCTCCGCTGGCTGCTGCAGTCGGAGTCGTGTCTGGAGCTGAATGTGGACATGGACAAGAAGATGAAGAGGCAGAAACGGATCCCGACGATATGGTCTCGGCGGTACGCAATCCGGTTTGGTCTCTTTCGCCGTTCCCTATAGTTTAATTCGGCGCGATCATGGCGTATAAAATAATCGCAGCGCTTACTCAGGCCTACGAGGGCAGTTCCAGATGTTTGGCAAAATAATTAAACCTAGTAGAATTTTCATCATATATGCCATATATAAATATTCCCCAAATTTACCTTCCTTTTGAAAATGTTGACATCTTCCTTCAAATAACCAAAATTAATTTTAAAAGTCCTACAAAATTGTTTTATTTGTTAGCAAAATGTCCAAAATTAATTGTAATGATTGTGCATGTCGTTTGGCCAACGAAGTGAACCAGTTAAAGGGTAACCACAAAGAATTCCAAAGGATACACTAAAGATCATGTTATATAACCCCCATCCCGCAGCCATTGTGAATGCCCAGAGCAAGACGCTCACCCAGCTGGTCAAACATGTCAAGGATCAAAACTGCAAGAAAGAAGAGGTCAAGGAGTCTGTAATGACCAGCTTATTGAACCCCTGTCTTAAGTGTCTGAAGCCCGATATCCTATATCATTTGGGCATGGATACGGATACTACGGATTTTCCTAAGGTGTTCGGAGATGTCCGGGTAAATGCAGATTTTTTACAATTTAAGACATCGTACTTATCGTATTTTCGAAATTAGTTCGTTTGCATGGGTGGAACAAAGGGGCGTATGGAGCAATTAGCTTACTATATAATGCAGGAAATCGGTCTGAAGATAAACGCAGCCACCCAGCTGCGCGACATGGCGGAGGCGGGCAATCGATTCTCCATGTTCAAAGTGGGTCCTGTACTTTGCGCAAGCCACGGCATCGGCTGTCCGTCAATTTCAATTCTGCTGCACGAGGTCATCAAGATAATGGCTCACGCCAAGTGCCAAGATCCTGTCTTTATACGGCTGGGCACCTGCGGTGGCATTGGCGTTGAACCCGGTACGGTGATCATCTCCTCGGAAGCGGTGGACGGTCGTCTGAATCCCGGCCATGAGATTTTTCAGCAGGGCGAGGCCAAGAGATATGGTAGCCAACTGGACGAGAATCTGGCAATTGATATAAAACTTTGCCACGATCCCTGCAAGGATAGCTACGAAACCATCATTGGCAAAACCCTGTGTGCCCATGACTTTTATGAGGGACAGTCGCGTTTGGATGGCGCCTTCTGTGAGTACACACCCGAGCAGAAGAAACAATACATGGAGCAGCTCCAGAGCCAGGATATAAAGAACATTGATATGGAGAGTTTGGCCTTTGCCGCTCTTACCAGTCGGGCGGGCATCCGGAGCGCCGTCGTGTGCGTGGCCATTCTAAATCGCCTCAAAGGGGATCAGGTGAATATAATACAATATAGTGTTGTCCTTTTACGATAAAATTTGACCAAAAATCCTTTGCAGATACAAACCCCGCACGAGATTTTAAGTAAATGGGAGAAGCGACCGCAGGAGTTGATAGCCCGATATATTCGCAAAGTTCTATACTTCAGCGACTCTGATGAAGCTGAGCAGGCGGATGACGAGGAGCAAAATGCATCAGCGAAGGGATCTGCAATGGCATCTGTAATGGAATCTGTAATGGAATCTGTAAAGGAATCTGAAGGTGGAGCTGGAGACACCCAAAATGATCCTGAACTGGAGGATGAATAAATTTATATTGTTTACAGTTGGACGCGACTAAAAAAGCCATATCCTATACAATCTGTATCTGTAATATACTATTTTTTTCGGATAGCTATTAGCACATAAAAACACAATATTATTAATCAGTTCAATGGTATAGATCTTGTTTTATTTAATGCTCAATTACGATATTAGGAATTTATGCTACACAATTGATAGGTTTTATTTCTTGGGGCCTTCTTTTTGGTTAGTACAGCTGTTTTGGAGAACCTTTGGGCAGATAGGCTAGGCTAGGAGGACTCGCTTAACGCTAAACTAGTCACGAAATGAGTACCAATATCGGCCAGGGACATAATATCAAACCCTGGAGCTCTAATAAAATCACAAACAAAGTACACAATGCATGCATGTATGCTGCATATATAGCTATCAGTATCGATATATCCGTAATAAGTTACAATTTAAACTAAAAACATGAGGTTCTGTTCTATGGATTTTACTCTTAACATCCACCATCCACCCACATCGCAAGGATGGCTAAAGATCGATGATTGCGCCTCTACTTCTCCGACTTGTTCCGTGTTTTTGCCTGACCGGTGTTGGCAGTTCCGCCCGATCCCTGGGTTCTATCCGTTTTCCGGCTGCTGCTGGTCCGTGGCAAGGTAGTGTAGCTAGCAGACATGGATTTGTCCTGAAATGATTTAAGCAAGAGCAGAGAAATTCTATTAGCACCGGAGTTAATTAAGCTGGATTCCCTAGCTAAAAAAACTGTCTAAAAATCATGCTACAAATTCCTTAAATCTGGGTGTTAGTAACGCAACTGTACAAGGGGGATAATGCCATATATATATTTTTATATATATTTTTTTTGAGGCCATGGAAGTTAGGGCGCGGGCGGAGCTGACATTGCCCGGCGGTGAGAGCGAAAAATAACACTGGGAGATGATGAGAGAGCATCGTGTGGCTGCTGGGCTTACTTCATCATATCTGCGTCTCTCTGGCCGCCAGCTGCAGCTCATCCTCCGGCGCTGGCGACTGGCTGGGATTAGCTTTATTACGCAGCACATTAGCTTTAATATGCTTGAACAGTTGGCCGATACCTGACTTGCGCTCCACGCTGCCCGTCGATGTCTGGCTGATGGTGTCCGGCTGTGGGCTCAGTGAATGCCTTTTAGGTGGCAAAGGAGGAGGCGGGGGCGCCGGAGCACGGCCCTTGGCATGATTGGCCTTGGGTCGCAGTAATGGAGAAGGCGTTGCTGAGCCGGGTGGCTCGGGCTCTAGTTGAACACGGAAACTGTGCTTGATCTCCTCCAGAGTGGCCCGCATTTCGCGTGGCGACATTGGACGCGGTCCTTCTGAGAGAAAGGGATCTGGTGCGGATGCTGAAGCACTTAGAACCAGCACAAAGGGATCGATGGGTGGCAGAATATCCGGCTTGCATGGCCGTGAAGCCTTCACTTCATCGACTTCTGAAGTGCCATTTAGATTTATATTTAATTGTTCCTTCAAAAGGTCATTGGTCTGGTAGGAATCCATCTCATTTGATGCTTTCTCTTGTGATTCTTCGAAGGGCAGATCTGTAAACTCTTCCTCTTTAATGGGAGCGAATGCCGAAGCTTCCTTTGTGGTTTCTTGCTTGGATTCAACGACATCCTCTTCTATTAAAGGCAAGGCCTCATAAAAAGCATCCTCGTCATCTTCTACAACCTTCTCATCCTTCTGCTGTGGTACTTCCACTTCAATTTCTTGACTCTCCACAATTTTTAGTTCTTTTACAAGAGGAACTGGATGTACCCCACCTTGCACACCTTGAAAGTACAGCTGGTTTTCCATAAAGACCTCGTCCCTCATCTCCTCCTCCAGCAACTGCTAAACCAACACCAATCTCTAAACGGATTAAGATACATAGTTGCAGATAAAAGGACACAAGTGATGCCTACCTCGTTGCGTTTGGACTTGACACGACCCTTGGAAGCATTCGTCATGGAGGAGGTGCGACTGAGACCGCTCACAGGCTCAGCACTCGAGTAGCCGGAACTGATGTCATCCTGGCTGCGAATGTTGTAGCTGTCAGGACAAAAAAAGAACATTTATTAAGGATGCAACCTATGTTTGCATTACTCACTTAAAATCGCCTGCATTTTTGGCGGTCACATCCACCTCCGTGAAGTACATGCCCGTAGAGTGACGGGTACCGCTGCCGGATCTACCCACGGGCGTCTGATTTCTTGGCCGCAACAGACGACCGCCTGTAGACGGAGAACGCATAACAACGGCAGATGAAGCCATAGACGACATCATCACATCGTCCAGTTCATCCTGTGTGCGATGCATATCCGGCTCGCTCAGATCGCTGAGGCTGTAGCTCCGCTTAATGGTCTGCACCAGATTGCCACCGCCCTTCAGGGGGGTTCGAAGGATTACATAGTGGGTCGTGGTGGGTAGTTGGTGGCATGGAGTAGAGCACAATAGTTTACATTTCAATAATTTAACTTTAACTACTGTCTAATCAAAAAACTTAGGTGTAAACATAGCAATAATTATAGTGTGTGTGTGGAGAGAATTAAAAACTGTGCAAGAACGCGACGGGATTAGGATGATGGTCATGTTTTGTGAGTGTTTATATATCGCTGAGTTTTCTGAGTATCTTGTTGGATCTTGGATCAGTCCATTTTAATCGTTCTCCACATCCACATCGGGCGTGGGTTCGCGCAGCTTACGACGGGAGCGAATCGTATCTGCTTTTGGGCCACGTTTGCCTGTCGTTCTAGCAGTCGTCGAGGTGCTTGAGGCTGCGCGACGCGGCTGCGATTTTCGGACGGGCAAATCCCTTAGTCGTGCTGCCCCGGCATCACCCATTAGTACATCTTCTTGGACATCATCCTCCTCCTCGGTCACTTCGCGGATAACCAATCGCCTGGTCTCCATTCTCGGTGCCTCATAGATTGTCTCTGTGTGGCTGTAGATGCTGCTGAGGGAACTGGATCGCGGCAGCCACTCATCGGTGCTATCCAGCATGTCCTGGTTACGGGTTAGCTCATTCGCCGAATGGGAGTTGTGCAGGCCGCGTTGTTCACTGCCCGGAGGACCAGTGGTCAGCGCAAAGGTCTATCAGTTAGTGGCAGCGGGTTAGTGGCAGTCGAGCGGTGGTGCAGGCAGGTGCGTTTAGTTGGATAGGTTTTATATTTTTTGTTTGTGGGTTAAATGCAAAGAAACATAAGTGAAGAAACGAAGAAAAAAAACGTTAATTAAAAAAGAGCAACGCAAAAATGTCTCAAATTGAAATGAATTGCAGGCTGGGTCACAGACGCTAAGATACACACACTCTCTCGCCCCGAGAATTGTCTCATGATATGCCCCGGTATCTATTTATATTTATATGTATGCCGCCCTACCCTAGAGAGCCGCCTCGGAATTGGAATTAGAATTGTGCAACTGGGCAACTACTGAGGAGGAATGCCAATGGGTAAAGCAAGGAGTGCATGCCAGGCATGTATCTCCGGTATCATCTATACAGCTTTTTATAGGAACCTAACCAAACTAGTCCTAAAACAAAGGAGCATAAAGAAATAAGTATTTTTTCTCATGAGTCTTATGGTGCAGCTTTTTATATAATTTGAAGCCACTAATTAAGTACTTTAAAGTATATTCACCTATTTACTTATAATACAACCTCTAATTAATATTATTAATGCACACTCTAACTCAACATTTTGAAGATTTAATTGTGAATATGTACCTATATATTCTTTCTTTGTCTGGTAAAAACCATGCACTCTTTGTACAAACATTAAAAACCTCGTATATATACACATAAGTATGTACTTTAAAAATAGACTATCCCTTTTGTTCAGACACCTAAACGAATGGTCTTTGTCCGATTAACAAAAGAAAGGAATCTCAAGTTTTCCATAAATCCCAATGACTAATTCACATTCTTTCGTACAAATTGATTCAGTTGTTCCCAACAATATCTTTCTCTATATATTTTGACCTACATCAATGGCAGGGAACTTATTTATCGACTGCATTAGTTTATCATCCAGAAGCTAAACGTTCGTTGCATCCCACTAGCTTCTTGGCCCACATCTCAATATTGTTTACATACAAATTGTGAATAGCGATGGGCGGGATGAGCTCTGGCAGGGGTTTGTTCAGTTTTTGTTTTTATTACATTATTTCAACATGTTGGATTTATCTTCTGGCGTGCATCGCCTCTAGTTTATATAGTATATCGTGGTGATCTGGCTACACACAAAGAGCAACACACTACAAACTAAAGCGAAACAAACAGACGCAAAAATGGCACAAAAGAGCATTCAATTCTAGACGTTTTAAACTAAATAATATTAAAAAGTAAATGTGAAGAGAAGAAGGCGAGCGAGCTGATGCTGATGATAATGATGACAATGATGTGGAGGAGCTTCCGTCGGCCGCTGCTGCTAGTGCTGGGGATTCGCTGCTGACCAGTTTGACGATGATTAAGATGAGCACGCGAGCGTATTGCGCAAATATATCTCAAATATATATATATATATATGTGAGACAGCAAAAGCTGCTCATTTTATGCAACGACGCTGGAGGCGATCGAAAATGGCCAAATGAATTTGATTGAGCGAGTCGAGTGTGTGTGTGTGAGTGTGTGATATTGTGGGTGAATGTGTCAGTGGGGGCTGTTGGTGGAGGCTTGTGCGGATGGGATTACCTTAATGGCCGTCTGCATGAGGACATTGGTGGCATAGTTGACTCCCTTGGAGCCCAGCTGCAGCACTGCCGAATAGCCCCGCTCCTTGGCCTGATTCACATACTCATCGATCTCCTGCACAAAAAAAAAACAACAAGACATGTCAGAAAAAAGATATATAATATGTGAGAGATCTCTACTCCCACCTGTTCGTGGCGCGTCAACATCGGATGCACGAACTTGCGATATAGCGTTGAACTGCCCTTTGTGGCCGGCGAGAGAAGCCAAAAGACGAGGGCTACCTTGATCTCATAGTAGAAGGGTATCCAGGAGACGAAGATGTCCGTGAATGTTTCAATGCAGGTGAAAAATGCAAAGACAATCCAGTACATCATCCATTTGACCTGGGGGAAGAGAAATATATATTATTTTTATTGCAAATATCTCTAATTATAATATCAACTTTATGAATGCATTCCAAAAATGTTGACAAATTTAAGGCAAATTGTTCAAATCAAGTTTTATTAACTAATCAACAGTTTCGGTAATTACTGCTGACTAATTTGAGTGATTTCGAGATGTATTATGATAATTATATACAAATTTATGAAAGTAGTAAATAAAATATGAGATATTCCCCTTGATAATACGATTTTTATGGCTTTTATGATCGAGTTTATTGTGAATACTCACATATTCCTTGACATCCTTGGTCCTGACGGCCTTGTAGGAGGCATAGGCCGGATACAGGGTGCCGCAGAACAATCTGAAAGCAGGAAACAGTAAACTCTGTACACATGTACGCGGCGCTAGAAATATGACAATCAGCGAACAGATGCAGGTCGTGTTGAAGGAGAGACACGGCAATGGGCAGCGCTGTAGTAGCTCCAGAATGCGGCTCACTGCGTTGAGGTTCTGAACCATTTTGGCGGCAGGTGGCACCTGTGGCGGCTGCTCCACAATAAGCGCGCCACCGTTGTAGTAATCAATGTCGGTGAAATCGCTATCCAGCGAAGTCATTGAATCACCCAGCTGATACAGCGGGTAGGGAGCCCGGCGGCCCTGCTGCTGCTGTTGGGCGTAGATGAATTTTGGATACACGGGTATCACATCCTCATCCGTTAGGTGCTGCTCCTCCTCGAGCGAGTAGCTGCGCCCGTATACAACGCCTGGCGGGTGACGTAGGCGTCGAAGATTAGCTGGCCGCTGCTGGTGGTAGTAGAGCGGCTGCGCCCGCGGCTCCTGCTGATAGATTGGCCGGCTCATGGCGACGGGGACTATGCATAGCCCGCAGCAGGGCAATTGGTCAGTACGATCCTGGCCGCTAGAACGCCGAACAGAGACTGGTGCTAGAGGAGAACAGACGTGCGCCATCTAACGCTCTGGCGGGGGGTCTATTAATAAACACTCGCTTGGGTCTCGGAGAGCATCAGCAGTAGAAACGGCCTCTCAGGCAATGTTTACACCGCGGAATGCCCGCCACAGTTCAGAGACACAGACGCGGTAAAATTAATAGCATTTCGTGAAGATTTTAGGGTTTTTTTTGTGAATATTTTACAGTCCTGCTATATGAATTCCTATACATCTGAAGCTTTTATTAATTAATATTAACATATAACATAACAATTCTGATCAATTCAGAATTTGTCCTATTAATGCGTCCGTTACTGCTGCGACATCCAACATATGAACGCCAAGTGCAAATTCGTGCCCGATCTATAAATATTGACAACAATAGGCCGCAACTTTTGCGGGGAGTCACAAAGAAAGTATATAGCCGGCTATATAGCAACATGTTCGGTATCCATATCGGGCAAGGCGAGAGAGCGACGGCCTCAAAAAGCAGCAAACTCCAAATTAGGAGTTCAATTGAGGGTTAAACAGACGCACACGCACTCGGCAATCGCACACAGCTGCAAGTGAACGGTACTTGGCGACAGCTGATTAATAAACAAACAATCGGGCAAATCACCAAAGGCGAGCGCTAACCACGCTCGAGAAACCACGGAAATACACTCGTAACACTAAAAAAAAAATCAGAAGCGTGACGCCCACACAATTAGGAATCGAGGCGGCAGTGACTCTTCCAAGTTTTTTTTTTACTTGATTCGAAGGCCGAGCTTGAAAAGTTTTTTTGGGGGTCAGCAGCGGAAACAGCAACAGCAGCAGCAGCGGCGCTCTCGCTTGCACTCCCACTCTGTTCGCTTACATTGGGGAACGGTGAAGTTAGGAGTTACTGGTACTTACATTATCAACCGCGAAAATAGACTGCTGATCATTTTGATGGCCTGGCCTCTAGGTTTTCTCGTTCTGCAGAAAAGTACGGGAATAAGTTATCGTCCTTTGTGGTCTCATCCTGGCATCTTACCTACCCTCCGTAATACTCGTATAATTTCAGGTGCTCCGAATACTTTTTATGAGCAATTTTAACTGGCCAGTCCGAAATAAACTTGACACACTCGTTGCTGTTGTAAACTACTGCGATTGAACGAGGTGAAGCAGGAGAAGAAATAGATGAGGAGGACTCCAACTTGAATTGACTACGCAATTTTTTAGCACCGTGTTGCGTCGCCACTGGATAATTGTGTGTGCATCGCCAGCTCCGATTCGAACAGTTCGACTACATCTACATGGCTTTGTGCATTTTTCACTCGTAATGGGCCACTTTTTGTGCTCTGATTTGTGCCTGCATTGCCCGCGAATAATTCGCTTTTGTTTAATTTCGTTCTCTGCTGACAACAAAAAAACAGAACGTTTGCTGGACAGAGACAGAGGAACAACAACAAAGCTGCTGCGCTAGAGATGTGATGGAATGCGCGTTCTGAAACATACTGGAAATAAAGCCGAAACCAAAAAATGGTCACATTATATTTATAAATATTTAAATATATATTTAATTAGTAATGTATCATTATCGATGTAAAAAAATATATAATTGAAAGCTGTTCAAATGAAAAAGATATTAAAGAATACATTAATACAGAATATTTTAAAACAAAAATATAATAATAATGTTTTAGAATATACTCTTTCAGCATATTTTTAAACAAAAATTAAATAAATTTTTAGCATTATTAAAAAGTAAGATATGCCTATTTTCGAATATTTGCAATTATTTAAAAAATGATTTAAAATGTATACTTCGAGGTGACACCTGGTATATCAAAGGTGGCGCGCTTTTTGCATTTCTGTGTTTTTCATTTCCGTCTTACGGCCACATAGCCGGCTCGAATTGCTGAATTTGTTAAAAACTAAAAGAATTTTTAAAAATAATAGAAGCCAGGACGAAAAATGGCGCAGAATGCACCAGACTGCAAGGACACGCAGGTGAGTGCCATTCCAATAGCTATTCCCGAGATCAATTGTGAATTATGTATTTCTTTAACATTCCTCAGAGATTGATCAAACCATGCCTTCCAATTGTGGTCAAATCTACAAAGTGAATTCTAGTATTAGAAAAGTTTTGTAATATTAAAAAAAATATGTTTAATTTGCAGGATTTTCAGTTTAAGCTGCATGACAAATTCGTGGCGTTCAAGAAATGCGGAGAGCCACGCAGCAATGTGAAATTGCTGGCGATCTCCAGCAGCCGAGGCTTGCTCTTCGCCGGAAACCCAACACAGCCTGAATTGAAGGGTAAGTAAGGACAGCAGTGGGTCCGTACCAAAATATATACCTCACACTTTTACCCGCTCCTCCGCTCAGTTATCATTCTAAAGGATCTGGCCAATGCTAAAACAACGGGCCAACAGCCGCAGGCTCGCCTCGTTCCCCTGCCCAGCGTTCCAAACTACATCTCGTGCAGTGCGGACGGAAACCTGCTGGCGATTAACCACACCCAGAACGGCACCAGCCTGCTCAGCATCTATGCAGTGCCATCGTTTATGACGCCGGACATTCGTCCAGTTTACAGCATTCGTTTGGCGCCGGAGGACTATGTGCACGCCGTGCAGCTTCTATGGAATCCCGTGCTGCCTAACAGCCTGGCCGTGGTCCTTAGCAACGGCGCCCTTGGAATGTACGCCTTAAAGGAGGCCGGGAACTTTGAAATGCATTCGCTGGACAAGAGCCAGCAGGTGAAATGCGGATGCTGGTCACCAAAAGGAAAGCAGATAGTTTTAGGCTTTCCCAGCGGCAAGCTGCAGCAGTTCAAGCCGGATCTGACACCCGCCAAGACGTTGGTGTGCCCGGCGAATGTCCACGACGCTCCCTTCGATACCATCGCCATACAATGGCTGTCGACGTTCCAGTTTGCTGTGATCTTCCTGCAACACGGCGAGGACTGCAACCCTTCGCTGTACATTCTAAACGCACCGAAAGCGGCTGCTCCCAGCTACATCAACTACTATGACATCTGCTACAGTTTGAATGGACCGCGTAACCATCAGTTCCTTTTCAACCATGTGCCGCAGTGGAACGTGCTGCTAGTGACCTCAGCCAATGGCGTTGAGGTGGGCATCATGGGCACCGCGGAGACCGGAGATACGCCCGCCTGGCAGCAGTTTACATTGCTGGATGAGGCAAGGATCGAGCTGCCGCTGAGCGAGTCCACTCAGGAGGAAACTTTCCCGCTGGGTTTCGTCTATGACACCTCCTCAACGCATCAGCTGGTCATAAACGAGCAGAAGCTCCAGACGATGCCAATGGTGCATGTGTTGGGCTCTGACGGAGCCCTGCTGTCCTTTAATTTTTTGAATCTGATGCCGGGAGCCGTGTCGGTCTGCTCGCCTCCACCACCGGTGGCGGATACTTCGGGCCAGTTTCGAGCACTCAATACGCTGGTGCCAGCAAGCGATGAGGAGCAGGAGGAGAAGGTGCAGCAGCCGACAACCACGGAATCTGCCAGCCCGCCGTCCAAAACACCAACTGTTGGTGCGTCATCGGACTTCTCCTTCGCCTTCACCCCAAATACAGTCACATCGACGCCAGCTCCGGCCAAGGACAAGCCATTATCCATGTTCTCCTTTGCCAGTCAGGCAGCGAAATCTAGCTCTGCTTCGCAGTTAACCTTTGGCGCTGCTCCGGCGCCGGAACCACCCTCCTTTGCTGCCCCAACGGCCACGCAAGCAAAACCAACTGTCTTAGGTTTTGGAGGATTTGGTGCTCCTTCGACGACAGCCGGTTCTACTTTTTCCGCTCCAGGCGTGGCATTGAGTAAATCCTCTTCAGGTATAATGACGCCACGTCCGGCAGCTCCACAAGTAACCGCAACATCAGCTGCTTCTACAGCTGCAGCTACTGGCAGCGCTGGAACTCTCCTAAGTAATCCACTCTACACAGTCCCACCGACATTTACGCCAGTAGCCACTAAGCCAGTTGCTGCGACAGCAGGTCCTCCTGCTCTGCAAGCAGCAGATACCCTAAAACTAGACGATACAGAGCCCATCATCAGGGATATGATTGCGCTGCAGATCGAGGGTTTCAATGCGGATATTCAAAAGCAAAAAGACCGTACTAAGCAGCTGCTAAACACGGTAAGGATAATATAATACATTTAACATGCCTATATTTATTTACGATCGCCGACAGATTGCTACGCCCTCGGCTTTAAAGGGGTATGCGAAGCGTTTGGACGATCTTCAGGAGTTAAATGAACAGGCCAAGGATGTAGAGTTCGAGTTGGATGTGCAGGGCCTGCGTCAGAGTCTGAACGAGGCTTATGCCATAGTGGCAGAGTGCCGTGGCAAGCTAGAGATCTACAGGAAGCCAGAGTGAGCTAAAACATAAAAATGTATTTTAAAGAATCGTTGTAAAACTATCCCCTTGCCCTTAGTATTACCCGCCTGATGAACTCGAGCTCGTACGATCCTGCTGGCCGCCGGATGCTGGCCCGTCTCCAGAGCTATGTGGCCGCCAATGAGGCACAGTTGGTGCTGGCCCAGCAGCACATCGATGTGCAGTGGGAGCAGTTTCAGGACGTTGTCCGGCGTAACTCCAAGTCGCGTCTGCATATGCCATGTTTGGAGGGAATTTACCAGCGTCTGACTAAGCTGCAGAATCTTGCCTCCGATCAGAGAATCCTGCAGAACAAGATAAAGGCCAAGCTCAAGGAGAGCGGACTGCTTCAGGTCGCTCTGCTCGACCAGGAGAAGAGTCGCACACGCACCATGGAAGCGTGAGTATTACAAATCCCATTTTTAGCTGTCGACTAACAGCGATTTTCCTTGTAGTGTGGACACTTTGACCGAATCCATTCTATCGATGACCCTGAGCCAGGCGGTGGACTCCAATGCCAGCAAACTGACACAAGAAAAGTTGAACAAGATACGCAGTGTGGTTCAAGCACAGAAAATCAATATCATATGTCCACAGCGACCGGATCGCGTGGGCCTCAAATCGGAGGTTATTTTGGAGACGAGACGCAAAGTGGAAATGATCAAAAAGGCGGAGGCCAAGCCAGCGACGGCCAACAAGTACACCCAATCAGCAGCGGCTGCTCTTCCTGCCGCGCCAGCACCAACTTCTGCTGTAGCCGCTCCGCAACTACCAAAGCCGATGCCATCTAAGCCGACAGTGATGGACAAGCCCGGCATGCATACCATGGCTCCCAATCCGAGTGCAACGGCCTTCGCTTTCAGTCAGAGTAGTCCGTTTGCTAAAACTTCTACACTGACAACGACGACAAGTACTTTGACTGCAGGTGAAACTGCTAAGCCAGGAACGTCTATTTTTGGAGGCATGGGCTCTAGCTTTAATTTCGGCGGTGGATCAAAGACAACGCTCTCCTTCGGTGGAGGAGGCATAACACCAGCGGCAGCCCCAAAACCAGCACCAGCTGCGACCGAGGTTGCTCCGGTGCCTAAAATGAACCTGTTGCCAGGATTAGGAAAAGATCAAACGCCGGCTCCAGAGCCTGTCAAGTCAAAAGAATCAACATCGACAGCACCTGTTACCTCTGCCCCCGAGCCAGCACAAACTTCGAAGGCAGAGACCAAGTCCTTCGACTTTGGTGGCTTTAAGGGAGCTGGCGGACCCGTGGGCAGTAGTGCTGGAAGTTCGTCTGCCTTTAGCTTTGGCGGCCTGGGTTCATCTCTGGGTTTTGGTGGATCTGTCGCCCCGAAATCGGATGCTGCCCCAGTCACAATTGTCAAATCTACGACCTCAACGCCAGTTGCTTCGTTCGGTATGTTCGCTGCCAAGCCAACTGCCAGTGAGAGCACAGTGGTCAGCAGTAAGCCAAATCCCGTTGCTGCAACCACTGTGGCTGCTCCAGCTTCCACAGGTAGCGGGGTTACCAGCTCTTCGGACCCTGTTAAAGGTCTCTTTAGCTCCGTTAACATTTGCAAGCCAAATACTAAAGAAACTGCAAACGGTAAGTTATTGTAATTCGATTTTTTCCCCTTGAAAATATGCCAAATTGCCAGATTTCTATCTTGCAGACTCCAGCCAGAAGCCAGCAAGTCTCTTTGGTGGCTCATCTGCGGGCAGTTTCTCCTTTGGCGGCGGAACTGCCGAAGCCTCGAAGGGACTTTTTGCGAGCATTACACCAGTGTCCACTGGAACAGAGGCACCCACTAAAGCTGATCCTAGCACAATAACTGCAGCAGTTAAGACCGCTGACCCTTTGGCTGTACCAACCACAGCAACCGTGACCTCGACCGCCCCCTTAGCTGTTCCGGCAGCCCCCGCAGCAGCTACGACAGCCCCCGCGGTAGCTCAGACAACTCCCGCAGCAGCTCCGGCAACCCCAGCAGCGGTTCCATCAGCTACAACTGCTTCTGCTACTCCAGTGCCGGGGAGCACATTCTCCTTTTCAAATGCTTTCAGTAGCCTGAGTGCAGGATCCGCGTCTTCGCCCATCTTGTCTGGCAACAGTTCCACAACAACCACAACGGGTAACACCTCTACTTCAGTCTTTGGAGGTGGCTTTGCAACAGCCACAACAGTAGCGACTGGCAGCCCCTTCCAGACGGCGGCAACGCCAACAAGCATTGCTCCTGCTACCGCAACCGGAACGTCACCCGCACCCACGGGTAATATCTTTGGTAATGTTCCTAAGCCAGAGGTTAGCGTTTTTGGAGCTGCTCCTGCTTCTTCATCATCTCTGCCACCAACGGGCCTCTTTGCCTCGGCGGCCATTAGCAATCCGGCGCCATTTGGCAGTCCTTCATCTGGAGCAGCAGCTTCCAGCGGCAACATCTTTGGCCAGGCTCTGAAACCGAGTGGCTTTGGCCAAGCGGCGCCCGCCGCAACTGCTACCGGTGGTGGAGGCTCCATATTTGGCGGAGCAGGCAGTTCACCGTTTGGTTCAAGCTCTATTTTCGGAGGCAGTAATCCACAGAGTCCACCCGCTGCCGGATCAGGTACATCGATCTTTGGTCAAAATGTCTTTGGTCAATCGTCGCAGGCAGCAGCTCCGGCTTCTGGTGGCAATTTGTTCTCCAATCCGGTTGGCTCACCGCAGCAGCCGCAACCATCTGCTTTTGGCGGCGGCGGTGGCGGCTCAATCTTTGGCTCACCGGCACCCTCGACAGGATCGGCAGCTTCGGGCGGATCGATCTTTGGTGGCGGCAGCAATACCGGCGGCGGTGGCTTTGGCTCCTTTTCGCAGTCATCACCGGCCGCTGGGGGCTTTGGATTTGCTCAAGGCGGTGCCGCTGGATCTGTGGCCCAGTCTGGCTTTGGATCTCCGCAGTCGCCGCCGCAGCAACCGGCAGCTCCAGGCGGATTTGGAGCCAAGCCTGTGTTTGGCGGGTCGCCGGCCTTCGGAGCAGGTCCCACCTTTGGCGGTGCACCCACTTTTGGCAGTCCTAAAGGATTTGGTGGCTTTGGCGGCGGCGGAGCTAATCCTGCAGCTTCTCCGCCAGCATTCGGGACAGCGCCGAAGCCGAACGAGGGCAATATCTTTGAAACACTCGGTGGCCAGGAATCGGGCCTCTCCTTTGGGAATCTAGCCCAGACGGGAAACTCGAATGCCCAGAAACCGGCCTTCGGAGGGTAAGTAGCATATTTCTTAAAACTCTGCCGCTTGAAGTCATCTACCTTGTCATTTCAGATCCAGCTTTATGAACTATCGTTGAGCTTATGACTCGTTTGTGCGAAATTCCTTACATTTGTTTGTCCAGTTCTACGGTTTGATAAGTTTACCACTTAAAAATCTATTAACATTTAAAATAAAATTAAAAGATTAAGAAAAATATCAATGTTTTTAATTATTCAACCATCTTTATCTCGATTCATTTAAATATTTTTGATAACCAAAATTAATTCAACCATATGCAGATATAACGAAAATATATTAATAAACATGATTATATATATTTATACATAAACAGTATTCATAATGATTAAAATATAAATAACTTAGTCGATTGCAATTGAGAAATTTCGTGGAAAATGTTAAAACAAGTGATTTAAATTAATAAAATTTATGTATGCTGAGGAGGTGACTTCTATTCTCGACAAAGTGCTGATAAGCGGCTCTAACACATTCGTCGTTCGCCTCATTCTCCGGCTTATTCAGTTACTTTCATAAATCCATACGATGCAGATGTTTTTATGGACGAGTTTGATTTCCGTGCTCATAGTTCAAAGGAGCGCAGGTCGAATGCTGGTGGAGCCATGCGGCTATAAGGATCCATGGATTATGAATAGAGGTGCTATAGTACCAAGGATTATGTATGGCAAAAACGCCGAATGGGAGGCTGGTTCTTGGATGGCAGCCATACGTAATGATTATCTATTTCTGTGCGGCGGTACTGTGATCCACAGGTGTAAGTAATTACAAAGTTCCAAAGAAACCGTTCGTTATATACAAAAATATTAATTGGAATTAATGTTATATTCAGCCTTTGTGTTGACCGCCGCTCATTGCATTGATGGTCAAGAAAATTTGTGAGCATACTTAAAGCATACTATTTTAAATTTGTATGTATAATAATAAGTCTGTTTTGCAGATTCGTGACGGTGGGAACGTATAACAAATCGAACCCAGTTCAAGAGTTCAGAGTCAGCCTGGCGGTGCAACATAGGGGATACAATAGAGACACGATGATAAACGATATTGGCCTTCTAAAATTATCGCGGGATATTGAGTTTAATAGTGAGTGATGACCCCTTTATCGCTCCTGGCCGCCTAATTAATTAATTTTCTCTCCGCAGCGCAGGTCTATCCTATCTGCATCAGCATGAATCCTTTCATGAACATCGAGGAGGAGGTTGACACCTATGGTTGGGGAATAACAGAGACTGGATCAGAAAGCGAACTCCTTCAGAAACTCACACTTCGTCGCTTACGTCCCAGTATATGCAATCAGGACCTTTACACTCCACTCACCCGAAACCAGCTCTGTGCTGGATCCAGCCAGAGGGGAGACACCTGCCGGGGCGATTCTGGTGGTCCCCTGACAACAAAATTTAACACAATGGCACCGCGGGTACAGTTAGCGATTCTTAGCGCCGGCACAATAGGATGCGACGGCAATGGAATCTATACCGATGTCTCAAAATATACGAATTGGATTGAATATCATGTTAATCGATATCAAACAAGATCTTCGCTTATTTCAACTCCCACACAGGCAATGTTTTTGTACCACCCCAATAGATCTTCGCCTATTCCAGCTCCCACACAGGCAATGTTTTTGTACCAGAAATGTAGTGGCAACGATATATCAATTAACTCGCTGGTAAAAATCTATGGAGACCCATTCGAGGGAAAAGGCGTGATGATCACAGACCGTATGTCATTGAACACACATATACCTGTTTGCTTTTTAATAATATCCTCATTATGATTTCCAGGATATGTCCTTACAAATGCCAAAGACTTGCCCTCAAATGCGGCCTCTTTGTAAGTGTTTCTTTTATTAACGAATTTGTATGAAACATAATATTTAATTTTTTGTTTTAGGAATGTCTATTTAACTGGAGAAAATTTTTCGGATGAATTGAAAGTTGAATCGATCATAAAGCATCCAGACTTTTCAGACGATTTTAACCATGATATAGCCCTACTTAAGCTAACCTCGTCGCCCTTCGTTTTCGGTAAACTTTGCCACTCTTCTATAACATTTGGTGTGTCTATAACTAATGGAGCTAACCCGAACAGGCGACAGAAGACCAATCTGTATGCTTCTGCACCCTATGAACACTCCGATAGCCCCACGGTCTCCGAAATTTACCACTTTCGACCACAAATCGTTTGCTGCCATTCCACTTACTGCCAGAGACTGTGCGACCAGAATCAACCGCGAACTAGAACAGGATCAAATGTGCATCGAAGAGCCTGAAATGTCGAATGGATATGACTATACTGGCGACATATTGACTAAAACGATGGTGTATAGGGGCAGGAGCAGGTACATTCTATTTGGAATCGTGAGTTATTCATCGAATGGCCGGATCATACTCACCAATGTCGTGAGGTACACGGATTGGATTTCTCGCATAATAAGGAATGATTGAAATCGTACAATGATTGCCTCTGAATCGAAGCCCACCCACTGAGACTCACAAGTTGCTGTTGGCGTTTATAATGTCCTTAATTTTATTTATACGTACTTAATGCGAATATTTAATTTGATTAAATACAGTGACTATGTTTCTTTGCACATTTAAAGTAAGATAATGCGAAAACATTTTGAATGCACGTAGCTAATTGCAGTTGTGATGTCTGTTGCTGATTTATTCGTATTTCTTTTTTGTAGTCTATGCAAAATATTTACAATTCACTAAGTTGTAGAATCATGCGTTCTTGTGCGTTTTGTGGTGTAAAGCTGGCGCACCTGGAAAAGCCATCGGGAAGGCCATCGCCACTGCATTCCCGAGCTGCGTTATGGCAAAATCGAAACTAAGGGGGGAGAAATGGAGAGTACAGCAGGAGGAAAAGTGCATAGAGGGGGATTAATTCAAAGAGCTACCCAATATGTTCGACAACTTTTGGAACTTGGATTAAAAAATATACACTTTCAGCTTAAACGATATGGTGATTATACGAGTAAGAAAAAAATTAAGTTATATATTATGTATAACTGCTTTCCAAGTCCGAAATAAAGTCAAACTCGAAACGGACGGACAACGAACGGACGGAGTACAGATGGTAGAACTTAAAACAAACTTTAAATAAACAGATTGTGCTGCCTTAGTGCTTCGGATCCTTGTTGTAATCTACGTAGACGCGCACCACCTCGCCGGAGTACTTGCGCTGCGAGGGCATAAAGTAGAAGTCGGGCGTGTCAGAGCCGCCGTTCTGGCGCGGATCATCCCGCGACCGATCGTAACTAGATTCGCGATCTCGACCCTGGCGGTGACGACGCTCATCCTCACGCTCTCGCTCCCTGTCGCGGCTGCCCTGCCTAGCAGCCCTCCTGTCATGGGTATAATAGCCCGATGGCTGCATATTGCCCGGGCTCTGTTGGTAGTGATGCGCCTGCCGGGGCAGCGAGTAAGCACGCTCCGCGTACGAGCTGCGCGAGTAAGGAGCTCCTCCGGCGCTGCTCTCCTGGGTGACGGCGGCTGAACGTCCGTTGGAGCGACTGCCATTGCCGTTGCCGCTGCCCTTACCCTGGCCATTGGGACTCTCATAATACATCTGAGATTTGCTTGTGGGCGAGTGGGACATGGGGAGCGTGGTCTGCTGGCTGCTCGTGGTAGACTGATGGCGATGACGGGCCTTTTCCTTGGTCGTCGTACTGTTGGTCGTATGCTTCTCCTCCGTTTCGCCGTACGGATCAAAGGCGTAGTTTGTGTTTGAGGCGAACTCTTTCCAGGGTGAGTTCTGGATAAGTTTCTCCTGCAAGCACAACAAGAGATTTAGGCATGAGATTAAGGCGGGATATCGTTTGGCTCTAACTTAAGGTGTGCTCAACCAGTCAGCATTTGGTGGGGGTGTCTTAAAGGGTTTGGATTTCACCAAATACTTTGCAGATCGATCATGTACTACACAGAAAAAATGTATTGTTCGGAAAAATACAAATTCGCAGTTATAGAAATCATTATAAAAACTACCCACAAATGCAAGGAATCTTTGTAAGGGATCTCTTTTTCACTGGATATCGAATCTTTATTGATTTATTTATTTTTCTGAAAAGTTAATATCATTTTTTCTGTGTACAACTGCTCTGGAAATGTGTCTTGTGCCTGCGTTTAAGCCGAATGAGTTTACAACCCTAGCCAAGCCAAGAAACCAGGATAGTCCTGATTCAGTAAGTAAGAAGTCGGTTAATAGAACGGATAGAGTTAGGAAGACAGCTGGATATCTGCAATGGTTTTAGGAAGACTTCTTCCAGGGTTCGTATTGCCCAGTAGTTTTGAGAGGAATTAGCATATAGCAAATGCTGACTGGCCAGGAGAACCCGATCACACAAATTAAACGAAAAATGCGAATGTGGGTTAAACTAGGACACACTGGAAAAAGCACAGAAAGAGGTTGTTAAAAAGACAGGCAGAGAGCAGAAAAGTGGAGAAGGAAAACAGAGATCACCGACAGAGTGGCTAGGTGGGTGAGTTTATATTTATTATTATTATTTTTTGTTTTATTTTTTGTTAGGTGACGAGGTGTTAATACAACAAACAGAAACCACAAGAAAATATAGAGGTTTGAATTACCCATTTAGTTATAGAATTTTGATAAACGCACGCAGATACAGATACAGATTCAGATTCAGATACAGTACATAATCAAGAGGTTTCCGGCAATATTAAACTAACTAAAAGATGGCTTCGAATTAAATTGTAAATGCGCTTAAGGCAGCTGTAGCTGTGTCTCGCGTTTCAGGTGGATCGGGCAGTGGGATTTTCTATATAGCATGTATATCTGATTTATAGATCGCTAGAGGGCTGATAGTAGCGCTGGTGCTGTCGCTGTTGGTACATGCGCCACTCTTCGGGTATCACGTACACCAGCTTTGAACGACACAGGGTAATATATAAGGGTTAAGATTATTAATTAAGGAATAAAATGGGCCATAGCAACGGAGAGAAATGATGCCACTAATACGCATGTATAACATATTTGATTGGTTTTTCAATTACTGGGAATTCCCAAGATTAATCTAAATTCCATTTAGATTTATTCTCTGAAGATCTGCTAGTCAAGTATACAAATCATGAACTTGACTTTATCATTCCTTGAAATCGCAATTAAAATATATTGTTATAATGTTTTTATTATATTTTACTTGGTAAAAAAAATTTCAATTTTGAGATTGCTGTTGCAAATATTATGATAAGAAAAACCAATGCTGTCATACATTTGCTCTATGCAGGCCGACCTCGTGCTGACCCGTTAGAGTCTATCAGAAGTTTACTCACCTTAGTGTTTTTGTTCTTGCGCGATGTCTTCCAAATGGTGCAGAATGCTTGGATCAGAGCGATGAGCACCAAGGCTGCAATCAGGCCCAAAACAATATATAGCCGCGTCTCGGAGAGATCGAAGAAGGAGAGAAGTGTCTCCTTGGCATTCGGCTCGGCGGAGCTCTTGTCTGTAAAGAAGTTTAACAAGTGGTAAGTTTAAAGGTAAGGTAAAGTGTATTTCCAGTACTAAAAGTCTAGACTTACATTCCAAGGCTTTAAAGTCCAGATACTGAGGATCCACCGTTAGTGAACCCACACGACCGGTGGCAATCTGATCCTTCAGGGCTGTCCTAATCGCATCAGCGTTCTTTTGGGCCGCTTCCTCGCCAGTTTTCTCCACTGCATTGGACTCCAAACTGTGCTTCTTCTCCACATCCCCCTTGTCGAACATGGCCTGAACCTTGGCCACCATTGAACTGCCCTCTCTGGATTTGGATTAATTAAGACAGATATAATCAAAAGACCTTAGAGATTCCTTCACTTTATACATACTTTTCGAAGCCCAATATCTCTGTCTTGTAATAACCCGCCAAAGAACCTAAAAAGCCATTGAAAGAGTCCGAAATGGTGGCTGCCAGATTGTTGAACTCCACGGTTCCAGGCTTGGGAGCTTCATAGGATTCGCCCAAGTTCATGAGCTTAACGCCCACGGCGTAGACAAGTCGACTGGGAGC
This sequence comes from Drosophila anomelani, assembly GCA_035045905.1. Classification (NCBI taxonomy): domain Eukaryota; kingdom Metazoa; phylum Arthropoda; class Insecta; order Diptera; family Drosophilidae; genus Drosophila; species Drosophila anomelani. Next base: position 6,015,471 of record JAWNOO010000032.1, on the reverse strand, counting down.
CGGAGTGCTTGTGCCCACGAACACAGCCTCCAGTTCTAAGGGAAATAATTAAAACATTGAAATTTCATCCTTAATAGCATTCAGGTCACCTCTTACCTTTGCCACAAGACTTGATGCAGACACGTTGCGAGGAGACGGCGGGCACCTGCTCATGCTTGCGTATCTTCTTGTTAACCACATTGAAGGCACCGCCCAAAACCGGGAAGAACAGGTACAGGCAATGATCGTCCGTGAAGGACAAGTCCTGCTCATCGTTGCTAACCCGCTTGCGATTGAACTCTAGAATGGTCACGCCCTTTTCGATGCGTCCGGATGCGTTGTATATATCTTGGCGGTCGTCCAGTTTCGGTGGAGCATAGCCCAGCACCCAGGTGTCCATAAGGAACGGCCTGCCGTTGCGTTTGTCTACCCAACCAATAATGGAGTCCGTTTGCGACATTCTCTGGTCATCGCTAAAGCCAATGCCGGTCCATGTCTCCGTGTTTGAAGTCTCGATGTGCCAACGCATCTCATCGCCCTTGCCGACCGTCTCCCAGCTGGCATAGTACTCGCAGGTGTGCTCCTGGGGTGAACAGTTCGAGGGATACTTCCAGTGGCCATAGCAATCGTTATCAAGGACATTGGTGCTCAGATCATTACGGTCGGTGCTCGTCGATGCTTTGTCTTTCTCTGTTAAAGAAGGAAAAATGGGTTTAAAAATGGAAATACTAATTTTAATCAGATTTTTAATTTACCAAAAAAGTTAATCTGGGTAACTCCGCGCTGCATCTGGTGTCCGTGGTACTTCAGCTCATCTGGCTGATAGAAATCCTTAACAGTCGACGATTCCGTCTCCAGTCCGGAGGCAGGTACGTGCACATAGCTACCCGGCTCCTGGCCCTTGGCCCAGATAACATGGGTCAGAGCGTCGTCCAGAGTGTGATCTGTGGGCTCATTTGCCACCAGCTTCTTACGGAAGATGATCGTGGTCACACCATTCTCCTCGAAGCCAGTGCCCAAGGCCAGATTGGACTTGCCGCCGTAAAACTCATCGCTGCGCGGAGTCGATCGATCACGGGTGTAGTAATCTCCAACTCGGCTGGCCAATCCGCGAGCTGCTCCGATCACGATGTCCGTGCAGTCCATCGGATTGAAGTCATGGCGCGGTGTATACGCATTCAGGCGGTACTTGGGCGATTCTGTGGATAATTAAGAGTTTAATTACTATATGCTACTCGCTTCTGGAGGCACATGTTCCCCACCTGTGCCCGCTTCACGACGCTGACGATCTGACTTGGTGCTGACCCGGTAGGAGACGCTGTGGGAGACGGAGGTAACACCCTCCTGGGCGAAATTTCCGGCTACTCTTTTGGACTTGGTACTCTGCGCCTCTGGTTCGCTCTTCGGCTCTGGTTCGCTCTTTGGCTCAGGCTCACTTGTCGGTTCTGGTTCGCTCGTGGGTTCCGGTGTGCTGTATGGCTCTGGTTCACTCTTGGGTTCAGGTTCGCTCTTGGGTTCAGGTTCGCTCTTGGGTTCCGGTTCGCTCTTCGGTTCCGGCTCGCTTTTGGGTTCCGGCTCGCTTTTGGGTTCCGGCTCGCTCTTGGGTTCCGGCTCGCTCTTGGGTTCCGGCTCACTCTTGGGTTCCGGCTCACTTTTGGGTTCGGGCTCGCTCTTGGGTTCCGGCTCACTCTTGGGTTCGGGCTCACTCTTGGGTTCCGGCTCGCTTTTGGGCTCCGGCTCGCTCTTAGGCTCTGGTGCGGCCTTTAGCTCGGCTAAACGCTTTGGCTCTGGCTCACTTTTGGGTTCCGGTTCACTCTTGGGTTCCGGCTCGCTCTTGGGTTCCGGCTCGCTCTTGGGTTCCGGTTCGCTTTTGGGTTCCGGCTCGCTCTTGGGTTCCGGTTCGCTTTTGGGTTCCGATTCGCTCTTGGGTTCCGGCTCGCTCTTGGGTTCCGGTTCGCTCTTGGGTTCCGGCTCGCTCTTGGGTTCCGGTTCGCTTTTGGGTTCCGGTTCGCTCTTGGGTTCCGGCTCGCTCTTGGGTTCCGGCTCGCTTTTGGGTTCCGGCTCGCTCTTCGGTTCTGGCTCGCTCTTGGGTTCCGGTGCCGAGGTCTGCTCAACCGTTGTGGTCAAATCTCCAATGTCCCTGACCAACGGGAAGTTCTTGCATTCCGGCGTCAGACCGCGCGGCCTCCAGCCCAAGCCCACCCACGAGGTGCCGTTGACTTTGAGCACCACCTCGATCTCCTTCTGCTCCTCAAGAAGTCGCCAGTAGATATGATAATCGGGCGAGAGCTCCTTTTTGGTGTACGAGGAGAGGTCCAGGTCGGTGGTCTTGTAGGGCGATCGCTTGTTGCATCCAATACCGAACCAACCGAAATTACAGTAGCACTGCCGCCGCGGCAGCGAGGTGCCACCGAGATCCACGCACTTGCCCTGGACACCGCAGTCAGAGTCTGCGGAGCACTCGTCCTTGTACTGGCACTGCGGGCCATAGAAGTTCTTATCGCACTTGCAGCGCGAGGTGAAGTACTTGCCGTTGCCGGAGCAGGTCTCCTTGAAGTCCTTGCGCTTCTTGATGTCCACATCCGCGCAGGACCAGAAGCGATAGCTATTGGACCATTCGTCCGCCTGGCGGAGCAGCCGCAAGGTGCAGTTGAAGCACTCAAAGTCTCTGCTGATGCTCACCTGGTAGGACTGAGCCCTACGAAAGAGAAGACAGGAGTTTTGTTGGATTCGATTTAGAGAAGATATGGATATGGATATGGATAGAATTATCCTTAACCAAACATTGAGAAATAACAGGTTATACTTACGTGACATCTGTTCGCACAAATTCGGAATTATTCACGTGGGGCGTGAGGTCCAAAACAGGCCGATCAAGGGCATCCAATAGTTGCAACCGAAAGCCGCCCTGGAAAAGTTACGATTATGATTATGGTTATGGTTGAGTCAAAACAATGACTGAGAACTTGTGACACGATGTCGTGCATCCACAAACATGGGAATCTCCGATCTCGAATCTTGGATCTCAGGGCCTGACTTTGACTGCGTGCATGTGAGGCAATCGCTCGAGAATGGCATGGATATACCCTCGGATTCTCGACTAATTAGCCCCCGCCGGCGATAAGAAACACAAAGGGGCGTGTCGTGTTGTGCTCCCATTGCATCAGCAGAAAGATCTGATCCAATCCACTTACCTTGTGTGGATAGGCCAAATGCCAGGTGACGTTGAACGGCATGCCGGAGAGCAGCGTGGTGCGTATGGAGCCTGCAATGGAGAATGGAGTGGAGAAAATCAGAGCGTGATCAGTGAGCCGGTGATTACGGGTGACAGTCGCCATCGAGGGCCATCTATTTGCCCAGCTCTCTAGCCGCATAATTAAATCCACTCCCCCTGGAGTTGGACTGGTTCTGCATTGCAAGGCAACGAGTGCACCTGCATCGTAACCCCCCACCTTTCTCTCTCAGAAAATTGCACATGACAGCAGAGGAGCTGGAACGATCCAACACACAAATGCACATATGCCCAGCCCCAACATCTCTGTGAACCTGCCCAGGCAAATTTCATACTCGTCTGTTGCATAAGATCAATGCGGTAATCTTCGCTGAATGCCGAAGCTGACCAGCTGTGAAAAACTTACAACCTGAATGGGCTCAATGGTTGGAGGGACAGAGTGTGGCAGATGCAGGTGCACGGCAAACAATTTTCCAAATTCCAAACCAGCTTTAAAAATGAATTTTGTATTATATTTCTAAAACTAAACAGATTTAAAAGCTAAAATAAATGTTCTTTTTTAAGCAGGATTACCTTACTCTTTTACAAAAATTGAATATATTTATTTTCAGATCCTTGGGCTTAAAATGTTTAATATTTTGTACGTTTCCGGTTGTTATGAATTCGAAAATAGTTCATTAAACAATAGTAAAGGTTCCAAACCACTGAACCCTAAAACCCCAGGAGAATTATGTGGTTTTGTGGCTAAAACTGAAATAGTTTCTTTCACTGTGATGTTAGAGCTGGTGAAGAACGGCAATGGCTATCAATGCCCAGCTCGCACATCGTTGGCAGCCAATAGCCGCCGAACGAGTCGCTAATTGAGGCCATTAAACGTTTATAGCGATCTCTGAAAGCGAAAGGAGGAGTGTCACTTTCCCGATGTCCCCGCGCACTTGTCTTGTGCAAATAAGGAAGCTGAAAATTATGATTACTGCTGCTGGCACGAGATCGCACCACAGTTAGCCAAAGTCTGGGAACAACATACTATAAACTGTATGTGCAAAAACCAGTGACCATTGGCCACTTGAGTCACTCAATGGCCGCTGAATGGTCGTCGTGCAGCTGCCAGTTGGTCATCCCAATATGGTCATGAACTGACAATCTAAGCGATGGACATGACGCCAAGTTGTTTCGGATACACCACCATCATGGGGTATATCATCCATTGGATGTAGCAGCTATTCAAGTGGAATCTCTAGTGCTGGCAGGGTATTCTGCGGTCAGAGATACTACAACTACAACTCTTTGGTTAAATGCCGTTGCAGCTGCAATGTCCATTTGTGGGCCACCGGCTGCTCGGGAGTTCTTTTGTGCGGAAAACTCTTGATTTCTATTGCGCAACCATCGCAGAATCGGTGGCTCCGCTCAGCTGGAAATGAACAGGGCTTCCCCTGTCGGTTCTCTGGCTTTCTGGGCCACTGGGAAATGCAAATCAGTTTGAATCAAATCGAATGTGGATCAGGGCATTCTTAACATTTCATTGCACCGACAGCCCCACAAAAACGAGACAAACACAGAGACCTCACACAGCTTCAGCTACGACTACGGCTTTGGCTTTGGCTTCCCATGGCTTTGTTTTGACTGGAGACTCGGAGCGGGAGGGATAAAAAGCCGCCAAACCAGATCGAGAAATGGGTTAAGCGACTATCGGTGGATAAATCAAGTGTTCCCATTAATAAATCGAAATACATCCATACAAATTATGCGGACCGAAAAGGGGCGGCACCTGTGTATCCGAATCTGAATCGCATCGCATGAATCCATGCACCAAATTAGCAGGTGTTTTCTCGGCCGGGTATTTCACTTGGCTTTACATTTTTCACGTTTCTCATGGTGTCCAGTCGGCCGATCAGTTCGGAATTGTCTGGTTAATATTTTATGCGCTGCTTTTTTATTCGTGTTTCGCTGCTCAACTCCGTCATATTTCCCATGAGCGCGCAACCCGCGAAAGTTGTTCACCTTTGCGTTTTGTTTTTGGAGGCTGCTGTAATTTGTACCTGTATCTGTGCCGCTGTATCTGAGCAGTGCCGCCGGTGGTTGAGCTTGAACTCGCCGGCATCGTCTGGCCATTTCGAAAGTCCGTTCCGATACCGTCCCAACCCGCCCGCCTCGCCGCTCTCCCCTGCTCTGCCGGATTCAAATCAGGGTTGGGGGCCGCCGCCTCTTCGGCGGGAAAGATGCGCGTGAAATCGGTTTATAATTGATTGGAAACCTAACTAATTTGATCGTAAGTTGAATTCCATCGATCGAGGCGGGGAGGAGCTCTTCACCAAAAAGTGTTGATTGAATTTAGAGCTCGAGGTTACCCAAAGGCGGTGGAATATTAAAGCAGCCATCTTGTTCTTCTATTTCTTAGCCAAGAAATTCCAAAGATACTTTGTACGAATTATTTACATTTTATTTTCTTATTTAAATATAAATTAGGGATTGTTATTAATTAAGATTCTTTAGGAAAATTGTTTAAAAGAAAAGAAAAACTCTTTTACTTGGGTATTTCAGAATTATCCTTTGTCTGAATCTCAGCTATTAAAAAATGCAGTTAAGTGGGAAGCTCATTATTTTGGACATGGCTGGAAGACCCTGGATAGGCACTGTTTTAATGGATGGCATTACATCATTCTCAGTTCTCCTCCAATCCCTCCTCTGGGCAATTTGCTTGTTGATAGAAGAATGTTCGCTTGCATGCATTCTAATTAGCTTGAAGAAGGTAAGTTCGTTGCCTAAGTCTTTTGGTTTTGTTATTTAATTTAATATTGTATTTTATTTAATTATTATGAATTAAAAATAAAATGAAATATTATATTAAATAACAAAAAACAAAAGACTTAGGCAGCAAACTTGACGAATTATTACTTTAAACTGGTATTTACTATAACTTTAATGCAGAACCATAAACATTGCTAGCAAGACTGGCATTTATCTAAAGAAATTTGTTATTTTTTGTAATATTTTTTGTATTTTTAAATAAATGAACTTCTTTTTGCGCCCTGACAAGGAGACAGAGCGAGAGTTGACAAATACACTTCCTGGCCGGCGGTCTAACGAAGCGTTGCACATGCGCCGTGGAGGGCAATAAATTTCAGCATTTCATGCCGCCAAGGCGGTTGTAAAGGTGTGGAAGGAGGGGAGGGGAGGAGGCAGCATAGGTAACGTGCCATAAAATTAATTTCGCTTTGGCAACCCTACAGTCCGCCACAAGTTGCAAGTTTCAAGTTGCCACCGTTCGACGCTGTGTCTGTGGCTGTGCCTGCCACTGCTGCAAATTAACCTGACCAAGTGGTTAACATCTTGCCAGCTTTGGCAGCTCTCGATATTTGCCGGGCTTTGGTGGCAATGCACTGACAGAAATTATAGCTAAGACTTGAAGTATTATCTTAAAGAATTAATTAAGTTCTTTCTACTTTTTCCTCAGTGCGCCATTTGCATTTGCATTCCCTAACCTGTTGTTGTTGCGGCTGCTGCTGGCCCCGGCTGCTGTGGTCAAGGAGTTTCGCTTTAGTTAATTGCTCGTGACGTTGTCTTGGCCAGCCGCCCCCTAGGGGGCCTCCAACTGAACGAACCAAAACCCAACCCAGGCCAAGTCCAACTCATTCCTAGCCAGACCAGGCTAGGCCAATCCAAGCCAAGCCAATCCATGCCAATCCAATCCGATTCGATCCACTGCTCCACACTTCGCTCCACAGTAGCTGTAGCTTTGCAGCCTGGCTTTGGTATTTATGGCTGGGATGCAGATACATTTCAATGGAGGCATGTGCATATTCTGTGCTGGATATTTATGCATTCCCCGACTGCATTACGTATACGTAGCGAGGTCCGTGTGCGCGGGACCGGCTTAAATGTCATTTGTGGCCCGGCGCTCTCATTGATATTCTGAATGGCTCACACAAAGCGACATTTCGCTACAGGATTTGCCATGGGCATCTTGGCCTGAAATATGAGTTTGGGTAACCAGTGTGTAAGCCCGGTGATAAATGACTCCGACTCGCTTTTGTCGCGATTATAAATCTTCGGTTATTGATATTGAATGTTGCTCAAGTCGGTGGCTTAGCTGACTAATTGACATTTGCATTGAGCCCTGATTGCTCTTCTAATTATCTTAACCAATGTTTTGTCAACCCCACAAATGGATTGCCCAACCGCTGGCTGGCATATCTTGACGCTCCACTGGTGACACAAGAGGCGACCACAACTTGACCTCCATTCCAGTGTGCTCGGCAGACAATTACAAGTCGCGTCTTTGTGGCCATAAACAAAAAGACAAAACAACAACAAAGAAAAAGCGACACGAAAACAAAGCCAAATCAAAACAAATCGTGTGCAGCAGACACAGCGACAAGAGTCTAGAGTTGGAAAGAGTGTCAAACACGAACAAATTGAGATGGATTAGAGGAGGCTCGAGGTTGGGGCAGCCACAATGCAAACAAGCTGCAAGATGCTGCGCAGAGGTCAGCAGTCACTCAGCCCAATCCCCATCGCTGTCCCAGTGAACCACTTGCAGATGATAGAAAGGGCAGCCGCATCGCAGCAGCCACAAAACACATTTAGCTGTCACTGTCAGATGCAGATAGAGATGCATCTGCATCTCAGCTACCCGCAGATACATTCAGGGGCGTAGTTAAAATTGAGGCAAAGAAAAGGGCATTCAATATTTTGTTTAAATGCTTTGTGTTATATTTATATTTAAATATAGATTTAAGTACATACAGAAGCTAATAATTCTAGCTGTTTTCTTTTTATTTTAATATATTCCCTTCACGTCCCTGGATAAAGTTGTTAACATTTTCATCATGCCGTAATCTCGTATGGTGGCCGGGAATATATCGCCTCAGCCGCCCGCCAATCAACACTCTCCGCCCCCGGGGCGACTTCTGTGTGCCGTAATGCACAAGTGAAAGTTTTTTCACTTGCAGCATGTTGCATTCCACTTTGCCTCTCGTCGGTGCATACATCATCATCAAGGCGACCAGTGAGCCGCTGCATCAGAAATACACTCAGAAAAGTTGAGTGTTTAATAAATTTAAGGAAGTTAGGACATCCTACGCTTAAATTTTTAAGATTTTTAAAGTCCTAAGTTAAGGATAAATCAATACTACATTCAACAAATATTTTTTAAAACAAAAAATCCTCTTGGAAAGTATATTTTTAAAACAAATATGTTCTGCAATTAAAAGAAACTATATTATTTTACAGTGTACCACCTCTGTTGCAGTGGCAACTTGCTTGGCCAACTCAATACGCGTTTGGCAGGCTGCGGCAAAAGTTGTCATGCCCCAAAATGGGTTAAACGTGCCACCGGCCAGCCTGCGCTCCACGTTGCGTATACGCAACGTGTTCGCTTACATATATAATTAACTCAGGCAAAGGCAAAACAATGCGAAATGAAACTGCAAACGAAATTGAAATTGAAAATGAAAATAAATAAAAGTATGGGCACAAAAATGTCGCCCAACGGGTTGCGCGCACACATTATTCGATACTTTAGAGGCATATATACTTGTATCCATGAAAATTGATTTGGCATTTTGATGCGGCACACGTGTGTGATCAGGTAACCAGTTGCCAGTTGCCAATTACCGGTGATCTCAAGGCAATCGTTGGCTATAATTGATATGCAAACAGTATCGAACGGAATGGAGAAAAAACCCTTCAAATTCAAATGTCAAAATATTTTCAAGAGCCGCCGGAAAGGTGTGATTTTAATTTATTTTCGAAAGTGCATTTTAACCCCGGAGAGCCACCAAAATGAATATCATAATCATAATACTCATAGTTTCGGTGACCCAATTTTTGTATTTTATTTTTTCTTCTTCTTCTTTTCGATTGGGATCCACTCGCATTCATTTTGTTGTTATTTCTTAAATGTATGTACACACGAACAAGTGAAGCGATATGCAAATTAATTGGTAACACTTTTCAGCCACAGCCAACAGCAACAATAACAACAAACATTGAGCAAGATGTGCCACACATAATAACAATAACAACGAGGCATAAGCATAAGTATTATGCAAGCGAATGCAAAAGCAAAAGTTTTTCAGCTGCACAGTGCACGTCTCTAAATTATGAATACATTTAGCCACAGCAATGCATATGCGTTTCATTGGTGTAAAGCCATTAGCAGGCACTCGTGAATGACATAAATCGATCGAATTTCCATGGTTTCAAGGTTTCTAGTTATTATTTATAGACACAGTGGAAGTGAATTAAGTTTAATTGCAATTATTCGATTATTTTTTGATTTAAAATATATTTTTTAATAGAGAAAAATTCTCATTTAGTAGAAATTAATAACTTCCTTTAATCATAATTCCAATCTTAAACCCGGAAAAAAACTGCGAGTTTAATTAGCTCCAAAATTCTTTAGCAACAATTGTCTTATTAAACGTAATTTGGTATCTAAATTTTTAAGTGGCACATCAAACAAAGCGCACATAACTAGCCAAACCATTATAATAAGCTATAATATTATAATCGAAGCGTGCCATGGCAGACGAGCTGAATAAACCAACTCCAGTTGGCCAACAATTGGCAATTGAGAAATGCATTTCCACTGGAGCTGGGCCAACTATTTGCTCCTGTTCCGGCAGCTACATTTCCCACGAACAGCAATTTAAGAAAAACTGTGTCACTGATAGGGAAATGTTTTTATACACAACAAAAATATTTAATAAAATATATATGTTTATATTTTAAATATATTTGATAAAGTGATAATAAAGAAACAATGAATGAATGAAGAAAAAATGCCCAAGTCTCTATAAAAATATATAACAACAAGTTTAATTCAATTAACACTTTGTGGGTTATTTTTAAAAATGTGCTAAACTATATGTCATGAAGTTTCGCATTTTTTAGAACAGGAATTTCGATATTTATTGTTCAAAAAATTATCAAGTAATCAAAGTAAGCAAATAAACCAAATACCAATACCTAAAAATAATATAAAATAACGCATGCCATTTGGCTAAGTTTAATAAGAATTTAAAACAATTTTTTGCATAAGTTTACATTTAAATTAAATACAAAATCGGATCTCTTAAATGTTCTCTTTAAATTTTCTGCCTGTGCATATACTATTTCCCCAAAAATCGAGGTCAATCTCTAACTAACCAGGTTCCCAGAGGCAGAGCCAAAAAAGAAATACAAGAAGCACTCACCTTTGGGCATGCCACATGGCGCCTTCGTCCGCGAGTTGTCCAGAAAGTCCAGATCGTATTTGCGGGCAGGTGGATAGGTGAGGGCCACGTGGGCCTCCGTTCCAAAGTTTCCGAGGTAGCAGCACCAGACGGCGATCAACAGCAGCGGCAGGGAGCTCGAAGCGAATCCAAATCCGAAGCCGAATCGGAATGGCGAATGTCTTGTATTATTTATAGACATTTTGTATGTTTATAATTTATTTCTTTACAATTTCTGGCGATTGTCGGGGAGTTTCTTTTCGCATTAGCACCGATTTTTGTGTCTATTCAAAAGGCCTCCTCTCTTTCTTTTGTTCAATTGATTTTAACGGGGATTTTGGCGGTGTTTTTTGGAAATTATATAATTAATTTCGTTACAACAAATTGGCCGCACATTGCTGAAAGTAGGTAATTTATAGAAACATTTATTAGGCGAGAATTGCATAATTTTCTTTTATTTAAAGGGGGATGGTAGGAGGTGAGTATCTGGCAGATGGATCTGTGAAAATGATTTATTGCATTGGCCAAACAATGACAAGGAAATTTCCCACTACACCATTAGTAGAGTTTCTTTTGCAGCTGAAATTTTTTCAGAAAGTGTCGAAAGATTCGTTTCTCTTTTTTTCTTGCGGATTTTCATCAGTGTGACAGGCAGATACCACACATCGATGACTATCCTCCGGGCTGAGCTGCGTGTGAAGCGCGGTTCAATGCTCGATCGGAATTACTATATGGTATGGACATCCACGAGTGTCTATACAACGCCTTCGCAGAGTGAAATCGAAGGTCTTGCCGCGTTCAACAAACTAATCAAAGCCAATGACAGCTGCCCCCTCTACTTCTTAAAAAACTTTTGAGATACTTAGATACACCGAGCCAAAAACGATGTATTTTTAATGCTAAATAAGTTCTTAAAGAGACAGAATATTAAATCATATCAAACATAAATCATAAAAAGCATTTAAGGAAGTTCCAAAACCCAATCTTAATTTCTTATGTTATTTGCAACAAAATTACTATTTTTTGTCTGTACTTTGAGCACTTAGACCAAAGTCCAAACCAAAAAAAAAAAATATATATATTCAGTTTGTCTAATAAAACGACATAAATCAGAGGGGACCCAAGCTACCTGCTCTTGGATTTTTCATAGCCCCCGGAGACTAAGTCTAAACGACAACAAATGGCGTTGAAATGGGCGTAAAAATGTGGCTCAAACCGACCGAATTGTTTGGATATGGAAAATGGTGCCACAGTTTTGACAAGCAAATTGCATGCTGCATGAAATCTCTGTTTTCTTGCCCCAAAGATAAATCAACGACAATTGGTGTTAGTTGGTTGATTGGCGAAAATCTCGAGAATGGGAACGGCCACTCCACTGTTCCACTTCTTCCAGTGACATCTCACTACGGTCGAGATCTTGGTCGAGTCGCGGTAATCACCCAGTCATTGTCCAATGCCAGACCCCCAGAAATAACTAGATATAAGTATATATATAAGATATATATAAACATTTTTATAAGCCATAACGGTAGCAGCAGCACCAACGACTTCCGAGGCAGCGGCAGCAGCTGCTTTGGGTGACCGCCTCGTTTGGTTTTGATTACTCCGTCGCCGTCGCTGACCAGCAACTGTCTGGCATTGGGAGCAGAGCAACAGTAGCAACAATGGTAACAACATCAGCAACATCGACTGTGACGACCACATGGCTTGACATTGAAGCTGCCATAGCCATCGTCAAAGCCAAAGCTAAAGCCGAAGCAAAACAAAATCGAAAAGCATGTAAAAAATGTTAATTAAGACGAGGCAAAAGCACACACAAATGAAGTGGCATAAAACAAGTATCTGGAGCAGTCTCCGCGAACTGGGTTAGAACCACCTATAAGATGAAAATTGGTAACTTTTTTACAAAGAAGTTGAAGTTGATTTGGAGCTGCGATATCTTTATATAGAATATTTAAATTTGTCTATCAAAAGAAAGCTATTAGAATAATTATATGCATATTATAAATTCATTAATTAAAGAAGAAACAAAAGGGAAAAGAATCCAAGGCAAAAGAATCTAAGACATATCTCCTAAACCAACTTGTACATATTTAGTCATCTGAGTCATCCAAAAGATACTTTAGATTTTCATCTTAACTCTAACTTTAACTACACTTGTAAAAAGTCCTAATATCCAGTTGAAAGTGATCCCATTTTTTGTGCAATCAAAATGCCCACATTTGGGGGGCGAAAAACAGAGCAAAGTAAACTAATGGTGCCCAGCTGGAGACGCAACTGGGAAACTGCGGGCTCTCTGAGCCATTCTTCGAATGGGCCAACTGTCTATTCAGTCTACAGTTGCCCATCATGAGTTGGCCAAAGCAAATGTGCGGTTCATTACCCAACCAACTGAGGGAAAATAGTTTAGAGACAGCTTCAGAGACAACCTTAGAGCCAGCTTAGGAGCTTAGGAGACAGCTAAGAGGGCCGTTGTTCAGGTGAGCAATTACTTTAATTGAATTGACTCTCGAGTGCTTTGCATTTCCACTAATTAGAACCGAGTTGTAATTAACGAGCTGACAGTTCCAAAGGCCAAAGTGAAACCGTTTCAGATGCGATTCACACGCAATTAAATTAAAGTCCTCAACTTGATTCGAGTTGGCTGAAAAGAACACTTGACTCGGTTCCTACGACATATCGATTATAGCTGCGGACATAAACATTTGGCCACGCTACTCATGTTCGATTCACGCTGCGGACTGGACTGGGAGTTGAGTGGAATCGACTTGAGAGTGGAGGGAAAAAATGCAGTCCAACTGGTTACGAAATATTCGAAAAGCTCATTCATGTTGGGCCTCAGATACGACGATTTTCAAAATACGCGACGACGACGGCGACTTCTTTGTGTGAGTGGAGATACTCTGGGCACCGGATAACCGGTTAGTGGCCCCAAAACAAAAATATATAGTCAACTATTAATGGATCGGCGGTAGATCGATAAAGCCACAGACTTTGGCCCACAGGCGGAGCAAGTGTATCGCCTCTGGCCGCTCCCAAAAAGCCCCGAAATTAGAGCCAAATTCATTGGAACAAGCGTTGGCATAGTCTTGACCAAAATAAAAATAAGAAATACTTGTACTTTGCTGGAATTATGCGCGCGCGCTCCATTTTCGGGCCAGCCAAATTAGAGAATAACATGGCAGCCACCAAAAAGCACGGCGAGATAAGTACAAAATTGTTAAGTAAAAGAGCTGAAATTGATTTTAAATGGATGCGAGTTGGCCATTGGCGATTGTGTAATCATTTAGCGGCTAAAAGGAGAGGGAAGCATTCAACAAATTGAAAACAAATCCTTAATAAATAAATAAATTGCAATTTCTTCCTGGTAGGTAATGGTAATGGTAATGGGAAATTTTGTATAATCTTTTAATAGCTTAGCTTAGCTAAGGAGGCACAAGAAAATTATAGAGATAAATCCAGGCTAAGTATGAGGGATATATGGGAGAAAATTCAATAAACAACTTAAATGCTTTATCTAAAACATAGCTTAACTCAAAAGATCTACAAGATCTCAATTATAAGCCATTATTTCCATGTTATTATGAGTAAATTTGTAAGTAAATCCATTAAGCCATTAATTTAGATTATTTAATTTAACAGAAAACATTTTCATCATAAATAAACCCTACAAAATTCAGTTCACACTTCAGACATATTAATTAACAAATTCAATTACAAAACACATTTGTTTTCTATTTAAATGAGGGCTCAACAGGACTTCCATAAATAAGGGCTTAACTAAAGTTCCCTTTAGTTTACAAATATAAAAATGTAAACCATATTTTTCACTTTTATTGTTAAATGAAAAAGGAAACCACACAGAAATTGATTAGCAGCTAGCACGGCACTCTAACTTTCTAATCGGGCCTTTTTGATGGACTCTTTCGTCGCACCACCCGGCGTATGGGTGATGTGTGGCTTTTGGCTAGAGGCTGTTAACGGTCCATACCATTGGCCACTTGATTCCGAGCCAAACACAGATCTGAATGCTGTGCGAGTTGTGTGGTGCGAAAATCAGCTCGTCATGATGGTTATGCGAGTGCTGCCGCTGCTGCTGCTGCTGTTTATGCCGTTCGAGTTAAACATTTCGTTTGGATTTCTATTTGCGCGAAATTTCCCAACTCTAATGTCACGCACCACGAATCCGCCACCGAACTTGGAGCCGGGGAGTCGCCGTCGATAATATGTGATTGACAAACATGTGTGCCAAGTTGGCTCATTATAATTACCACCAAGGTGCACAGAGGAAAAAAAGAAAATCGTTAAGTGCTGGATATCGAAAAGACTTTTATAAGGGAACTAGCAACAATAACAGGGTATGTTGTAAGCCTTAAATGTGCTGTAATGGGGACTTCCTGTATGAAAAAGATTGGAATTTATATCGTTTAAACTTCAGAATGTGAATATATATTTTGAAATATTCAATAAATTCCCCAATTAATCTCTTCTATCTTTAAAATCGATTCCTCTGACAAAAGGAGACTTCACATAGTGACTGTTAAAAGTCAGCTCCCGCCTGTGGCTGGCGCTAATGATCGTTAATCAATTCCATTGGCGGAGTCCACATAGCGATGACATCTTCGGTTCGCAGTGAAAGTTGTCCCCCGGTCCGGAGAGCCCAAGTGTTTTTCATTGATTTGTGTTTATTTTCTATTTCACCTTCGATTTCGACTCGGAATGCAACTGAGGAAAAGTAAACAGACCGTCACTTTCGATGGTTTTCTATCAATTATGAAAATTGAGCCATCACCAAGTTGACAAATTATCCCATATTTGGATCTATCTCTCACTCCGGCCCCCACACTTCCGATCTGTAGGGGTTTTTTTTCTCTTGGCGGCTAATTTCCGATTTTGATTAGCATAGTGGCGCAGCGTGTAAGCCCTCCGAACTGGTGCAGCCAGTTTTGGCTTCGCTTTCGGCATAAGTATTTCCGAAATTAAATTAATTCGACGCTGCCCAACTTTCACAAGAACGAGCTACACGGGTTTCGGGCATGCGACCCATGCCCATGCCGGGGTCAGGGTGAATCCAAGGGTTAAGCCTCGTCTACAAACAAGCGTTTATTTGCCGTCGCTTTATGGTTGTTAAACTTGATCTCTAAACTGGCGAGAGCCACCCAGAGTAAGTACTTGTAAGCTTTGCCTATAAGATCGCATTTCAAGCTGCCAGCAGCGTCGAGATTAAATGATGGCCGTTTCGGCTGAGTGGGCTTTTGGTATTAGAAGGCAGACAGGTTAAGAGGAGCCCGATTTTATTTTTTATACCAACATTTTTGTTACCCTAAAAACAGATCGTAAATGGTTTAACCATAAAAAACAATATCGTGTTGAACTTGATATTAAATGTATGAAATGGCCTATGAATATGCATTTGGCTTTATAAATATTAAACAATTCCCTCTTTTTATATATTTTGAAAATTATTAAACTTATAACTTGTTGTTGCGAATAAATTGCGAATATATATTCAGGGTATAGCGCATATCGCAGCAGTCACAATCACGTTTACAACGTTACTTTTTATCGAGACGTAAATCGTATTTATAAACATTAAATCATTCAAGAGATGTGAATTCTCTTTGTGCCAACTCATCTCGTCGATAGCAATGACAATCGCAGTCGCATCCACCTGTTAATTTATTAATGAGTTGCAGAAACCTGTTCGCGAGCTTTGCATAAATGCCCGTAAATAATATTTACAAAATTCGCCCAAAAATGTCGTCAACGGCAAATGGTTTTTGAGTACAACTTTCGCGTAAAATTTCGCTGAATAATTTTTAGGCCGAGGCGGACTCTGTCTTATTCTGTGTAATTTATATATATATTTTTTTATTTTTTGGTAAGCAATTGCCCAGCGATTAACATAAAAATCTAAGGTCAGTTCGCGGACGTTTTACGCATTCCAAGCCAAAGCAATTGATTGCTTACCGTCCGTCGTCTTGTTTGTTTGATTTTGTTACGGTCTTTTGCGTAATCCGATGTGCGATTATGGCCATTTACACGGGCTGCCTACAAACACGCGGCATTGAAAACGCACGCGGCTCAAATGTTAATTTACTTGGGCTCGATACAAAAGACTTAAGCAACGAACGCGCAGCATCTCGGCATGCGGGCATGTATGTGGTCAGCGTAAACAGAATAATAAAAATTTCAACTAACTGCCATTATAAATAATTTGGCAAATGAATGCAAAATATTCGTTATAAAACTGACAGTATAGCCGAAATATTATTCAGCTTTGTGAGCCGAACAAGTGCACGGATTACAAATTGGTTTTCGGTTCGACTTTGACGGCTCAAATTACTTCTGAAGAGTCAAGATGCGCTTCAAGGTTCCCCCACCTGTGCTGTGCACATATATACATATATCTTTCTATATATTTCCAACCAGTTTGTTTAGCCAAGTGCCAGGTCCACACCCTCCCGCCTTCGACGACCATTAGACAAACCTGCCCGACGACGACGGATCAGATTCTGATTCTCGTTTCGTTTGCCCTCGCACATTCTCACTTTTTGTTTTTAGTTTTCTTTAGTTTTTATTTTTTGTTGATGGATTCTTTCGTTGTTTTTGTTTTGTTTGGCTCTTTGTTTTAAGCTGTTATTTTTTGGGGCTTATTGGCATTTTTTGTTGTTTATTGGTCGCTGGAATTCGCCGCGTGTAAGTATGTTAATAATGGAGCTTTATATGAGTGGCAGTAAATACTTTTATAATGCCCCTAAAAATGATATGGGCGAGAATCTGCGTGGTGTGGGTAGCCAAAGCGACGTACACCACATACACTCATGTGTGTTAGATGTTAGACTTGGATGTGGCTGTGGATGTGGTGGTGGATGCCATCCGGTTTTGGCCTTTGCAGCTGGCAATGCTGCTCGGCTGCATTCCGGGCATGACTAAGACCAAGACCAAGAGAGCCGCGAGTTGCGGGTGTTTTGTTATTACCCTCAAGGTCACTTCTGGCCCGGTCTCCATTACGCTGGCGGTCTAATCTTGGCGTGACACGGCGGTTTGGTCAAATCGATTATGCACAGCAAGAAATGTGGATGGATGGAACAAGGATGCTTTGTAAGTATTTAAGCTTTATTTTTGGTAGTAAAACCCTGAAAAATCCTTAATATCTTAGATAAATCGGAGCTTAGGCGAACCATTTTAAATCTAAATACAGTTAACCTTTTTATAAATTAAGAAAATTAATTAAATAAAATTATCCATTCGATTCCATTAATATTTCTCTATGTACCCACATCTAGATCCTTGTCTCTGATCGCCTCAAGAGGTCAATCATTAGCCGGGCTCTTGGCTAAGCGGCTTAAATGGCAGAGGGACAAATAGCGAACAGTTATCGAGGTGATGAAAACAAAGGGGATTTAATTAGATTCCGCCGCTGGATAAGGTTGACTAATGAAAGCTAAGAAGTCTTTGAAAAAACAGGTGACTCAGAGAGCCTCAAGCTCGAGACATTTCTCTTTATTCGACCGTGATTAATGGACTTACAGAACGTATACGCGATTTGGGATTTTTTTGCATGTATTTTCGACCATTCTTGGTTGATTCGGCGGGTCTGGACTTTTAGAAATGATCTCATCTGCCACAGAACTATAGAAAAGAATATAACATGGCAGCAGCAGCAGCAGCCCACATCGATCTCTGGAGAGACAATCCCCAAAGCAGCTGTCAGCTGCCAAACGGCAACGCCAAACGCTAATATGCAATAAATTATGCCTGGCACTGTGTGTGTGCGTCTTTAATTACAAAGGTTTCTTTCTGAATTTCACTTTTTTTCCATCATCCGCCTGGGCATGTGCAGGGAATTTCAAAATAAGTGCCCGTTTGCATTGCCAATTCAGCGGGCATTCCTGTCGCTTCCTTTTTTTCCATCTTCCTGCACAACATACACACACATACACACTGGTGGACACACCCTCAAGGAGAATTGATGTACAGGAAAAAATATTTTCTATACTAAATTAAAATCCTTTTGGAGAATTGCGTTCAAAATCCTCAAATAGGGAAAACTAAAATTGTTTTCGTTATTTGGCAATGTTAAAGATACATTCATTTTCATGGAAGAAATACCATTTCCTTAAAACCCATTGGCAACCACAATTTCCTTACATATTCCTCTTTATTTTTAGACTTTTTTGCAGTGCAAGGAAGCGACATTCCACATAAGCTCACCTGAGGAAGAAGAACGAACCGCAACGGCGGCGTCGAAGGCGGTGAATGCAAGAGCGACTGCAAGAGATGTGGGCGGCGATAAGTTACGAAAAACGCAAGCGCACTGGAAGATCCGAATCGGAATCCCAGAGCAAATCCAACTCCAGCCACGGAGCTAATCAAAAGTTACAACACGCACGCGCTCCGCTGGATTGGAGTGGGGAGCATTAACTGCAGGACAGGGCAAAGAAGATCGAGCGGCGGGGGAAGTCCGAAGACTGAAAACCGAAAACCGACAACCAAAGACCACGACACACACGATCAAAGTCAAAACAATGCAGTCGCGGCACTTTTAACGTTCTCCGCTGATGATGATGCACACCGCGCAGTTGCAATTGCAATAATGGCAGCGATTCCACTTCCAATTCGAATTCCAATTCCGATACTTGTTCCCTGTGTGTGGGTGGGAGGTGATGTGTTAATCAATCAGCCAACGAGCATCGAAGGTGCACTGTTTGTTACAATATTTTTTGAATATTTTTTTGGCGGCTCTTCTATTGCTAGTATATATATAGATATATATATATTGGATTGATTGCAACGGCGGTACGTGACTGGCGCGCACTTGCACAACGGCGACGGCAACGATCCGGGGGATCCACGCTCCGGCAGATCCGACGTTCGGAATCTGACTCGTAACTCTGACGACACCGCAAGGCACACAGCAGGAAATGCAATAAGCGATATCCAAGAAGACCAAGACCTCGCGTCCGCGCTTCCCAATCGAAACTGAAGTTCGGAGCGGGCTTACAGGTGAGGCGATCCGAGCTCAAGACTCAAACTGAATGGTAGTACTGCCATTTAAGCCAGTTTCTGGCTAAAGCCAGGCCAGCAGACAGAGCGTTTGAGACATAACTCGTAGATGTGGCGCTCCATTGCTGCTTTTCTTTACTTAACTTTATAAAATTTGTGTTTTAAAATTAAAAGTGGCCATAAAATGCATCTGTGAAAGGCCTGTTTTCACAAATTTTATTAAATTTTATATATATTTATTTAAAAAAAAAACATATTTAAAAAAAATTTCTTTGGCAACGAATTCTTCGGATCTGGTAAGGCTGAAAGCGCGGCTTAAGCATGTCCAGAATTTGAATTTAGCATTTTCATTTTTGTTACTCAATTTTAATAAATTATTTAATTTTTTAAAAAACTAGTACCATTTTTTCCTAGATGACTCAGGACATTGATTTTATTGAACATTAAAATGAACTTCCTAAAAGTTAGATTTCTTTAGGGTTTATTTTATTTATATCAAACTCCTAAAACTATATCTCAAGTATACATCTCTCTTGGGGTCAACAGGATTTCTAATTGCCCCACACAATGCTCTCAATCCAGTCGGTATACAGGTGGACCTTGGTGTACACACTAGGCAGTCCTTGGGAGCCGCACACCAAGCCATATGACACGATGCCAATTAATTGCTTGAGGCACGGATACTGCGGATGCTGGACAAAGATGGGTCCTCCAGAGTCACCGTTACAGGTATCCTTTTCGCTGGTCATTGATCCAGCGCAGAACTGGGTGCGTGTCTCGATGCCGAAGCGCAGTCGTTTTTGACACTCGTCGTCGCTGAATCTCTGCAGACTGACCTTAAGCAGGTGAGTGGACTTCACACCGTCCTCGGTGAATCCCCAGCCAGCGGCAGTCACCTGCTGATTCTCGTTTCCGCTGCTTGGAGGCAAGCAAACCGCCGCCACATAATTAGTGAACATGGCCTCCCGATCGAGCTCGACCACTGCAATATCATTTTTGGAGCCGCGCTCCTCGGTATCGTCATCATAACCCGGATGCACTACATAGTTGACCACTCGGAAGTCCTGAACCTCGGCATCATCAGTGGTAACGTCATAGTCCAGCTCACCCAGACGAACCACAAACTTGGGTGAGTCGAAGTTGGGATCCAATCGTTGGGCCTTGTCTCTGGATTCTGAGTTATTCAATATTCTATGAATCTTTTATGGCAACTTACTCATCCGTCTCCAGGCAATGAGCCGCAGTCAGCACAAATTTGGGATGCACTAGAGAGCCACCACAGTCCCAACTCACAGAGGACTTGTTCAAACGCTTCGTTCCAATCAGGGCCATAAAGGGGAACTCCCGCCCAGAGGCCTTTGTGCCGCCCACAATGAATGGCGTAGAGCGACAAGCTTCTCGAGCCTCATTATACTGCTTGCACTCTAAAAAAGTATACAAAGTATTATCAATAATGGAAACTATAAAGACAAACAAAGGCTTATACGTTTCTCGAACGGCCTCGCTTCCTCCACAGGCTTCAGATTCTGGTGATCCAGCGGAATGGGACAGCACACAATGTCATTGAACTCATCGCAGAACTTCACGTCGTCTCCAATCAAATGCTGGTTGTAGAATATCACGGGACAGTCGGTTTCAGTTAGCTCCTTGCACTCGCCCGTTCCATTATCGCAGTATTCGGCCAAAACGCAGACTGAACCCAGCAGCACCAGCATCCATTGAAATCCGGGGAGCACATACATTGCCGAAGGCTTTGCGTGCGAAACTGAGAGCATCAGTTGAGGCTGACCAGATCCACAGATACTACTGCTACCTCAGGTGAGCAGCGTCGAGCTTTTAGGTAAATTCTCACAGAGAATATCAACATACTCCACTTGTGACTCATTGATCTAAGCTTTTGATTGAAGAAGCGGCCAGGAATAAATTGAAATGCTTATACAATTTGAATATGTTTACAATTGAAAGGGTTTCTTTCTTTACTGTTTGCTTAAGATATCTGAGAACGTTTACAAAGTACATGGAAATCGGACTTGGATACAATGATACAATAAATGCAAATAACCGGTACTCAACATGGAATTAAACTACATTTAAATTAAGCTTAAGTTATCTACGTCAGCTTGCACTTGGTTAAAAAAGTCTGCCTAGTCTAATTGTGGCGCATGTTTTGCATATGTTGTTGTTGCTGCTGTTGCTGCATGTGTTGGATGTACATTTGCTGCTGTTGGGGGTTGCCACCGCTGCCCAAAGGAACGCTAGTGGTTTGCATTGCATTCACTTGTTGCTGCTGCTGCTGTTGTTGTTGCTGCTGCTGCTGCTGTTGTTGTTGCTGTTGTTGTTGCTGCTGCTGTTGTTGTTGTTGTTGCAGTGGGGATTGGTTTTGGGCTGATACTGTATTGCTATCGGCGCTAAATAATAAGGAAAATGTCTTCATGGTTATACACTATGTTATCCACAATTTACTTACATCTTCTCCGTGTGAATATCTTCCAAATTGAGATGAGTTATGAACCGGAGTCGCTTTTGCAGCAATGGACGTAGACGCTTGATGATTGCCTCCGATTCATTTTTAATAATATTACCCACATGAATGTACTTGATGTGATAGCTGTAAAGGTTAAAAATGGTAAAAAGATATGTATTGAAAGCACTTTCCATTTACTTACAGAAAATCACAAATCTGGTCAATGTAGATAAGTGGCTTTGGCCCATGATGCTTGTCTACGATCTCTAGGATCTCGTATAGCAGGACGGCTATGCCGGCCACCGCATTCGGTTTCTCCAACTCAATCCGCTGAAGGAAAGGCCCAAACACGTGACACAGATACAACAGCTGCTGCTCGGTACGCACACAGGGTTTCAGCTTCTCCTTGAGGTATCTGGTCATCGCCGCCAGCTTGAAGGCACCCATGTGATGGAAGACAGAGTGCGCCACGGCAAGGACAGCGGCATAGGTCTTCTCCAGCATTCCCTCGCGAACAGTCTTAAAATTGAAAAGCTCAAACGCGTTGAATCTGTACGTCCAATTGAGCATATTGGGTGTGTTGAGCATATCCTGCAGCCGATCGTAGATGCCACTCCAGTAGGGTTCGGGCAGGGCGGCCAAGACGATGCCCACTGCATTGATGTAGCTGTGGATCTCCTTCTGCGGAATTACCGCATAGCCGTTGATTATCACATCGATGATATTGTTGGCCACCACCCCAGGTGCCACCGGCAAACCCAGCAACTCCACACAGGTGACATAAAGCGCATGAGTTGGGGCATTGGGGTACTCATTGAAGCGCCAGTCCGTGGAGTATAATACATTTTTCCCACTAATGGCTACAACATGAATTAAAAGGGGTAAGCTAAAGCCACTGCTCATCAGATCGTAACTCACTGTCTGCCAGGCGTCGGATCAAACTCATATAGTAACTTAATTCGGGCGTCCAGAGCGTGTCAGTCCCGGTTAGCAAATACGCCTTATACGGCTCACTAATGCTCCAGTTGGGCGGCCGAATCTCACTAAAGGCACCAGTTATGGTGTGAACCTAGAATCATAATTAATTACAGAAAATATACATTTTTCAGAAATCAAGAATCCTACCAGTTTCTTTTTCAGTGCCGGCCGATCGCGCAGGATCCGCTCATAGTAGTGCAAAGTATTAAATAGATACGTTATGGGCCGATCTGCAGACGGATAATTGAGTATAATTGTTTAAATAGGACATATCGTATACGCACCGTGAAATTTGTACAATATACTCAGATGATCCAATATAAAGCCGAGAATCTGATGGACATTTGTAATGGTTAGCTCTATAAAGCGATGCACCACTACATCCAAAACTGGCAGAAAGCGTAGGCAAACATTGCTAAAGTAGACGGGCAGCGGAATATGCGACGCAGACTCGTCCAGAGCGAACTTCTCTGGGTACTTTTGATGAAAGGAGAGATGCTTGTCCTGCCTGAAAGAAAAACAGTCAGTATAATCATATCTTTATGTATTTAAGACTACTTACCAATTGCTTTGCTTCCAATGATCGGGATTGTTGTCTTTGCAGAACTCTTGGACGCGATTCCTCAGCTCGCTGGCTTTTAACAGCAGCAGCTGGATGATCAGAAAACAGACCTGAGCCTCATTGCCTTCGTGCGTTCGCAGGGCCAGGCACAGTAAAAGCCTATCGATGGTTACAACATTGAATTTCCAGATCATGTTGTTAATTGTATCTACGCATTTGTGGATGAAGTCCCGGCCATCCGAAGAGCTAGCCACCTCGGCCACCAAGTAATCGCAGAATTTACGCAGGTGTGTTGACAAAGCTCGAGCGCTGATGCCCTCCAGGATCCTGATAAAAGAGCATTAAGGTCGAGAACAGAGAGTATTGCATAGCTTCTCACTTGTAAGCCACCGGACTGATGTTCTCCGTTTCCCAGATAATCTTAAAGAGCAGACAAAGGAACAGTGGATTTGTGGTTGGTCGCAGGAAGTGCGCAATAATGTCGTTCTCGTTGGTCATGGAGGTCCACGTGCGGTACTCCTCTTCCACGGACTTCTTTAGTTGCTGTTTGTTCTCCGGCGGCTGGTTGTTTTGCGTAAAGTACTCATTCAAGGCGGGTGGAAAGCATGCCAGCGACTGCATGGGCCACGAGTGCGGCGTGTGCTGCATTATGTTGGACAGGAAGTCCTTGCACCAGGGCTGCATCTCATCGCCGCCGCCATGGACATGCATCGATCGAGCTAGTGTGAGGATAAGAACTCGATTTAGTTCTTCGCTTTCGTTGGACGCCACGGCGCCGGGAGACTTGTCGTTGAAGTAGCGCGAGAATTGCGGCTGGAACTCGGCCGATCCAATACTGGTGATCAATCGCAGAGCAGTGGACTCAAAGCTGAAAAATGGTAGAGAAAAATTACAAATTACTTCCAATTAGCAAAGAGTATAGAAATATATGGTCCCCTCTATCTGGAACCCGGCATAAAACACATTTTTTTGTATGAGGTGTCCCCTCTATATAGTTCTTCGCTATTGATTTTGCTTACTTACCAAAGATTCAGCTGCATTTTGTTGGTCTGCGGCACAGACGATAGCGAATGAAGCAGGGATAACAACTGCACTCTGTAGTGGGTGGGGACATGGTGCAGGCGATAGGAGAACATCTCCATCAGGGTGTGCAGCATGGACCAGGCATGGTTCTTAAACACTGTCGGCATCAGTTGACCTGCATCAAGCAAATTAAGATAAATCAAATTGAAGTATATTCTTATACTCACTCAGGAATCCCTTTATGCCAAGCGACTCGATCTCCGTATAAACTAACAGCCTTGCATAGGTTTCCAAAAGCGCCGCCGCTGGCACTTGTCCCTTGGTCTGCGCCTGTTTTAGCATCTGCGTGACAAAGCTATGGATAAGTGACATCTTGCTGTGCACCGTCAGGCTGTCCAGAACCGTAACCGAGAACGTAACAGCTGGTATCTGGGAGCCATTCGGCGACTTCGAGGTCCCATTAAGGGCATCCAACAGCAGGCCCATCGGGCGCCCGAAATATTCCTGATTCGTGGAATATGCATTGCAGATGAGTATTATGCGAAAGTCGTTGCCCATAGTCATGTTCATCATGGTGTTGGGCGTGACAACGTGCTGCAGGAAGCTGGAAGGAATAAAAGCAGTTTATGCAGCCGTAACTAGAACACGAAAATAATTCTCACTCATAGTGATTTTTTAGCGCGATGGGCAACGGTCGTGTGATGTTCATGTTCTCCACTCGCGCCTTTTTCATCAGGTGGATCCATACACAAATTGGAGCCATATGGCGGACCATCGAGGATTTGTTTATGTCTGGGAGCTTTAGCGGCTCCAGTTCGGGGTAGAGAAGGTCAAACAACCGGAAGACGGGCAGGAAGTTTGTGATCTACAAAGCAAAGGTCTTTAGAGAAATGTTTCCCCTGAGGAAAGGCATAAATATATATCCTACGGGGTTCTTTTGTATGCTGCCAGAGATGAACTGCAAGAGAATCCACATTAGTTGATCGCGGCCCTTGCGAAGCTCCAACTTAGAGAGCTGTAAAAGCACCAAGAATGTCAGCTCACTAAATTAAAAGAATAATCTTATATGCTACCTTCTCATGCAGCGCCAGCACAATGTGCATGAAGCTGACGAACTGGAAGAGCACAAAATAAATCAGCTGCGAGGAGAGATGCAGCCACATCCACTCATAAGGTGTAATCTGCTCGTCTGAAGCATTGAAACCACTGCCCGCAGTGGCGTCGGTCGCCTCCGTCATCTCCATTGCCTGGACTATAAGGTTAACCAGCTGCTCTTCCAGGGCATTATAGCGCTGCTTCTGGTGCTTCTGCAGGTTAAGCATCTGGGAAACCATCTCACGCGAGTACGGCTGTTCTAGAACGTATCGGAGAAGGGGCTTCTGCTCCTCCAGGAGCTCCGGCTCGTACGGCAGGCTGCCCTTGAAGTTAAATTTAAGAGTATTGTGGTCCAGCCGCCACGAATTCATCATATGATCGGCGTAGCCGAAGTGCTCGACAATCGGCAGCATGCTGGGGTGCCCGATGATAGACACCATCTGCGCCGTGGTGCGGAACTCCTCAACGAAGTCGGTCATCAGCCGGTTGAGCTTCCAGTGGTAGGGAAACGGACGCATAATCTCGTTGGCAATAAAATAGGCGGGCAACAGACAGTTGTTGCGGTCAAAGATGAAGCGCAGGATCTCCTCCACGGCCAACAGCTGGGGCATGTAGGTGACGTTGACGTTAAGCGGGAACCACTGTGCCTTGTCGCGGCACACCTTCATGATCTCCCGTACGCCTTTATAGTCCACCTGCATGATTACCCGCTTGATCAGTCGGAAGCTCTCGATCCAGAAGGTCTTGTGCTCGAAGTCCAGTTTCTCACAGAACAGCACTTTGTCGCACAGCATCCTTGCGGTAATTACGTGCGAATCCACCAGTTTAACTAGTGCTGCCATCAGCACCTTCATGTGGTAAGCGGAGGCGCCGGCGGCCCGCAGCAGGTACTGCCGCAGTACCTGGTCGCGGTTCTCCTGTGGCACATTTCCGAAGGCCGTGACTGAAAAGAAAGCCAAATTTTAGCACCGCTAGAATCTTTCGGAGCCGGCTACGTACCCAAATCATTGGCAAAGTTGGTGGCCCTTTCCTGCTCTCCATTTGGCTTGAAAACAATGACGCTCACAAACGCCTCGTCAATGGAGTCCACCTTCTGCAAAAAGTAAATCGGAGAGAGGGACGATAATCATCCGTTGGTTTCCCCCTTGCCATGCCATTGGTATTACCAAGAACTCGTTGACGGCGTCAAGAACTTGTGTTTCCGTATCCATTTAAACGCTTTTTCTCATTTCTGTCGGCGTATAAACAAAATCGCGTCTGCAGCCGGTGATGAACTGTGTTACCAGGTCATGCTCCGAATCAGAATCCCTTAGAACCAATAACTAGCTAGAAAAATGTAGGGAAATATTTTTTATGAAAATAAACAAATATATAATTAATTTCATAAGAATATTTTGTAATTAATTTTGTTATTCAATGAAAACATTTGGCTTTAGTCAAATCGTTATGAAAATACTAATGACCAAGTAACAAGATTCTCCAGTCAAAACTCCCGGGGATCAGCACTATAGCCGCCATTTTGCAACTGGTCACACAATATTTGGAACACTAAAAACTAGTTGATATATTCCTAAGTTTTTAAGGCAAAATTATGAAAGTACTAGTGACAGGTGGCACCGGCCTTGTGGGCAAAGCTCTTCAGACAATCATCAAGACCCAGGGTCGTCAGGACGAGGAATGGTACTTTGCTGGCTCCAAGGACGCTGATTTAACGTGAGTAATTCGAAGCCAGCAAGCAATCTTTACAATAAACAAATGTTTCACACAGAAACCTGGCAGCCACGCAAGCACTATTCGCTCGGGAGAAGCCCACGCATGTCATCCACCTGGCCGCCATGGTTGGAGGTCTGTTCCACAACATGAACAACAACCTGGACTTCTTGGTGAGCTTACAACGCACAACAAAAACAACCCGAATCTAATCGCATTTCTCACAGCGCAACAATCTGCTGATTAACGACAATGTCCTGCAAACAGCCCACGAGCAGGGCTGCGACAAGGTCGTATCCTGCCTGTCCACCTGCATTTTCCCGGACCAAACCACCTACCCTATAGACGAGACAATGGTCCACAATGGGCCACCACACCCCTCGAACTACGGGTACTCCTATGCCAAGCGATTGATAGACGTACAGAACCACGCCTACCACGACAAATATGGCCGTTTGTACACCTCAGTGATTCCCTGTAACATATTCGGGCCACACGACAACTACAAGCCCGAGGTGAGCCATGTGATTCCAGGAATGATCAACCGTATGCACCAGCTTATCACCGAGAATCAAGATTTGCCGGAGACCGAAAAGGTATTCACTGTATTCGGAAGCGGGACGCCACTGAGACAGTTCATTTACTCGCTGGACCTCGCGGAGCTAATGATCTGGGTGCTGAGGAGCTATGACAGCGTCGAGCCCATTATCCTCAGTGTGGACGAGTGCCAGGAGGTTACCATCTTCGATGTGGCCAAAGCCATAGGCAACGCATTTAACTTTAAGGTAAGCATCTGTCCTTGTTCTTATACATCTGATGCTTTACTCTTCGCTTTCTAGGGAAAACTTGTCTGTGATACGACGAAGGCGGATGGCCAGCACAAGAAGACCGCCTCCAATGCTAAGCTTCGCACTCATCTGCCCAACTACCTATTTACAGACTTTGAAACGGCTATCAAGGCGTCGGTGCAATGGTACAAGGATAACTACGACGAGGCCAGAAAGTAATTCCAAACGGCAGCCTTTAGAAATGTAAATAGCAACTTCCTGTTAGAAACATAATTTTTTTTACTTTGTTTTATGGTCCAACAATATAACAAATGCCTAATCGAGTGTTCAGTCTGTCCAGGAGTCTCCGTATTTATTCCTCTTGCCGCCAGCAGCGGGATCTACAGGTGCAGCCTGCACAGGTCGCTGCTGAAGGGAAGTTGGTGGCTCGTATGGCTTCGAGTAGGGACTCTGCTGATGCTTTAAGTACTCTTCGCGGTTTCTCCGGCGCAAATCCTCGTATGACTGACCCGGCTTGGCCGGTTCCAGCGGCAGTTCGGTGTCCAGCATTGCGGCAGCTATTGAAGAAGGAGAGGATATATTAGACACCTGCGGTAACCAACGAGTGGAATGCGCTTACAGTCCAGCGTCGGCCGGTATATGTCGTCCAGGCCGGACATTGTGGGCCGCGACTCTGTGTCCAGATTGAGCGCAGTGCTTCGCCCCGGCTGATAAGCCTCATCGCTGTACACATCCGCCGAGTTGGGGGTGAAGGGGGCCAGGGTGAAAGCCCTGCCCAGGTTCTCGTCCGGCGTGATGGAGCTGATGACACCGCCGCCCTGCCTACGCTGCCGCAGCATCTCGCCCAACTGCGAGTTGGGTAGGCGCATGATCTTCTCGGCGCACTTTTGCTGGTAACTGAACTTGCCCACAAAGTAGCCCAGGATGACGCCCATTACGACCTTGGGCACGGCGCCATATTTGCCATTTCCCTGCAGATAGCCGTTCTTCACGCCAAAGTAGGCCAGGAGGCCGAGGCCAGTGCCGAAAGGGAGACTTCTCTGGAAGAACGACTCCGTATTGCATTCACGTAACGCCTTCACCTCCTCCGCTGAGAACTGGTAGTCGGCCTGAGAAATGTCGGAAATTATAGCCGATATTAGGATTTCGAAGGATTTCCCTACTCACCAATGGATGGGGGGTGTGTTGGGGAGCCTGACGGGACCCATCGTTCAACGGAGAGTCCATGCTGACTCAATTTATTAAGAAATGTGTGAAATATATAATACTCAAAGTACCGGCTTGTCAGGGATGATACCAAGTATCGGAAGTTTCGATAGGTAACCCCTTGCAGAAATTAAAACTTGAAATAAATTAAGTAAATACTAATAAAATGAATGGACTTATTAGAATGCCATTTATTTCTTAACAAAGCAGACAGGCATAATATTGTTAATAATAATAACAAAAATGTTTGCTTTACATTTTAATATTTGACCGCATAATGCGAACGGCTTGGACCTACTTGATTAAATTTAAGTTAAAGAATTGCATTTTAATGGATGGACTGTAATAAATTTATTAAAGTTCTTAATGGCAAAAACCGTTAGCACCATAAATGAGATAAGCTATCGGTAATATCGATGCTGCTATCGGCAGGTTTTCAGCTCCATTAGAACAGAAAATTTAATCGAGTCCGTACGAAAATTAATGAAAACGTCGTCTCAATAATTGACGAAACGCACTAGCATCTTACTGTGACCGATTAACACCCTCCAGACAGACAGACCACTCAAAATTAACCGTAGCGGGCCGCTAAGAACCGCCGACAATCGAGACCGAAGAGCGTGTAGCGGGCGGAGGACACGCACCACCAGCAACACCAGGGATGCAACACGCACGACGCGACGAGATTATGACATTTTCGCTGTATAGTAAAGTTACAGCTGTGTCGTCTGCTGGGCCCGTTCCTGCGCCTGTTGTTTTATTCAATTAGAGTTTTGTATTTTTGGAAATGTTCTCCACCACCACACACTCTGTGGTAAGTCTGACCGCCGGTCGTCCTGGCCCTCCATTCCGCTCACCGCCTGACGTGTCTCTTCTCTCCCGCTCTCTGTTTTTCTATCCGCACCTGCCGTTTGGGATTTGGGATCTCAATGACAGCCCTACCTGTACCTAGGCAACTTCAGCAGAAAGCCGCACTACTACACCGTTAAGCGCACCAAGCTACAGGGAAGCGCGAGTGCAGTGCGTCTTTCCAAGTCTGCCAGTGCCACCACGCCATCGACTACGACGACGGCGACGGGCCTAAGTCATGACCTCGTGCAGGATCTGCGTAACCTGCTTGCCCAGTCGGGCGCCAGCTTGAAGGGCATGGTGGAGAAGGCTGCTCGCCTGAACGGCATTCTGGACCGAGAACTTGTGGCCGAGACGCTGGCCAAGGTGACCAGCCTGCTGCCCGCCATGCGCGACGTCCGCATCACGCTGGAGGAGCCGGCCACACAAATCGGTCGTGTCCATCTACAAAATTATCAGTTTGAAGTTTCGCTAACCGGAGCAGCTGGTGCCCAGCCCACAGGTGCCCATGTGTAAGTGAATCCTATTCCGAATATCCATACACCATTCTATCTGTTGTTTATTTCAGCAAGGTGATTCCAACCATAACGCCAGGTCTTCTTCGTCCGCTCTTCTCCAATCAACAGCTGTGAGTGCGCTGAACGAATCAACAAATTGTCCTCGCTAAAGTTATATTCCCCTATTTTCTAGGAAACAATTGCGAGGCTTTAAGACGGATCGCTCCATTGAAGCGGAACAAAAGCGCAATCCCACAATGACCTCCAGGCTAAAAACTGCCTTGTCTAATGCGCCGCAACGAATTGACGGAGAGACACACTTCCAGGCTGAAAAGCTGCGGCGGCTGTTAGCCAAGTCCGACGATCACGGTGGTCAGAATGCGGTGAGCTGGATGCTTGAATCATTACGTTACTTGAGATAACAATTTTTTTTCTAGGAGAACCTAAAAATAGCCTTTGCCGAGGGATACTTAGCCGCCGCCAACGCTGAGGATTCTCCGAAATCTGGGAAAACAATGAAGTATATAAAGGTATCAGCTTGTTCCAAGAAGCCTTTGTTTGAGTTTTGGATAATTCCCAGTAATTGTCACTAAGGTTTTTCAGACCCTCGTCGTAATCGTCGTTTTCCTGGGCATATTCCTAAGTTTCTTCACCACCTCAAACGGATCTGTATTTCGGTGAGCCCCCCATTGTGACTCCTCCCCTGTTACAGGTCTAATTTTACTACCTTTCAGCAGCATTCAACTGGGCAATCAGGTTGAGGTTGATCCCGAAGAGATTAACGTTACATTCGATGATGTAAAGGGCTGCGACGAGGCCAAGCAGGAGCTGAAGGAGGTGGTCGAGTTCCTCAAGAACCCCGATAAGTTCTCCAACTTGGGTGGCAAGCTTCCAAAGGGCGTGCTTTTGGTTGGCCCGCCGGGTACAGGCAAAACCCTGCTAGCCCGTGCCGTTGCCGGTGAAGCCAAAGTTCCTTTCTTCCATGCTGCAGGCCCTGAATTCGACGAGGTTCTCGTCGGCCAGGGCGCCAGACGAGTGCGCGATTTGTTTAGTAAGTTAATACCTAATATCAAAAAGTCTTTACTAAATTTGAGTTTTATATTAAAGAGGCAGCCAAGGCCCGGGCACCGTGCGTGATCTTCATCGATGAAATAGATTCGGTGGGCGCAAAGCGAACCAATTCCGTGCTGCATCCGTATGCCAATCAAACCATTAATCAACTACTCTCGGAGATGGACGGCTTCCATCAGAACGCTGGCGTTATTGTCCTGGGCGCCACCAACCGACGCGACGACTTGGATCAGGCTCTGCTGCGTCCCGGACGCTTCGATGTGGAGGTGATGGTATCCACGCCAGATTTTACCGGACGCAAGGAGATCCTGGGTCTCTACCTCACTAAAATTCTGCATGATGAAATCGATCTAGACATGTTGGCACGCGGCACTTCCGGATTTACGGGAGCCGACCTGGAGAACATGATTAACCAGGCTGCGCTAAGGTGAGGAAAGCCGAGTCGACGGAAAGAAATTTGTTATTTAAATAAATTGTTTATTTCCCATTTCTCACAGAGCTGCCATCGACGGAGCCGAGACGGTGAATATGAAACACTTAGAGACGGCACGTGACAAGGTACTTATGGGACCCGAGCGCAAGGCTCGCCTGCCAGACGAGGAGGCCAACACGATCACAGCTTACCATGAGGGCGGACATGCCATTGTAGCCTTTTACACCAAGGAGTCGCATCCGCTGCACAAGGTGACTATCATGCCGCGCGGACCGTCTCTGGGACACACCGCCTACATACCGGAGAAGGAGCGTTACCATGTCACAAAGCAGCAGCTGCTTGCTATGATGGACACAATGATGGGCGGCCGTGCCGCCGAGGAGCTCGTCTTTGGGGCGGACAAAATCACGTCGGGAGCCAGCAGCGATCTCAAGCAGGCCACCTCGATTGCCACGCACATGGTTAGAGACTGGGGCATGTCGGACAAGGTGGGTCTGCGAACCATTGAGGCCTCCAAGGGGCTGGGCACCGGCGACACCCTCGGACCCAATACCATTGAGGCCGTAGACGCGGAGATCAAGCGCATCCTCAGTGACAGCTACGAGCGAGCGAAGGCAATCCTGCGGAAACACACCAAGGGCCACAAGGCGTTGGCGGAGGCACTGCTAAAGTACGAGACGCTGGACGCCGAAGACGTCAAGGCAATACTGAATGACAACCAGACGTAGTTTCCTCATTGGTGTGGATTGCAGGGTCAAGGGATACAGAGGGAGACCAGGACCTTCCATTGGACATTCAGCTGAACTGCTAAATATTTTTTAGTTACAATATAAAGAAATCGAGAATGAAAAGCCAAGCAAGAGCGGGACGCAGACGGAAAGTTAAGAAATAAAATGTTACACATATTTAGTTATGTTTTCCATTATCCACGTAGTATTAGTTTGGAGTAATAAATAAAATTGAAGTCATATCCATCTGAATTTCGCGCCATTAAAAGTATAAGCAAACTTATATTTTTAAGTAGTTACGCCACAGAATAATTTGGGACAATTATTAAATATTTCTTACAGCTTTAAATAAAATAAACATTTAATATAATAATTAGAAATCAGATTTAGCTATAAAACATTTAAATATAGCCAAATTTAGACATTTTCGAACACCAAACATCGATATATCGATAGTAATGTGGTTGACTGAGCCAGCACCAATTTCCAATTCATGTTTTTTTTCTACGAGTAAATTGAGGAAATAATCAAAGAAAATGTGCGACTACAAGATCTCGGATCGGGCCTACACCAAGCTAATATTCCACGCGGCCAAGTATCCGCACCTGGCGGTCAACGGACTGCTGCTGTCGGAGAAGTCCCCAAAGGGTTCCGTGGTGGAAATCGTGGATGCGATTCCTCTGTTCCATCAGTGTTTGCATGTCACCCCCATGGCCGAGGTGGCCCTAATGCAGGTAATTATCAATTGCCGGTCTCTGAAACATAAGTGAACTTTAATGCGGACATTGCCCAGTTTTATGTGCAGCTGGCTTGTAGGCTCCACTAGGGCCTGACTGGCCACCAGCTTCATGGGGGTACGAATTCCAAATATTGGAAACAAATTGGCAAATCATAACATTTCATTTAAAATAAATTAGAAATAGTGATTTTAAGAAATTATTAAATTAGGAAATATATTTATCAGTTAAACCGATTTTCCCTTGCAAGAATTGTTCATACCTATTTCAATATATTTCCAATAAGATACAAAAATATTTATTTATTCCTTGACTTAATAGGAAGTTATAATACTTTTAGATTAAATTAAGTTTGACCGACATTATGGGAGTACTTTAGACCCCACGTAGGCACATAATATAAATAGATTTTTGACTAGGATTAAGATTAAAAAAATTTCAATATTCTGAACTACAATTTTAACAAAATTTAAATTTTAATAATAGTACATTACCAACCCTTTCCCTTTTTAGATCGATGCCTATGCCGAGCGCGAGGGTCTGGTGATTGCTGGCTACTATGCCGCGCCGGAGAACTTCTATGACAATCAGGTCGACAAAACGCCGGCGGCCAAGATAGCTGACAAAATCCAGGAAAACTTCAAGAACGCCTGCTTCGTGGTTGTGGACAACAAGCTGATGACCCTGCAGCACGACCGTGCCGCCATCCAGGTGTACAGCTGCGCTGGAGACGCCGCCACCCGCTGGTCAAAGGCCAAATTCACACTGTCACAGTCATCGCAGACACTGGAAGGCGTATCGCTGCTGCTGAAGCGCGGTGCCATGCGTGATGTGGTGGATTTCGATAACCATCTGGACAATCCGGAGAATGATTGGACCAACGACTTCCTGAACAAGTCCTTGATCGACCTGCAAAAGCTGTACTAGTCGCCTGTTTTTAACGTACTTTTGTTTTAGTCTAGCAAAATCGTTTTCGCGGAAAGGAAGGAGGAGAACACGCCGAAATTTCAACCTTGCAATTTAATTTATTGTAATTACAATTGGATTTTCAGTAATCTTTAGAATAATGCATATAAGTTAAATAACATTCAACTAATTAATAAATAATCAATTCTTTCATCTTGTATGCGTCGAAAGTGGTCGAGTGTCCGTGTCGGTCCGTCGGTTTAAGTAATATCTCATGTATGTCCAGTTCGGTTCTGTGTTCGGTTCTGTTTTTTGTGTGGAGTTAACCTAAGCGCGTTACATTTATCGTTAATAAATACAGATGAATATATAATATGTATATAATTTTGCTCTTGGTTTGTTTTGTTTTTTCCTTTTCGTCGACTGGCTTCTTGTAAATTGAAATATGTTACAACAATATTGTAATTATCGCGATTGCTGATTATACATAGGTATACATAATACGTACTTATGTGGATATATCGGAGATCGAAAGTATCGCAAAAACGTTTATTAATTTCAGTGTAATGTATATTTTCGTATATATATAATCTGATCTCAACGCATAACGAACTCTTTACACCGTGTACACTGAACGTATATAGTAGGGAAACGGGATTATGGATAACGGATAGCGGATCTCGGATCTCCAGCTGGATGCCATCCTGCGCACTTTACTCGTATTTGATTTGCCATTTATTGTATTCTTAATGCTTTTTGAGTTCTCTGTATATGGGGGAGTATATGCTTGTGTATAATATCGCGAGCTCTGACTTGGTTGGATTGTTTTCACCCGGTGTCCGCTGGAAGGGTTGGGCAGGTGTGGGTGTGGTCGTGGACGTGGACGTGGACGTGGCATGGGGAACGGGTACTCTGTTCTACGTGGGGGCGCCTTTTTGATTATATCCTAGCTATACAAGTGCGCCTGAACACGCAAGCATTGTCGGTATGTACGAGTTCGAGACTCTGTTCACATCGCGATGAATCTGGATTGGTGTGTCTTGTGTCCTGTCATCACATCACATGCTATGTTAGTTGATCTATAAGAATGCAATAGAAGAGGCAATAATGGATCAGTGAGATGCTGAGATGCGGCAATGTGGGAGTGAAGTACACCCATAACGGAAGATGTTATGCAATTTGGAAAAAGTCTAGATAAGGTTTTTATGATGTACGCATGTTTCGGATGAGCATGTGCCACTACGGATATGTGTCTTTGCGGATCGGTATAGGGAGTTCTGTGTGTGTGCTGTGGATCGTAACTAGAGCTGAGCACCTCCGATATTTACCATTCCCGCGGACAGAGAGTTGATGGCATCTTCCACCGTCGGCTTGTGTCGATCGATTTTAGATGAGTTTATGGGCGAGAAGTTGTCTACGATTGCAAGCGTGAACGAATACACATATACAGATAGATATAGAAACACAAAAAGCGATTTCAAAGCAAATCTCAAGTGCCAATTACCGAGATCACCACTCGAACTGGAGTCCGTAAAACTGGGTGTGCCCTCTGTCCATGTGGGAGTGGAGCCCTCACCTGAAGCGGGCGGTGTCCAGGCCAATCCCCCGCGGGATCCGTACTGGCTGCTCGATGACGTGTCCACTGCCAGCAGTGTGTCCAAATGAACCTCCGACACGCTATCGAATAAAAGAATTAATTTTAATTTCAATTTTATGGAAGGGCACTCACCTGACGATATCCTCTTTGTAGGAGCCTCTGTAGGCCGGTCCAATATTCATCTTTCGGTCCAGATAATACGACTGCTGCTGCGTCTGCGACTGCGACTGCTGGTGATGGTGGTGGTGATGATGGTGAGACCGGCGACCCATCGACGAGGTGCTGGTGCTGTTCTTGTTCGAGCTGTCCTCGGAGATGTCGTCAAAGGCGGGGGGAGGAGTCGAGCTGCATGATGGCGTTGTGCCTAGCGATACAATGAGCAGAGCAGAACATACAGCGGAATGAGTGACAGAATAACCTAGTAGTAGAACCAGGGATTAGGATGTGTGTGTGTTCGGTTTTGGGGGTAAGCTAGGTGCAAGCGGGGAGCTACTCCCGTCTCAGTCCCTGTCCCTGTCCCGTCGATCCCTCGCTCTCTGGTATTGTGGATGGCGCTGCCTTTGGCGCCCGCCTCTTGCCCCGCCTGGCCTGCTGTGCCGGAGGATTTCTTGGCAACGTTACGGCCGGCGGAGGATCCATTAGCTTGGGCAGCGGTCTCTTTGGGCGATGTGTCGCCTCCAGCTCCCGCTTTACCTCTAAGAATGCACTAACCGACTGCAGGAGATTGTCCTCCTCCTGCTGATTCTGACAGTCATCGCCGCCCAGCGCCAGATCCGCGTAGTGCAGGTAGCGATTCCTTTTCTGCTGCCGCTTCAGCTTCTCCTGAACTCCGCGCCTGGGCGAACGCTGGCTGGGAATGCTGCCCGAGGATCGGGAACGTCCCGTTCGATAACTCTCAGCTCGGATGGGTGGAAAACTTCGGACTATAGAGCCCACGGAGGATCGCTCACTGCGCGCCACGAAGCTGTTCTGCCGGTGGAATATATCCACGTGGTTGAGCAATCGCGGCTGCTGGCGCCGATAGCTGCTCTCCGAACGAGCAGTGGAATAAGCGGAGTTCAGGGATTCCCGGCGCCGCAGAGAAGAGCTTCGGAGCAGAGCCACCGTTGGATCCGGCAAGGGGGCAGGGGGAGCACTCGGCTCAATGCTAACCGGAGCATCGAAGAGATCGTGCAGCTCAAGCCAATCCTGGACGTTGCTGGGCGAACGACGGTCCCCAAAACGTGGCATGCCCTCGTGCTTGGGCACCTGGAGGGTATGGAAGTGTGCTGGTGCCGGGGAAGGATTATTAGTGTGCGGTTGCTGTGTACCTGGCGTCGAGCGATCCTGGGCATCCTTGCGTCGCGGTGAGCCACGCGGCGGCACTGGCGGTGGCACCCTTGCCTTCAGATTGCTGGCCGCCGGAGTCCGTTGCTTGACGGGTGGTGGAGCCCGCTCATTGGCGGCACTGCCGCTCGCTAAGCCTGCAGCAGATGCTCCGGCTCCTCCCACCGCGCCCGCTGGCGTGGGCTCCGTGGTGGGCGGCTTGGCTGGCTGATGGATTTTGCCACTGCTGTGCGAGTGCGAGGTGTGAACCGCTAATGAGGGAGTAAAGGAGTAGGAATTATATTATATATATAGAGGAAGAAAGGACCCTTAGATTCCTAGAACTGTGCTCTATTAAATATTTCAAGGATATAGCTTCCACTTACGCCTCGTGACCGCCTCGCTTTCGCTGTCAATGGAGCGCTGTATGGCCTTTGACAGGCTTTTTCTCTTCGAGGGCGAATGCTTAAGCGCTGCAAAATGTAGTTCAAATCAAGGATTAGTCAATAAATCCGCATAAAAGGGATTTTGGTACAAAAAGCTTAGCTCTTCCGAAGCAACTACGCAAAGCCTTAGAGCAATACGGCTGCCGGGAAGCCAAGGATGCCAGGATATGTGGTCTTAACTAACGTGATATTGAGAGGCATGCTTGGGCGTCCATTTCGAAATCATATGAAAACCAAGTGTGGGACAATGTAATAATAAAAAATTGTTATTTAAACCGCTTAAAAAAGGTGTTAGGTGAAACTCAAGTGAGATATAATCAAAAACAGAGATACTAGAGAGAGAAAGAGACATCGATCATTAGTTTTTTTCTTTTACCTATATAGCTGGTTACCAAGGTACGAAATTTTCTGTGATTCCCCTTGATCTCGGGGAGATCCACTATATGCGTACGTAAGAGTGAGAGAGTGAATGCATTCGAGACATGGTCAAAAAGAAAGCAGAGAACAGAGCGGTTGTTGGATATTGATTCGATTTGATTTGATTCGATGTTGGTTCAGATGCTCCACAACGGCGTCTACTCAGGCCAAGTGTACCATATTGCATTTTTGCTGCCACCGATCAAACGATTAACCAAAATTAGCAAGCTACAAGTGAGTGTTTGGTGTGTTTGTGTGAATGTAATTGGTAATTGGTAATCGGTAATTGGGGGGTGTACAAGTGTGTGGTTTTTTCTACTCAAAAAAGTCTGCAACTGGAACTCGAACTGAAACTGAAACTGAAACTGGAGTGCTTGCATAACTCGGCCAACTGCACACAAAAATGCCTTACAGTACGAGTACTTAGCCCGACTTCCACGCCCACGGCCACGGCCCACTTACGGGAGGGTATCTTGCGGAACACGGTCTTGGCCATAAAGTTTTGGAATCTTTGAGCATAGAACGAGGGACGGCACACCGAAACGGTTTCCTAAAAAGACAAAAAAAAGTGGGAATGTTGATTAAAGACATTAAAAATGATTTCATTAAAAGATAATAATAATAATAAAAATATTTGTATATCCTTTGCAGCCTTAATTGCTCACCCCATCGTGTATGATGCTTTTGAATGTGTGCTCCAGCTTCTTTTTCAGCCTGTAGGATTGCAGAATGTCGATGATGCCGATGTAGAGCAGCAGGCGTTCGCCCTTCTCACTCCTAGCTGGAATGCCGCCAGGTCTGGAAATTATAGAAATCATTTAATTAGAAGTCAAGGGTTTATAAAACCCAAAAACTCACGGCACATCCTCCTCGTCATCGATGGGCTCGCTCTCCGCCTGAATGCTCTCCATGGCCGTGGAATGGGCCACTAGTCGCTGACGATTGACGGACCTGTAAGCCACACTGGATTAGCTCTACAGATCGGTTCCATGGCTACACCTGTATAAAAGATACCCACTTATTTCTGCTGATGCCCGTGGCCGTGTCACGATCTTTGCCATCGCCCTCCAATCCATCCAGCGGCTCGTCCACATCCACGTCGGAGTCCTCGGCCAGAGGCGCTCTCACCGGCTTCCTGTGTTCGCTCTGCTTCTCCTTTAGCGCAATGTCCAGGTTGTGAACGCCCAGCAGCAGCGAGTAGTCCATGATCTTGAAGGACTCCAGTACCGTGCAGTCACGCTGAATGGTTTTGATCAGCGCGGAGTACGTTTCGGCCTCCAGGAATATGCCATTGGGATGCTGTTCCATAAAGTCCAGGTCCTTGTATGTGGGTGACTTCTTGGCTCGCTCCGCCTTGTTGGCCTTGCGCTTGAATGTGGACCCCTTGAGATCGTACTTCAGGTGCATCTTCACGGACGAGGGCAGCAGATTGTTCATGACCACCAGGCGAATGTTTTTGGCGTTGCTCGTCTGCAGGCAGTACAATCCGAAGAACTTTGGCAATAGCGTGCGCGGATTTTGATTTAGATTCATATAGTAACTGAAATATAATTATATTTTAGAGGGATGATATAGTTGGAGAACCCAAAAACCCACCCAGGCAGTAGTTTCTGTAAGAATTCACCCTCCTTGTGTTGCACCGTCTTGATGATGAACTCGTCGTCGTCCGTCAGGTAGAATATTGAACCGGAAGCACCAGGATTGGACAGTTCCCGCAGCGGGGACGTGCACATGGACATCTGTAGGGGGAAATTTAAAAAATCCGGCTGGATTACAGAGCAGAAAATCGTACCATAAAATCATCTGGTTGGATGCCAAACAGATCTCGAAAGTAGCGGAAAGCGATGGGCGCGTAGATCTTATATCTGAACTCGCTGTAGTGGTGGGCAGGTGTAAGGCTAGATCCCTCTGGCGGAAAGGTGATGCTCTCGATCTCCCAGAAGTCCATCATAAGTAGATCCCGCTTGGGCTTTGAGGCAAGACTGCCGACCTGTCAAAGGGATAATAAATGATTTATTTGGATTTATTTATTATAAGGAAAACCTTTAAAAATTTTAATGATTTAACATAATGCTAAAATATTTTATTTTTAAAGTTAACTTTTGTAATCCTTACAGTGTGTTGGATGCCCAACTGAATGGAGCCCATGATCTGCGACGTCTGTATCTTCTTGTACGTAATCTCGCCGCCCTCACCGACTCGTCTGTGGCCAATCTTCCGCTCCTTGTCCGACTTGTTGTTGCCCGCACGTAACGGCCGACTGCCCAGCTGGAGGAAGAGTAAGTGAACCGGGATTAGGCACGATTTAATTGGCATCCAGTGCCCGCCGTCCGGATGTACTTACCTCAGGCGATGAGTTGTTGCCCACATGGTCGTTGGAGGCTAAAAGGAGAACGGACAGAGAGCTTATTATTAGGCATCATATTTAATTCAGGCCATGACGCAGTCGCCTGGTCAATCACCGCGACTTGAACTTGGCTGGCCAGGCCCCCGCCTCCACCTGCTCCTACGCTAGCTCCTACTCCTGTCTTCTGTTCGGCAACCTTGTAACTTTCTTTTGTTATCAATCCCAGAATATAAATATGAGCCGATGGAAGTCCGTCGTCTATCAGGTGGTGGTTGATGCGGGGTTGGAAACATGCAAGGGCTGGGGGGGTAGGTGGCATGCGGGGGTGCGTCGTCGTGCTGCTTGCCCCTGCCTCGGCCCCCTGCCATGCCACGCGAGACACATGCGCCAGGGGCGCACTTCCATTCGCCTGTCATTGATTTTTTTTCGCTTTCGACGCGACGGGGAAAATGAGGCAACGGTTGGCGGATGATAGTTACCATTGCTGGGATCCACCTGCTTGGCCTGCGACGTTGAGGAGCTATCCATGTCGATGGTGTTGATGGTGTCGCCATCGCCGGAGGCCATCGTGCTCCTCCAAGTGTCCCTCGCTCTCTCTCTCCCTCTTCCTCTCCCTCGCTGCCTGCCTCTCCTCTCCTCTGCTAGGACTTCACTAGGACATGCTGTTGTCGTCTGGTTTGAAATTTGAGCTATTTGTAGCCGTTTTTCGTTTTTCGACTTCTCAGATCTGCAGGGATTATCCAATCGAACGGGTTAGCTGGGGGCAGGAACCTTGGCTCTCTTGTCTGGCGCTGGCGTCAACGGTTTTGCCTGTCTAACGATGATGTTGATGGCTCCTCTGCCACTGCTGTCATTTTCACTGCATACTCATAGGCGCACTGGAAGCGCCTGAAACGGCTGGAAGGATGTGCGCAGGAAGGCGCGCAGGGATGCAAACTGACAGAATGCAGGGTTGTTTCGGTTATGGATTCAAATTTGAATTCATCAAGCTATCGAAATTTGGCGCGAATCATTATCTTTCTGATTGTATTACAAAATTTCAAAGAATTTAGAATGGAAAATAATTCTGTACAATAATAAAAATGTATTTGTTTTAATTATTTTTATAATATATTATTGCCTTGAATCCCTTTTGAAATAAAAACACAATATTTTTTTGGCAGGTAAAAGCCACGACAAAAGCGTTCAGTCTAATGCACTTTTACATGTTCGTTTCTTTTTTATTATTAGCGTTTCAGTATCTCAATTAAATCTATACATCAGATATAACTATCATATATATGTATATATATATTTATTTATGTGGTAAATACGTATGTATATGAATACAATAATTTCTTGTTATAAGTGTTTTTCTTTCTTGTTTCTAATGGGTTCGTTTGCTTTCGCATTTTGAGTTTGGTTTTTTGTTTGTGGTGTTTTCTTGTTTATTTGTGTTTCGTTTGCCTTAGACATTACATGCATGTACAAAATAAGCGCTTTATTTAAAAATACCGCAAAAAATTACGTTTATCCGTTAAAAGTCTATTTAAAAATGAAATATTCATCAAATATCAAATATTCTAGTCATCAAAATATATAAAAAACCAATATAGCCTACATCGAAGGACACTACCAAACTAACTGCTTAGAGCTAAGGATGCGATGGACATTACTACGGCCACCGTTGTCCATTTGCGTTGTATAGTTGAGGCCTTATCTGTGAGGATAAATTGGTTATAAACTTATATACAATTTGACAAGCAGCAACAGGTATTTCGTGGACTATGAGTGAGTGTGTTTGCCTGATTTTGAGATATCCAAATAATTGGTTTTAAATAACCAGAGATTTTGATTGTACAATTTCTATACTCTTTCCACTTTTCTTACCTGTACTTACCATAAAAAATAGTCTCTCTACGTTTGGTATAGTTGGTGCCAATCAGGATGAACGCACAGG
This sequence comes from Drosophila anomelani, assembly GCA_035045905.1. NCBI lineage: Eukaryota > Metazoa > Arthropoda > Insecta > Diptera > Drosophilidae > Drosophila > Drosophila anomelani. The sequence continues at coordinate 5,972,936 of JAWNOO010000032.1, read as the reverse complement.
TGATCGGGGTGGGGGATTCGAGTTGATCTATAGGAATGCGCGTGCGCACGGTCATGCTATAGAGGCCACTGGGGTCCTGGTCCAACTGCGTCAGCACCGACTCCAGTATGTGAGTGTCAAACCTGTGGACAAAACTCTGAGTTATTCCGATTCCGTAATAAAGAAGCAAAAAAGAAAAGCCTCCAAATTGGCGTGCTCAGCTTACATGACCGACAGCATAGGTTGCGGAAAGACGTGCTGGACCGCACACATAATGTCCACGTCCGTACGCGCGACACCCATACGCGCCTCCAGCATGAAATCCGACTCAGGAACTGCCGGGGGGATTCGGATTCGGGTTCAATGCAGACAGGAGCCAAAAACAAAAAAGCCGTGAGAATTAATCAAGTGTCAAACTAAACAACGAGACGAAAAGAAACAACATAAAGGAGTCGAGTCTTCCAAAGAAAAACACAGAACAGGACAAACAAGCGCCGGTGGTTCCGGCCACCACAGAGACTGCCACATGACACGCATGCAAATATGAAGGGAAATCACACGTGCGCCAAACAGACGGGGAATCAACGTCTACACAGCAAGAAAAGTAGTTATCCTTCCTTCAATTCCAGAAATCTTTGGCTTGTGCATCAAGAATAAAGTCTGAGAAAGTTCCCTTTCCGTCTTTTCTATCAAATTTTATACTGGAGTTTCTTTGGTTCCTATCCTAAATATTTTTCTTCAATATCAAATCATTCCAATATTCTACGTTCACAGTTTAAAATTAATCTGCAAAAGTGCTCCCAATTTAAATAGATTTTTTCCAGTGTATAATGGCCGCACAGTTGTGTTTGCTTAAATAAAGAAAAACAAATATTTTTCATTACCCTTGCAAATGGTATGAAAATATTCGCGAAAAGTTTACTGTATAAAATGGAATGGACTCGTTGAAGGCTATCAGAAGTGAAATTCGCAAAGGACTTAAGGCAAATAAAATGAAATCCAGCTTTCAGGTTTTAAAAATAATATTTTAATTATGAAAACTGATTCTGAAAATTGATATTCTGCGGTGTTTTCATGAACATTAGCGAAAAGAAAAGCTGTAAAATGACCGGACTTTGTGGAACACACAAATAAGTTACGGAGATTGCTTAAAAGGAAGCGACTTTAATTTATTACTGACGTCTCAACTTTTTATACTCTTGTTTATTACTATGTAACTCATTAAGTTTTCCCCAAAATAGATGAGCCAGCAAAAAGAGCGAAGGCAAACTTAAATGGAGTAACATGGCATACAGCCAAGATGTGTTCAAAGGGGGAGGGAGAGGGCCGGATAACCAGGAATGAACCAAGAATGTCCTACACTAAGCTGCTGCCTGGTTGGCTTGACTTGACTTTTGTAAATTGGCTCAAAGTACATAAATCATTACGTTGTTCTCTCTGTGTACACATCGTCCCACAACCCCCAACAACACCTTCATATGCAAACACACAAGTCAAGACGACAGTGGCAGTGGGCGGGTCACCCGACGTGGCCATAACCCCACCTTACACCTAACTCCTTACGCCTTACACCCTATGCATCCTACACCCTACACCTGGCGCCTGCTCATAACCTGGCACAACCCACAGCACACCCTGGAACCGCACATCTTTCAGGCGTACACCGCCGATCCGTGACACCCACCGATTATTTGCAAGCGGGCACTCCGCTTATCCGTGGTCTGAAAGGTCTGCACCGCACACGTGTACTCCCCCGTCATGTTCCAGTCGGGATTCTTTATCGATATAACACCGGGACTGCCCTCCGTGGCGAATATTTTGGTGTCTATCTTCGACTTCATGAAGCCCTGCAAGCGCAAGAAAAAGACAAAGACGAAGGGGGGTTTGTATTATGTTAATTAATTTCGTGACCCTTCGGGCAGTGCTGCCAACGACCTATATCAGGGCACCAGGACAGATCAACAAAAGAGAAGTGGCAAAAAGGATAAGAAGCAGGGTAAACTTCCTTATTTTTTCTTAAATTATGATTAATACGTATTATGTTTTCTTCTTTTCTGCTATTTTTTAAGGAAATGTGTTTTGAACTTTAAATTTATTTGATTCTGAATTTATATTGAATCAAAAATCAAAATATGTAAATGAAATAATACTGATAAAGATAGATAACTATCTTCCAAGTTTATAAATTTGATAACTTCCTTAGCCAATTTGTTAATAAAATCTAGGCCTTGTCTAGTAAGTAATATTTCTGAGCTTTAAATAGTTTACAATATTTTAAATGGAAATTTATACAAACTCTTTAACCTGCTTAAAATTCAGTTAACCTTTCAGGTGAATTAAATCCCTTCTGGGAGCTAAATAAATGTGAAAATGTGTCAGGTAAAAGGACATAATGACAGCACTGGCCCGGTGGTAAGTGACTCGTGACTCACCATGGCGAATCCTTTGACGGAGGGTATCCATTGGTAGATGGAGTGATTGTTGAACAGCCACTTCAGTACGAATCCCTGCTCCCCCGCTCCGATCTCCACCTCACAGTCCAGGACCAAGGGATCGGGTTCCCGGTCACGCACCAAAGTGTAGGTGTGCGGCACCCGCAGGTTGGTGATGCGCACCGAATGGGACACTAGGGGGGTAATGATAGACGGGATGTGATTACTGTAGGGATTTCCCGCAACACCGAGCACCGTGTTTCTGGTGAGGCTCACCCGTAAGGAGCGTGAGCCAGGCCATCGCCAAGGCGCACAGCCTCCGGCCGCGCCAGACCGCCATGAGTGCGGCCTACTTCGAAACTGGTTTCCTTAAACTATCCAGATCCGTATCTTGAGCGACTTGGTCCGCTGCTAGTATGTATCACCACAGGACACTCTTAATGCCTAATGCCGTTGGACGCTATAATACTTATCGTTGACTATTGTGGCCACTGATTTTTAAGGATGCTTTTTGGGGGCATGCAGACACAGTCATTATCACCAATCTCAATCACAGCAGCAGCAGGGGGATGTTGTTTTTTTTGTTGTTTGGTGTGGGAGGCCTTTTGGGACGCGGCAACTGGCTGCCACGGAAACTTTTCCTGCTCAGCACCTCTGCAGCAGCCTCGATGGCTGCTTGGCTGGGCGACAGGACATCTCGCTACAACTATTACAAACTCCCTTTATGACCCGGGCCATTTAAAAACTTTTGCACATTGCACTCATACAACTAACTCGTTTTTTGTTGTCCTGAAAAATCGACTTTTGCACCCGCAACCGTGCGTTATAGTGGTGTCTGTCTATGTGTGCGGGCGCCCACCTCTATTAGTGTGTTGGTGGAGTCCTTTGGGAGAGAATTATTATGCCAAGCCGAGCGGAGTTCGTACTTGTGCCTGGCGGATACCAATAGCTAGTGTTGGTATCTTCTGTGGAGCTGTGTTGTCCCGCTTCCAGGTGTAGCTTTTAATGTTTTAACACTGGAAGCCGAACTACTACTATGCCACATCCGGAGAGCCAAGCTTTTGGTAGTGCAAGCGAGAGCCGAGCTTCGCGGAGTTGTTGTGTTGCTTGCCATGTCGGTTCGTCCTTAGCCAAAAAACAGCTGAGTGTCGGCCATTGCGCAGGTGCAAGGGAACTATGGCTCTGATTTTCTGTTGCATAAAGGTTGCCACATTTTGTGGTAAGTATTTAGGCGGTTATTTTGAAAAGGGTAAAGCGTTTTTATAAGCTATTTCCTTTAAGTTTCATTAAAGGATCAAATAGGGTTAAAGGATTAAAGGGTTTACATAATATTTATTATTTACTCTTGAAAAATATCAAATGGATAATAAATTTAAATAAATGTTTTTTTTGTTTTTAAATAAATCCCTTTTTAAGAAAGGTAAATAATATATATTACAGTTTACCTTTTACGTTTCATATTTAATAACCTTTTAATTAATATAATTTTAAACCATTAATTAAAATACCCCTCCACTACTCCTACTATTGTTATGTTTGTTGTTTATTAAATTTTTCAATAACATCAGCAAAATTCTTAGACTAATTTATAGTTAATAGTTTTCTGTTCCACTTGCTTGGATGTGTTACAATTACACGCACGCACACACGCACACTTACACATGAATAGTCCTTGTATGGTATAGAGAAGGATTCTGGATGCCCACAGAATTCGCTTTAAAAGTATGCTATAAATGTGCAATGCTTCAGATTTACATGGATATACGCGCCGATATACATATAGTACGTAAGTGGACTGACTGACTGGCAACTATAGCGTTGACTTCGATTTGGTCGCATTTAAAAACTCGTGTGCTGGCCTGCTACATCCTACAGATTCAGATATACACCTACTGATCACTACTTGCTGCTGGGATTCGGGTTTGGGGGAGTCGGGGCTTTCCTGTGATAACGGGAGGAGCGTTAAAACGTGCTTAGATCGAAACTGAAATCACCAATAGATTGGACTGTACACAGGACAGGCTTCGACTGATCCCTTGTCTAGTCGCTGGCCTCCTCCTGGCTGCCACCGTGCCGCAGATGGTGGCCAATGAGCGTCTCGATGCGGAAGTCCTTGGCGCTGGTCTGCTTGCTGGTTCGCAGGCTCACCAATGGCTCACTATCAAAGTGCCCTCGTGTCCTGGGACTGCGGCTGGCGGCCTCAGCATCCGCAAAGATGAGGGCTTCTGGCGGCGCATCTAAGCGATTCGTACAGACACTGTCCACGGAGTCCGAGATATGCGAGTCCTCTTGCTCGTTGCCGCTCTCCACGTCGATTTTGTCCTCGCAGGAGTCGTCATCTGCCTCGGCTTCGGCCTCAGCGTCCACTTCCGCCTCTGTGTCTGCATCATCGGTGTACACATTGAGATCCATATAGCCGCCGCGGGACATTCTTTCCTGGTAATCCCCGTGGACAGGAATGCCCGCGGCACTGGCTACAGTTGCCACATCGAAGGCGTAGGGATTTTTGTACTTGGCGGCTCTGCTGCTCTCGGCTGGGCCACCTCCTCCTCCGCCTGCTGCACTGCTATGAGGCAATACATCTAGGGCGTCCACCCCCCTTCCGCGATTTATAAATGGCAGCCGGTCGAATTTGTCACCGGACTGGCTGCCCTGGTAAAAGGATGCCTCCGCATTGGCAAAGAAGTTGAACTTCTTATCCGCCCGCAGAGCTGAATCGAAGACATCCGCCGGAGTGTGGCCCACATCAAAGTCCCGGCTGCTATTGAAGTTCGGCACATTGAAGTGCACCGGAACAAGGGGCACCGGTTTACGGATCCAGAAGGGGGAAAGAGTCCCGAAAACCGCCGGAAAGGAGAAGCGCTGCATTGTGGGAGCTCGCTTATACCGCTTGCGGCGCCGCAGGAAACTGCCATTGTCAAACATATCCTCGGCCAGTGGATCCAGCGTCCAGAAATTGCCTTTGCCCGGATTTCCCGGCTCACGGGGCACCTTGATAAAGCAGTCGTTCAGACTGAGATTGTGCCGGATGGAGTTCTGCCAGGCGGGGAACTTGTCCTTGTAGTAAGGGAAGCTGAGGGTAATTAGAAAGGTTTTTATTAGTTTGGTTGGTAAATAATCTAATTTGGTATGTGATATTAATACAAAATTGTTTATCTACTTGAAAAATTTTTAAAAATGTTATAATACTTTTCAGAATAAAAGAATATTCCTCGATTGACACTTTTTATTCTATTCAAAATGATCAATTCTAAAATTTTAAGGTCCTTGTATTTGGTTCCCAATGAAGGATTTAAATACATACTTTCGTATCCCATAATTTGTTGGATTCTATTTTAAATAATCCTTTAGATGTGCTTTCGTTTCTATCCTAAATTGTATTTTTGTAATATACAAATTATTCTCAAGAATATTTTCCAAATAAATGTAATAAATTTTCTAAAGGAACCCAAATTTTTATGAACAATCGAACATATTATTATTAACATAGTTTTCTTTATAATTTTAAAGCAACTCACCGCGACATGATAAAGTCACAGATCCCACTTAGCGTGAGCTTCTTGTGCGGCGACTGGAGAATGGCCATGGTGATGAGGGCTATGTAGGAGTAAGGTGGCTTCACCAGCGGACCACCGACGGAACCGGAACCATCTCCGCCAGTGGCGCCGCTGGCATTATTTCCGCCCACAGCCGACGGTTCAATGTCACTGTCATCACAGCCCATGGACATGGCATCAATGGCGGCGGCAGCTGCCCGCGAGGAGGCACTGCATCCGGTGGAGCCGCGCTGGCTCTTGTGCAGAGGCGGCGGCGAGAGCGAGACGCTGTCGTGCAGCGTGTGCATGGGATCAGTGGTAGTGCTGGTGTGCATTCTTGGGGGCGATCACTGTATTAACTTGCACTGGAGATATGCGATTTGCTTAATTAATTAAAGGACGCAACACTTGTATTTATTTTATTTGGTTTGACTATTTTGCTCAGGAACTGTGTTCGTTTCTTAATATTTTCTTGTTTTGGCTCCACTTGCAGTTTGCTTTCGGAGTTTATACGAGTTTATTCACCGACAAATAACACGGACTGATAGCACTCCTTGGAAAGGATAATGGTACAGATGGCCAGCAGCGGAGTGGAATGTGAAAGGCGGAAAGCGCGTCGTCCGTCGTCGTGTCCGTTGTAGGCGGAATCCGCTGGCCAAATGTTAACTGAATCGCAACGAAAACGAAAATCTTCTCGCCCAAAATGTTTTTCTACATAACTCAAACATTTATTTATGAAAAACCGCTGCCATTGCCGCTGCCGCCGACGTTTCCCTGAGCTTTTGTGTCGCCGCTGCTATGTTTTCGTATCTCGAATAACTGTGATTCTACTGCCGGCGTCGACGACGACGCGAACAGCGCTGCAGCAGCAGGATAGCAGCATCCTGGCAGCATCCTGTCAGCGAGAGTGAGTACGCCATCTCTCTTATCCTGGCGGGGGATGAGATGACACGAACCAATCTACGACGCTCTCGGCGTCTCACTCTCTCTTACACTAGGGTGTGTGTCCGTGTGTGTAAAAGGATATAAAATGGTGGAGTGCTGCCTGTAAATGTGATATTTGTGTTTTCCTCTCCCAACGACGGCAAATTGGCAGCGACTGCAGAAGCCAAAACTCAAGAGGGCGTTGGGTTGGCATCGGGCGAAAGGGAGGGGAGGAGGCGGACGGGAGGATAAACATTTTGCGCAAATTTAGATACCTTTTGCAGCTTTGACGTCGTGGCTCTTAATAATGTTTCATTATGTCAGCCACATGGATGGAGGCAGTCGTCCCACTCACATTCTCCCGATGTCCCTCCTCCTGAACCACACGCCGCTCTCTGTTCCCGCCCTCTTCTCCAGCGTTCAAATGTTAGCATTTTTATGTGCGAATGTTTTTCTAACCGTATGTCGGCGTTTCTCGGTTTCTCCTGGTTTCGCATTCTCGGTCTCATTCTTGCTCTCCCTACCGCAGGACACTTGCAAAATATTAACCCTATATGATTTATAAAATTCTATAATTCGTATGATTTAATGTTTAGGAGCAGGTCGAAGAAGTGGCTATAAATGTTGCCTACTTTTTAGGGCAAATAAAAGGAATTTTAATTGTACAAAAACTTTTGAAGGATTATTTTGGTATTTCAATTCGTTTTAATGTAATTTTATAAAGAATGCAAATATAGAGTTATTATTTTATAAGACTTCCATATACTTCATCTTGTACCTGTAGATATTAAAGATCCTGAGATCTAGCTGTTAATATCAAGGAACATGTCTATAATAACTGGGCTACTGATGAAGATAACGTCACAAGAACTATGTCAAATTTGTAATTAAAGTTATTGATTAATAGGGTTTAATAAAAATGATCAAATAATAATTATAAAGTATCGTAAGGCCCTTTATCTTCATTGGTGTTTATTCATTGGGAATTAATAAAACAATTTTGTATTATGGATAATGCTAAATTCCGGAAAATTAAAAATATATGTGGTCTAAAAATATAATAATAATAGTATTTTTATAATTATTGATTCATTTAAATGTATATCAATTCCATGTTCCTGATTGTAATACGGTTTTGTTCAAGATCAAGACATCCTTGCGTTAAAAACTAATCTATTTTTAATTATTTATTTTTTCAGCATTTTTTATAGGTAAATATCAAAAAGGACTCATTCCTTTTCCAGAGTGCACATTTGTCCTGTTTTTGGGGTGAAGAGGCAGAGGGAACGGAATGCGCCATTTTTGCCAACATCTCCTAAACACAATGGGGAAAGCGAGCGGGCGACAGAGGAATGGGGCTTAGAGTGGGTGGCTGGGCAGGAGGAGGCAGAGAAAATGTACATGTGTTTGCTGCATTTGTACTTGTAGCCAAGTGAGTTTTGTATTATTTCTCTTTTTCATTTTCGCTGTTTTTGTTCTCCAGTTGTTAGACATTATTGTTTTTGGAGCAGCAGCAGCAGCAGCAGTGTTTGGAGCCTTCCCTTTTCAAATTAAACATTCAGTAGTCACTTTTATTTGTTGTACTTTGTTCAAATTAGTTTTCCAGTTTTGCGGAAGTTACCCACACACACCCACACAGACAGAGACAGTGGCACACACACTGGAACACAACACAATAATGGCCGCCATCTTCGCTGTCAGGACAATATTGATATCGCTTCCTTCACTCTTGGCATCGTTTTCATTATTCTATTTTGGCTTTGCCACCACTTTTACCCCCAAATCCCATCCCTCGATACCAAATCCCAAGTCCTCCCCCCTCGTCTCTGTTACACTTACGAATCAATGATTTTTTGGCCAGATTTTTAGGGGCGTGGCATCGCTATTCCGGTATGTATCCTTATCCCCGTTTAGTGGTGTAGGTATTTACGAGGGGGATTTTGGGTATTTGGGAATTGGGGGATAGTCATCCGTTGAGCAATCTAGTTGCGCAAAATTTATTGCGGCTTTCCCTTTGTCTTCTTTATGAGCAAACAAAAGATTTTATGGCTACCAAACGAATACTGTTCGGGGCAAAAAAGTAATCAAGTTGCCTTCTCCCCCTAAAGCACACATGTGGAATCCAGAAGCTTGATTAACAGGTAAAGGCCATGGCGTTTCTATACTCAAAAAAGGTTAAATTTAATTAAGTCATGAAGAATTATTTTACATTGCTTATTATCAATAAACTTACCACAAAAAAATGATTCGCCTTGTTAAACAAATTAGTACTTTTCGCCAATTTAAATGAATGTTTAAATATATATTAATATTTCATATACAAAGAAATTAACTTTATGCAATACAACATCTTATTGAAAGTGTAAATGTTTGTATTTCCAACCGCAGATTTATTAATTAAAACTGCTGTTTACAATTAATCGCCATCACAACGTTTAATTGTCAAACAAAATAATAACTTATTAATTTCAAAACTGCGGTTTAATTTTACTGAAATTTAATTAATGATAAATACATTTTTTCATGTTTATAATGATTGTGGAACAAATTTTCTAGAAATATTAATATCCGTTTATTAATTCTTATAATAATTTAAATTTAAAAGTCCTTTTGTTATTGTTTTGCTTTGCTTTTACAAAATCTTTCATTGATTAAGGATAATCCATTGCTTGGTTTCGTATGTGTTTTGTCATGTCATTCAAGTTAATCCCGCTGGCAGATCCTTCGTATATACCATATATCAAAAATATTTGTTCTTTCAATCCACTTTTCATTACTGGAACTCAGTAGTTTCCATGGCAATTAAAGGTTGCCAACTATGTGCACACCGCTCATCCCTATCGCTGGCCCTCTCCAATCCCTTGGCCATATCCGTATCCATGATGTCTTCTGTCATACTATGGTTAATCACTCGCTTGAGCTCAGCATGAGTGCGGACGAAGGACGAGGGACTTTGGCGGCCAGTTGAGCGTGAGGATGCGGTGCAGTGAAGCTTTCGCAGGGGAACAATTAACTTATGGCCAAACAATAACGCCCAGGAATGCACGCTGACAGGAACCAGCCACCAGGAGCATATCCTGCTCAGCGCCGTCCTCAGGTTTGCTGCAGATATATATATATATATATCACCATCCCCATTCCGAGCTGCAGCAACAGCGGCATGATCCAGCAATAATCCCTCTTTTGTCAGCAAATTTATTGCACACAAACAAACGACCAAAGGATACGCCAAGCGGATAAAAGGAGCAAGAGGGAGATATACACTGACTACGGACTACGGACTTCGGATTCGGATTTGGGATTGGTCTTTGGCTTGGATGAGCGCAGACTTTTCACAATACAAATTTTTATTGCGAAATCTGCAAAAGGCAAATAAAAGATTTGACACTTGAATTGCTTTGACTGCAAGGATCCGGCAAGGACAATCATTCTTATTCGCACCGAACAAAAGAGACAGTTGCCAGACCCAAACGATGTACCCGCCTTCAGCAATATACACTGCTGAAAAATCTTTAGTTAACACATATATTTTTTTATTTTTAAGAAATATATTAATTTTGAATTTTGTTAGGTTTGCATATGCATTTATGCTTTATTTTTCTTTGAGTGTATCAGCTTGGTGTCCTCTAATTTGTACTCGAGATGCCGCATCCTGACATATCCTGCATTGATGCTCTCAATTCGGGCAGGTGGTGGCACCTGCTGGATCGCAAAGGCAAACACTCTCGAGGCCCGGCAAAGGATTTCGAGCCGCGGGATGGAGGCAGGCTTAATAGCTTCACTTCTCATGTCATTATTAAATCTTTGAAGTATCTGCAGAAAGGCCGTAAGAGATACACATACAGGCACTTGAATACTTGAGTGACGCTCAATTTGACGGACAAGGATGTGGAAGCAACCCCGCCATAAGGACAATGGGAAAAATCACAGCAGGCAACGGACAAATTGCACAACTGCAGCCGCAAATTTCGACCGGAGTCTCTCCAACCTGCCAACAAGTGGCAGGCACAACAATGGATTCGATTTAACCATTTCGTGCTCTCCCCCCTCCCGGAGTCGCAGTCCTGCGGACGAGCTGGAATATTTCACGCTCGATTTATCCGGATTTTTTTAAGCGGAGGGTTGGGACAAACAGCAAGTGCCACACACTGATGTTTCGTGGCTCATTTCATTCAGTTTTGTTCATTTGATGTGGATGCGGATGCGGATGGATGGTGGTGGCTGTGGTGGTTGTGCGGTGATGTGCTGATGCCTTTGCCTAAGCCTCTTGTTTGGCGGCAATAAAAATCGAGGACCGTGTGCCTAAGCCTCCTCAGGACCATTCCAGCCTCCGCCCTCTCTCCGTCCAGGATGTCAATTTCTCAATTCATAAATAAAACCCAAAGCCCTTTCAATGTGTCAGCACAAGTGTGGAAATTGCGGAGGGGCGCAGAAGTGGGCATCGGTATCGCTGGCTGAGTGTGTTATTGTTGTTTATTTGCCGGAGCCTGGAACTGCCTGGGCCACCTATAACCACAGCCCAAGGATATCGCTCCCTTAGCTCGCCCGCTCACCACGCTCTTTGCTCCTTTTTTTTTGAATTGCTCTGCATCCGCGTGGAACTCCACCGGGTACTTGGATCGCATTAAGTTGATTTATTATGCAGCACAGAATTCAATTAAGTGGGATGATTGTCACTTGTCCGTATGCCACGAAAGCAAAACTCTTTGGATATGGCATAGGTTTCCCTTCGACGTCGCTCGTGCCTTTTGCTCTCTTAACTGTTGGGGCGTGGCTGCAATTTGGACAGTTGGTAATAACTATGTGGGATCCTTTTCCCACTTTCCCCCTTTCAACACGGTCACGCCATTCAGCAGCCGTAAAAGATAATCGTTTATTTGTTTTGGTTTCAAGGATTAGGAAGTCAAAATTGAATGGGATTTTCTCAAATTTGTTTGGGATTATTAAACTTGCTGTCTTTTAGGAACTAAGTCCTGGAAGCTGAAACATCTGTTGATGTTTTTTTTGCAGCAGAAAATGTATTAATCAACCCTGTGAGGTATATAGTTTTTAAAAGATACAAATATATAAACTACTTAACTAAAGAATTGCATTATTTATTGGGAAGTGTAATAAAAGCTATGAATTATTTTAATTTAGATATTATTTGAAGCATTTTGAAAGTTTGTTCTTATATAAGATGATTGGTAATCCAACCTTCTGAAATATACATATTTTGAATTAAATATAGCAATTATCCTTGACTTAAAAATTCACCTAAAATAATACAAATTTATTTTTTAAATTTGTAGCTTTAAGATTTTTAGATCTGACAACATGTCGTATGAGTAATCCTTTCCATAGAACCAGTCAGAAATCTTTATTAGTTGGCCAACCGTAAGCATGACAACAATCCACAAAAGGGATAACATATCACACCCAACGACTCTTGAGTGAAAACAAATTTAAATCAAACCAGAAAGAATCAAATTGTACAAAATTCTGAATGGAAAATGGGAAATAGAAAATTAGTGGGTGGAAAGTGGAGCAAGACACGCCTAATAAGTTGTCATCGGGCACGTGTGGCACGTGGACGCTTCCCCCGAATCGTCCAGAATCGAAGTGGGTGTCGAGTAATTCACACTTCCTGCCAGGGATACATCCTCATCCTGCCGGATGGGCGGGGTACGGAGTGCCGCTTGTGGAATTTCATTAAATAATCGTTAGTGTAAATCAATTCGTTAGATCAAAGCAATGTGGGCGACATGGCGACAAATGAAAAGAAAATAGAGGACGCAATGCCCGGATATGGACAAGGAGAGCACCGGTCCGGACCGATGCTGGGCGTGGATATTACCAATTTGCGCTGCAAATAAAATGCGAACAATAAATATTTGCCTGCACTGATGATGAGGATATCACAAACAAGTTAACGCGTGCCCAAAGGACCACGAAGTGCGAACACGTGCGGGATGGTGTCGATGGTTTTATCAGAGGCTATCAGTGTCCAAAATCAACAATATTGAATCGGCAATCACCCAGGGAAGGAGAATAAGTTGGCAAACAGCATTTCAGGCTAAAAAGCAAGTCGATTTAATTAAGAATTTTTAGAGAATTTCTAAAGAACAAAAGAAACATAAATAGTTTCTATTTAAATATAAGTAAACTTAAAGAAAATTTTAATTTAGGGGCTATAAACAAATAGTAGATGCTTTAAATCCTTTTTAAATCTACATATTTGAAGAATTAGTTTAAATTATTCGTGGACATTAAACTCCAGACACATATTTAAATTAATAATATACTCCCCAAAGTAGAACAACCTCCCTTCTCAGCTTCCATTTTATTTTCCCTAAAAATCCAGTCTCCATATGGATTGCTCACAAATCTTTCTTCCCATAATCGCATTAGGTGGACAGCCGGATGAGCACTAAATCAAAATCGTCAGCCACTACCCACTCAATCCATTCAGCCATTTGATTGTCATTGTCCTTTGGGAGGAGTACAAGCGTTTGAAATTTAATTTAACGCATTTACATGCAGCTTAAGATCTCCAGCTCCGGCTATGGCTTGGGCTCGGCCTCGGGCCATGGTAAACAAATCAAATGTATTTAGAGGAGTGAACCGAGCCCAACTCAAACAAAGGGAAGCGAATGAAATTTCGAGGCCTCGTCCTCATCCTCATCCTCATACTCGTCCTCGTCCTTGTCATCAGAGGAATCCGCCTGCGACCCTGCGCACATTCACGGATCGGTTCTGGGGGTGGTTGTTCGAGTCGAGTCGAGTTGAGTTGAAAAACTCAATATTTGAATAACTTACTACCGTGTGGAGAGCAAACTTTCAAGTGAAGACCGAGGACACTGGCGGGTCGTAAAAGGACAATTATTTGCTTACGCGTTGTCATTCAAATTGAGTTTTAATGTTGGGCGGCGCGCGTAATCCCGTAAATCCCGTTCCCGTTTTAATGCCCTTTCCCGGATCCCGGCTGCAAGTGAACGGGCTGCTCTCCGAGTCCATGTGGGCACCATTATTTGCTCTATCACGTTCACGTATTAAAAGTTATGAGGACATTATATGTACAGCCGTAGTAAACACAAATATCTATAATCCCCGCCGCCCTCACCCTGCGGGCATTCCGTGCGTCATTCCGGCCGGAACTCAGGCTAAAAGTTCGGAGTTCGAACTCAGGGGCCGGGTACACATGTATGGGCGTAATTGTTTGTAGATGTCCTTAAATGTCGTGAGAATATTCAGTTGGTTTTCCTCTCCCCTACAGGAGGAGAGGCTGAGGCCCCGCTTTGTTTTGTGTATCTTATCGGGCGGGAGGCGAGAGCCTGTTGCGTTCCTCAATATCATATCGATTATAAGTTTCTCAATGAGTTTTTCAGGAGTTCAAATTGCATTTTGTATGGGGTACTATAAAGCATAGTTGGGATTATCGTTTTTGGGTTTATTTTGTGAAGGTATTAATTGCAGGTTGCGATTATATTGTTTTTAAATAATAACATGTGAGAGTCGCAGATGCTTCCTGTTAATAATACTTAAAAGTTTTTTGAGAAGGTAAAAGAAATACAAATATAAGGTGAAAATTGCCAAAGATAAACCTTCGGTTTATATTTAATATTTAAAAAATATAAAGCCTCGAAATGTTATAAAATAAAAATTTGTTTTGTGTTTAAATTAAATTTATTTAAGAAGAAGTTAAGTTAGAATGTGATTTATTTTAATGCCAAATAAAATGCAGGAGATTCTGATAAAAAATCATTTAAAGCGAATGTGTTTTCAAATTGTTATTGTTAAATATTTTAAACTGCAATATAATATGTTGGAAATTAAGGGAATTATATTTAAAAACCTGATATTCCCATAAATTAATTTTACCAATATTCAATTATTGTATTTAATTTTCAAGAATCTAAAGCACATTATGCTTCCAGTTCCTGCTGCAAAATATCCTTACAATATCCTGATTCCCCTACTTCTTCACCCGTCCGTGTTGGCAATTTCCATATTATGCCGAATCCGTATCGCCGCTGAAGTCTGAAGTGTTTTTGCGCAGAAAACTGTAATTTTTATTCATTTCCAGGACGCACTCTGAAGTGCCTGCTAAACGATTATTAGCAATTTGATATAACTGCATGTAAGTACAACACGAGAACAAGTCAACAACGGATTCACCCACACACCAACACACTCTCCCACACACACACAAGCACGTGTGGCCACTTACATAAGAGTGAGGCAGTGGGTGTGTGTATGTGCGACGGTAAACAGTGGAAAATCACTTCAGTTAACTAAATCCTCGCAACAACCATGCGCCGACTGCGACGCGGCAGCACAGCTTCACGGCCAGGACTTCAGGGGGTGAGAGATGGCCAGACAGAGAAAGACAGAGCAAGAGAGGAACAGCAACAGCCAAAAAGGAAGCAGCCATTGCTATGGGCGTGGTTCTGGCAGGAGAGCCAATCAAAGGACGATGTCCTGGCAGAGGCAACGACGACGCCGGCAGCGGCTGTTGAAGCAGGAGAGGGGGGAGCGGGAGGTGCTGAAAGGATGAGGGCAGAAGTGGAGAGAGTTAAGCTCATTGCCATATTTTCGCTGTGCTCTCTTTTGAATTTACTTTACTAACAAAACATGACTGTTGGGAGGCAAAAAGGAAATTGTTTTATCAAATGGGTTTCCTTACGCTTTTTTATTATGAAATTAATTTCCAACATCGTTTCGCAGTCGTTGCCGTTCCCGTTCCCTCTCCCTGGTCTCCCTCTTCCTTTGGTGGCCATTTTCCAGTTTTGCCTCCCCCAATTTCCCCCCGCTCGCCTTTGAGCATGTGTTTACTCTAGTTTTCCTTTGGCGCTGCCTTAGCTATTCCTCCGCGCGTTTCATTTCGTTGAAGCATTTAATGGAAATGTTTGCATATCTCCCGTTCCTGCCCCCTCTCCATTTTCTTTTTCCCCTTCGTCCTTCTTTCGGCATTAAAATGCAAATCTTGATTATGAATTTAAGCCCAGCTGGTAAATTAAATTCATTCGCCACTTCAATTGTCCTGGAGTTCTGAAGCCTTTATTTGATTGCCTTTGACTTTTCCGAAAATAAAATAAAGATTTCACGAATATCCTTTCTGGAAATGTCAGGAAATGTAATAAAATATTTCCAAAAAGTGTTGCCTACATCTCGGCGCAGAAAATGTTTCAGGTATAATTTTGTATGTTAGTGTCTTAGATAATTTTACTTAAAATGGCAAAAAATCAGTGCCCAGTCTGGGCCATTAAAAAATAGATATTTTGTTGAAGAAAGTAAATAATCGTTTTAACATATATATATTCTCTTATAAAGATTATTTGATTTTTACATCTTTAACAAAAGATTTCAAAGAAAATGTTAACTTAAAATATTGAAAAAATATTGCCAAAAAATTTATAGTATATTTATATTGCAACCACTTTCACAGGTGAAAAGTGTGTGTGTGACATATGTTATTCAGTTGTAAGTGCAATGAAGGAAAAAGATAAAATCGATGGGCATTTCTGGCCAACACACTTGGCAGGCTTCCTCTGCTCTCGAGTGTTGAGTTCAGCATTGGCCAAAAGCGCACCAACAAATTAATAATGTGATATGGACAATAAAGACACTTGAGTGCTTCCCCCTGCACGTCTCCCTGCTTTCCCGATTCTAGACCATATAATGACCGTCGTGGGGGAGCTATGTATTATGAGAGTAGTGTCATAACAGGCGTAGAAAGTTACTCAATGCAATGGAAGCACCTCCACCAGATCGATAGCACTATGCAGCAGGCGAGGGAATTTATTGTATTCTTAACAATATTTTAATTATTAGAAATTTCAGAAAATTTCCTAACATTCATGACAATGGTAGCAACGTTGAAATCATAAATTATATTAAATGTTTTGGTTTATAATAATACTATAATATTTATTTAATAATATGGGTACCAGTTATTATTTAAATCAGTAATTTACATCTTAATATCCATCGAAATGTATTTTATTTATTTATTTATCCGCTGTTCTTAGTGTTACAAGCTAACTAAAACCTTTAACGACTTTTTTCTCGATTCAGAAAACAAAAAGCGAGTCTCCGCTGACCAGTGTAATCGATACGAAAATCATACTCAAAATAGAATGGCCACTAAGTCAGTTAGCAAGAATGTTCGTCCGCTAATTGTAAAATCAGTTTAGGCGCACTTTTCAATGGACTCAAATCGGGCGCTGCCAACGCGGAATACTGACATCTAATAAATACAATTTACAAATAAATAAAACTATTAAAAATACAAATCAAATTAACAATTAATTGTGTACGCTTAATGTACGGCCAGTGAGTCGCGAGTTTGGTGTGGATTACAGAGCAATCGATCCCAGCCAGCGAGGATGGTTCAGTTCCTGGGGAATCCGGGCGCCAGTGGTGGTCAGTGCTCATTGAGTGGCTTCATGGTCAATTGCTAATCAAATTTGCAGCTAATCCGGAGAGAACTTGACCTTGGAATGAGAATAAATATTTGTGAAAATTTAATCATTGACTATAAAGTTTTCTAAATGAAAATATGCAATTTTTATATTGAAAATCTGGATTTTTACCCAAAGAATATCCTTTTTAAAGGATCATTTTTAAAACAAAGATGTAATAATTTAAAAAATTCAGTATTCTTAGAAAGGAATTAAGTATAATTTCGTAATCCCGCATTTAGTAGCATTGAAGGATTTTCTCAATTTTTTACCCTTGCAGAGTGTTTTAATTAATGAAGGAGTCATTTGTGACCCTATATATGATTTATTGATTCTTGATCAGCTTCGATAGCCGAGTCGATCTAGGCATCTCCGGCTAAAAAAAAAAAATTTACCAATTTTTCCAAAAAATGTATCATCATCATTAAAAATACAATTTTTTAAATTTTAAACTCCTAAACCCATCAAAGAAAAGCTTTCCGAATTGAAATTAAGTGATTTTTGCCATTGTTATGACCGATTTAAGATTTAACTGCAAGGATATACAGGCTTCGGCTTTCCGAAGATAGCTACTCCTTCTTGTGAGAACCTTTACACCTTTACAAATAACATAAGCTTATGTGGTTCTTGTATATAATACCTCATTTACAGAACTTATTCACATGGTGACCCTGGACAAGACGGGCAAGAAATCCTTCGGTATCTGCATAGTACGCGGCGAGGTAAAGGACTCGCCCAACACCAAGACCACCGGCATTTTCATCAAAGGCATTGTGCCCGATAGTCCTGCTCACCTGTGCGGGCGCTTGAAGGTTGGCGATCGAATCCTCTCGCTAAACGGCAAGGATGTGCGCCACTCCACCGAGCAAGCGGTCATCGATCTCATCAAGGAGGCGGATTTCAAGATCGACTTGGAGATCCAGACCTACGACAAGAGCGATGACCAGCAGCAGCAGGCGAAGGGAGATCAGCGCAGCAATGGCTACATGCAAGCCAAGAACAAATTCAACCAGGACCAGATGCCCAACAACAATGCGGGCGGTGGTCAGGGCATGGGAATGGGTCAGGGGATGAATCAAGGACAGGGAATGGGTGGCATGAACCGACAACAGACGATGCAGAAGCGGAATACCACATTTACAGCGTCAATGCGACAGAAATACAGCAACTATGCCGATGAAGATGACGAGGATACCCGGGATATGACAGGCCGCATTCGCACGGAGGCGGGATATGAGGTGGGTTTTTAATTAATAACTTTATAATTATATCTAATATTGGTACCCTAATCCCGCAGATCGATCGCGCCTCCGCCGGCAACTGTAAGCTGAACAAGATGGAGAAGGATCGCGACAAAGAGCAGGATGATGAGTTTGGCTACACAATGGGTAAATCCACTTCAGAACACCAATCTAACTAGCTCACTAAACTAATCTTCACAGCTAAAATCAACAAGCGGTACAACATGATGAAAGATCTGCGGAGAATCGAGGTCCAGAGGGATCCCAGCAAGCCGCTAGGCATCGCCCTTGCCGGGCACAAGGACCGCCAAAAGATGGCCTGCTTCGTGGCCGGTGTGGACCCCAACGGAGTGTTCGCCAGCGCAGACTTCAAGCCCGGCGACGAAATTGTCGAGGTCAACGGCAATGTGCTGAAGAATCGCTGCCATTTGAATGCATCCGCCGTGTTCAAGAACGTGGACGGGGACAAGCTGGTGCTGATCACCTCGCGGCGCAAGCCCAACGATGAGGGCATGTGCGTGAAGCCAATCAAAAAGTTCCCCACTTCGTCGGATGAGGTTACTTTCAAAACTCTCTATAAATATAAAAACTTTTTTAATATTTATCTACTTATTATATTTATTCCACAGACCAAGTTCCTCTTCGACCAGTTTCCCAAGGCGCGCACGGTGCAGGTGCGCAAGGATGGCTTCTTGGGCATTATGGTCATCTATGGCAAGCATGCTGAGGTGGGCAATGGTATATTCATATCCGATCTGAGAGAGGGCTCCAATGCCGAGCTGGCGGGCGTGAAAGTGGGCGACATGTTGCTGGCCGTCAACCAAGACGTCACACTAGAATCCAACTACGATGATGTGAGTTCTGCATGCGAAAAATCCCATTAGCTTATCATCTATCCACCCTGACCTCAGGCAACTGGACTGCTAAAACGTGCCGAGGGCAATGTGACCATGATTCTATTAACCCTCAAGAGCGAAGAGGCTATAAAGGCAGACAAGAAGGCGGAGGAGAAGAAGAAGGAGGGTGAGCATTGCTGGTATCAACAGATTGTCTAAACTTCTTATACCGTCCAACCTGCAGAGGCCAAGAAGGAGGAGGAGAAGCCGCAGGAACCCGCCACAGCCGAGATTAAGCCCAACAAAAAGATTCTCATTGAGTTGAAGGTGGAGAAGAAGCCGCTCGGTGTTATAGTCTGCGGCGGCAAGAACAACCATGTCAAGGTGGGCCTCATTCAGGTTCTTTTGTCGAAAATATTCCATTTAAACCTTCCTTGCAGACTGGCTGTGTGATCACACACGTCTATCCGGAGGGAGCCGTGGCCGCCGACAACCGGCTCAAGATTTTCGACCATATTTGCGATGTAAACGGAGTGCCAACCCACGTGGGTGCCATGACCACGTTGAAGGTCCATCAGCTGTTCCACACTACGTACGAGAAGACCGTCACCCTTACCGTCTTTCGTGCCGATCCGCCGGAGCTGGAAAAGTTCAATGTGGACTTTATGAAGAAGTCTGGCAAAGAACTGGGCCTCTCCCTGTCGCCCAACGAACGTGGCTGCACCATAGCGGATGTTGTAAGTCCTCAAAGCAGTAACCAGAGAAGGTTCATCTCTGAGATACATTCCATTTCGCAGATACAAGGCCAGTACCCGGAGATTGACAACAAACTGCAGCGCGGCGACATCATCACCAAGTTTAATGGCGACTCACTGGAGGGTCTCACGTTCCAGGTCTGCTACGCTTTATTCAAGGGAGCCAACGGCAAGATCTCGATGGAGGTGACTCGACCAAAGCCCACTCTGCGCACCGAGGCACCCAAGTAGAGACGACGATCCTCCGAAAGTGAATCACTCTTGCAGCATTCAATAAAAGATCCAAGTCACTTCTTATTCAAAACAATCGGTTTTCCGTTAAGGGCTTTATTTGAAAATGGGAGCTCCTTAGGCTATAGAGCTTGCATTGGATGCGATACGGGGCCACAGATCAGCGCATTCCTTGGCCACGGGCCCGGTGATAGCCGAGCCCTTCATTTCGCCCTTGTTGTTTACTATTACCCCGGCATTGTCCTCGAAGTATATAAAAACGCCATCCCTCCTCCTGAACGGTTTACGCTGCCGAATCACCACGGCAGGCATGACCTGGAATAAAAATGAAGAAACAGATTAGTAAAAGTTGAAAAAGATTAAATGAAAAGTAGAATGATGTATGCGATTTAGCAGATATGGATTCAGGACAAATTATTGTCGGCATTTATATAAAATTTTACTTGGTTAATTCAGATCCAAGGATATTTAAAAAATATTTCATTTAAATTATATGAGAGCAATGTATTTCGTTTAAATCTTTATATATTAATTATATAGCAAGCTAAAATGATATATTTATTCCAGTTACTGCTGATAGCTTGATAAATTTACTTTTCATTGAGTTTACAAAAACAAATCAATGATAAGTTATCTTTTATAAGCAAAATATATAAGTTATAGATTCGTTTTTCACAAGATAATGTTAACATCTTTCTATTTGTTGATTAATTCCTCTTTTAATAGGCAACAACAAAATCAATACAGCTGAACAAGGCAACATATTAAAATTGGCCTCAGCAAACAAGCCCGAAATTAGGCTCATTCACAAAATCAGTACAAAAACAACGCAAAAAAACGTGATACATTCACAAAGCCGGTACTTTCCTATTTAAAACACTTCAAATGTCTTGAATATTCTCACATTTCTGCTTTTTTCACACACTTTCGAGCCACACTCACCTTCTTCCTCAGCTCAGGCTTGCCCTTCTTGACGGTGGCCACGAACATGTCACCGACGCCAGCGGCTGGCAGACGGTTCAGGCGACCGCGAATTCCGTGCACGGCAATAACATACAGGTTCTTGGCACCTAGAAACACACGCAGAACATGATTAAATCCACATCCCAATCCTGGCCAGTAACTATCACTCACCAGTATTGTCAGCGCAGTTCATCACAGCGCCCACGGGCAAACCCAGAGAGATGCGGAACTTTCCTCCCGCGGTACCTCCACGTCCTGTAGGGCGAAAAACACAGATAATTAGCTAGGTCACTACATTGTTTCACTCTCGCCGCCGTCGGATATTCATTTATCACAAAAGGCCCGTGCATTTGCCGATTTAATTGGATTATTATTCCCATTTTTACCTCTCTTCGACATTTTGCTGCTTGGTGGAACGGAAGTAAAAAGAAAGAAAACATCGATGCATGGGACATCGATGTTGTTTTTACCGATGTTTTTCGATGTTTTTGTTGATATCGATGTTCGATACATCGATGTTTTCGGAACCAGCATATTACCGGTTGGGCTCTTTCAATTACCGGTTGGCAATTCATGCCCACCTTTCTCCCCATACAAATCCACTCTCAATTACCAGTTGGCAATTCATGCCCACTTTTCTCCCCATACAAAAATTACCGGTTGGTAATTCATGCCCACCTTTCTTTTCCCGATTGGGACTTCGTGCTCATCGATGTTTTTACCGATGTTTTTGTTGATATCGATTATGTTTGTTTATATTTTGTTTTTTGTTTATTTTTCCCGAACGAAACTATCGACATATCGGAGCCACGGATTCAGAAATAAAGTGTTAAAAAATACTAAACTCTATCGATAATACTTACACCATTTTTGCATCTCAATTGTTTACTATTTTGTTAAAAGCTCGCATAAATCAAAAAATAACTAATAATCAAATAATTAAAAACGGCATTGTTCAAAGCCCGTTCTCGTCGTTCTCTGCGGTGCTCTGCTCGTCTTTGAGACTTCCCTGCTGCTTCAAACGCTGCCCGGAAACCTGATTTTAAAATGATTATTTGATTGTTACTGCAATTATCAGGAATTGCAATGGGTCGAAGAAATGGACAAATACACCATTTCTTTTCGTATGACAAAACATCTGAACAATCAACATGCAACATGTGTGGCTTAAAATTAGCTGGTCGCCACTCAACCAATTTGAAGCGGCATTTAAGCACAAAGCATCGAGAAACATTTGAATCGTTAACTGAGGACATTGATGTGCCAAAAAAGGAAAATGGTAAAAGGAAGAAAATAACGATCGAGACCACTGAAGATGAAGTCATTTCGGCGCTAGTAAATATAGCCTCCGATGGAGGCAATCCATTATCACTATTCGACAACGAAGGGTTTCGTACGATTTTCAATCCCATATATGATGCCCTCGAAATGCCTCGAATCACATCTCAAAATATAATGGATCACGTTAGTGGCAGGGAGCTGTCCATAAAAAGAGCCATCAGAGATGCCGTGGGACGGAAACTTGTATCTCTTAAGCTAGATGTGGCCACCGGACTGGAAAGATCCGTTCTAGGAATTCATTTACAATTTATAAGTTCGACCCTAACAGCGACTGAGGTTGTCGTTAAAACTCTTGGCGTGATCCAGTTGTCCGAGGACCTTAGCGGATTATGTCTACAAAATAAAATAGAGGAGACAATTAAGAATTATGGCATTCAAATGGATCAGATTTATAGGTAAGCATTGGTAAGGCAATACAAAAAATGATATTAAATAAAATGAATTATTGATTGCAGTATAACGACCGACAACGGAAAGAATATGGTGACGGCTATTGAGCTGCTAAAAGAGAATGCGACTGCAGAATGCTTAAATGATGAGGACAACGGCGAGCATTTCATGGAAATGCTAGACTCCATTGCGTTTCCGAATGTCCAGCTCCAGCGTTGCGCAGCTGATACCCTCCACCTGTGCGTGAAGGACGTAAATAGAAAAACAGAGTTCTTCCAGAAAGTCTCTACGTGCCGGAAAATGTGTAAAGTTTTGCGCACCGGAAAATATAGGTACCGGATTTTCCTTCATAATTCAATTTTCCTTCATTTAACAAAATATATTATATTTCTTTGCAGACGCATATTGATGCAGAAGGACAAGCCGATTCCAACTCTCGATGTTCCGGCACGTTGGAATTCTTCGTACACGATGCTTGTTCAATTATTTGAGCTCAAGGAGTTTATTACGTCGCAAATTGATTTCGAGTTCAACATAGACTGGACCTGGGTTGAGCTGTACATAGAAGCCTTCAAAGAAACCCATGATGCCACCTTAA
Source organism: Drosophila anomelani (assembly GCA_035045905.1). Taxonomy (NCBI): domain Eukaryota; kingdom Metazoa; phylum Arthropoda; class Insecta; order Diptera; family Drosophilidae; genus Drosophila; species Drosophila anomelani. The sequence continues at coordinate 5,949,268 of JAWNOO010000032.1, read as the reverse complement.
TGCTCGAAAAGGAGCATTTCTCCTACAGCGACTTCTTTATTTTGTGGATGGAGCTGAAGTTGAAAGCTGAAATAAGCCAAAACTACCTAATGAAGGAATTATTGACTCAACTTAAGTTTCGCGAAAAGAGGTTGTTGGAAAACACCGCCTTCTTGGCAGCGCTATATATGGACCCGAGGATAAATTTACTTCTATCGATGGAACAAAAAGCAACGGCCAAAACACATTTAAAACAATTAGCATGTCGTATATTCGGTTCAAATGGATCAACAAAAGAGCATAAAGTCAAATCTGAAGCTGATGAGAAGGATAAATCCCTGTTAGCCACATTTCTGGACGATATACAGGCAGTTCCACAAGATTCCTATGTATCAGAAAAGCTTTTAAAAATCTACGTGGAAATTGAAAATTTTACCGTAGTTTGTGGCCGATTACCCCTCAACAGTGATATAAAAAAGTTCTATCACAATTTAAAATTTAAGTCACCCCAATTGGGTATTCTTGTACAGGTGGTATTGGCCGCACCGGCTTCTCAGGTGACAGTAGTCAGGGCGTTTTCAGCCCTAAAAGCTATTATTAATGATCGGAATACGTTAACGCCAGAAGATATGAATTCTCTCTTAATAGTTAGACTAAATTCTTAATTTAAGAGGCTGTTAATATTAAGGTTATCTGTATACATTGGGGGAAAGTGTATATTTGGAATAAAATTTCTTAAATTTGCCAATTCTTTTAGATGCCAGTATTGTGGGGTGATAATTGTCCATTTTAATATGTATATTTATTTATTTTTCTAGTTATTTGGAACAAAACTATATATAACTATTGGGGGTAGTCATCCATATATAGTTCACTGCTCATGGAACTGGTTCCATCCTCAGGCGAAACAGCAGCTGTTTTCTTGTTATCAACTGTTGATTGTTGCCCCGTTCCGTAACAAAGAGATGTGAAAAGACCCGCAGAACATTCCATTGAAAAACTCCACCCAACGCGATGCATTCCGCCCAGGCGCAGGCCCAGGCCCGCGACAAGATCTTCAAGAGCTGGTCGGGAATCAGCGAGGTGACCATCATCAAGGAGGTGGCCACCAAGGGCGAGCACATCGCCCTGTGCATGGAGTTCTGGGCGAAAAAGCGAAAAATTCCCACCTCGGAGTACTGTCACATCTTCTATGACGTAGTCCAGGCTTACGTGCAGCGGCTGCTCTCGGAGCGATTGGTCTGCAAGGCGGAGGACGTGATTCGCAATGTGGACCGGGACGTCAAGTGCTTCTTTTTCCAATTCGCCTGTGAGTGCCAGGACGAGGATCTGAGTGAATTCGTTCTGGATCACCTACGCAACCGGGAGCCACTGATGTACGAGCAGGAAGAGCCCGTTCTGGCCTACCACTGGTCGTTGGTGCAGCAGCTGAGAGAGTGCGACTCTTTGCTGGCCAAGCATAGGGTGCAGCTGCCCCGTGTCAACATAGAAGCATTGATGACCCTGCCGGAGGAGGCACTGCAACTGCTGCTCGTGGAGCTATACTTCGCTAACGGCAACGAATCTCTGCTGGGGTCCCTTTCCAAGGAAATGGTCTGGCAGCATCTGGTGGATAATAACCAGCTGGAGAAGCTGCAGCGATGGTGTCGCTGCCAAGAGGCAGCTGTGGATACCCAGGAAGCGCTCTCGCCCTTGGAGAAGGGATTTGCCGCCTGGAAAATAGATGCCACTATGTACGAGTATGCCTTGGGGCAGCTGCAGCAGCCCAGCGAAGTGCTTCGCAACTTCTTTGCCCGTGCTGGTTACTTCTTTAGGGACGAATCCAACGATATTCCCACCCAGCTGCGACGCCTCTGCACCATGCAATGCCTGGGAAAACATGCTGATCTCTTGAGCCGCCAGCCGCTGGCTAAATATCTCTTGGATCGTGGCCTTCACTCGCTGCTCCTCATGGACTGTGTGCCCGTTGCCTCGCTGGAGCAGCTGGCGGGCAGTGAGACGCATCAAGAGGCGTTGCTCAATCTCATTGTGGACCTCAAAACGAATTCTTTAACCGAAAACGAGGGATTTGAATTGGTAGGGTAGATAATTTCCCTTAAATTATTACAGAATATGCATTTAGTTGGTTTTTTTCTTGCAGATCTCCAAGAGTGTTCAAAATTATTTGGAGAAAACCCACGATTTGGCAGACTCTTTCCAGGGAAACCCCCTGCTTACCTTTTACGACTTTCTGGGCCAGGAACCAAGTGTGTGTTCCCTGCAAGGATTCCTCACCTCAACCAGTTTGGGACGAGTGCCCTATCTCAAATCGTTGACAGCTCGTTTCGATCACGGGCCAACTAGCAGCAGTTCCGGCCTGCCCACGGCCCACGATCTCTTTCTGAAGTTCAAGAACATTAATTTGCCACTCCTGGGCGCCGCTGGACATGGTGAGCTGGTCAGTTTCTCGAATCCTCGCCTATGTCAACGGTATGCGCGGAAATCTCAACTCAACTACACGCACTATCTGAAGCAGCAGCGGAGTGCCTATGCGGTTTATTACCTGATCACGGAGCAACTGCAGCTTTATGGACAGATAACAAAGACCCAGCTCTTCCATGCCTGCGAAACGGTCACCCAAATGGCACTCCAATACGCTGGCGACGAGGAACTGGTGACCCATTGTGTGGCCTGCTGTGAAATGCTGGGATTCGATACGCAGCCACTGCGAAGTTTCCTGCTGCTGCAGAGGAAGATGCCAAGGCGAAAGGGCGAAGGCAGCTACTCGGAATTGCTGGCTGAATGGGATCGCGATCTGGTGCAACAGCTGGAGGCGAATCCCAAAGAGTTTCCCCTGGAACTGTACCAGGCTCTGATGCGTTTGGCCGTGCGGGATACGCCTGGCAGATTGCCAGTGGCTTTGCTCGAATATTATGCCTCCAAGAACGACTGGTGGCACCTGCTGCTGCTTTTCCAGTACTTTGATCTTCCCCTGAGTGAGCTTAAAAAGCTCCTGCCGCACTTCAAGTCATCTCCCCTGGGGGTCCATCTTCTGCGTGCTTTAAGCTATGAATCCATCGGAGATCGCCAGCATAAGAGGAACTTCCAAAGGCCGCCACGTCGCAGTGGAGAGAACCAGACAAACTCCTCGCAAGAGACCATGACCAACTCATCGCACAGTTCCAATCAAGATGCTAGCATGCAACCGCTTCAGAGGAATACGGATCAATCCCTGTGCACCTTGCTCACGCCCTCCGCCCGGCAGGACCTGTTTGCCATTATTCTGTGCAGCACCACCAATCTGCCGGATGAGGCAATCACCACCACAGCCCAGTTCCTGGACATGATGATTGGCAGTGCTCCTCCGCATTGCAGTAGCATAAATCTCTTGAGACACTGCATCCGCCAGGAGCTGCCTGTCTTGGCCGTGCTGGCAGCCACACTTAGCGAACAGAACCGCGATTGGTGCTGGCTTGTTTGGCTGGCGGTGGCCAGCAATCAGTGGAATCACCTGCTGAAGGAGGCCACCGCCACCAAGGCGCGGGAAGAGAATCGACTGGAGTGGGTGTGGTCTATCATACGAGGGGCTGTAGCTGGGGGTCAGGTGAATGCCCTGCTGCATAGTCTGGAAATCTTTCAGCCAGTAAGTGAAATAATTGTGATTTTAGACATGAAATTAAAATCCTTTGCCTTCCAGGACTGCAAATTTACGCATTTGTGCCGCTTTCTGCAGCTGACAGCCCAGCAGGAGGACTTTAGCGATGCCACCATCGTGGAGCTGCGTCAGTTCTTCTGCAGCTGGAGCCAGGATGCAGTGACTCTGCCCCTATGTGGTTCCCTGCCACGCAAACAAGTAATGCAACGCTCCATCGGTCTGCTGATCATCCAACTGCAGTCCAATTTTGACTGCATCCTTCAGCAGCAGCGTTTCCTTGACTGCATTTGTCGCTCGGATGTTGGAGACATATGCGACTTGTTGGATTTCTGTCTGCTGCACAAAGTCTTTGGTGTGGCAGCCACCTGGCTGAGGGAACTGGACATCGATCTAGAGCAGCTGGTGAAGAGGGAGAGCTCGGAGTACAGGCGACTGGTGGACGCTCTCACCGAAGCTCGGGCATACGAGGAAGCTCTTCAGCTGGCAACCTTGCTACAGTTGCCGCTGAGCGATATAGTTTATGGCAAATGGCTGGCCGAACTGGAAGGAGGCGTTCTGCGACCACATCAGGAATACGAAAGGGAGATCCAGCAACATGCCCTGCCACCCGCCATTTTGGTGAATTTTTTGCTTCAGGCCGCATCCTCTGCCGGGCAAGTGGGCATCCGGCGCTACGAGCTACTCCAAAGCGCTCTGGGCGTGATCAAGCAGCACCATTTGTTTCCCAATGAATCATTTGACCGAGATCAGATAGAGTACGATATGGTTTTGTGCTATCTGCAGCTGCCGGAGGATCAGCTCGCCCAGCTTACCATTTACCACTCGGAATACTATGAACAAATCATGCTGCTGGAGCGCTGTGTCCTTTACAAATCGTTCTCTGAACTTAAGGAACTGGCTGGGATCGATGACCTCAGCATTTCTGGCAAAGCCTCGTTAACTTCTGACATGGAAGCCCGCCTGGACAGCCTTTTAAACACTCTTCTGGACAAGGGCGACATTGTCGAGGCCCTGCGTCTTCAGGAGCTCTTTGAATTCCGGCCAAATGATCTGCGATTTATTGTGTTCGCCATGGCATTGGCCGAAGGAATGACCAGCATCAGCAATCTGTCTAGCAAGGAGCGTCAGCTGCTGGGTGAGATCGAGAAGAGTGCGTTCCCGAAGTTCAATCGAATTACGCTGAATCAGAATGTAATGACGCGATGGGGTAGCGATCTCTCCGACACGGGCTCAGACAGTGTGGCTTTGGAGTTTGAAGAGATCCCCTCCAAGGAGAAGCAACAGACGCTGGACACCTTGCTGGGCATCGGATCAAAGCTGAAATACGGCGTGGAGCTCGGCAGGCGCATTGTGCTGGCCTACAGAGCGGCCATGTACCTGGACAAGGAATATCTGGATGTGTTGCGGACCAAAGATGCCGGCGTTTTGCTAAAGAGCGCTGCTGGAGAGGATTGCCTGCAACGGCTGCTGGTGGTGAGTGATATACAAATATCCACAAGAATGACGCCCAAGGAGATCGCTGAGAGTTTGGCCCTGGAGCTGACCACTTGCATCGTCCGTCCGCGCTTCTATATATTCAATGCCAAAGACCAGCCAAGGAATGCCTTGAGAAACGCCGACCTGTGGGGCCACAGCATCGATCGGGACTTCCACCTGTTCCTTGAACTTGCTCCGAATACCACAATTTTGGGCAATTGCCTGCTCGAGTATTGTGATGCCTTAAAGGCCTATCGTCGCTACCAAAATGGCCAGATGTTCGAAGAGACGGAAGCCTTTGAGCGTCTGTCGGGTATCATTAGCCAGTATGGACTACCTACACCGCCGCCAACTGGAACCATGGCCGGGATACCCCAGGTCTTGTCCCACAAAAAGCAGAATCAAATCTACGTGGAGCTGTTGATAAAGGCGCACCTGTGCTTTGTCCACGAGTGCTCCATGGAGGGAATCGTGAGTGTGCTTCAAAAGGCCAAAGCTCTCAATGGCCAACTGGCTAAGGCGAAATCCTGGTCACTAATCGTCCGGATGCTAATCGGGATAGCTCGCTACCGGGAGATGTTCTACTGCTTCGATGCGCTGATTGATAACGAGCAGTTCGAGTCGCTGCTCGGGCAGTTCGACGAAGACCAAAAGAGCGGACTGCGACAGGCCATCCTTAGCTACATAAAGGAATACCAACCTCAGAACGGCAAGGAGTTGCTGCGCCTGGCGGCCCTGCACTTCCTAATGTACAAGGAACTGGCGGAGATGTGGACCGAAGAAGCGCAGGATATTGTTAATAAAATACAGAGCATGGCCGAACAATCCAACAAGTTGAGATGCTCAGCGCAGGTGCAGACACTCTTGCAGCAGGCTTTGGAGAACTACACCCATGCCACGGAGAACTATTTGCTGGACAACAAACTCCTCCTGGCTCAGCAGAGTGTGTCCCGGGCGGAGTTGATGGCCATGCAGCTGGATCTCTGCAACAAGGCATTGGAAAAGCGCCACAACAATAATGCCAATCTGTTGAGCGTAAGCGTGATTGGGGTGCGGACGAGGGAACAGTTTCGGGAGCTCGTAAACACACATCTCAGGTGCGTAGACTCTTCAAATAATAAATTCATTTTTCAGGTTTAATTATATACTTTAACTTTCAGTGTCCCACAAACTCTGATCCTGAGCCGCGCCTATAACTATGATGTCAACTGGAGCGAGGCCCTTTTGTCTCAGTTTGTTCTCCTTCAAGTAAGCAACTATCTGCAGGAGTACCTGTGCCACCAGCGCATTAATGACGATGTGATCGAACAGGCAGTCAAGGGGTAAGAGCACTTAACTATCCACTCACTTCTAGAGCTAAGTATTGACATTCATTTCACCAGTTACCTGCTGCACGCTCAGAGTAATGCCACAAATGCCAAACAGGAGGAGTCACTGGCCCAGCTGGTGGAACTGATAAAATCAGTGATCCTCAAATATAAGCTGGCTTCCATTTTGGGGCTCAAGCCCATCGTGATGTCCCTGATCAATGATTCGCCGGTTCACTATCTGCGCGACACGAACTTTGGTCGCAGCGAATTCCACACGCCGGGGGACACGTGACATAGTATATACCAATGTGATTTTAATCTGTCTTTATACAACAACATAAGCACTGAATACGTTATTAAAAATATACAATTAAAAATAGTTAAATCTTTCTACATAGAGTGCAGGTTCCTCGATTGCCTTCGCAGGTGCTTCTGCCGTCTTGGGAGCTGCTTCAGTGCTAGTTGCTTTTGCTTGGGGTTCATTCCAAGGCTGGACAGTCATTTCACCGAAGATTACATACATCAAGTTGCCAAAGAAAAGGATCACAGAGATGCCCAGGAAGACGGAGCGCCATTGAGTGCGATCCGACTGCAATTATTACAAAATTATTAGTTTTAATAATATTTTTAAATCCCAATAGGATATCCCACCTCATTGGTGACCGCCAGTCCTATAACTATGGGTGATATAACCCCAGCCGCCGACATCAGTGTGTTGCTAATCCCAAAGAGAAGTCCAGCAAAATTTGGCGCCAGGTCCACATGATTAAGGGAACTACCGATGGCCTGTCCGGAGATGGCAGCCGTTGCTGCCACCATGCAACACAAACTGCCCACCACATTCCGCTCGCCCACATAGGACAGGATCACGAGGGCCACAGCTGGAGTCCAGGTGGCAAATGAATTGATGGTCTTTCGCAGTATTGTTAATGATATGTCCTTGCGTCGTGTCAAGTATTCAGCCAGGAAAATAAAGCTATATGAGGACATCAGCATGATCACAAAGGGCACAGCGGACAGCAAAGCATTTACTGCGATGCTGTAGCGAAAGATGCCGTGGATATAACGCGGAATCTGTTGCATCAGCGTGTAGAAACTACAGGCCTGGCTCATCTTGACCAAGGCCAGCACGATGAAGGGACGAGAGGTGAGGATTTCAAGCCAAGGCACTGGCGGGGTCTCTCCACGGTTGACCTGGCTCTTCTCCAAGGCGAGCCCAATATACTTGCGCTCTGCCAGGCTTATAAATCGGGATTCCGAGGGGCAGTTGGCTCCGTATCGCAGCCAAAGGAGGCACCAGGCCATTCCCATGTAGCCTGGAGATGAAAATTATTATATTATCTTTCGTTAAATTATATATATTTTATCTTCAACTTCTACAGTTGTAATTTACGGATAATCTCTGGATACTAACCTGGCACATAGAAAGCGCTTGGCCATCCAAGCGGCGAGGCGGAGAGCACGCCACTCAAGGCAAAGCCCATTACTGTTCCGAAATCCAAGCCCGTGGTCATCACGCCGCCCAAGCGATTCGCCTCCTGCTTGGGACACCACTTGGCCAGATGTGTGTACAGGCAGGGCCACATTCCGCCCATTGCCAGGCCCTGGATGAGACGCACGCAGAAGAGCAGCTGCCAGCCGCCCCAGGCGAGGACAAAGGGTGTGGCAATGCTGATTATGGAGATGAAGAACATAATGCCCAGCAGCAGCATCTTGGCTCCAAAGCGACTCGACAGATAGCCGCTCATCAACTGGGTGCAGCAGGAGCCCCAAAAGGGACTGCTGATAATGTAGGCCTTTTGCTGTTCCGTCAGCCGATACTCTGGATAATTTGGGTTACTGCTATTGGCATTGGTCAAGGCCACGATCGCCACGCTCATGTTGAATCTCTGGGCCACGGTCAGAGTGGCGCAAAGGAAAAGGAACAGCACTTGCAGGTGCCGGATGCCCCATTTAGGATCTGTGGAAACAAAAGACTCTGACAGCGAACTTTAGGACTTTTGGATCTCCTCACCCTTGGCCACCAAGTTGAACGACGTTATCGTCATTGCGACATGCACAACATGCGTCTAGTGCCACCACCTCGAATCACCGAACTGGCCAGAGATGGGCGGAGTAAGTATGTGGCTGCAGCTACTGCGTTATGCTGCGAAACTTGTTTGCCCGCCAAAATCGCAAACAGGCTGCACCGAAACTTGATTTCTGGCCGCGTGCCGCCAAGTTCTATTCCTATCTATTCAAGGGAAACATGCTCCGATGACGGAGACCGATCTGGATGGGGCTACATCGAAAGTGAAATCAGATGCCAGAGGACGCGCACGTAAAAGTAAAAAGCAGGAGAGGAGCACTCGACGGGAGAAGGAATATTGATTGAAATATAAGAATATTACGACTTTTAGTTATAGAATTGGAAGACATTCATATTTCAAAGTACAGAACATTTAAAAGAGCGAATAAATATATTAAAATATTAAAATAATAAGTAGTGGAGAAAATACCCCCTACAAATGTCATTATTTACAATTAAATGACTTAACGAGAGCCCTATGCCAATGGAGAACTACTTGCTCCAATCCATCTACAAACCAATGACTCGTGGAGCACTGAACTAAGCAAAACTGAGCTGAAAAATAAATATAAACAATAACAATGACGGGTGGAAACGGGTCTCATTCTCGACGCTTATCAGAAGGTAAATAAAGCAATGGCAGTCTGCCCGGCGCTTTATATCAATTGCGGGAGCTAATTACAGTCACTTTGGTTCCGGCCATTAGAGTCAGCGGTTTTTTTTATCAAATGACAAAGTGATCGTTAAGCGATAATTATGACTGAATTAGCCATCGATAAGATAAGGCTGAGACCTTACTCAATTTCAAAGTAGGCTCGTTGGGGGGGCAAAGATCTTAATCTCTAAGGGTGATCCATCTTAGGATTAAGGATATAGGAATGTATAAGGATATGCCATAGGAATAATCAATGATCTCATATTTCAAATTACCAAACTTATCAACTTTAGAGGCAGCCTTCTTAAGTCGTATGCTTAATTATAAAACTTAATCGGAAAAAAACACCTTTACGTGCCACGAGCAGGTGCTGAAAGTACACACAGATAAGACGTAAATAGCTTTACCAATCAGAAAGGAGGCTGGTCTAAGACGGAGCCACCAAAGCGGAGAGATCTTAGCCCACAGAAATCCAGAGACCCGTTTTAGCCACGAGCAGCCAAGGCAAATAGAGCAAAGTACAAAGAGCGGAGAAACAAGTCAACAGTTTATTTCTAAGTTATCACAAGTATCACAATTTAATTCCATATATTCATATATTCACAAACAGCTGCGCCAAATGTTTTTGAACCCATCAACAGGGAGAGAGAGATCGAGAGCCGAGGCAGTGCAAAACACTTCACACAACCTCAACTCCAGTTCCAGCAATTGACAATTGGCCACATGAGTTCCAATCCAATAAATAAATATGCGTACTTATATACATTTAAAAGATAAATTAACAGATTAGATTGGGTTCGGGCTACGGCTCGGGTTCCTCCTCGAGTGGAGTGCCCGAAATCACTAGCGATTGGTAACAGAACAAAGCGAGCGATCCGATTGAAAATAATTTACTTAAGTCCCGCGCTACGATCACGCCTTATAAATAGAATAAATATAAATTACAGCCTACTTATGGTTAATACTGATTAAATAAAATCAATTGTTCGGATCGCCAAGTGCCCTGGACTTCCGCCACAAATCAATCCACAGCCCGTGCCGTGTACCTCTCCGGCCAGGTGATTTGCTGCTCCAGCACGGGATCTATGGGTGGTGCTATCTCCGCCGGCGGTGTCTTCTCCTTCTTCTTCTCGCTGCTCGCAGACTCTGCATCCTTGGGCTTTAGATAGTCGTCCGCATCCCAGGGCTGCGCCTTGGCAGTGCCCCAAATGAGGAAGACCACATTGCCGACAAAGAAAATGACGGCTGCCAGTCCAAAGACGATCTGCCACTGGCCACGATTGTGCTGTAAACAATTGGGAAACATATTTATTGATTGGGTTTGTTTTTCTATGGAAGTCGGGTGTTGGAATTTCCCTTTATTTTCGGCCCAGCGCTGACTCACCTTATCGGCCACGATCACTCCGGCAATCAGTGGTGTGAGGATGGGAATAACGTTCGCCACCGTGTTGCTCAATCCAATCAGAATGCCAGCATGATTCGGCGACAGATCGATGGAGTTCAGGGAGCTGCCAATGGTGGCTCCACTATTGATGCCCACCGACACCGTCATCAGGATGATGGCCAGTTTCTTGTGGTCTTCGTTGAGGAAGCCGATTCCAATCAAACAGCCGGCGGGAATCCAGAACGAGAGAGTATTGAAGAGCTTTCGCACCGAGGTCAGCGACAGGAATTTCTTTTTCAGCAGGACATCGGCGGCAATGAGGTAGACATAGGAGAGCAGCCACATGGCCAGGAAGGGCAGTGATGAGAAGACAGCGTTGCTCTGGATATCCATATTGAGGACTCCGTTCATGTACGAGGGAATCTCCGCCTGCAGGGTGCTCAGGCCGTAGGTCTCCGAGCAACGAGCCACCAGGAGCGCCAGGAACGGCACCGAGGTCCAGATTGCGCGCCATGGTATGGGTATGCTCCGCTCGTGGAAGTCCTCGTTATGTTGGAGCGAGGATTCAATGTACTTGCACTCCTCCTCGCCAATAAATCGGGACTCTGTGGCATTATTGGCCGCAAATATAAGCCACAAGACACACCAGGCGGCGCAGAGTGACCCAGAGACATACGATATTCCTGGCCAGCCCATGGCTCCCTTGGCGATCATCCCACTGATGAACATGGCCAGCACTGTGCCGCAATCCGTTCCCGTGTAGCTGAAGGCGCCCAGGCGATTCCTTTCCTCTGGCGGTGACCACATGGCCAAGTGCTCGGTGACGCAAGGAAAGATCACGCCCTGGAACAAACCCTGGACAATGCGAATGGCACAGAATACCTGCCATCCGCCCCAGGAGATGCACCAGGGAGTCATCAGGCTGAAGACGGCGGTGCCAAAGCAGGCCACAAACAGGACCACTTTGGCGCCGAAGCGACGGCACAGGAAACTGCCGGGACAGAGGGTCAGGATGTAGCCCCAATAGAAGCTGGAGAGGATGTAGGATTTGTGCTTCTCGTTCCAGTCGTATTCCTGCGGAGCGGAAGGCAGCAGCCTCGTCAGCATATGGTAGAAGCGTTAAGGAGCCTCCTTGAAAACTCACCGGAAAATTGGGATTTGTGGTGGCCGCATTGGTCATGGCCACGATGGCCACGCTCACGTTCAGCCGGGCGATGTGCATCACGGTAAGGCCGAGGAACAGCAGAAACGATTGCAGGTGACGAATGCCCAGACGAGGGCCCTTGTCCGGTTTATGGGTCATGATAATGAAGATCACTTAAACTCTTTAACACTGGAAGCTCTAGCCTAGGAGCACCTTGCTCTTGTTTTTGCTAGGTCTGCACTGCTGGGTTGGCAGAATGGTTCTAAGCCCCAACGCCATTGTATTGCCAACATTTATACGAGGGCCGAAAAGCTCCCGGAGATAGGACCGCCACTCGCAGCGATATCATTAACCGCCATTCATTATTCCGGCTCTATTGTTTGCCCGGGGGACTCGTCGCAGGTGACTCCCCAGAAGAGAGAGAGATGATCGCCGAGACTTTGACGCACTCCTCGATCCAGAACTCGGGCCGACTGACGTAGCCGATCTATTGTAGCAAGTCGAAAGGCGAAAGCATATGCATATGTCGGCTGTATCAGTAAATATTGATGGATTTACACAGAGTTGGTAGCTATTAAAAAACAAAAGCAAAGCAAACACCCACTTAACATACACACCCGCTCCATTTGCCGGAGACGTGTTTATTTGCCCAAAAGATTTATGACACGGTTGTCAACGCAAAGGCTTTCGGTTCTTGAAGGCGTACGGAAAATAAATCCAAGCCAATCCAAGCCGATCCCAGCCAATCCGATTCCATCCGTTGAAAGCTCAAAGCGGAAAGCGGAAAGAGGCTAACTTCACTTCACTTCACTCGCCACTCAAAGTCCCGTCCATCGGCCATAAATGAATGATTTAATTTATTTTTTTAATACAATTCTTTATGGCTCTAATCTGGGCGAAACAATGGAACGCGCCGATAAGCGATGCTACCAGTTAAATAAATAATAAACTAATCGATAATGTACCCAGACCGAGAATGAGACCGTGTCGAGCAACCACCACCCATTCCGCTGCTGTATTTTTAATGTTCTATCAATTTATTGACCTTTATTAATTTAAAGAAAACCCTAATCTTTGGTTGATCGGATTCCAGCTGGAGTGCTTCCCCTTGGCCACTCAATGTTGTGAGTTTTGTGAGTGGAAGCTCAATGGGTTTCGATTATAGATTAGCCTTAGAGCTTTCATTATCTTTTTGAGAGATTCCAAAGCAACGTATTTTTGGCAAAAAATCTTTTTATGGATTTCCCATTAATAGGGAACGCTTTGAACAGATTGAAGATCGAGTGGCAGAGGAATATACGGGTTTAAATGTGGCGGTTCTGAGCGGTGAAAGATAAATGGTGCATAAGGATTACAAGAAAGTTAAAATAATCTACATAATTTCACTAATAATAGCAATAACAATTATTACAAAATTTCTGTAGAAGGAATCAAATAGTCCAAGGAAAAAGGGTCCTTGTATATAACTCTGGCCAAACTGAGAAATCCTTCAGAATATTTTGAGTATTTTATATTTATTACAAAAATCCAACCTTTGGTCCCAACTAATCATTTATAATTTTGTTAAAAGAAACTTAGGGTAAACCCCTTTTGAGTCAGGGCTATCTTAAACTATTTATAGGCCCCTAAAGGACATTTAATTTTAGCCAAGCTAAGTTACTCTTTGGCATTGCCTTTTGGCATACAATTACTCGTAGTAAAAATGATAACTTTATTATAAATCACATAAATCAATCTAATCGCTAAGCTAGTTGTAATCCGAAAGACATTTCAATGATAATTTGGAGCCTAATCAAAGTTAAAGTTTACTTGTACTTAGTTGTTTATTTACATAACAAAAACTATAAACTATTTGAACTTTTAAGGGTTTGTGACTATCAGCTGCTGGACTTTAGCTTTGGCTTTTCATCAACACTCAACGAAGAGGCTTCTTTGGCCTCAGCCGCAGTGCTCGCTGGTTCCCTGGCCAGTTCTGGTTGCTTTAGCTTAAGGTAGTCCTCTGCATCCCAGGGCTGAATTACAGCAGTTCCAAAGATTACATAGACGATGTTGCCTACAAAAAAGACAACGGCGGCAATGATGAAGACGATCTGCCACTTGGTGCGATCAGACTGGAATCAAAGATAATGAAAAGATAAATACAAAAACAATTATATAGAAATTTATGTTAACTCACATTATCCTCTACAATCCAACCCACAACCAAGGGCGTGGCTATGGGCACAAAGTTGGCAGCTGTATTCACAATGCCCATCAGGATGCTGGCATGATTGGCGGACAGATCGATAGTGTTCAGGACACTGCCAATGGTCTGAGCACTATTCACACCCACGCTGATGGTCATCAGGGCTATCGCGTAGTTCTTCTGCTCCTTGTCCAGGAATCCGATGCCAATTAAAGTGGCACAGGGAATCCAGAAGGCTATCGAGTTGTAGGTCTTCCTTAGAACCGTCAGACTAACCAGATTCTTGTTCAGCAGAACCTCAGCCGTGATCAAGTAAATATATGACATGCACCACATGGCCAGGAAGGGCAGAGCGGAGAAGAAGGCATTGCTCTTCATGTCCATGTCCAGGACTCCATTCATATACGACGGGATCTCGGCCTGCAGCGTGCTCAGTCCCCAGTTTTCGCAGCATCGGGCTGTGAGGAGGGCCAAGAACGGAGCGGACGTCCAAATGGCCTTCCAGGGAATGGGGATAATGGCCTTGTGGTACTTCTCATTATGCTTCAACGACGACTCAATATAGCCGAGTTCCCGTTCGCCAATAAAGCGAGATTCTGTGGGGTTGTTGGCAGCAAATACGACCCACACGGCGCACCAGAAGAAAGCCAGTCCCGCGGATACGTACTGGACTCCTGGCCAGCCAATGGAGCTCTTGGCAATCATTCCGCTGAGAAACATGGCACTTACGTTGCCACACTCGATGCCCGTGTGGCTAAGAGCCCCTAAACGATTCCTCTCCTTCGGGGGTGACCACCTGGCCAGATGCTGGTGGATGCAGGGAAACACTACTCCCTGGGCGAGTCCCATTATCACACGAATGCCACAGTAGGCCTGCCATTCTCCGAAGCCAATAAAGAGCGGCGTCAAAGAGCTGCAGACACCGGATCCAAAGACTCCCCAGAACATGACGCTCTTCACGCCATATCGCTTGCAGAGATAACCGCCCAGGAACTGGGTGAATATGTAGCCCCAGAAGAAGCTAGACAAGATGTAGGACTTCTCTGCTTCCGTCCAGTCGTATTCCTGTGAAGATACAAAAGATTAAAGAATAAATAGCGGGGAAATAGCATTTAATATCTTACAGGAAAATCCGGATTCGTGGACTCTGCATTGGTCAAGGCCACCACTGACACGCCCACATTTAGGCGTCCAATGAACATGATCGTTATGTTGAGGAAGATCAGGAGGGCCTGGACATGGCGCATGCCCACTGCAGGTCCTAGAAAAATGCACAGAAGGAAACACAGTAATTATTATCGCAGGGCCTACTTCCTGCCGGCAAATAACTTGGCCAAATAAATCTGAATGGCTCTTGAGACACCCTTATCGCGGCCATAATTGGAGTGATTTACGACCACTCGATGGGCGTGCGAATGGCCAGAGGTCTCTTATCATGGCTGCGGCCAAGGTCTGACTGCAAAAGGGCACAGCCAAAGTGTGTCAAGTTCGTGGGAAACCCTTTTGAATCACAAAATCGAATCCCAGCCGAAGGACTGTTTTGTTATCTTCTCACCTTTACTTGTTTCGGCAGTCATCGCAGATTCAGCTCAGCCGGCAACCTTTCTCTTCCACGGTATGAATTAAATTGAATGAATGGATTAGCAAAGTTTTCATTTAAATCCAAATCGAATCAATTGATAAGCCAAATTTCGCTTATCAGATAACCTATCAGGTGATAAGGTCAAATGAGGGACGAATTTGAACACCGCCAGAGCACGGCATTTATGAAAATGAAATAAATAGTTCTTATTCATTAATGAATTTTTCTGGTTTTAATTTATAATTATTTGTGTTAAAGTTCGAAGCAATTAGCTCCTACAAAGTTAGAAATTATTTAGTAGAGATTGTAGATTGTAGATAAAATTAAACAAGTTAGAATGATATTGACGATTTTTCAGTCAATATAAAAATTATTGCCTACTTTTTGGAAGGAAAATAAACAGCTTGAGGTAACATTTGCCCACCTCTCGAAAATTAAATTAAAAACAATTAAATACAAAATCATTTTTATATATAAATTTATTTTAATATTAAAAATAATTCATGAGCACTTGTTTAAAGTAAATAAAAAACAATAAAAATTAAGACTTTTGTATTTATAAAGTTATTTTTTTGTATCTACAAAATAATTAATTAGATTCTTAAATTAAATAAGACACATAACCAATTAAGTTTTTTTTATTTAATTCAAGTTTATTTTAACCTAATACTTCTAAATAAATGGTTCACAACAAATAAAAAAAATAAGAAACAAAAGACTTAGGCAACGAACTTGACTGTGGCCGCTTGATGGCGGTTACGACCCTTTTAAAATACATTTTAAAATAATAAATAATAAAAAATAATACAAAAACAAAAGACTTAGGCAACGAACTCACATTAATTTATTACATTTTCCACATTGATTAAATTGCAGACTGCTAGGTATAAGTTTTCTTATTATAATAATAATTTAAATACATTTTTTTATTATCTATCCATGGAATCCGTAGTATCTTTCATTTTTTCATTTACTTCCAATGAGGGAACTGCTTGGATCGCCTCCTTCTGAGATGCTCCTTTTTCTACTTCCGGTTGTTTTAACAGCAGATAATCCTCCGCATCCCAAGGTTGACAGACAGCCGTTCCAAAAATCAAGAAGACGCAGTTGCCCAGAAAGAAGAGCACAGAGGCAATAATAAACACAATCTGCCATTCTGAGCGATTACTCTAAAAGAAAAAAGGCATTAAAAACAAATATATAAAAACGAAATCTATCAAAACTCACCTCCTCTTCGACGATAAAACCAACCACCAAGGGAGTAACAATGGGCACCACATTGGCAGCTGTGTTTACAATGCCCATCAAGATGCTGGCATGGTTCGGTGACAGATCGATGGTGTTCAGGGAGGTGCCGATGGTGGCACCGCTGTTCATGCCCACACTAATGGTCATAAGGATAATGGCCACGTTCTTCTGATCCCGGTCCACGAATCCTATGCCAATCAAAGTGGCACAGGGAACCCAAAAGGCCAGCGAGTTGAAGGTCTTTCTTAGGGCCGTCAAACTGAGTTTGTTTCCAGAGAGCAGAAGATCGGCGGTGACCAGGTAAACATAGGACATGCACCACATGGCCAGGAAGGGCAGAGCGGAGAAGAAGGCATTGCTCTTCATGTCCATGTCCAGGACTCCATTCATATACGACGGGATCTCGGCCTGCAGGGTGCTCAGTCCCCAAGTCTCGCAACAACGGGCCACCAGGAGAGCCAGGAACGGAGCTGAGGTCAAAATGGCCTTCCAGGGAATGGGTATGATAGCCTTGTGATAGCCCTCGTTGTGCTTCAGCGAAGATTCGATATAATGGAGTTCTGCCTCACTTATGAACCGAGACTCCATTGCATTGTTGGCCGAGAAAGCAAACCAGAGGGCGCACCAGCCGAAGGCCACTCCTGCGGAGACATACGAGATTCCCGGCCATCCTATAGCACTCTTGGCGATCATTCCGCTAAGGAACATGGCACACACATTGCCACACTCGATGCCCGTGTGACTTAGAGCCCCCAAACGATTTCTCTCCTTCGGGGGAGACCATCTGGCCAAATGCTGGTGGATGCAGGGAAATAACAATCCCTGAGCAAAGCCCATCAGAACTCGGATACCGCAATAAGCCTGCCATCCGCCAAAGCTAATAAAGAGAGGCGTCAGGGCACTGGAGAGGCCGGAGCAGAAGGATCCCCAGAACATGACGCTCTTCACACCATAGCGCTTGCAGAGGTAGCCGCCCAGGAACTGGGTGAAGATGTAACCCCAAAAGAAGCTGGACAGGATGTAAGACTTCTGTGAGGTTGTCCAGTCGTATTCCTGTTATAAAGAAGGGTTTAGGAAAATACAAACGTTTGAAACTCGCATATATCTCACTGGAAAATCTGGGTTCGTGGACTCTGCATTGGTCATGGCCACCACGGATACACCCACATTGAGGCGTCCAATATACACGCAGGTGATGTTCAGGAAGATCAGCAGGGTCTGGACATGTCGCACTCCCAGTGCGGGACCTGGAATCAATAGGGGAAATACTATAATTTTCAGCTGAAAAATCTGAAAAGCACTTGAAACGTTGTGTTATCGCAACTCCAACATTCCAACAGCTGCACGATTTATAGCCCTTTCGAGCGTCACATGGATGTGGTCCGAGGGCTTTATCAGTCAGCTATGGACAGACCCCGAAAAGTATGTCAAGTTTATGAGCCAAAATACCGAATACAATGGATTAAAGTCCATATAAATATGGTAGAGAGTTTTTAGTTATTATTTATTTATATTTTCCTTTCACTTCACATTTTCGTTAAGGCATTTTAATAAAAGGTTTTTGGTTATTGAATTTGTAAGGATTTTATGTTGTTTATTAAGTTTGTCCTTTAATTTTCAGTTCTTTAAAATCAAGTTAAATATTTACATTTATTTTTGCAACTCAGCTTTCACTTTTATTGATAAAAATATTCTTTTTAAATCTTTTTGTATCTTTTTATCTAAATAAACACAATTTGTAATTGTTAAGCCTAAAAGAAATCCCTTTATTTTCTTGATTAGAAGCCCGAACGTTCACTTTTCACTATTAGCATTGGAAGCATAAGATTTCCAACTATTTTCCTCACCTTTATTTATTTCCGTTGTCATCGTTTGAAGGTATTTTCTTTATATTTTCAAATGGAACCCTTCAACGTCCGAGTTTGTACACTAATTGAACCCGAATGAACTGTGGTAACACCACTCCCTGCCACGATTTGCAATCATTTGAGTTGATAAGCAACATTTAGCTAATCGGTTTGATTATCCCATAATGATAAGGTTTCAACGCGTGTGTGCCAACACTAAGAGATCATGTCATGGCTTAAGAGAGCCTGGCACGCGATTAGGATCATAAAACAGAAATAGTTAATCTAATCCGCAAATAAAGCCATCTAACAAATATTAGGGCTCTTTAATAGGTATTATAATTCCATAAATAATACTTAATGTTTTCTTAATACCTGACCTAAGTTAAGACTGATTTAATTAGAAAGATTAGCTGATATCTCGCCAGATGGCAGAGGGCCACTTGAAGCACACAAAAATAACAACTCAAAGTTCACAATCTGAGGAAAATTCATGCTATATCTATCTCCAAAAACAACCATATTTTTTATCCCAACATAACTTCTTACAATACCTTTTCTTATCGATTTTCAATTTGTAGTCTTTTTGGTTTTGGAAACACATGTCAATTTAATTGAAAGAACCATCGATCTTAGTTTCAACTGTCAAATACGTCAATTCTTTGCTTATTTACGATCAGTTTGTACACCCACAACACCCCTTATAGCAATCAGTGTTTTCAGATAATACAAGTTGTTTGTAGAACTTTTGCCGAAAGTTAATTCAATGACAAGGTCGCTGTGTAATCAGTTGATATTTCCTATTTTATTTACATCTTAGATTACTCATTGGGAAGACTTTGGACTTACAAATAAAATCGTAAAACTATTCTAACAAAGACTCTTGTAAAACAAAGAGTCCCGGACCAGCCGTAAGTTAATTTCAATTATATTTTCGAGTTGATCATCACCCTACAGATGCTCTTCCGTGCACTCCAGACCAGCTTCACTCTCTTTTCGCTTTTCTTCTTGCAACTCCTCACTAATCTTTGCTTCCAGAGCCTTGGCACCCGCTCCTTGCTCCTGAAGGTTCAGAGATCGCTGGCTGTCCAAAAAGTCGGGTGCATCCCAAGGTTGATTAACCATTTTACCAAAAATCAGATAAATTATGTTTCCCACAAAGAAAATAATGGCTGCAATGATGAATACGATTTGCCATTGAGTGCGATCGTGCTGCAAGGATTCAGGATAATTAAATAGGATTTTTGACTTGAAATAAAAGCATTTTAAACTCACATCATCCTTTACGATAAGTCCCACAAGCAGTGGCGTCAGAATGGGCACCACATTGGCCGCCGTGTTAATGATTCCCATGAGGATGCCCGCATGATTCGGCGACAAGTCGATGGTGTTTATTGTGCTGCCAATTGTGGAGCCCGCATTGATGCCCACATTGGCACACATTAAGACTACTGCCAGGGTCTTTTGGTCACTGTCCAGGAAGCTAACACCTATCAGAGCAATCGCAGGCACAAAGAACGCTATCGAGTTCACGCTCTTGCGAATGCCAGTGATGGTCATGACGCCTCTGGTCAGCAGGATGTCGGCAATGATCAGGTAGACGAAGGCCATCAGCCAGGAGGTGAAGTAGGGTAAAGCCGAGTAGATGGCATTGCTCTTCATGTCCATCAGCAGGACACCGTTCATGTAGGCGGGCATTTCGGTCTGCAGGGTGGAGTAGCCCCAGGACTGGCAGCACCTGGTGATCATCAAAGCCCAGAAGGGAACCGATGTCCAGATGGCCTTCCAAGGCACTGGGATCGGTCCATTGGCTTTCTGTTCCGCCTCCTCTGCCTTGCGGCTGGAATTAATCGAGGTCTCGATGTAGTTCAGTTCCGCCTCGCTAATCAACTTCGACTCTCTCGGCGTATTGGCTCCGAATATCAGCCAGATGATGCACCAAAAGATGCCCACACCACTGGACACATAGAAGATTCCGGGCCACCCGATGCTTGAGGCAGCTAGTAATCCGCTGGCAAACATGGCCACCAGGGTGCCGCAATCAATGCCCGTATTGGCCAAGGCACCTAGACGATTCCTTTCGTTCACCGGACACCAGTTGGCCAGGTGAGCGTGGATGCAGGGGAAGAGGAAGCCCTGGAACAGGCCCATCGCCATCCGGATGGCGCAATAAGCCTGCCAGCCACCCCAGGATACGCACCAAGGCGGCAGCAGGGCCAACAAAGCCGATCCAATGGTGGACACGAACATGGTGATCCTCGCTCCATAACGCCTGCACAGCCAGCCGCCCAGAAACTGCGTCAAAATGTAGCCCCAGAAGAAGCTGGACAGGATGTAGGATCGCTCCATTTCATTCCAATCGTACTCCTGCGGAATGGAAGGACATAAACCACGTATCTTTTGGAATAATCCCCTTGAAACTTACGGGAAAGTTCGGATTGGTACTCTCGGCATTCGTCATGGCCACCACAGCTACACCGGCATTAAACTTGGCCATATAGTTGACCACAATGGACAGGAAGAGCAGGAATGCCTGCAGATGCCGCTGCCCAATCATGGGACCTGTGAAATCATAAATATATATCCCCATTTTAAATTTGGTTAGCTTTAAGTAATCCTTATCACAAGGTTGTTAATTAAGTGGCTTCCTCTATAAATTTTCCTAAAGGAAAAACAGCTTAAAAAAGTCTTATATAGGTTTACGATTTGATAATTTCGTTTCAAATCGATTATAAATTAGAAATTAGATAATAAAAGGATCCCTATTTCTCAAAAACCTATTATTTATCCTTTTTTTTTAAGGACTTCCAAACTAACCCGTATTCGTTTCCGCTGTCATTTTCGCACCACTTGATACTTTGCACCGCACACGCTAGAGATCGGAATGGAACTCAACTCTTAACTGGCAAGCAGCTCGCTTTACACCTCGCATTTAACCATGGAGCTAATCGTACTCCGGCCAGACGTCAGGTTTCAAGTGATATTCGCCTAATGGACACCAAATCAGCGCACTTCACAAAAACGATATCGATAAGGAACGGGAAACCAACAATGAATCTGAGAGTTTGTACTCACTCGTAAAGCCGAGCCGATAATGAATGCCATGAACGGGCAGGCGGGCAACTGGACAACTGGACAAATGGACAAGCGGACAAGTGATAGCGTCAGAGGACGCCTCCTGGCGCTTGTAATCCGGATGCGATAGCGATAGAAAGGGAAAGGCCCCTTCAGTAGGCCTTAAATTTGTTTTCAAGACGTCACCGTTGTACCCCATCGCGTCTATTGTCCATCAAAGTCATGCTAATCAGCGCCAGGGGCTTAAGAGGCTTAATCTTATCGCTGGCCCAGAACTTGCGCCGGAACCCCCACTTTGACTCCCATTCCCTTTCGCCAGACAACCAGACAACCAGAACCAAAACCAGAACCTTTCGAGTGTCGATGTGTGTGAAGTTAGTCCGCTGATAGCGAAAGTTGTCGAATCAATCAGGGCGCCAGGCACGAGTGGCTTATCGCCAACAGCTCTCTCTCTCTCTTCATACCTTTCTATATACTTGTACTTTATTGGACTATATAACGACTTAGAGTACTCTAAACTTAAGATATTTGTATTTGCTTCACTGCGTGCCTCAGCGGCTCTCCTCCTCCTCCTCCTGCAGACGCAATATGTCCGCCTTGTTGATAAAGTAATAGCTTGGCTGCCTTCCCTTTAGATCCTTGGCCGTTCGCTTGGCTCCATTCTGGATCAAAATCCGGCTGACGCTCTCCAGGGCATTGGTGCCCATGGCATAGTGCAAAACAGTGCGCTCCAGCTGGCGGGAATCGAATAAATAGGAATTTAAGATCCCAGAGATATCCGTTTGTTTTTTTACTACTCACATTATCGGTGATCTTCAAAGTCTCAGGGCAGATCTTCACCAAATGCTGCACCATTTCCTCTGACTCCTTGAGCACTGCTATGTGCAGGGCAGTTCGACCTACAGAAAAAGTTTGGCCATTATCAGGAAAAGCTCCTCTTAGAAATATCCTACCATAGTAATTCTTGGTCTTGACCAACCACTTGGCATTGGCAACAGCAGTCAGTTCCATCACACGCTCCATATTGTTGTCCCTGATCATTTGATGCAGCTCCTCGCGGGTCTCCTCCAAGCCACGCAGATTGTTTAGAAACTCGGAGAGGGCCTCGTTCTGTCGGGACTGAACCACATCTATAATGGACTGGCCGCTTTCGTCCTCAACATCCAGGATATGATCGTAGCCTTGCAGGGCGAGTTGCTCAAAGGGCTCCACATCGCCTGTGGAAGCAAAAATCGAATAGAAAATAAACCAAATATTAACAAAAAGGTAGCTAAGCTCACCAATCACAGCCTGAGCTAGGATATAGCGATCGATTTCCGCCGCATTGTTGGGCTGATTGGCCTGCAGGGAGACATCCCTTGCTGTTCGATAAAGCTCGTCGCGGTAGGTGATATCTATGCCCGATTCCTCGATGAGCGTGTAAAGTGCTCCACGTCGATGGGATCTGGCGCAGGCAAAGTGCAGCATGCTCTGGCCATGTTCATCCCGCTCCTCCAGATGCTGCACCGCCAGGGCGCCTTCGGCATCCTCCTCCTCCACCAGGGAGCGAGCATCCAGCTCGATGAGATCTGCATTGGTGGGACCAGGACCATTCCTGGTGGCATTCGATTTGGCCATGGCCAAAGTGGAGGTGGAATTCGTGCTGGCTTTGCTGCTTCCCGAGTGAACCTGCACCTCGGTCATTGGCTTCCGCTCGCCCATGAAGTGCTGGAGGTAGTTGGTCAGATACGCCACCGGGTCTCGCGGTCGCTTATTGGCTATTTCAGTGAGGGCCTTGATCAGGGGATCAGCTAGAGCTATGAGAGATTTTATATTAGTTATGAAAATGATTTACATCCAAAAAAAACTCACAATCCGCCAGGTATTTGCCCTGCTCCGTCTTGAAAATGGGATTGGCCTGAAAGCTCACCGGCTGCGCCTGACCTGCGAGGAAGATAAGCTGCATTAGTCACTCCAGAAGGCGTGGAATACTTGAGGCACACTCAGTGGGTCGAATCCCAGAAATCTATGTACACAAAGCGAGAGGACAAGCGTTTCCTTGAGAGGGAGCAGAGGAAGGGGCCGGGGTTGGGGGAAAATAAACGAAGATGAGGATGCCGATGCCGGTGGAACTCAAGAGACTTGGCAAATCATACTGAAATCGTGACGAGATCACAGTCCTGGGGACAAGACACTCACACGGACACGGTTACGGATACGTATACGACTAGATAGGTGTAACTCAAAGCGGAACTTACGATTGCGGATTGAGTTAAAGCGCAGCATGAGCGGAGGAGAATTGAGATGAGGACACGAGTTGAGTTTAGTTTACAGATATATATATTATATATTTTGGGGCTTAAGGCTGAGGTTGTTGCTTTCGTATTTACAGGGAGTTTAGGCTGAGGCCCTGCTCCTAATTGCGGTCCACAATACTGTTTTTCTTGCGCCTGAAGATCTTCACCAGCATGGTGGCTATGTGCTTGGAATTGGTCAGCGACATGTCCTTCTCCAGCGACAGAATGTTTGTGACTGCCGTGCAATAGTCCTGGAACAGCACGTACTCCACCACGCCCATGCTCTGCATATTTACAAGGCGCACGGTGAGCTTCGAGAGGCGATTGGTCACCATGCTCAATCCCCGGACGGAGCACAGGTGCCGCAGATTGTCCATTTCCTTCATCAGATTGGGCAGCTTTACAATGGTGGTCATCTTAAGGCCAGTGCCCAAGTAGCTGGGCCTCGACTGCAGATATCCCAGCAGGTAGCTCTCCTTAAAGTGCAGCTGCGTCTCCAGGTAACTGATGGCCCGGCCCACTCTCGTATAGGCGGCTCCCATGTCCGCAGGATCCTTGCTGCTGGTGGTGGAGATCACTCGCAGGTGCTCCTGGCAATTCAGCCACACGGCCAAGTTGTGGGCCGAATTAACAAAGACTCCCCGGCCATATGGCCACAGGGCCCCGTTGAAGGCCGTGGATTCGGCAGCCTGCACCAGGTCCTTGGTGTCCAGCAGCGGTATCATGAGGCCCAGGCTGCTCAGCATCATGGCCACCTCTGAGTCAGCCTCCAGGAGCTCGGTCAATGTGTAGTAATTGCCCGAATCCGTTTCTCCTATGGCATCCGCAAAGTTGGTTGTAAATATTTTGCCCATCATCAAGCGCTCCGCCTGCTCTAGCTGGCCAATTGTGAGGTTCAACGGCAGCTCCAGTTGATCCAAGTTCCTCGAGGCCTCCACCAGGCAGCGGGTAACCAGCAGGGACTCGTCGTCGAACACAAAAGCCGCCGTATTGAGCCTTTCGCCATTGTCCATGGGGAAGTAAGCCAGGCGAGGCTGCGGCTTGAAATCCGCATCAATGCTCAAGCAATGCATGTCCTTTAGCAGCGGCACCAGGAATTCCTGGAACACGACAAACACATCGAAATCTGGCGCTATAATCCCGCAGTTAATGTCCTCCTCCAAATGGCGAGCCTTCGACGTTTTCCGCATGGCTGGCCACAGGACATCGAAGAGATTGTGATCGAGTCGGGTCTGGCGACGCTTGATTTTCTCATAGACACAGCGCTTGAGGAAGCGGCTCAGGTAGCTGGTCACCGACAGCTGCAGCGAGGAGGCACTCAGCGGCTTTCGGTGTGCCAAGGCCGAGGCTGTGGTGCCGCTCAGCAGCTTTCCCGATTCCGCAATAACGCTGAAGCAGCGCTCCAAAGTCCTGGATATCTCGCCATCCTGCAGCTCCCGTCGAGCACTGTGCAGGTCGTCGGGAACTGCATTCCGAAGCGGCATTTGGTTGGCAATTTTCGATTTGAATAATCAGTTTATGCACACACACACACAACAGACACAGACACACCAAAGCGTTGACAAGGACACAGATACAAAACACCGACCCCAAATGACACAGAAACGGATGAGAGGATTCAAGGATTCAAGGATTCATGTCTGGTGGTGCTCAAGAAAAAGGCGCAGGTGCTTCGGCAGGGAATGTGCAGCTTACGTACCGAATATGTCATCGATATTGCCAATGATTTCATTAAAAAATTCATTGCGATTTCCCTCCATTTTTATTCTGTTTTTGTTGATTTATTTATTTCTTGTTTCTTCGCGGACAACCAATCGCGTATACGCAATGCTGGACTTGAGGCAGTATCAGTATCACGTATACGCCGAGTAGGACGTGTGCTGCACGGTGCGACCGAAAATCGATGACTGACTGAGTTCAACTAGCCCTCGACGGAACGGAGCGGAGTTTTTCTAGCCCTAGAGCGACCGAGGCCCCCCCTTTCCGGATGTGTTTGACTTGGCAAACAAATGTACTTAATTATTTCGGTTTACCTTCGGCAAGCGTGTGTGGGTTCGTCGTCGTCGTAGTCATCGTCGTGTGTGGTGGCCAGCGAAAGCGAGTGTGAAAACAAAAACGCCACTAAAGCTTGGATCGGGTGGTGCCCCGAATGGAGGGTTGGGAATGGGTGACCAATGGAGGGATAGTTGCTTGAATGGATTGATGGATGGATGGTTGGGTGGATGGGTGGGCGAAGCGGTCAAGCTGGAACAGCTGCAGGTGGCCTCACGCCCCTTACCCTGGTCGTTGAGCAACTGGTTCTCCAGTTCCTCGGCCCCAAAAATGTTGAGCAGCTCGGTGTAGTTGAGTATGTTTTTCGCCTTGTCCCTGTCCAGGTAAAACTCGGCCGAGTGGCCCAGCTGCGTGTGTTTGGTTATTGAATTTTAAATATTTGTTGTTATTTTTATTCATTTTCTGGCTAATCACATATTTATGGCCTATCGATTCCCATCCAGCCGCTGCAATAGACATTTGAAAGTCAAGACTTCTGGCAGTGGCCAGCGGCCAGGGGCCTTGGCCCACATCGGAGGGCGGGTTTGGGTTTTAGTGAGTAATTTAAAAACAATTTTCGTTTGTCATTTGAAATTCTGAAACACCTGGCTAATTTCCCAACATTTTCTTGAAGTACGAGAAGCTTCTATTCTTAAATGGAAGCCTTCCTTTTTTAATACGAAAATGTTATTTTGTATTATTTGCCTTAAATAGGATTAGGAAATTTAGGAAATTGATAATTGCAGGCACTCAGAGAAAAAGTAAATGCAATCAAAATATATTTTATGGAAAGGAAAATAATATTTTTCTAATTTTTTAACTCTTCAAACTTTAAAAAAATAAATATTGGCCAACATTAAAATACAAATTTAAATCAGATTTTACAAGTTTTACTCTATAAAAACCGATTTAAGTTATTTATTTCCAGCACTTCAAGCTTGAAGATTTAATATCACAGGATTTCTATAGTCACATGAAATTTCTTAAGCTTGAAGATGCAATTAAAATAATATTTTTCTAATATAATAACTCATATTTGCTGCTACGAGTTCTAACTTTATATAAATAAATACTTGACAGCATTAAAATATAAATTAAAATCAAATTTTACAATTTTTACTTAATTAAAGCAGATTTAAATTATTTATTTTCAGCTTTGCTGGCTTCAGAAATCCTATTACAGGATTCCTATAGTCACTTTAAGTTTCTCTAACTTTTTCCTAATTTTTATTTTCACCTGCTGGTAATTGCTTTCCCTGGCACTCCACTTACCTTGTCCAGCGCTTTGGGATTGGCACCCAACTGCAGGAGCATGTGGTAGAAGTGACCGTTGTCCTTAATTGTGGCTGCGTAATGAAGCGGCGTGCGTCCGTCATTATCCGTAATCGTCATGGTCTCCGGGAAACGGGAGGCCAAGTACCGAACGATGTCTGCGGAAAGGCAATCATACATATAAATATAGAAATCCAGAACAGGTTATGGCAACACCTACCCGTGTGGCCAAAGAGCACGGCCACGTGCAGGGCCGTGGAGCCGTTGGGCGATATGTCGTCCTTTGCAATGGCAAACTTCCGGCGATCCAGAGCCTGCTGCAGTGCCAGCAGGCCGCCGTCACGTGCCGCGTCGTGCACGCGATGGATTTTCTCCTGTCGAACGGAAAATTTACCATATATATGATGCATGCCATAATTAGTGGGCCAGAAAGTGGCTCTTCCTTCCTAACTTCCTTCCTGGCTTGTGGTTCACTCACCATATAGCTGGGCACGTTGTTGAGAAAGGCCTGTATTTCCGGCTCCGGTGACTTCAGCCCCATCAGGCGTCCCCCTTCCCCATTCAACACGATCTCGGCCAGCTGCTCCAAGTCGCCGGACTCGACAATCCGCTGGATGCGTGTATCCTGCGGACGATAGGAAAGCAACATCTCGGATGAGATGACGGGATGCGGACACAAAACAGACGTGACTTTTGAGTGCATCATTGAAAGCGTTAAGGGTGAGATTATTGGGATTTTTATAGAACTCGATGGTCTGCATTAATGGGTGAGTTAAGTCAGGTGCGAAAATCAAAATCAAGCCAGGTGAGCCAGCAACAGAGAGATAGAGAGGGAGACAGGGTGATGTGACTGATAGAAAAGGGATAGCATTGTATACTTCATCAACTGCAGTTTGAGACTGAACTGTATAATCCTCAGGTGCTCCCTGCACGAAGCCCTCGATGGCCATGGCTGATGTCAGGGACTCACTGCCATCCTCCTCCTGCGGCTCAGCTGCTCCCTCCTCCGCCATTGGTTTGCTCTCCTTGCTGTCCGAAGCTATTACATCCTGTATGGATGGATTTATTGCAATGCTTAACAATTATGGCTTTAATGATGAGACACATGGCTACAAGGTGCAAAGTCACATAGATCTATGAAATTGGCTAAAAGATTATATTTTACAAGAGGTGCAGCTACAGGTGACAATGCCAGTTCTGCTTTCACAGGATACTAAAAAAAATTAACAACTTAATTTAATGGGAAAAATAGCCATCCATCTGCTATTTTAATTGTTGGGCCTGTCAAGGACTCTTGGCAATTAACTTGTTTGATGGCCCACGTGGCGTGTGAGCGATATTACGCATACGCCTGGCTTCATTGCAAATAGTTTGTAGAACTGCCATAAAAATGAACAACGCCCACCCAGGCACTGCACTTGATTATCCCTAGCAAATCGCTCGAGGGACTGCAGCGCTCATATATAGATATATATATATATCAAATATCACATATCTAATGCCTGCAACTGCTTTGTTCTGACGTTTGCATGTTCAGTTCCCATTCGCATCCACCGACAACTGGATGCCGCCACTGACAGTTGAGGACCGAGCTCCGAACCCGACTCAACCTCAGGCTCCGCTGCCGTTGCCGCTGTCTCTGTCCCAGTTGGAAATGTCAGAGACCAGAGGGAAAGTGAAAATATATGCCGGTCGGAGTGCATTATTATAAAGCCTATCTGCGGGTAAACAGCTGCTGATTTTAGCCAATCGATAAACACAAATTGGGGGCAGACACTGGCATTGGTTCAATCAAAAACAGCAATAATAATAACACAAACACACACACAGACATAGAGAACTGAAATTGAAAGGGAAAAAGGATACGGATACGGAAACGGAAACGGAAACGGATACGGATAAGGAAACACACGGATTCCGGGGTGCAAATAGTATGAAAAACGATAAGGAAGAGAGAGAGAGAGAGAGACACAAGTTGCACAGGTTTTGCATTCCATTTTTTAATTGGTTACTATAATTGCTACGGCTATATAGATATTGTTAGAGAGCAGAACATGTAACACAGTTGCTTTACAAATTATAAAACTATATATGTATATATATACGTAGGATTTCACTAGTTCGCTATCTTGAAGTTGATTGCTAAAGTTTCGTTGCGGCTGAAGTTAGTTGCTCTTTGCTGTGGCTCTTGCAGTGTTTAAACAAATTGTTATGAATGGAATTTTTGGGTGCCTGCGGCTGTAGCTGATTGACATTGAGATATTTATAGGAATTGCGTTTGGTTTTGAAGGTTTTTTTTTCGTTTAATTAGCTTCTCATGTTACAGATTCACATTGACGAGGGGATAAAATGGGATTGAGCGTACGGCACATACAAAACGTGAACAAACTACAAAACAGGAGGCTCGAGGACACTTAGAGCACGCCCATCTGTACCTCATCGTCGTCATCGTTCTCGTTATCGTTTTCATTCTCTTTATCGTCCTCGTTTTGGGTCTCCACTTCATTAATTTCGATAGCCACGACCTCTGGTTCCTCGGTTTCCTTGGGTTCCTCCACTTCCTGACCCTCTGCGGGCTCCTGCTGAGCAGCCTCTTCTAGCTCCTCTTCCGGTTCCCGTTCCACTTCAGTCTTTTTGTTTCCTTCTAGCTCACTCTCTGTGGCCGACTCTTCGGGTTGCTCTGTGTCCTCAACGCCCACGGTAGCAGCTGGCAGCTCATCCTCCTCTGCCTGAGACTCCTCCTCCTTCGCCTCATCCGCCTCGTTATTATTGCCATTCTCCAGGATCGCCGCATCTCCGCCTCCGTTCTCTTCGCCTTCGTCCGCGCTTATAGCTCTTGCAATATTCTGTAAAAGTAAACAATTGTCGACTGATTGCTTTCCAAAAGTGTTTCAACAGTTTCTTTCTACGTTCCTTCGATCTCAGCCTATATACAGCGAGCTAGAAAGGATTTCTAAACAAAAAGCGCACAGTGCCGAGCAAGAGGGAGATAGAGAGGCAGAGAGAGAGAGAGAGAGAGGAGGGGAAAAGCGAGAGCCGACAATGGCTTACTTTCACAGAGTCTCCAAACCACCGAAAAAGCTATTTAATTATTTAAATTAATTTCATTAATTTATGCAAGACACCGAAAGCCTCCTACGGAAGAGTGCAAGCAAAAGCCAAAGCTAAACCATCGAAAGCCAAAAGATACTAGTTTGGGGGAGGGAGGAGGGGTGGTAATAAAGCAAAACGGCAGCAGGACTTACCTCGGCCTCGCTGCTGTCATCGCCATCATGATCGCCATTGCCGTTGCCATTGATCGTGTCGAAGGTGCCCGGCGTTTCCGGTCGGCGCTGCAATGGCGATGCTGCAATGGCCTCCACTTCCGGCTCTGCATCCGCCTTGGACAGATCGTCATCCTCATTGGCACTCGTACTGCGATTTCAAAATGCAAAAGATTCTCTCTCAAAAAGCCATGCCACCCAAAACGAAATAAAAACAGAACAAACCACCAAAAACACACACACACACACACAACTCAAAAGGAGGCAGAAGCGCAGGCGGCAGCCAAACTTAAGCCAAGTCTAAGACCCATGAAGCTTCGCCCTAGAATCCTCCCAAAACCAGCCCTCTACTTACCCATCGTTGGTGTCCAGCTCCGAGGTGTTCTCAAGGCTGTCGTCCAGCGATTTGCGACCATTCCCCACCGGCGCCATCTTCATGTCCAGTTTCTGGGGGTTTGTAAAGAGCAGCAATTAAGTTGGGGGGATTTATCAACCCAAAGCCAACCCTGTAGTCACCTTGGAACTGGAATCGCCGCCCGCGACACTGTCACCGCCAGCCTCATCACTCAGGGCCTCCCAATCGGTGACGCTGTCGGGGGAGACACGCGGCGCATCCGGCACATAAACCAGGAAGGCTCGCTCGATTTCGTGCGGCTTGTGGCGATAATACGAAGGTGTCTTCATTTTCTGAAATTGCCGCAATGAATCATTTTAATTGCTGCCCCTCCCATCGATTTCTGGGCAAGGGGAGCTACTAAAAACTGTTTCTAATAGGCTAAAGTAAGTGGTATCTTTGAGAAACCTAAACAAAAAGGCATAATAGTAGCTCTTTGGACAAGGCGGTTATTTGTTATGTGTAAATATGTATTTAGAGGTCAGCTAACTATAACTTAATAATGGATGTGGTGTATTATTACTTGGACTAACATACTAAGCCTGCCAGGAAACTGGTCAAGGCTTCTGAGCTTGACCAAGGTCGTTCATAAGTAATACAAGCACTAGAAAGCCCAAAGATACTCAAACTCCCTAGAGAACCCTCTCCCCACTCACATAGTCGACGGCCTCCTCATCGCAGCCCGCTTGGGTGAGCAGGGTGTAGCATCGCATGTTGTTCTTGGCACTGGCGGCCCAGTGGAGCGGCGTCTTGCCCGTGATGTCCGTCTCGTGGGCACCCTCCGGCCAAATGCCCACCAGATACTCCAGGATCTTGGTGTGTCCCAGGCCAGCGGCCTTGTGAATCACATTGAGGCCATTGCCATCTTTGCAGGTGACCAGGGCATTAGGCACCGGTGGCTCCAAATGTGACTGCACATTCTCCAGATTGTTATCAATGACAGCCTGATGCAGATCCTTGATGGCATTCTATGGGGAGTGGGTAGGGGGGGAAATGTAGCTTCTTTTTGCTGGGGAGATTGGGGAAAGAGATTGCCTTACCATGACATGGGGAACGGCGGCCAGGAAGCGCTTCACCCGCCCATTGTTGCTGGCCTGCTGGCTGAGACGATTCCCTTGGCCCGCCCACAAAATGCGAGTGAGCTTGCCGATGTCCTTCTCGTGCATCCAGATCCGAATGGTGGATAGCTTCACCGAGAAATCTATTAGCCGACAAAATGGGAAATTGAAAATGTGCAAATTAATTTCGAGCCTGCCCCACCCCTGATCCCAGGACCGATTTCCAGCCCGGATTCCAATCCCTAAACTTATTGCGATTTCCATTTCGTTCGCGCCCTCGTTCGTGTCTGCATGCAATTTGCCGAAAAAAGGAAAGTGAAGCCAAGAAGCCCCAAGAACTGAAAACTAAATTAAAACGAAAACGAAAATAAAATGCAATGAATGTTCAAGTTCTGTGACTTCGGGCCCTCTCTCGCTTAAAGTGGCATTAGTGGAAACTTGAGACAATTTCCGCCGGCGAAACTTTTTCTAGCCAACTTGAAATGCTTCAAGGTCGGCGAAGGCCCTAAACTTTTATCCACAGAAGGCTAAGAACTTGCCACCGCCCACTACTACTGAATCATTAAGTGCAGTATTTGGGAAACGAACAGCTGGAGCGGAGCGGAACTGCAGCAAGGATGCCGCCCCATTCAGAATTTTGTAATACGCACCTTCATTATCGCGACGCTTGCGTCCATTTTGTCCGCCTGCCTGTCCATTCATCGGCATGACTGCAATATAATCAAGATTTTTGAAATTTACAGAAATATATAGACTGTGAAAATATATATATATGAAGTTATGACTATGGATTTGTGACAATTTCCGAGAGCTAGAAAGTCCTACGCCAGCTTGGATCCCACTCACTTTCCTGGATTGCTTTGCTCCTTCGACAACTTGGACTCCTAATGCCTGTTGTTCTTGCGTCTGGCCAGCTTGAGCCGCGTTGGCAAACTAATTCTTGGCCAAGTCGAAATCGAAAGGTGTTGAATTCGGGTCTGTGTTGTGGTCAGAAAGCAGCAAAGGAGAGCCACGGAGGGCAGGAGGAATAATTGCGTCCTGTTCGCGGTCTTCCAACTTCTGACATGAATAAATAACCCTCGCCAGTGTGGGTGTGTGTTATATAAAGCCGAAAGTCAACGTTTTCATTAGAGCTCCCAGCCAAAACAAATATGTGGAAATAGAATTTCCATTTGGCTGATTCCGAACTTGATTAGCATTCCCAGAGGAAGTATTTTTAAGTTATTTTTATAGCATACTTTTCGCGGTTGAATATTATAAAGATTTTACTGCACAAAAGAAGTAAATTAAATTTAGTTTCTACGATCTTAAGTTGGCTTTTTATTTTAGGGATAGAAAGTTTATCAGTGTTACTTATTTGGCTAAAAGTTGTATAAATTAAAGCAGTATTAAACCAATTGAAAAATATTTATAAGGTTGGAAAATTATAAATTTGTTCAGACATTGGCTAGTTTGATTGGAATTTTAATGCTGATCAAGAGTATGTATGATTTATGGGGTCGGAAATGACTGCTTCTCTGTGTTGCAGGCTTCTAACTGAAATTTTAAGACCCTGCCAGGGTATAGAAATTGTCATTATTAGGGTTTTTTTTTAGATTAACAAATATATATACCTTTTCCTGCAAAATAAATTAAAGATATAGCTTTTTGTCAATGCTCACTGTATTACTGCACTTAAAACTTATTGTGTCTAAAGAATATATTTCATTTTGTAATTAATAAATATTAAAATAAATAAAAAACTATTTTATTCAAATAATTATTTAGCCAGAAGTTTTCTCATTAAATTTCTTACAATTATCTGAATATTTTTCAGGTTTTCCGTTAAATACTCCAACTTCAGTGGAGGAAAACCTTTACCTTAGGTCTTCCGCCAAAGAAAATTCCTTTTTATATAAAGAATTAGAAAAGCGGAATTTCCATTCCCATACTTGCAGGCCACAAAATAATCCTGCTTTGGGTATCACCTGAAATTTTCTTGGGGAAATTCCCTTTTGACATATGGAAATAGTTCCCATTTACGCTTTTTCCTCGGACCTTTTGACACCCCCACCTACCTTATGTGTCAAGGTCTTAACCTAAGCTATTCTTGGCCCTCACACCTTGAGGAATTCGGGGTGGCAGGACTTACTTCGCTGGTCGCCGCAGGACGAAAGCAGTTGAGGTAGTGACATGTAAATTAGGTGGCCGAGGTGAATCATTAAATTTCCATTCCATGCCACACGCTCAGACTCACACACGACGATTTGAGTGGCAATAAAAAGCGCTCGAAATTGCCACGGAAATGGCGCATTAGTGTTTGCCACTTAATGTGGCAATCGCACCACAACTCCTGGCTCGGAGCTGCGGAGCTCCCCTAGCATTGTAACTTGTTGAGCTGACACCCTTAACGGCACGCAATATGCAAATTTTGGCCAACGAAATAATACAAAAAAATGAAGGAAACTCTCACAGCATTTTCCCTTGGCGTGTTGTCACCACAATTTCCCTCAATTAGGATGAATGAATATATGGATATATCACTCACCTTTCGGCGGCGATGAATGGTAGTAGAGTCCCTGGAACCTTCTTCGACGTTTCGGCGGCATCTCTCTTCCTCTTTTTTACTCCTTGATATTTCTTTGGGATAATTTTTTCGGGGAAACTCTTAGAGTCCGCGACTCTGCACATCGCCCCAATCACGATTCATGGATTAGCTTTGTTCACTTGGCACTAGAAAATCCTTTATGAAGGAGGCGGGTGGAAAACCCTTTAATGAAAATCCAAAAGCTGAAGCGCCGGGGCTCAACCGTTGTCCTGGCAAGTTCAACGACGTCTGAACTGACTGACAACTGCACCAGGTCAGCTGCTCAACTGGTCAATTTCTCAACTGGTCAACTGGTCCGGTCCTTGCGTGTGTGCATACTCAATGGGAAATGCGGGAAATCGGCTCGCGGGTGGGTAAAACCGAAGGAGAAATGGAACCCGGCTTGGGGGGCGTTCCGAGAGTCACCGGTGCTGGGCCTCTCACATGTGAGTTTTATGTTTTATTTATTTATTTTACAATTGACCACGACATCTAATGCACTCGGCTTGTTTTGGTGGACAGGACATGGCCAGCCTGCAGGACAGGTGCCCAAAAACTAAAAAAAAAACTAATGGAAAGGCGAGCAGAAACGCGTTGAAAACAAACCAATTAGCTGTGAATCGATTTTTCGACTTCGAAATGGGCATTTTATCGAAATGGGGGCACGGAGGGTATGGAAATTTGTATGAAGGAGCAGGTCAAAGGGTCCTGCCCCAAGGTCCTGACGGTACAAAGATAGCACGTGCTCCTTGTTGGATGAGTAATGGCCTGACCCCCCTCGTACGCACTTGCGTGTGGTCAAAATTTAAAGACCAACTTGACACAGTTTCCCCAGGGAGCTGCGTGAGTGGCTTCCAAGGTTTTTCGCATCTCCTGCCGCCCTCCCTAAAACAGGACTCGAGTTGACCCAAATTTTAATTGTACCCAAAGGAGGCATGAAAATGTCAGTGCCACTTAGTCCGAGGTTAAAAGTGGTCAGGATTCTATTCAAATTTCCCTCCGATTAGGCAACTTGATGGCACTTCATGGCGGGCTTTATACCTAAACGATTTATGAATTATTCATAAGCTTTGTGCCACTAAGCGGATGCACCCGTTGGCAGTTGCAGGTGCATTGAACTTGACAGGAAGTGACCGGAAGGATATGTCTTGACCCTGCTACTCCACACTCCACACTCGAGTCACAAATCACAGTCTTGCTTGCATACACTTCACTTCTTTTCCAACGTTTCCGCTTTTCCGACTTTCCGATTTGCCGTCGCTTTTAGCTTTTCCTTTTTTCTTTTTTATATCCGCTTTTTTCGGTGCTTTGTTTTTCGTTTCGTTTATTCGATTTGCACGGCGCGCGCTTTCCTTGCAGACTGTGGCATATTCAGCGTTTCGTAGGTGTTTTATCTAATTTTTCCTTCACGCACACCAGCGGCCCAGGACCTCTGTGTTTGTGGGCGAATGTTTGGGCGATTGCTGTTACCCTTTTTTCGGTATCGAGTATTGGTAATTGCTGCCATCGTTTGCATGCGAACGCCAAAAAAAAAAATAGGAATAGGAAGGAAAACCCACACAGAAATATTAGTAATGGGCCACCTCGAGTGTGTAGCCAATATTGAAAAATAAAATGGGGAGAATTTTCAATTTTACTATCATTAACTGTCAGTGGGTTTTTGCAACCAATTTAATTGGCAATTTTCTTTAAGAAATATGCCTGGAAAATAGGTTATTGATAGTTGTGGGGGTTTACGGTTTCCTGCCAACAAAAAAGAGTATTTAATAAAACCAAAAGAGCTACAGAAAATATAGAAATTCTGTATCCTTTAAGATTATATCGTTTATGTTTATTTCTCAGGCAGTTTCACTTTTTCGTGGGCAGCCTTGAACTTAATCTATAACTTAGAACTTAATCGACTAAGGGAATCGTGGCCAGGCAGCTAGTCGGCTATTGGTTGTTGCTACTCAGTTCGTCTGCGGAGACGTGTATGGGTTGTTTGAATTCGTTGTTTTCCTCAGAGATATCTGCGGAAAATATAAAAAATAATTTAAGTATTTATTTAAAACCAATAAATATTAAAAAAAAACTCTCACCTAAATGTGTTTCTTCAAGGCTCTGCGTTATATTTAATAAATCATTAAAGGCCATACTCCTCCTCCTTCGAGACCTTAAGCGACCCAAACTGATGTGGGTCTTCTCCAGCGGCAAATCATCGTCGCCAAACTCCAGACACCTGCCGTATACGCAATATCGCTTGCCCACCTGCGAACAGCGCGTACCCAGCGGAAATTGTCCATTCCGTCCGTTGACCAGGTAGTAGCGATACTTGATATACTCGTCCTGACAGCCCACCCGGCAGCTGCGATCCGGCTCATCAATGCTTGGCCAGATCTGGGCCCCGCGCCCCGATAAGCCCCGCACTTTGGAGCGGTAGCGAGCGCAGGTCTGCTCAGCGAACTCGGTGGCCGTTTGGAGGCGCTCGCAGGGCTGGACGCGGTATGAGCATAGCCGGATGCTCTCCACACCCGTCAGCCGGGATGTGACCCCCTGGACGCCCTTCGAGTCCGTCATGCAGCTGGAGTGGCAGCCCGGATGCACCATCCACTCGGACTCTGACGAGGAGCTGCGATCGATGGCGATCAACGAGGCAGAGGCAGGCGGCGGCGGTCGGGATATCTCTGGGGGATAGGGCTTCGGGTAGGGCCTCCGTTTATAGGGCGCAGGTGGAGCACTGATGTGGTTGCCACGGGGAATGCCTTTGGCCACTTCTGTGGGATTCATGGGAAAGGTTATTAGGCATTTGTAAAAGCTCTTCAAAAATCTTCTTACCATTCTCATGGGGACTCCTCGGCGTGATTCCCTGCTGGCGCTCTGCATACCGCTTGTTGGTGGTCTCCTGCCTGCTCTCCTGATCCGAGGAGTCCCTTACCGGACGCCCCGACTTTCTCTCGCAGAAGTCACTGTCCATCTTGAAGAAATTCGTGGTGGAATTGTCGCAGGAGAAGCGCTCACAGCGCCCGGCAATGCAATAGGTAATATCCTCCGGTTTATGCTGCTTCGATCGGCAGGATGTGCCATCGGGAAATATCCATCGACGAGACTTGGTGCCATTACTCCGGGTGCGGCAGAAGATCTTGCACGACTCCTCCAGCGTGGTGCTCAGCTGCTGGCCCTCGCCGGTCAGTTCCGGATCGGATTTCCTTGCCTGCAGGCACACCTTGGTGGCAAAGTCACCAATCGTTTGGAGCGGCACCTTGTGGCACTGGGCCGAGGGACAGGTCACGAACCTCAAATCCCGTCCCATGCAGCGAGCCGGGAAATTCAAGCAGCTACGGTTGAAGGTCCTTAGACCAGTGCTGCCCTCCAGCAGGCGATGCGACTGGCCGTACAAGCAGCCCGACTCACAGGCACTCGGCTCGCTCCATTCGCCCCAGTTCGACGGCGATCCTGGCAGCTCATTTCCCAGGGGATTGTACTCATGCAGCAGCGATGGTATTCGGTTGGGATCATGCCGGATGATCTTCTCATGCGTGGGCTCAGCCACGTGCTCGTGAGTCCAGGATTTGCGTGAACGAGCCTCGCAGGTGCCACCGCGACACCACTGAAAAACAGAGAAGCTGATGACGGGAATGTTGGGAAGATGGGAAAAGCCATGACCTACCATATTATCGCCACACTCAGTGCCCTCCAGCGCTGGATGCGAAGTCCAGGGCAGTCCATCCTGCCGGCAGTGCAGATCCCTGCATATCTCCATCTTGCTTTGGCTGCTGGCCTGCTTGAAGTCCTTGCCAAAGCGCAGCATGCACTGCTGATTGGCATTGAAGCGTTCACCTGGCAGTATGCCACCGGCAGAGTGATCCAAATTGGCCACAAACTGGCCGCGATCGAAGAGGCACTCCGCCTGGGGGTCCCTGCAATTAAGAATTATTTTTATATATATCAACTTGATTTTTCCTCCTTTATACTTACAGTAGAAAATCCTCCAGATAAGTCCTTGAGCACTTGGACCAGGTGACCTTGCCGCTGCCCAATTTGGGCGACATAATATGCATGGTGGGATCGCAGCTAATCTCCTTGGCATCATGCCTCATTCCCAAGCTGAAAATTAAACATTTATCAATAAGATCTTCTCCAGAAATCCTCCAAATCTTACTTGTGTCCAATTTCGTGGGCCACCACAAAGACGCTCTCGAAATGCTTGGCCTCGTTGATCGTGCAGGAATATATCGAGGTGCACATGCCATTCACTGTGGCCATGCCCACCACTTGGCTATTGGCTTTGCCATTTTCAAAGGTCACCAGATCCATGCCGGTGAGGACCAAAGCATGATCGTAGTGCAAGGGATCGGCATCGGAGTAGGGATTCATTTTCTCCTGCCACTTGCAAAAGGTGTTTAGGTATTTGTCCACATCCCTGGAGCGTGACAATCCTGGCGGATCCCTGGATTTCCAGATCTCCAGGCGCTTCAGCACAAAGTTAATGCGACGACCCAGCGTGGGATGGTGATAGAGGAGCTGCACGCCATTGATCATGGCCAGGACAAAGCTAATGACCTTGCCCTCCGTGTCGGTGGGAAAATTGCGCTGCATGTGCGCATAGAGATCGCTGTCCACGAAGATGGCCGTCTCAATGAAGAGCTCATCCGGAATGTCCGACCAGCGCGAACGCGGTGGATTCCCTATGTAGCGGCGCGTCCTCCGCCGATGCCTCTGCTGCGAGTGGTGGTGATTATGATTATGCGAATGATGGTGTCGTGGCTGAAAGCGCAATCTAAGCGGCGCCTGTGCCCGCAGGCGCCTCCTCGGTTCGTTGAACTCCTCCGCATCGGGCTCAAACTGCAACTGGCTGTCTAACGGTGACGGCGTCACGTCATTAATCCGCCTTGACGACACCCCACCAGAGCCGCTCCTGTCCACCCGCGCCTCGTAAAGCACATGGGCGCCGCTGCCGAAGCGCGAGGGAAGCGGTTGGATCACAAAGTCGCTGGCATTCTGCTGGAACACGCCACGCTATGGGGATTCAAGGCGTGAAGAATGTTATTAATCGGCAAGGGGATAAGGGAAAAAAAAAGCCTAGCACCACCCACCACACTGCCCGGCTCGCAGAGATCGAGAGCAGCCGCTGGACTCCGGTAGAAGCATTGCTCCAGGCGCTTCAGCAGCTGCGGCGAATGATCCACAAACTGTGTCCCATTTTCGGTGCGCCGGATGAAGATGAAGGCGTCGTCGATCAGCTGCGGCGATTGGTGCAGCTGCAACCTGGCCTCCACTGCCTCGGAGTCATCATCGGCATCATCATCTGTCGAATGCATTTGAATTAATTAAACATTTTTCGCATAACAATGACCGCAACTGGAGCAGCACGAACTGCTGCTGCCGGCAGATGTGGATTTCTCGATCCCGGGATTTCGATTTAAATTCGAATACAGATTCGGTATTGGCACTTGAGCTATTTTTCATTCACCTTGTTGTTCTGCTGTCAAGCTGCGCCGCTGACGCTGTCTCGGGGGGATGCCCTCCACCTGGGCATTCTCCTCCTCCAGTGGATTCGCCTCCTGCTGCGCCAAGTGCACGAGCTTAAATTCGAGTGCTGCCAGGTAAATAAACAACATAAATGCCTGCCATGAATCAATGCCAACAACTGTGCAGATTTCCACGCCCCTTTGCTCCCCCAAAGAACACCTCCAAGCTAACAGTTCAAGTTTAACATTCATTGATTGCAGTTGTTTGAGGGGGCTGCCAGCCTAATGACACGTTGCAGTTTTGGTTATGGGTCAGGGGCTAAAAAAGACTTGAAACTGCACAGAGAGAAAATAGGCTTCTCTAGTTTTATGGGTCAGAGTTAAGAATCTTTACAGGCCAGTGCCCGGCGGGCCAACACTTACCCTCTTGCCCAGATCGCGAGCCAAAGATCAGGGCCCTCTCGTGCTCCCTCAGCTGGCCCAGTAGAGCATTCTCGTCCAGCTGCAGTGGGAAAATATATGAAAAGAGAAAGAGCAGAGTTAGATTGAGGCTTAATATGCAAAGCGGAAAGTGTAACATGGCCAGCAAAGCGTTAAACAGACCAAAACAGATGCGAGCACCCACGGAGAAGGGTTTTTTTTTTTGTTATTTCCCTCAAAAGTAAGAAACAAAAATAAAATACTTTCACTCAGACACAATGAAAAATTTGTATCTCGAAAGAAAACCCCAATTAGACAGCTCCAAATAGCTGCTGCGATGCCGGGGTCATCAGTGGAAAGGTTGTTGCAACACCACAACTTGGCTTTATTGTATGTACCATATATATATCCTAAACTGAACCATATATCTGCGGTGCGTGTGCGCCTATTTGTGCGATTATTTAATTTAATTTGTTGTAACAGTTTTCATTCGGTTTTATTTGGCTTTTTCTATTTGGTGGAAAAGCGCGTTGGCAGCCGGCGAAGCGTGAAGAGCGTTTCAGCTTTTCAGATTCAAAACTCCGCCTCCCTCGAGGAGAAGGTGTTACAAATTGCCGTTGTGGCTGATGTTTATTACCAACATTGTAAGTTTTTGTGTAAAAAAGGGGCGTGTTTGGTCGTTTAACGCTTAGAAATTTTCAATTTAATTTTAAAGAATTATTTTTAGGTGAATTTTGAGTTTAATTTGGCGAGGTAAAGCGGATTTATAGGTGGTATACTATTTTATAAGTTTTAAGAGGTCAGCCAAGCAAAAAATAAACACAATAAACTATATTACTTGGACCTTTAAAAGGTGAACTTGAATTGGTATTTCATTAAGTTCAAATGCCATGAAAATACTTGAGTTTTCTTAGAGCTTTAATTTCAGTAATTCATGTTAATGCTTCTTAAAAACTATAAACATATGCATACATAATAATAATAATAATAGTAATAATAATACAATTTAATAATTCCTCAAACTAAAGATTGATTCAAACCTTCTCTGTGTAGTTTTACGACTCCTTTTTTATTGACTTAACTAAAGTGCTTTGAAAACAAAACAAATATGTTTTCCCAAATACAAATACATAGTTTAAAAAAAGATTACAGCAACGAACCCTTAGCATTTCCCGATCTCCGGTGTTACAAAACTTTGTCGCTGAACTTTATCGAATGACAAACAATGCTCAATGAAATGGACACTAATTGGCTGCAAGGGCAACAGCATAATAGGACCAAATCAACATGAAAAGCCCCGGAAAAGCACGGAGAGCAGCCGGAGCAAACAGCAACAATAACCTGTGACAAAAAAAAAGCAGGGGGGGGGGGGGAGAAAAGCGGAGTGGAAATGCAGGCAGACTATGTATATGCTCACTATAATCGCCCCCGCTGATTATGTGATGAAATTTTGCGTGACCCGTGGGCACAATGAGCGCAAAAAATAAAAAATAAATAAAAGAAGAGCCAGAAAGAAAAATAAAGGGGGGAAAATAGCGAAAACTAGAAACAAACACGTGAAAATTATATCACAGAAAATCGTCTTCGGGCCAATTTCGCAGCCAGCTGAAAGGAGGAGCCGTAAGTGGGGGGGGGAAATCACATAATCAACAGCGTAACCGAGCCAACGATTCTAAAGGGTCAATAACTTGGCCAACAAAACTAGACTCCAGTCACTCGGATCTTTCTATTATTTCCCAGACTTTGAGGCAGCTGCAGCCGCCAGCTGGTGTACACAGATTCTTTGCAATTCCTCGTAATCATGTGATGCATTCCTCCAAAAAGGCGCTGCGACGTCCCCGAGGCTCAAATTAAAATCATAAAAATATATATAGGGAGGGAGCTATAACGGGAGGGGCAATTTTAGGGAAAGACACGTGTAATTCGACTTGTTGTCGCCTGGCTTGTGTTTATTAGGTTGCCGGTCTCAAATTACGAAAACGTTTTCCAAGCCGCCCAATTCTGCAGAGGTCATTCAACGCCTCTCTGTTGCTGCTACACACATAACCCCCGATTTTGCCCCGGAACTTCAGCTATACTTTTTTGCTTAGCTTCGCACAACTCAAGTTGAGTCAGAGACAATGTGTTTTCTTTTTTTTTTATTTCGTGTCCATGTTCTGTCTACATTGCGATTTTTTAGCTTCTTTATTGTCACCTGAAGCATGATGTGTGGCTGGACGATGATCACCTGTTTTTCGCTATATGGGTTAAGCGTATGACTTTCAAGAACGTCTACACTCGGGGACAATATTGTTTATTGGATTTCATAGGTGATTAATATCGACAATCACTTCCTTTGAAGTTTC
This sequence comes from Drosophila anomelani, assembly GCA_035045905.1. Lineage (NCBI taxonomy): Eukaryota > Metazoa > Arthropoda > Insecta > Diptera > Drosophilidae > Drosophila > Drosophila anomelani. The sequence goes on along the minus strand of JAWNOO010000032.1, from coordinate 5,906,609 downwards.
ACTTGGAAAATAAATGGGGAAATAGGAAACTGAAGAGTATAAATTAAGTTAAAATGTCGTTGGCAATTATTAAATAAATATTCCTACATTACAAATTGTATTGGTATACATATACATATATCACATATCGCGCGACAATGAGGCCAAGAACAACTATTGATTGATCATAGAAGTCACCTCCGTGGCATTAAATGGTTTAAAAAATATATATCTTATGACACATTTCATATTTATGAAGATTGCAATAAGGATATTATTTAAATTAAATAGTTAATATGGAATAAATTAATTTTTCTTTTAAAAAACGAACATTATAAAGAAATAAATGTAAACCGCAATAAATTAATTATAATCTTAATTAAGAAAATTAATAAATACAATGCAAGTAAGAAAATTAAACATTTTTGCGTTAAAACTTACACCGAAATAATAAAGTTTGTAGCAGAGTTTTATGTATATTTAAATCATTAGAAAATATAAATAAAATGCTCGAAATTTTGACAAGTACTTTTTTTTTTTTAAATATAAATATTCAGACATAATGGCTTTAATGTTTCCCATAAAATTAAAGCCCCAGCTGAAATTGGCAATTAAAATTACAAAGCCCTATGGCCATGTTCAAGTTTTGATTGATATCGGGACTCACCTCAATGCCATTGTAATGTAAGCTCCTCTTGCGCCTCAGCTCGATGTTGACGGATTTCTGCCGAGTGGCAGAAGCGGAGGCGGAGGCATCCACATCGATTAGCAGCCACAAGGTGGTCAAAACAATTAAAGCCAAACGACAATGCCGATTAGACCCAATTGCTGAGGCGGTGGCGGTGGCGGCACTCATAACGATGCGTTGACGATGATTTTTTGATATTTTTCTGGCTGTCTGTTGTAATGCTCGAAGCTAATCACTCTTTTGGTTGCTGCAACAGCCAGGCGATGCGACGAATGTTGCATAAATTGCAAATATTTTTATTCCTCGGGGTGCACTTCACCGAATTCGCTATTTTGCGTCATAATTTGTGGCTTCTTGTGTGTGCAGTTACATTTTGTGAGCGCCGGTAGGCTCCTCTAGCCCGATTTCTCGAGATATGTAGTATATATGCTATATAGAGAGTGAGAAAAGTGAATGCGCGCGTGTTGCACTGGCAGTTAATTTAACTGTTTATGCACTAATTAATTGCCCAGGCATTGCATTACGAGTCATTTGTTGTTTGGGCCACTTTGGCTTTTATCTCTCCTCTCCTCCTACCCTAGTTTTCCTCTATCTCGGTCTTACGGCCACAGTTTGTTGCCTAAGTTCTTCCTTATTGATCCGAAGCACTCGAGATAAGGCTGAAATGGTGCTTGAAAAGACACTTTATTAACTGCGCTGCGCTCACAAATCACCAATATATGTATATGTATGTAGTATAATAATGCCAGTCTTTTGTTTTGCACATTTAAACGCACTTATTTTTATTTAAACGCCAGCGAACAATTAAGCAGCATACAGCACACACACGCACACACACGGCCCCGGCTTCCATATAGATCATCGGCTCTGGAGCATAACGCTCTTCTGGTTTATATCCGAAATAAATGTTATATATTTAACTACGCCATTCAAATCCATAAATCATGCCGAAAATAAGCAAGCGTTTTGGATCGTTTTTAAATTCTGGCCGGAGGTCAGTGCGATCGATGGCTTTTCGAAGGATTAACCAGAGCGAAGGGGAACGCGACGCCAAAGGAGGAGCCCAACACAACCACTCGCGATGGCCGGGCTTTTGCGAATGAAATGTGAAAATCATGGAAAACTTGGAGCATGGCGATCGTCGTCGGCAGGCGCTTCGTTCTCGCTCGGCTTGGCTTTTTGGCGGCTGGGTGTTGTTGTGCGGCAGGCAAAACAAACTCATAAATATATGCTAATGAGGCAGAGCGCCGGAAGAGGAGAAGAAGAATGCCTCAACCGTTAAGACGGAGCAAAGGGCCGAAAAGAAAAAGAATTTAAGATCTTGCGGGGGAAAAACAACATTGGCAAAAACTAAGGCGATAAAGTGGAAAGAGGCAGACACTTGGCGATTGTTTTGTGGTCAAGTGCTTGAAAATGATGGAGCAGACGAAAACTTGACACTGATCATCAGCAAAAAAAACAAAAAAGGAAGGCAGAGCAGAAGCAAGAATTATGCTGCATTTCCGCTAGCGAGTTTCGATGTTCTGTGGCCTGTGGCAGCAGGAAATCTTAAATCAGCGAATGCAAATCAGGGAGGCGCAAAAACAAACAAACCAAACAGACAGCCAATTGAAGAGATCAGTTTTTAATTGATGCAATCAATGCAACGAGATGCGATGTCTTAATTAAATAGGAGAATGATTAGAATGCTGCACTATGCCACTTGAAAGAAGTAAAGTCCAATACGAAAGCCAGTGATTAACTAAAAATAAAAATAAGAAATGTTTATAAATTATAAATTTTCAAATGTTAGAAACGAAATGGATTACATTTTAAATTTAAATTTAAATCTTATGGGCAGCACTGTTTCTGTCCAAAGCTATCGATACATTCTCTGTAATGTTAAATTCCATAAGCAAAACTCTGTAATGTTAGATTCCAACTCTGTAATGTCAGATAATCGATATAATCTATACTCGATATCAACAAAAACATAAAAAACATCGGTAAAAACATCGATGAGCACGAAGTCCCAATCGGGAAAAGAAAGGTGGGCATGAATTGCCAACCGGTAATTGAGAGAGCCCAACCATCGATATCAACAAAACATCGATCGAACATCGATATCAACAAAAACATCGAAAAACATCGTTAAAAACAACATCGAAGTTCGATGCATCGAATTTCAAATTCAACAGCAGCTTGGCTTCGTTCGCTCCGCTTCGTGCGATCAGATTTTCGTCGAAGCAGTACTTCATCGCAGCAGCATCTGATTTTTAAATTGTACATTACATCGATTCAGCTTCAGTTCAAGCTAATTCATTTCGAAACAAAAAACACGCGCTTTGCAATATTACAAAAAACGCGCTCCAAAACAAGTGAAGAAAAGCGATCAAGCGTCTGCTCCTTTGTGTTACTAGTGTTTGTATAGTTTAAAAAAAATACCTATCAAAATGGTGGGCACAACTCTGAAAATGCGTGGCGATGAGGTGAGTTTTAACCTTCATATTAACTTAGTCAGAGTCTGGATAGAAATCATAGAAGAGTTGGATAAGTAGCGGGTTCAACGACGCCATTGCAGCGTGGGCTAGAGGTCATAAAAGAACAGGCGAAGGTACAGCGAGGAGTGAGGGAGAGAGGAGAACGCTTGCAAAGAGAGGGGTGAAAAAAGTGCCGTTTATCATGAGCTCTTGTGTTGTTGTTATTGCTGGACTCACATTTTGGCGCAATTTTCTAGTTGCGGTAATTTGCACCGCTAATTATTGTCCTCTACTTGCTTCCTGGTAAATCTAGGAATAGGTGAAACGAGGATTAGGATCATGCGGTTCTTTTCTAAAAATGGCGGTGGGCGTGGGTGACATATGCAGATTTTATGGATATAGAGATGACATTTATCTTTAACAATTATCTTTAATTTACTGAATTTTACTTAAATAATTACAAAAATTTATAAATTGTAAATTTTCCATTTATTATAGAACGCCTCGGAGAATTTAAACCAAGTGCAAATGAAGAAATTGACAGCACCTTCGCAGGAGGTGAATACAAAACGCGCCGCTTTAGGCGACCTACAAAATCGTGGTTTAAACCGCGGCAATGCTGAGTGAGTTAACTTCTGGTCATATCTCAACTTAGATTTTATTAGAACTATTTTAATTATGTTAGAACAAAGGACTTTAAGTTGGCAAATGCTCTCCGAAATGCCAAGGCTCGCGTGGACACGCACTGGAAGAAGGAGCCCCTGGGCTCCATCGCCAATGGAGCTGCTCCAAAGCCCGCCGGTTTTTTGCGTGCAAATTCGGTTCGCAATCCAATTACGGTTAAAACTGTTGCTGAACCCGCCAAGGGTAAGTAGTAGCATCAAGTCAAACATATTAATAGAAACGCGATTCCAAAATGTAGTTAGTAGTATAATTAACCCATTATTTTGCCATCCATTTGCCATCCCCACAGCCAAAGCTGGCTCCAATGAAAACGTAAGTGATCCCACTTTAAAGCGCGAGGATAGCAATCTGTCCAAAAAATCGCTGACCAAGTTACGTGCCGCCTTGGCCAAGCCCGTGATGGGTGTTTCTGGGATTCGTCGGGAGCCTGTGGCAGCTGCTGCTAAGAAGGAATCTGAGGTCAGGAAAGATTCCGGTGCGTTGGACTTCCTCAAGGGTCCGGCTATCACAAGCTCGGCCAAAGCTCCAGTTGCCACCACGATCCCCGCAGTCAAGTCGCTATCTAGCAAGCGATTGGAAGGGGTAGAGGATATCGACGCAAATGACAAAGAGAACCTGGTTCTGGTCTCTGAATACGTAAACGATATCTATGACTATCTGTACCAGGTGGAAAAGGAGCAGCCCATCTTCAAGGATCACTTGGCGGGCCAGAAGGAGGTGTCGCACAAAATGCGAGCAGTGTTAATCGACTGGATCAATGAGGTTCACCTTCAGTTCCACCTGGCCGCAGAGACCTTCCAGCTGGCGGTGGCCATAATCGATCGCTACCTGCAGGTGGTCAAGGATACCAAACGCACCTATCTGCAGTTGGTGGGTGTCACAGCCCTCTTTATAGCCACCAAATACGAGGAGCTGTTCCCGCCAGCAATCGGAGATTTTGTCTTTATCACCGATGATACCTACACGGGTCGTCAGATCCGCCAGATGGAGCTGCAGATCTTCAAGGCCATCGACTGCAACCTTTCGCGTCCGCTGCCGATTCACTTTTTGCGTCGCTACTCAAAAGCAGCTTCTGCAGAGGACGAACACCATGCCATGGCCAAGTACTTCATCGAGTTGGCTGCCGTGGACTATGATCTTGCCAGCTATAGGCCCTCGGAGGTGGGTTACGTTAAATACACATTCCAACTTCGTGCAATTTCTAACAATCCAACTTTTTCCTTAATAGGTTGCCGCCGCCTCGCTATTCTTGTCGCTGCACTTGCTAAATGGCAACTACCGGGCTGCCACGGGATTCAATGACCGGCATTGGACGGCCACTCTGGCCTTCTACTCGCGGTACTCGGCCGCCCATTTGCGCCCCATCACCAGGCAGATTGCAAAGCTGGCCCGGGACGCACCACAGGCCAAGCTAAAGGCTATTTACAACAAATACCAGGGTAGCAAGTTCCAAAAGATTGCGCTGCGACCGGAGCTAAGCGGCCCGCTGCTAGACTCTATCATAGGCCAGAGCCTGCGGAAGTAGTTGAACAACTGAATACCGCCACAACACACCGGACCACGTAGTTTAGTTTAATTTGTTTTCATTTTTAAATTTGTAGCGTATTCTGTATTCTGTTCGTTTCGTGTTCGTTACAATTGTGAAATACCCATAGTCGTAATCATCAATCACCAACATCTCGCAATCAATCCTCAAATCATCGCAATCTGCTGGAGTCCCCCAATGCAGTATTCCCCCCGCTGCCAAGGGCTAGCTCCAGCACCTTTGCCCCCTGCGCACAAGTGGCTCGTGAACTGGCCATTGGCAGCGAGTCTTTCCATCCGGAAAGACTGATAGGAAGCCGGAGACTGGACGCCCGCCTGTTCCTCCCGCTGGGACAACTTCTCAGTGGGGAGCGAGTGGCGGAGCGATGGACACCGAGAGAGAGTGGGCAACGAGTTCATTTGCTGGCCGAACACATCGGCGTTGTCTCTCCAAGCACTATATTTTATATTCCAAACAACTACACGTATTTGTATTTTTAGTTATTAATTTCAATGGGAAATTGTTCGTTCTACGTTCTAAGAATAAATCCAAAACTTGTGCATTATAATATTCACATAACTCCCAAGAATAACGATGAGACTAGATTATTTGTAATTTATATTATGTATTTCGGACACTTCATACAAAAATGCATCATAATTTAGGTTTATTGTTTACCTAGAAATAAGAAATAATACGCAGTTTTTCTAACAAACTGATGTTTTCGAAACTGTCTCTGATCCCATACATATAGCAAATAAAGTTTTGTGAATTTTATATGGAAATATGGTTATTTTTAAATGATTTCTTTCGTACGAACTCATGGATTTTGTATGAAAACATTACTTTGACAGCTGATGAGTGTGAGAAATTTTCCACACCCCGTACCGAAAAATCAGGACCAGACAGCGACAGACCCCTTGCCAAGGACAGAGTTCCCTGTTTCCTTTTGTCCTCCGGCCTTATCAATCCTGAATACCCAAAGTACAAATACATACATACTGCTATACCTAGATATAATAGAGACACCCTACAGGGAAAGGTCATCTTTGCGATCGCAGGTCAGTTATGTACTCCTCAGGCGCTCTTTCCGCCAAGTTCCTCATCTCTTTTTGTGTGCCCTGCTCCATGGGCAAAGGTAATTGCCCAATCACGGTGCTGTGTGTGTGCTACTGCCACTGTCTGACTTTGGTGTGGATGTGTGTGGGGTGTCTCTCTTTCTTTTAGTACCCATTAAACGTAGAATTTAAGGTATATTAAACAAATAAACAATTCACGTTTTTACCATATAAATAAACAACATTAACGCATTTTCCCAGACACTTTTGTCATAATGACATTATAATATAATGATATACCGTTTAAAATCTAATAATTAAAATTAAATTAAAACTACCTACAGGGCATCTAGACGTCGAGGCGTTCGTTCTGCTTTTGCTTGTGTTCCGCTTTTTCCCTTTGCTGAGCGCCTGTTCGAAATTTAAGTTTGACGGTTTTATGACTCTCATTAATTTCTGTTTTTGTACATCTCAAATAATTTCGACACTTTTACGGGCAAACAAATGTAATAAAAAGGAAAGTAATTTTTCTTTCCGCCCCCCTTTGAGCTCCTCCCTTTTGGCACATTTTATGCTGACTGCCAGCGGCAATGGGCGTCATAAAAACTTCAGGCCGTATAATTTGGGTTTACTGTTTTTTTGGGTCTTGGTTGTTGGACCGCCGTTGCCGGTTTTTGTGTGTTTTTTTGGGGTTTCTTGCTCTCGTTTCTGGCTTGCTGTTAACGAAATATGCACAACACAAAGCACTTGGAATCACCGGGTTCTTTATCCTGCTCCTGCTCCTTGCTCCTTGAACTACAGCCAATCGCTCAGGTAGCCCAGCGAGGGGTGGCTAATTCGCACAGGGGTCAGGGGGTTAAGCAAAGGGACGAGGTTTGCCGACATCTGCTCTCCGGCTGGCGGATCAGCTGAGTCCCTGGACCAAGATTAGTTAAGGGAACTCCTGGCGGCAACTGGTCCTCAGTTAGGAGGGAGTACCTGGTTCCTTGATAACTTCCTTTAAAATAGGTATTTATATGTTATATGAATTTGAACCACACACTAAACCATAACATTCCCAAGATATTTGAAGGCATATATGTAATTCCCCATGGGAAACGTTTGTATATAAAAAGATTAACGCTTTAAATATATAGCACAGAATATTAAATAAGTCTTTTAAATATAAGCGTTTATTTTGTTCATAAACATTTAGCATCGCAACTTCCCAGCAAAGAAGAAACATCTTAATCCGTGTAGAGTATAATTTAGTATCGTTTTTAATTCATCATCGTTTCACAATCATCCACAGACAGTATTTCGACTATTCTCGATTACAATATTTCAAATATTGATTACAATGTAAGTGTAGAAGAACAACGGGGGGATTATCTATCGTTTAAGGAGGAGGAACCACACGGATATTTCGCTGAAATTCGAAACTGGATCCGACCAGGACTGGCCATTCAATTCGATGCCCACGCCTGCTCTCTCTCTCCCAAGATTTAGCGGCGTGATGGCGCAGGACAACGGATCAAATGGGTTTCCCGGCGGGAGACGCAGGAAAACATGAATGTGCAAAGGAGTTTTCTCTTGTTTTTGTTGTATAATTTCTGTTTTTACTTAAGCTTTAGGTTGTTTAATTTTTCATGTTGATAACGGACGCAGGGATGGCGGCATTATTCATGCCATCTCGGAGATGTTAACTGCGCACGCGACTTCCTAATTTTCTTCTTCATGTAATTGCTGCTTAACCCTGGAAGGTAGACAAGAACTTGGAGACGATGTCCTTCAGCTTGGCATCGGACGCCTCGGAGATCTGGCCGTCCTTGGCAATGGTGTCGAGCAGAGCCTGCTCAGAGGTCTTGATGTGCTGCAAGAACTCCTTCTCGAACTTGGTGATCTTGGCGGGATCCATCTTGTCCAGATGACCGCGCACACCGCAGTAGATGACAGCAACCTGGGAGCAAATCGGAGAGGGGCATTAGAAGTGTTTCGGCAGAGGATGCAAATCCATATTAAAAATTCCCATCTTTTCTTTTTAAATTAAATCTGACGTTCTGCTTATTCTATTAAATACGCACCTGATCCTCAATGGACATGGGCACATACTGTCCCTGCTTGAGCAGCTCAGTAAGGCGCACACCACGGTTCAGCAGCTGCTGGGTGGCGGCATCCAGATCGGAACCGAACTGGGCGAAGGCGGCGACCTCACGGTACTGGGCCAACTCCAGCTTCATGGAACCGGCAACCTGCTTCATGGCCTTGGTCTGGGCAGCGGAGCCCACACGGGACACGGACAGACCGACGTTAATGGCAGGGCGGATACCCTTGTAGAACAGCTCAGTCTCCAAGAAGATCTGTCCATCGGTAATCGAGATGACGTTGGTTGGAATGTAGGCGGACACATCGCCAGCCTGGGTCTCGATCACGGGCAGAGCGGTCAGGGAGCCACCGCCCATGGCGGGGGACATCTTGGCGGCACGCTCAAGCAGACGCGAATGCAGGTAGAACACATCACCGGGGTAGGCCTCACGACCTGGGGGACGACGCAGCAGCAGGGACATCTGACGGTAGGCCACGGCCTGCTTGGACAAATCATCGTAGATGATCAGGGCGTGCTTGCCCTTGTCGCGGAAGTACTCGCCCATGGCGCAGCCAGAGTAGGGAGCCAAGTACTGCAGGGGAGCGGCATCGGAGGCGGTGGCAGACACAATCACGGAGTAACCCATGGCACCGGAGTCGGTCAGACGCTTCACAATCTGGGCGACGGTGGAACGCTTCTGGCCAATAGCGACGTAGATGCAGTACAGCTTCTTCGACTCATCCTGGGCCTCGTTGAAACGCTTCTGGTTGATGATGGTGTCAATGGCCAGGGCAGTCTTACTGCAGAATAAAAAAAAATAAATAAAGAAGGGTGTTAGTTCGAAGTCCTATCCTGGGCTAATCACTCAGCTCAACCCAAAAGATTCTTACCCAGTCTGACGATCGCCAATGATCAGCTCACGCTGTCCACGGCCGATGGGCACCAGGGAGTCGACGGCCTTGATACCGGTCTGCATAGGCTCGCGCACAGACACACGGGGGATGATGCCGGGGGCCTTGATGCCGACACGGAAACGATCCTTGGTGTTGATGGCGCCCTTGCCGTCAATGGCATTACCCAGAGCATCAACGACGCGACCCAGCAGCTCATCACCGACGGGGACATCCACAATGGCGCCGGTACGCTTGACGATATCGCCCTGCTTGATGAGCTTATCGTTACCGAAGACCACCACACCGACGTTGTCGGGCTCCAAGTTAAGGGCCATGCCCTTCAGTCCGGAGGAGAATTCCACCATCTCATCGGCCTGGATGTTGTTCAGGCCATAGACGCGAGCGATACCATCACCGATGCTCAGCACACGGCCGGTTTCCTCAAGATCAGCCTTGGGGGCGACGCCCAGGATGCGCTCCTCCAGGATGTTGGAGATCTCGGCGCTGCGCTGCGAGCTGGCCACATGGAATTTGCGGGCAGCGAGGCTGGCGGCGGGATAAGCAGCCTTGCAGGCGGCCTGTAAAAAGAGATGGAATAATAATATTAGATTATGTAAGGCACTGCGTATTGGATAATCAAAACTGTTCTGTTGCATCTATTTGGAATCGCACCTGGCCCCCGCCTACACATAAGTAAATAAAAGGTCTGTTATGCAGGGTATGTGACTGTCGGAAACACTCTGCTTTTCACTCAATCCACCTTCACCACTTGCTTGGCCGCCGGATATAACCTCAAACTTGATCCCATGGGCCGCTCTGCTAAATTTATAATTATGTAATCTGACCACAACAACAAGGTTTATGTAGCGCTTTTCACCTTCTATTGCTTACTATTTAACCGAAAACTTTACAATTCTTGGTAGCAAATTTCGGCCCTCACTGATTATGTAACCTGGCAACCTACCAATCTCGGGCGGCCGCTTTATAATTCGCCGCATTGCGTAACAAAGTTCTTGGTTAAATTACTGCAAAAACCAACTAAAACTTGTGGGCTGAACAGACTAAAGGTGTTATCCATCTGTTTGTATAACTTTACGAGCACGCTGCACTAGTTTTTTCGCAAATACTTGCCACCCATCGATTCGGTTATGTATGACATATTTTTTGCCCACTTTTTTGGGGCTATTTTTTTTGAATAAATTCGCTGGTTAATACCTGAGTGGCAGCCTTGGGCAGGTTGCGGGCGACCGAGGACGCCAGGCGGGCAGAAATCATCGACATCTTAATGGGTTTTAACTTTTCGCCGCGGAAGTAATTGGACAATTCCTCACCGACTTCCTTTTTTCACAAAGATGGTCGCAAGTGTGCCCACACCAAAATCTAACGGGAAAGGCCTAAAAAATACCAAATTAATACCGAGGAAAAGGTGGAGTATTTCCACACTACCCGAAACGTAATCAAATAACGCAAAGTCTCAAGTGCCACCAGCACCAGCCACCGCTCGATAACTTGGTAGTGTTGCAAAACTGCCTATGGTCCGCTCCAAGAGCTGACCATATCCGATATTTTTAAATTATAATTTTTTAGATAATTAAAATTTAAAGTCATCCCTCAACTTTAAGATAAATTTAAAAATATACTACGAATTGAGTTTATTTAAGCTTGTGCTACTTTCTGTACGTAAAACACAGTTTAATAAAATTGCTCATCCGCCGTGTTGGGCAGAAATACGATGGGGATTTTATACAATTTCTTTACTTTTTTTCTATTTTGTAAATTTTATTATATAACTTTTGGCATTCACTAAGATCTTATGCCCTCAACTGTTGGATTAATTTTAATATGTTTTAGGAATTGAGATTTTTCGGGCTTTTGCTATTTTCTGGACGTAAAAAATATCTCGATTAAATTACTCATCCGCCGTGTTGGCCAGAAATATAATGGGGATTTTGTACAATTTAATTGTTCACTTTTCGTTCCTATTTTTACTGTTAGCGAATTGGAATCGCAAACGTTTTGCGAAACTCGTCGAGTTATTAAAACGGTCTGTTCATTTTGGAGACTTTTGACTTTTTGTCTTCGTGTGCTTAGCCGAGCCAAAACGAGCAAAAACGAGCTTTGTGGATCCTATGCCTTGTGGATGGTGGACTTTGTGGGTCCGAATTGAAATGCCCAAGAGCAGGCAAAAAAAGGACTTAACCTTCGCCGCTTTGTGGATTTAATCCTATGCCTTGTGGATGGTGGACTTTGTGGGTCCGAATTGAAATGCGCGCGCAAGTTTAAAAGATTTAGTTATTTCACGCAGCTTCACTTCATCTCGTTGGCGCTTCAGTCTGAGCTTGTGCGGTCCTGTGAACACAACGCGGCGGTATAACGGAAAGGATAACGGGACTAGACCGAACGCTGGCTGTCAAATGTAGGAGAAAATTGCATGTGCCATTTAAGTGAGTTTCTGTGCGATTTGCTGGGCGGTTTTCATTGCCGTCAGCCGCCAGCTGGTTCCAGCGGGGCCAGAAAGTAAAAAATCATCGAATTTCTGGCCACGTGTTATATGGGCCGAAATTCGGTCCTTTGCGAAATCAACGTTTATTATGCAAATTAACCCAACAACAGCAATGGCGACTTGGACCAGCATCCAATCTCCAAAAAACATATAAAAAAGAGGAAACTCTGAGACTGGAAGCGCTCCTTAGCGATTCTTCTTCTGTGTTTTGTTGCTGCTCCTTCTGCTGCACGCAGACAATGACAGAAATTTGTCATCACACACACACAGCCTCATACGCACAAAGAGCGTAGAACAAAGGCAGCGGGAACAGGATAAATACGCGAAGGGAGTGAGGGAGGGCAGATGGGCATGGGAGTGAGAGAGAGCAGAGCAGCAGCCGTCCGTCTCACTCACGCACTTGACTGAACATTAAACTCGCATTTTTTTATGTGAGCGCATGGAGACTTTAGAGGCCTGCTGGTTCTTACTGCTGCTCCTGGTGGCATCCTGGCATCCTTGCCGGTCGCCGCACAACGTCGGCATCTGTATGACTCCCCCTTCTCATTATCTGTAGAATCCGCATTCGCATACGCATCCGTATCCGCTATCCGCCATCCTCAATTTTTGACAGCTGTCAGCGTGCTTCGTACGAACGTGTGTGTATGTGAGCGCTTTGTGTGTGTCGGTGTGTGTGGGTGGCACAGTTATTTCCACTTGGGCGGCAAGGTCAGCGCGACATGCAAATTGAAAACAGCAAAAAACAAAGGCAAAGGCAGAGGCAGCATGCCCAACTACAACGGCAAAATCAACGGTAGCCACAATAACAGCAGCATCGCCTACAACAACAGCAGCAGCAGCAACAACAATAATAACAGCAGCAACTACGGCAACAACAACTAACGAAAATGTTTGAGAAATATGTCGCCACATATGTGCGCGCGTGTGAGCAAGTGAAATTAAAATTCCCGCATGCCTAATGAATTCGCCCCGCTCGTCCGCCGTCCCTCCCCCACAAGCGATATGTGTGTGCCTGTGTGTGTGCGTGTGTGTCGCTGACTTCGGAATGACAAAAACAACACGAGCCACAACGATATAGCAGCTACAACTAAAACAATGGCTTGCTAAGCTGCTCGAGTGAGTGAAGAAAAAAGAAGTCAAATAAGCAAGAAAGGAGAGCCAAAGAGCGAGAGCGAGAGAGCGTGAGAGAGGCACAGGAGACAAACAAGGGAACGAAAGCAAAAGTGAAAGTTGCAGCGAAGAAAGGTGAGTGAGAAGTTTGAAGAGGAGATGTCCCAAAAAAGTATGCTATACAAACGGGAAGCAAAAGGTTTCAATGCGTATACGTAATGTGCCCCGAAAGATATGCTACAATAAGTTTCACAATTCGAAGTAGGATAATTGCACCAATAAATAATGGTGAATTTCTGGAATAAATCATTTTTATTATTCCTAAACCGTCTCTGGATTTTATTTAATTTTTTATTTCTTCTGCGACGCTGATACGTATACGTCATGCATTATTTTCCTGATTTATTTATTATCCCTTTGCTTTAATTCGGGGAAATTATATAACCCGGTAACCCTCACTGAAATGCGGTAATTTCTCTTCTCCATCTTGCAGCTGACATCAACTGTTTTCCCATTCATCAAAACCAAAAGTTGAAAGTGCAAAACCCACAAACCCACACACACAAAAATACAAATTTAGTCGAATCAAATTGCAATTGCGGCTGCCACACGCAGACAAAGAAACAAAACCCACATACACAAGCAAAACTTTAATAATATGAATAAATGGAATACGTTGCCACAATCTAGAGGTTGAGTAGCTTCATGCACTATCTGGACTTGCGTAAATTCCCAAATATTCCAAGCTAATCGAAATCATGTTGACAAAATATCAAAAGCATTCTCTACACAAGAAGAAAATACAGCAATCCCGATGCAGTTTATTCAAAGACAACTTTAAATTTTCCTGTAGTCACATTAATAAATAAAAACTTTAGATGGAAACACTGCCAGAGAAAAATCAAAAGCTTTCATATTTTCTTATCACTTAAAGCTAGTTTTCCAGTTTCTCAATTAATTTGAAATAATTCTGAATTGATGACCAATTTTCTTAATATTTTGTCTAAACAAGAAAACAGAAAAGTTTATCGATTACAAGTTATGGTCTTATGGTTTCCAAACTCTCTCTCTATCTTTGAATATAAAATATATAGAAATAAAGTCATTACCATCTGGGGCGAGGGCTCGGGCTCGGGCTCGGTCTCGAACTGGGGCTGGGGCTGGGGGTCCCCCCGAAAAAGGAAAACCAATTAAAATTATTTGTGGCGTCAAAGGCGAATGGCAAAGAATGCGGTGAGGCGAAATGGAAACGAAGCGAAATGGAAACGAAACGAAATGAAATGGAGAGATGTGAATGGGCCCTCAGCTTCCTCGTAAATAATGCGGGCATTAGAAAGGACTCTCATAGCACCCACCACCCAGCATCACTCGACACCGGGTGTCCTGCGCTGCCGCCTGCCGACAGCCGACTGTTTTTGTGAGCCAACTTCTTTTTGGTCCATTGCAGCGGGGCATAAAAATGTTAATTTATGTTCGCTGCGCCTCACAGTTTGCATACTTGCTGCTGGTCCTGGGTGCTCATTTTCGTTTCGGGCAACAATTTTTCGTTGAACACATAAAAAAGATTTCCTTTGCTTCAAGTTTTCTCTTTTTATTTTTTATTTTTTTCATTTTTTTTTATTTTTTTGGCAGATAAACTGTTTTTTTCCTTTGGTGTTGCCATTGCTGCTGCTTTGAATGGAACGTGACTGTGTCCCGAAATATACGAAACAGTTGCCAGGCTCCGGGTTTTCCGGTGTTCCCCCCCCCTGGGGGTCCGAATCCGAATCCGAATACGAATCCAAGCCCGATACCCGTCTCTAGCGGAGTGGCGTGATAGAGAGAAGACGGATATTTTAGCTGCAGCACAATTAACAAACTGGCATTAATGTGGAAAAAAGGATTCCACGGCGATTTTCCTGCGATTCTCGGGGGCAAGATTGCAAGGCATGCGTGCGTGAACATTTAATTAAAGCGACTTATTAAGTATGTAAATTTCCGCAAATGATTAATTTGCATATTTATGAGACTAAAATGAGCAGGATAGGGGGCGATGGTAGCGTCAGACAACTAAAACGACAACAACAAAAGGCGTCGGCAACTGTCAATAATAATCAGGCAGGAGCGTTAGGGGGGGATGGTTGAGATGGTGGTAGAAGGGGTTGAGATAGCCAACAACAGGGGAGAGGATGGCAAAACAACGACGGCTGTAATAACAATTTGAAATTGAAATTATGAATTTAACATGACAGCAAACGATGCGCGCAAGTTTTATGGCTTTTAACTGCAGCTTAAGGAGTTTACTTACGCCGGCTAATTATGCGTAAGGCGAAACGCGACAAACATCAAGAAAGAACATCGTCCTGTGGAATGGATGAGGGTGGATATGGCCTGGCAACTCTGACAAAAATCAGGCAGCAGCTGCTCAAGTTACATAGAATGTATCCTTGCTGAGGATTCGAAGACAATTTGAAAATATATAAACAGACAATATTATTTCCTTAAGAATTCTGGTCTATTTTGATTAATTTCCAAGCAGTTTTAGGCAAAAACTAGGCAGAATTTTAATTAATTTTAATCTCTCTTTTTTTCGGAGGCCTGCAAAAGTTTCCCTAAAGCATATCAATCATCTCAGGGGACAGTTTCGGTTCCAGCACCCGTCAAGTACCTTGCTGTTTTGCCCCAACACTCTCCTGTGGCCACTAATTAATCATAGAGCAGTGGCGACGCACTCGCGCTGCCCTCCTCGTCGTCGTATTCCAATTAAGTGCATTTCTTCGTTTCCACCTTTCCTCCCCAGCTACACCTTTACTGCGTTTGTAAGCACCGAGGAAATCCACAACAAAATTGAAATATTTAAAGTTTGGCAAAATAAAATTAAAGTTGATAAAGAAAAACATACAAATCGGGAATGGAATTTAATTGTTCTTTAAACTTAATTTTAGGTTTTTATTTCTTTTTACATCGTTAATTTCTTTCAGTGAACGAGCTGTGCTGCGACGTGCTCCAATTAGCGTGGATGGCCACGTTGGAGCTGCCCCTTCCTTCCTGCCTTCCTTGCCATTTCCCCTTCATCAGCCACTGAAAAGCAGGTTCTCAACGCTCTGGCCATGTCAACTGGCTTCTCCATTCCGGCCCCAAAATTCCGGACCTATGAAATACCTACACACACACACACATAAACACACCTGAAAGCGTGGCCGCTTTTGCGTGTCAATCAATGGTAATAACGAAATACAGCTTCAAACGTGTAGGTTGCTTTCCTCTTCCTGATGCCGAACCGCCTCCTGTTGGCCACTAATTCTTATTGGACGTCACACTCGACAGCATTTCACATTTTTGCCAACAGTTTTTCCACCATTTTCGCACTTTAAGCCTCTTACGCAACCTTCGCTGACTGTGTGTGTGTGTGTGGCGTTACCTAATTAAAATTCCCCCCAAACCTCACTTTCCGGTTCCTCACCATCACCATCACCATCGCCATCGCCATCGTCCTCGTCATCATTCTGCGATTCTGTGAAAGTCAACAATTTTTAATTTGCCAAACAAACTGTATATAATTAATTAAAGTTTAACGTGGGCATCACAAATGAAAAAGTAGCCTTATAAGTGCCTACCCCCCTTTCCTTTTTACCAACGGAGGAACCCTTTCGTATCTTTCAACAATGTTCCTTCGTCGGCTGTTGTTGTTGTTGTTGTTGTTGCCTGGTGCTGCTTCTGCATTCTCATTTTGTTTTAATATGCAAAGTCAACAACATTCTGTGTCAGCCGAAGGGCAAAATCAACAGGACTATACTATGTTCAGGGAGGGGGGCTAGCAGGGAGAGGATGATGGGAGAGTGGAGAGTGCCAGAGAGATGGAGACGAGAGGCAGGCAGCAGGCGGCAGGCGGCATGCGGAACAGTTGACTGCCCAGTGGCCGCATTAGCCAAAGGAGACGAAACGAGACTCGTGAGGATGGATGTCAACTGGCCAACTGACCAGTCTAATGGACCAGATGCGTCTCTGTGTGCGCACTGAGCGACAAAATAGCACATTGTTAGAGTAGTTACTTTTTAAATTTATATTTTTTAACACGATACTCGTGCAAGAAATTCAATTTTTTCTGGGGTATATCTGGTTTAAAATATATAAAGCCTGTAATTCTCAATTTGGCGGCTTTGGTAAACTAATATTTTCTCCGTGTATTTGTAGTTTCGGTCGAAATATGCGTAGAGAAATGTGGGTAGATGCAATTGGCATAGCTGGGGCCTGCAAACAATGTGTATAGGTGTAAACAGGTATGAAATCCCTTCTACTACAAAGGAATGGTTTAAGCTTTCGACAAAATTGTAGAATCGAAGCCTTACTTCATCATACTTAGCCAGAAAATGGGGACCTTTAATAGAATATATTCATATTATTTATTCAAGATGTCTTTTTTGTGGTAAATATGAAATTTAATTTCAGCTCTTTACAAATATATTTATAGAAATGGGAGTCCAATTAAAAGTCCTAGTCTGGGCTAATGTAAATGTATCCTTTATATGGATCGAGATGTAGACAATAATTCCTGACCTCAATTTTTAGATATTTACGTCGGCATTTCTTGTTGGGAAAACACTCACGCCTTTTTGCTGCTCAAGTGATTTGCATTCATTCAATTGCGTTGAATTGAAAATTGAATTTACCGCAAAATTTGCTTAATCTTACACACGCACAGCCACACCCACCCACCCGCAACTGGCAAATGCAATTGCCTATGAGTGTGGGTCTCGAGTGGGTGGTTTTTGGGGATGTTTTGCGTTGGGCGGTTTGCGTGGGTGGGCCATATGGCAATTGCATCAGCAACTGAGTTGGGTTCGGTGTCATTGAGGGTTTGCCGTCAATCAGTTGTCGTTATCATTGGCATTGTTCTGCTGGGTGTTGTTTTTATTGTTGTCGATTCCCCAGCGATGCATCCGTACATATGTACATGTGTATGTCATGTATTTGCATTTGTACCATATCTTCGCCGACTGCATTATGACAAAGACAATATGTAAATAAGCTTTTAATTGGTTTGTAATTATTATTACTGCGGCTGTTGCTCTGTTGCCCATTTGTTGTTGATTTCAAGTGGTCGTAGGTGTGCCCACACCACAATCACGAAAACAGCCCTTCGATATTGGTTTCAATAATTTGTGTATTAATTCCAGCCAAAAACGAATCGAAACTTTTATGTTTTCTCGTTAATTATAATGCTTAATTTACTTGCGTTTTTAGTGCGGTTGAGTGTCGTTGTTAAACCCAAAAATGGATGTGATTATTGGATTAAGCGAATGAATCTTTATCAAATATAATTGTATTTGATTGTGGAGCTCAAGTTTCCCAGAATGAATGTAAATATCGCATTAAATATTTTACTCTATTTTAATTTTAATTATACATTTATTTGTTGGTCATGTTAACAGCTCGCTTGGTAAAGCCACGATTAATTATAAGACTTTCATTTGCAATGTCATGCGACATTATATTAATTTATTTTTTGTCAATGGTACATAAAAGTTGATAGACATTAATTAATGTTTTTATCGCTAACAGAAGCCATTAAGAATGCATCTTACCCAAAAGCTTAAAAATATATAAGCCGCAGAGAGCAAAACTTTATCGATCATTTCGGCGTTAATTAATGGACCAACAATATTCTCGTGCCAATCTTGGGGTACATTTTTTGTTCGTTTTTGTTCTTTATTTTTCGAAAAGCTCGTTACGCAGTTTCGGTCATTAATTTCTCCCCCTCACACACACACACGCACACGCGCATAAATTTGCAATTAAATGGGGGAATGGGGGATAGCAGCAGCAGCTCAGGAAGCAATGAAAAAATTGTTGCCTACTTTGGCGGGCACTTATCAGACTCGGCTTTCGAGTCGCCGCCAGATCGCGATTCGTTTTGCGACATTTGCCATTTGCGATTGCGATTGCGACCGCCATTCCCATTGCCATTTGAATTTGTTTGCGGTCGACGTGAGGCTCGTAAAAAAGGCAAAAACGCATAAAATGCAAAAAGCAAAAGCTGCGTAAAATTGAGCTCAGACCCAAGGACCTCCAGCATCACAAAGGGCGAGAAGAGGGCAAGAGGGAAAACAAATCAAATCACGTGCAGTTTGAAAGTTTGAAGAACTCTGAAGCTGGCTAAAATGCTTGTATGTTGTGTGCGTGTGTGCTGATGTAGATAGAGGAGAGCCAAGATTCTGTCCTCTCTGACTCTCAGTTTTTCTGCTCTCTGACTTTCTGCTTTTCCGACTTTTCCAACGCTCGACAGCTGTGTAACGCACACAAGCCACACACTGTGGGCCCTAAACTGAACTTTGGAAACTGGTTGGTTTCGTTGGCCTCAATGCAATCACAATAAAAACCGCACGCATACGCACAATTTTCATTATAATAAAACTGCGCATAAATATCTAAATGAGCAATAAAAATGTTTTATGTGCAATGCGACGGCGACGATTCTACGATTCTACGACATCGACACCGCCTATGAAGTGGGAGAAAAGCATAAAATCAGCAGCAGCTGCCAGGACCACGGGGAAAAAGGATATGTCAGATAGCAAAGGACACTCACTCGCCCACACACACACACACACGGCTGTGATTGGCAGACAGCTTTCCTGATATCGAACGAGAACGAGAGCCCAAAAACTTGACCTTACTCCAACTTTGACTCTGACACTTTTCACTCGATATGCGCTTCGTAATTTACAACACAAATACCCATTGGCTATATGCAGGATACCTTTGTGTAAATATTAGGGTGTATGTGGTTGACAAGGGAATGTAATCTAAATAAATATGAGATTTAAAGCAAATAAGTTGGGATGAAAACCATTTTAAAGAGAGTTTAAAGAGCTTTGCATTTGAAAAAGGAAAAGGAAAAAATGCACACATTAAGTTTATCTGTTCTTTCAAATTGATACTGATACACCCTACTTAACATATTTGCATGAAAATTCCCAAATTTTTGGCCGTGTCATAAAGTTTTTAAAAGCAATGACAGCCAAAACAAACTGTCTGGGCCAGCAGCAGCAGCCGGGGATCGATGGTGAATGCTGAGGCATTACATATGCCTGAAATATTTAAAAGCATCTGCGTGTGAAGGGTGGCCGTGTGTGTGGCACTATGTATAATAAAAACAAAATATTAAAATGTTTAAAGATATTTCCTTTTAGCTGATAGAAATAAACATTTTCGGAGTGTGCTCATATGAACGATAAAATGGCAGTCGAACTGCCAAAAAGCAAATTGACAGGCGGCCAACGATGAAATTGATGCAAACGCTTGTCTCGGCGTTTTATAATAAAACTTCCATGAATACCGAAAGTTGTTGTAGGCTGAAAGGCTTTACAGGTCAATATTTATACACGATATACATGCCTGATCTGTGTGCAGTATCTTAACTTTCATCGGGCTCATTTTCACCCGTTTTCCGTCTCAATTTTCAGCTCTTTGGAGTTTCGCATATATAAATGTCATTAAACACTATTACTCTGCTGGTTCTCTCGTATATATATATACATATCTTCATGCTGTGTCAGTTGAAATTTTTACCAACGCTTAATTTGCCAGCCTTTGTGTGTGCGAAGTAAATTGCCAGACAGTTGATTAATGCATTTTATGGACAGGTGCCATGCGGCAGCCCCCGAATGAAACGGATTACTTAATGACCGCGCCGACGATGGGGCGTATGCGCAATGTTAATGAAATTTTATGCAAGTGCTGGTATGGTATGGTATGGTATGGTATGGATATATGTATACATATGCAGAAAAATGTTAATTTGCATTGCAATAAGAAACTTGTAAGCCAACTGCACAACAATGCCAACAAATTGAGATGTCAGAAAGGGGCAGAGTGGTCGTGGAAAATGTGGTGCATGTATGTATGTATGTACGTACTCGTTGTATTAAAACAATTTGCTCTTTGTGTGCGAGCAGCGGAAAAGCAATGGCATGGCGATGCTCCGAATGGTCGGAGGTCGGCGGCGGACAGACCGCCGCGAGGCGCGCTAAATAACTGAAGGAAACGCTAGCTTATGGCAGTCGTCATAGGCAGTGCGGCCTGTCAGTTGCAGGCGGCCTGTTGTCGCAGTTGTTGTTGCCTGGCGGCCATGTAAAAATATGGCACACGTTGCGTATACGTCATAAGCACGCACACATGCACGGTCCCGGAGAACAGCGAGCAGCAAGCAAGCCAACATACACGGAGCGAAAAACCGAACCACACAGAAATAACAACATAACATACAAAGAAGAACTTTAAGATATTAAAAATGAAATACAGGAAAAATGCTGAAAAGGATCCAGTTTGTATTATATCCATTGTTTGGCCTTCCAATTAGTGGAGTTTCTCCCAGTGCATATACAGCCGAGATGTGAAAAATGTTGGCAGCTCCGAGGGAAATTGAGAAACTGACGGGGGAGCCCAAAGCCCAGAGAATGAAAATGGAAAACAGGAGCAACAGCAGCAGCAGCAGCGTCAGAAGAGGAAATGTCCTGAGTGAATGAGTTCGTTTTGGGGGTGAGTGTGTGTATCTGTGTGTGTGAGTGTGAGTGTGAGCGAGTGCTGGCGGTGCTCGTGTGTGTTTAAGTGTGCCTGGGTGTGCGTATCTGAGGGGAGAAGGTACTGGTGGTGGTGGATACGTAGGTGGGCCAACGACATGAGCCGTGACGTTAGGCTCATTTATTTATTATTTCCTCAGATTGAAGCACTATCAATAACCAAGTGCAAACAAGGCGAGAAGAATCCAGCACAAGCACACACACACACACACGCTAAGATTCTGAATCTGTGAATTTGTGGGGAGCATCAGCTGGATGCTTGGGGAACGTATTTTGGGGTTTGGTTTTATCAACTTTACAGCCTAACTGGTGGAAGGGCTTGTTTATAGATCCATTCTGAGCAATCTGAGAGCATCTGGAGAGGCATAAACATGGGTATTCGGTTAACAACTTGATTGAGTTCCGCTTGCCCTCAGTATTCAGCTACGATTCCCCTTTAATATTTTGTCATTTTCATATAAAAAGGCTTTCTTTCAGCTTCTAACAAAACATCCATACGGAAAAGGCAAATATATTCCGGAAAAGCTTACGAAATATATAAATAAAACGCTTAGAAATTAGAAAACGCCGGAAATTAAGGCAAGGACTGTAAAAATATGATACTTGAGAGCGAAAGCCAGGACTTGTAATTATCATTTGTAATTTGATGACCTATATAACCGGAAATAAATCGAAAATAAGCTTTTTTTGTTGTTTTTTTCCGAAAACTCTTATACCGGATTTCCCGTTCAAACAGGGTAATTTTCTGCTTTCTGCCCAACTCTTTCGCCTTTGTTATCTCTTGTGAACTGTTTGCATAAATCAAAACTCTTTTCATTTCCCGCCCCGGCTTCGGTATACACGCTTTCCCATGTGTGCCATTCATTTAGTTGTGCATTCACTTTTTTTTGTCATATATATATTTTTTTTGTTGGAAGGGGCCGGAAACCATGATTTAGTGCCTCAACTAGCTGCTGGCTGGGCCAGGCTTAATGATGTCAATCGGCGCGTGCTTTGGCTTTAAACTAAGGCCGCATATTTGCCAAGTTTATTTGGTCAGAAAAACTAAAAAAAAAACAAAAAAAAAAAACACAGAAATGGGGGCCCGCACACATTCATCATAAATGTGGATGAGATAGGAGCCCCGGGGAGCCAGGCGAGGCTGAGGTTGAGGGAAAGGTAACATGGAAAAGCAATCGACGGGCAAAGAGGCGCATATTTCACGACCCATCTCCAAAAAAGGTTCACAAGTGCGCTGATATGCGAAGAGATGCTTGCCAAAAAATTACATGGACCATTGGTCAGCGGCAGCAACAACAACATCAGTAAAGGCAAGGACCAACCAGCAACATGGCCCGCAGCAACCCTTAAACAACATCCCGCATCCTCCGACTCCCTCCTTTCACATACACACACTCACTCCTATATTCATATACGAAAAAAGGAAGTAAAAAAAAAAAAAACACCTTTGATGTATGTAATTTTGTTACCATTTTTTATGGCTCTCATTCCAATGGCATTTTGTTGTTTTGTTTCGTCCACTTTTTGGCCATAATGCAGGGCCGCCTCCTCCCAGCGGGTGTCTACAGCTGTGGTGAACAAAGTAGTTTAGCACTTAACAGACAACTAAGATGTGGTCATTTCCATTTGTCTGTCGGCCTTTGGGGAACTTTAAGGGCCATAAGAGAAAGAAGAGACTTTTAGCCAAAACAATTTACATTTGTTTTATAACTTGACCATAGCTACTTGCTGTGGCTTTTGTAGGTTTAACTCTCAGATACGGGGAGAGAATATAATGGAAAAGTTATTCGAATAAAAATAATTTAAAAATTTCAATCAATAACAAAAGGACTTTTCACCTGAACATATTATAAATTATTAGTTCTTCTCATTAAAAATATGATATAAAATTCAAGTTTGTACCTCAAACATTTCATTAAATACTTTTAGACAACTTTTTAAGTGTTTTCAATGAAAATTTCATCTGGAAAATGTCACTAATATTTTGGCCACAATTGTATGAGAATGTGTGCGTCCTTCTCTGTCTGTGTGTGTGTGTGTGTGTGTGTGTGTCTGTGACACAGAAAGCCAGTTGTGCGAGGTGCGAAGCTGTGACGTAAGCAGAGAACCAAAGCAGCGGAGCACTGGCCACCGTCAAATTGGGTTACCAAAAAAAAAGAATAAATAAAAAAATAAAAAGGAAAAAGCTGGGCGAGAAAAGAACATTTTTTTCTCAGTGGCTCCCGCCGCCACAAGGGAAATGAGATTTGCGCCTCAGAGCGGCAACGTGTCAGTTTCAAAAGCGGAGGAAAAAAAGAAAAACAGCAAAGGATTAAGGATAGCAGCGGGCTAGCTGGTGAACTGAGCTAAATTTTACATTGCCAAGCATATTAATAGGGATATATGTTTTGGATCTATATTCGGGCTAAAGTTCAGATGATTGATTTGCTTGGTAGCAATTGTTACTTGACATTCATGCTTCTCGGCCATAAATACTTTGGTTGACATCAACCAAGGCAATATGAACTAATTGGTCATCAACAGAATGGAAAGTTGAAAACTTTTGATGCCGAGCGCAAACTTAAGATAACGATGAAGTTGGTTTATTAACTTTTTTCCCCCAAACAGATAGGCGGGAGAATTTGGTTGGGACTAATTGAATTATGGCTATCCTGAAGCTGTTCCTCCCTCCTGGAACATTGTCATCGGCCGTCAGTCGGTCATCGAATAATTATCGCGCAGTAGACAATTTTCCAGCAGAGACGCAACGCACTTTGACCTTCGCTCCCAAGGAGCATGAGCTTAATTACATTGAACTAAATTCTGAGAGGAGCGACATGCCGCACACAGTTCGCTTAATAAGTATTCGCCTGGCGACAGCAGCGACTGGCAGAGCGATTGGCGCAATTCCCACAAGCTGACAAACTCATCAAAAATTTCACAGCCACTTGGGAAGGCAGAAAAGCGCAAAATTTTTATTGTGTTTTCATTAGAGGCGCGCAAATGGTCAAATAAAGTGCACCTTTAAAAATTTCTTGGCACTTCCATATTATATATATTTTTTTAAATCTCTCTAAATTTTGGCAATCAATTAATAATAGTTTATTGAAAGTAACATTTACGAAATAAATTGTAATCTAGTATTATTATTTAACAGAATTAAACTAAAATTATAAACTTTTGGCTTATTTAAATCGCAGTTTTTAACTTGTGAAGTGTTTGGGTGTTTTTCTGGATTTCGTAGCAAAGAAACATTTTAATTTATAAAACCAAATTGTTGGGTATTTTTCCCCCAATGCATTGAGTTAAGCAAAACAAAACCGCCATCGCCTAGGACCCTCTTAAGGGGCGTGACCAAGCGGGGGGAGTGGTCGGTGCGGGTGAGGGTGTGGGTGTGGGTGTGGAAACTTTGAACAACTCTGACCAAACACCCAGACACGCGCGAGAAATGGGCATAAGGAATGAAGCTGGAGAAAGAGGCGAAGGCGAAGTCCCAGCTCGATTTGGAGCTGGAGAGGCTGGATGGCGCGAAGGAACCTAATGAACAAATGAACAACACACAGATACAGATGTGTATCTGCTTGCATATACATATACTTTCACCCTGTACATAGTTAAAGCAGTCTTTTTGGAGCGATGAAAACGGGCAAGGTGGGTGGGATCTGGTTGGGGTGGGCAATACTTTAATCTCAAGGGCACGTTTCCGGAAATAAATAAATAAAGCTTCTTTGGCAGAAAGCAAAGCAACGCAAAATGCTGTTTTGGCCATAAAGCAAAAAATCGAGGGAGAAAAGCTTTTCGGAAAAATAAATTCCCTAAAATTTTAATGATAGAAAATATTTGCACAAGGAATTTATCATACTTTCCCGAAGCATTTTCATCATCTTGAATGCTTTTCGGTTTTTAATTCACATTTTTTGTTGTTTATGTTTTTCTGTCTGGCCAGCCCAGCCAGCACTTGATTTTGTAATTTAAAATTAATTAAAAAACACAGTTTGTTGTCTCCTCCTTACCCCGGGGTGGAATACAACTACAGCTGAGGTGGGGTTTGCTGCAGACAGATCGACTTGAAATTTCATTCAATCAAAAATAGTGAAATGGCAAATCTCGTTCATTCGTTAGTTTTTAGTTTTAGAAAAAATCCACAGACAGCCAATAGTAAAACTTTTGCTCTTGTTTTTTGCGTTGAGAAATCTATTAAAATTTGAAATTGATATTTTTGGAGTACAAAAAACTATGAACTTTAAGCTTTAGTTCAAGGGAACAAAATGTAGTTATTCATTGTCAAAATAATTCAGATTGCACAGGACCAATTTACAAAAAAATACAAAATATATATACATATATGTATAAAGAAAATATAAAACGGGAATGTATAAGTATTTAAGTCATTAATAACTGTGGAATCAGGGGATGTGGACCTACGGTTTTTAATTATAAAGAAAGGACAATGAAAAATTCAATTCACGGCGCCAGATAGGATAAGTTCTCCTGCAGGGTCTGTGTAATTAAAAGGAAAACTTTTGTGTTTTGCCAAGTCATCGATAAATCAAAGTGAAACAAGAGCCAATCCTTCGTTCACTGTTCCTTGTCCTCCTTTCTCCGGTCTCGGTTTCTTTTTCCGCTACAAGAAATCGCAGCTCGACAGCCGACGACAGCTGATTGATGATCCGCAAAATTACAAATTACGCACAAATGCTATCCGGGAAGGAATTCGGCTGATAAAAATCGGAAACCCAACGAACGCACGCGATCCAATTCATTTGAGGTGTTGCACCTTGTTTGCTTTTGACGAAATGGACGGAATTGATTGATTGTGTTTCATCAATGTAAATGAACGTAGGCCCCAAATAATACAAAACCAATAATAAATATTATTATCCATTATCAAATTTTGAACTGTTTCGCACAGGGTTCTAGAATCGAACATGCGCCCAAGTCGTGGGAAATTTAACAGCAGCTGCTACACACACTTTCCCCCTTCCTGTTTTGCCAGGACAAACAGCGAGAAAGCTTTTCAAAAATATCAAATTTCCGCTTGCATTAAACTCAGTTTGCGATGCCTGTCAAAAATACCCAAGAAGATGCTCAGAAAATCATTTTGCGGCTATAGGAAGTTCATAAATGATGAGGAACAAGGAAACGACATAAACTGACTGAATTTATTGGTTTTATTCGAGTCAAACGTCCACCTCTCGCATTAACATTATTGCAAATACCAGAATTTTACATGCATGCATGCATATACTAACTAAAAAAAATTAATATACTAAATAGTTATATTCCTCAAAAGTGTGCTGTTCTGTTTCATATCGCTTGAAGCGCTCATAATGCTGGCCAAACCAATGGGCTTCAAGTTGAGATAAACGCAGTGAAGTAAAATATTCAATCGATGTAAATCGAAGGTCATACAACTGACGACAATGAACTCGCTGCTGGTTGAGAAATTCAGTAGCCACTCCAATTACGTCCAGTTCACAACCAGCATGTAAGAGCTCGAGGTCGGTAGGAAAAACTGGAGAGTGGCGCTTTTGCCGCCGAATATGCTTAACTTTATAATTTACTTGGCTGGATCTTGCCATCTGCTCCAATGCATCCCCGGACCCATTTTTCGTTTTGTTACTTCTTTCGATCTGGACATTGTTTGTAGAGTTGCTTCTCTCGATTTGCACATTGTTGGTGGAGTTTTTTCTTTCATTCTGAACAGGAGTACGTTGGTGCTGGACAGGAATAGGTCTGGAATAGACCAATCTGTACAACTGCAACATGGCCTTCGATATTATCAGTCCAGATATAAAAGATATTAAGTTACTTACATTTTGTAACATTATAAGTAAGAAAATTGTATGGATTTTCATGTTGGGCAAGTGTCTTAATAGTTTGTGTGGTTTTGAGTGCTACATATGAGGCAATGACTGCTAAGCCCACACCATCCTATCGGGCTACACAATTTTTTTAAGCCTATATCATATACATAGTTCCAAATGACTGAGAGTGCGATTCCATTATGAAAACAAAAAGGGGAACTAACGCCGAAGGTTGTATAAACTAGCAGATTCTAACTGGTTTATTAATAGTTAAGACAATACAATTAATACAATCACCAATATTTACAGATTCACATATCCCCTATTTACAACTAATTAAAAATTTAAATTCTAAAATGAATAGTCATGTCTCGAAGTGAGATTTAGTTTGGAATTTGTATCGATGGTATTTTCGATTATATGTATTGCTTTTCCCAACCAGAAAAAAATGTGGATATTTCGAGTGCTAAAGAAAATAGCAAACTTATTCGATATATTTATAACTTCTTTGCAATGCATGCAAGTCTACAATTAAAATTTTGAAATTAATTTTCTTTGTACAATTACTGTAAATTGTAATCGTAGTTATGGGGATGGAGTTCATAGCGGTTTAGGCGTTCATGATACTGGCCGAAAAAGAATGCCTCTAATTGATAGGTCTTGTAGATGCGATAATTTTCTTCACTCCTATAACGATTATTGTAGGCCCAAATGCACTGACGGGGAAAGGCAGATATATAGCTCTGACCGCCCCTTTGGTCCATATCGCATGGCAAGTGCTTCGTCCGGAAATCCATCGGAATCTGGGGAGCTACCCGTTTCGAACGGCTAATATGTCTGAGTTGTAACGGCTTATCCGGAGTTCCCTCTTCGAGAGCAAGCGGCAGGCTTCTGGCCACTATTCCAAATGGCAGCTATGATTTAAATTTTAATCCTGATTATGAATGCTTCAATTGTCCCATTTCACTTACCAATGCGCCGTAAATGACAAGAATAATAACTGGATTTAGCGGATACATCATCCTGTAAACCGATTTGTATAGGGGGTATAGAAGATAATGAATATACTGGCAGCGCCTACACTGCTGTGCAATTGTTTTTATCAAACTATACTAGAATCTACATACACTTACATATGTAAAGCGTTCGCAAAGAAATATAATTTCATAAAAAAAAATCAATTGCAATTTCAGAGCTCGCTAAATTTATAATATTCTAAAATGAGCACCACAAACCCTAATACCTTTCAAAATGTATGTATGTATATTGTTTAATAGCTGCCTTAGAAATACCCCTTAATTTATTGTTTAACTTTATTCTATATAAAGAACCACATCATCCTTTTGGCATCTTCAATTACGAATGAAGGGGAAGAGGACTGACTGCACTGACAGTCAAAAGGATGTCGGGATAGTAGAGCGTCCAGGCTCAAGGACTCGTATATAAAGTGACAGCCAAGTGTCACATAATGGCCGATGCTGATAATGACCAAGAACGGCTGCCAGATCAATTTATTTATATATATATTTATATATGTATGGCGGTGATATGTGAAAGGAGCCAAGTCGGGCGGCAGCATTTCAAGTGTGAAAATAATATGACAGCAGTAATCAAGACGCTGATGGTAGGGCTAACCCCTCTTTACTCCCGCATACTATATTGATTTCAGGCTGAAAGGTTGCAGGAAATGGGCAAAAATATCTGGCGGAAATGTTGTGATAGAATAGGGAGCAGCAAGGGAAATGAAACATACGGATTGGAGCCTGACTGTTAACACATGTCACTGGGCCATAATTGCAAGGGAGGCTGTGGGGCAAAGTGTGTTGTGTTGCTGCAAAGTGAATTTCCACCTAGAGAGCAAAATGAATGACAATTGTTTTGACACGCATGTTTTGGCAGCAGGCAAAATGGTATGGCAAGAGGAGGCAACTGTCACGGCTATATATAAGGTTGCAACAGGAGCGACTGAGAGGAGGCTTTCCACAGCCCAACCTAATTGCATTTTTAAGGTTCCATCCTCTGGTTGGGATTTATGGGAAAATCATATTATCGAGGGCAAGGCATATCATATATCCAGGGTTGTGGTTCGTGTTTTGAACCTATATATCACATACCCATTTCTGTGTTCTTCAGCACTTTATTTACCATAACCAGTCTCTACTTCTAAAAGCAATTCTAAACAATTTAATCAATGGAAAATTCATTAAATTAAGTATTCATTAAATTTTGGTCAAGCTTTGAGTATGCCTTCTGTGGCTTGTCTATCCTGTGGCATTGCGGCAAGCAAGGACAGTCGACCGTGATGACACCTCAGCTACAGTCAACAGCAGTTACCTCTCCTCCACCCCCTTGCCAGGCAACACTAAATGCCTTAACAGTTAATTTTGCATCCAATTAAGCCCGGCAATTGTCAAGGGTCCAGGGAGCGGCTGCTTCTGCTAATGACATCTCGCCCTCACTCTCCGAAATTTTCACCACTCAAATTTCAATCTCAGCTTAGGTTTGAAGCCCCAGACCCAAAGGCTTTGGAGCACCGCGAACGCTTACCGATGGTGCTTGGATACGTGGAATGCAAATATTTCCCCAGCGAATTGTGTGTACCTTCTGCAGATGCAATTTCTGGGCAAATGGGACGCTTAATTAAAGCCAAGCACATGGGGAGGCCCAAAATTGTTGGTGGATGCGGATGCTAAGCCGGAGGATCCGGATGAAGGTGGCCTGTCACTCACTCAAAGGCGGCCGTGAAGGCCGTCCGAAAGATTGACGATTGCCGAGGTGGCACAGGTAGGAGATGGATGTGTCTGACTGGCACTTTTGCACTGCCAACTGGAAACTGGCAACTCCCATGGGCCATTCGGCAACTTTTTCGCAGGGCAGAGGAGTCTTCACAGTTGTGGCCACAGGAATAGTTCGGAAAGAGAATAAGTTTAAAAAAAAAAAAAAATTAAGTTAGGAGCTAGAATGTAAGTAGCTCCTTTTATACTAGAATTTTAACCACTGCCGTTAGTACAAGTCGCACATGCATTAGAGCCCCAGTAAGTTCCGTGGCTCTCTGGCGATAAACCTTGATCCCGGCTGAAGTTGCATGCCGGCGTGGCAATAACTTGTAGCTGTCACTGTTGGCGCCCTCTCCCGTATCCCGACTGCCACTATAAGCGCATTCCATCTTCGACTTTGCCAATAAAGTGAAATATCCTTTCATGAAACCCCGCCTTGCCGTCCATGCAACGCTCCTTCGTGGCTGCTGTGCTGGCACATATTTTCGCCTGCTGTGCCAGCAAATTTGTTGCAGGACTCCGGTAAAACAGCAGAACTACATGTGCACTGAGCAAATAAATTGGCAGAATATTAAGTGTGTAATCACTCTGAAAATATACATATTTTAAGAAATATAGATTTTTAATTTTTGCATTAAAAATTAGGATTTGTGTACCCACAATGTTGAGTTTTAAATTCAACAAACTATTAGCTCAATTGTTGTTTTTACAAATTTTAATATTCAATAAATAATAAAATTGAACAATCAACTGTAAAACTAAGTATTTTCTTTCAGCGTTCAACAACAACTGCCATTGAAGCTGTAGCTTTCGCTGAAGGTGCATCTGAATGTGAAGCCTTCCCCCTCATGCACACACAATCCTGGCATTTGTGTTCGCCTTCTTTACTCCAAGTTGTTTTTCATTTTCATTTTGTTTTTCTTTTCTTTTTGTTTATTTTTATTTTTGTTTTTTGCCCACTTTTCGCACGAAACGCCGCGACCCTTTTGTTTATATGCGCTCTGTCGAATCACAAAAACTGTAGCGCCATCATTGCGGATTGGGTGGGTTTTTTTTTTTGGGGAGGGGGATGAGGCTGGGGATAAAGATACGAGGATGCGGAAGGGGAAAACTGCAGGATGGATGCCACGGATGCGGGCACCTTGCACAAAGGCGAAG
Source organism: Drosophila anomelani (assembly GCA_035045905.1). Lineage (NCBI taxonomy): Eukaryota > Metazoa > Arthropoda > Insecta > Diptera > Drosophilidae > Drosophila > Drosophila anomelani. The sequence goes on along the minus strand of JAWNOO010000032.1, from coordinate 5,875,363 downwards.
GCACCAGCGTTGGTCCGAACTAAAGCGCAGCTAACAAAATGTTTATGTGCCACAGGGTCTCAGTCAGCCAGTGGTGGGAAAAATACAATTTAAACCCAGGTAAAAAACACAATGTTTTCCCAAAAGAAAAAAAATGTTACGATGGTACGCGATCCTTTTTGTTTTAAGGAAATTTTAAGTTTAGAGAAAGCTGTCCAAAGTTTTTAATACAAATTAATTAATTAATTTTAAGAACCCTACAAGATTAAGTTGTTTTCTAGTGACTTGAAATTTATAAAATGTATTTATATTATTTGTAACCATTTGTATGTAAAAAACTAGATTGAGCAAATTACAAAACAAATCCTTTGAAAATCTCAAGAGACTTCACGGATCACCAGATTCGATCAAGGAGAAAGATATTGGCTTTTAAGTGAATTTTGGGTAGAAGGTAGTGAACGCAACCGACAGACATGTAGCTAGGATACGAATATCTAGTAACCTCCCATCGCTGGCCTCCAGAAGGTGCTGAGGTGGGTGGTACTGGGCGGTTTCGTGGATTGTTTGGCGCTGGATTTCGCCGCTGGCTTACTGCTCACGTATGTACAGTTATAAATTGCAGTTCGTGCGCCACGTTTGCCCGTTTGCCAAGATGCAGGGGAAGATGTGCGGCATCCACAAAGGGAAGGTAGATTCGCTGGTAGTTTGAGCTGCTGGCTTGTGCTTGTCCTTCCCTTTGTTTTTGTTATTTTAGCTGTTATTCTTAGAGGGAGATGGGAAATGGGCGAAATGGGTTTTGTGGCCCCAAGCCAAAGGGGGCGGCAGATGATGGCCGTTGTTGTAATAGAATTAACAAAATACCCAAAGCTTAACTACAATTAAATATTTGTGCATCAACCGCAATACCTATTTGGAAAATCGCTAAATTTCGTATTAAATTGCTCAATTATATATTTTGGGGCCGCCACGGCAAGGGGGGTGTGTGCCGATGATAATTGAACACAATAATGTGAAAAAATTGGAATCGATATAAGATTAAAGCGCAATAAAGAAACAAAGACCGAATGAAATCAGCGAGGAGCAAAAGGAGCCAGGCAGCTGCATTAATTTGCATGGAAAATGTGGCAACGAGTCGAGGCTGATATAATTGCACAAATGGGGCTGCAATGAGGTCGATCGGGGCGGTGGTTTTCGGGGCGTATCGATGACGCAGGCCAGAGGGGGGAGGCCACAACGAAATTTAGCACAATGCAAATGGGGGTGAGGGGGAGTTATCGGCAAGCGTTATTTACTTTTGCATTAAATGCGATTTTCAACTTTATTTAACCCTGATACTCGCCAGAGGCGTCAATTTACGGTATGTTATTGGCCAACATGTTTTCGTTTGACTTATTTTCATCTCGGAGGATGGCATTTTTGAATGTAAAACAGGAATATTTTGCGGCTAGTTAATTTTATATATTACCCAGGAACATGTAAAATTATACATAATACTAATATTACTTAAAGGATGCCGACCAGTGGGGTCCCTTTATTTTTTAAGCAAAATAAAATAAAGCTCAGTTCTATTGATGTTTTGCATTTACCTCAGTGGCTAAGCCCTTTAATTAGCGTTCCAGTGAACGAGGAAAATGGTGCTTCTTTTCCTAGAATTAGTTTTGCTCTTTCCGGCTTTCTATTTTGGCCAGGAAAATGCGCAATTAGGGGCGTCAAATGTGGTCAGCGCTAGATCGCGTTCCATCTACTTGTCCATGGCAACTTGTCAGCATTTCCGACCATCGCCAGCGTGTCCTCTTCCCTTTTGTGGATGCTGTCACATTCGTGTGACAAATGCGCACTTGGCTTAATCAGATGGAATATGCCCTTGCCGGGCGGGGATATAATCACTACCAGAATCAGCTTGGAAACCTTGGGTTTTGTGCTCGCCCAGTATCTCGACTCTTGCCTCTAATTAGTAGCCTTTTTTTGGCCAGTCCTGCAAATGTTTGCTTTTTGTCCGCGAGATTGATGGCAACTCATTTTTTATGCTGTCCGTCTTTTGCAATGCGAGCTGGACAAATGACTGGAGTTCTTGGATGTTCTTGGGGATTATATGAAAAGCAGGAGGAGGAGGAGTGGGGGGTTTTGCATTAATTAGCTAAAAACAAAAGCTCGTTATTTTACGCTGATGCAGCTCAAATCGCACGAAAAGCAATTAAATGCTGTCAGGCTTAGGAGCGGCAAACAAAAACAATTTTGACACGAAAATTGGATTCGTATTTGTGCAGATATATGTATTTTCAATTGCATTCATATATATTTATCAAGTCCATATGCATAGCAAATGCGGTTTGTTACAACTTTCCCTGGGAATATGATGCAAACTGTTTTTCCACCTTCGATAGCATATTACCATATTTTCGTTGGAAACGAGAAAGTAGACAACGAGACACGTGAGGTGCGATGAGCTAAGGGTTGAGGTGAGGAAATACAATTTTTACTCCACGCTTCGGGTTACTTTGCATCTAAAGCCCAAGGAAGATGCTAAAAATTGCAACGGAATTGCAAATGCTGTTGACACTTGCACAATGCAAACAATTGCCCGAGATCTACAAATGTCCCTCTGCCACCTTTTCCTCTTCACGATTTGCCTGTCATAAAATTTTCTCTCTTTTCCTTTTTTTTTTCGTTGGAGGGGGGGTAAGGTTTTGCAAGTTTTTTTTCATGTTTACGTAGGTTTTGGCAACACTTGATTGCCTTTTGGGCTTGGCCCAAGGAAAGCGGAAAACTGGATAGCTGCCAGGATATTTTTGCCACCTTTTCCCCACTGGCTTTCATTGGATATTCGTGCTAATAATTTTGATCGCCTTTACGTAATCATTGTGCGGTGGAAGCATAAAAACGGATGTTTAATACCATCTTCTGGGAGTTGATATGCAAAAATAATATACATATATCGAATTATCATCAGGATCAGGTGTCGAAATTAGTGATGGAAAGAGAGGGGGGATATATGTAAATATATAATTATAATTTTCTTAGAAATTAAATTGAATATTAAAATAAATCTAAATAATCATATATAGTTTTTAAAACAAACTTTGGATTTTTCAATAATTTTTATCAAAATCAAATTATCTAAAAATTATCATAGAGTCAGGGTAATTTTCGCCAACCCTTGGCTCATGTCATTATTTTTGATCGCCTTTACATAATCATGGAAATGGGAAAGTGGAGAGGTCTATGGGAACCGGATGTGCAATAAGTCAAGCACAAGTTCCTTAAGCTGCTTCCCTCGTCCGATTCCGATTTTTCTGGCTTGTGTGTTTGTGCAACATCTGCAGTTATAGTAGCCGCCTGCCTTCATATGCGATTGGCTTGCAGGCAGCTGCGGCTCATAAATCATATTTGTATTTGGATCTCGTTCGCCCCAGCGCCTCCCCCGACCGCCAACCAATTTCCTCGGAGTTTTCCCGCAGCGACGACAACATTCAATCAAAATGCTGCAAAATCCCACAAATTTGTTATTCGTCACGTATCCAAAAAAAAAAAAAAAAGAAGGAAAGTTGAATGTGTGTAACTGTTCGGGGGGTTTCTTTATTTTTTTGTTGTGTTGGGGGATATTACGTATACGCCCAGTCAAATGGCATTTACCAAAAGAGTTTAAAGCCAGCAGAGGCATTTAAAGTGGCATAATATGTAAATATCGGAATAGAATAATATGCATTACCCACCCCACTACTCCCAGCCCCCATGCGAAGCCAACATATGCTGTACATTTGCCAGAGAGACAACTTATCAAGTTTACACTCAACTGAATATTTAGAGTCGCTGTTGAGTTGAGTTGAGTTCCCCTCATTTCATTCCGTTTTTTTGCCACTTCCCTTCTGCGCACTGCTTATTAAATATTAAAATGATAAGGAAAAGGACGAAGGAAGGGTCCGATGGTCCTGGGTCTCTGGGTTTCGGTGTGTGTGTGTGTGTGTATACATTGGGGGTTACGTGTTCATGTCTATCATTTGCTCTTGGCTTGTTTCCTTTTGGCTAAGCGGCTTTAGGCTTAAATCCTGGAAAAAACAAATCTAAAAAAGTCAGTGCGCAACAAGGACTTTTAGTGGTATCTTTGGTCTCATTAGTTCAACTTTAGGCATATATCTTCCCTGAAGATAGATGAACATTAAACATTATCTTCATATTGCCAGGGTTTTGCTTTTTACATTTCATGTTTTGAGAATACAAATTATATTCTATTTAAAAGAAATGATTTTTATTAGAAATCAGACGAAAACTGTGACTAAGAAATACTTTTTTTTTGGCGAAAATTCTAGAGTTTTTTCTTTACCTCAAGTAGGTTGACACAGTTTTTGCGAAATCATTTTATGACCATTTTGAGTGGCGTTCAAATCAATGGTAAACGCTCTTTACAAGGGATTTTAGTTTCATGTTTAAGGCATTAAACGCAGCGTCATTACTCTATCTCCTTCATATGCTAATATCTCCATTCATATTTTCCATGTCGCAATCATTTTGTACGCTGTTCTTTTATTTTCCTTTCTTTTTTTGTCTCGTTTTTCCTCGTTTTTTTTTTTTTTTTTTTTTTTGTGTTGTTGTGTGGCATTTCTTTAGCCTTGATTGCAAGCATTTGCATAATTTAAGGAGCTCGCTCCCAGTGTCTGTGACGCTGTCTTGAGCTGGCAAAGCATGAAAATGAAAATTCCAAGCTCTACCCCTCCCCTACCCCCTCCTGTCTTGCCTCTGCTCCACAGAAATTATCATATCTTTTGAAGCTCTGTTCTAAATTATTAACGAAATAAATAGCGAAGGCTGCGAAGGCAGTGAGTCTGCTTGCCGGGCACCATGGGAATATTGAAAAAGTTTCGCGTTTCCATTTACCATTTTACAATTTTTCCATTACAGGAGCAAAAGTGGAGAGCACGAACAGAAGCAGAAGCACAAGCAATAGCAGGAGCTGGAGACCTAGAGCCAGGATCGCAAGTCGGGGGCATGTCCACAGCCAAAAGGCTGGTGCTCTCGCTACGTGGACGCAAGAATTCGCAGGGCAACTCGGCGACCTCATCCACCCGCCTGGTATCCGCCGGCACCTCGCCCGGCCATGAGCTGGACGAAATAGCGGTGGTCTCAGGCACCGGATCCAGCAGTCACCACTTCTCCTATGGCGGCTGCATTGCCACCGGCGATGCGCCACTGCCGCGCTACTCAACAGGTGAGTGCCAGAGCGCCACCCATTCTACAGTTTTCAGTCCATAGTCCTAGGTCCCTGCAAAATCTAGCACCTGTGAACTGCAGTTAAGTAATGCCACCAAAGAATGTAGACCCACCACTACCACCACCACCACCACCACTGCCTAGTTCCAAACACTTGTGTGTGAAAACCTTTGTGAAAACCCCCTAATAAACCTGACCTGCATGCCGGTAGAAGCGTTTCGTTCATCTCATTCACACAGAGGGCTCAATGGAAAGGGGACAAGAGTAATGCTTTTCAAATTTATTTATAAACAATAAATGGATTTTAACTTGATAGAATTGGAATATATATGGACAAATTGTATATTTAAAGATATATTTAAGTTGAGTTCGATCTTACTTCGCTTTTTGTCTTTGGAAATATATTTATATACATTCTTTATAAAGTTTAGTTTCAACTTATTGATTCAGGACCTTCCACGGCTAACACATTAAGTATTCAGTGACAAACCGCTAAGGCACTTAAGGGTTTCCGCTACTTTTTATGGGGCGCTCAGTCAGTAGACAAATGTAGATTCAGTGCTGGGACACCCTGCTAAATTATGGAAATCTGTGGCCTAATGAAAGCGATGAAGATTTGATTTGACAAAAGCGCCTTAGCCGAGGAGAACGGCAAAGACAAACAAATAACAAACAATCTTGGCCAGCCTAATGGCAGCTGTTGTTGGCCCTGCAGAATAAATCAATCAAATGACAAATATGCTTAGGCAATTGTCAAGCCAAGTGGCTGGCCTGGTTTTGCCCTAATTTCATTCGGTGGCTGCGGTCGCACACATGCGATGTGTGGTGTTTGTGTGTATGTGTGTAAGTGTGTTGTTTTAGCCAAAGCCAAAGCCAAAGCCGCAAGAGCGTCAGGGCCCTTCGTTAGTTTCCTTGTCACATTTTATAGGCCGCATATGTTTCAGACATCTCTCTGGGTATCCAAGACTCAGTCTCCTTCTCCGTCTCCGTCTCCAAGTATCCTTCGGTTTCTCGCTTAGCCCCAGCACGTTCCTCTTCCTCGGCTTACAGTTAATTTTGAGTGAAATTCAATTTATCATTGAGCGGGGCATAAATCCGTATTTGGGCCACTCGTTGGCTCGTTACGGACACGGTACATGGCACACTGTACCCGGGGCGTAGATTTATTTCGGTCGATCCTGTTCTCTTGTCGCATTGTATTTGCCAGGACATTAGCAAACTGCCTTCAATTTGTCAGGCAATGAAACTTTGGCTTTTTGTACACAAATGCTGCTGTATTCGCAATGCATTTAATGGGACTTAATGCTGCATTTAGTGGCAAGTTCTCTTGTTTATTGGCCAACACTGTAATTGACATTTATGGCCTATACCATGTCCAGAACTTTAATGTTCATAGCTTCAACGCTCTTTAATGTTCTGTCTTGTGGAGAATCATGGCAAAAAGAGTGGAATATATGTATGTTGATGATAGACCCCCGAAACGAAGCACACGAAAAACATGAGAAGGAAAAGTTTTCCCCAACTTTTGCCATATTTTTATACCCACTCCCCCCATCTGCCCCCGCCAATTGCAAATGCTTTCGACAATTTTTAGTACATTGCCCTGCTGTATATATAGAATATATATTTTATATATTATATATACTTTGTTTTGTGTGTGACAAAGGCAATTTTGAACGGCGTTTGGGGGGCTAGGCTTTGATCAAAGTTTCCTTTCTTTTTTTTCTCGTGGGCTTTGGCAGCAGTAAATTAAATTTGAGTTACACGCAAAATACGCTGTAAAAATGGCAAATAAGTTGGGGAACAAGCAAATCTATGGCACACGGTCCTCGTCAAATCGATATATGGTATGTGTGCGCTCTCTAAAAGCTTGGAAAATTGAATTTGCCTGAACAATTCGTTGCCTACTTTTGCGGGCGAATCGATCAATGGCACGAAATTGCATTTATATATCTATTAGGCAGTCAGATAAAGCGTTTTAGCGATATTCAATTCAATCTCATTCTTCTCTTCTTTTTTTTGTGAATTTTGCGAGCTGGGGAATGCCTTTGTCCGAGTCACGTTTAACTGGAAACTGCCAAACGATATAGCCATCAACAATGGCCAGACTCTGGCTCTGTTTCTCTTTTGTCTTTTGTCTACTGTGTCTCTCTGTCTGCGTTGTGTTTTTGTTGTGTCCTGCAATAATTGAGCTTAGAGGGTCTTATGGCAGCTGCATCATTGATTTGCCAACCGGCCGGCGAAGTGGGGGTAGGGGTGTCGTCTCTATAGCTCACACCCCTTTTCCCTCCAATCACCCTGTGAAAAGTTTTAGCACAACTTTCTCGTTTCGTTTTTCTTTCCAGCTTTTGCTTTGCATTTTCCGTTTTTTTTTTTGTTTTTAGCATTTTGTATTTTGTTGAATTTTTGCTTTTAGCCCAAACTCAAACCCGAAAAAGACTTCAGTGCCAGACATAGTTGAGTCGCAGCAAAACTTTTTCCATTTGCCAACAGAGTTCACTTCTATGGCAGGACACAAAGAGACAGAGAGAGAGAGAGAGAGAGAGAGAAAGTATGAGAGACAGAAAGAGAGACGACAATTTTAAAGCATCCCCTCGGACTTGCACCAAGTGAAAATTGCGCATGTATAATTAGTTTTATTTACCACCTGGCACACAAATTTTAATTAGAATTTATGCGTCCTTCTCCAGTGGCCTCCGCCGCCTGCTCCTGTTGCTAATCCCCTTTGCTGGCTGACGGAGCTGCCCTCGCTGCAACTTCTTCTTTGTCTTCTAAGCCCTCTGTTTGGCAGTAAGAAATTTCCTAGCTAGCCGGACGATTTAACTTTGGCTAAAACGCTTTGCACTGAGCGATAAAACGATTTGAACAAATAGTAATCAAGGAAAGAATTCACTGTAAACTAGGAGACTTATCAGGAGCAAAATTGTTGTGAAACTGTTTATATGAAAATAAGAAAGTGATTTTTGTTTAAATTATTATACTTTCTGGGTTTCACTATTTTTTAAATGATTTTACAAGGTTTCAAATATGATTTTTCTCATAAAAGTTGTATTCTTATATTTTTTGGTTTGAAAATCAATATTTTCTTGGCAGTGCAGCACTTTTATTGGCCAACTGCAGTTGCTGGCCATATGTAATTCGAGTATTTCAATTATAAAAGCAATTTGCCCGAGGGTTGGTTGAGTTTCGATTACAGCAAGCGTATTAGCTTACCAATAGCTTGGCCTAGTTGAGTGGCGGATTGGACAGGGGTTTTAAGACTAAAACCCAAAAGTAGGGGTATGGATTTCTCGGAACTATAACTCTCGCCAGTGCGAGAGATGGCAGGCAGGACGGGAGCGTGTCTCGAATTCTGTAGCAGCACACAGGGAATGCAAAAATAGTTGCCGGCACTTCAGGTTGCCACATTGTTGCGCGGGTGGCTTGCCGTTTTAATTGGCATTCGCGATGGCTGCCATCCAGCACGACGTTGCGTATACGCCGCGTTGTGCTGCGCTGTCCACATTGTTGCCGCGAAGTGCTTGGAACAACTTTAGCATCGGAGAGGCGACTGCGTGCAGCACAAAGGACCACTTAAAGTTGGCGGCACACAAGCGCGCTTTCAGCAAAAGGGGATTTGCTTTGAGCAGAATGAGAATGAAAATGCGATTGCCAATGGGGAGGAGTATGGTGGAGAAACGGGCATGAGGGGCATGAGGGGCTTAAAGGTCGGCGCCAATGTTGTTGCCTGTAATGCAATTACAAATGCAGGTGCAGGAGCTCGTACCCACTGCTGGGTACCAGGAGCCGCATTAGTTGGCATCCAGCCAGGTGTCATCCGAAGAGCGCTCGAGTCCGTCGCTGGAATGGTTGACTTATCAACTAAAGTGCAGCATTAAAAGGAGCAAGCAAAAAAAGATAGAAGATGGGAAAAGCAGCTAGTAAAGCGCTTCGCCCTTTACACATTTGCAGGGCCATTGAGCCGAGTTCCCCAGCAATGTTATCTTCAAGCCCTTTGAGTGTTCATGACGCAGACAAAGGGCATTAGAAATGGTCAGATAAGAAGATATGCAAATGATTTGCAGCTGGGAGGAGCGTGTGCGACTTAAGTTGAGTGCCCAGCGGCTTTGGGGAAATAGTTCTTTCACAAACTGATTAAATGGGCAGTTACTTAAATGGGATACTTTACTCCGATTTGTCAGAAGAAGGTTGTAAAAACTTTTGTATTTTTTTAAATTTCCTTTAACTCTTCCTTTCTCTCTCTCTGTGAGGGAAAATCTATCAGTACCTGAAGCTCCCTTTGGTTGCAACAAAAATCTTTTACCTAAACCCTCTTTTGATTGTAAATAAAATAGTTTATAAAAGCCAACCGTGCGTATGAGTGATAACCCTCTTGGGGCATATAACTCATACGCACTGTTGCCCATATATGTCACACGCCAAGTGATACATTTTTCGAAACTTTGTTTGCCCAACAACCTTATTCAAAGCCATTAAATGTAATTTTAGTATTTAACTCATTTTTCTTCTCGACTTTATTCACATCAATGCGCAACTTTAATAGAATTCCTGCCTAACTTTTCTCTCAGTCCTCGTCGTCGCTGGCGCTTTCAATGCAAATGAAAGTGTTGGACCACACAAGTAAACAGAGCCACATTCACACAGAGTGGCAGACATCAAACATTAAGCACTTAAGGCCATGAATTTGATTCTGGTCGACAGAGAGACAGACACACACAGAGAGAGCGAGTGAGTAGAGGACAGAGTTCATACGGCGACATGTCGGGCATATCAATCACTTGCCCGTGCCCTCTGCCATTTTACAGAGCATAAACCTATTATTTTTCAACCGCAGCTCCTTGCCTCCGCTCCCAGTTCGGTTGGCTAAGCCTGCGGCAGAGTTCTACTCATGTTTTTGCCAACTCCGCAGCAGCGTTGATAATTCGGTCAGTTTGGTCTGTCCCCGGCAAGCTAGCTAGCAAGCTCGCTAGCAAGTCTGGCATACTCGCATGTCGCTTGTCGGGATGTGGGCCAGTTGGCAGGATTAACTTGCAGGGGATTAACAGCGCCAGTGACCGCAGACAAGGATAGGGATACACCAGTGGAGCGAGATAGAGCGGTGCAAGGAGCCAAACCCGAAAATCTCTTTAATGTCTGACCTTCTTTGTGCCAAAAATATGCTTTTTACTGCTTTCAGTCAGCATAATATCTGTGCACAGAGAGAAACAGCGATAATTAGGGCTAAGGAAATATAGGAAAAAGTATTTTTAAAAGTATGCAAGGATTTATAATATCAATCAGATCAGATTTCGAGTTTCGCATCTTCAGAAAACGTTATTTATTATGAAATAAATCTGCTAAAATATGCTAAAATGAAACAAAATTAATTGTTTCAGACTCATTTTATTGATCATCAATTCTCGAGATATTTAAAAATTTTTTTTCAGAGTTCTAGAGAGATTTAGATCTATATCTAGTTAAAATTTAAATATTTAAAATCTTTCAAGAGTACCAAAACATTGACATTAATATTGAATAATCTCTTATATTTTTTTTTCTCTGTGTGCAAATGTCATACAGAATATTCACGTACACCCACAGCTTGAGGCTTGAGGCAAAGTTTTGGTTTTTTTTTTTTGTTTAAAGGAGCAATTTGCTTCAGAATTTATGTGGTAATTACCACAACGGTCGCGCTGCAGCAAATTAAGTTTTGCCAGCTGGCAGCGTAGAGCACGACACGAGACACTTTGCTGGCCAACTAAGCGGATTACAATTTTATACTTGGCCATCTCACCCACATTTCGTTACTCTATTTTTGTTTGGGTTTGTTTTTTCGTTCGGTTTCCCGGCTCTTCTTCTTGGGTCTGTGGGGAAATTTGCCTTTTTACAATGCGATAAGCGCAATTTAGGCGGCAGCCGAAGAAATAAAAAAATAAGTGGCTAAAGGAGAAGCGGCGAGTCATAAGCAGTTTGATCACGTAGCGCCTTAAAGCTAAGTTTGGGTAGGAGCTCCATTTGGTCGGACTGCAGGCTCCTAATCGCATTTTGGCTGCCAATCAGAGGAATTTGTGCCAAGCGTGAGGAGTGCTTCAGTTCTTTTACCAAATCCTCCTGACCATGTGCAAGTGTATGTTATGATTTCCACGTTTCCCCGTCAACGGTTATAACCACAATTGAGTTACGAGCTAAATAAACTCGGTAAGGGGAGTCGTTTCGTTTCGTTTCGCTTCCTTTTCCCCGCTCTCACTGACTCACTTACTCGTACTTGCCCCTCGCAAAAGTCAAGTTAAAGTTTTCCCTGAACAAATTATGAAATGAAAATTACCAAATGAACTCCGTTTTTATGTTATCTGTCTGCGAATTGAACAATAAAAAGTTCAAAGTATTTTCATGATCCTTTTCTAAAGGAATTTCTTGATAAACCAATATGCCAGCAGCGCGAAGGGAGTCCCATCCCCGAAATGGTTTGACATTAAATTCAATGCGATTAGGTTGGACATTTGAGGGGAGTTTTAAGATATATATATATATAGAGGGAAGGAAGAAGGGAATGCAGAGGCATATAGCTACCATTGATTGATAACATTGGCTGGAGACGATGCCCTGATGTGTGTGCACTTAAATTTGATATCCTTTGTGCGAAGAATAGCTCTGCAGGACTCCTGGCATTTCTTTAGTCGAGCCGTCCGCCTGGGCCCTTATTATACGTTCGTTAAGCTTCTTGCTCTTTGTCCAGTGGCTTTCTCTACAGCCCAGCCTAGTGTGTCCTGCAGGCCATTAATGCACAGGAGGCAGGAGGCGGTACGCAGCAGCACTTTGGCTCTCAGGCGGACTCCTCTTCCATGTGACCCAAATAGGTTTCGTTTTAGGGCTTAATGGCATAATGACGGCAGCACTGATGCAACAACATCAACAGCAGACGGAGAGGGAGAGGCAGAGAGAGCCCCAAGTCAAAGGCAAACATGAGCCCAAAAAAAGAAAATTTGAACCAATTTCCCAGGGAGACACACAGTCAGCTCTCTTCCTGCCGGGTTTTCCCCTTTTTCAGTTCTTGTTGGCTTCCTCAATCGAGCACTTTAAAAAGTTGCCGCAAAATGAAATTGAAAAGTCAATACAATGTAATTGTTGTCCTTTCGCCCCCCGCAGAAAACATTGTTGTCCTTGCCGCAGCGACGGCGACGACGACGATGTTCATTCAATTTATTTGTAATTTTTTAACAATTTAACAGTTAAAAAACAAACAAGAAAAAAGTCGAAAATAAACTTTTCGGCCAACGAAAGGAACCCAAAACTGAAAAAAGGGGCAAGAGCGAGGGGCGGCAACACAAATGCTGGCCCCCAAAGCAAATACAATTATGCTGGCCAACAACAGCAGCAATGCTAAGCAAATACTCGCCACGCCCCCCCCGAAAAAGCCGCGTGCTTAGAATATGTAATTCATTTGAAAGTTTTCGCCGCACCGATCCCCCCCCCAACACTCTCCCTGGCTGTCGACAGAAATTAATTTAACTTTCGGCTCGGACAGTACCCAGTAGCCAGCACCAGTGTCAGGACCTCTCCCCCCCCTTTGTTCAGCAGGAAAACCCCCCGCGGAAAAGGGTCCATCCGCAAGGTCAGGGCCCCAAGTGTTGGATGTGCATTTCGATCAATTAACATTTCCACAAGCGGCTTACAGGGCCCTAAATGCGATTAATGCATGAAATTCACTTAGGCGAAGGCTTCTTGCTTTTGGTGGTGGTCACAGCCAAGGGTGTGGGGGGTTAAGTGGGGGCGCCTCGTATTTGGCCAGTTTACAAAAGGGGGCGTGGCCTAGGGAGCAACGAGTGGCATCTTCAACAACTAAGTTAAAGGAATTGTTTATTATTTATTTGCCTTAATTAATTCTGCTGTAGGAAAATAGAAACTTAAATATTCAATAACAAATTCTTCGTAAAACAAATTTATTTATTATTTATTTGCACTCATTTTATTTTTAGTGATTTATTGTTCTCAGTGAACTTTAAATCTCTATTTGCGGCCGCCTGTTTGTCTGGTGAAAGTTTTAATTATAGTTGCAGGATCTGCTGTTGTACAAAATACTCATATCCTTCAGCCAAGATGCTGTGTCGGAAATTGCAACTTGAAGCGGTTTTAGCTTAATTTGACTTGCAGAACACATGCACGCACACATACACACACTCCTGGCTGGCGAACACTTTGGTAATCAGAGCATGGCTAGTAGCCAAAACATTTTTGGCATAAACGCACCGACTCTGTCGAAACAATGAAGTACGACCAGTACACCGGGAAGACTGGAAAACGAACTATTTGCGGCCAGAGAATATCTAATGCTTATGCAGCAATTATAATGCACATCGTACTGGCCGTAATAACAGAATAACAACTGTGTTTGCTAAATTTGTACTGAACAAAAAAAGAAAAGGTTTCTCCACAAAAGTTTCTTGTTTACATATGCATATATGTATGTGTTTTTATTGCCCTATTATTCAGGGCAGAAGCTAGTGTACTTTTTGAAGGCCAAATCCATTGGCAATCAGTCTGTTGTTTTATGACTAAAACAGTAAATTTCTCCGTTATTAAAATTTAGTGGTATTTTATTTTGGAAAACTTAAAAGGACATATGTATGTACATATATCGTCAAAAAGTTTTCATAAATATTAAACTAAACTTTAGTGCTATTTCCCACCGAGATCTTGTTGAAAACTTTTAAATGTTTCTTGTTTCGAATATCCTAATAGTAGAGTGTTCCCTATGGATTACTTTAAACTACTTCTTCATTATCCGATAAACTGCTGAAATCTTTGCAAATTTAAACAGAACTTTACCACTAAACCTTAACCAAAATGCAACGCCCGCTCGAATAATGCGTGTGCTATCGGCTGTAAAAACAAGAAAACCCAAGCTCACTTTTCCCCAATTTTCCCATGTGGTTATATGTGGTTTTTCCTCCCTTAACTCATTCAACCAGGAAACTGGGAAACTGCATTTCGGTAAATTATTGATTTGTGGCTGCGGTGGAAGATAAAGAGCTGCGCCAGCTGCTGCAGCAGTCGAGAGCTAATTGAAGTGTTGCGGACCGAGAAGCCAGGAACAAGCAAGAGCCGTCTTTTGGCAAGGAAAGTGCTTAACTGGCAACCAGCATGGGTTCCACGGGTCAGTTCCTTACAATTATGCCATTGCAGGAGTCCAAATTGAATCTGCTTATTGGGGTTCAGAGCTCCGCCATTTGCATAATCAGCCTGGCAGGGTAAAAATATTCATTGCATACGCACAGGAGCAAAGAGTAGGTGTAGGTGGGAGGCCATAGTGTGCGTGTGTGTTTGTGTTAGGGCGCATATTACGCATACGCCTAGTTGGCGCAAATTGCCCCATTGGCTTCTGTTTTATCGCTGGCAAAAATTAAAATCTAAGCTCAAAGTTTTTCCTTGCCCTCTTCACAGTGTTTGTGTCTGCGGCTTTGTCCTAATCACATCACGTGCGCCTGTCTTGTCTCACATTACACACTCCCCTGCTTGGGCTGTACACTAAAAAGAAATTACTACACACTGTTAAGGAAATGGAACTCGGGTACAAATAAGTTGGAAGAAATTTCTGATGCAAAATTTAAAATTAAATTCATAACAGCTTGCATCCCTTCAACTCCTTAGCTTAAAGAGTGATTTTAAGGCTATCTTTAATTAGTTAATAAATGATCTATCAGCTATTGAAATTATCGGAACCATTTATATAGCTTTTCAAGCATAATAAACCTGCGCTTTACCTTAACTATTATTTATTATTAACTAATTAAAGGTGATAAGCCTTGCTGTATCTTGCTGTATCTTGATTATTTGAGTTTTTTTAATCATGCTATAAAAACATATCTCGAAACTATTGAAAGAAGTTTCTAGGTCTTTTCCACAGTGTAAGAACGGGCAGATACATATATGTATGCAACTAACTTTCTGGCCAAAAATTACAGGCCATGTGCTGAACCAAACTGAACTGTACTGGGCTGAGCTGAGCCAAGCCGAGCTGTTGGCTGTTGGCCTGGCGTTGTCTGTTTTTGGCATTTGTCGCAATTGCCGTTAACTGCCAGCGCGTGTTGCCTGCCAACGTTTCATTATCAAAGCCGAGTTTGCCACTAAGCACGTCGTAAACAATAAGCTGGTCCCCTCAGCATCTCGCTCTTGGCCCGCCGTGGCCCACGCTTATTACTTTCGTCCCATTACGGTGACATGGTCACAGGATATGGTACATGGGGCATGGAACACGAGGCATACCGGGCACGGAGCAGGGACAACGGCCCCTGGACAGCTTTATGACATGCATACGCATCGCATATGGATATATACATACGCAATATACAAATATATACATATATATACATATATAAATTCTGCTTAAAATCGTTTAATATGCCGCATTGTCCTGCGCAATGTGGATGTGTGCGTCCTGACGTCCTGACAGCGTCTGAATGTGAAAGTGTGGGAGTGAGTGAGAGTGCCAGGAAGGGAGTCCTAAATAATTACCAGTACAATTTCAATTTGCTCCTTCTTTTTGATGTTTGCCAAGATGGCCTGCGGGGATAGAGCGAAAAATGTCTGCCCTACTCGCTTGCTCGTTGGATAAATTAAGTTTTGCAGGCATTAAATCCTTGTACATACACCCATTCCTTTTTCCCCGGCTTTATGGAAATTCCGCCAGAGCCAGCATATAATTTCATTTGCCTCCTGCACATGTCTAGGAATTTCCTGCAATTTAGCCAACAATTTGAAGCAGAGAAGCATATTCTTGAAGCCAGCGAAGTTTTACTGTAGTGTCGCCTGCAATTGACATTTCACTCGCAACTGGCTGCTAAGTGCTCGCACTCTAATTTAAATTAAACTAATTTGTAAATCTTAAACACACACACACACAGGACTTTTTCTTTTATGTGTGTGTGTGTGCGTGCAAATACAGATGTTTGCCCTCCACATGCCCTTGTGTTTATTTTTAACCCAAATCCATTAGAGAAGTTACTCAAGAATCCTTTAGATATTTATGTGCTGTGAGCACAGTCTTAACCCCCAGACACAGATACATTTACATTCACAGAATGCAGCCACAAATACAGATGCAGATACAGAGACAGCTGCAGATACAGATGCAAGTGCAAGTTGCTTAGCTGAGAGATTCAGAGCGAGCACAGAGGTCACATCAAGTAAATAGCAACGTCGTCGAGGCAAACAAATACGCAAACATTTATAAGACTGCTAAGCTCATAACGAAATGCACTTACACTTGAGTACAGGCGTGCATATACACTCCTACACACACACACACACACACACACACATGTGATGGGTGTGTGACCAGCACAGCTCTTTCCTGAGTTTTTGTCATGCCAAACATGCGTACACTGAGAAAAAGTCACACAAAACGGCAAATTTCTGCATTAAAAAAGGTTTTACCAGACTAAAATACAATACGATATTTGAAAGCCTTTAAAACATTCAATTTGTATTCCTATTGGCATAAAAAATTCCTTTAAAATATATAATTATTTAATTGCTGATTATTTAAAACCTAAATGAAATCCACAACTACTTTCCGTAGAGAAAAAATATTTTAAATATCCTTAAAGGATACCACTCCCATCTAGATTAGCCTCACATAAAGAAAAAGTTCCCAAAAGTGTCAGTGATGTTTTACGTTTTTCTCGGCACATCACGTATACGCCACGCGGGACCCGCGAGCTCATCTCCCATTCATACCGATGTCCCACGACAATGCCAATGCAAATGCGGGGCCAAAGTCGCTTTTCAGCTGGCTTAGCCACCGCTCAGCATTGGGTTAAAGGTCCCCGGTGGCCGGATCGGAATTGGGACTCAGATTGGTCCCAAAAAAAAAAACAAGAATGCACAGCTGGCCGAAACGTAATTAACTACATATTCCATGGCAAATTAAGGTATTCAGATGATGCGGGCAGCCGCCATTGCTTGTCACTCAATTTCAGTGTTGCACCCGCATGCCTGTGTCCTTATGTCCTGGCATATCCTGGGCGGACAAACTTGCACACTCGTCGCGGCATCCCCTTCACCCACATGTCCGCGCATATTAAAAGTTTAATGTAAATGTAATGAGCGCCAGCGCATGCAAATGAACAGTTTGGCTTTCGGCTCCGCACTTTGCCCAGCGTTTTTATTGCTTTTGCGGTTACAGCAGCTGTACTGCATCCTTGTTGCTTCACTGCTAATGAGTTGAGTCACTTAAATACATTGAAAGCGTTGCAAAATTTAAACTACATTTACTACTTGTATCGCAGAGCTGTAATTTTGGGGCAAGGATAATGTGAATTATATTTTGTGGATTTATATTTATATATTATACTTTGAAATTTAAGAGCAGCCAAAATATGCTCCACATATTCCTCTGATGCTGATCCCTATTAAAAACGATCTGCTTTTATTTAAAATCCCCTCAATATTAGTTTAATTAATTTTTGTACGCTCACCGTTTTAAACTGCAAATCAGCTGTGACACAATTTTAATTAAAATCCACACTCATTAGGCTTTTGTAGGGTTTAATTCCCGATGATGGCTTAATTCCCCATTCCATATATATGTCGCCATATTAGCAGCGATAAGCGGATATGCCATGCTTGACCATCTGCTATTTCCACCGCCGTTGCCGCCTCTAAACTCTCACATTTCGGCCAGCTTTCGCCATTGTCCAAGCGTTAATTGAATTGGCTTCTCCGCCGGCAAGTTTGTGTAGCATCTGTGCTCCATCTGCTCCATTTGCTACAACTGCCGCCCAACTGTCCCAGCGGCTTCACCTGGCCACGCCTACACATGCATATAAACAGGCACAACGTACATTGGCGGCGTTTACACGCACGTGCGCACAACTACATAGGCAGTTTCTGTGTATGGATGTGGGTGTATATGGGAGGTGACACATCCCCCTGCTTCCTATCGCACCTTGATACGCATTCATGCATACCAAACGCTCTGGAGAAGCGCCACAATGAGATCCCAGCCGGTGAGGTGCGGTACGGCAAGGGAATCGCACTGGGAGTGGGTAATGCGATGGTGGCAATGAGTCCCAATGAGTCGCAATGATGATGGCGCCTTCCTCAGTTCAGCGGCTCCTTCAAAAGAGCGTTTAATTAAATGAAGTCGTTTGCATTAATGTTGTCATTACGCATTTGCCTACGGAGCCGCTCTCTCTCTCTCGAAGACAAACGAAATGAAGCAAAAGAAAAGAACCAGGCCAAGATGCACAAAATTAATTACTTAAATGGGGAGCAGGTGGTGCCGCCAGCTGAGAAAATGGAAAACATAAGCTGGATGGGATCCACATCCCTGCTTGGAACTCAAAAGACACTCACTCACAATTCAAGAGGAGAGGCAGAGGCAGAGGCAGCCTCGGCATTCAGGTCACCCAAATTCAATTCTCGCTTACGTCAAACGCCAACAGGAACCCAGCACTCCGCTATGGGCCGAGCAGTATCAAATTTCCACTTTCGTTTCACAGTTCTGGAAAATCAGAATTTGAGTGCCTGATTGCCTCTTTTTCCACCGAACGCCGGTGGAACTTTCAGGAAGGGAGACCACGGGGCGGCGGCAATGTCAATTAAAGCCACATGGACGCGGTGCTCGTGCGGACTTTGGGCCAATTAAGAGTGACATTTTGCGGGGACAGCATCAAGGGGAACAAGTCCTAGTGGTTGTCCTTTTCCGCTCTGTTCTGTTCTGTTCTGCCCCGACCTGTGTCACCAATATTGGCCATTTTTGGTTGGCAATGGCTACAAGCAGAGGATAGATTCCTCAATCAAAGTTCAGTAAAGGAATCTTGCATAGGATTTCTGGCTTTAATTAACATTAACAACAGCAAGTACAAATTATTATTTATTGGTTAAAAAGGAGTTTTTAAGGCGAATTATACCTATTTATTGAGCTACCGAAATAAGAGCTGTGAAATAATTTCTTAAAGTCTTTAAACTATTTTTTAAATGCAGATTTTTTGTTTAGTACAAAAAGTCTTTGCCTAGAAGCACTGAAAATAATGAGCTAGTTTTTTTCTCAGTGAATTTCCCAATAACTATGCTTCCTTTTCAAAGGACTTTCTTTATGCCTCCAAGGTAAAAACCGATGCCAGTTTTATATGCTTTTTTACAGCAAAAGAAATTCAATCTGCACCGATTTCTGGGACCTTTTCGCCTTGGATTATTTGCAAGAAACTGTTTCCCAAACAACACACACCTATTGGGGTGGCTTTACCTTGATCCAGTTCATTGGACTGGCAGTTGACTATTTAAATTTCCCGCTCTCTGTTTCGGCTATGCTGTGCCCCTTTGCCCCGGAGGCTTTTGAAGTTGGTTTTTGCATAATGTTTTTATGGCTCGACTTCCTTTTTGTGTCGTTTAAGTTTCCATTTCCACTTTGAGTTGGGGTTTTGCTGCCACTGCTGATGCCGATGCTGCTCGGCCCTACCCCAGCCATGTCCTTTTCGTTTCTTGGCCGCGTGTTTGTGTAAGGCTCAAGTATGTTTAAGTAAAGTTTGCTCACAAACTTTTGTCAAAGTATTTCGTGTTCTCAAATATTTTCATTTGCCGTGGCAGCTGCACCAAATAATTGAGGTTTAGTTTTTTGGCCCCAAAAGCGGACGTTCTTTTTCGCTTGGCCAAAAATGGGGAAAATAAAAAAGAAGAACCCAAAACCGAAACCGAAACCGAGGCCGAGCTGCGATGATTTGCGGCAAGCAAATTTATTGACAATTCATGGCTCTCGGTTGCCCCAAAATCCTGCGCCCTGTGACGGAGTAAGTGAGTGAGGGGCGAGGCCGTTCAAGCGTTTTGTTGAACTTTTGCGCAAGTTTGTCGCAAGTTTCCGTTTCCGGCTGGCAGGCCATGACAAAGTGCCGCACATTAAGCTGTAGATTTTTCATTTTTCCTCGCTCTATCTCACTCGAGCTGTACTCCAGCTCCTTTGCCCGGGTTTACCCTGTTTTTGTTATCACTGAGGCCGCAGCCAAGACAAACCGAAAAGCGCAAAAGTTTAAATTAATGACACTCAACTATTAGCAAAATTAAATAGTGGCAAGATTATGTCTGCAAACTTGGAATGCGGTCAGGGACAGGGCTGGGATTCAGGCTCCCCATAATCTTTCGCTGACTCTACTCGTTGCTACCCCCTCCCATTACCATATCTCTGACTGTGGCCAAGAATATCGGCCCAATTTGCGTTGACAGCGGCTGGAAGTGGGCAACAGGCTTGTAAATTGCCAATGACGCAATCGCCGTTTGTTGTTTGTTCTTTGCTCGGATGTGTGAGGGAAAACTTTCACTATGCCCGTGCTCGACATTGAAATGCACTCTGGCGAACTAAGTTTGTCCAACAAAACTGGAATCAAACAAGTGCCAAGGCTGCCATGAATAATTGGACCAAGGGATACCCATTACCCATTATTTTTGGCAACATTTAAAATCGAAATATTAAACCACTACCAAAAGTATTTTTAAAGTAATAGTTGTTCAAGTTTGGCTAGAAATTAGTTTTTGTATTAAATATAAAACTTATCCGGCTGTATTTAATTTTATAAACATATAGAGTCCTAGCTAGAAAATATTAAAATATTTTTCTCTGCTTTCCAATTCCACAAAAGTTACAGTCTACCCAGCAGCATTACAGCAAAAGTTAGTTTCCACCAGCTAGTAGTTATGTGAATAATAAACAATTACTCAACTATATTTAGCCAACGATTTAAAACAATAGAAACTGTTTTCCACCCACTGCTGGTGTCTATATAAAATTAAATGCTCTGCAAAATTATGCAATTACATTTTCCCCCAGATTTCGCAAGACCAGAGAGTAGAGTACTTAAAAATAGTTTATTACCAGGAATTTTATTTAATGCGAAAATAGAGAGATGTAGAGCGAGAGAGAGAGATGTGTATAGTAAAAGTCGTGGCATTTATTATTAATGAATTCCCCAGCTAAATAACATTTATTTTTCCAGCTTGCCAGCCACGAGCGAAAGTGGCTCCGTTAAGGGCGTGGCCGAAGTGGAATTAGTTAATAAATAAACGCGGTCAAGTTGATTTGTATGTTGCCATTAAGCGAGAATTAATTAGAAATTATTGCCAGGCGGGGGAGGAAAGTGCAAATTCGTGTTGGATGGCCAAGGTGTGGAAAGCAAGGGACAATGAGGAGGAGCAGGAGCCGGGACAAGGGCAAGGTGGGCCAAAGTAATTGACAATTTTTGCATTTCACTCGCGACACAGACACTCGAGTCAGCATCATTGTTTGGTGGCCTAATTGAATTACGTTGGCCCAGAAGAAGCTGGGCAATAATTAAAAGCGGTCTGCCAATAATCAATGGCCCGGCACTCAGCTGGAGGCAGGTACATATCCAGTATCCCAGTGCTGTACCCACTATCCTAGAAGGAGCAGCTACTTCGCCGCAACAGGCGGAGGACACGAACGGCTCGTAATAGAAATAAATTGGCGCCGCACGCAGTTCGCTGGCGACATTGCAGATATAGACACAAATAGCAGGGAGAGGTAGCGGCTTTGGCCATTCATTGTCTGGCTGTTCGACAGTCAAGTGGCACTTGAGCCAGTCTTTTGGCCGGGGAAGGAGTCGGGACAGAACAGGACAGGAGAGCGAAGCATCCCGTAGCCCTTGCGTGTAGCAGCTCATGAATTTCCAAGTGGCAGCCAGTTGCCAGGCAGCTGGTTAAAAGTAATGAAGCTCCAACAGCGAGTGTGTTGCTTTGTGTGAGTGTGTGCTGCCCGGCTCGGCTCCTTCGCATCCTTGCCACGGTCTGGATCTGTCTTTCTTGCATGCTCCTCCGTTTTGGGCGCACGTAATTAAATCTAACTTTATTAGCACATTTCGGGGGCTCGAAATGAAATGGAGGAACGAAGTCGAGCAACTTTGGTGCCAAGGTACTTAGCCATCACCTCACCATCCAACAATCCAGCTTTGCATGCAGGTAGTACACAGAGAAGAAAAAATGCTTTACAGTATGATTTATGTGTATTCATTATTTTATCCCCAAATAACTATATAAATATTTAAAGTTCAATATTTTAAAACGCAATTTTAATATTAAAAAGCTTCAGAGATTTCATAATAATGTCTTAAATTTGTTATTTTTAAGATTTTCAAAACATGTTTACTTAAATCTTTAATATACTCAATACTTTTAAGATCATTTAAAGTTTAAAAAATATATTTTTGTGGCTGAAACTAATAATGCCTTGAAACAATTGAAAAGCAATAGTTTTCAGTGTGAATTTTCTTTTAAGCACACATTGTAAAAGAAAGATTTAATGAAATCTAAATATTTAGGCTATTAAATACCACAAAATTATCAAGAAAATCATAACCATTTCTCTGTGTACCCAAGCAAGTCCTGGTAAGATTTAATTAGTTCTAGTCCTAAATAAACATAAGTCCTTGCTATATACATATACGAATACCCATGTCCCCATGTACATCTCGTTGTTGTTTCTTGTTGAATGCTGTTGCTATTTGATAACGTTATTGCAGTTGAGTTGTTGTTAAAGACCAACACTTTCAACACCACCACCACCACCAAGCAAGCCACCTGTAGCCACAAAAAAAAAAAAAAGAAACCACCAAAAAACCACCACCAAACCAATCCTATCTCACTCGTTCTTATTGTGATTTATTCGCTCATTTCTCTGTGTGTGTGTGTTAAAACCCTTCTAGAAAAAAAATCCTTATTAATGGAGAATTTGCAATTAATCTTTCACTATACTCTGATCACATTTCTCGTGCTCTTCCCATATATCTATATATACGAATTGCATAAATCAATGCGAAACCAATTACGAAATTAATCGGCAACGAACAAATACTCAATGTGAAATGCTTGAAACAATGCCAAGTGCAGGTGGCACGCCCAGTTTGAGGAGGGAGGCGGCCATCGATGGCGATGCAGATGGCCACGACAGCCATGTCGAAGGGGATAACGACAACGATACCAACGCTAACGATGATGATGACGAACGATGGCTGAAGCAGGCTCAGACTCAGGCTTATGCCGCTCACAATGACAGGCCGCAACAGACCAAAACAACACTTGCAATACGTCAGAACAGCAATAGCAACAGCAGCAACAGCAACGGCAATAGCCACAGCCACAACCAGAGCAACAGCAACAGCAAAAGCAAAAGCAACTCTGGTAATTGCAACAGCAAAACGGGAACGGGAACGGCAGCGAAATCTCAGGCAAACATTGCCCACAGATTAGCCCCGCGGGCCAGCTTCCCGGAGATCATGCAGCCCCGCCTATCGCTTAACGGGCTGCTCAATCCCTCGCTAATGCCCTCGCCCCGGCCACTATATCGGGACCATAGCTCCAGATCCATCAATCCGCTGACCGCCTACGAGCAGCAGATGGCCGAGCTGGATGGTAGCTTCTATGCCAGCAACGCGGGATATTTGGGTGCCGGCATGGGCGGCAGTGCTGGCGGTGGCACGACCTGCACGAATCTCACCGTGGGAGGTGGTTCCACTGGTATATCCGGTGCAGGTGCCACGTCTAGCGGTGGTGGTGGTGCTTCAACTGGTGGAGGCGGTGGCGGCCTATCCTCGCATACAGGTGGCAGCCATGGTGGTGGTGGTGGTGCCGCCATACACACAACCGAACTCTCAATCACACCCACAATGGCCGGCGACGAGCAGTTTATCGATCTGGGTAGCCTAAGGCGCTTCTCGATCGATCGCCAGAGCTTTCTCGGTAAGGCCGCGTCATCTCAGATCCTTGAAACCTACAGCAAGATGGCTAATACAAAATTTCTCTATTTTAAATCATTTTAAAGGATGCTTTATGGCGTCAAAAGAAATGATTTTCAAATTACGAGAAATTTTGTTTAGTTCTTGCTTTGTTCCTGGTAAAACTAGGTGGCATTTCGTATGGAAAACTTTAAATTTGAAATATATTTCAAGAGGAGAACAACAAATCTTTATAAAATATATAGAAATACCTACAAAATCGCCAAGTTTTGCTTAGAAAATTATAAATATTTCAGAGTTTTTATCAACCCAATTAAAATTCTCAATTGTTCAACTTAAAATTTCTCCCCCAAAATCCGACACTATTCTAGGTTTGCTTTAAAAATAAATTCTACCTTCCTGCACTTGAAATCCTTACTAATATTATTCCCAACGATTTACTATCCACAGATTTAGGACCAAAGTTTGGCATGACCCAGCCGAAATTCGGCCAGAGTGTCTCGCAACAAGGTTTCTTCACTTCTCACGACAGCCTGGCTACACCATGCGCCTCCAGGGCCTCCAACTCGCACATGGCCACCGTAAGCACTGCCTCCGAAATGGATCTTCTGCACAACAAGCAACGCAACAAATCGCGCGGACGCCTGAAAGCGGCTGCCGGCGGCGATCAGCCGCTGCTGGGCACCTGGAATCGCTCCACGGGACGCGGTTCGCAGGATAACACGCTGGCCGGCGGCGGAGCCACCAGCCTGGCCATGGGCGGCATCGGGCACAACCAATATGGCGGCAACTACTGCAACGGCACGGATCGGTGAGTGTCACAAACTTTGGGGAGTTCTGACTTTCAGGATAACA
This sequence comes from Drosophila anomelani, assembly GCA_035045905.1. Taxonomy (NCBI): domain Eukaryota; kingdom Metazoa; phylum Arthropoda; class Insecta; order Diptera; family Drosophilidae; genus Drosophila; species Drosophila anomelani. The sequence continues at coordinate 5,850,608 of JAWNOO010000032.1, read as the reverse complement.
TTCCTCTCCTTTTTTGGGTTTATTCCACAGCTATCCGCGCTCCCGATCGCAGCAGCAGGGTCACCACAATGCTGCCCAGCAGCCGCATCATCCCTACCAGCTGCAGCACTCGGCCTCCACGGTGTCGCATCACCCGCACGCTCATGGTCCGCCCTCGCAGGGCGGACCCGGTGGCCCGGGGCCACCTCATGGCGGCCATCCGCATCATCCGCATCATGGTGGCGCTGGCAGCGGTGGCAGCAGCGGAGGCGGACCGCATGGCGGTCAGCCGCATCATCAGAAACCACATCGCACCGCCTCGCAGCGGATACGGGCGGCGACGGCAGCGAGGAAGCTGCACTTTGTGTTCGATCCGGCGGGGCGGCTGTGCTACTACTGGTCCATGGTGGTGTCCATGGCCTTCCTGTACAACTTCTGGGTGATAATCTACCGCTTCGCCTTCCAGGAGATCAACCGGCGCACGATTGCGATCTGGTTTTGCCTGGACTACCTGTCCGACTTCCTGTATCTGATCGATATATTCTTCCACTTCCGTACCGGCTACCTGGAGGATGGGGTGCTGCAGACGGACGCCCTGAAGCTGCGCACCCACTACATGAACTCGACGATCTTCTACATCGACTGCCTGTGCCTGCTGCCGCTGGACTTTCTCTATCTGTCCATCGGCTTCAACTCGATCCTGCGCAGCTTCCGGCTGGTGAAGATCTATCGCTTCTGGGCCTTCATGGACCGGACCGAGCGGCACACCAACTACCCGAACCTGTTCCGGAGCACGGCCCTCATCCACTACCTGCTTGTGATATTCCATTGGAACGGCTGTCTCTACCACATCATCCACAAGAACAATGGCTTTGGGTCGCGCAACTGGGTCTATCACGACTCCGAGTCGGCCGACGTGGTCAAGCAGTATCTGCAGAGCTACTACTGGTGCACCCTCGCCCTGACCACCATTGGGGATCTGCCAAAGCCGCGCTCCAAGGGTGAATATGTGTTCGTCATTCTGCAGTTGCTCTTTGGCCTGATGCTCTTCGCTACGGTGCTGGGTCATGTGGCCAATATAGTGACGTCAGTGAGTGCAGCGCGCAAGGAGTTTCAAGGTGAGTGGCCCAGAAATAGGATGCAGATTGGGGTCAGGAATAGCATTAATTATGTTACATAATAAATAAGGTCCCCCCCCCCTCCAATACAGGACCCTCGGCTGCAGTTAGCACTTATCTCAAATTAATCACAACCATTGTTTAATATTTGCAAAGAAAACAATATAGAAAATCCTTCTGCAGGGGAAAAATGAAAACGAAAACGAAAACATTCAGGTCATGGTATATATATACTATATCCCACAGTACTTAGCCTGATTAATTAATGTTTTTGTTGCATGTAAACAAAGACAAGAAAGGAAGCTAACTTCGGCTCACCGAAGTTTGTATACCCTTGCAGAGTTTAAACAAAAAATTAAAAACGAAATTCTGAAATAATAATTTGTTGCCAAATCTCAAATTTGATGGCAATGGTTTGAAACACGGCTATGCTATGTTTTTTTTTTATTTTCCTGATTGTTCCTATGGAAGCTATAGGATATAGTCAGCCGATTTTCATGAAATTAAAATCAAAATTCAGAAATACAAAAATATGGCTAAATATCAAATTTGGTGAAAATATGTTGAAAACTGAAAAAGTTATGGTTATTTCTTTTATTTTCCTGATTGTTCCTGATTCGGAAATAATACTAAATGGGCAAATATCAAATTTGGTGAAAATTTGTTGAAAACTGACAAAGTTATAATTTTTTTTCGTAGATTTTTCCGATTGCTTCTATGGCAGCTATATGATATAGTCGTCCGATCCGGCCCGTTCCGACATATGTACGAGTGAGAGTATATAGAAGCCTAACTGCAAAGTTTCATTCAGATAGCTTTAAAACTGAGGGACTAGTTTGCGTAGAAACGGACAGACGGACATGGCTAGATCGACTCGGCTGTTGATCCTGATCAAGAATATATATACTTTATAGGGTCGGAGATGCCTCCTTCACTGCGTTGCAAACTTTTGACTAAAACTAATATACCCTGCAAGGGTATAAAAGTATGACAAATTTCATTGAAAATGCAGAGAATAAGCTTCTGATAGATGACACTGAAACATTGCTTTTTTGCCGGGATATTGGGCGCAGAAGCAAGGAGGAGCAGTATGAAAATGATTTGGAAAAATATATTTAATATAAAAGGAGGCCACAAGATGTATCCTTGGCATTCCTCTCTTCTTTGACTTTCCCCCTTTCAGATGAAAACCCCCTATAAAGGCAGATGAAAAAGTGAACTTCAACAATGGTCGGACTGAAGATATTTCTCTGTGGATTGTCATCAGAATTCCTGACCAGCAGCATTAACTTGTTGCGTATCCCGATTGTCCTGGCAACAAGGAAAACCCCGCAGCATATGAATGCGGGATTAGGGCAAAAAGGGAAACGTTACCACAACAATGGGCCAAAATATATCCTCGTCCTCGTCCTCGTCCTCGACTTCGTCCTTATTCCACCTAAGCTGCCTTGTTTGGCAGGGCGAATAGTAAGGACATAAGTCCAAGATTGTGCGGTTGAATGCCGTTCCTGCCCAGCTGGGTAAAAATTGTATGCAAAATATTGAAATCTGGCGGTGCCATGGCAATGATGACGATGTCCCACTGCCATTGCCAGTGTGCCAGTGCCACTAATGTCCATTGTGGCACACAAGGAGGGCTCGAAGTACCCGAAGGACTCGTGGCGCAATCTCTCTCTCGTAGGCTCAGTTGGGCGTGCGGCCATTAGCTAAATGAACTCGTTTACTCGGCCGAGCCATAAATAACTGGACGAAATGCAAGAGCAATCCAAGTCAGCTAAGTGGAAAATGCCAAGTGAAAGGCAAAGAAGGCCTAGGATCGCATGCACTGCGAGAAACTTCAGTTTTTTATAGAACAATTTACTTGAATTTCTAAAAAGTACAAACTGTAAGCTATATACAAGAGAAATTAATTGTTTAACAAAGGGAAATGTTGAATTTAACCCTTAATTTATAAACCATATAGAAAATACTTATCATAATCTTTAGGGTATCCCTTTCTTTTTTTTTGAGTGCCAAGCAGGAAGAGGAAGACGCATTAGTGGAAGCGGAAACGTGAATAAGAAGAAGCAGCAGCAGCGGCAGCATCATTTCTGGCTTTCATTAAGGGCAGCGTCAGCTAAAAAAAATATATGTATTAAAGCCACTCTCGGCGACAACGAGTCAAGGTGGTTCGCCTTCAGATGGATCCCTGCCTGGCCTTGCCTTTCGCTGGGGAGCAAACAAAGCACAATTGGACGCCAGTGGGCGAGTCCAAAGGGGGCGTGGCACCTTCGGATTTTTTCTTGTGGCCAGGAGGAGGCTCCTTAGGTCTTTAGTCCAGCTCTTGATGCTGCTGGGTGCTTCATCTAAGCCCCGCCTGCAGCTGCCTGCCGGTCAACTGGCAGCTGACTTGTTTACACAACACTTTGCATGTGTGTTTGGCTATGGCCATTGCACATGTGTCCATTGCCATGTCCATGTCCATGCAAGGAGGTAGGAGGAGCAGAAGCAGGAGCAGGAGTGCCATTGCCAGAGGAGAAAGAAGGGCGGCGTTGCGATGGCAAAGTCAGCAAGCAAAGCTCTGGCGGCTTAATGGATGAAACGTGCTGTTGAATTAATTTCTGGCTTTATGCTCTCAATTTTTTCTTTCCGTTTTTAATCCCAGGCTGCCTCTTGGTTTGCTTATTTTTTATTCTGCAGGCAAAGAAATACTTTAAAAATAGTGAAAACTATTTCCAATTGATTTCAACAATATTTCAAGACAAGCTTGTCTTTGACAAACATAATTCATCTATAAATCAAAACCAAATATAAATTTCTGCAATAAATTCAAGAATCTAACTCAGAATAAATCAGAACAAATTGCTATAAATCTGAAATGAAGTTTAATAAAAGTCATTGTCAGAGTTTAATTGCTTAAATTATGTTCGCTTCGCCTCTCGTTCATCAACTTGTGACATACATATTTCTTGCCAAAAATATGATATAAACACAAATGTCACAAGTTAAAGCAACATTTTTTCACTGTGTCCGTTTGTTGTGAAAATAATAACTATATATTTTTGCTGCGTGTAGTTGTGGTTGCATGTATTATTTTTTTTCTGCATATTTGCTGCTTGCAAATTTTCAATTTTTACTGACAGGCTAGCTTATAGGGGGCTAGACATGAAGTTCATAAAGTCACGCAGGCTTATGCGGCCATCGTGGTCCAAATCGACCTCCCTGCATATATCCCTGATATCTTCGTCAGACACGACCACGCCCATCATGACCATAAAGGCACGCACATCCTGATTGGTCACATAGCCATCACCGTCGCGATCGAAGAGTCCAAAGGTCTTGATTAGATTCTCCTCACTTTCCACAGACGCCATTCGGGGCGCCATCATTTGTATGAATTTGGGCAAAGTTAAATCCGCATTCCTATAGTCACCCACCGTATCAATGAGATCGTATAGCTCCGATTCCGTGTTCTCGTGACCCACGGAAATCAAAGCTAGACGCAGCTCTTGCGGGGTGATGCGACCACTGCCATCCAGATCGTACATTTTAAAGGCATCCTGCAGCTCGTCGAGTTGATCCTTGGTCAAGATAAATGACATCACAGGAAAAAAGAAAAAAACTGAACAAATAGAAACACCAAAAGTAATTCAGGAAAATTGAACACAAAAACTCAATGTAGTGTGTGTGATGTGTGTGTGTGATGTGAAAACACTGACTGACAATCAACTCAACTCAACTCAACCGAACTCAAACTCTGTTCTCGATGGCTAATAAAACACTTAGCCAGGCGATTCCAGTTGTTGTTGCTACCGCAAACTTTTCCGGAATAATAATGCATCATATATACAAAGGGGGGAAAGAAAATAAAAAAAAAAAAAATAAAAGAAAAGGGAGACTAAGAAGAAGCATGCAGCATTTTGGAGAACCATCCATCAATTTGTCAATTCAGCGCTTGCCTTTGAGTGGCCGGCGATGGGACAGGAATGATGATGATGATGGGGAGCGAGTAGTAGTGCTGACCATAAAAAATCAACCATCAGGCTTTTGGTTAAAAGCAAGAAATACAAATAGCAAATTGAATAGATGCACTCGCACACACACACTCGCTGACTGTGTGTCTACTTGAGATCCATTCAAATCCTTGCCTATTCTCAGGGAATCATCGATGGGGAACAGTTAGTCATCTGTGAATTTCAATCAATAGTTGGAAGAGGAACAAGTTATAGTTATACTTTAAGACTGGGAAGAAAGAGGCACTCTAATATAATAAAGAGAAATTTCTAGAGTGTTTATTTCCTATATACAACTCCCTTCTTCCATTGTTTTATACTTAAAATATAAAAATATAAGCCTTAACTGGGCTTAAAAATAACATTATATATCCACAGCACCATTAGAAGGGATAATTTTCTTAATTAAAACGCCTCTCTTCCCCGATGATGGCGCTCTTTATTTCAGAGCCTTAAGCCTCGGCCCCTAGAGAAAGCCACTGACTTGTCACGGATTTCTAGGCTTAGCAATAAGTTTTTCCGGCAGCCCATTTGATTCATTCAACTTTGAGGCCTACTCTTGTTGCTTTCCCTCGTTCATTCATTCATTCATTCCCCAGAAGACTTTGAGCCGGGATGATAAGCAAATGAAATGTTGTCGCCGTCCCACATGACGAATGATTAATGATTCGCATTTCTCCTGGGAGGGAGGAGGGTGGAGTAGGCCAGCCATGAGAGCCGCTCGTTCGTCTAAAGTTAAAACTTAACTTTAACTAATGCAGCAGCACTTTTTCACCCCGACGATGTCGCTACGAATAGCGCCAGTCACGGCTTACTTGGGATACTTGGGATACAGTTTGCAAAGTGACTGAGTCTTGGCCCTCTTCTACTTCTTCTGCTTCTTCTGCCACATTAGCCTACATCCTCCGTTGCTGGTGCTGCTGCTCTGCATCCTACATCCTACTCAGGAATCAGGATTCCGGATTCCCGCTCCTGCGGGGCTGCAACAACTTGTGCTTGTGTATTTGCTTAAGCCGAGGTCGCTTTCCTGTTTCCTTCCGCCGCTTTTCCACTTTTCCGCTGCTAAGGAGGCAGGCGGGGGGCATGAAAATTGATTTTGAAATAGTTGGTCTGCCTTTTTAAATTTGATTGACGTTATTACATTACATAACATCGCACACTAAGAGGAGCGGCGAAGCAGCTGGCTTAAGTTATTCATCCATTTAGCCCCACTTAGGGGCATGGAGGGGGGTGGCTGGGAAAGCAGGAAAAGCAGATTAGGGCGGTCGAGCGGGCGGGAGGCAACAACAAGTGGAAAACTGTCATTATATTTGAGTTATTGATGGTTCCTTTTTTTCAAAATCATTTTGCAACAACGTTGCCGCTACCTCTCTCACACGAACACACACACACACATTCCGGCACACGCTGACAGGCTTCTGGATTTTCCACCCCCCATCCCCTACCCTTCCCTTTTCCATCACATCACACACACGCACACACACACTGTTACATTCACGCTTAGTTAAACGCATGGCTGTGGCTTGTTAACGCCGACAAGCGCAAAAGTTTGCCATTCGCCAAATGCTTGCGATAATCGACAAGCTCACTCACACTCTCACTGTCACGCACGGGCACAGAGAAGAATTATTTAAAATGGTATAAGAGAAATCAGAAATTGCAGTGTACTTCAAATGAATTGAAACTGTCTCAAAAAGTATGCTATAAAAAATATTACGTATGAGTAGATAATATTACGTATACGTAATATTTTTTATAGCATACTTTTTAAAACTATTTCAATTCATTTCATTGTTGTAATAATAAATTTTAACGATTTTCAGCTCACATCGCGTATACGTAATATTAATAACACATAAAATAATATTACGTATACGCAATGTGAGCTGAAAATCTTTAATAATTATTATAACAATAATTCTAATTGATTACATCCATTTTGGGCTACATTTAAGGAGAGATAAATAAACCTTAAAGCTTTTAATAGACTCTTTGCAATTTTTAAAGTTAATTTCGAAACTATGAAAGTTTCTTTGACCTACTTTCTCTGGCACACATATACGTAATGTGATTTATTTATATATTTAGATTTATTTCATATATTTATAAAACAAAAAATTTTCGCTTAGTGTTACTTCTCACACACACTAACAGAAAACCAACCTGCACACACTTATCCAGGACATTCACAGTATGGAGGCTGTATATTGAATTTTCGCCTGTTTTTGGCTAAAGTCCAAACAGTATTTCAAAAACTGACATTTAAAATTATGTAAATTCTCAGCACCGCCCCGTCGCCCATCGTAAGCCAGGCCCCGCCCTGCCATTATGTAATTGTTATTGTAAATAGTTTTATGTAAATTTTCCCGCTGTCAGCAAAGCTGTCAACGGACCTTGATTGATGCATGTGGACAGTTTACATATGAATCATCGTCCGTGCTCGAGCGTGTGTATGTGTATGTGAGTGTAGTTTTTCAATTTTATTTCTCGGTTTATTTAGTTTTTAAATATTTATTGCATTGTGCTTGGCGGGGGGTGGGGTTACGTGGTGTTCGAGTTTCTCTGTTCGACGGTGAAATGCTCTTAGTCTTCATTTACAATTAACGTCCGTTTGGCTCGCTGGCGGGACTTGGCTTTTGGCCTTGCAATTAAAACAATTTACGCGCTCAATTTAAGCCAGCGCAAGCAAACACAAACACAAATACCAACACGACGGGCAGGAAGCATGGAACACCGCCATGGATCCAAAGGAGAGATGCAGCTCAGCCTGGCTGAGGAGAAGATTTGTAGTGCCTTGGCCAAGCGTTTTCATTTTCGTTTTCGTTTTCAACTTGCTAAATGCATAATGGCCAAAGTGTTGCTGTTTGCCCTTGCTTTTGGCTTTTGTTTTTGTTGTTGTTTTTTGCCTGGCCACCACCACAATGCTGACACTAAAAATAGCAACGAGGCGAAGTGACGAAAGGCAAACGAACTGAGTCAAGAACGCGCGTTGAGCATTCGACATTGGCCCAGGACATGGAGCCGGCCATATCCATTCAACACACTGAGGGAAAATAATTTTTTATGTTCTGCTGTAATTTATACGCGCACCTAAGGAATGTTTCCTGAGTCCTGGATACCTTTTAGAATACAAATTAATTAGCTTGAAGAGATTTTTGTTTTGTTTGCAAAATGAACTCTTGACTCTATAACCCCAACTTGTTAGTTGCCTTAATTCCAAAGTATTTCCTTATATATATAAATCTCAACTAATTAATACAGGGAATTATAATAAAAATGATTTTTAAAACACCAAATAATGTCCATATTTTGCCAGTGCTAATCCCATTAAAAATTCCTGAAGCTACAAGATGTATCCTTTTCAAAAAGCGGGACATCCCACGAATTCCAGTGGCCAGGGGCTGTCAAAGGACTTTCGCAGACCTTTCTAGGGTATCGCTTTCTTCGATTTACCCAGCCTCTTCCCTTTCTCTCTCTGTGTGTCTCTTGGACCGTGCCTCTTTTTCCTTTTTTTTTCAGAACGTCCTTTTTCGAAAAGGAAGGGAAAGGAAAAGGGGATGCAGCGACGTCCATTATCCACTTTAAGTTGCCCGCCCTTGCTGCGTGTGTGTGCCAGGGCTGGGGGGGCGGTCTATATAAGTGTGTGTGTGTGTGTGTGTTTTCAGCTTGGTTTGTGTTTGTTGTTCGTTTCGCTGTTTGCTTTTGCTTGCCACAGCCATGTCCTGTGTTTGTGTGAGTTTATGTTTGCTTCTGGTTATGCCCCACAGCTGTAACCGTGTGTGTAGTATGTGTGTGAGTGTATATATATATATGTATATGTATATGCGGATTCCAATCAATATCGTAGACGCAGTCGCCGCTGGTGGCCGCTTTTGCCCATTAAGCTGCATGTACACCAACTTACTGTCGTATTTTTAGAACATGCCCGCTGTTGTTCTTGTGCCCCTTGCCACTTTTTTCTGCAGCTTTAGCTGTTGTTGTTATCGTTGTTACGGCATGTAGCTGCTCTTTAAGGGCAAAGTATTCCATTATCCTTGAATGGCGAATTTCCCAAGGATTTCAACAGCATCAGCAGCCAGTCAAGTCCTTCTCCTGATGCAGCTGGCATGCGCATTGTTATTGCAAACTGCGAGAGGTGCTCGCCGCATTTATTTTTAGTTACCGCCTGAATAAATCCATCCCCAGCATTTCATTCTGGCAACATCCGCCTCCTTGCAACCTCTGGCATCCTGGCACTTGGTGGCCATTGTTTATTGTTGCTTCGCCCCAAACAGAAAACATTCAGATTCAGATTCGCATTTCGGTTTGCAATCCGGAATCATCAGCAGCTGTAGAAGCACCAGCGGTAAATGCATAATTAAGGTGCAAAAATCTGGGGCAGAAACCTTTTTGGCATTAAATTGAAATTGCATGGACATGACCAGGGTATACATATATCTTTGCTTATAAACCAAAGCTATTAGAAAATATATTAACATAAAATAGAAATAGAAACGGAAACTAAACATGAATTATAAACTATTCAAATGCTCGCATTTAAATAATTTTATAATTATTAAAACAATTTCCTGAATTCATAGTTGAAATATCCTAAATAATATATTATTTGGTTATCAAACTCATCCAGAATCCATAATATATTTATTCTATATGTGCGAAAACACCCACCAGCTATTATTTCCCCCCTCAAAAAAATAAAACATAAATCCTGATAAAGTTCATATTAATGTTCAATAAACTCTTTTGAATCCCTGATATTCTTCCCCCTACATTTTAGAAAAAATCCAAATGGAATGGCAGGTGGAAAAGCCCCCGCAGACCATTAGGACTCGTTCGCTTCGAGCTGTGGCAAGACATCCTTCCCTGCACTCGGGGTGATAATCGCAGACAATTCCTTTCGATTCCTGTGCACATTCAGCAAATGCCACCAGCCGGCAGAGAGCTTTGCAACTCCCATTTGGGGGCCATTGTTCTGGGACCCTGACTCCTCCAGTCTCGTTTCCTGTCTCCAGTCCTGTCCCCACGGAGCCCAACTTCCGTCTTTGGCATAACACATCAGCTTGACTCTTAAGTGGTTTCTAGTTAGTTTGCAATTTTCACTTGCCCCACACACACACACACACACAAAGAGTACAGCCATCCTGCCCTCCTTTTTTCATATTTCTGGCATGGATTTGTGTGTGTGTGGCGTTTTTATGAAAAGGACTCTGGGTGTGCAGGAGTCGCGCAGGAAGAGCAAGTTTTTGTCACGCATATTTACTGTTTGTATGCGATCCCCTCCTTAGCTGGGGTGAATCTTGGTGCTGCTGCAGTTTGTTGCCAGACAATGGCCTGAACTTTTGCACCCAGATTTCTTTCAAATGCAGAAACATACACACACACGTGCCCGACTACTGTCTGCGGTTGATCCTTTGGCGGCAATTGTCCTCGGCTGTCAGTGTGTGCGAGTGTGTGTTGTGAGAGACAAAAGTCAAGTCAGAAAATGGTAAATATAATTATTGGGAAGCGGCAGCGCTTAGTTTGAGGTGACACACACAGACAGACACACCGAGGAAGGGCCCCAAGGACCTTCTTTTCGTACCGAAAAACCGCCACGAAAATTGCAACAGAAGCAGATCAAAGTTCGCCCGGGGGCAACTGTAGGCGAAGCAGAGCATAAAATGAAAAATAAATAAGAAATAAGCAGAATGCGAAGCCAAATGCACTTTTTTCCTCCTCAACATCATCATCATTATCATCATCATCAGCATCGCAGTCGTCGTTGCCTCCTTTTTGGCCAAGTGACTTGGGGGCAAAAAATGGCAAATTAAATTTTGCTCACAAAATGCAACCAAATGGAAGAAGGAGAGCGAGCGAGCGAAACGAAACGGAGAGCAAACGTAGGAAACAGGATAAGCTCCTCCGTTCAGCCGCAGAGCAAGCAAAGGAATTAAAGCTTCAGTAATTTCTTAAAACACCAAAAACCAAGATGAGACACAGACAGTGGAAGCATGGCAGCCGGCGTAGTCTATCGAAGGCAACCGCAATTACTGGGTCCCAAACACAACCGAACACAGAACGCCGCAGACTCACTTTCCTATTTGTTTATTTTTACCATCGCTGCGCTGCCATGGAATATGCAATTAATATTTAGATTGATTTTCAATTGTAACAAAAACCCGCAAAGGACGTGCCGAGCTAAAATGGTTGGCAAAATTCAATGGACGTGCGGGTGGGAGCGAGCGAGTGTCGAATGCATTCAAGCCGCAATAAAAATCGCTGTAATTTTGCATGGCTCACTCGTAGTATCATTGAAAATGTTGGATAGAAACTAGAGCAGGAGGTGTATGTGTCTGTGCTGTGCTGTGCCATTTCTATCGTTATCCATATCCGATACTTATGTGTAATGGCTGCCAAGAGGCAGACACGGCCATTCAATAATCTTTCACTTTACCGGGGATTCTCTGGGGCAGGAAAAAAAGGCAACTGAAATAAGAGAAGGGAATATAGAGAGAGAGATTGTAAAGCTTAATTCCTGATTGCATTTAATTTAAATTAAGTTACGTCTTACTAGCCGACTCAAAATACTACAGAAATATTAATGAAATTATATTTAAAGGCTCTACAAAAAATATTCCATTATTTCCCGGTCTCGCATTCCCTTGGCTGCTATCTTATTAGACAAGCAAACTGAAATTTGAGTTGAACAACAAAGGACATTTGACAATTGAGAGATGACAAATGACCAACTGGGAAAAACTAGAGCTCGGAGAGCAGGGAGGAGCTGCAGGGCACTCGGGGAGCTGCGAGAAGCCTCAGAGAGCTCGGACAGCTGCGAGGAGTTTTAGGGAGCTTGTGAATCGGGGGAGCTGGCGATTGATTGCATTATAGATGATGTCCCTCCTGGCCACAACCTACGCCCACGCCCTTCTATCCCTCTGGACTTTTAGTCCCGGTAACTGGGTATTTATTTGTATTCAATCTGTTTGCCTGTTTGTCAGTTGGTTTTCAAATGTTTGCACGAGCAAACACAAAAGACGCAGCAGCAGCACTCAGTTCGATTCAGTCGAGTTGAGTTGCGTTGCGTTGAGTTGAGTTCTACCTGTTTCAGCATCAGCAGCAGCAGCAGCAGCCATCACTCCACATTTTCATTCATTCCCCGCCGGCAACCGCCGACGACAAATTGTGTCAATATTTGTTACCACTGACGAGCCAAGAGATTTAATTTCCTCTTATCGAACTGGGATGACTCGCATCCACCGTGTGGGGTGGCGGCGAGTGCAGTGGGTGTGGGTGTGGATGGGGATGTGGATGCGTACCCTAACATGGAAACAAAGGCCAGTTGTCATCAATATTGCTCAAACAGAATCAAGTATCCTGTCCTGTTCTGTCTTACTCCTGTCCCCGGTCACACGGAATGCTTCACATTCCACAGATATGGCCAATCGAGCGAGCAAGCGGCAAGCATCGCTCATTGTTCAGCTGCAGCAACTGCAGCGTACTGGCTGGCTGGCTGGTTGGCTGGACTTTACTAAGCCACCGATAGTTGTGGTCAGTTTCCTTTCGGCGATGCTGGCTTTGTGCCTGCTCATCCGGCACAACAGGGATAGTTAATTGCTGGCTAAACAGAAGCCCCGCCCGGGGTGGGTATCAGTAATCAATATCAAGCATACGCCAGGTGTGCCGGCCAGAGCTTAAGTCCCGCAGTATTCTGTCGGACAGCTAAAAGCCCCATATTACAAATTTATGCAGACCATCTTGATTGACCGATTAGGGGGTAAAGCCCAAAGACGGTGGGAAAAATTTAATAAAAAAGCAGATGTGTGCGATATTCTATTGCAATTAAATAAAAAATAAAGACTAGCTTGGAAACATTTGATAATTAGCAGAAAACTAAAGTTTATATGCAACCAGAAATAAATAGAATAAATTTAAACAATATTTAGAAAGATAAGCTATATCAATTGTACTCAAAATTCAATTTCAAACCGTTTTCTAAAACAAATTTCTTTAAAAGAAAAGTCTAAGAAAATAAAGGTTTACATTTCCTTTAGACCTATAATTTATTAAAGTTTATCTGAAACATCGAAACAACACAAATTTGCTGGCAATTATTTAACCTGTACACCCCATTGTACAAAAACCCCTAATTTCCACGCACTTTGTATGCCAGTCGCGTATCCATTTCCAGGAAAATCCTCAGCAAATACAAATAAAACATTTTCCTTTCTCTCTCCCCTCTCTTTTCTCTCCTCTGCTCTGTGGTTCTATGTTTTTTTTTTTTTTTTGGGAACTTTAGCCAAGCTGGATGGCGTGAAGACGTACATGCGGATGCGACGTGTGCCGAATCATCTGCAGGTGAAGGTCATCAAATGGTTCGATTACCTGTGGCTCACGCAAAAATGCTCGGACGAGGAGCGCGCCGTGTCCTGTCTTCCTGATAAATTAAAGGTAAGTACGCTGCCGGAACACGATTTGTCCATTATCTCGGAAGGAGAAATCTATACCAATTCCTATGCCGATGACGATGATACTGATTTCGATTCCCCTTCGGCAGGCTGAAATAGCAATTAACGTCCATTTAGATACACTTAAGCGGGTGGAGATTTTCCAAAACACCGAGGCCGGCTTCCTATGCGAACTGGTCCTACGCCTGAGGCCGGTGCTCTTCTCGCCCGGCGACTACATCTGCCGAAAGGGTGAGTATAAAGCCCAGCTCCTTAGTACGAACCAAATGGCATTTTTCCATTCGAAATTTCCGCACTCCCCCCGGCAGGTGAGGTGGGCAAGGAGATGTACATTGTGAATCGAGGACGATTGCAGGTGGTGGCCGACAATGGAAAAACGGTGATGGCCTCACTGAAGGCCGGTTCCTATTTTGGCGAGATTAGTATACTCAATATGGGCACCGCAGGTAAAGAACTTGGTAAATATCCCGTTTTAGTGCGACAGGCGGAACAATAACGATAACGTAACTACTACAACAACCTTCCCCCAGAATATCAAATTAAAAAAAACCCAACAAACGAAAATGAATGAATTTATTAATCAACAGACGACACACCCTATTATATATCACACAAAAATCTAGAAAGCATACAACGTATCTCTCTCTCTTTCTGTGTCTCTATCTGTGGAATGTGTAATTGTCTAAAATAAGTGTTAAATGGAAAGTTCAAACAGAACCCGCTCCACCGAAGCTATAGTTTAGAGACCCTTCAGCACATGTAAAACCCGCCAGCACCCACCCACAGAGCACTCGAATCAATATTTATAGAATTTACATTTTAATTTATAAATATCTGTCATATGGAAAATACAATTTTCGTTTTTTCTTTGTCATTTTTAATTGTTCATCTATATATAGAGTTTTTTTTACCGCCCTAAGAGTGTGCAACGAATTTTTTATTGCACTTGGCACCCGGCCCTCTCGCGCGGCTGAAAAATTAATGAATGTCAAATGCAATTATAGCACCTGCATGCACTCGCACGGGTCTCTCGGACTCACTCCCCCCTTGATTTTATTATTGTTCCCGACATTTTTATTGCAGGGATACTATAAAAATGCGCGAAATAATTGTGGTTGGCATAAAAAAAGGATCAGTAAAAAAACGTAGTAAACGCCGCTTTAAATTCATTTAATAGTTGCTTGGCCCAGCCAACCGTGAAGTTGATTCGGGAATGGGACTGATATTTCGACCCTGCCGCGGTCATAATTAACCAGGGAATGTGTGTGTTTGTGTTTGGGCTCCAACTGCATGCGAGATACATATTTGTGTATCTGTGAGTTGCATACTCCAAGGCGTCAACACAAACACCGTGAGCATCGGGAACCATGAACCGTGAGCGGCAGCTAATTGAGTTTACCGAAAGGCAGGAGTTGTTCCCAACTCAATTTGCAGACAAAAGTTAAGGTGGCCCGAAAGTTTTGCGCCTCGAAGGCTGGGAGGCCCTAAGTACGACACACAAACACACACCCACACTGACAGCGAAATCGAATTGTTTAAAGTGCCTTTGTGTTTCTGCATGATTTAAAAGCATTATTCTGGTCCTGGTGCCATTCGTGTTCGATCAACGGTGAGAATTGCCTAGAGGAATTTTCGCACTGAAATGCAATTTCTTACGCTAGTTAGACGCTCCACCTTTCCCTCTCTCTCTCTCTCTCTATCTGAATCTGTCTCTATATTTTAATCTGTCTCTCTCTATCTATATATATACATATATATTTGTCTCTGAGTCGATGTTGTTGTTGTATTGCTTTGCCTGGACGTAATTTAAACGTTTCTCTACACGTAATTGTATTGAGAGTTGTGTAATTAACATTAAGTATACGACCCATTGACACAAGCCACAGACACACATCCACCAGCAAGCGATTCTTCATGTTAAAAGAGAGCTAAGGTAATTGCATGACACGCACAAGGATATTACATAAATATATTAAAGGAGTAAAGTTAAATGAGATTTATTATTGGATGAGAATATTTGAGGAGTAGAGAAAATATTAAATATTTAATAGAGTTGAAAGTTTAATTTTATAAATGATTTAGTTATAGAAAAATTCTAAAATTCACATTTATTTAAAGAAGAGTTCTAAAATTCCAAAGGACTACTATTTAAATAAAATCATTTACTAACAGAAAGTAAAACCAATCAAATAAATCACAAAAATTGCTAGAGAAATTCATAAAAATATCTCTAAAAAAAATCCTGTTATGCTAAATATTAGCTTTCTCTATTAAAAATATGTTTGAGAAATTATTTCCATGTAAAACCTATGTACATTTTTGTAACATTGATTTCAATCAAAACATGTCTGCTGTTGAACCAATTTAATATTTACTCGCCGAGAGATAAAATACAGCTCTGGGGTCCCGTCTATTTTCTGCCTCGACCTTTCTATCCATATTGTGTGGCATGCAATTTTAATGTCTTTGTGCGGCCAAGTCAACAAGAAGAATCGACAGACACACACTGAGACACACACACACACACACAGCGACTCGAAGAACACAGCGACTCAAGCCGGGAAATGCTTTTTTGCAAGACCATTAAACTTTTCTCTTTGCGTTGGCAAACATTTGCTTTGGCAACTTTCACGATGCGAAACAAAAACAGGCAACCGACGCACAGCCAGCGTTCGCTCGGTGGGATATAGCGACCTCTTCGTCCTGAGCAAGAAGGACATGTGGGACGTGCTGAAGGAGTATCCGGCGGCGCGTGTTCGTCTGGAGTCGATAGCCGTCAAGCGATTGGAGAAGTACAAGAAGGCACCGCTGGAGAAAGGTAAAGGCACTTGTCTTATTTGCTTCCCTGCCCGGTGTCCTGTTCCTCTGCCTCAAGCCTCCTTTCCCCTCCCCACAACAACCACACAATATAATCCCATTCCAATAACGAATCCTCGAGTTCCGTCCCCGCCCCTTCCCCCACCACCAAAAAACAAACACCACTCGAAATTCAAAGATACGAATACGAATACGATTGCCCCAGAATAACACGATTCGATTGTTTTCGCCTTCCGTTCCGTCTTTCCGTCTCTCCTTCTCTGCCTTTTGGTCGTTTATCGATTTCATTTGCGTCCGCTTCCGGTTGTGAACGATTTTGATTTAAAAACACAGTCAAATACTTTAATGTAGTTGCCATGGGTCGCTGCCAGTCGACGCCGGGCCTAGTCGAGAGCTGTGGCCGCACATCGCTCGAGGAGATGTGGTTGCCACCGGCGACGATGCACCACCACCAGCAGTTACAGCAGCATCAACAGCAGCTCCAGCAGCAGCAGCAACTCCAGCAGCAGCATCAGGCGGCCCAGCAGCAGCAGCAGCATCTGCCACATCGGCAAGAGTCCACGCAACAATCCTCTCAGTCGCATGGTTACAGGTGAGTTTCTCCTTCGACCACGTTTGAATTGTGGTTTCGGAACAACAGCACTTCAGAAGGAATGTGTTTAACCGGGTGTGAGTTTCAGGTGGGTTTTTATGGGTGCTCGATAGGCAAGGGAGTTTGTTCCTTTATTAAAGTGCTATTTTTTCAATCCCCTGTTGTAACTCCTAAATAATGTTATATCCTTAAAGCCCCCGCAGCTATGCCGACCGCCTGGCTAGGGCCACTGACTCCCCGAGATCGGTTAGTCCCAGTGCCCATGGCTCTGAGGAGAGACCCCGAAGCAGAGCCACCTCGCACCACTCAATAAGACCGCAATCGCAGCCGAGTCACACGGGTAAGCACAGCTCAAAAATAGAGATTAAATCTGATGGCAGACTACAGCATAAGCTATGAATTTGTAACTTCCGTCCCCTGTTCAGGTCACATCTGCGACTCCAGTTTACAGCTGGAGTGCTATGGAGCGGGCGTGGGTGGCGCCGGTGGCGGAACCACGCCACTATTGGGCTCCCACGAAGCTCTCGAGGATGAGATCAAGCGGCTGAGGGAACGCCTGCATACAGTGGAATCGGAGAATCAGGCTCTGAATACAAAACTGTCGCAGCAACAATGGGATCTGGAGAATCGACTGGCCGAGATCGAGATGCAGATCTGCGGCGTGTCATCCACATCGAGCGTGGATCCCGAGAACGAGACCGAGGAGCTGGAAAGGAACAGAGAGAGTATCATATAACACGGGAGCGTGCTGCCCCATCAGGCGATCGGTATGGTGTACATATCATGTTCCTCATGACTCCACGATCATCATCGATCATCTGACAACTATTGACTGCATCCGAAGAAAGGCTGGCGAGGATTATCATCATCAGCGGGCGTCATCATTAAACCGCATCATATCGCATCTAAACTCTCGCCCCCTCAATATCTCCACCTCTCTATCTGTCTGTTGTGTTTCTCTCCCTTTTTGTTATGTGTGTGTGTGTGTGTTACACTCTCTTTTTGTCTGTGTGTGTGTGTTGTGCATGCATCCTAACGAATGCCTTACTAACAAATAAAAACCATGACCATGACCAGGAGCAGCAGCAGCTATACAGCGGCAGGAGGAACTGGCTGGGGACCGGGAGATACCGATGCAGGATCAGAGGCGACCACTCGAATCCGAGACGGGAACTCAGACCTGTGCCAAGTACTGCTCGCTCTAGGGCACAGGCACGAGGAGAGAGATAGAGAGGGGTGGATGCAGAGAGGTGATGGCCAGATATATACCCCCAAGATGTGCAATTAATATCTCTTATGATCAAGCGACACCAAAAGAAAATATCCAAAATAAAAACGGTGGCACTGCCAATGGAAAATTTGTTAAAAAGCGCGCCAAGCCCATGTGTAAATATATATAGAACAAATGGAAACCCACTCAGATCAAAAGAATATAGTAATTGTTGGGCGGCGCCAGAGATCGGAAGAGCTTTAATAGACATTCCGAGAGAGAACTTTTCCAAAACAAAAAAAAAAACAAAAAAAACCCTAACAAAACTTGTAACCCTTAACACACCACTAACACTTTTTCCATACTAAAAATCAGAAATAGATTCGAGATTTATATAGGAAACATCATTAGGCCTAGACGCTCTTCGCTACTTTTTAAAAATGGTTACTCAACCAGAACACGAAACGGGTACTCGAGATCCCATTGTAAATAATTTCGCTCTAGAAACACTCCAATTAGCATAACCCAAGTCTAAAGATCATCCGAAGAAATAACTAAAAAAATTACTTTAACTCATGAGTGTAACAAATGAATACATATATATTATATATCTATTGTAATATTTGCTAATTGTAATTCGAAAACATGAAAATTTACTAGATGTGTATATGGGAAACGATTTACTTTAAAACTGAAAATAATGCATAAACAATTTATGGACAACTAAGTGAATATTTGCAAAATATTTGTACTATTGGAAAAGAACTGCCAGAGCATACACCACACACTCCAAAAAATAAAACAAAAACTATATTAATAATTACAAGAAAGAAAGGAAACTCGATGGATAAAGCTATAAATATTAAACTATTATTAAAAACCCAATATAAATGAGTAGATCAGTCAAAAGGAAACCACTTTTAATGCAATATTATATTGTACTAATGTCGTATATGGTCGTATATCTAAATTATATATACACATACGTATATGATATGGTAAAAGTTTAAAGGTCTAAATGTATTTAACTTTAGTTAGTTGCCCAAAAATGAAAGAAAACCAATGCTGAAGATTGTAGTTGAAAAAGAAAAACACAGATTAGTTAAGGCCAGAGAGGGTTCTGTAGCAGAACACAGAACGCAGTTCAAGAATCCCCATAATATGGGGCAGCTGCGACGAGGAGAATGAATTAGTTTAGCCTGTAACTCTAGTTATACCTAGTTATACCATTAGATGTGTACCAGAGAAGACCAAAAAAAACCAAAAACCAGAGATCGAATCGCGATCGTTTATGAAAATTGTTCAGTGTCAACTCCAAGGAAAAAAACAAAAGATAAACATTTAAAAAACCAGAAGCTGGGTTGATAAGAAAATCTAATAATTATATAGCTAAATCGAATAAGATTCTTAACTTTACAGAATGAGAGAGCACGGATACGTTTGAGTATCTGCCGGAGGAAAAACGGAAACTTGAAACTGGAACGAAACTCATTTCATGCCAACAAAAATAAAAACGAAAAGGCCAAAAACTTGTACTCAAATTTCGTTAGGATTCTCCTTAGATTTTTCGTCAACAAGATATATACTTAATTTTCAATTTTCTAGTGAGCAAAACAAGAAGGAAATTCCTCTTCTTTTTCCATATTTTTCAACCTAATTACTTTTCGGAATATCATATAAAGGATTAATTAACAAATTAATTAATAATTACAATAAACATCAAAATGGGGTTTCATCTAAGACAAAGGCTTATACCAGGGGCAAGAGGAGAGCGTTAAATGGAAGCTAACGCCGCAACTTGCCGGGATTTATCGCGGAGTTTTTCGGTTCTTTAGTTAGCCAAAAGTTAAAGTTGAATATAAATAAATAAATTAAATTAAATTAAATTTGTATGGCTTATTAGCACGCTTACCGGCCACAGCAGGACTCTCTGTCGTTTGTTAGATTCATTATTCCCTCTGATTTCTCCGAATGTTTTCCGTTAGAGCGCATGTGTATAGACATATATATATCTATTTGTTATATTGAACGTATAATACAAGGAACTACATCGATTCGGTTGTGTTGTTGATGTTGATGATGTGAAGATGATGGCGAGTTTGAATGGCTTATATAATGATAGGTTTTTACATTATTTTATGCATTGCAATCTATATGAAAGAAAAGAAAAAGAAAACAAGAACATTTATAGCTTTATTTTTACTATAAATTAATTAATTTATAAGAACTACAAAAGATGGTAAATTAATTCAGCATTTATAGCTAACTCAGAAAATGAGGCAGAGTTCTCGCAAAAGAGATCATCCCCATTCGAGGAGATAGAAGGCATTTTTTAATCAGATCAGATCAGAAAAGGACCCCGATTTGCAGCAGGTAAATCGAGCTTATCGTGCGAGAGTTTCAAAGCCGTTTACATTGCTGAACAACTCTGTAATCTTGAACAAAAATAAAAACTAAAAAAGGGTAAAGAACAAATGAAAAATTATAAAATAAAGCCACAGAACAAGAAAAGCGCAGAAAGAAAAACTGCAATACAAATAAAATCAAAAAAACAAAACAAGAAATTCTTAATACATGAAAATCGTGCGTTTCGTTTATGCCTCTGGGTAGGGGTTTGGTTTTTGTTTTTGGGGGGGACAGCAGGGGGAAATCCAACGACTCATCCATCGACCGATCCATCGATCCGACCGAATGCAACCTGCATGTCGTAATCAATGAGATCTGAGAAAGAGCCGCAAAATTGTTCAATTACAAAAGGCACAGCCAAAACCACACACTCATCGCATTGCCGACGCCTGCAATTAACGAGCTGGTTGAGTAGTCGAGTCCATTAGGCCAACACTTGAGTCTCGAGCGGATCGAGTCGCGTCCCCAGAACGTTACCAACTAACCAACTAACTTTGGTAAGCGGAAACCGAGCAACGTGAGCGAATTGAGAGCCCAAAACAAAGACGGCCAAACAAAACAAGCCGAGATCGCAACAATGACGTCGCTCCGAGTTCCAGTGGAAGTGCCACGGCGAGAGCTTTTGGCCCAGACGGATCCCCGGAGCTACTACCTCTACCAGTCGTTGTGAGCAACTCGTGCGCGCTGGGCGTGTTTTTCTTACCTTAAAACTATTTCCCTCTTAACCCCGAAAGCGAATCGAAGAAGTGTAAGCAACAAGTGCCAAAAAAAAAAGGGAAACAAAACAAAACTCCGGCTCCTCTTGTACCTACTAGCTTGTGCTGTGCTGTGCTGTGTGTGCTGCGCCCCTCCGACTTTTTAATAATAAACTTCTGATGCCCGTCGTCAAACGCTAACGTTAACTACATATTTTTTATGGATCTTCATGTGCCTGGCCCGCTGTTCGCTTTGTGTTTAATTTCGACTCTATTTTGCTGTCTTTTCCTTCTTTGACTTTGCGTGTTGCGAGCGTTGTTCTAATTTTTTAGCTGCTGCTTAAATTAGAGGGGCTAAACATACTTATATATCTATCAGTATATATTTCCTACCAGAATTTGTGCTAAACACGTGAACGGCTCTGGCTGCGGGGCTCGCCGTGTGAAAAGCATAAATACCAAAAGTCGCAGTTATAAGATATTCAGATTCAGATATCTGGCCTAGCCCATTGCATAATAGGCGAATGCGAGGGGAAGCGAAAACACACAAGCAAAACCGAAAGCGAATCTGAATCTTGAGTCTGAGTCTCTCGGGCTGAATCTTAATCTGGTTTTTCCGTTGGCCGTTCGATTGGTTTTCGTTTGCTGGGCTAACAAACAAATAAAACCTTTTTTCCACTGTAATTGCGGCGGCTTTTTAGGCGAAATAAACGAGGTAAAGTAATGGGCAAAAATTAAAAAACAATAGAACGCGCACTCACTCGCGCCAAGAAGGTTTGGCTTGGCTGCGCTTTGGCGACGCCTAACGGCATTAATCAAGAGACTGAAGGCAGCAGAGCCTCGTGCAATCAAAAGACTTAAGACACAAACTTGGCAGCGCCCCCTAAAATGTACCGAAGTACGGTTTGTCGGTATGTCTGCAAGTATATGTATGTATGAGCATGTGCCGCCTGGAGTGTTTTTCTATTTATGACAAACAGCTATAAAAATGTTGCCAAAAATAAACGCTTGTTCGCCATAGAAGCATGCGCTAATGAGCCATCCATTTAGCTTTGAGGCGTGGCAAGTGTTACAATCGCATTTGGCCAACAGGAAATAGAATATGTAATATAACAAACAACAACTAATGGCCAATGTCTGCCACATGTCTAGTAGTGAAGTTCAAGACCCCTATTTAGGCTTAAATGATCTAACACTAAAAATAGCGAAAAATAGCGGTAGTAATTAGACAATTAAATACATTAAATGGAAGTTTTTCAAAGGAAATCTTTTTTCTCTCATAAAGTTTAATATATTTGTTAGTTAGTTAACACCAATAAATATTTAAAATTAAACTCTATAAAGGGAATCATCATAAACTCGTTAGGTAATCCGCTCCAAATTGATATATAAAACTCTCCATTCATTTTTCAAAAAAGATCCAAGTCTCATGAACATCCCGACGTTTTATAGTAAATTCCTTAACCCATCCATCAAACATAATAATGGGCTTCACCTCCACACTCCAGTTAGTCTCATATATACATATTTCAAAGTTAATGACGTTGTCATAGAACATTTAACCAAATATATATTCCCACAGATTTGGAGCTTAGCTCAAAACAGAGTTGTAGCTTCTCACTTGAGAATCATTGAGAAATCAATGGCCATTTGGTGGTGCTCGGTTTTGGAACAAATCAAACTTGAAATCTCACCCACGTCTAGAACGAGGCGTTGAACCACCACGCCATGTGGGTGGCAGCCCGATGACGACGACGACAACGACTCTGACTCTGAGATTTCGCTGATCGTGTGGGTTGGCAAGCAAGGCAAAAAGCAAATAATATTCGTATATATTCGGACAGCAAACAAATCGAAAAGTGTAAAAAATGCCAGACACCTACGTGCACATCGCATTCTGTGTTATAGATACACCAATATACATATATATAAGCACAGATATCCAGTACGATTTTCGGGAATTACGTAATGCCCTAAACTAGGTGTGTTCGCTGCTGCCCTCTTCTACCAATTTTAGTCACGACTCCCGGACTCGACAACACTTTCGATGTTTGCTCTGCGCCGCTGACCAACTTAGCAAACTGGCCTGCAAATTGGTCAGTGCGTCAGAGACATTCCCCCGTTCGCCATTACCTTGCCCATTTCCATTCCCATGACCTTGCCTCGAGCGGAATATATAGAACACGGCGAGGAGTGGAGCTCATTTCACTCCAGCGGCGAGTGATGGCGAGTGCAACTAATTAGGTTCATTGCCAATGTCAAGTGTCAGTGGATGACATCAGTCGCGGGATCACTCATAAGTTGGAGGAGCAATTCATTTATTTCCACTGTTTTTTGCTGTCCCCTTGCCATTTAATTTATGCAATCCAAGCAACGCAGTTTTGTCACTGGAAAAATACATTAAGCTTAATTTTATTTCTCATTTTAAACAAAAAAAAAAAACCCTGTCGCTTAATTTTTGCTTTTTCTGCCATTAAAAATATTTCTTTAATATTTCTCAGATCTTCCACATTTAAAAGTATTAATTTTGCTTACAAAAAATACCTGAATCGATGACCAATTTCGGTGATATTTCTTTTTACCTCTGTACTCTCCTGTATTGCCTGTTCAAGCTACAACTCATCGCTGTGCTTGGGCAGCAGCAAGTGATGATGAGTGATGTCATCTCAGAGTTGTTTACCTTTAGCTCTACGAAAAGTGTTTGTCAATAAATAGTATTTGGAAATCTGCATACCAGCCTCGCTTAGAACTGGACATGCTATGATATATGTGCTAGCTGGCTGGCTGGCTGGCTTGTTGGAAACGCAACCGGATTTCCTATAATTAAGTCGGTTAGACTGCCTTTTGACGCCTCGTTGTCTTCGCGACATGGTTGTTGGTGTGTGGAATAATGCCAAGTTGAAATTTCGATTTGTTAGCCCGAATGTATGTACATATGTATGTTTGTCTAACTTTCGGTTTGCACAAATTGTTAAGGTAAAAGTGCGACGACAAGTGAAAACAGGCGAACAATTGACAATTGATCGTGGCAGATTTCATTACTGTGATTGCAATTGTGATTACAATCATTATCATCGGCGGTGGCTCCCACGTTTACACACACGCTGCTGGCTGTTGGCTGGCCTTCTGGCGTGGCGTTTTGTGAAAGACTTGCTCAAACGTCAACATTCACATTCGCAGCTTCAGCCTCAGCCTCAGCCTCAGCCACCGCCACATCCACATCCAACAGCGCTGCCCACCAGATCTGCTCGCTTTTGCTGCGGCGAAATTCCAAACTAAGTGATTTCTGTTATTTTTTCAGACTTTTTTTTTTGTTGTTGTTTGTGTTTTGTTATTTTTGTATTCAATTTTCCTTTTCGCCCGCTTCGTTTTGGCTTGGAAGCGACGAAACCAGTTTTGCTTTATAGCCAGATTCAGAGATATATGCACACACACTCGCGCACATTCGCTCTGGTGGAACCCCCCCGCATTTTTTCCCGCTGCCACTCCGGCTGCTCTCTGGAGCTATAGCTTTGAGCTTTGGACATGACGTCATGGTTTGTTTTGGCCAGGCCTAGAGAGCAGCCCCACTCGGAGATCGAACTAAGGCTGCGGCTAAAACAGTTCGCTTCGAGCTGTGAGCGTGTGCAAAACGAAACGAAACTGAAACCGAAATCGAAACCGAGTCGCGTCTGATCAATTGAAATTCTTCTGACCAATTTTTTTCCCCGATCATCAGTGTTTGAACGAGAGTTACACCTGTACATATGTACGAGTCGAGCGGTGAAGTGCAGTGACACGCGCTGTGAGTGAAGATCGAGAGAGAGAGAGACGTGCGATGGACGTCAAGGACATAAAGGGCGCCAAGGTGACGCATGCGGGGCTGCTAAAGCATAACTCCGATGGCAGCACCGAGACGCAGAAGATCACCCACGCCGGACTGGTGGCCCGCAGTCCCGAGGGCACCGCCGCCAAGGGTATGAACATCCGAGGCAACGAGGATCTCTGGGTGGAGATCCAAGCGAACACATTCCGCAACTGGGTCAACGAGCACCTGCGCGAGACGGGAATGCAGGTGAGCTTGAAGCAAACATACAATACGAAACATTTCATTCCGATCCCCCGTAGCATTCACAGCCTGTTATGTAACACTTTCTAACCGACTGAGTCTGATCGATGAAGCGCAAAAAAACAATTACCCAATCAATGGGTCGGGTCCGTTGAATATACATACATCTCGTAGAACTATCAATCGAAGCAGGGCCTGGGAATACAGATAAAATACAAATCGTTTTAGATTCAGGAATGTGTTCTCGGAAATGTGCTGGCTTTAGCCAAGTGTCGCTCTCGGCTAACAGAAATATTAATATAACCTACAGAGGGAAAACAAATTAACATTAACAATTATAACACTAACGTAACCATTTAATTATATATTTTAAAAGACTCCCCATATCTGCAAATCTCATGTCAACAACTCAAGTATTTTGTTAATATTTAGAATATTTTATTTCATTTTAAATTGGTCATTAATAACAAGATGATTGAAATGTTTTTAATTAAATTATCTTACAAAAATTCATCCATTTATTCTGTATTAATGATATTTTCTCATTATTTAAATTTGTAGAAAAAAACAAAACAAAAAACATGCTTCATAAATCCATTTCACGACAATTAGGGAATACATCTAATCGTCTTAGGGCCACGAAGAATGCACATAGCCTCATGCATCGTTCAGGAAGAAGTCCTTATCATCGTCGTCTTCTTCACTAAAAAAGCCCATGAAATCATCTTCAAACTCATCGTCGTCTGTGTCCCAGAGGGCGTCCAAGTCAAAGTCCAAGTCAGCAGGGCCATAGTCGCAATCGTCGAATATATTTCCGAAATAGGATACCGAACATTCATAGGGATTGACTGTTCTCTTTATTTCGATAATATCCTTTGGTAACTTATCTAAACGGTCCATGAACTCATCCAGATTGACCCTATAATAGAGTAACAATTTGATGGGCAGCTTGCGATGCATATCCTTATTGGCGATCTCCTGCTGAACACGAGACACAATTTCCATAGCAAGTTCTTCGTTAAATTTAAGTGAGTCCCTTGGGCCGATGTAGCTTAGCTTGGGACATGCCCCGAAGACCTTTAAGATCGCCTGCACGCTTAGTTCGCCTATATCGCGTAGCACCAATTTCTCCAGTTTCTGCTGATTGCCCCTGCCGAACACATCGACCAGAGCCGCATAGCTTTCAAAATACGGCAGAGTAAGACTGTGTAATTCGCTCAGTTTGGCAATGTTGAGCAGCACTTCCTTGTGGGCTATGGAGAGCCCGAAAATCTCCAAGCACTCCAGCTGGTTGGCTTTGTGTCTTGCCAGCTCCTCAAAGAGCTCGTCGCGAAGTCCCTTCTTTATTATGATCGACAGGTGCTTCAGTTTGGGAAGCTGTGCCACAAACTCGTATTGAATGTTACTGTAACCGGTCATTCGCAAGGTCTCCAGTTCCTTACAGAAGCTAGCCATGATGCATAGTTTGTAGAATTCCAGACCCCGGGGATCTATATTCTTTATGTTTAACTCCTTCAGCGAGTGAAAGGCCCTTAGGGCCACTAATAGATTCCTGGCTTCGATAAGTATGCAATCGTTTAGCGTCAACGACTCGATGGTGCAGGGTAACCTGATTAAGGTGTCGCCTAACAATGGGTTACCGCTGAGATTCAGTGTCTTTAGCTTGGGCAGATTCGCCAGCGCCCTGACACTGCGGTCGGAGATATTCGAACTGGGCAGCTCCAGCGACACAAGCTGGTGCATCTGGGAAAACAACTTGTTCATGTTGCGGGCGGACAATCTGAAACCGAGCATGTCCATGGTCTTCAGATTCCTGCAGCTGTCGGCCAGAAAGTAACAGAGGTGCTGAGCTTGAGAACTCTGCATCGTGCCATCTATCTTCTCCACATGTGCGCCGGACAGCCTGAAGAAGTCTCGCATATCCCACACGGTCATCTTTTCGAACGCGGACAAGTTAACGAACTTGTGCAGCCTGGCAGTGGCCACTTGGTAGACCGCTCTGAAGCGCGGGCAGGTCCTGGCAAAGTGCATCTGATCTGGCAATGCTAGATACGTCATAACATCCTCCAGACAATGGTCGTTCAGGATCATAACGGGCGGCGGCGGCGGTGGCTTCGTATTCGGCAGGTGACGGGGCATTCCGTAGGCATCCGGCTGATGCCAACTATTGCTGGCCTGCACATGGAACTTAAGTCCGTTCAGATGATGAATGCGGCTGTGCAGGGCCCTGGCAGCATCTGTTCTCTGGGCATAAAATACATAGCCGGTTTGCATAATTTCCCGTCCTTGGCGCCGCACATTCTTTGGCTTTAAGATCTGCAGGCGCAGAATATTTCCGTACATGCCAAAGTGAGCCTCTAACATTAACTGGTTCAGCTGTGGTGGCAAGCCGTACATGTAGATCTTCTGCACCGGAATGTGGTCCTCGGTGTAGGCCACGGAATCCTTGAAGTAATAGTTCTGTTGGGAGGGATCTGTCACGCATTGAGCCATATTGGTTTAAACTGACGGCGTGCTGCTTCGTGCGATAAAATGATTAAGTTTTGGGAATTTGACACTTTATTTCATTGAAACTTTATCTCATTGTGTGACCAACTTTAATAAACTTTTTAAATCTATTTTAAAATACCAGCAACGAGTGCATAAAAAAAATCCAAATAAGAGCGTTTCATATGCCAGAATAAAAGCATATTTTAGGGCAGCCATTTCAAACCCAAATCATTCTACAAATCAAGGTTAAAGATCATACTATTATATCCATAGTATAGCGATTCCATTCAAGCTAAATATGAGCAAAATTACGACAGGTGACAGAGTCCATACAAAATATCAATTCCCCATCATAAACTGGAGCTCCGAGCTCTTCCGCAAGTTGCCTTAAATGGCCCGGGCTCATAAAACTCAGCTCAAACGCCCCCGCAGAGCAGCGACTTTAATGGCAGCCACTGGCTCCAGCGATTACAATTACAATTAATTCCAAGAGTACTCGCACGGATTACGTACGTACTCACAACAATGCATTTCAATTGTCCAGGGACTTTTCGGTTGCGATTGTCACTCACAAACAGTCGGATTTTCTCACACGCACCGAACTGAGCGACCTAAGGCGACCATATTTGGCCGGTTGAATGCCAAGGCCGACGCAACGCATCGATTCGGATTCCCATTACCAGTTACAATACACAAAACAAGCTTTAGCTTTTTGTCTGTGATCTTGTCCAGTTTTGTGTATAATTTTCGTGTGTTTTTTCGGCTGGGCCAAAAATGAATGCGATGAGCAAGGCTGAAGACCCCAAGTAAGCAGCGCTAATTGAGAGCCAGGCCGAAGTGACCTGAAGCCCGCGTCTATTTGGGTCAGCAAACCAAAACGAGACTGCCAAGTTTGCGCTTTTTTGCGCTGTTTACAAACCACTTATTCTAGCTCATGCGTACAATATGAGACAAATATGACATATGTGTGCATAAACAATAAGAAATAAGGAGGAATTGTTAAGAAGACAAAATACCCTATACCAAAAATAGCGGAGAACAAGGAGCTTCACTCTTATCCAATTAAAATACTATTGTAATTGCCTAATTTAAATATGATAATTGTATACATGTACAATATACATACATATAAATATAAATGAAAATATGTAAGACAAGAGAGGAATAAATAAAATCAGACTTTTTCTTGTAAATACTTTGTGTCATGCTGATCATAGAGTGAGTGTAGGAGGAGGCATACATAAATTTCACATGCAAATAAAAATTCACTCTAAAAATGGGAAATATTCTGTGTCTGGTTAAAAATGCCACTCCCCTGTGTAACTTCATATCATAAAAGCGGGATGAGGCATCTTAAAAATTTAAAGGTTGTGCGCACAGAATAATAACAGCAACAACAACGACAAATAACAACCTCAGGCAGCTTGTTAGAGAGCGATGGCGCAACTATGTGCGAGATTTTTATGGCATCCAATGAATATTTTCCTAGGCACAAACAAACAGCTACAGACACGCGATTGTCTCTGACTCCGTCTCAAGTTTGCCAGTTCGCCAGTTTACCAGTCCGCCAGTTCACCAGTCCGCCAGTTCTCTAGTTCACCGGCTGAATGCTGACAGCCACCAGATAAAAAGCTTTATGTCAAATGCTTAAAATCGCGCACAATTGGCTGCACCCGGACGGAGAAAGCCGCTCAGTTCCGAGCTCAGCGAACCTGTTGGGTTCCCATGCCCATGCTCCATGCAGGCGGCAGTTCACCTTGTAAAGTGGGCCAACAGTTTGCGGAAGGGGCGACCGGGCCGTTGCCGTTGATTGCTCATTAGGAAGGCTGCCTGTCAAGCGGCCTTCTTGCATATGAGCCGACATGGGAAGGCGGGGGCCTCACACGTTTGCTAATCTGTAATGGGAATTAAGTACATAAGTACCGTCAAGTCCTATATTCCTAAGATTTGCCTAAACAATTGAATCATTTCTGTAAACATCAAAACTGTCGAGTCAGTTAGGAAAACTCGAGTGAGAGAAGTCGGCCTATTGTTGGGTTTAGCTTGTTATTTTCGGGAATTTTACAAGTTCCATTGTATAAAATATGAATTTAAACAGATTTGTAATTCCTGAGACAATTTAAACAATGTTAATTGTTTTTTCTGAAATTAATTCATAGGAAATTAGCCAAAAAACTCAAATTAAATTTAACGCTGAAGTATTTTTAAATATAGTTGCCTAACAGTTGATTACTCTACTCTGTCTAATTAAAATACATAGCCTCCGATCATCTCCCATATGTATAAAATGTCTTTAACAATAAAGAAATGTATATCTAAAGTTATATTTTGATTGTTTCAGGTCCATGACTGGGCTACGGATTTCTGTGATGGTACTTGCCTGTGCGCTCTCGTCGAGAGCCTGCAGACACGCCCGCTGAAGCCGTCGTGGAACCGGCGACCGGCCAATCAACATCACTACCTGGAGAACGCCACCACGGCGCTGAAGTCTATCGAGGCGGACCACATCAAGCTGGTGAACATCGGCAATGTGGACATCGTGAATGGCAATGTGAAGCTGATCCTGGGACTGATCTGGTCGTTGATTGTGCGCTATCAGATCGGACGCAGCAAGTTCCCGCCGCGCAAGCTGATGCTCGCCTGGCTGCAGGCGGCTCTTCCAGATTGCAGAATCACTAATTTGACCACCGATTGGAACAGCGGCGTTAATCTGGCGGCGCTTTTGGATTACTGCCAGCCGGGCCTGTTTCCGCACTGGCGCAGCCTGGATCCTGGCCAGAGTGTTCGTAACTGTACGCAGGCAATGGACCTGGCACAGCGCGAATTTGGAGTGCCAAAAGTACTGGAGCCGGAGTATTTGGCTTCGCCCTGGCTGGATGAGCTGTCCGGCATGACGTACTTGTCGTACTTCATGAAGCCTGGTGGTCCTGGCTATAATGCCACGATGCGTTGGGTCAATACGCAGGTTAAGGATCCGGTTAAGAACTTTACGGTAAGTCGGAGAAAGACACAAAATGCGAATGGCGATTGCTCATTTTCGAGCACTGGAGCGTGATTGGCGGCTGCATGAGCGTAGACGCTAGGAATTAAAAAGGATTGAGCGCAGCAGGGTTTAGATAGCTTTTAATTTGAATGAAAAAAGTAATTAATTAATTAATTAATCGCCATTAAAAAACTGCTCAAGCGCTGGCGAAGAAGAAATACTTATTGTGCTGTATGTGAGCTTGACGCCATTTTACCGTCCATTTAATTTGTTGCCGGCCGTTCTTTAATTGTCTTTTAATTTTCATTTGCACTTGCAGACCGATTGGAACGATGGACGCGTTATGTGCGAAGTCATTAAGGGACTTGGCGGCCCTGCGCCTGCTCCGGAAAAGCTGAGCACCGATCCCTTCCACTACGAGAACAATATTCGGAAGGCGGTGGACGCGGGCGCCCGGCTGGGCGTGCAGCCCATCCTCACGGCCAAGGACATGGCCAACCCGGAAGTAGAGCATCTGGGCATTATGGCCTACGCCGCGCACCTGCAGTGGGTTCCGCCGCGCCCGCCACTGTCCGACCTGGTCAACGTTTATCTGGAGAGCACGTCCGGTCGGGTGGGCGAACCTGTGAGTACAGCCATATTTCGTTACAGTCGTGGTCAAAATAGTAGCATTCTTATGTGCGATAATCCAGTGTTTTTATTTTATTTACTTATTGGAATTTTACGCAACAATCGATGTTTATTTATAATAATGTCATTCCCAATATTTTGACCACTGCTGTATTAAATACTCTGGGTGCAAATTTCAGTTCATTAAGTTTTAATGTCCCTTTCACACGCAGACGCATTTCCGCATCGATGTGCTGTCTCGGGATATAAGCCTCAGCTCGGTGCGCTGTCACGTGGTTCCACCATCCGGTCAACCAGGACAGCCTGTGCGACTGAATGCCCATGGCGAGGGTGTCTTCGTGCCAGAACGCTATAGTATGCACGAGATTGTGGTGGAGATCGGCGAAGACAGCCTGGGCGGGCACTTCTTCCGCGTTCTGCCTCGTTTGCTACAGGTTGCTCCTCCGGGAATGGCGCCCTGTGCCTTGGGCAGTCTCGTCGAGGTGCTGGTTAATGCCACGGGAGCGCCAAAGACGGAGGATATTCTGGTCACAGCAGTCTCCCCATCGGGTATCTCCCACAACTGTCCGCTGAAGAAGATCGACGAAGGACACAGTGCCATATTCAAGCCGGATGAGGCGGGCATTTGGGAGATAGCCATCACCTACCAGGGCCGTCATATCCAGGGCGGACCCTTCACCTGCGCCGTTTTCGATGCCTCCGGCGTGTCGGTCCATGGTTTGGATGGAGCCATGCCGTTGAGGGCACACACCTTTGAAGTAGATGCTCGCGGAGTGGGAGTCTCTGGAGAGCTGCACGTGGACATCGTGCACGACAAGCATTCGCTGGTCTGCTCTGTGGAGAAGATCGTGGAGAACAAATACCGAGTGACCTTTATGCCCAGGCAGAATGGAAAATACAGGGTCTATATATACTTTAATGGCTACGACGTTAAGGGATCACCGTTTATGTAAGTGAAGAATGCCTTATGCAAATATATTATTTAAATATATTTCATTATCTTATTTTTTTACAGAATGCGAGTGGGCACTAAGGGAAGATCTGGAAAGACCCGCAGCAGTCCGCTGCATGACAGCAAGCACCGCTCGGAGAGTCCCTCGATGCATTTTATATCCACCACGAATACCCGGCATAATGATTACCGAAACTCCTCCCTATCGAGGCACAATGCGGCGGAAAGAAACAACAGTTACTCGCCGCAGTATTCGCCAAAGTTGGATACCACAGATTACCATACTTCCAGTTCCAGGTACTATAAGCGGGAGAGCGAGGTAAGTAGAATTAAAAGGGGATATGGCATGCTACATAGGGCATACGGGCTTTCAATCACCTCCAATTATACCATCAAAATTGAATGTTTTGGCTAACACACAACCCACCTCCATCCTTGGTCCCGACCCCATACACACACACTGAAAACTACCTTCGACAGGAGAATCACACTTCCCCGCCGCCACAACCACCGCCAGTTAGTGGTTCACCAAGTATCAAGTATCTGAACTCAGCGGATCTTTATACGGAGACCCTGAACGGGGCACGCCGTGATTCAAAGACCTCCAACAGCAGCTCCACGAAGAACGATTACTACTACGACAAGGAAAATGAACTGTACAGTCAGCGGCGTGGGGTGACCAAGCCCAAATTGACGCCACCGCGAGAAGAGCGCGAACTGACCAGCACAACCAATACCAGCAGCAGCAGCAGCTTCCAACAGCAGAGACACCAGCAGCTGGCCACCAGCACCCTGACCAGATCGCTTAGTCCAATACCTAGTCCCACACTCAATGTAACTAAATTTTGTTTGTTTCGATTTGCTATCCAAAAAAAAAGAGATATCTATCCGAAAACCCGAGATTAACTCTTGCCTGCTTTGTGTGAATGCTTTGCCGTGATCCTTTACTAATCTCATTCTTCTACTTTCCACACAGACCCGATCTAGCGAGCTGCACACCCACAGTCCGCTGACAATCAAGACGTCCAACCAATACGAGAGCTCTACGCGCAATGTAACCAGTAGTCCACGCCATGCCTCCGTTTCGCCAGTCCAGCGCTACTCCCCCAATGCCTATATTACCACTGCCACCCATCGTATGGGCAGCCCGGTGACTGGTACTCTGAACAAGGTATATTGTGGGGTTCTTAGCAGATATATAATCTAGAGACTTATATTCAAATGTTTCTTTCCAGAATGGCTACGAATCGCGAACGGTGGAGAAGTCGTCGACCTACAAATCCACATCAAACTATGTCACAGATTCGAATATGCGCTCCAGTCCCTCGCTGTATGGCACTGCCGAGCGGCTGCGTCGGACTGGATCCCCGGAGCCGCGAATCGACCATTCCTCAAATGTGAGGGTGTCCTCGATGAAACCGGCGTCGGCCAGGCGCGACAGTTGGGATGTCATCAACAAGACAAAGCATATGCTCTCGCACAATTCGCTCGAATCGCTGGCGAACATGACCGAGACGCAGCTGAATACGGAACTGCAGTACAATCGTCCGGATTTGGACCACGAGACGCACCGGAATACGCAGTACAATAAGTTCGCCCTGCACAAACAACAGCAGCAGCAGCAGCAGCAGCTGTCGGACTATCGCCGGGATTCCCCTGATGATGGAGGAGAGCGTTACAAGTAAGAGTCTGTGATACAATTTTGACCCAAATGTTGGGAATTAATCAATAAATACGATTTGTTTTCTGATTATGATTCTGATTATAAACTGCGACTAATTTCCACCCTTTTTCCAGACCCAGTGCCATTACAGTCAAGTCACATTCGAACAATACTTATACGGACAAGTCCGGCGGCTATACAAAAACCGTGAAGGAGTCCAGCGAGCATGTGGTCACCGAGAGCAATGGCCATGGAGTTTCTCCTGGCTATGGCTACAGTTCGTTGTCTAGATTTCGGCCTATAGACAGCAATGCCACTGGTGCTAGGGCCATCCGGGTGCAGGATATTCCGAATGGCTCCATCGGGCGACCCGTGGAGTTCGAGATCGATGGCTCAAAGGCAGGCTCTGGCAATCTGGAGATCCTGGTTAACGGCGGGCGTGTCACCTCCTCGGTCCGCTCGCTGGGAGGCCAGAGGTTCATAGCCAGCTTTACGCCGCACGAACATGGAACGCACACAGTGCAGATCACCTTCAATGGCGAGACCGTTCCAGGTGAGTTTCGAGCTGAATAACTCTATCATATGTGGGTGGATAAAGCTGTTTAGTTACCTATAAAGGCAGACCACTTAGAACTACATTTTTTGGCGATGATCTTAGATAAAAATACCTCACTGGCTTTTCAATTGTCATTCTCTAGCTGTTTAGCTGTTTAGATCTGGCTTATGTTTGCTATGAAGTGTAATCTAGGAATTTTTTTGTACCTTCTGGACTTCGGATAGGATCTCTATTTTCATTCCTAATCACTAATTTGTAAGGGTTTTTTGTTTTCACAGTATTTTTATATGAATTATTATTGTTGTAGTTAAAAGTTTGATTATTTCTAAACTTCTGATGTTTATCTTAAACATGTCTGTGGCTTCAGTTTCTAAATACATGTAGCCACTGTGCGGCGAATTCGCTTCCGTCTAAACCACCATGTGAGTCGCTCTCCGCCGCTCTCACCTGTTCTCACCTGGCGCGATCTTACGCTCAGGTACGCTCTGAGTTTGCTTGTACCTGCTGGACGGGTTTCGGGCTGGTGGTGCTCCCATCGAGAGTTGCGTTGGCAGTCGATGATCGCGCTCCAAACGAAACTGACACGTCGACGGCATCTCAGTTAACGGTCGATCGCAAAAAGCCAGGAAAATTGGCAAGAAACGCACAGAAATTGTGATTGTGGCTCTTGAGAGAGTAAAAAAATCAGATAAAAGTGAAGAATTGTTTGTTAAAATACGAGACAAGAACCCCCTAAGGCATAAACAAAACAACAGTTGGCAAAGACGAAGAACGGAGCTCTTTGAGCTCCCGGAATGTGAAGCGAATCGAAAAGATTCCGTGTGTGAGATTTCTAAGCCAAAGAAATATGCTAATATTCGCCCCTCCACTCTCTGTTTTTTTTTCCTTTTCTACTTTTTCGGGGTCTGCTGTGCGAACGAAAACCAGTTTAATGAACCTTTAAGCTGGAAATATTTCAGCTCGTCGTAGCTCTCAGCGCTGCATTGCTGTATCGTTGTGCCTTGGCCGAATCAATATTGCTAGGAAAACTGTCTCCGCATTGCAATTTTATTTACAATATCCAGTGACAAAGGGGCGGCCATCTTGGTTCGCTCTTGGCCAACTGCAACTGCAGCAGCTCAGGCTACAACTCCAGCTCTTGGCCGAGCCAAAGGCGCAGCCACAGATACAGAGGCAGACAGGCATGGCATGCAGTTGTATGTGGTTCAAGGCGCACTTGTTGCATGCCTTTGCCATTGTGTGTATATATCTCTTGGTGCGGCGCAGGCCAGGCGGAAATCAAAGTCGTGAAAAACAAGGCAATTTCCCCGTACCCGCATACCTTTATCATCATGGGCCTTGGTCCGTGTGCCTTGCGCTCCTGCTGCTGCAGCCCAAAACCCGTTGGGATAGGTTGTCAGTCAGGTATGCGGCATCAGAGGGCGCGACAGGTATGCGGACGATCTCTGGCGGAGATTGCGATTTCTTGGCCACGTCGCCCAGTTTGCCGCTTTACCACTTTCCACCGATTTACACTCACGAAATATGCTTAAAGTTTATCCATCGTGAGCAAACATTTCGATTTCGTTTGGCTCCATTTCGTTTCTTTTTTGTTTAACAATGAACGAAGCTGGGTGGAGTGGCCACACCTCTCGCTTCCCCCCCCACCGACTGAGCCCGATTTTACCCTCCTGCTGCTGGCTGCTTTTACCCGCCGCTTTTTGGCCATTTCCGCTCTCAACATATTGGCACACATTCCCACTTCCAGCGCTGTTCGGCTGTTTGGGATTTTTATGAGCCACCGTCATTCAAAGTGAAACTGCCTGCCGCTTGCCACCTGCCAGTCCGTCGTCTGTCTGAGCTGTGCATAATTTAATAACGAAAATTGTCGAAAAGCAGCAACGGCTGCGGAGGCATTAACTGGTTTTTTGTTTTTCTTTGACGCGCCTCCAGACCCCCTCCCATTTAACCCCAACCCCAGAGAGCTGGAGTTCAACTTGAGCGATAAATGCATACATATTTAAAACAAAACGTATTAAAGAAACGTATAAAAAAGACTAAAGTGTCGTCGCCGGTCGTGGAAAAACGCGATTAAAACGTGCGCCGAATCGTGGTCGTGCCGCGATGTCATTTTGTGCAACGCTCGGCGGATTCTTTTAAGCGTTTTCGCTAAATCGTCTTGTCTTGTTGAAATTCAGATTGCAGCTCGCACTCGAAGCATAAATGCCTCGCAGCTTACATATAAATAAATCATTTACAACTCGCTGACATAATCGCTACACGAAATAGTTTTCACCCCTTCCAAGTTCAGACGTGCCGCCAGCGATTGTGATTTGATTCAACAAAAGAATAAGGTCTGCTCCACGCGCGTTTTCAGCCTCCGATACCGATTCCGCATCTGATCCCATTGACACCTCATCCCGCCGCCAGCAATCTAGCACTGTCAACAGCAGCAGCCTCCAGTCTCCAGCCACAAAACGTAAATCTCTTTCTTTTGTAACAACCAAAAAAATAGTTTTGGTGTAACGGTCAGGTTCGGGCTGGGATTTAGAATCTGAATCCGAATTAGAATCAGACCTCTGCGACAGCTGCAGGCCATCTAACGGGCTTCTGCGGCCAGTCACGTAACCGCAGGCAAACAAAAACACACCGGGGCTTCCACTGAGCGGAAAAACGTAGACTAGCCAATAGATACAAAGATCCTGCATAGGGTTATACGAATCGTTTCAGGAATTTATACTTTTAAATGATGTTATATATAATTTCAAAGAAGAATTTCATAAGGTCATACCTATCGAGTATCGAATTGTTAGACTAAAAAAGTGCTTTTATCTCAGAGATTTATATTCTTGTTATTATTATCCTATGCTAGAACTCTTACATAATTCAGACCCCTATTTTTTTCCACAGTGTTTGTCTATAATAAATGCCTATGCAGATTGAATAACAGCGTTAGATGCTTACTGCACTTGTTCTCCGACCGGCAGGCAACAACTCAGCGCTGCGATTAGCACTCCTCCAGCTGGGAAACCGGCCAGAAGAGCGGCAAAAAGTCAGCTTAGCTTTTCGGTTAGACGAAGTGCAGTTGCTCTGCCTCGTTCTACTTGCAACACAGCATGCCTTAAAGCGACACCGTGCGGCACATGCAACACATTCTCTACGGTCTGAGCTACGGACCGACAAACTTTAACTGGGTATTGCGTTGGATTCTTTAGAGCGGCGGTCGCCTAACAGTAACTTTTTGCATAGCCGCTAGCCATGAGCAGAGTTATGAGAATGCGATAACTGATTAATGATGGCCCCAATTGGCCGAGCACCGAAAACAAACATCCAGAAACAGTTACAAGCAACTGTAGTCCAAGTCCGAAGTGCTAAAAGCAAACAGAAGATGGAAAAGGGTGACACTTCCTAGCCACAGATTTTCGGTTTCCATAGCTTGGGCTTGGACGGTCAGAGGGGGAGAAGTTTTTCCCAGGGAAAGACAAAACGAACGTTAAACTATTCAGCGGCAAGGGAAAATGCCAGTAGCAGTAGTAGTAGTGGTAGTAGTGTCTGGGGACCCAAGTCGAAGCGAGTTTTGAGCTATGACAAAGCGCCACAGCTCGATTTTTTTTCCATCGAACTGGCAACTGACCGTTGCAGCAGAAATTTTCATGGAAAGCCATAAAAGCGGCAGCTCAGCAACGCGGCAATACAGCAGCAACTGCAAACGAGCACTAAAAGGAAAAGTGCAACAATTGCAAAAAGAGAAATGCATGGAAAGTTGCAAACAAAAGTAAATTTGAGCGCCAGACAACAAACACCAGCAAAGACCCAACCGTGTCCAATAAAAATGCTGTGAGATGTGAGATGCGAGTGCCAACAAATAAGCGAACGTTTAACGAGCCAATTGCCAATCGGCCCCGCCATCGCAAATTGGCAGCCGCCTCGCTCCAAGCCACTCGATTTCGCGGCTCCTCCAACAGTTTAATAATGCTTTCGGGTTCGTTTCGAAACATTCCTGAACTAACTCTGGCGAATTATGTCGCTCTTGTCTAGAGTCTCCGTTCGCAATGTAGGCGCTGCCACAGATACACAGATACAGATGGCAACAGATGCAGAGGCCAGGCAGCAGATACGCAGCTTTAGATACAGATACCTCCACAGCTATAGATACAGATACGCACTTGTCGCTGGCAACGAGGCGGCACAGATGGAGATTGCGACAATTATAATGAGAAGCAGCGAGAGACAATGCAAAGTCGCAGCGGAAACCTTGCCGCTGTGCTGCCGCCTGAAGAATGCGAGGCTTGGTTGAGAAGTTTTGATTGAGCAATCTATTGGCCGCCTTTCGTGACTATATCCATTTGTTAGCTGGGATTTGCTAAAGTTTTAGAGCTAATTTAATATTAATATAATCAAACAATTAAGTATAAAGTGCTCAGTTAGCTCAGTAATCAGATCAAGACCACAATGAAACAAGCTCACGAATATATTATCCAAATAATATCACAAGAGCTCTGCTCAGATTTTGCTCAGTAATCTTGTGTTTACATCTAAATGACGACAGAGAAAGTAGGTGAAATGTGTGTTTCAACACATGAAATCTTTGACCCACCCTCTGGCAGCACACACTGTGGCATCCATCTCAATTACCTGAGCTGCAGGTGCATGCGATGGCTTTGTGGGTCAAATATTGTTACTTGCGCTTGCCATCGCTCGTTAAGATTAGCTCCTTAAGTTGACAAGCCATTGTAGCTCATTAGAAACTAATGTGTCTTTGTCTTTCTCTCCGTTTCCATTGCAGGTTCACCGTGGCACGCTGAGATCATGTCCTCACCCGGCCTAACCGCTCTGGGCGAATCCACTCGCCTGGTACCCGCCAATACACCGGCGGTTTTTGAGATACTGCCGCCTCCTGGACAAAGCCTAAGTAAAGGCGAGTGCGTGGCAACGGTTCTGACTCCCAACAAGTCAAAACTCAACGCCAGAGTCACCCATGAGGCGGCAAATGGTGCTGCTCGCATCGAGTTCGTGCCCACCGAAGTGGGCACCCACGTCATCGATGCGTCCATTAACGGCACGAAGATCGCTGGCGGCCCGCTGATCGCCAAGGTCTACGACTCCAGCCTGATCCAGGTGACGGAGGTAAATGGCGGCGTGGTCGGCCAGCCGTGCCAGTTCCGCGTCGATGCCAGCGCCGCTGGCGAGGGCCAACTGGAGATATCCATCAACGAGGGAGAAGTGCCCAATCATGTCCAGGTGGTAGGCGGTGGCCGCTGCCTCGTCTCCTTCACGCCGGAGCAGGCCAAATCGCATCTTATAGATATCAAGTTCAATGGCGAAACGGTGCGCGGCTGTCCCTTTGTGTGTGCCGTGGCAGATACCTCTCGTGTGCTCCTGAATCTCTCCAACCTGGAGTTGATCCCGGTCAACAGGCCCTCCTCCTTTCACATCACCGTGAGCGGAGGCGGTGCCGCCGAGCTGGCTGTCAGTGTGCGCGGTCCGCAAGGGGAGTTGCCAGTTCGAGTCACTGGAGACATCCACGCTGGCTTCACCGCCGAATTTACGCCCACCAATGTTGGCGGTCACTCAATAAATGTGGAGTACAATGGCTTTGCCGTCCAGGGAACCCCCTTCTTGGCTAAGTCCTATGACGCCAGCAAGGTGGTGGTGGGCAGCGTATCGCGCGGCACTATGGGACGGCCGGTGCAGTTCACGGTGGATGCGGGCGATGCCGGTGAGGGCAACTTAGAGATAACGATTTCGGCCAAGGGACAGAATATTCCCACACAGGTGCATCCGCAGGGCAGTGCAAGGTAAGCAGATACATTTTTTTTTTCTAAATTTTACCACTCTATCTCCATTTATTTATTTCGTAGAGGTTTTCCTTTATTTTATTAAAGAGCTTTTTTAATTAAAATGTTTGCTCAATTTATTTTTCCACTTGAAAGACTTGATTGAATGCATGTTTTCATGCAAACATTTAAAAAATCTAACGAATTGCATTTATATTCAATTTGTTTGTTTTATGTTAGTAATAATTATCAATAAATACATTTAAAGTTATGATGTGCAGCAAGTGAAAGCTTAAATTCAAACAGCAAGCAACTAAAGATTTAATTGCATATTCTTCAATTTAAAACTAAAAACTTCTTCGCTACTCTTTCTTACAGATTCTCCGTTTCGTTTGTGCCCACCGAGTCATGTGAGCATACGATCAACGTATCCTTCAACAAAATGCCCGTTCCCGGCTGTCCGATAACGGTCAGCATCAGCGGCGGCGTGGCCGGGCCTCAGGTGTCGCTCGGCGGACCAGGACCCGTGCATCAGACCAATTCTTTTGTAATCAATCACAACGGCGGCCGTTTGGAGGATATCGAGGTGAACGTGGAAGGTATGTAGGCGGCCAGTTGGGCTGCTAGGGCAGTCATGTACCCACTCCTCCAGCTCCCGCTAACCCACCAATCATCATCAGTTTGTGTGTGGTGCGATTTGCCACCCCCTCATTGCCTCTATTTGTGTTTTGTGCATTGGTTTTTAGTATTAAGGCTCGTAATTTAATTGCTCGTTTGCTAAATGTTTGTGTCTGCCAAGCGTATTATTCGATTGGATCCATTTGCATACATATTCCCCACTCCCCGCCCCCGTATCTGGTAGCAGTAACTGTATCGGCATCTATGTATATCTGTAATTCGTATCTGCAACTCGTATCAGTATCCGCATCGCACACACTCTCTCACATTTCACGCACTCAGACTTGTACAGTAAAATTTGTATGAGCGGAAATCGTTGTGGAAACTTCCAAGCATGCCACACCTCCCACTTCCCACTGCCATCCACCTCCTCACCTCACCGGGCCCCACTAGTAGTGGTTGATGTCTCAGGCTGAATCTAAAGACAAGGTGCTGCACTTACAAGAGTGGATTTATGGGATGCGCAGTCCCCGTAGAAGTTGTGCGTGTGTTAGTGTAATTATGTTGCCCATATATCATTGCTTATACAGTCGAACTTCGTTAGCAAGGAACACGGGTCTTGAAGGGAACTTAAATCTCCGGAAAATCGAAGTTTAGTTAAAGAAGTTTTGTTTGGCATTGTTAACTCAATTAGTTTTCCATGTTCCCTTAAGAATTTCTCAAGGTAAAGCCAATTACAAGTTTATTTTCATTGTTTTATAAGCTTTTTAATTAAATTCTTTTCGAGGCCGGTTAGCGTAGTTCGACTGTTGTAATTTAAGAAATCCGGGTCCGTCCGAAGCTTTTGTTTGGTGGGTACTGCCTGGAATAGCCTGGAATAGAATGTATGCAAATATTCCGGAATGTGTAATCCTCACACAATTCCATGGAGACCATTTAGTTGCTATTATTCCATGTAGTTCGACTCCGTACTCCCTGTGTGTGTTTTGTGTGCCTTTAATGACTGTTGCTGTGTGTGCTCTCATTGTTTGTAATGATATGTGTCCTTTTTGTAATAATGTTGCTCACTTTTGTATCTGTATTATATATTTCAGGACGGCGAAATCTTTTGTACTAGACTATATCTTATATATGTATAAATATATATGCATATACTTACTTATATATATATATTACCTATAATATTAAATGCGGGAGCAGTCTCCGCGCTCTCCCCTATACATATTACATATATATACTATTCACCAGGTGTATATATACTTTGCTAACAGTCCGAACCACAAGATAATAACCCCAGATTCCTCCGATGAGGGAAGCTCTAAGCCAATACCATAACAAAATGAAGTATTTACTAATGTCCGATTGTTTACTAATTTGTTTCTTACTGATTAATGTGTAGAATTACTCGAATAAAAAAATAAAAACAACAAAATACATACAATATAGGTTGAATATATATCCAGCAGGGTCTTGCGTAGGGTTATTTGGGAGTACTCGTATTTATTCTGTACTGTCTCTGACCCGACCCCCAGCCCCATGCTCCGTTTACTAACCGTTTCTGGCACACTAAATTCAATATTTAACCCAAATTAACCGCACACCTCCAAGTAAATGACTCCACCTAACCCCCAGACCCCCAACACATTCAGAGTTTTCTCAGTTTCTCAGTTAATATGCCCATTACTAATCGAGTGAACATTTTTCCAAATTTTTTCGCTTCATTCGCGACTGAAAATAAACACTAACCCCCCTCAACTCAACTCAACACAACACATCTGACCCAACCGAAACCGATACCGTTGCCCAATTATTGAATCGAATTTCAACAAAACAAACAAACGAAATCAATCTCAAACTCGTTTCCGGCCGCGTCGCAACCGAAAATCCAAATCATAATCAAAATCAAACCAAACACAATAATTAATCAATACTAAAATCGAATACGAATGCCAAATGTTAAAAAAACATCAACAACAAATGCAAATCGCTGGCCGAATTAGGACCTGCTGGCCAGTCGGTTCCCGCACAAGTGCATCAGTCCGCTGATGGCGTCTTCAAGGCAGAGTTCGTGCCCAGAGTCGTCGGCGAGCATCGCGTCAATGTCACGGTCAATGGACTGGCCACCGCTGGGAGTCCATATGCAGCCAAGGTGAGTGCAGGGAGAGGAAAGCAAAGCTTAAATCTAAATGATATATTTCCCATTTTTATAGGTCTACGATGTCAGCGCCATCAAGGTGAAAAATGTGAGCAGTGGAACCGTGGGAAAGCCGGTGACCTTCCTGGTTGAGACCTCCCAGGCTGGACCCGGTAATCTGGAGGTCACTGTAAACGGCGGCCGGGTTCCCACATCAGCCCAGGCCCAAGGACAGCACACCTATGCCATCAGCTTCACTCCCCGCGAGGCAGAGAGTCACACCGTGGAGCTGCGATTTAATAGTCAGGATGTACCTGGCTCGCCTTTCACTTGTCGCGTGGCAGCCGCCGCTCGCATCCAATCCCCTGAGACGATGGACAAGGTCAGCGTGGGCCGCCTGTTTGAGTTCGTAGTGGAGTCGGACACGAAGCCAACTGTGGAAGTACTTGGTCCTGCCAGGCGGAGTGTGCCTGTAAAGATTGATCCCCTGGGCTCATCCACGTTGGGCTACAATGTCAAATTCGAGCCCATGGAGGTGGGCGATCATTCGGTGGAGGTCCGCCTCCCAGGCGGTGGCCATGTGGAGGGCAGCCCGTTCCTGCTGAAAGCCTACTCTGCTGAGAAAGTCATCGTCACGGATATCCGAGCCGGAGTGGTTAATAAGAGTGTAAGCTTTGGAATCAATGCCTCGCAAGCGGGAGCTGGTAACTTGGAGATCATTGTGGCCGTCAACGGCAAGAATGTGCCCAACTTTGTCCAATCCGAGGGCAATGCCCGCTTTAAGGTGAACTTCAAGCCAACGGAGGCGGCCACCCACTCGCTATCCGTACGATTCAATGGACATCCGGTGCCAGGGTCACCCTTCAGCTGTCACATAGCCGCCGCAGCTGCTTCGCCTTCGATGGGCTTGCCCCGGGCCATGGCCATGGGG
The DNA here is from genome assembly GCA_035045905.1 of Drosophila anomelani. Lineage (NCBI taxonomy): Eukaryota > Metazoa > Arthropoda > Insecta > Diptera > Drosophilidae > Drosophila > Drosophila anomelani. Next base: position 5,806,591 of record JAWNOO010000032.1, on the reverse strand, counting down.
GAGTGCCTGAAGCAGGCTGCAGTCAAGATGGACAACACCTTCGAGCTCGAAGGCTTCGAGGGTACGGAGCCGCAGATCTTTGTCACCTCGCCGTCGGGAGATAACGAGCATTGCCAATTGAGTCAGCACGACGGAGGCAGCTACTCTGCCTCGTTCAGACCCACAACTGTGGGTCGTCACCTGATCAGTGTAACGGCCAACGATCAGCACATCAATGGATCCCCCTTCAGCTGCAACGTCTTCGATGTATCCAGGGTCACCATCAGTGGGTTGGAGCAGCAGTATGGACCAGCCAATCTGGGAGTGCCAGTAACCTTTAGTGTGGATGCGGCAGGAGCTGGAGAAGGAACCCTGGAGCTGGTGGTCTCCACAGATAGTAGCACCGTTAAGGCGGAGGTGGTGGCCTGTGCCCGGGGGCTCTATGACGTTACCTTTGTGCCCCAGAGCACGGAACCGCACTACGTGAACATCACCTTCAATGAGGTGGCCGTGGACGGTAGCCCATTCCGTGTGGATATTCAGCAGCACACGCAGCACATACAGATTGGCAGCTTGGCGGCCATCGACTTCCCGGCTGATGACCAGATCGTGGAAATCTTCTCGCCCGATCAGAAGTCCGTTCCCTACTCGATCAACAGGCAGACGGCCGAGTTCCGTACGCACATGACTGGGAACTACACACTGCGCTTTATAGACCGCGAGACGCGTCAGCATATTGGCTCGCGCACACTGTGCGTCTTTGATCCCACTTTGGTGAAAATCACCGAGGTAAGCGAGGCTTTCTGCCATCGTCCGGCGAGTATTGGAGTCTCTTTGAATGAAGCCGGCCAGGGGGATCTCTCGGCTCTGGTTCGCTGTGGCGCTACCGAGGTGCCGCACACCATCCGCGGACCCAGCAAGGCCGGAGTATATGAGATCGTTTACCAGCCCACTCGAGTGGCTCCCCACAAGATTAGCATCCTGTTCAACGACGTGCCCATTTCCCTGAAGCCCCTGGAAATCAACGTTCTGCCCGCCAGTGCAGGCAAGGAGATCAGCGTCAGTGGGTTGGGATTATATCAGTCTCGCGTGGGAAAGACGACTTCCTTTGCCATCGATACGGTCAAGAGGCCAGCTAGGGAGTTCGATGTGGTGGTTTCTGGCCCAGGAGGCCAGGCCCTACCGGTGAGGTGCTATCAGACCAAGAACGGCCACTTGCAAGCCGAGTTCACCATCAACAAACCGGGACAGTGTGTGATTGGTGAGTATTCCATATGAAGCCGAGTGACTTATAATAAATCTAACCTTTTCCGCAGAGGTGCTCCACCAATCGAAGCCACTGCCTGGCAGTCCCTTCACCTGCGAGTCCTTCGACAGTAGCAAGGTGACCACGCAGGGTGTATCCAAGGAGCCGCTGGCCCTGCACAGTCCAAATAGCTTCACCGTGCGCACCGATAATGCCGGAACCGCCGAACTGGAGGCTTTTGCCATCTCGCCTAGCAACCAAAGCCTGCCTGTACTGATCAGCGAGCAGTCGGAGGGAGCCTACAATGTGGAGTTTGTGCCCTCGCAGCCGGGCAACTACAAGCTGACACTGATGTACGGCGGAGAGACGATTCCCAGCTCGCCGCTGAACTTTACAGCCTCCGCCAGCGGAGTGCGAAACGATGCTCGGGCAGCTGGCCATGGACTGGAAGTGTGTCATCGCAACAAGGAGGCCTCCTTCGTTGTCTACTGTCCCATTGCCCCAAATGTTCAAATCGAGCGATTGGATGAATATGGCGAGCGGATAGAGCCCAAGATCAAGGCTCTGGGCAATAACGAGTGGCGCATCTCCTACACCATCCTCTCCGTGGGCAAATACGAGATCCGGGCGAGTTGTCCGAATCGAGGTAGCTTGCCGGGATCGCCGTGGCACATCAGCTGCGTGGAGTCCAACAAAGTCACACCTGTAGGAGGTTGGGGAACATTGGTCGATCACGATGGTCGACTTATTCTTCCAGCTCGAATTATCTTCGAGGTGGAAAATGCGGGACCTGGCAAACTGGTGTGCAGCATCGATGGAATCGAAATACCCGTGGACAAGCTGGCGGACGGCAAGATGTGCCTGAACATCACCGGCGAAAATCTGGCTGCCGGCGAGCATGATTTGGATTTAACGTGGAGCGGCTTGACCATTACCCAGTGCCCAAGAAGTGCTTTCGTTACCGGCCAACAAGCTGCGGATAAGGTTCAGCTGATGGGTCGCGGACTGGCTGCCGCTCAGGCTGGAGAGGCGGCGCATTTCACCATTGATGCGTCAAATGCCCCGGCAGGCAGGCCGGATGTGATTCTTACCAGTCAGGACAACACATCGCTGCCGGTGAGCCTGGCGCAGCCTCGACCCAGCGAAAACATTTGGCTGGCCTCGTACACACCACAGAAATCGACCACGGGCACACTGAATCTCTCCGTCAAGTGGAACGGCCGACTGGTCAAGGGATGTCCGCTAACGGTGGCCGTGGGCTCCTCGATGGATGCCTCAAAGGTGATTGCCTCCGGCGAGGGACTGCGTCACGGAATCGTGGGCAAGGATATCAAGTCATGGATAGACACAAGGCGAGCCGGACCTGGCGAACTCACTGCCCACTGTGCTGGCGTTCGCAAGGTTGCCTATTGCGAGCTATACGATCACGGCGATGCCACATTCACGCTGAACATCAAGCCCCAGGAGCCGGGAAGGCATCTGTTGACCATCAAGTATGGCGGACAAAATGTCCCCGGATCGCCATTTGCACTTAAGGTGGCCGGTGCTCCCGATGCCAGCAAGGTAAATTTCTGGAATTATTTATTTTTCATTTTTAAACTAATAATTTTTTTCTCAAAAAGGTTCGCGTTTATGGACCGGGCATAGAGCATGGCGTGCTGGCCACCTTCCAGTCTCGCTTTATCTGCGACACTCGAGGTGCTGGCGCTGGTCAACTGACTGTCCGTGTCCGCGGACCCAAGGGCGCCTTCCGCGTGGAGATGCAGCGGGAGAGTCAAAAGGATCGCACCATTCTGTGCAAGGTAAGACAGTCGAAAAATATCGAATCTTTGGAAAGTTTTTAACTAAAACATTAATTTTTTAGTATGATCCAACCGAACCCGGTGACTATCGTGTGGAGGTCAAGTGGGCGGGCGAATTCGTGCCAGGATCACCCTTCCCCGTCATGATCTTCGACACTGAGGAGGAGTTACGAAGATATTTGCAGGGCATATGAGGCCAGCTCAACCACCATGTCATCGTCTTCCCCAGTGGCCTCAGCCCATTGCCCATTGCCCGCGATCAAGTGCGCCGCAAAGCATCGACCTGTACTCCGCTGTAGCTGATCCAAGTCCATTCCTTTGTAGTATATTTAAATAAGCTAACCAGATACCTAAAGAGTTATGTTATATTAATCGAAGCTAGCTAACATGAAAAGAGAACGGACCGAATAACGAAATCATCCCTAGGTTAATCCCAAAAGAATACATTAATTAATATAGATTAAATAATAATATGTTGAGCAATGTATAAACTTGCAATTGGTTTAAATATTTAGCCTTGTATGCAATACACAAACTTAAATACATATCGGCGTTTAACATAATTTTATTTATATGAAGTGGGCGTAGGAATAGTGTAAACACAGATGTAAGAACTCAAGATACCGTCAACTAAATCCGTAAAAATCTAAATGTTTATGGGATTTACTGTGAGGTTCTAGCAAATATATCGAAGTTATTATTCTCCGAATCCAAATCCTCGGGCAGAGCGAATTCATGGGTAAAGTCTTGGCGATAGGTTCGAACAAAATCAATTACATTGTCCTCTAGCTTCTTCCTTTGCACCGCCTCGACACTACGCCTAGGTCCCTCACTTCTGTGGCTCATCAGTAGCATGGACAGCAGGACTCGGCGATTCTTCAGCTGCAGATCCTCGAATCTTTCATGCATTATAAGCTCCGTCCAGGGCTGTTGGAAGAAGGTAAGAAAGTTGGTAATCCAGCCGGCCTTAAAGCGATTCCGCATGTCGTTAAGCAACTTGGCATGCTTGCCGCAAAAGAATTCCAGGAAGAACATCCTCTTCTCCTGAAATGGATGCATGGCATAAAATAGATTGGGAGCTATGAATTTTTTTGTGATATTCAAACCTTTTTGGTGACGCACACAATCTCCGTGACAATCATCTTTAAGTTGAGTCGAATGCGCACAAAGTCTCCATCCTCGTAGGTAGTCATATTTTCGGTAAAATCCACAGGGAGCTGGCCAATGAGTAGCGGTTTGGGTAGAATAATTTTGATGATGTGATAACCCATGGGCAGCATGCCCGTGAACGAGAAAGGCCTAATGAAGCGCTGCTGCATAACTATTTTCAACATGCCCAGCTCGAAGGCCACCTGGAAAGGACATTGAATTGAATTTAAATGCAGATTTTCAGCTCCGCGAAGACGCACTCACCTTCTCGGCGAACTCCTGTGGACTGGTTGCGGCGAACTGGTAGTTGGGCAAGGGTACGATGCTTATATTTTTGCCCGCGGCATAGATGTTGGGATCAGAAGTACAGAAACGTGTATTGACCACGATACACCTCTCCACGAGTTCAATGTTCGCATCGATAAGAACTGCGAGGGAGTGAAGTGAAAATCAGTTGTCGTTATGCATTTTAGCCCACTCACTGTTCTCCAAAGACGAGGACATGTTGTTAAAGTTATAGTTGACGAATAGATTGCAGTCCAGAATAACTTGAGTTTTACGCGGAAACGTTGTAAACTCCACCTTATTAATACAGTGGTCTGACTCGTTACAGTAAAACCTAGTGAAGTTGGTCGATAAGTAGACCGTGATACCCAGATCGGCAATCATATCCATTATTATCGGATCCAGTGTGGCATCTACACAAGGATTACCCTGGTCTTCGGGTGCAGCCATCTGGTGGGGCTGCACGTACGTAATGTTCTTGGCCTGGGCACCGTGGGTCACCATAAAGTGTAGGCACTCGTAGGCTGCTATCCCATAGCCGTACAGGATTATGCTGTAGCCGCCCTTCGATTGAACCATTTCCCGTAGCTTGTGGTAGAAGATGATCCGGTCCAGTCGATAGTTGTTGACCACATAGTTGGCTGGCGGCTGACGGTCTTCAAAGTGGCTATCCTCGAAGCCGAACTTCTCGTCATCCATTAAGATGAGTTTTTCATAGTGAATACTGCATCCGTCTTCCAGTTCAACAACTTGCTTTTTTCTGTTGTCGTTTTACCATAAGGATTGGTAGTGATCTGTGTCCCATGGCTTGGGTAACTCACTCACCTATCTATTTTTTTCACTTTTCCGGCGACGAAGCGCACCCAGTGCCTCATGTCCATGCGCTGCGTGGAATCCCTGGCAAAGGGATGATCGTTGCCGGTGTTCACATAGCAATTCCTGCCATCGCTACAGTGCGGGCACTGGAATTCGCTGTCGTAGGCTGCCTCCACAACTCCTTGCGGCACCACTATTGTGAGATCCATCAGGGGCAAGCAGTTAAACTTTTTAAACTTGTACAAGCTGAGTGGAAATATAATGTAGTTCTTAATTCAAAAATGAGTGTGTCTTGTTTCTCACTCATTAGTGTTCCATGCAAAGATAATGATGCGAATAAAAGAACGAGCTATTTCCGAGAAACCAACAATCAACAGGGACTGCTCAGTTCCCAGGTGCTTGGTGGGCATCAGATTGTAACAGAAGCCACGGACGCGAGTGGTGACTTTTTCCCCGCCATGCAGAGTCATCAGCTGGGAGGAGCGCCTCCGGAAAACGGCAGAGGTAAAATGGTTCTTTTTCATGCGTTGCGGCTCCAAAGGCATCATGTTGTACATGAGGTCATTAGGCAAAGAGATACCCTGGAAAAAAACGAAAGGCCTTCAATTAATTTCCCCCCGAAAAACCCAATCAATCCGTCACACATGAAAATAATTGATGTAATAGAGTTCCTGGTAATCATCGTACAAGGCCACTGTCCGAAAGATGGAACTGCTCCACATCTGGAAGAACGGATGCAGCTTGAATATGACGACCTCTCCACGGTTGTGGGTTAAATTGAACTGATCACGGGGCAGCATAAATAGCTTGCAGAGATCCCCATAGCCCAGAAAGGGTCTGCAGGCCAGACGAGACAGACGGTTAAGTTGAAGACGAAAAGTTTTGCAAACCTACCGCAATATAATGAATCCCACCAGTGTACATTCCGAAAGATCTTTCGATTTACCACAGCGAATGGTAAAACAGCTAAATTCACTATTAATATTCTCAAAAATATTCTGATAGATCTGGTTAAAAAGTTGCAGAACCTCATCTGTGTAGTTGTCCAGGCCGGTTGCTTCCTCGTCAACATCAGGATTGACGGTGTACCTACTAGGGGATTGCGATGTGAGAATGTTCCTGATTTCATTGACCTCCTCCATCTGCATACGGGATACGCGGAGTTCGCCAAATATGGTGCTGCGATTGGCAACAAATATGTTCTCTTCGACGGTACAATTCGGGCGAAAATAAATGGGCTAAAATAGGGGAATGAATAAGTCAAGTTCCAGATTATATCCTCTATATCGGACTTACAAGAAAGAATCGAAGCAATTCCCGTTGAGAAGGTGTCAAAGTCACGGTATTATGTATCGTTGTCACACAGTAATCGAGATCTGGGAAGGCGCCGAACATTGCTGACAGCGAATAGAAGGTATACTCGGGCCGCACCAGATGATGCAACTGATACATTTTAAGCAGGAAGGCATTGGACACCTGGGCCAAGCACTGGGCTTGATCTTCGCCAGGTGCAGTTGCTCCCTCTGGCAAGTCGAAGGAGATTAACAATCTATCTTTGTAGGAATTGTAATAGTACTTTTCATTTCGGAGTTCTGCACATGGGACCCAGTATTAAGTTAATTAAACACAAAATTTCCATGTTTTGCCGCTGTCATTTCTTACCATCGTAGATGTGTTTATACTTGGCGAATAGCAACTTCTTTAACGCAGGATCTTTTTCCTTTACAGACAGTACGGAGTCGAGCAGCAGCTCGCGGTATCTCTCGTTCATTCTTTGTGTAGTGTATAGGGCCTTCGATGCTATATGTTCCGCAGAACTGAACAACAGGAAAAACTAAATTCGGATTACCTTTTAATTGGCACAAACTCACACTACATCGTATTCATAATGGCCATGCTTACGACCCGGCGTATATTTGACAAGATTACCCATTCGCTCCAAATGAAAGCTCGTGGCCAGCTGCTCCACGTCCATAGAGTCCGACAACCACATAAGCCCAGCTCCCTTGATGCCTTGGGTGAACTCTTCTTCAAACTGCGAGGCGGTTACGATTACGACTTTATGGGCACAACGGATGCAATAGACCAACCTCAGCAATAATGATCTGTTCGGCGCCCTTGGCCCCCTTGTTTGCTGCCTCCATGTCTAGCAGGTGCTCAGCAATATAAAAGTCTCCGTGCTCTCTTCGCAGAGACGGGTCCTCGGAATCAATCATCTCGACAAGGTCGTCGTTATCCTCCGGTCTGCCATAAAACAAAAGATTAGTGTGCATATAAACACAAGTCAGAGCTTAAAAACTAACAAGGCCTTGCGAAATGTTAGCACTGGCATGACATCCTTCCGATGGATCACGATGATCGAGGGTGCAGTCGCCATCTCGGCGACAGTCGAGCTCTTGGGATAATAGCATTTACCGAACGCCTCGACTGCATCATAATTCCCAAATGAAAGTTCCGGCGGCCTCACAACGATCATATAGTTAACTTGGTGCTCGTGGTAGAAGACCTCTAGGATAATCGTCTTGATGATTGAAGGTTTGTTATTTTTGCAGATAAAAAAGTTGAAGAATATCGTGTTAATCAGCGAGATGGAAAAGTCTAAGCTTTTGGGCAAAACGACAAAAAAAAAAACATTAGGAAGCTGCTCTGAAGCTGCTCGGCAAAAGTACTGCAAATATAACCAACCAGAAGCGACTGTTGAGCCAATGCTGCCACATATCGTTGACCAGAACTGGGATATCGGGATGAAAGCAGAATGTGCCGAGGCCCAGAAGCTTGTGGAACTCTTTTTCGTTGTAGAGAAGAAAGCGGTACGCATTACTTTGGCAGAACAATATTTCAAGCGGCGGCGTTGCCTTGTACCCAAAGTGCCATGTGTCCTTGGCCGCATAGAGATCCTCAATGCGCTTAACATCCTGAATTCCAGCTAGATTAATGACAATGATCTCCTCCTTGGCTGCCATTTTTAAAAAATTGTTCTACATAAAAAATAGGAGAGTTGTGTATTTGAGTTGGAAGCACTACACATGAAAATCGAAAGGTACAGAAACCGATTGCTTTGATTGGACAATTTAGTCCTCTGACGGATCCGGAGACGGCTCTGACTCGTCCTCCTTCCAATTCCATGAAAACGCGTCTAGCGACATGAAATCCTCGGGTAGGGCGAACTTGTGCTTGAAATCCGCCCTGTTATCCCTTAGGAAATTTAGCAGCTTCTGCTCCACATAGCGCTTATTTAGCAAGTAAAAGTCTTGATCGGTCACATCTTGAAAGGGACCACGATTCACGTTTTTCTATGGATTGAATGAGTTAATAAAAATAAATACAAAATTTGCATATACACCCACACTTTGTGCGGTCACCGCCATAGTTTTCAGTATGCTTCTATTCTCCACCTGCAATTCCCCAAAACCCTCGTGCATTATCAATTCAGTCCAACCCTGTTGAAACCATTTCAGAAAATCATGAATCGTACCGGCCTCAAAGCGAGCCTTTAGATTATTTAAGAGCAACTCGTGCTTGCCAACAAAATGCTGAAGGAAGTCCAGGTAACACTCCTGAAAGGCATAGAATAAGGATTCTGATGAATACTTATTAGCAGACAACATGAACACACTCAGCTTGAAGAAGCTGATTGCCCATGTTTTCCCACCTTTAACTTTTTTTTTTACCACGTCCAGAGTCGAAGTTCGTTGCCTAAGTCTTTTGTAAACATATTTTGAGGGGGTCCTAAAAAGGAAAACGCCATCAAGCGGCCACAGTTTGGAATAGAGCTTGTGGGAGGAAGCCCATCAAGCGGCCACAGTTTGGAATACAGCTTGTGGGAGGAAGCCCACAAGCTATAGTTCAAACAAAAGACTTAGGCAACAAACTTCGAAGCTGGACGTGGTAAAAAAGATTAAAAGGTGGGCAAACGACGGGCAACTGATTCGAGCTTTTTAAATTAGAAAAATAAAAATTTGCAAAAAAATTCAAGCTCACACACACACCCTCTTCGTGACGACCACTATCTCATCCACCACCATAGTCGGCGACAGGCCCACTCGAAAGAAGGTATTATCCTTGTATGTGGTCCTGTTCCAGGCATAAGTTAAAATCATTTGGCTGCCGAGAAATCTCCGCGGCAAGGTGATTTTCGTGATGAAGTAGTTCAGTGGAAGACTGGCCTGAAAGTAAGCTGGCTCTGCGAATCGGTGCTCAAATTTTTGTATGGGCGCAATTCCCAGATGATGTAACAGCTGCGAAAATGGTAATTTTACATATTCAAATCGCATATGTGGCAGGATCTGTGCACCTCACCTTGCGGGAGATCTCTAGCTCGCTCACGTATTTGTACTGATAGTTGCACTCTCGCCGCAACTTGATGTAGTTGCCGGCCGCATAGATATTCGGATCGTTGGTCTGGAAGCATTCGTTCACCAAGATATTGTCGCCCTCTAAGTCAATGCCCGTCATTTCCATCCCTAAGTAGAATAAAAGAGACGCTTGGCAAAAATAATTTAAGGGCTTTTTCCACTCACATTTTCTGTGCATTGGATTCATGTAACCCTCCTCGAAGGAGATGAAGAGATCGCTCTCATAGGTCACCAGATGGCGGCGGGGAAAATGCTGAAAGACCACTTGCATAATGAAGTCGCCGGCCTCATTCAACACCCAGTGATCAAAGTTGTAATCCTCCAGGATCACTATGCCGCTGTCTGTGAGCATGTCGTTCAGGATGAACTGCAGGTTCATGTCCCAGTAGGGATTCTTTAGCTTTGCCTCTTGCTCGTCTCCGGTGTTTCGGTGCGGCTGTATTAATACTATCCGGGAGCAATCTACGCCATGTTTCATCAGAAACGAGACGCACTCGAAGGTGGACAAATTGTTGCCATATACCACGATGCAATAGCTGTTCGGATTGTCCTTCAGCAGAGTCCGTATTTTGTAAAAGAGCAGGAGCTTGTTCACTCGACTGTTTACCTCCACAAAGTTGCACGGGCTATTGGTCACATCCTCGTTTCTGGGAACCTTCAGGACGAACTTTCGGGCGCACATTAGCAGCAAGGTGTCATAGTAGATCTCGCAGGCACTCGCCTTTACGAACTTCTTCTCACTGCGGGCGGTTGTGAATGGAAAATTAAAATAAATAAATTACTGGCAAACGCTCTCCCACCTGTTAATGAACTGCACCTTGCCGGGTACAAAGTGCACCCAGTAGCGCATATCCATGCGCAAGCAACAATCCCGAATGTAGCAGGAAACATTCTGATACGACATATAGCAAGACCGGTTTTCGCCACAATAGGGACACTCGAACAGGTCGTCGTACTCCGCCTCCATAACTCCCGGACTGCAGATAACCGTAACCTCGGGCCAGCTTAGGCAGGTGTAGTTGCTAACGTTACAAAAGCTACGTGGATATGTTGATAGAGCTCAAAAGTTCAGAATTTCATTAAGTCCCTAGTGCTCACTCCTTGGTGTTCCACTGGAATATGAGCAGCCGGAGAAAGGCCTTGGTCAAGGCGGTATAGCCAATAATGACAAGTTTCCTGTTGGTGCTAAACCACTTGTTTGGTTTGAGTTTGTGTCGATAGATGATCAGGAAATCTTGGGCGAAATTCGTCTTGGGAAGACTTAGACGGTCGGTTATAGACTCGGGATCACTAGGGACCTGAAAAGCCACAGGAGCCTTCTTTATGGGACGGGGCTCCAGGACCATCATCATTTTCTTCAGGTCGTTGCCGAACTTGCTTTCCTGCATAAGAGGGTTTGTTTTTTTCGTTTTATTTTGTAATTAACTCCCCTGCGACTTACGTGAAACGAAGATATAAAATAAAAGTCAAAAAAGTTCGTCTTCCTGGCCAGATCCCGAAAGATCTGGGCGGAGCAGACTGAGAAGAGTGGGTGGAGGCGCAACGATATGATTTCAGCCCTCACATGATCCAGATGGTTCTCTTGACGGGGCAGGTGATAGTGATCGAAAAGCTTGGAATGGCTGTGGAACTGCCTAAGCACCACGTACCCAATGGGCGTATTATGCTGAATGGACTTCGACGAGTTGCCGCACCGAATGGTAAACACCGAGAACTCGCTAAACGCATTCTCCAGCACATCCGTCATAATACTCTCGAGGACTTTCAGCTCGTGCTCTAGTTCCGCCCGCTCGTTGACCATAAAGAGGTAGGAGACACCCGCCGAAGACACCGATGGAGGTGCCGTTTCCTCCGGCCGATTTCCCAGAGCAAGGTCGAGCACCACCTGCACATCGTCCTTCGTCATCTCGTATATGCTGATCTCTCCGAAAATGGTGCTGCGGTGGGTGATGAACACTTCGTCCATGTCGGGTAAACTAGTGGGCCGTGCCATTACCGGCTAAACTCAAAGTAATTATTAAATACAAAAGCAAAATTCGGCGTTGGGACTTGCCATGAAGTATGTCAGGACCTCGCTGAGGCTTTTGATGTTCCTCTCCTTTTTGTTCACTAGCATTAGGCAGTAGTCCTTGTCCGGATAAGCGCAAAACGTGGCCACCAGACAGTTGAAGAGGCACGGCAGGGGGAAACTCTCTTGCGCCACAATGCACTTAAGCAGGAAGACGTTCGAGGCCGCCTGAATGGCCTTCTCTCCGGCAGGATGCCCTCCGGAAGGGTACACAAAGTTAATTTGGGTTGGTTCGTTTCGCATATAGTAGTCGCCACTGGTGAGCTCTGAGGGCGCAAGGATTTAGCGTGGATATTTGGGATCAACTGCAGATCTCACTATCAATGATGTACTTGAACTTTGAATGCAGGGCCTCGCGCATATAATACTTATTGGATTCGGCGACCTCTAGAGAATCCTGAATTTTACCCTTAAGGGAGGAAATCCTTATCTTGCCCGCACTGGCCACGCTGTCAAAAGAGATCCCATCGGAGAGGGTTTTAGTGCAGTCTTCAGATGTTAAACACCTACCTCATGCCACTATCAATCTTCTGGATACCTCCCAGAATCGTCATATTCTGCAAATCGGTGAGGGCATCCGCCGTGAACATGCTGGCCGGCGCCCTGCGGTTCACTGAACTGCAGGATTTACGTTAATAGTAAATATATTAGCCGTAAAAACGCCTGCCACTCAAGGACCCACACTCACAACACAGTCAATGCTTCGAAGTGGAAACCACTGCCGTCGATGCTCTTCACCAGATTACCAAAAGCGCTGACCTCGTAGTTCTGCACATAGAATCGAATGTCAATGTCCGTGGACAGCCACATAAAGACGGCAATCTCGGTCTCTTCGTTATGGTTGCTCATCTCGCCAACGACAAGGAGATTTTTGTCCGCGCCTGGATCCTGACTCAATATCGCTTCCGCTATATAAAAGTCACCTAGTTCCCTGCGCATCTCAGGCATCTCGAGCTCTTGGATGGCAATTATGTCATCGTTGTCCTCGGCTCTGGCGGATATACGAAATGAAAAGTATCCTTGACAAGGAATCTTCAATCATTCGAACTTACAGCGCCTTTCGATATGTGATCTGTGGCATCCGTTCAAAGCGATCCACAATGTACAGCGATTGCGTGTTGTTGTTCTTCTCCGCACAATAGTCCCGTGGAAAGAAGACTTTTGCTAGTTCTTCCAGATCCTCGAAGCTCTCCGTAAGGTGAGTGGGTTGTTGCACAGTGGGTGTCCTTACGGTAATTATATACCACACCCTATTTTCCAGATAGAACACTTCCTTCATGATCTTAGGAATCACACACGGGCAGTCGACCTTATAGATGCAAAAGTTACAGAACAAAGCGTTTAGCCAGCTAATGGCGAACGTTAAGCTGCAAGGCGAAAGGCGGGATCAACAACTAGGAAATATAAAGATCGTATTCCGCGGGATACCAGTATCTTATGGACAACCACTCCATCCAGCATTCGGAGGGCAGAGCATTGACGGCGGGATAATTGCGAAACTCGGCATAGGCCACCAAGTCGGAGGTTGCCTTGTTACGAGCCAGCAGCCTGTGAGTTTGGTAGGTTTGAAAGAGGGACTTCTTGCCGCGATACTTTGGCCGGATATTGCCGAACCACTTGACGCCTGGCGACCAGATCAGCTTGTTAATATCCTCCAGATCCTCCACTTTGGCAAATAACACCTCGTAATTCATTGTGTGTGTTAATTGAAGAGAGTACTTATCTTTGGTTTATCTTTATTTATTTATATTGTGTGAGAACTGTGTCATCGAAATGCAAAAACATATTGTGATTGCTGCCTCAAAATGTTTTCTAATTCAAATTAATGCCTGCTTGGATTTGGGAAAAAGAATTGGGTTTATATTAAAGAGTTATCCCTTCGATAACATAACACTGGGCCTTGGCATTCTTGCATTGTTCCTTGGTGCCCGCCTTGGTGGTGCCCTCCCATTTGAAGTAGGGGCACTCATGCTTCTGGTGATAATCGCTCATGCACATGAACACCATCAACAGATAGGGACGACAGGCGTTCTTCAGGAGCACCTTGGCCCCGGGACTGGCCTTCAGCAGGTTGTAAACACCCACAGCATCCTTGCGACAAAAGTCGTACATGGCAATGTGGTAATCCTTTTCCTTGGGTCGATTCTCGTACATCTTTTCCGCATCCAGCTTGACCATTTTCATATTGATGGTGTCACCCTTGCCAATGTATTTCTTCTGCTTGTACAAACACTCCACAAAGCACTGAGAATCAATAATATAATTTAATTATTTAATTTGAGTTTAATTTCCATACCGAAAGAAAATGCAAGGTCTTGCCAACATCCGTGTCTCCATCCATGGGCAGCTTGGGGGAATGAATAACGAAGCATTTCGTTAGGTCTTCCTCGTTACCAATATAAAGCTCTGAGCAGCAGCCATCTCGCTGAATTGAAAATATTTTAAAATTTATAATATTTCCCTCTGAAATATTTATTTCCCTAAATAGCCTCTCACATTCTTGCCACACTTCTCCTCGGTCAACTCCCCGCCAGAAGTAGTCGCCGCTGTGGTGCTCTCCTCAGGATCCTGTGCCCCTGAAATTACTACCAGGACTAAGGTTAGCCAATAACAACTATGTCTGACCATCGCTTAACGAATGGTTGTAATTTACGATGGTCAAAAACATTTATAACCTCATTGGCTGACCTCATTATTTGCATAAATTGGATTGCTTAATTAAATGTAACAAATGGCAGTTGTAATTCCCAAAGGGCAATGAGCGGAAAAAGGTACAAATATATTATATTTTCCGACAGTTTGATGACTTGACATTTGGCAAATTGGCAACGATTTCCTGCTAATACTGTAACGATTTATCTGTTCACTATATAAAGAGTCTGTTTTAGCTGATTTTGTAGGAGAAAGCAGCAGCAGCATGAAGTTTATAATTTTTGCAAGTTTTGCCTGCTTGATATGGGTAAGCCTTCTGAATAATAACTTTTAATAATAATATATAATATTTATTAAACACAACTTGATTTTTCCAGTTTGCCAGCGGCATTAAGATTGACTGTGAAAAACCAGAGGCCATTAATGAGGAGCATATCCATTACTGCTGCAAGCATCCCGAAGGCCACAATGACATCATCGAGAGCTGCGCCAAGGAAACGGACTTCATGCTGCCCAACCATAACGAGGAGGCACTGGTGGACATCACCGCGGATCGTGCCATTCGTGGCACCTGCTTTGGCAAGTGTGTCTTCGGAAAACTCAATCTGATGAAGGACAATAACCTAGACATGGAGGCTGTTAAGAAATATTTCAAGGATAAATTTGTCGACGATCCGGAATATGCCAAGGAAATGATTAATGCCTTTGATCACTGCCATGGCAAAAGTGAGTACAAGCAGATCTCACCTGCTGGAATATCTTGTTAGACAATTTTTTATTTCCAACAGGCGAGGAGAATACCTCAAAGTTCCTGTCGAAGCCCCTGTTCAAGCAGATGTCCCAGCACTTCTGTGAGCCCAAGTCCAGTGTGGTTCTGGCCTGCGTGATTCGTCAGTTCTTCCACAACTGTCCAGCGGATCGTTGGTCCAAGACCAAGGAGTGCGAGGATACTCTGGCATTCAGCAAGAAGTGTCAGGACTCGCTGGCCACCCTTTAGGTTTCACTTTAAAGGAATTTGCAATAAAAATGATTTCAATATACGTTTAACGATTTTATAATATGTTCATAAGTCGAAATTAAGCGAATTAAGAAAATTTATATTGAATTCTGTGAATAAACAAAAAAATTAATAAAGTATATATACAAAATCAACTGTTTAAACGTTAAAGACTTTAAATATTGTTTAAATCATAGAGCATCCCTTTTTAAAGTTTTATTTACTTAAAAAATACCACTAGGCAATATATATTTTAAGTAAATTGATGTTTAAACAAGTAACTTTGATGCCTTTTCATAATTCTTTTTATTTATAATTTATTTATATATTTTTTTTACAATTTTCACATGGTGGTCAGCACATCCTTGCATTTTTTGGCAAAGGCCAATGTTTCCTGGCATTCGGTGGTATTGGACCAACGATTCTTCGGGCAATTATGAAAGAAGTTATAGATCACACAGGACATAATGATGCTGGACGTGGGCTTGCAGAATTTGGATGTACCAAAGGCCCTTACAATTGGCAGCGAAAGGAACTGTTCAGTGGCTGATTCGCCTAATAAAAAAATAATAATTTGTCACATTACAAATTACGATTTTAAATTAACAACAAAAATCTAATACTTACTCTTCGAATGACATTTCTGGTAAGCATTCAGCATTTCTGTCTCGTACTCCGGATCCGTCTTGTGGTATCTTTTGTAGTAAGATCTGACTTTAACCATATCCAAGGTGCCATTCTCCATCAGATTGTAATGATCGAAGACACACTTGGCCCAGCAAGTGCCCATCATGGCCTGGTCCACCGTCACATCCTCCATGGCCTCCTCGCTGGGATTGGGCAAATGGAAATTGGTCTTTTTGGCGCACGATTCGGTGACATCGTTATGACCATCGGGATGCTGGCAGCAATGGTGAATGTTCTCCTCATGAATCCGCTCCGTGTGCCGGCAGTGGACGCGAATAGCTAAGGTGCTATACTGAATGGTAGAATAGCAATTAAATAAATACAAGGATTATTCATTTTTAGTCGTTCCCATGGCAATTTTGTAATCTTTGTTATAAATCGAATAAAAATCTCTCAAAATACACACCAATAACTGCGACAGAATCACACAGAGAATCACAAAGCCAGTCGTCATCTTGTTGACAGCTTTTCAGCGATTGCCCCCTCGTTTTATATGTCAGTCAAATGGTTCCCCTTTGATGGATACAGTCCCCTCCTAATGGCATTTTGCAATGTTCCGCATTAATTTAATTCGCATCCATTATTGTGACAACAAACCTGGCAACGGCCAGGTGAACAGGCAACGGCCACTGAAATACGCGTCATGGTAACGCCGGCAATCAAATCGTTATTTATTTTCCGAGGCGCGGCTTTCGTTCGCTTAATTAGTCCGAGATTGGCCTTTGAAATTTGATAAGCTGATTTAAGGGAAAACGCAAAAAAGCAAGATGGGCAAAAAGGGTAAAGGCAAAGGCAACAAGTTGGCCAAAATGTCCGAGGAGGAGCGAGCCCGTTATCTGCAGATGCGGGCCGACCAGGAGGAGGAAACGCGGCGCCGCAAAATGCAGCTTATCTCCATGTACATGAAGGTATCAATTACCGATTTTAATAGAAAATAATGAAAATCAATTAAGGCATCTTTCGAAATAGAACAAACTGAAAAGGGAGGATGCCTTTGGACGGTTGAACATGGCCAAGATCAACCAGGAGTGGCGCAGCATTTTGCGCCAGGTTAAAATCCAAGAGCTGCGCCGTGAAATTGTCGACGTGGAGTCCTTTTTCCAAGAGGCCCTAAAACGCAAGGACCAGGTTATCCATCGATTGATTGCCCATATTGAATCCACCGAGGATATGTACGCCAACCTGCAGCAATCGCATATGGAAAATATTACTAAAATTGTCGGTGGGTTTATTATTAAAATAAGGATTGCGACTAAGCAACAGAGAATTATAAAAGCAAACACCTTAACAATTAAAAATCTATCCCCCAAATGAATCCCTTGAAACTAAGACACCCATCGCGAACGCATCGAGTTCTTTCGACGCATCTACGAGGACGACAAACAGGCGGTGCTGAGCGAGTGGGAGCAGGACTCTGCCGGCTTCAAGGACATGCACGCCCAGAAGCAGCAGCAGCTCGAGTGCGTCTTCTACCAGCTGGAGGAGACGACTGATGGCGGGATCCGGGACAACCACGAGCGCTTTCTGGACCGCTGCGAGGACTTAAAGAGCGGGGTAAGTGGGATTGGGAAACTAAGTGAAAATCATGTTGCCATGCTCCTGCCAATCCTCGCACTGCGCCTTCGCGTACTCCGACATGCACTTGACCAGCTCCCGGGAGACGGTGCACTTGTTCTGCCTGCTTCGGCCGACGTTGTCCAGATACCGGAAGCATTGCTGCACCGTGTCCGTGAAGAAGCTGCGGAGCTCTCGGTCGCGCAGATCCTTGGTCAGCAAGTAGCTCACCTTGCGCCGGTCGGGCATTCCATTGCCATCCACCTGAAGGAGGATTGAAGATGGAGAATATTTATAGTCCAGGTCTGGGCTTTAGCATTAAATCCAAGGAAGAATTAGCGATGAGTAAACACCTACCATATTCATCTCCTCGAAAAAGCACTGGGCCACACACTGACCTCCATCGCCTCCTGCAGTGTTGTTCCTGCCCTCCTGCTGCCGGCTCAGGCTGCGCTGCCACCGATTGCCATAGCCACCGCGTCCTCCCTGATTTCTATCCCTATCTTGCTCCTGATCCTCATCCTGATTGCGTCCAAAATCGTAGCCATATCCACTACCCCCCTGCCTGCCTGTCTGTCCTCGTCCGCGATCCTCGTTGTCATCCTGCCGCCGCATGCAGCTCCGAACGGTTCTCTTCAGCTCCGCCTCGCCCAAGCCCTCCTGCGATCGGCACTTGAGGCTGGAAATGGTGTGGGCGCAGATGCTTAGGCAGATGACCAGCAAGATTAGCAAGCGCATCTCGGTGACTGATTGGGGAAGCGGCCGACCCAACTCCATTTATAGTGACCGCAAGTGACATCTGAAATGACCACCTGACTGACACACAATGCTCCCAGAATCACCCATCAATCCTCGTTGGGAAATTGCGTGCCATTTGCAATTTTTAATTCTTCACTTAATTTAAATATTTTCCCTCACACAGATGCAACTGCAGCTGGAGCAGATCACCTCCAGGGGAGAGGCCAGGCTGGAGAAGCTGTGGCAGGAATATCAAACCGTGCTCGCCGGCTATTGCCAACACATCGAAGGTTTCTATTCGGAGTACGTGGATCTCAAGCAGCGGGATGAGGAGGCAGCCCTCCAGATCAGCCAGCAAACGCATGAAATCGAGCATTTGGTAGACCAACTGGCCAATCTGCGTCTGGTCTCCGAGGAGTTCTATATCAAGCAACAGGGTCAAGTGGAGCAGCGGCAGTCCATCAAGCAGCAGCTTACGGAAAGACTCCGCGAGCTGCGCACTTGCGTGGAGGACGAGGTGGCCCGAGATCATCAGTCCTTCAAGCTGATGTCCGTGGAAAGCTACAATGCCCTGGAGCTGCTCCAGGAGACGGTGGGCAAGGGGGAGATACTAATCCAGCTCTCAGCCGTTTGTGCCAAGATGGAAACAGAGCGGGAGCGGATGTTCCAGCTGCCGGAGATTTCTCGAGAGATTATAGAGATTCGTGAGGTGGAGGATCAAGAGGCTGGAGTATCAACCGATCCGGCTACTGATATCTTGAAGGTAATTGTCTTCTTGCAATGGCTATGAATTGAGGATTCTGTTCTGTTTAAATCAATCTCTTTCCAGGACGAAGTGGGTGTGGTGCCTCAAATGGACACATTCTGGCGGCGGGTAAACAATGTGGCGGTGGATGTAGCTTGCCTGAAGCAGCAAAAGCGTCGCCTAGAGGCAGAGAACGCCCAACTGAAGGCTCAGCTGCAGGATTATCTGGTGAATCTGAATATCGCCAACGGCTCCAACAGCCATATCCACCAATACCTGGCACGGCGGCCTAAGAGCATGTCGGTGGACCGGGTTTCGCGTCTGCAGCTTCAGCCCAAGCAGGTGAGGAGCGCCCTGCCCACAGGTCGTCGTCCTCAGGCGCCCACACCGCCCACATTCCATCTCCATTCAGGGCGCAGTCGAGTGCCCGCCTTCGAGGCTAATTTCACGAATGTGGTACGTTCGAGGAACTTGCTCAGGGGCAGAGTGGAGCTGGCCAGGATCAACTAAAAAAGGGTTCTTGGAAAATTTCTAAAATATTTACATCAAAAAAGAATAATAATTTGAAATTAAACTCGTGCGTGAATATGTCATTCTTTTTTAAAAAATATTATATAAATAACAATTCAATATCATTTTTTAAAAGAATAAATACAAAGTAATAAAATGATTACAATATTTAAATTTAAATTTAAATTTAGCAACGTTGCCAGATCTTTAAACTAAGGTGGTATATAATATATACTTTAGTATTCCATATCGCATCGTTCCGCAGAAAAAGTTGGAAGATTAGCTATTTTTACGAGTATCTTTTAGTCATAGAACATATATATTTAGTAAAATTTATTTTAATAAACTAAATCCATCCAGAAAATGGGGCTTTAATTATAAGATTTAGAAAAGGAAAGATTCTGAACTGAATTTGGTATATAAAATAGAAAGTTTTTAAATTTTGCCAGATACTTTTAGCTATTATGGTTGACTTGCTATAATCGAGGACGGATGTGCGCAACACTGTCCCGTTCTGCCACATCGTTCCGCTGCGCCCTGCACTTCAGTTCCGGTTGTTCCATTGCGCTCTCCGCAATACAATCTCTCAGATACAATCCAATTGCGAGTTTTCACATCAATTGCACGGAAAATAATTAATTTTCTAAATAAAAGTAAGTCCGCTGCAAGGATATGAGTGATCGAAGTGTGAAGCTAAAACCTCCAAATAAGCATCGAGATTGGGGATATGTGTGTGCAAAGTGCAGCTGCTGTCGAGATGTAAAATATTACAACGCGGAGGAGTTATAGATACAACACACTGTTATAGATACAACAACAAGCGGAACGAGGGGGAAAGCCGAGGAACGGCTGGCAGGAGAGAGTGGGAAGGCCCGAGTTTGGGGTGTGGGAGTGCGAGCGAGAGGGTCGGCGGGTTCTTGTTCTTGTAAAATTACCAAAAAGAAAATTCGTTCGGGAAATGTGGAAAATGTGCGCGAGAGCTGCTGCTGCCTCAGAAAACAACCCCGAAAAGCGAGCAATCGACGAGTAAATACCAACAAAACTTACACTGCGCGGCTGATTAATAAGAACTAAAAAAGCGCAATAAAACCGATTTTTTAAACGATGCCCCAAAACGGTAGAGTTGAATGAAAAAATAAAAAACGTTATAAAGAAAGTGTGAGAACATCATCGTGAAATCAAACTCCGAATCAGAATTTGGATTGTAAATTTTCGGGGCTCGCCGCCATCGAATGGCAGATAAACACACAAAGAGAGATAAATACAGAAATAAAATTAATGGAAAACCAGCATAGACACATACAGTGAGTGCTCGGTGAAGTGAACCATTTGTCGAAGGAGTCTTTATGTAGGTGGATAAGTGGGTATTCTTGGAGATGTCATCTTTATGAGTGTAAGATATAGGAACCAATATTTAAAATTACATATTTCATACTTTTAAAATTTCGTATATTGCTATATTTATAACATAAATAATTTGATTTAAGGCTAGCTAATTTTCCTGTTCACCATTAACTCGGAATCTCTTGATAGTTTATATGCTATAAATATAAAATATAGAATATAGAAAATAGAAAATTATAATAAACTTAAAATTATAAAATTTATTATAATTTTCTAAGACAACATAGAATCTAAACTAAATGCAGAATAGTATTTTGTCTATATATTTCTTGAGCTACAGTAAAAATAATCAAGGATTTGATTTCACCAAAATAAAATTGTATCTTAAAGTTGGCAATAAAATGTTGTAGGTTCCAAGTTAATTAAAAATTGCTTTGATTCTAAGGCTAGTTCCATTGTTTGGTATCCTAAATAATATGCAGTTTATATAATAATATAGTAATATTCATTCACTTCAATTAGTTACAAGAGATAAACCTTATTTTCCCTGCATCGAGTGGACACTGTACGTGGGTGTGAGTGACTGACTGAGGAGTGTGCGGTGTCCGCGTGTGTTATGTGTGTATGTGCTTATCACATGGAAATGCAGGCGGCGTAAGTGGAGCAGTCGAGAAATAATTTGGAATTTTGGACAGATAAAAAGCACATAACACCACACATAAACCCCTTGAAACCCAAAAAAAAAAGAAAAATAATAAAAAAAACGAAAGGCCACGCCTTGCCATTATCCTAACAGCTGCCCACAACATTTCACTAACTCATATTGCCACCATCAGTCGTAGGATCCACAAACGCTACAATGATCGCCGCTCCATTGAACCATCTGAATAATCAGCTGTAGAGTCACCGCCAGCCAGCACCTCCTCCTATGCATCCCGATCTTCATAGCATCGCCATCGCCTGGAGCACGACTAGCACAGCTACTACTATTAACCCTTGTCCGAGCAGCCGGGGGAGCAGGATGCTGCTTCTGCCGCTGCTCCTCGGCCTCCTGGTGGCGCTGCCAGCAGTCAGAGGTAAACTACCGAGCTCATCCGGATTCCCCCTGTCATCGCCATGCCATGTATCCTGATACCAAATCCTCCTCCTTGCAGGCCAGTACCAATCGCCGCGCATCATCGAGCATCCCACGGATCTGGTGGTGAAGAAAAATGAGCCAGCCACACTCAACTGCAAAGTGGAGGGCAAGCCGGAGCCCACCATCGAGTGGTTTAAGGTACACAGTTATAAATATTTAAAAAATACGTTACGTTTGTTTTTTAATTATGAAAATATTTAAGTTTAAAAGGTTATAATTAAACATTTCTTTTGGGAAAACAAATACATCATTAATAATTCTATAAATCAGAAATAAAGTCAATTGGGAATAATTTTGTATAAAATATTTATTAATAATTCTTTAAATCAGAAATTACGTCCAATGGGAATAAGTTATTATCAAAATATATATATGAATTTAATTTTTTGTTTTGTTGATTTCAAATTCTTTAATCTGTGTAACCCCGAGGGCAAAGATTTTATTTATATAATTTTCAGACTGCTAGTTTTTTGTTTATTTGCTAAATCCTTGATACTCATTTAAAATCTTTCAACTTTTTAAAGGTATTTTCCTTTTTTTTTGACGTATAATCTTTGTAAATTAGCGCCAAAAATCTCCACTTAATTTGGAGATGGAAGATTAGAAATAGCCAAGACTATCGGTAATAACCTTCTTCTTTTGGCCATTAAAAAAACAGGTTAATGTTCGGGGTGAATGGCTTATTAGTTTTTCATTCGCAAAAAATAATCCTTTGGGCGTTATTAAAACCTTATTTTATTCAAAATATAAAAGCATATACAATTTTCCTTGAAGTGTAAGGACAAACCAAAAGCTTAAACCTTTAAATCTCAACTCAATTTCTCACTTTCTTACCCTGGTTTTTAGGATGGCGAACCCGTCAGCACCAACGAGAAGAAGTCACATCGTGTCCAGTTCAAGGACGGTGCACTCTTCTTCTACCGGACGATGCAGGGCAAGAAGGAGCAGGACGGCGGCGAGTACTGGTGCGTGGCCAAGAACCGAGTGGGCCAGGCCGTTAGCCGTCATGCCTCGCTCCAGATAGCTGGTAAGTCCATGTTACTCCACACCACTCCACGCCAGTCCCAGTCCTCCAGTCCGTAGACTGGTCTGCCCACACGCGAGGCTTTGTTACTGACTATTTTGCCTTTATTTTATTTTTTGTTGTTGTTCACCAGTTTTGCGCGACGATTTTCGCGTGGAGCCCAAAGACACGCGAGTGGCCAAAGGCGAGACGGCTCTGCTGGAGTGTGGGCCGCCCAAAGGCATTCCAGAGCCAACGCTCATTTGGATGAAGGTGGGTACCGAAACTAGTCTCACCCAAAATCAGTCAAAGTTTCGCCAGCTAAACCGCTTTTTTTCCCCCCACTAGGATGGCGTTCCCTTGGACGACCTGAAAGCCATGTCGTTTGGCGCCAGCTCGCGCGTGCGAATCGTGGACGGGGGCAACCTGCTGATCAGCAATGTGGAGCCCATTGACGAGGGCAACTACAAGTGCATTGCCCAGAATCTGGTGGGGACACGCGAATCTACCTACGCCAAGCTAATTGTCCAGGTCAAGCCCTACTTCATGAAGGAGCCCAAGGACCAGGTGATGCTCTACGGCCAGACAGCCACTTTCCACTGTTCCGTGGGCGGTGATCCGCCGCCAAAGGTGCTGTGGAAGAAGGAAGAGGGCAATATTCCGGTGTCCCGAGCTCGAATCCTACACGACGAAAAGAGTTTGGAGCTCTCGAATATCACGCCCAGCGATGAGGGCACCTACGTCTGTGAGGCGCACAATAATGTGGGACAGATCAGCGCCAGAGCTTCGCTCACAGTTCATGGTAAGTCTTGCTTCTCCACTGCTTCAGTTAGATTCTTCTAATGCTTCGTTTTCCATCCCTCAGCTCCTCCTAACTTCACCAAGCGACCCAGCAACAGGAAAGTGGGACTCAATGGCGTTGTCCAGCTGCCTTGCATGGCAGCCGGAAATCCACCGCCTTCGGTTTTCTGGACCAAGGAAGGCGTATCCACTTTAATGTTTCCCAATAGCTCCCACGGCAGGCAGCATGTGGCAGCAGATGGAACCCTACAGATCACGGATGTACGGCAGGAGGATGAGGGCTTCTATGTGTGCTCCGCGTTCAGTGTGGTTGATTCCTCAACGGTGCGGGTATTCCTGCAGGTCAGCTCGGTGGACGAGCGTCCGCCGCCCATTATTCAAATTGGACCCGCCAATCAGACACTGCCCAAGGGGTCGGTGGCCACGCTGCCATGCCGAGCCACAGGGAATCCCACTCCCCGCATCAAGTGGTTCCAAAATGGGATTGCCGTGCCAACGGGCAATCGTCACAGTGTCATCCAAGGCAGCTCATTACGGATTGATGGTAAGATGGCATACAAAAACATGGTTTTCGTGGATTTCTCATTGAAAGACAATTTTTACAGATCTCCAAGCGAGTGATTCTGGGTCCTACACCTGCACAGCTTCCTCGGAACGCGGAGAGACTTCCTGGATAGCCACTTTAACGGTTGGTTTTGATATTTTTGCCTTTTGTGTTCAAAGCTCTTAAACCCCGATTACTTTTTCTTCTAGGTGGACAAATCCGGATCTAATACTCTGCACCGTGTTGCTGATCCCAGCACATATCCTGCCCCACCAGGCACACCCAAAGTCCTGAATGTCAGTCGCACAACGATTACCCTCCGTTGGGCCAAAAGTCAAGAGAAGCCTGGTGCTGTGGGACCCATAATCGGGTAAGATGATGCGTCACACGCGCCTGCAATGAGATCACCGTTTAAATTTATTTTTATTCACTTTAATCTCAGCTATACTGTGGAGTACTTCAGTCCCGATCTGCAAACTGGTTGGATTGTCGCCGCTCATCGTGTGGGCGACACTCAAGTCACTGTAAGTTTAGCTACAAGTGCACAGGGTTGAACTTTGATTAACTTGTATTTTGGTTTCCTTTCAGATCTCTGATCTCAGCCCGGGCACTTCGTATGTCTTCCTTGTGAGAGCTGAGAATTCTCAGGGTGTATCGGTGCCCTCGGGCTTATCGAATGCCATTAAAACAATTGATGAGGACTTTGATGCAGCCTCCGCCAATGATTTGTCAGCAGCACGAACTTTGTTGACTGGAAAGGTGAGATTAACCCATTAACATACTTAAAATTAACTATATAAACTAGGATTTGTTTCTGCTTAAACAGTCCGTGGAATTGATAGATGCCTCGGCCATAAATGCCAGCGCTGTGCGCCTGGATTGGATGCTGCATGTGAGCGCAGATGAGAAATATGTGGAGGTAATGATTTAGTTTATTAACTGGTAAAACCCCAAGCTAATCGCCTTATCTTTCAGGGCATTCGTATTCATTACAAGGATGCCAGTTCAGAATCAGCTCAGTATCACTCGATCACGGTTTTGGATACCTCTGCGGAATCGTTTGTGGTTGGCAGTTTGAAGAAGTACACCAAATATGAGTTCTTCCTCACGCCCTTCTTTGAGACCATCGAAGGACAGCCCAGCAACTCCAAGGTGGCCCTCACCTATGAAGATGGTGAGTACTACTTAACGGAGAGAGGAGTATTTCTTACTTATATATATATATATATATTATATACCATTTGCAGTACCCTCCGCCCCGCCAGATAATATACAAATTGGCATGTACAACCAAACCGCCGGCTGGGTGCGTTGGACTGCGCCGCCCGCCCAGCATCACAATGGCAATTTGTATGGCTACAAGATCGAGGTCAGTGCTGGCAACACGATGAAGGTGCTGGCCAACATGACACTGAATGCCACGACCACCTCGGTGCTTCTAAATAATCTCACCACCGGAGCAGTCTACAGTGTGCGCCTGAATTCCTTCACCAAGGCTGGTGATGGGCCCTACTCCAAGCCGGTAAGTGAAGCACAAAGTCCTGGATAGTTTGACGTTTAGTAACATTAATTTTATACTCAGATCTCACTATATATGGACCCCACCCATCATGTGCATCCTCCACGTGCCCATCCGAGTGGCACTCACGATGGCCGCCATGAGGGTCAGGATATGACGTATCACAGCAATGGAAATATACCCACCGACAGCAGTAATCCCACCACGCACAAGAAAACCATTGATTACCTGTCGGGCCCGTGGCTAATGGTGCTGGTGTGCATCTTACTCTTGGTCCTGGTCATTTCGGCGGCTATATCCATGTTTTACTTCAAGCGGAAGCACCAAATGACCAAGCAACTAGGTCACATGAGTGGTAAGTATTAAAATTAATTAGAAAATGGACTTGACTAACATTTCTTGCCTTAAAATTATTATTTCCAGTGGTCAGCGACAACGAAATCACCGCTTTGAACCTCAATAGCAAGGAGAGCCTTTGGATTGACCATACTCGTGGCTGGAGAACCGCAGACACGGACAAGGATTCGGGACTAAGCGAATCGAAGCTATTATCCCATGTTAATAGCAGCCAATCGAACTACAATAACTCTGATGGCGGTACCGACTACGCTGAAGTGGACACCCGAAACCTGACAACCTTCTACAACTGCCGCAAGGTGAGTCCAGTGGAATATCTCTTTAAAGTTTTTTAGTTACCAAAAAAATACACTTTCAGAGTCCTGACAATCCCACGCCATATGCCACTACCATGATCATTGGAACCTCATCGAGTGAAACATGCACTAAAGCCACTTCTCTGAGTGCCGACAAGGATTCGGGCACTCATTCACCCTACTCCGACGCCTTTGCTGGCCAGCCACCAGTGGCTCCTGTTGTGAAATCCAATTATCTGCAGTATCCGCCAGAGCCCATCAACTGGTCAGAGTTTTTGCCGCCACCACCAGAACATCCACCGCCATCTTCCACCTATGGGTATGCCCAGGGATCACCGGAATCATCGCGGAAGAGCTCAAAGAGCGCAGGCTCAGGCATTTCTACTAACCAAAGGTAAGAACAGCACAAATTGCAAATCTTTTACTTTTAAATACATTTTAACTTTTAGTTTATTTTTGATGTTTAAGTGTCACAATGTGTTCCCTTTCTTAACACTTATTTTATCTTATTCCAGCATCCTTAACGCTTCGATACACAGCAGCTCCTCGGGTGGCTTTTCCGCCTGGGGCGTCTCCCCGCAGTATGCCGTCGCCTGTCCCCCGGAGAATGTATACAGCAATCCACTGTCGTCTGTGGCTGGCGGTACACAGAATCGGTACCAGATTACACCCACCAGCCAGCATCCGCCTCAGCTGCCGGCCTACTTCGCTACCACGGCTCCGGGCGGTGGAATACCGCCGAATCACCTGCCATTTGCCACCCAGCGACATGCAACCAGTGAGTATCAGGCGGGATTGAATGCGGCTCGATGTGCCCAGAATAGGGCCTGCAACAGCTGTGACGCCTTGGCCACGCCCTCGCCGATGCAGCCCCCACCGCCAGTTCCCGTTCCGGTGCCGGAGGGCTGGTATCAGCCAGTGCATCCCAACAGTCACCAGATGCACCCCACCAGCTCAAGCCATCAGATATATCAGTGCTCATCAGAGTGCTCTGATCACTCGAGGACCTCACACGGTCACAAGCGGCAGCAGCTGGAGGAGCATGGGAGCAGCAGCAAGCGAAGTGGACACCATCGCCGTCAGCCAGCGGTGCAGCCGTGCTTGGAGAGCGAAAATGAGAACATGCTGGCAGAGTACGAGCAGCGTCACTACACCAGCGACTGTTGCAATAGTTCGCGCGAAGGCGACACCTGCTCCTGCAGCGAGGGATCCTGCCTGTACGCCGAGGCGGGGGAGCCGACGCCACGTCAAATGACTGCTAAGAACACCTAAGGAGGTGGATTAGTCTTAAAGGTAGCATCTAGTCTAAACTCTTCATTCATATCGAACTAGAAACCAGTCGCGTAGTCAAAGTTTCTGCAACAACTATCGAGATATGAGATCGAATACGTACGAACAATGCCCTGGGCTCCCACCACAACATATTTCTCCAGGACATCCCACTATTCTAAGTATTGTAACCCGTTTTGATCAAAAGAAATCATAATGGAGAAATGCGCTGTATGGGAATCCAGGGTGCTGACCACCAAAACACACACTTGTCACAATCATGGGGGCATTGTGCAGCTTTACCAATTACGAATTTTCCATTATCACATCATCATCATCATCATCTACCAGCGTAGACACTCATATAGACAGGCACAATGCTCCCCCATCATCCCATGTGCACCACAGAAATGTTCCGCCAGCGGAAACCTTTGTACTTAAGATAGACGCGTGAGCTGTACGATATAGATATTGCTTGGGGAGAGAGAGAAGGTAATCACTAGATGACAGCAGGGATCTGGGTGTCCCAGCAGAACTTCATTAAAATACGTACTCAAAGGAACTTATAGAGAGGAGCAGGAGAAGGATAAACCAGATCAGGCCATAGCAAGTACACGACTTACGTATGTAGTTAGAACCAGCATGTTTTGGGGCTCTCGAATTGGTCCTAGTCATAGGCTTGATAGCGATACAATACCAATAACTGATTACGATATATAGTACTTGTATGCAAAAACAAAACTCTTTCATATCTACGATCACAATCGAGCACTTGTCTCCGTTCAGAGTCGAGATGCGGAGACGAGTGAAACGGCAGTTGCAATGTTTAATGGTTAGTGCTTTTCTATAAACAAGGAATAATATACTTCATTGAACCAGTGAATATATATATATATAAACTACACACACACAACAACTACTTACATAGCATTTAGACGAGTTGAGGAGCCACTTGGGGCCGGCATAACCGTTCCGTTGTCCAAGGCCCCATCTCCAGCATGACACACAATGTTTTCTACAATCTTGCATTTTGAAAAAAGTCTAAAATGTACCTGTGATATAACCCCCATTTATACATTATAGTATTTTAATAATTTTTTATGTATTTATCATTTCTTGATTTCGAGTAGCCTCAAGTCAAGTCAAGTTTTTCGTTTATTCTGTTTCGAACAACGAGGAATGTTTGTTGTTGGAAAACCGCCACGCAGACAGAGAAGCGAATATAGCATAATTTAGAACTTAGGCACGTAACACATTAGAAATGCAAAATGAATATATCATCAAATCGAATCGAATCGAAGCGAGGCGAGGCCAGGCGAGAGAGATACTTCGCTGCAAAGCACTTTTCTCCTTAAAGACCCCGGATCGTGAGCTGACTCCGGGAAAGGAGGTGCTTTCAGAGTCAACGAATCGTTTAAAATAATACTAAATACACGCATATGCATTACATTACCTATATAGAGATCATATAGCACCTAGAACCGCGCATGTATCAAATCAAATCAAAATATGCTTTAGCATACCACTCACACACACATCCACTTCCTTGCTAGCCACATGTAAATATATATATATATATATTATATATATATAGTGACACATACTCCTAATCCTAGTATCGTCGAATCCAACTTGCTTGAGTTGAACTGCCCTTCCGTAGCCATATATAGTACATATATATAGAGAAGAAAGCATAGTTGGGTCTGGGTTTTAATAATAATTAGCAACTAGTTTCTAGAGTTGTGTAACGGCGGGAGTATTTTAAAGTCATAGCGTAAACGAATTTTAAGAATGAACCGAAAACCTAAAAACCTAAAACCTAAAAATCGAAAGCGGACATTTAATTTTTAGTGCGTTATGCCATAAACGAACTTTTTCAGAATGCAAAACATAACTGACATCTTACTTACGATATATAAATACTATATCTAGATATATACATATAGCATTTAAAATTACATAAACAATAAAGGAACATTTTACATATATGTGGATAAATCAAGTGGCTATATGTTCTTTAATTTAATGGCTTCCCTTTTCCAGCTGCAGGATCTTTGAAGTTCTTTTTGGTAAAAATAAGTCATTCGGGCATATCAAGGATCTCCGTTCTTTAATCTTAAGTATTTTAGTAACCTACTTGCACTTCCTGGTAATACTTCATCCGAATTCCTTTCCTGTTACGCTCCTCGATCGCTTTGCGGATATCTACATACTTCGCCAGAACTCTCCTTGAGCTGCAGCGGAACTTTGCACTTGAGACAACCCTTGAGATTGTTCCATGACCTCTCAATCCGGTTTCAGCTTACAGCCAGAGCGGTCTGCTGATCGTGTGAGTGGGGTGTGGAAGTGGCGGTCTTTCCGAGAGCTGGACAAGTGTTAATTCCCAACGGGACACTCGGGACTCTATTAGGTTCTCTTTTTTTCCAGAAAAAAAATACAATTGAATGTGGAGGATACGCCCAAGGATCTGTATCTGGCATCTTTACTTCATTCTGCGTATTGGGAATTTTAAAAGATTGTGTGAAGATTGGTTTTAGATTGTATTTTATTTGGAAGTGTAAGATATATGTATAGAGTGATATATCTGAGATCACATGACCTTATTTACAGATTGATATTAAGATTATTTGATAGTTCAATCCTTGAGTCCTTGAATATTTAAGTTTTCTTTTTTATTAATTGCTTTTATTCATTGTTTATTTTAATTGAAACATTTAGGTTATCAATCACAAATAACTTGCATTTGGTGGGTGATCAGATTGCCATCAGAGGCAAATTATGTGATGTTCTGTAACAAATCTGTCACAGCGTGACGCCGTTCTGATGCCGGTGTCCAGAATACCACCACCTCCAGCTCCTATAGTCTCCTCTGGCTTGGCTCACACCCTTTCGGTCGAGCTGGGTGACATGCGGGCACACCACAAATTGGTCCAGAGATGGCGATAGCATCAATTGAACGACTTGATGGCGGCGCCGTTTGTATAGTTTCTGTCCCTCCCGCAGCACTTGGCTGGCACACACGCTTCCCACTGTCTCAATATGGATGTGGATCTGATGGATGTCATCATTTAGAACCTGTTAAGACTTACGTTAATGTAAGTTCTTGTTAGTTAATCCTTTTAAACGGTTCTTAAACTCTCTTCTGGGTAAGTTCTAAGTAATTTTATTGCCTAACAAGTCGTAAGATACATTCTTAACTTAACTATGCGTGCCTTGAGAGCATGCAAAATCACATAGCCAACGATTTAACATCCCAATCATCTTAATTTATTCAACATTATTGGGCTTAACTGGGATGACAGCAGTAAAACCACCTCCTTTGATCTTGCCATGGCTGGCAATAAAGTTCTCAAGCTCCGCTTAATCGATAAGGCTCAGGGGCAATGAAGTTAGCAGAGACATCAATTGGCAGATGTGCCCATTTGCAGATATGAATATGCAGATGTGCCCGCATCCGTGTATCTTGTATCTGGTATCTGCAGATAAGACAAGTAGCTGAGCGGATTGCTGGGCCAGACTGGGCCAAAACCGCGACATGGCTGCGTGGGCTTGGTTCCCTTGTACCCTCATTGCCTCCGCTGCCCACGGTGATTGCATTTGGCCCGCTTGCATTGCGTCTGCGCGTGTTGCACCTTTTCCGCTGGCTTCTTCTACCTTCTGCGAGTATCTCCTACCTGCGGCAGCTTTAATGATCGTGATCATAGTACGCAATGCGCAAAAAATAAGGAAAAGAGGAATGGCGAGCAGGGAGGGTGAGATGACGAGGGAGAGGCAGCCGAAAACCAATCGATTATTATATGCGCCGCACTATATTCCAGAGATGCAGACGGACGACGCATGGGTATCCGAGGCAACAGCAAAGTTCCAGCGAAGAGATTATTTTTATTTTCGTTGGCCGCCTTGACACGTCCGAAAGACTGATAGAGGGAGAGATTGGCCCTTTTTGGCCAAACCAGTTTGACAGGTAGAAGAGGCATATGAGAGGATAGGATGACGATGGCGATGAGGATGAGGAAAGAGGACGGGTAGAAGGGACGAAATGGGACTGGAGGAGGGTTGGAGGGACGCACGCCTTGCCCTTCTGCCCGCCAGGATAATGACTGTACGACTGCAAGGGTCCTCGGCAGGAGACCTAAGAAATCAACAAAGGTTCGTTTCCCTGGCACTGAGAATATTACTCTGAGAAAGAGAATCTGTTTAAGTAATTTTAAAATAAAGAAAATTAAATAATTTTCTGCTATAAGATATTTATTGAAATTTGTATCAATTCTGAAATATATTTAGTCTATGAAAATTCGTTGATATAAAAATATTTAATGATTGTTGATTTTGTAAGATATTTACGTATATTTATAATTCTTTAAAATTTTAAATAACTTTTAATTTTGAGACGCAATTGATATTTTTTGGAGGTGAAAGAAGATAGAGAATTTACAACAAGAAATCTATTGTTGAGTAAAGGCTAAAACGCACATAAACTATTAATTTAATATTCAATCAAAGTTATAAAATCGCGATTGATGTATTTATAAGTCTTGTCTTTTTATTGAAATATTTAATATTCTATTCAGTTACTAAGATTTATTTAATTATTACATTTTAAATTTATATTTTTTGCTGATTGTTTTTAAATTAAAAGGCAAGTAATGAACTAAATTTCAAAGAGATTATTATTATTACCAAGAACCAAGAATGCATTGATTTAAATTCGGAATGATTTTCTGTTTTACTTTTTATTGGATTAACAAATTAAATTTATAATTTAAAGAATATATATATTTTATTGCTCTAATGATGCAAAATTGAGTTGATTGTACAGAAAGAGTATTTTAAAATTTTCCTCCAGACACTTTTGTGCTTTGTGAATAATTTTCCAGGATGCTGGATGTGTTCGTGTGTGAATGTTTGAGGGTGCGGGTGTGAGCGTTTCGGGGTCAGGTATCGACACAGATTTTCCCAGCCAGCAGGCCCTTTTCCCGACTTTGAATCCCGATCCTGGTCCCTCTTTTCTTTTCCTTTCCTTTCCTTTCCTTTATTCTATTTTATTTGATATTTTTTAGAAGGCAACCAAAGACGGCGGCGTTTTCCTTTTTTTTAGTTAGGGGGCGACTCTGCTGCAACTGTGCGAGGGAGAGCCGAGAGATTCGCTTTCCTAGTATCAATAACAATGCAAGCACCGCTATTGTTGTTGCCATCCGTTGTTGCACTCGGATTTGTGCATCCCAAGCAGTGCTTCTTTGTGTGAGTGTGAGTGTGTGTGCGGCAACATATTTTTTTCTCTTTTTTGGAGTTATCGTTAATATTTTCCTGGAAACCGGGATTGTGTTGTTGTTGCTGCGTTCGCAGGTAGCGAGCACCGATCGCACACACACACACACACTTAGTCAGCCTCAGACAGAACGCACACAGATACGAAAGATAGAGAGGGAAGACAGGTACCTGCTCGACTTCGGAATGCAGCAGCAGCAGCGGCAGCAACAACAAATGCGTCGGAGTTTGGCATTGAGCAAAAGAATAACCTGAAACCACGGAGCAGAGCTGGGGTCCAAAACCAAGCACTGAAAGATAAATCCAAGCCAGGTCTAGCACTCAGCATTAGTATCTCTCGCTGGCTCTCTAGATACTTTTCTCTCTTCGCCAATCTAATAGTCAGTCTGGCATTCTGTCGTGGCTCTCTTTGCCAGTGATGGTCACAAATAATTTATGCGTTTTAGTTAAAATAAATACATATTATTTTACAATAAAATATAGTTAAATATTTATTTTATATTATATTTTCAAGGTCTTTTAAATTATAGTTTTGACATTTATTTATAGACTGCATCCAAAAGATACAATCACAAGAAAATAATAAGCATCTTTCCCATAAACATTCTTACCTATTTCAAACGCATATATCTTTTGATTTTTCGTTATGTTCACAGAAATTTCCCATATTTCCATTTCGGTTTTTCCACCCCCGCCTAAAATCTAGCCTTAAACAAGCCAATCCTGGCTAGAAATCGCCGCCAAGTCAGAGTTCGCTCTCTGTGTTGCAAGAGAAAGTGGTTGCTACCTGCTCTGCGGCACGGGAAACCTTACCGCTGAATAAGCGCTGCCCTGCTCCCACAGATAACGCTCGCTCTGCCGCTCTCTCAGAGAGCGCCAGCAGTGTTGCGCTAATCCGTGAGGTAGCCGCATCTCTCAGGCTATAAGCAACGTTACTGGCCGTTTCAACCCAAGTATCTTTTCGTCATTCGGTTCGCGCGCATCGCTCCGCATCAGTCTCTGCCGCATAAAGAGACTTGGACTCACTAACTAAGATAACTCTCAAGCTAAACCGAAGTTAGTGCAGCGCGAGTGAATCACAGTGAACCTAACTACTAACTAGTCTTTGACCACGCGTAAACACAGTAAAATGCAGCTTATATAGATAATAGCAAAGGGAATAACTAAGCAAAGCAGCCAAGCGAACAGAGAAGTGCTAGAAACCAGAGGAGGACATGGCCACCAATACGGAATTGCTGCCCTTCCATCACCAGACGACGCTAGCCGTGCTGAACAACTTAAATAACAACCACTGCGGTGGCTCCAACAGCAATGGAGGCAACGGAGGAGCGGCCACCTCGGCGGGAGGCGGCGCCTCTGTGGGAGGAGCTGGAGCGCCCAGCTGGGCGGCCATCGACGAACTCTACCAACAGACTGAACTCCCGGTATTGACGCGAGCGGGTGCAACCGGCACCACGCATCACCACCTGCTGCGCTTCACGCCCTACGCCCTGCACCACCGCCCGCCGCCACACCATCATCACCAGCTGCAAACCCTTCCGCCGGCCTTGTACCTCCAGCACGCAGCTGCAGCGGCGGCGGCGGCAGCAGCAGCGGCCGCCCACGCGCAGCACCATCATCATCATCACCACCACCTACCGCACAGACCGGCCTCGCCGGAGAGTCCACCTCCGGCGGAGGGCACACACATCAGCAACCTCTTCCCCGAGCTGCTCGAGCAGATTTTTGAGCACCTTCCCGTGAGGGATTTGGGTCGTGCGGCCCAGGTCTGCACCGCCTGGCGGGATGCAGCCTACGCCAAGAGCGTTTGGAAGGGTGTGGAGGCCAAGCTGCATCTGAAGCGTTCCAGCCCGAGTCTATTCAACTGCTTGGTAAAGCGGGGCATCAAGAAGGTGCAGATCCTATCGCTGCGCCGCTCCCTCAAGGATCTGGTGCTGGGCGTGCCCGCTTTGACCTCCCTCAACCTCAGTGGATGCTTCAATGTGGCGGACATGAACCTGGGCCACGCCTTCAGCGTTGATCTGCCCAATCTGAAGACCCTGGATCTCTCCCTGTGCAAACAGATCACGGACACCAGTCTGGGCCGGATAGCGCAGCATTTGAGGAACCTAGAAACGCTGGAGCTGGGCGGTTGTTGCAACATCACCAACACTGGCCTGCTGCTCATCGCGTGGGGCCTGAAGAAGCTGAAACACCTGAATCTGCGATCCTGCTGGCACATAAGTGACCAGGGCATTGGCCACCTGGCGGGCTTCTCCCGGGAAACGGCGGAGGGCAACCTGCAGCTGGAATACCTCGGCCTGCAGGACTGCCAAAGGCTGAGTGACGAGGCGCTGGGCCACATAGCCCAGGGTCTGACCTCGCTTAAGTCCATCAACCTGAGCTTCTGCGTCTCGGTGACGGACAGCGGGCTGAAGCATCTGGCCAGGATGCCCAAGCTGGAGCAGCTCAACCTGCGCTCCTGCGACAACATCTCCGATATTGGAATGGCTTACCTCACGGAGGGCGGCAGCGGGATCAACTCCCTGGACGTTAGCTTCTGCGACAAGATCAGCGATCAGGCGCTCACCCACATCGCCCAAGGACTCTATCGGCTGAGATCCCTCTCGCTGAATCAGTGCCAGATCACCGATCAGGGAATGCTGAAGATCGCCAAGGCGCTGCACGAGCTGGAGAACCTGAATATTGGCCAGTGCAGCCGGATCACCGACAAGGGACTGCAGACGCTCGCCGAGGACCTCACGAACCTCAAAACCATCGATCTCTACGGTTGTACGCAGCTCAGCTCCAAGGGCATCGACATTATCATGAAGCTGCCCAAGCTGCAGAAGCTCAATCTGGGCCTCTGGCTGGTGAGATGATGTGTCCACCACGACTGCAATGCCTGTGCCGAGGAGGAGGCGGCGGCGGCGCGCAGCGCTAAGCGGGATGGAATCGAAGGGGACGGGGATGGGGCGAAGTCGGGCTGAGCAGACAAGATACACTGAAAACTCATAGCTTTCGTTTGCCATACCACACGCTGTACTACATTTTTTTTCGTACGAACAGAGTAGAAACAGGCGGAGAAGCTGAAAACAACGCGGCAACAACAAAAAGCAAACAATGAAACACACACAAGGTGGGGGAGAGTGGGGCACAGAAAGAGAGCGTCAGACGGAGAGTGTTGCCATTTTGGCTAAAAGTAATTTCATTTCAAACATGGCTTAAAAGAAGGATATACCTAAAGAAGAGCTAAGCTAGAGGTCCTTGAAGTTTACTTGGAATTTAAAATTTTTTTCAAATTAAAGTTGAGTTCTTTTATTAGATTTTTAATAGATTTTGTTTTAGATAAAAAAATTCAATTGAAAATAATTATTTTTGTCAGGAAATTCAATTAGATCCATGCTAACATTAATCAGAAGTCCTACAATTTCCACCTAAAAGTTATACACTTTTTCTAGATTCCCAAGTAGCCAAGTCCGTTAAATGTATCTTTTTCTCTCTGAAAAAGATACAACACTATCCGTGGAGCTTGCTGTGCTGCGTTGCGTTGTGTTTGCCGCAGGTTCCTAAAGGGGGGAAAGTGTAGGCCAGAGCAAGAGGGGGGACAGCCGCTGGCGTCGGCTTACACGCACGCAGCAGCGATAAAAAATAACGAAAAAACCAGAGAGAGAGAAAAAGCAGCAGCAGCAGCAACAACAACTGCAGCGATGGCCGACAGCAACAAAGTGCATGGCGATGGAGACGCGCGATAAGCAGCAGGAGGGAGCGAGAGGGAGCTAGGACGGCGAGTAGAGTGGGCAGCGCATTTATATACACATGTG
This sequence comes from Drosophila anomelani, assembly GCA_035045905.1. Classification (NCBI taxonomy): domain Eukaryota; kingdom Metazoa; phylum Arthropoda; class Insecta; order Diptera; family Drosophilidae; genus Drosophila; species Drosophila anomelani. The sequence goes on along the minus strand of JAWNOO010000032.1, from coordinate 5,769,666 downwards.
AGCGTGTGTGTGTGTGTGTTTGTGTGTGCAATGCAGGCCGCAGTTAAGCAGATGCAAATAAATTTAAATAGTTTATTTTAATTCACGCTTCGGCTACAAAAGCCAGCGTCCTCCATTGCCACAGCAACAACAACAGCAGCAGCAGCAGCAGAAACAATAAAACAAAGGCAGTCTGGGGGTATGGGGAGTGGTAGTGGGGAATTAAAGCTCTTTTGGAGACTTGACTCTCCGCTCTTTGTTACTCTTGGATCGCCTCTCCGTCGCATTTTTCTTGCTTTGTATCTTGTATCTTTTCGTTTGTTTGTATCTTTTTGTTATTGTCTTCCTCCGCGCCTCTCGTTCGTTGCGAATTTTCTTAGTACAGCGTCGTTAGTTATGCCGTTTAATTTAGTTGATTAAAACATAAACAAAAAGTAATGGAATTTAAGCAAAAACAATGTTAATAGTAGATGCGTAAATGTAATTCTTAGTTCTTAAACATTTGTCAAGCCACAATTAGTCAAATAACGAAAAACGAGGGGAGATAACAACCATATATTAACACAAGTTATAAAAAAAAAAACAAAAACAAAAAACATACAAAACAACCTTGTTTAATAGCAAAAAACTCACCTACACATAACACACACACAACACAAGAACACACATACAAACGTTAAAGAAAATTCTGTAAATTTTTTATTGTTTAATTTATAAGTAAGTGAAAAAAGCAAAACAAAAAAGCAAGTGGGAAAAAAGCGAGAAGATAACGATTGAAAAGAATATGCGAATTAATTCTTTTTTCTATTGTGATATAAAATGTATTGTATAAAAAAGAGGAAACATAAGCAAACAAAAAATTAACGCTAAAACAACAATTACGTAATTTTATTTAAGCAGCAAAAACACTGGAAGCAAGCAGAAAGCGAAAAAAAGAATACATAATAATAAATTAATTAAATTAAAATTAAATAAATATGTACAATGTTATGTTAAGTCCGGTTTTCACCACCTCTCTGTTTTTGGATTAGTTAAATGATCACACGATTCGATGAACTTTTGTTAAAATCTGCAATATACTGAATGCCTTAATTCTTTTGCAAAACTATCTAGATTATTATTAACTATGTTGATTCTGCGAAAACCCTTTGAGTTTCGATTTGCAAGTTTTCCCCTAGACCTAAGTTTTTTTTCGGTCGATTGATATTTCTGTTTTAGGAGGCGAAATCCCCCTCCCACCCACTAAAAATTCGAAAGACGATGGCGACGTGAAAGGAAAAGAAAATAAATTAAATATGTATAAAAATCTAAAAAAATTGCCTTTACTTTTATTGATTGAATAAAGGGAGAGTCTTGTGCTGTGTTTATCTTGCCAAAGAAATGGGTAAATATTCGATGCATACAGAGAAAACATGGGAGTTAGAAAGGATACAATTTATAACCAATTTAAGGAGTTTTAATAAGAAGTTACGGTATACGATACGTTCAAGAAAAAGGAGTTGGTAATAATAAATTGTGCTCTGTCACTATGAATCCTTTTCCCACTTTCTTCTAAACTCAAAATTAGTAAACAATATTTTCTGCAAGTGTTTAAAATATATTTTATTCAGACATGCATGGAATGTGCGAAAGTGTGGGTGCTTCTGCATTTTGTAATGAACAAAGGGCCCTTGCACTAATGCAATTGCAATGAAATGTGCAGCCAGCCAGAGATGCAGATGCCGATGCCGATATATGTACATACATATATGTTTATATATTTATGTATATACACTGGCATAGCAGATATGTGCGTATATGGCATATGTGGTTATGCAACGCACACACGCACAGCTATATACTGCAATTATTTATATTGCCTGCATTATGTATAAGCATCGATGCATTTACAAACACATGCAGGCGTCCATGTACTGCACCAGCCTCATATCCTTGTGTACACATAACGGTTTTACTTGCTTGCTAACTGCTTAAATTTGCATTAAATGTGCGTATGCGTCAAGTGCGTGTATGTGTCTGATTATGTACACAAAAGCCCAGCAATGTGTGTGTGTGTGTGTGGAAAACCACCCAATTGGAAATTTTGCATTTATTCAGTGGTCAGGGAACCCCCCAAAAATTAAAGCTTTAAACAGCACGAAAAGGACTCAATCCCAGATTCAGGCATTAATTCTGAAATCCGATTTGAGGAATCTCCAGCCGAGATTAACATCCTTTTGGGGGAAAACCATCGAGTCCTACGCTATTTTTTTTTTATTTTTATGGCAATGTTAAACCTAAAGGTGCAAATTATAGTCTTGGAAATGTTATCTTGGTTTTTTTCTTAATTAAAGTCATGGTTTATAAATCTTGTAAAACTTTAAAGCATACTTTATATTTTGGGTTCTATTTTTTCCAATATTTCTACATTCTTGTTTTAGGATTATAAAGGACAATCAAAACATATAAATCTGAAGTTTAGCATTCATTTGCCTTAAGAAAGGACATGGCTAGGTTTCCTCAGATGTTTATTCTGATGAAGAATTATAATGCCCTTCAAGGGTATCTTAACTTAGATAAACTTTATAATAAATATATAGAAGTTATGTATTATTATTTATAGTGGAAACCTTTCCTTCAAGTCAGTCAGTAAAGCAATTCAAGTTGAAAAACTTTTCCTAAATCATCACAAAGATTAAATTGATTTCGATCTGGAAATACCCTTATTCGGTGCCATGTAAATCCCGGTTAATTCCAACTTGGGTATTTCTAGTGCTATAACCTGGACCTGGCGGTGCCGTTTAAGTTAGTTTTTACTTAAAATTCAAGTCACAAAACCAGACTCAAGCCCCCACTGGCCACCCCTTGTTTCCCCCAGCTGCAAGACCTGAATCGGTGTGGTCCCAGTTTCTGTTTCTGTTTCTATTTCTGTTTCTGTTTGTGCCTCAGCTGCGACTGCGACTGGAACTGGGAGCGCGGTCGTGTGCCGGGCAAAATGTTGTTTAGCCAACATTTGCATTCTATGAATTTTGAATTTTCTGAAACGCAGCCGTAAGATATTGTCGGTGGAGTCACGACAACAACAGCTACGGCAACAGCGATGGGGTCCCGATTCTCGATTCTCGATTCTCGACTCCCAGTTGCCAGCAGTTCCACGTTACTGGGGGTCCATGGGCCCGAGCTCCAGACCTCCAGACTTTCCATTGCCTATTGCTTATCTTATCAATGCGTCGACGTTGGCAAACAAACGGAGTCACCCCCCCATTGGGCCACCACCACCACCCACCGAACGGGCCTTTTGACTTATCGGTCACGGCGGGTGGAGTGTGTGGAGATTGCAGTTCAGAGTGTGGAATGGACTCCAGGGGTAGGAATCCACTGGCGTGGTATCGCATGAAGGGGGGCCACTGCAATTGCATTTGCGTCGTGCGGTGGGAGCAGCTGCAATTACAGCACAGAGCAAAAAATAACTTACTCACATAACTTTAATATTAACATGACATAAACAATAAATATTATTTTATAATAATTCATAAGAGTTCCCACGGGTTGAAATGAACCACCACCATTTTAAGAACCTTCTTTTTTAAGTCAAAATACAGAAGTTCAAAACAAAATGGTCTTCCAAAAGAAACCCAAAAAAAAAACTATATTTATTAAGGCGCCCAAAAACCTACATAAAAAGTCGAAAAAGCTCACCAAAACCTATGTATGTTATATATTTTTTTTATTATAAAGGAAACCTGTGTTTTTTTTTGTCATGTGTTCGGTCTTCTTGTGGAGGCCTCATTAGCATGGCCGTGGCAGTGAAAGTCGTCGAGGGGGGATCCGTATCCGAATCCTGGGAGCTGGGAGCTGTGTTTGCTGGGTGCCAAGTCCCGAGTCTAACTCCCATTTATCAGCATTTTCCACACACTCGCCATGAGACGAATTTCAAAATCGATTCGATGTTGCTGCTGCTTGGCCGTAATGTCGCATAGGGAGTTTTGGGCACGGAGTTTGGGTTTGTGACTCGACGGCAGTCTGGCATCCAAATGTGTTCCTTCCACACACACCCATACATAAATACAAACACACTCACAGGGACTCGCAGTAACGACGAAGCAAGGAAACTCGAAGGGAGAGCCAGGGCCAGGGCCAGAGCCGGCGAGCAACCCTTCGCACACTGCGATTCGTTCGGTCTAGCGCTTTGAATTTGAACCCCCGTTTTTTCAAAGGACTAACTTCAAATGCCGAAAATAAATGCCCCCCGCTCCGCCGGCCTCGCTGCCTTCGCTGCCTCTAGCTGCCTTCGCTCCCTCTGCCTCTGCGCCAAAGGGAAATGCATTCTACGTACATAAAAAAATAGAAGGAACGAAGAAATTTTAATCCACAACGGACCCGTCCCCGTATGTGTGTCCCATGGATACCCCTGCGCTGTTGTTGTTGCTCTGGCTGTGTGCGTGCCAGGGATACACATTTCATGAATGCCGCCCAAGGTGACCAAGGAATGGCTAAAGGATATTCGAGGCACCACCATTGTAGTACCAACGAAACAGTCCTAGCACCACCACCATCTGCAATCGCGGCAAGGCTATCACGGCGACTACAGATACGACACATACAGATACAGATACATCTACCTGCCTCCCTGCAAGACGGATGCTGCATGCCGGGGATCGGAATGTGGAAACAGGTGTCCTTGAAGCGAGAGCAGGAAGCGTTCGATGACTAATCTTAGCGAGCACCAAGAGCTGGACTGGGAGAGTTTTCGTGGGAAATCTCAGACAAGTGACTAAGCTGAGCTGAAAGTATGCCATAATTTTAACAGAGTGGATATGGATATATATTCGTTGAAATCCCCTATGACAGACTTCCTTTTAGATAATTAACTTTAATTTTTTGGGTACTAAATAAATAATAAATATAAACTTAAGGATGCAGCTACAATTTGGACGTTAAAGAAGCTTAAATATTTAATAAATAACATTTAATAAAACGAACCTTTGATTACAAAACATGTATGAAGCTTCTAAATCTTTTTTTAGGAAATTTCTGTTAGAAATAATTAAGACTTTCTAGCTTTAAATTGGTAAAATTATATTACCAAATTAAGTTTGTTAATTTCGAGTCCTGTATATCTTTCATTCTTTTTTAAAAGTCGTATCTTTCATTAAATAAAAGCTCTTTTATTCCTCATAAAAATATATACTCAACATTCTGAAATGCTCAATTTTTAAATCAAGTTTTCATTACAGAACTTTTCTCTTTAGGAATTTAAACTTATAATAATAAATTTGCTCCTTCTATGTCTTTAAAAGAAAGGAAAAATCAGTGAAGATATCGCCGGCAGTGGAATTTGAGCAAAACAGCGACGTCTGAAACAACAAAAACAAACTGAGCGAATATGAAACAAGCGTTGAGATACAGATACAAAACACTTATTTTTAATTTCGATGAATCACCATCGGTTTGGTTCAGTTCGCTTTGGGTTCGGTTTTGGTTTTGGTTTTGGTTTTAGCTTTGGCTGAAATGAAATTCAGCGACGTCGCCGATGACTGCATGCCTCGGAAGACAGGGGAGACAGAAGACAGGGCACCGAAGACGGGAGAACGGAGAATTGGAGAACGAAGAACGTCGGGAAGGGGACAAAGGCGGACACAGAGCGAGGCGGGCAAAACAAACTGAAAGAATGCACAAAGAGCAGACGACGATCGGGCCTGGCAACGAATCGAAATGAAACGTAACGAAAAACGTTAAAAAAGAAGTGGGGAAACATATCCCCAGTTCGGGTCTCCAAGCCCCCTCTTCCCCCCACAACCTGAAATTCCAGAGGCCCTGCAGAAAGATAAGGGGTTATCGTAGCCCTCGCACGCCTATAGGTACGGGTTCAGCCTCCTCGCCCGCTGGAAATTCAACACGCTTTTGGTTTGCCGGGGTGAACCCCTCCTCGCTCGTTGCCCCCTTTTTTTGCCACATCACGAGGTCTTGACATGTGCCGCCGAGGAGTAGAATTTGGCCTGGTTCTGCACAGAAGACGAGGGTATGCCAAAAGGCCATAGGATCTTCGGTTCTAAGAGGGAGCGTACACTGAGGGAAAGGAGGAATACCTTGAGTTTCTCGTCTAAGATTCTTCTTTATATTCTTTAGAAATATTTAATTTCGCATTACCTTTTAAACAATATAAAAATTAATATTTATTATCCAAAAGGGAAGTAATTAAAGAAGGTTATAAATAATTTAGCAATAAACTAAACAGTAGTTAGTAAGTCTTAAAAATTACAGATGTAAAAACATTAAGTAATTGTTAGCTCGAGCTAAATGACCCTGTTTTTTAAGAAGGTTATTGCATAAACAAGTGTTTCCAAGTTGAGATTGATCATAAATTTACTTTTATCTATTCTCAATTCTATATATTCTTTAACTCCTTTTTTCCCGAAGTGGCAGGCAGCAGGCAGTCGCTGGCAGCATCCTTTGTCCTTTTTACGCGAGCTGAGCTGAGAATAGAGAAGCGGAAGTGCTTTGTCGCCATTGATGTGACAACGACTTCCGGCGTCTCAGCCTGTTGTGACCTGGGCAGCGCCCGGCTTTCGCCTGGACTTGCTCGCAAATATTGATTATTCGAGATTGCGTGCCATATGGGCTATATAAGGCTTTATATACGGGCCTGAAAGGTGAGAAGAAGGCTGGGAGGAGGGGGACCCAATGGCTGACTTAACCCACAATGACAACGGCGCACATCAAAGGCTTCGTCAAAGTTCTCGTTCTCGCCAGTTGCTGTTGTCGTCATTTGCATTTTGGCGGGTTCCCAAACGAGAAGCGAGCGAAGGTCTCTCCAATTGATTGTAAGCCGCACAACAACCTGGGAAAGACCTTTGCATATGCATGTCAAGAGTTGTCCGGCAATCGCCATTGTTGTTGTTGTTGTTGCATGTTGCATGTTGTTGCTGCTGTTGTTGTTGTTGCATAGTGCCTGTTGCTTGGCTTCACTGGCAGCCGGGTTTCTGTGTCAGCCACCTGCTCGCCTGCCAGCCAGGTTGATCCGCCTTAGGATCTCTGGCGACTCGTTTTTAACCCCTTGCTCCCCATCAGCTTACTACGCCTGCCCCAATCCTTGGCTTAACCCGCTCTACGCCCCACACTCCATGCCTCCACGCTCCTGTTAATTGCAAAGGCTGGACGCTGCCACGCCCCGAAATGAATATTAAAATGTGTTGCAACAAATGCAAAAATGTGGAAAGCGCATAAATAAGTAAAAACTGTTGGCCACCGCAGCCAGGAGACAGGATAGCACTTCCCTTCAAACCGCAGAATAATCATTGGCAGAAGAGAAAAACTGCCCATGGTTGGGATCTTCTTTTAGGGCATTTTTAGATACTCTTGATGTTACAATATTGTATATGTATATTCTTGGTGAGAATATGAGTAAATAATATACATAACTTAACTTCGAAGTTTTCCCTATTATCATTAGCTAATTATTGAGATAACTTGGCATTTAACAAACTCGATAAAAGCATTTCATCTGTTAATCATTTATCCACAGGCAAAATGTAAAAGTATCTGTTTCGGAAACAAGTTAAACAGAAGGTTAAGCGAACAGCAATTGAGCTCCAGAATGAAAGCACACACAGAGCCACCGGATGCATCCTGGGGCTGGCCAAGTTATAGGGTGTATTCGGGTTGCATAAAAATATATATGGGCGGGCAAATCAAATGTAACCAAATCATTATCCACAGCCACACAAAAATTATGTGCGTGCAACAAAAATGCAATCGGAATCGGAATTGCTGATGGCGATGTTGCACGTTGCTGCAGCTTCTGCTGCTGCTGCTGCTGCTGCATCAGCTTTTGATGGAGTTGCAGGCTATTGCTGCTGTTGTACATGGCCGGAATATATTGTATATGCTTAATGATGGGCGGAGGGGTGTGTGTTGTGCGTGTGTTTTCCGGGGGAATGCAGGATTTTGGTGGACAGGAAACTTGATAAGTTGGCCTCTGTACAAAGGAAATGCATGAAATGTGCATGCAATGCACAGTGCGTCTGTGTGTGTCCTGTGTGTGTGTGTGTGTGTGTAGATATAATGGCCATGTTTGATTATCTCACGCCTGCCCCACAAAGTAGGCAATGGTTATTTAAATGTGGTTTTTCAAATGATTTCAAATGCAGAATTTAAGTCCTTCAAAAGTGATGCAAATATAACAATTTTGGTTAATTTTTTAATGGTATATTTTAAATTTTATTTTTAACAATAATAATAAATAATTTTAAGTTAAAAAAATTCAGAGAAAATTCATTATTTCCAAGTTTTTGAATAACTTAAAATATATAAACTTATTTCTTATTAAATATTTATTTTTCTGTTATTTTTACCAATTTTATTAACCCTTTAAGAGCCCCAACTGCCGTTTTGTTTTCAAAACGTATTTCAAGCTCATTCAGCAACTGAGAGATACATTCAGCTGGCAACCTCACAGATACTACTCTCCCTCACACATAAACACCAATAACCCCACACAGCACTCTCTCTCTCTCTCTTTCTCTTGGGAGAGAGGCAGCAGCAGCGCTCCCTCTGTCGCTCTCAGCTACCCACCACTTGGGTAGCGACAAGCGAAGTTGGTGGGGGGAAATCCAACCCAGCAAGTATCCCATTAGCTGAGCTCTGCGACGTCCACTCGAATTTCCTTCTACTTGGCGGGGCGATCGGCACCAGCAAGTTCGGAATTCGTTGCCAATGCCTGCTTGGCCCACATTTATACGGCGCATTTTGGTGGCGGACGCGCCATAAAGTAGCGGGTTCTTTTATCTGCCGCCTGCCTGTGTTGAATTTCATCGATTCGCAGATACTTTTCGGGGCGGCGCGCCATCAAGTATGGGGAAATGTCAAACGCAAGGCACTGTGGCGGTGAACTTGGTACTTGCTGGCTGCCTCAAATGGGCGCTGCGCCCCCCGCTCCATGTTCCCGCTTGCCGTGCTCCCTTGGAGCCGTGCCTGTTGTTGTTGTTGTTGCTGTCGCTGTTGCCTTTGCCGTTGTAGTTGTAGCTGCTCTCTGTAGCTGTAGATGTATCTGAAGCTATATAGCTATAGCTATTGCTGGAGCCGTAGCTGTGCCCAGCCTGGTGGCCGTCTTGCCTGGCCGCCTTGCTGCCTGGCTGCCTTGCTTTTCGTTGCCGCCGCCTTCCCCTCCATTTTGCTCCATTCTGCCAGGGCTGCATTTGCGATATTCTATATAGAGTATAGGGAGCTCTATGGGAGTTACTTGGAGTTGTCTATTTGGTAATTGGGGGGTTTGGGGGTTTAGTGTGGTTATAGAAAGGTGCAAGAAGTAACCATTGTCTGTCTTTCTTGTTAGATCTGCGAAGGAATGCTAAGTATTCTTTTAAAAATATATAGTGAAAGGAATCGTAAGAACATGGTTCAAGCAGCCGAGGGCATCTGTTTATATATAAGCTAATACCAAGAGCTAGCACCAAGTATCACCTAGATTTCCTACCCAAAAATGGTCTTAAGTAATTATTAAAATTTGTTTTAAAGATTTAATTACATTTTTCTTAATCGATAACCAATTCCTGGGTAACTCATAGTCGTAACACTTGCCATTTACAGTTCCTTCTCTTGTCTAGCTATTCCCGGAGGTAGAGCAGGCCTTTCTTATCAGAGATCCGTCAGCTGTACAAACCGAAAAATATCATTTAATTTTCGGTGTTCACTGATAAAGCAACACACACTTGGCTGTGATCACAGATAGGCGCTGCTCCAATGCTTTCCGGATGACCCATTTTGGGGAGCTGAGCGATGGTCAAAGCTGTCCCAAAATAGTGCAGTTCATGATGGATCGTATTGGACGTCCTGTTGGGTAATCAATCGTATAATGAAAGCTATGCAAAAAGTGAAAAAATAAACCTTGAGTTTGTTAAGTTGTTTATTAAAATTTAGATAATATAATTAATACCATATTAATTATACAAAACTATACACTTAGGGGATTTTTATAATGTGAAGGGAACTTCCCTATTCTGTGGGTTCCCCCGCTTGATAATTTTAGATTTCGCTCCATAAATACGGCCCCCCCTTGGAGTTGGTTCAGCTGGTGTTCTTGTGGGGGAACCTTGGCGGGTGTCAATGTTAGTCCAATATTTGCTCGGATATTGGATATATCCACAAGCATATATGTATAAATATATAAATGTTCAAGAACCGCTGCAGCCCTGGAATAACTTTTTTGCTGGCTGTTTGTGCTGTGCTGTCGCCTGGCAAGTATTTTTCTTTCTTGGACTTGGACACAGCGTTCGTCCGTGAATTTTCTTCCCCGTCAGCAGCTGCAAATACAGGGTGCCCCACCGATCGTGGACGACCCCCGCTCGGTCTCCATATAGGCCCCACCGTGAGGCAACAGCAGCAGTCGCAGCCGCAGCAGCAGCAGCAGACGAACTTCGCCCCAAGGCTGCGTCTCCGTTTCACCACTTCTCCGGTTTCTCGGCTCACGCAGCATGGGCAGAAACAACAAAAATATTGTTTTTTCTCTCCAGTTGCTCGTGGCCCTGTATTCCCAAATATATGTATGGTTCAGTGGCGTATACTGGGTTTGGTTTAAAGGAGGTTTTTACGTTGAAGATTAAGCGAGAAATTTTTAAAGAGGAAATAACTAAAGAAATTTTAAAGCATATTTCTTAGTTATTTCATAATTACTTACTTTCCTTTCATGTCAGGAAAAGCTGTGAAAACTGCATATTTACTGTGTGGAAAACCCAAGCTTTAATTTATAGACTTTTACATGAACAGTGCAAGAAAATTACTAAATTTTTTAAAATATATTCCACTCAAAACACTTTATTTAAAATAATATTAAATAATTTAAGTAAGGTTTGTTACAGCCCCCAAAACTCCCCTTTAAATTCGCCACTGCTGTGCCCAATGTGTGAGTGTAGTGACGAGGGGTATTTGTGTGAGTGTGCGGCGGGGGGTGGTGAGTGTGTGTGCGTGCAAGTGTGCGAGAGTTTAAGCTTAAAGCTATTGTACACTTGGTGTGTCGTGTCTGCCTCTCTGCGCCCATTCCCTCACCGCCTTTCTTCTCAAATTCTCCATTCCCCATTCTCCCACCCCCAAGCCCAAGCACAAGTCAGACCCGGCCCTCCCAGCACCCCCCTCCCAGCCCAGCCATGGCTCTTCTTCGCACTCTCCTTGGTCCTCGTCCTCGGCGGCCTGTCGCTGTCCTTTCAGCCAGAGCAGCAAGCAGCCAGGCAGGATGGAACAGCTTAGTGGCCTTATTCAGGACACTCTTCGCCAAATACACTTATTTTAGATACAGTTTTTAAGGAAATATTTATGATATTTTTGGGATTTATTAAATTTATAAGATTTATCGGAATACTAAGTCAGGTCCAGATTATAAATTCTTTATCTTAAAAGTAAACACATTTAATTATTATAATATTTATGTGTTTACCAAATACATTTCTAAGAAGTCAAGACAGCAAGGTATCAGCTTTTTTATATCTATCTGAAGAAAATGTTTACTGATAAGATATAGACTTTTTAATTTTGTTGTTCACAACAGTTTTCTGTTATCCATCACGTTCTGATATCATAATACTTTGAATTTTAATTCCAGATTAATGTTAGAAAATTCAGAGAAATGCTATTGATAAGAAATATAAAGAAAATTTGGGATTATTTTTAGCATACAAATACAGATTTTATAAGGGAGTTTCTACTCTTAAGTCACATTTCCTTTTATTGTTACAAATCTCTTGAAAATGTTGCTCTCTAAATCACCTTTTGCTTCTCTCACTTCTATTTGCTCCTTTCAGTTCGATGTACCTTACCTTGGAGATAGAGTATCTTTACTAACGTTGCCTTTGCTGTTGCCAGTGTCGCCATCACCATCGCCATCGTAGTCAGCCAGCTGCCTCTCTGCCTCTGCCTTGTTCCCTTGGTCCTACTTCCAGTACCATAGCCCCATCCTGCCTTGCCGTGGAGCTGTCTCCCTGGTTCTGTCCCAGGTCCTACGCTTTTGCCAACGCATTTTTGTTTTGTTTAGAGCGCAAGTTATGCGGGCGCCAAGGAGGAGAAATCGAGAGGCGAGAGCCCAGCAGAAGAGATGCCGTGGAGGGCGGGTCGTTGAATGCCTCTTGGTACTCGACACATGCCGACAGGTATCGAAAATGTTACCCCGAAATGCAGCTCTTGGATGGTAAAAATGAAACTGAAAAACGGAAGAATTGAAGCTGGCGGCGGCACAAACTTTCGTAGGCAAAAGTTGTTCTTTAAGCTGACTTCGAATCCACCTGACGTCAGACAGCACGCCGGAAGAACCAGCAGCATTGGAGCAATCGCACCCCCTAAAACAGCGCCCAAGCCACCACTCCGCATGCCGCTAACTTACAGCACCCTCCCCCTTCGCCCGTTTCCCTGCTTTAGCTTCTGCTACTTTTTCCCTGGCACACGCACCTTTACACATTTTTCCACTTCCTTTTCATTTCTCCGCTGGGCTTGGGCTTGGGCTCGGTCTCGGGCTCGGGACTCCGGCTCTCGGGCCAAATGAAAAATTGCACACGCGGGAATTTGATTTTAACATGAGAAATAAACACAATGAAGCTGACGGCCCAAACGGGGGCATGGCCGTCCAAGGAGAGGGGAAAAGACCCAAGGGGGTGGTAGCGGCGGCAGTGACACTGCGATTGTCGTGTACATTCTTTACCTCTCCAAAGAAACTTTAATTTTCAACTTTAATTAAGGAGCGAACATAGGTGCAGTCAGGCATTAACTGGGGCAGGTTTTGGTTATAACTTTTTTGGGAGTTTGATTATGTGAAAAGAAGAGTTTCTTGATTTTATATAGTGACTGGAAAAACAATTTTTTAAGGCATAAAAGAAAGGAAATCAACAGGATAATTTTTATAAATTAAAGTTTAATATATTCCCCTTTTAATTCCGAGGGACTTAAAGGTTAGAAATCGACAAGGGTAGGCCAAGTTAAGGTCTGGGCTCGATTTCTATTACTTATTATATAAACTAGTATCTTTAAACTAACTTAAAATTTAATTTTAATATATTCCAAAGTTTAATTTAAATTTCCAATGATTTATTTGCACAGACGCTAATGGCTGATGAATAATAATTTCTTGGTGCATAAAATTCGACGTGCTGTGGCACATTTGAAACAGATAAGCGCCAGCCCCGCCCACTTGGTCGTCACCCTTCTCTTGTTGTGGCCCGTTTCCTCTATCTTCCAATCCTTTTCAGGGCTGCCACCCCTTTTCCAGGATAGATTGTGTGTGTTTTACATTGGTCCACATTCCTTGCCTAATGCTGGAATTTCAATTTTAAAGACTGAACTTGATTACCACGGGGGATGAGCCTGGATGGCAGGATACTACTCCTCCTACACCAAGGGTAGTTGTCTCCCATTGTCTCGCGCATGAGTTGGCCCAAAAGTAACTCTAACTCGCAAGGATCAAAGTGACATAAGTTCGCCGTTCTTAGACTTTGCCTTCTCGTGTTCATCTTCATCTTCGGCTCCAATTTATTTAATGCCAGCAAAAGTTTTTAATGTAATTAAAATGGCTAAGGCCTGAAGAGTGTTTAAAACCTGAGAGATATAGCAGCTTTAAGCGGGGATTTGCCCCATCGCTCCCCATCCACCCCCCGCCCCCGTTGGTGTTAGATATATCACACGCACACACGTACCGATTGGCATACACGTGCGCGCTGTGCCATAAAGTGCTCAAGTTACTTGCGGGGATTACCAGTGGCACCACCCACACCTCTAATCCCGCTCAGCTCTTCCTTCTTGGCCAGGCGATCCTCGGGCCGGACAACGCGGCGTATGCGTCATGTGAAAGCAATGCCCGGTAGCCCCGAGGAGTTTCAACATTTTCCAAATACTGCAACGCCTTTCGTTCTTTCTTTCCTTCTATTCTTTCTTTTTTTTTTTTTGTATTTAGACCAAGGAAAACGAGAATTTCCAACTACACACAAGGACCAAGGACGGGGAGGAAGGGCGCTGGGTGGCACAGGATGTGCGGACGGTCGCACAGATGAGGCGGAAGCACGGACAAACAAACGGATAAGAAGGCGGGGAGGGCCACGAAGGACGAATGGCAAAAACGGGACGAGGAGCTGCCGGGAGCCGGAGCCATGAGAACGAAGCGCACATGGAAGATAAGCGCACAGAGTGTGGCGCTGATAACGCAGGTCCTGCTGCTGCTGCTGCTGCCTGTGGGGCAAAATGGATGAGGAAGGCGACCAAGGATGAGGGTGGGAGGTCCTGCGAATTTTAACATTTTAGAGAAAATACGAACGGGAGATATTCCGAACGCCAGGCTAGAAGTCTGAAGCGAATTGTGTGAGCATTCCGCGGGGGAAGGAATTTGCTTTGTGTCTGTCTGTAAGGACAGTGGAGCTTTTATTTAAGGACTAACCTTATGTTTTTATGGCGAATGTAATTATATTCTTTAATATTTTACAGAAATTTAAAGGTTAGTAATAATTTTCTAAGGCCTTTTTATGATTAATGCCTAATTAACTAATTAACAATGTGATTTACAACAAATTAAAGTAGTGAATTTTTTATTTGATAACTTTTTATTCATTTACATAAGCTCTAAACTCACTTTATGACAATTTAAGCCCAAAGTCAAATTGCAATCGTTTGAAATGTACACTATTTGCATAAGTTCTGTAGAAAAAACTGCGTATATATTTGAACATATTGCGTTGCGACAGCCGGGGGTTGATTGTAAAGGAGTTGGACTGTGGCAGCATAGCTGGAACGAAACAATTTGTAATTTATTTGCGAAGCGTGCGATGTGCTGCTCCGGCTCTGTGCGAAAAGTTGAGGCAGCTGCCAAAGGCGTAGCCATCGACCAGAGACAGTCGCTCCGGCACTGGCACCGTTCTTCCCGAAGCAGAAACGAAACTCTGGTGTGATCTGAGGCCCGAAAATTCGAGGCTGGGAGCACGCGTAAGCAGATACTCAGCTCCAGATACAGATGATGTCGCCCCCTTCCCATCCAAGCACACTCACATACAAACATATATATTCGTAGAGACAAAGGGAGGGAAAGGCAATGCGTGGGTGGTCCTGGTGGGAGAGCTGGGGGTTGGGAGGATGTGCTGGCATCCCAGCGAGGGGGTGGCTCGCCTTGCTTGCTCCCTTGCTCTTTAAAGACCTTTAAACTTTAAGCCGAATGTCAGCCATAAAAAGAATCAAAAATAAAAGTTGGCAGCCAGCAGAAAGTTTAGCAAGTTGGATAAGCGCAAATAAAAAGAATTAAACTTAGCTCTGGCAGCAGCAGTAGAGAGAAGACAGCGATTTGGAATAGCATTTTCGAAATTTATTTAATGTATTTTATAATGCTTTAAAAGTTGATGCTTTACAATTTGAATTCAAGTTTTAACTATCTGTGGTTGGGGCTGTGGGCTTTAATTGCGTTAGCTTAAGTTTCCGTTTTATGTTGCTGCTGATTAATGCAAACTGTTGATATTAATTGTTAATGTTTAATGTTTATAATCCACTCTGAAGTTTGGTGTGGTGTCTATTGGAAGTTATTTCATTGACTACAGTCGGCAGTTTTGAGTATTGTGTATTAGGTGCATGTGTGTTGTGTTTGTGTGGCTAAATAATCTATCTCAAAATACAAATATCAAGCACATTATAAACCATTATATCCTTTATCCAATATTAAATACAATCGTTCATATCAAAAATCTGTTTGTTTTGTTTGCTAAGTAATTATTTCTATGGTGGAAGAGCCTTTAAGCTCTGCTAAGTACAAAATTCACTTTCTGCGAGTTCGAGTATTCGTCTATTGTTTTGCTTCTTGTTTAGCTTGGATCAACTCCTCGGGTGGAAACCAAATGAAAGTCGGACTCGGGCTTGGTAACGCTTAATCAGTCTTGTGTATAAACAAATTAAAATTAGCAAATTGTCTACAACCAAGCAAGGCTCTCTTCACCTCGTGCTCTCTTTCATTCTCTCACATCTTTCTTCGTTGTCAAGCAGCATTATCTAGTAGGTAGTTGCGAAAAAAAAACATAGATTAAAAACTATAAGTTACACAAACCATTCGGAGTTGGGAGTCGCTGCTAGTGGGAACATTGAGATTAGCTTGCACTTAGGTAAACCATATTTTAATTCGACACTTACGAAACAAATGATATCTTTGTTGGACATGTACACGGCGGTTATACATAGAGTGTTGCCTTCGCATCAATAAATTAGGATTTAGAATTACAATTAGAATTACAGTAGCTGGATTACAATTACAACTAAAATTACAATAAGAGACAGAGATATTCAGGGGGAACTCATCATGCATCGGTATGTACAGGGTTTCTAGCGCATTTCAAAGATTGGATTCTGGAGAGCGTCGTGTAAATGCAATCGACTCGTCGCTTCGCTTCGCTTCTTGGCCTGGGCTGGAAGTCATGAACGTTTTTTGAGGGGCGTGGCTTGGCGCATGCTGCTGCTGCTGCTGCTTTGAACGTGGCCTAATACTTGATAACTTAAATGGATTTCGATTTACAATTGTTTCCGTTTTGCGCCGGGGGCCTAACACTTAGAATTTACAACTTGTAACAGGGAACCGAGACCGAAACCGGGACCGGGGATCGTAGAGCAGATGGACTCGGATCCACAGAGCTCTGGCTCTGACTCTGGCTGTGCCTGTGGCTGGGGGGCCGAGGCCAAGGATGATTCCCCCTCTAGCTCCGGCTATCGTTGCTCTCGCTGAAGCTCTGCTCGCTGGACTCCCGCCGGCTGCTCACTGGCTTCGCCTTGTACTCTGTGATGAACACGGTCACCGAATTGACCGTAACCTCGCGCGTCTGCGCCGTCGATCGGTCCACGTTCTTCAATCGGGCCGGATAACGTTTATGTCGCTGCCTGTCATGCCCGCTGCCATGTCGCGATCCCGAGGCAGACTTCCCGTTGGGCATATTGCCACTGGCTCCCGGCAATGTGGCAGCCTGCTGGGCGACTAGCGCTGAGTTCAGGCGCGGCTTGCGCGTGGAGGTGCCTGAGAAACAAAGATACAAGTTAGAATGGGGTTCCTTTTTAATGGTAAACAAAGCAGGGAGGATATTGCTGATAAATAGGAAATAGCAACATGCTAATAATTTTAAATAGAGGCCTTTTCAGTCAACTTTACCCATCAAACCCTTGCAAACACTCAAAATCCGCAACAAAATCAATCGAATTGGCCGCACACAGAGAGAGATTGGCGATAACGAAAACCGGAACGACGGGGACTGCGGGTGAATCGAGGTCACTCACCTTTCCGCACGTCGCACATGCGACACTTGAAGGCCTCCGCCGAGTTTCTGTAGGTGCAGACGCTGCAGTCCCAAAAGTTCTCCTCGATCACCTTAGCCTGCCGCTTTTGTCGTCGCACCGGCGAGGATTTCTTGTCCATAATTCGTGGGGGCAGGCGTTTTCCGTTCGGCGGGGCGCGCGGATTTGCAGCTGTATGCCGAAGAGAGATTTTCCTTTACGTGTTTCCCCTGCCTCTGCTGCTGCTGCGCTGGGTGCTGCTACTGCTGCTCCTGCTGTTGTGCTGTCTTGTTGCTCCCACGCCCACACGCACGCACGCTCGACGGTGGCTCAGTGGAGGTTTATTGTGCTTTTCGCAAACATTTGGTTGCCTAATTAAAGCGTTTTCGGTGGCTTTCTTGTTGTGAAAAAACTTTCTGCAATTGTCTTTTTTGTAGTTGTTGATATCAAAATACTATATATCGATATTTATAAATCGAAATAAGTATTTTTAACACGGTATTTTTTGAACCTGATATATCGAATAACGATAAATTGTAGCTGTAGCGAAGTCGATAGAGATTCAAGCGATATGGCAACTTTATTAGGCGGCAAATCGTAATTTGAAATGAATATTATGTTTGGTGTTGTTGCTTTTTAAAGCGTTGACTTCACCCACGCTTTTATTTTTATTAGGAAGCTAAAGGCCAGCCACGAAGGTAAGCAGATGCTTTTGTTTATGTTTATTATAGTGATTATTGATTGAGAGAAGCCAAGGAAATGAATAGACTTTATGTCTTTGTCAAAAGCTTTAGTTTCTCTTGTTTGCTTAGTTTTTCGTTAGCCAATGGCTACTGTACAATCTTAATTTAAGCGGTGACAAGTATCAGCTGATTTCCGTGTGTAAATAACTTCTTTTCTGCGTATCTTTATATTTTTGCTAGCCACCCAGATCACATCTTATCTTAGTCTTATTCTCATCATCTCCCCTTTGGGGTATAGGACCCCAGGAAGGTGTTGCATTTCCGACAGTAATGGTTGGCAGTGCGGCAACTATTCATGCAATAGGGAACGAAACAAGCACAACAGCACCAGCTAAAAATATAAAATAATATTTTAAGAATTAATAAGAATTGAGATGGAAATACAAATGTGAATTTATAGAATTCTACGATGAAACAAATAAATTAAAGATTATCATTAACAACATTATTATTAACATTTTTCAAAATGTCTTGGGATTTCCTAGAAGACAACGATTTTCTTTAATTAATTTAAAATTAATAAATTTAAATACTTTCTGTTGAAAATACAGGAATATAAACTAAACTAAACTTATTTTAACATAAAATAAAAACAAATACATTTTTAACAGGAAATGATTCACTAAAATTGTCAAAATCGTATTCTTCAATCCTAATTTTAAATTAATCCAAAGAAGCTGTTTAAACTATGACTAATTTTGGACTGTATTGATAAGAAGGGTGCTAATTGATGACTATCCCATGGGGTTATCTTCGATTCTTACTCACCCAACTAGGCAGAGCAGGCCTGCTCCCATGTGCGTCCTATTGTTGGCAGTAAAGGTCATCCTGGTGGTTTTCTGTGCTCCACAGGCGGGGCACAGAACTCTGCTTCTATTTGGACCCAGATTCAGGGCATCTGCAACCAGTCAGAATGACGTAAGTTAATTATTTGGATAGTAATTGCACACACAAACACACACACCTGGTGTCTGCACCACTGTAGGCGGCAGCTGTGGGCCTGTCTGCTCCACCACAATAACTTGCTGCGACGGCGGGGCAACCACTGGAACGGCGGGCACCACCGGAGCTGGCAGCGCTGGAACGGCCACCGCCACATCGTAGGACGGAGGAGCCTCTACGGGCAGGCCCATGGGATGGAGTAACTCCCTTGGCGGTGGTGTCGGCGAAGGGGCGCTCGGGGAGTTGAAGTCCACCTGGGGATAGAGCATGGCTCGCTTCTGGTCCATCTTTTTTGGGTAGAAGACTCGCTTAACTTTTAAAACTAATCCCAGAAAGCCTTGTCGAGTGCAAGGTTCAGTTTTTTTGGGTTTTTTTCTGTACTTCTGTTCGTAATGAGTAAGAGATTCCGGTTTTGTTTACTTTGCGTATTTACAACTTGGCTCGGCGTCTTTTGCACTTCGCTCGCCGCTCGCAACTGCCAGCGGATTCGGATTCAGACCCAGATTCGGACTCGGATTCAACAAGTTTTCAAACTCGGCGATCGGAGCGAGCTTGGGGAAGCTCCGCACAGGTTGAGCAATTACTTGGCGTTGCAAAACCGAAAGTATCTCTCGGATTGTGTGTTTTTAGAGCTTTATCTTTGGGCACACAAAGCCGATTGTTGTTTGTCCAACTTATCTCACGTAAGAGAAGAGGATGTCCGATATTAGTTTGGATTCAGATAAAGTTAGATACATAAAACAAATGTCTGTCCAAAAATAAGGTAAAGCTGCGCGTAAATAATTGCAATGCTTTTCAAGAGACCTTGAAAATTATAAGTAATAATTAAGAAGTCTGAAAATGAGTCTAGTTTTAAATGAAATCACAGCTTTTCCGATTTAACCCGATCTTTTGAAAGCTCAATGCTATGGAACTAATACTATATATATTACCCAGAACAGATTGCCTTCTATTTTAAGAAGATATCAACTTAGATTGATGTATTTTCCCCAATTAGTCTTGTAAGAGAATTTAAGAGAGCTTTCAGCTTAAAGCTGAGATTCTTTTCAATCTTCCGGATTAGTTAAATCAGTAAAAGATACGCTAAGACGTAAATTTAAATATAAATTAAATGGATTTCATTCCATATCTTCTAATGGTGCTAACTGCCTTTGGTGTGAGCATAAAATCTTCGGCTTTCGATGAGGATTACCAGGAGGCCAAGGAGACCCACCTAGACAGATGCAGCAACCTGACTGAGAAGGAGCTCCCAGCTGGCCTCCATACCTTGGCTTTAAGCAAGTGCACAATGAATAAGTTTGCAGCGATTGATTTCAATGCGGTGGCCAATCTCAGTGTCCTGCAATTAAGAGGAGGAACCATCTATAAACTGGGAGGGGAACAGTTCGCCAAGCTGCCTCATCTGCAGATACTCGAGCTCCAGGACAACCACATAATCGATATTACCTTTGACACCTTCATGGGACTCTCTCAACTATGGATGCTCGCTTTGAACCAGAACCAGTTGGACCTCTTGAACGGAAGTCTGTTCAGTCCGCTGCCGGAATTGCGACACCTTGACCTAAGCGCCAATCATTTAATAGGTTTGTCGACAATCATGTTTACTGGCAACCCAAAGCTGGAGGTATTACTCCTCAGGGGTAATCCCTTTCTCGTGCTGTGGCTTACAACTTTTAGCGTTCTGAAGAACCTGGTTCTCTTGGACCTGCATAGCTCTGGCAGATACACGGACTTGGAGCTCTTCAGTGCCCAGACAATAATCGTGAATAATAATAACCAACTGTCTCGACTTGAGGTTTTGGGTGAAGTTAGCATATTGCAGGCGCCGAACAATAAGCTGGAGCATGTCCGGCTGGAGAAGAAGGCTCCAGTCACCGAGGTGGACCTGCATGGCAACAGCCTGGACACCTATGACATCTCTGAGCTGCTCAGGGGCATGTGGCGACTTCAAGTCCTGGATTTTTCCCAAAACCTCGTCACAGAGCTGCCTGTTTTTAAGCCTCGCTATACGGGCGAGGTCTTTCTTCTACCCAATCTGAAGTTCGTGAACCTTTCTCGTAACCGACTGGAGCATCTGCACCAGGACTCACCATTGCTCTCCTCCAGTCTCACCCACTTGGATGTGTCCTATAACAGGATACATGGCATAGAGGCGCATACCTTTGACATGGTGGAAAATCTTCAGTATTTGTATCTGCAGGGCAACTTCATCAGTCACTTCAGGGCGGATCGCTTTTACAATCGGCAACGAGGCCTCAAGGAGGTGGCACTCTATGATAACCCCATTGACTACGAAAGTTTTTGCAGGATTACAAAGTTCTTCAAGGAGGCTGGTGTTCATGTATTTGAGAAGTTCTCCCTGGTGCTTCACTGCGAGGAAGAACCTTTGGAAAATCACAATCCCAACAAGGTGACTGCGACTTTCGATAAAGCCACCCAAGAGCTTCGCCAATTTCGAAAATGGAGCAGATGGATTGTCCTGATCCTGTTAGGTCTTCTGGCATCCCTGACCCTTGATGTGTTCCTTATCCTGCAGCTTCGGCGTGCTCGAGCTCAGGACTACTGGCGGAAAAACCGATCCTCTAGAGTTAAAGCCAAGTTTGTGAGACCTGAAGGCGCTGAAATATTAATTTAAAGTTCCAAACTGTATTCTCTGTATTTTTAAAAATAAAGAAATGGTTAAAGCATGCCAATAAAAATGTATTTTATAAAGTTTATTTAATTTAGAATTTGTTTTCTTATTTTATTACTTCAGTTTCAATAACCCCCAATGATTTCTTTCAAAGATTTAAGCTTTCCATTAGCAAACGTTGGTGACCATCGATCACTTTGTTAAATTTATTTTAATTTGTGTACGATTTACCAATTAATTTAAATTTTTAAAATTTACATTTAATATTATCGATGTACGAGTATTGTATTTTTAGTCAGTATTTTTTAAGACCATTTTAGATTGCATTCTCCGGCTGGCACTTTTGGCGAAAAAAAGTCATAGCAAACAGAGATAGCAAAGCGACAACAAAGGAATAAAATTCTAGGAAATAAATCAGAGAAAGGTGATTGAAATTGAATAAAAATTTTATGAATATAAGTCCCAACCTATTATTAAAAATTCTCTCCCTAGGCAATATGGGAAATATTATTTATTCGCCGCCTCCTTTGTGTTTTCCCTCACCCGAAGATCAGAATTTAGATTTCAGCCCACGTCCCTTTCCACCCATCAAGGTGGCGGTTCAGGCTCAAATACAGGTTAAAGTTGAAATGGAATTATAACCAGAGATGGCAAAAGGACATCTGGATTCTATGGTTGTTCCAGTAAGTAGCAGAAATCGGAATTCGACTTTCAATTATAATTATTTGTTATTTTATTATTTGCCAATTTAATTTCAGCTCCCAAAGCGACTTTGACTCGGACTCTTAGAGAACATTAAAGAAATTAATTGAAAATAAATCGTTGTTCTTAATTGCTCATAAATTGCATTATTTATTGTCTAAAGGTTCAATTCAAGTGAGTCCCCTATTTCAGATAAGAAACCATTAAACGCAATTAGCCAAATTTCTGATTCATAAAAGCTATAAATAATTTCTTAACCCTTTAAATACGAAACACTGGAACTGGGGAGCATTTGCAATATTGATTGTTTCAGGCCATTTATTAACTAATTACAAGAAAATGTGTAAACATGAATGGAGCGACGAGACGATGCCGAAATCCTCATCCGCAGCTCACTTGCGGTTGTACGTGCCCAGGTAACGATCGCACATGCCACAGTAGTGATTCGTGTTCATGCAACTGGAAATGCAGTACGGCAGGCACACGCAGCAGTACAACCTGTAATAGGAAAAAGAGAAAGAAATTAGTCATAGATTAAATTGGAAATACACCTGGAAAAAATACTCGGAAGATAAGAAAAATGATAAAAACTAAAAGTATAATAAATAAAATAAACAATTATTACTTTATATTTCTAAAAATAATAGAGTATACATTCTTTCATATACCACCATCCATCCATGTTGCAGTAAAATCATAACAATAAAAATAATAAATCATATCTCCTACTCCCATTTTCAATTCCAATATAATTATGTGAAATACAGAACAAGGCCGGCAATCAAATGACAAAATACCTCTAGTGTTTGCCATATCGCCTTTATTTTTATCAATCACGTTAATTATCGAACTTCCCACGAACTTATTCCTAAAGGTAAACAAAAGACTTATTCGTCGGAATTACATTGACATTTTAAGAAGTTGGACAAAGGAACAAAATGTTTACTTAATTTAATGTATTTAAAAATCAATACCAATTTTCTGTCATATTTTTTATTAGGGAAATATAAAATATAAGTTAATATTATTAAAACCTATAAATTCATATGAATTAAATTATGAAAATGATTCTTTACTTTAAGTTAATAATTTATCAATCAAAACCTGCCTTAAATCCTAATTTTAATTTGAAATCAATTTAAAAAATCCCCTTTATTTATGTGAATATTTTCTTCAGTGTTTATAAAACAAAAAAAATGCGATAGCTAAGTTACTCACTGGAAGAGGCACAGAATCAAGGCTATCAGATGGGTGCGAGAGTTGGGCTTGTAGGAGATCCGGGTCCGGACGTGGTTGTGGCAATACGGACACTGGATATCCATGGGCTCTGGGCCGTAGGGCGAACTGGGTACCACCACCACTGTGTGGTGGGTGGTTGTAGTGGTGGTTGCTGGAGTAGCTCCTTGTCCCGGTCCCGTGGTTTCTGCCGGTGTGGCTGTGGCCTGGTCGTAGCTCGGTGGTGCCGGTGGTGTCGTCAAGAGCTGCTGATGCTCCGGCGAGACGTAGGTGGCCTCCACTTCTCCAGAGCCCTTGGGCGCCTCCAAAGGTGCAGCCGGATACACTTTTTCCATATTGTCAGTGGTAGTTTCTGGGTGTGTGAATCGCTAGAAAGTGACTCAAGGGAATGCCGTGAAAAAAAGAACGCCCGTATCGCGTTATTGTTCTTATCAAAGCAAAACCCAAAGCTCGCGGCGGACTGACTTGCTGCGTAGCGAATTTGGTTCGTCTGTCGTCGACACCTGATCAAAAATGTTCGCATTCCCGATGATAGGTAGTTGTATGGAGGTGGTGATAGGTTCGATGGGTCTTTGGCTGGTTGTGTTTACTCCGAGGAACTCCTGCTAATCGCTGCTGTAGACGCCCACGAACTTGTTGCAGTTGCCGCAAAAGTGATTCGCATTCATGCAGCTGGGCCAGCAGTAGGGCAAACAGACGCAACACCAGAGGCTGTTTGGAGAAATTTCCGTTCCCGATTAGATAAGGTGCACAGATAGAAGATTCCAAGATCTGCCAGATTCTCATATCTTACCCCACAAAGCAGATGAGGGCGGCCATGCAGTGGGTTTTTACGCTGGGCGAGTACTCCACTCGGGTGAGCTTCTGGACATGACAGTGCGGACACATGACGAAGCTGGGATCGGGTCCCACTGGTGGTCCAGCTTGATCTGTAAATTGGAATAATTATTAGCGAGGAAAGAGGTTTTTAAATGGGTTTTTCTGTCTTAAAAAAAAACGTATTGTGTAGGAAAGTATCTGATCGTAATTCTTGTTTACCAACAGAAAATTGTTAGCTCTGTAAACTATTTCATTATTAATTTCTAACAATTATTATATGCTAAGTTTCAGCATTTGTATACTTATAATATATGCAAAACCCACGTTGTATGATCACCAACGGAGGTGGTACTGCGCCATGAACCACTCGTACTGGTGCCTGGACATGCACCACCTGCTCGTAGCTCGGTGGTTGCGATTGATACGGATAGCCCGTCGGACCTGCCGGCGGTTGGTTGTACTGCATCTTCTCTAGCAAACCGATGACTAACCCGAACTAAGGCCGGGCCTCGAACTTTCGTCACAAATTTCTGCCGCTGCTGCTTTTGCTATTGTAGTTGCAACATTGCTGCTGCTGCTGCTGTGTGTTGCTGGCAACAAAAGCTCTTTTCAAGAGTCAGCTTTTCGGCTAATCTAGATAAAACTATATATTTACGTAGCGACTTACCAGGTTGAACAACTCAATTAGCAAAGAAAAATGAAAGTGTAAGGCACTACTGACAAAAATATATAAATAAATCTTTATTTATTTATTTTTATATTTATTTTAATACGTTTATTAATTTATAATTTGTTATGCCAGTCCAAGTATAAATTTCAATAATGTTTTTAAGAAATTAGTCTTCAACATATTGAAATCATAATTTCACTATCTAATTCTGATATCTTTGAGTAAATACTTTTACTTTGATTCTATATAAAAAAAAATACCAATAAACCTTATCTACCATTAGTTAGTTTACAAAATATTTAAATTGTATAAATCTTTACAAATTTTTCTCTCTGTAAAGCTTTAAATTTAAGAGACCCAAAGTTCGCTCTCACTTTTACATTGTTTTGACTCAAAACATTTGAGTTATCAACAGGCAGAAAAATGCAACAGTTGATTTAAAGCTGATATTGCAAATGTTTTCTGTATTTGTTAATGCTTTTTATAGAAAGTTTCAGTGCTGTGTTTCGGGATTGCCCTTCCAGCCGCAGGAAGAACACCTGAAGATTATTTTATACATTCCCACAGAACAATACCGCCGACAGCTGCAGAGAGCTATAAAATATAGAATGCGCGAAATTAAAAAATAAATTATTAAAAATTTCGTAGTTCTATAATTCACACGAAATCCATCTTAAGCTTCTTGATGCCAGATATAGTCAAGTGTCTTTTGCGGATCATGGGCCTGGCATCGCAGTTGGGACAGCTCCACTCTTCAGACATTGCAACTTCTTGCAAGCTGTGCTTACTCACTGAGAAATTCCTTCCTTCTTCGAATTAATGGTTAGCCATATGTGTGAATCATGAAAGCTGTACATATATTTTGCAATATTATAAATTTATAAGAAAAGTATATAAGTTCTTAAAATCTTTATTAACATTTTGAAATATTTGTAATATTCAAATTATTGCACTACAATTAATTACAATACATCAAAGTACATTCTTAATCATACATACAAATATATTTATTGCTCAATAGGCTTGCCAAAACAATTTAGGGAGCTGAAATGTAAATATAACATTTAAAATAAATGATAATAAAAAATAAGAAAAAGAACACGGAACCTACCGCAGATTAAATAAAAACCTTTGATGCCAAGAGAATTTAAAGTCATCAGAGAGGAGGGATCCTTCCGAGGAACCTTTTTTTGGATTAACCCTACGAGTTTCTGGGTCGGGTTCACTCAAAGTTCTGTAAACCTCTGGGGATCGCTTTGTATCCGCATGACTGCCTTTGGCCGACATCTCTTCGATACTAGTCATAAGCTGCACTTCCGTTCAAGTCTGCCTTCCAAATTTCTAAGAAACATTTAAACCCAGCTGATAAGCGCTCGTCGTTATCAAGCGCTTGTTTGAGAGGCTTATGGCGAAATGCGCATTTAAGGAATTAATATATAAATATTTAAATACTCAACAATGAAATCGAAAGTATATAGTATTTCAATTCCATGCGCAATAAAGCTTTCAAGATATTTTTCCGAGTACCAAACAATGTTTCTCCCCCTCTTCAAATCATTCATAAATTCATTCATCTTCTTGAGTTGTTTATTTTTATTCAAGGTGGTTATTATTTATTTTAGTGCGGTGCACATATACATATATAAATAACATTTATTATTTATATTGATGTTAATAATTTTCGTAAAATCAAACATTTTCGGGACTGCCAAGTATATATAATGCCAAGAATATATTTTGTTGGTGCCATGCACTAGTACTGGGGGGATTACCCTTTCTTCGATTCATTCCAAAGACATTAGTTATTGTAGGTGCCCACGTAAGCTCCACACCCGCTGCAGGTGTGATTGGCCGACTGGCAGGAGTCGGTGCAATAGGGAATGCAGCAACAGCAGATGCCCCTGTGGAAGGATAGGAATATACATTATATTCTGCATTCACTAGGATTCCTAATCAAACACATACCCAATCATGCAGATGAGCAGAGCCAGCAAATGGGTCTTAGTACTGGGCTGAAAGTTGACATTTGTCTGCCGGCGAGCTCCGCAGCTGGGACAGGTGGCCATGCAGGGAACTCCACCCAATACATTGGCCGGAGGTCCTGGAAAAAGATTAAAGGGAATAATTTTTAATATTCAGAAAATATATATTAGCTGAATTTCAATTAAAGCTCGAAGGCAGGGCCTGTTTTTAATAGGCAAGAATGCGAATTCCTCAAGGAAATTATACTGCGTCACAAAAATGTAGCATACTTTTCTGCATGCAGGAAATGATAATAAATCCTTTTACTTGCTTGCAAAAAAATAAATCAATTCTTTTACTTAAAATTTGTTAATAAAATCCATCTAATTTATCAATTATCAAATATTTGTATTTAATATTCTGTTTGCTGTGAGTAAATTTAATTGTATTTGGAATGGGAGCATACAAAAAATGTATTTGGTATTGCTTTTGCGCACATTTTTAATATAATTATGAAAAAAAGCACACAAAACACACACTTTTCACTCTTTTTCGTTTTAAGGTTTAATGTTTTCACAATTCGAAAAGACGCAGTTTCCCTATTCACCTTGGAGAGTGGGGGCTGGTGCCACCATCACCGGCACCTGTGGATATATCTGCTGGGTGTTGTCATAGGATGGCGGTGCCTGTGGGATAGGCTCCTCCCGGCTGTATGCCATATTCTTCTCCATTCTGCGACGTTCTGGTAGTTCCGCTCGAGGTGCTATGCGTTCGGAGTTCGCCACGAAACTGATGTGGTAGGTTTACTTGGCTTCTTGTTCGGGTCTCGTTCTGTTCTCGGTATAACCACATCAGTGCGATGGTGATTTTCCTGCCTCCGTTTCCGAGAGGGGGTTTTCCTCCTTGTTTCGTGGGAGTGCGATGGATAATTATGCGATTATCGCTGTGTTGTGTAATTCAAACTGTTGCTCGTGCACTCTTAGAATAATAGTGATTTTATTTATGTCTGTGTTTTTGTTTATGTATGAGCCTTTCCTAGAAAGCGATTGCACTCGCTGCAAAAGTGGTCAGCATTCTGGCAGCTCTTCAAACAATACGGCAAAGGCACCAGGCATACAAGTCTGCGAAATATAATGAATTCTTTCTGTTTAAACGTAAACACTGTCTTGTTTGCTTTAAGCTTTAAGGGCAGTTGGCAGTCGTAAATGAAATATATCATTAATTAAACAATTAACTCCCCTTCATGTGTCATGTTTCAAGCAATTTATGTGGAAAACTCACCCCGTGAGGCAAAGGCCAAGGGCGAAAAGATGGGTTTGCTTGGTCACGCGCTTTTCCAAACGGGATTCCATCATCCTGTCGCATTGAGGACACTTCATGAGCTGGGACACTGGTCCTAGGTTATTTGAATTCCCGCCTTAAAGATATAGTTTATACTTAGAGAAGAGGATTAGGATTATTTCTTGATGTACCACTATGTACCACTTGGAGCAATAATAACAACCAAACTCGGCGGAGCTGTAGGAGCTTTAGTCACTTCCGGTGCTGCTAGATAGTACAATTCTTTGCCTTTCAGATCCATTTTCACTTCGAGATACATATAACCAAGTGAAACATTAGACTTGGCTTTATATAGCGACGCGACATGCAGGCGGATGCCTATAAATAATGTCCTCAAATTTCGCCTAATTTTTTAGCTATTAGCCTGCACTTACATTTGCCCTGTGATAATATTCTGAGGGTTCTTTATGGATTATGTAATCATACTAAATAAGTTTAATTTCAGGGAATAGGATAACGTTAAACAAATTCAATTACAGGATAAAAGGAGTCAAACCAAGACTCTAAGTGTTATTTGAGCTGTTCTTAACAAATTCTATTATGAATTTTATGACTTATTATTTAAATATATATTTTTTATTAATTAAAGGGCCCTTCTAGGGGTTAATTAATATGTAGAAAGAACTGAATTGCAACTGAAAGAAAAGCTCCGTTTTCTTTCCACAGAAAACCTCCCATAATCTCCCAAAATGAAAGCTATTATTTTCTTCCTTGAATCTTTTTTTATTATTATAGCTGTGCTGGGATTACAAGAGCCTAAAATGGTACAACAATGTTTTGCCTGACATCAAAATATTGCGTAAGATTAAGTGTGTGGTGTGTGTGTTTGAGAGAGAGGTATCTACGGAATTAGTATGAAGTTTCGTCTTGCATTTAAACATGGCTGCTAAAGCTGGGCAAATGCATCAATATCCTGCTGAACGGAAGTTCTTGTCTAGCGTTCATAAGTGCCAACAAAGTTGTTGCACGAAGGGCAGTAGTGGTTGGTGTTCCTGGCGCACTGAGTGCAGTACAGGCAGCAGGCGCAGGGCCAGAGACTATCAGAAAAAGATATATTTTAATATATTTAAATTGTACAAGAATAGAAATCTGAATAACTCACCAGGTGAGGCACATGATCAGTGCTATCAGATGCGTCTTGGTGGTGGCCTTTGGCTCCAGGCGGGTGGTCACCTGCTGGCGGCAGCTGGGGCACACCAGGTTGCAGGGCTCGGGACCGACTTGGGTGGACATGTTGCTGGTTGGCAGAGCTGTACGGGTTGAACAGAAAAATAAAAACACGATTTATAATAACTCTCATATCGATCGGGCGACCTTGCAAACTTCGCGTGCAGCTGGAATATTAATGAAATGAGCACCAAATTGGTGTTGTGCATTCGGGACAATTTAATTGCCATGCACTAGGGCTGTGATCAGGCCTTATCTCCGCCACAACAAGCAGAACAAGCCATGAACAGAACAAGCCATTGTGTGGGAAAAACCCTCCTGCATCTTTCACTCCTGCTCAGCCCCATGAAAAATGTGTGAGGTCATCCGCTTGACAGACAGAAAGCGAAAGTGCGGAGTGCCGCCATGTGGCAAGTGAAATGCCAAATTCCGAATGTCGATGTCGTCATCCCGGGTTCATCCCCCTCTGGCTTCTGTTCCATCCGTCATCTTGGCACAAGCACTTGGCCAATTTGTATACAATTCCAGTGGCAAGACCCTGCCCAAAATCAACACAATCTATTTATATTCACACTTGGCCGGGCCCCGACATAGTATCATCATAATCCTAAGGGTGTGTCCGGCGCCAGTGATTAAGCCTGCCCCCTCAGGAGTCCACCTGCCCGCTGCTATGCGTGCCTTGGATCCGTTTACCCCTCAAAATAAACACACAAAAATATGCGAATGAGTGGTAATCTTCTCAAGGCGTTGTCCGATTTGCTTCCATCCTCTATATATCTCTTAATATGGAACTTGAATTCAATTTGACATTGAATTTGGATGGATGCTTATATCGCGGCCAACTGTACGCTGTCTGCATTTATAAATTCTGGTCTGGCGCACATTTCACTCACTTACTCACTCACTCACTCACGTACTTGTATGCACTGCGTCGTTGTTTGAATAAAAACCCGAAGTTGCCAATTTCCGGAGAGTTCTCAGAACTTGTTGCGCACTGTTGGAGCAACGAATGTGTTTTGCGGTCCGGGATTTTCACCCGACAGAGACAAGCCGGGCGACGGATGGCCATTTTCTTTCAAAAAATTCGGAATGTTGCTGCAGCAATGTTGCCAGCAACACAGGGTGAGCTGAATTCCAGAGTCAGCGATCCAGAGCTTTGATAACTCGTACTCGGGGGGATATTTGCTTGTATACCCTTTTTAGGAGGGTAGTTTATAACACATAGTTTGCAATACTATTGAAAGGACAAGAAAAATATTAAAAATAAAATTGAATAAATATACTTTTAGTGATATTGTTAACTTCTTGAAGGATAATTAATTTCAAACACCATTTTTATATTTGGTTGCTACCTGAAAGTATGCAGTAACTTAAGGTTCAAAGTATTCTAGGGTTGGAGCATTCGAAGGTTGCTTTATAACATTTCCAATTTGCTAAAGTAAAACTCATAATTATGAGGACCCATTATCCCAGAGAGTTTTAGGCTTTGCCTGTATGTTTTACCTTTTTCTTGACTGGCTGCATAACCTGTGCATACCATATAATGCCACCTACATGGGCAGCTGGCGTATTTGGATAGTTTTCCATTATGGTTATATTCATTTTGTAAAAGCCTAATGGCGGACTGATTGGCATAAAGGACTCGTCAATGTAGGCGTCGCGAGCTATCAAGTGACCCGCATAAGGACAGCTGTGATTGAAGTTGGAAAATCGCTGGGCTACCTTCATAATAATTATTCCATAAGGTGCAAAGCTTCGTCGTGATAGTATTTCGCACACATTAATCTTCACATCGATGAGGAAGGGCTGAAACTGATTAGAGTAGTCCTTTTTGAAGACCTGAAGACGAACCTAATAGCAATTCAGCTTGAAAAAGGATTCCAGTTTTAATTTACTTCATATTAGCTCACAGATATATTATAAAGTGTCCGTGCAAGGTCCACGTCCATTTGAGCCACTGCCTTGTTCCAGTTAATGGCCTTTATAAAGCAAGAAGCGTTGGCAGAATAGCCTGGAACTGTTAAGCATTCGATATTCTTCATTTTGTATACAAGAGAGGGTTCACCGAGCTACAAAATAATACAAAATTAATTAGTTTTTAATTAAATATATGTAAAAAACTGATTACTCACTACATTCCAGGAGAGGCAACTGATCAGAACGACCTCTGCTATGGAGAGCATGGCTACAAAGAAAAGTATAGACTGCCAACAAAATATCGGCGTTAAAAGTTAATGTGCTTTTAATTGGCTTTGTTTAAAATGTTTTTATGAAATTATTGTACTTGTAATTTGTATTTAATTATTTGTTATCGATTAAATAGTTCTTTATATTATTTCTTTCCTAATGAACACACTATAAGGGCATTCAACAATTGGTTTGGGGTGCCTTCTGTTCCTTAAAGATTTAATGATACCCCTGATAATTAAAAATATAAGAAATTAAAAAAAGTTAAAATTGAGATAAGGCCGTCGATCAGAAGAGCACAAATAATTTTTGTATACCATTTTAGATACAAAGTAACAGAAAATCAAAACGCACAGGATGTCCAGTTAATGGGATTTCCCAATGCCATGGACAAGCTTAATTTGTTTATATCTATAAAATATAATATATATATATATATGCCATTAAATGGCTTTGGAATAGCTTTATTTGTTTATCTTGCTTCACAGTTTCTCATACGCCATGTATAGTTTTAAGAATATTTTTATCTTTTGAATACTATATATTCATATGATTATTTAGCGTATTTAGGAGTCTGAAGAACATTATTTGGCGGTGTCTTCAATACGATGCCAAGCATAATTTGCACTTTGGGCAGTACTGAGAAGTCTTGTAGCAGCTTTTGGCGCAGCAGGGATAGCAAACGCAGGGCCAGCACCTACAATGCATAGTGTTAAAAATAAAAAAAACAAAACAAATTAATATATTGTTTACCAGACGCGATAAATTTCACATATTTTATGACTTATCTGGTTTAGGAAAAATGGCTCAATTTAAGCTTAATTTTATTATCAACATTTTATTGTTAAAAACAGCGAAATCTAAAGAGTAAATTAAAATAGGGCCTTCTTTAGATATTTATAAGGAACCTAGTTAAATTTAAGCTTTTTATACATTTTACTTACCCCACAAGAAAGAGAAGCGCAGAAAAGCAGTAAGTTTTCCAAGACGGATGGTACTTTGCCGTTACTCGAATCCGGGCATTGCAGCGGGGGCAGACAGTATCGCTTCCGCATACATTGACAACAACACTTGTCTGTACCACCGGAGGTGGAGCCGGAGCTGGAACTAGGATAGGAGCAGGGGCCATCATCTGCATTGGCTGATACATATGATGTTGTTGCGGCTGCGGCTGATACACATGTTGCTGCGCCTGCGGCTGATGGTTGAACACATCCTGCGGCGGAGCTGTGCCTGGGTAGGGCGGCGGAGAAGATTGCAATTTTTTGTAATCCATATCAGTGTCGGCGCTTATCGTCGAATTTCGGCACCGAAGTCAAACAGCTCCGCTTATGTCGAGAATACAGAAGCAAATGGTTAGACAGCACGATCGTTGGAAGCTCAGCTTACAAAATTTATACATATACTCGTTGCATAAGTCAGCTGAGTACTTGACAGCAGTGCTGACACTTTCAGATTGTGGAGAATTCGTTTAAATATCGTAAAGAAATATCGCCCCGTCCTGGAGGGAAATTTATTTTTCAATAGCTGCCTCACAAAAACCCAAAAAAAAAAAATATGGGGAGCCCCATGAATTGCGTCGCCTGAGAAAACTTTATTTGTTCATCTTGTTTCCAGTTTTCTATGCATACAAAAATCATAGTAAAATTAAGATGATTTTGTTTTATATTATACATATGTATGGGTTCATATGGTTAAGTCTTAAGTATATGGTTATTAAGTGCTCCAGCAAATCTGATAAATATATGTATGAGTCTACATACAAATGGATTTGAGGATATTCGCTTGAATATGTAGCCGAGTTTGTGTATATGTAGATAAGATTGGCGATTGGTTTTCGCTGACGTCTTCAAAACGATCCCAAACGGGCATTGCAGTTGGGGCAAAATTGTGAATTCTTGTAGCAGCAGTTGCAGCAGCAGGGAACGCAGACGCAGGGCCAGCAGCTAGAGGATGAGAGAGGAAGGGAAAGGTTAATATTTCCAGTGAAATGAACATTCATCCATACATATGTAAGTATGTATAGTTTATCATTTGTTTACATTTCTTAGAATGGAATTCATTGATGTGCAAGGTTGGATTTTACTCTTTAACAGCTCATTGCTTTTTTTTTTATAGATTATTTATGACTCAGTAAGGGTCTTGAATAAATTGAGCTTAGATAACAAAACAAGTCATAACTATATTCGTTTTTTTACTATCAGCACTTCATCATAAAACACTTGATATTAAAAAAAAAACAGGTTTAACTCTTGTTTTGCAGGGGTTTACATTTACTACAAAATGTGAAAAAGTTAAATTAAATTATTTGTGGCCCACTGTATGCAAGCTCAATCAACCATTATCGCCGTAGCCCAAATATGTCTGTGTTCAGGTGCTATTATATTGCCCGCAGCTATATGCTATATATGTTTGTATTTCTTTACTTACAGAAAGAGGCAGAGGATAGCTGCCAAGCAGTAAGTCTTGCCAGTGGGATGGTGCTCCGCTCGCACACGAATCCGGGCATTGCAGTGGGGACAGATCATTCCCTGGCCAGAATCAACCAGAACAGTGGTCTGGTGATGCACCACGCTCACCGGCGGCGGAGCAGGAGCTGGGGCCGGTACCATCATTTGAGGCATCGGCATTGGAGGATACAGGTGCTGCTGTGGCGACTGGTGGTCCATCTCGTGGGGCGGTGCTGTGGCCAGGTCATCCGAGTAAGCCGGCGGAGAGTCTACTCGTTTGTAATCCATTGTCGCGATGTCTATAATATCTTGGAATCCCCGAGTTTGGGCTCTGAGTCAATGGCAGTGCTACCGCTTTCAACGCGACTCGAAATATGAATGGTGGAAAGCTCTGGTGGCAAAATGCATGTGCTTGTGGAATAAAAAATGAAAAGCGAGACGACTATATACGATCGTGTGGGCTTGCACATATCGATAAGAAATCGGGCAATAGATAATGAAGTTTAAAATTCGTCCCAGCGGGTAACTGAATTATCAGATGGGCGGCTTTACAGTAGATACTCCTAATTAAATAACTAGCTAGAATCTGTTTAATTAAACCAATAAATTAATTTTTATTATTTTCTATTTTCATGCTTAAATTATATACTTTTTTGTGATATAATTTTCGTTTTAAATAAATACAACATTTATTTTATAAAAGCCTTGTTAATATTACAGATTTCTTGGCTTTCCACAAGATCCTTTCTTCGAGCCTCCTTGGTAATTGCTTCCTGACTTTCCTGTAAGCCCATTTCAAATGGTGTAAGATCCTATATGGCACCCACAATTGGGACAATAGTGCTGGACATCCTTGCAGTAATTGAAGAAGTACGGCAAACATATAAAAGGCCAGCAGCTGATGGAGAAGATTCATTATTTATACTGTCCAACTGTGTTAAAACTCCCTTTCATACTCACCAGCAGATATACAAGGTCAGGGCGCATAGGTGGGTCTTCCGGGTGGGCGAGGTCAGCAGACTAGTGACCACCTCGCCCTTGCAGGACGGACACCGCACCCGCATCTTCTGCCAGCCAACTGTCAAGGGTATTGCCCCCGCCCCCACTCCGTTTAGGGTGTAAACAGGTATCTGGGTCACCACCACACCGCAGTCCGCTGGCGGCGGCTGTTCCGCGTCCGTTGTGGGAGCACTGCCCACCCATGTGGTGTTCATGTTTGCGGCGGGACAGGCACTGAATTCGGCGGCCACCTAATGACACTGGCACTCTATCGCAACTCGTTATCTTATTTCTGACTAATCGACAGGTTATTTTTTTTATATGAAAGCAACCCCATTAACAGCTCTGAGGGCGGGGTGTACAGGGAGTTGTCATTTGCAGCACCTTATCGATTGGCACTCGTTCCAGTACACTTTAATCTCAAACAATGGGATAATTCAGATTAAACTATATTAATTGGATTCCCAAAAAGTAGGCACAAAAATAAAACCTGGAGAAAGCAAAGCATTTTAAGACGGTGATATAGGATTGATCTTATAGAGATTATCTGGTGATCCTAGTCATTAATTTTTTCTGTGTATGTTAAGTGTTTCATTTTAATTTGGTTACTAAAAATAGTAGCTTAATATCCATTATTTCAGCCTGCGGGGCTTCAACTAAATGAAGTTCCTCAGAGAAAATATGGTAAAAATCGAAGTTAGAAAATGGGGTTTACATATTTCCCAGACACCTTGAATTTTTCAGATTTCTAATCAGGTAATAGCAGTTATTAGACTTTTGTGAGTGGTTTATGGTGTTTAAGTCGTAAATTAATCTGGGAACTTCTGAAATTTTAGTTTGATGGCATTGAATTTTCTTAGAATTCTTTGAAAATAAATATTCCCTACTTATATATATTTTTACTTTAAAAAATATCTAAAATTACTAATGCATATGTACATATTACAAACAATTTTATGGTAAATACAATGCATCATTGCAATGATGTAAACATTCTGTAATTATTATGAGTAAATTGTACTTTTAAAGATTTAATTAGAAATAAAAGCCCCGCAAATGCAGGTTCTCATTCCTATTCAACGATTTTTTTAAAGTACTTTTTGTGGTAATAATCAATATTTCTTTATACCTTTATCGCCATTATCAATCTTGAAATATTAAGCTGCAATATGGCAGTTTTAATCCTCGTACGGAAATAGTTGCAAACTATGAGTAACTGAGTGCCATTGAACCTTCCTAGAATTCTTCCAAGATATTAACTTCCACCTAATCAGCAGCTGGTGTGTGTGTTTTGGGAGCTTTATGACCAATCCAAGTGATTAAGCTGCCACCTTAATTAAGTTATTACGTAAGCAAGCCAAGTTAAACATTCGCATTTCCGCTCTCAGGCTTGAAACTGACGTTTAATGTGTGTGATTATACAAGAATATATTTACAGTTTTACAGTTTTTCGTTGAAATATGGCATGGCTAATGGGTTACAGGATCTCCTAAAGATTAGGTTTTAGTTCTCGTAGGTGCCAATGTAGGCACTGCAGTTGGGACAATAGTGGTTGGCATTCTGGCAGGAGTCCATGCAGTAAGGCAAGCAAACGCAAGGCCAGCAGCTAAAATATAAAAAGATATCGATTAGATGGGTTCGGGGAATTAGTTATTTAATTAGTTAGTTAGTCAGAGGCCCCTCCTAATTGCAGTATTAATTCCTATTGGGACCATACAAGTCCCCCAAGCAACTGTTTTAGTCGCTCAGCTTGCTTGTTTTCAGCCCGGCCCCATCAGTGCCGCGCTATCTGACTCAACTCCGTTTTCAGTTGCGATAACAATGTTTTCTAGTATATAGAAACCTATTGTACTCGCGATAAGGTATCGCAAGTGTTCAGCATGGACGTAGATTGAGCTATTTTTAAGCAATAATGTCTCTACTCAGACAGAAGGTCGCGGAGTATGCGGAGTTGTAAAATTGTAAAGTTCCTATAGATAATAAATTTATTTGGTCATCTCTCTTTGCTTTGGTGAAGCTGATTATCGGTATGCTTATCAGTTTAGCTGTCTATATATAAAAGCATACACAAT
Source organism: Drosophila anomelani (assembly GCA_035045905.1). Taxonomy (NCBI): domain Eukaryota; kingdom Metazoa; phylum Arthropoda; class Insecta; order Diptera; family Drosophilidae; genus Drosophila; species Drosophila anomelani. The sequence continues at coordinate 5,732,530 of JAWNOO010000032.1, read as the reverse complement.
AAATTATAATATTTACTTTGACTCAGAGACATGATTTCATTTTTAATCCTTATGATGAATAATTTGAAAATTTTAACTTTCTACTATTTGTTTTGTATTTTTCACCTCTCTACATTTTTTCTAGCTACGCTCTGCCTGCCATTGTAAACATTTGTCAGCTGCAGCAGTAATGGCGACTAAAAAAAGAACTCTGCGATCAAATAACACCTTCTACTTACATAAACAGGCACAGGATGAGGGCCCAGCAGTGCGTCCTGCCGGAGGGTGTGCTCTTTACGGTGGTCAGGACTTCGGCATGGCAGGAGGGACAACGGATGCGAGTTGGACCGTTACCGATGGGCACCAGGTTTGAGGTGGTTGTGGTCTGGATGATCACCGTGGAGGGCTGCGGCGGCTGGGGCATCGGTGGATACAGCGGTGGCTGGGTGGGGCCACCCGGCTGATAAGTCTGGGCAGGCGTAAATCCGGGCTGCTCACTGTACGGCGGAGGCTGCTTACTGTCCATGATTGTATATGTCTTTCTCTCTGGATTTACTGGAGTCTCGAAAATTCCGAACGAACTGAACCGATCGCTTTGATGGTTGGCGCTGCACTGAGGAGAGAACTGGAACTGGAGCTGCCGCAATACCTTAACTCATGAATTGCTATCTTATCGCTGTTCTGTGATAGCTCCTCCACAATGGGGGTTTTCGGTCTAAATCATAAACGGATATTTTCTATATTGAGCACTTGATTTAGTGAATGCCGAGCGCCGATGTTCCTCTAAATGGGAGATGGATGACTCACTGGACTGACACCCGATGATTAAGCGCTAGTTGCTGTGACAACTTGGCATGTTGGGAAAATTAAATTACTTCGGTCTATTTGTTTGTTTTGTTTTGAAGAATTAACAAAGGGAAGAGAGTATATCATATGCCTGCAGGTTATTGCTCTGGCGCTCTCATCTGAATACTAATTGTACTTTAATCTTTTCACCAGGTGCGTAACCGGCTGGGATATAAATCTGTACCGGTTTTAGCATCGTAATGCCATTTTTTCAGCCTACATTTAAAAGTATTTAGTTAGATATTTATTTCTATAAGCAATTTATTGTCTCTAATGAAATTCGTTTCTTTAAAAAAAATAAAATTACGTATACGTAGGAAAAAATTACGTATTCGTTCAGTATAACATACATTGCTGTAACTGCTAGTAACTGGCGATTTTTATATGTTATTTAGAGATTTAAAAAAGCATTTTTTAAGATTATTTATTTAAAAATAATAAAGCAAGATTAGTTTCAGAATCTTTCCTTTTAAAGGCTTATCTCTTTTAAATCTCTTAAGTGGAAAAATATTTTATTTACATATTTTTATTGTATATATTTCGTGTATATATGTATATTTATATAGACATTTAATTGTTTATATTTACGGAAGATCATTTATGTTTAACAATTGAAACAGGAAAGAAATCTAAATTCAAAAAGTCAAATTCTGTATACCCTTTCCATTTTTAATCTTTTATAACTTTGCCAAAAATGCATTAATTTCATTTCAGAAAACAGTTTTATGTTAGTTTTTATTAGGCTAAAAAGCCTGCATTTAAAATTTAAAATTATTTTAAAATTCATTTTTTTTTTTAATTTTTGACAATTTTAATGATGTATATAAAATGTTGAAAAAATTAGTAAAATTTTATTTTCCTCTGACATGTCTAGATCGACTCAGCTGTTAATGCTGATCAAGAATATATATGATTTATAGGGTCGGAAACGACTCCTTCTGTGTTTTGCATGCTTCTAACTGAAATTATTACACCCTGCGGGGTCATGACTTCCTGGTTCCCAATGGGTTAATTTAACTATATTTTAACCGTTGCTTTTTATGGCCAAAAGCTTGACTGCCACCCACTCGTAGACAGCTTTAGCCGAAGCTTTTTAGCATTGACTTGGCGTTCAAGTGCAGCCGTTAACATCGCAGCCATGAAAATAGTGTTAGCCAAATACTGGCAAGGCAAATAGTAGATACTTCGGGGGCCTGACAAAACAGATGAACAACTGGTTTGGCCAATGGCCCCTGCCCCCTGCTCCCTCAACAGACTCCCCTGCCCCCTGCCACAATTGCCACTTTTTGATATTTTCAATGTTTCAATTGTAAAACAAAAAAATAACCCAATTTATAGTCAAATAGAAAACCCGCTTCGTCTCAGTTCGACAACATGAGCCGCCAGTTAAAGTTCCATTTGCAAGCTCCAGAGATGGAGGAGGAGTTCTCATCAGATCTGGTGGAGATCAATCTAAATCCCAGCTGCGGCCAAACGAAGCCATCATCCTCAGCCCAGGCCTTGGACCAGCTGCTCCTGGCCACACCCCCGCATCGTGGCTATCCCTACGGCTATGCGGATGACTCGGAGCCGGAGACATACTTTTGCCGGAAGAGCAACTCAACGGGACAGCTGGCCGAGAAGGTATCGCCACCGCCGCCGGCGGCCACCAACATTAGCTGCCTGCGCCAGATGTACTGTCCGGAGTGCAACGAGCGGCTGCACGAGCAGGGAGTCCGGCTGGAGCGACTGCTGACCATGTGGTGAGTGTGGCTAATGGAAGGGGAAGGGAAGAGGAAGATATTTTTAAAGGACTTAATTTGAATTTGCAAAATATTAAATATAAAATGTTATGAATTTCAAGATAAAAATCTTGAAGGGGAAATTCTTACATTTTATTGCCTTGAGGCAGCCTTGAGATACCCTAGTTTGGCTTAAGTTTTCCTCAGTTGCTTCCCTTTTTATACAATACTATTTTGGTAAATAATTTAAGTCAATTTAAGTAAATTTTCATTTTAATTTCCAGCTGCTTTGCCATGCTGCCCATTTATCCCTGCTGCCCGAGACGTACGAACAACGATTGCAGGGTCATTTGTGGCAAATGTGGCTACCTCTTGGGGGCATGGAAAAGACAGTGATGGCGAGGGAAGGGGCATGGGAACCGGAGTGGGTGCTCCGCATTTAATTATTTGTTTTGTTTAGTTTTTTGTTTAAGTATTTTTTTGTTGACCTTGCGGCGAGTGAGATGAGCGTTGTGATGAGACTGAAGAGCCGAGGCCAAAAACAAAAATAAAAACACAGAATTGTTGATTTTAGCATTTACTCTCTCCGTGTTTTTCTCTTTCAATCGGAGCATTTCTCTTTTTTTTTTGTGATTAAAATGCCGAGGGGATTTGCCAAAAATGTTTGACTGGGCCAGTCGCAATGTCTCGTGGGAACGACTTGGATGCAGATTTGGAGGTGGATCTCCAAGGTGTGGGGGACACCAATTCGGCGGCCACTACGGCCACGCTGGAGGAAGGTCCTCGGAAGCCACAGGTTCGATATTTCAGCATTGGACCGAGCAGCTACCAGGTGCGGTGTCCTTTGTGCCAGCAGAATAGCAAGACGGAGACTGTTGAAATGACCGGGGCTTTGGGTCAGCTTAGCTGTCTCCTGTCCGCCCTGTCCTGGTAAGGATCCGTGTTGGAGTGCATTACCTTCTTGTTTTATTAATTTACCTAATCTTTCCAGTTGCTTTCCCATCTTTGCCCTAACCTTTGTCTACTCCTGTCTCCAGAGTCGCCTGAAGACAAAGCGGGTTTTCTGCAGCAGATGCGGTGGCCACCTGGGCTTCCACTGGCGTCCCACTTAGTCGGACTTCCACTTAGTAGTAGCTCTCTAATGATCTATAAATAAACCGGCAGCTGTTGTCAAATTTTTTAATAAGTTAGCGCACACTTGAATTTATTATTCGATCATCATTTGGTCGGTCAGGCAGTTAGGCGGTGCCTCCAAAGAACCATGGCGATCGCTCCCACTCTCTGGCTCGCTCTTAGCACGCATTTCGATGTAGATACAAATGCAGATACAGATACATTTTTCGGGGGCTCTCGATTCAGTTACCTTCTCACCGCGCTATGGCCAGCACCGAGAGCCTGGACGGTAGTGCCTTCGAGGGCGACATTTCGCAAGTGCCACAGGTGGGCCACCTGAGCACCGAGCCCCAGGAGCTGGAGTGTCCCGCCTGCCATGAGCTGCAGATCACACGCGTGGAATTGGAGGCGGTGACCGTCCTACAGAAGATTGCCTGTTCGCTGAATGTGCTCCTCTGCTGGTAGGTTTTCATATAAAAGTGAGGTCAGAATGATGATGAAGAGATACTATATAAAGTTTGAATTCCTTAAATTCTATAAGTTCAAATTAAAAGTGAGATATTTTATGTCCAGGTTTATATAATTTTATTTGCTATAAAATATTATTAGGCTCATTAAATCTGTATACTTATTTTTGGCCATAAATTATAAGTTTGTTCTCTCATTTTATGAGACTATTTTGAATGTTTCCCAATTAATTGCCTGATTTTAAATTTATAATAAATTTTTATTTTGAAAGAATAATTTTATTGGGAGACATTATTTATCAGTGAAACCCCTCAAAAAATGCTTACTTTTTGATTTTATAGAACTATTTTTATTGATGATAAACAAATATTGCATAAGTTTTCGGCGAAATGAAACTATAATATAATTGGTTTTTATTTACAGATAGTATTTAATTTAGAATTATTTTGATCTAAACTTTATGACAAAGCATGTGATCTAACTGAAATATAAATGTAAATATTCTATATAAATATTTTATAGCAATCCCATACGCTGGCGGGGAAGACACGATGTCAATCATTATTGCAGCTCCTGTGGCTGCTTCATAGGACGCAACATCACCCTCAGTTGGTACAAACGGACCCTGTTCCGCCTCCAACGAGGTGAAGTGGAGGACAATGGACGCTGGCAAAGATTCCGAAAGGTGGAGAAGGAGCAGCTGGACGAGAAGAAGCTGGGCAGGCAGCGTAAGGCTCTGGAATCGAAGTTGGCCAATGAGAATTATTAAAAATAAATTATTTAAGCAATATTTCCACAGAGTCTAGTGTTTCATTTAATTATTTTAATTTAGAGCTTGCTTAGGGAATTTAATGACAAGAAAGCAACATGCATTTGTATTTTAAAAGACTTAAAATATAAATAATTGAAACTGTAAGGTTTTGTATTTATTATACTTAATAAGTCATTAATAATTTGTACCTCCAATATAGAAAATTGTTTGACTTTAAAGATATATGTGTGCAGGTTCTCCGATCAACAGGTAGTCTCTTAGCTCTTTTTTTCGCCCTGTTCCCTCCCAAAGAGCCAAAAGCTTTTTCCAGCTCGTGTTTATGTCTGGAAGAGAACGCGAATATTGCCAAGAAAACAAAACAACGAAATGGAATCGGCGTTTGCTTTTGACACTCGTTCGTAGTGCTTATCGGGAGGGTCTCGGGACCCATGGAAACCGGGCCCCTTTCAGTAGATTCGTTCAGTTTGTGGTGAGAAGATCACAGCTCTAACTTATTTCATCATCTTAAGAAACCTAAAGACTTGAACTGTCCTTAAAATGTGGATAATCCTCCTCCTGCTGCTCCTGTGCCTGGGCTTGCTCTACAAGTATGTGAGGCGTCACTATACCCACTGGCAGCGATTGGGCGTGGACGAGGAGCCGGCTGTAATCCCCTTCGGGGTAATGGACACGGTGATGAAACAGGAGCGGAGCTTCGGCATGGCCTTGGGCGATATCTATGCCCGGCACGAGGGCAAAATTGTGGGAATTTACATGATGAACCAACGAAGCATCCTCATCCGTGATGCCCAGCTGGCACGGCAGATCATGACCAGTGACTTTGGTAGCTTCCACGATCGCGGTGTGTACGTGGATGAGGAGAAGGATCCCTTGTCTGCGAATCTCTTCAACCTGCGAGGGGTTTCCTGGCGGAATCTCCGCCAAAAGTTAACCCCTTCGTTCTCCTCGGGAAAAATCAAGGGAATGTTCGGCACCATTGACGAGGTGGGTGACAAGTTGGTGCAGCATTTGGAGGGAGTTTTGGACCAGAACGATGAGGTGGAGATCAAGGATGTGATGACTACGTATGCGGTGGATATTATAGGCTCGGTGATTTTCGGTCTGGAGATCGACAGCTTCAGCAATCCGGAAAATGAGTTCCGGGAAATTAGCAGCTCGGCGAATAAAGACAAGTCTCTGCTGCTCAAGATCCACAACATGTCCATGTTTATATGTCCCATGTGAGTAATAGTTTCGATTTTATATACGGAGTATATGCGCAGTACTCAACACATTAATTTTCTTAAATATTTATGCACTTAAAGTGCCAAGGCAGCATCTATATTTAGATGAGTTTGCATTTCAAGAGCTCATATTTTTCGTAGCCAGAAGGAAATCAGGCACAAACGGATTGTTTGTTTTATTAAAATATATTAATAATAATTTCCATACATTGTGAAAGTATGTTTTGATAGTTTGTTTTGATTCTTAAAGGTTATCAAAATTGTGGAATTCAGAGCAATATTTAAATAATTGTTTATGTTTAAATAAAAAATGTAACTAAACATCAAGTTGTTTCCAAATATTGTGAAATTCATACCTGAAAAAAGTGGACAAATACCTTAATTTCTTATTCGCTTTTTATTTTCCAATTAAATTCAACCTTATTTTCATAATTATTAAACTACAAATTTGTATCCCAACATTCTTTCAGGATTGCCAAGCTAATGAACCGCTTGGGATATGAGAGCCGCATCCTGACTTCCCTGCGGGACATGATGAAGCGCACCATTGAATTCCGGGAGCAGCATAACGTAGTTCGCAAGGACATGCTGCAGCTGCTCATCCGGCTGCGTAACACGGGAAAGATTGGCGAGGACGACGATCAAGTGTGGGACATGGAGACGGCCCAGGAGCAGCTCAAGTCGATGTCCATCGAGAAGATTGCCGCCCAGGCCTTCCTCTTTTACGTGGCTGGATCGGAGTCCACTGCCGCCGCTTCCGCTTTCACCCTGTACGAGCTGTCCATGTATCCTGAGTTACTAAAGAAGGCACGAGAGGAGGTGGATGCGGTGCTCCTGAAGCACAATCCCAAGCCCAAGGATAAGTTCACCTACGACGCAGTACAGGATTTGAAGTTTTTGGATCTATGCATCATGGGTGGGGTTTGAAATCAATTTAAAATTGATTGTTTTTTTAATTGAATTAAATTTCGTAATTGATTTGATTTATTTTTTGCACAGAAACCATTCGTAAATACCCTGGTCTACCCTTTTTGAACCGCGAGTGCACTGAGGATTATCCTGTTCCTGGCACAAACCACACCATCACCAAGGGCACTCCCATTCTGATCTCGCTCTTTGGCATTCATCGTGATCCCGCCTATTTCCCCAATCCCAATGGCTACGATCCGCATCGCTTTGATGCGGACAACATGAACTACGATCAGGCAGCTTATATGCCATTTGGAGAGGGTCCCCGGCATTGCATAGGTAAGTCTAAAAATTTATACAATTAAAAATTAATTTAAACCCCTTCTCATTAGCTCTCCGCATGGGCAAGATCAACTCCAAGGTGGCGGTGGCCAAGGTCTTGGCCAATTTCGATCTGGTTCAGGCCCCTCGCAAGGAGGTGGAGTTCCGCTTTGATGCTGCTCCAGTTCTGGTGACCAAGGAGGGTCTGAAAGTCCGTTTGACCAAGAGGAAGTAGGAAAAGAAATGTAATTTAATGACTTTTCTTCATGGCAAATATATGATGACTATGTTACTAATATTTCGGAATTTCTATTTAAAGAAAATAAATTTAAATATACTAATCTAGTTTATTTAAAACACAATCTTCTATTGCAAATACAAATGGAATCGGAATCAAAATAAGGCATTTTTTTACAGAGTTTTTTAGTTTGTTAATTATATAAACAAAAAAAGGTATGTAAACTTTGCCATATTTTTTCAAATATTTAATAAACTATTGAGTTATTTCTCGATTGTATAGCTTAAAGCTCTCTCTCTGAATATAATTCAGCTTAAAATTGTGAGCGTAAACATAAACAAACCAAAGCCAAACATAAACATAAACAAAAACTAGTTAGCAGCTGATTGACCGGCAAACGTGATGAGTTTGTAAAAACTATACACTGATCATGGAAAGTATTAAGCCATCTATAACAAATGTTATTAAATATTAATTAAAGATTTCTCTTAATATTGATTTACTTGAATACAAACCTGTTTAAATAAACAGCTAAAAAAGAGATGCGAAATGTCAAAGTTTATAACAATTTTAAAATCTCAAACATATCAATAAACGAGAGATATTCCCCAAAATATTCAAAATTTAAAGGAAGTATCCAGATTTCGAAACATTCTCCATGTGGTTGATGTGTTTTTTCGAACTGCTCCATTTATTGAATAAACAAATATTCGCAGAATGTTTGGCTGTCGATCTGGTTCTGGTTGAGGGGCCACCGCACAGAATAGATGACATCATGGGCTCCATGGTCACCGACAGACGCATGCCATTGTTCGCCCTCTCTCCGTGGGATTCTTGCTCTTAGCGTCTGATCTCTCCCAAACTGTCTGCCGATCTCTCTTACGTTCTCCACCGGCAGGGCCTGGCCTGCTCACTTCTGGTGGAGATCAGATAGTCAGTTAGCATGGAACAGCATCAGCAGGTGGAGAGGCTGCGGGTGAGATTGGTGCCCGCCGTGACGGCGGAGGAGCGCTCCAGGAATATCATAGCCAATGTGGTGGTGGACGATGGTCTGGTGCCCTTCATCGATGAGCAGGTGGCGGAGAAGGTAACCCTCATCCCGCAGGAGGCAGCTGTTCCTGCCGCAACCAGTGCTTCCCAGCAGCCGCGCCTCCGCTATTATGCCGTGGGTCCATCCACCTACAAGCTGCAGTGTCCCCTGTGCCGGGAGCGAAGTCAGGCGGCTGTGATGAGGGCAGCCAGCTGCAAGGATGCCAGCATGTGTCTCAGTTTGCTTTCATGGTAAGTGGGAATTCCTCAAGAAGATTTCTGCTTATATTCTATGGTCTCTTTTAATTTTTAATATTTAATTTTTCGATATTATTGGCAGTATCTTCCCGCTCTTCTGGATCTGCTGCGTCTGCACCTGGTGTGGCTGCAACCGGGAGTGGACAACCAAGGGAATTTATTGCAGTTCGTGCGGCGGCAAAGTGGGAATCCAGCGCAAGGCCAAATAGTTCATTCATCGAATCAATTAAAATTATGTTTATTAATGCCAAATATTTCACTTCTGTGCTATAATTCTATTACGCATCTAACTCAATTAAAGACGCACCGTAAATCAATTCTCTTGCGGGTCTCTTTCGATGCTCTTGGGCTCTATAAGTGCTCTTATATTTTGAAAAACTCGGGGAAAAAAATGTATTAGGGGTTTTATATACTGGGAATACTTTAGTAATGGAACGTTTATTAAGTTTCTCATGGAGTTAAAATAAATAAAACTCTGGTTTTAAGACAATTTAAGAGATGCTTTGATACAAGATTCTTCCGAGATATTTCCTAGCAATTAGAGATATAAATTGCTTTAAAAAAAATTCAGTTTTCTCTTTCGATATTCCCGCTCTCTTTCCAAAACCAAAACAGGTTGTCCATTCGTCTGGCCGAAATTTGCTTTCAGTTCAATTGCGGAGCAACCATGACGACGACGCTGCCGGAGAAGGCGACGGAACAGGAGACAGAACAGGAGGCCCGAGAGCGGGCAGCCAAGGCTCTGGAGGATCAGCGGGAGCGTAAGATCTACCAGAACTTTGCCACACCGCTGGCGGGCACCTTCCTCAATCTGCCCCGCGAGGCGGTGGAGATCAAGTGCCCTGCCTGCGGCATCAAGGATCTGAGTGTGGTCCAGAATGATCTCAAGTGGTGGGCAAGTGAAATCAATCGCATTGTGGGCTGTCTTTTTGTGTGGGTATCCTCCCATGTTTAATCTCTGAAAGAAATATCTCATAAAGGATATCCTCTTGCAGGACCTGCTGCTGCTGCTGTTGCTTCAACTACTATGTGCCCTGCAAGCAAACGGACAGGAGTCACTACTGCGGAAACTGCGGCTGCTACTTTGGACGCTCCATGAAGCGGCGGGCACCCCTAAAATTGAAGGCAACCACCGACTAATTTTCACATTTTCCACATATTTTCAAACAAAATAAAAAAAAGGAAAGAAAACACCCACCCACTGCGAATCTAAATCAGACGAAAATAAAACCAAAATAAAACAGAAACTGAATCAGATCCTCTCATCTGTACTCTTACTTTCTCTTGGGGATTCTCTTTTTTGTTTATAATTATTATTTTATTTGATTCTCTTCCCTGCTGCTGGCCTCAGTCTTCGTTTGTTTTTGAAACCGTCAACACCGCTCCTCTCCGTCCATTGAAATGGCTCAGGATCCCAAACCTCTGTACTTCGCCGTGGGTCCTGGCCCTAATGAGGTTACCTGTCCTTACTGCCGGACCAAGGCCACCACCCGGGTGGTGCGATCCTGGCTAAGGTGCTGCACCAAAAGGCATCACTGTGGTGCCTGCGGGGAATACCTGGGCGTGTACCGCCGCCCACAGTTGTAGGAAGCCAGCGAAGATGTCATCCGATCTACACATCAAATAATATACATTGATCATCACAGGGAGAGAAAATTATTTAACGAATATGGAACAGTTATTTCATGTTATTTTTATGAATAAAACAAGTTTTATATATTTATATAAAAGGTGTTTAATTTTATTAAAGAAATTATTCAAGTAATAAATTCAGAAAAATAGGTAAAAATATAATAAACCTTTAAAGAAGAGAATCAATTCTCTGTGCATTGTTTACAATTTTGTAATCGAGAATAATTTAAATATTTGAGATGCCTTAACTTAATTACCCGACCAACGCCTCTGAAAGAGACTACCTCCCACGAGAGAATTAGAGAAAAACCGAGAATCTACAAAGAGTAAGAGAGAAATCTCTGATTTTCTACGCTTCAGATCTCTTTCCATAGATTTAGCTTTCAGTTGCCGCTCGTTCTCCAAAGAACACACATCGCCATGACCGTCGACGAGCCGGAGATTGTAGCCATTAGTGTCAGTCACAAGCAGCAGGTGGGTTACCTCAAGCAGGATTCCACCTGGCTGCAGTGTCCTTCCTGCGAAAAGTACGGCTTAAGTGTGGTGCAACTGGAGGTGGTGACCTGCCTGCAGAGATTCTTGGGATTCACCAAACTTTGGTTTGTAAACAAAAGCAACTTCAGTGAATTTATCTCGTAATTTATATTGTTTTTAGTAAAAAATGGCCTGGTCGTCAGGACATCAATCACTATTGCCTTCACTGCGGCTGCTTTATTGGAAGATTTGTGCCCATCAACTGCACGGAACGATGCCTCTCGAAATCCGCCCGCAAGCAGGCAGCCGTGGATGAAATGACCCTGAAGACACGACCCAAGGACTGCGCCGAAAGGGCACAGAAATCCAGGGAAAAGATCCTGGCCAACAGGGAGAAAAAGAGGGCCGAGAAGGCGGCCAAGGAGGCGGGCAAGGCCCAAGACCAAACCCAAATAGCTGTGCACCAATGAGGCAAGTGCAAGTGGTTTCTGTATTGACTAGGTCAAAGTTTCGCGGAAAGCTCTCCTCCTTTGGCGTTACACTTACTCGCTGACACGAACAATTTGATAAATTAAATATAAAAGAATTAAACACATTTGCTGGTCTCCATATCTGGGGTCCCTTGCTGTTTGGAGGCCACAAACTCCTTGCTGGGCTTCACACAGTTCTTCTCCCGGTCGTAGATGCCCAGGAAAGCGCGACAATTGGAGCAGTAAAGATACTCGCGACTCTCCAGAAACGGCAGACAGCACAGGGGCCAGCAGGCAAAGATGCAGGTGGCCAAGGCTCCGGTGGCCGTCATCTCCGAGGCGGTCTTGATCAGCGGCCGTTGGTTGAAGCCGCAGCTCGGACAGAAGATATTCCCCTCCGCCGGTGCCCAGTGCGTGATGGATGCCCTGAAGCTCTGCTTGCGGGTCACCTCCTTAGAGCAGGAGCAGGGACTGGACCGGGGGGACATACGGTCTTGGTTCTTCTTATTGATTAAATCTAGATAAATCAAGGATACGTGAAGGTGTCTCCCTAATAAATAAACTTGCTCCCTTACAAGTTCTCACTGCCGCCGTGGCCATCTGTGTCTCCGAGAGATCCGTCGCGTTGCAATCCTTGCCGATGAGTGTGTGCAAGTTTTTTATCTTCTCCTTGGCCACTGCAAAGACCTCGGGATGATCCTGTTGAATGTGGAGCACCATCTGGCCGGGGTCAACGGGGGAACACTGGATCTCCTTCATGCATTGCAGGCAGCGCAGTGTTTGCACTTTGTCCAGTGAAGTCATATCTATGTCTTTCTATGTATGTTGTTTGTCTTCTCTGCTTGTGATTCCTAGTTAAGGTTACTCTGTGAAAGGAAAACCTAATGACACTTAAGGCTGCGACTACTTAACTGCTGTCAATCAAGGTCTTTTTTTGGGGAAATTTGATGGATTGATGAATCTTTATTTGGGAAAAAGAAGGAACCCATGCCCTTCAATTAAAAGATATTATTATTTCATTAAATTACAGGCATATCTGAACACCAAAGAATTTAATTTAATAAAGTTTAAAGTATATTAATTAATTTGTTTATAGAAAGTATGCAAGTTTGAGTTATGAGAACAAACCAATTTGTTAAGCTCAAATATTTTGTTGTTCGCTAGCTTTAAAAATGTTAAAAATGGTTTCTATTTATCCTTCGCTCAGTGTTAGGGTATTCAACTGCGACCTTTTTACTTTAATTTTTTCATAAACTTAAAACCAACATTGTGCACATTAGGATTTATTTTATGCAGATGTGTGAAGTGAAGGGCTCTCAACATCAATCAGCTTAGGCTGTATGAAAGGACCTGCCGCGGCGCGGCGCCTTCAATAAAGCAGGGACCAGCAGGTACTCTGAATGTTATTGTTGTATTTGGGAGGGATACAGGACCTCAGGCCCCATTATCCTGGGCTCCGACTTATCGACTTAATCCAATCGCCTGCGAGCACCCTGTATCCATAATGCTCTTTGGCTGCGTCAACATTTTATTGTCAGTCATTTTCCAGCGTCCCCCCGTTGCCTCTTCACCGCAAAACGGTGCCGTTCACGTGCCACGCCCCCCGTCCCACGCCCAAGTGATTTTCAAGGGGCGTCCTCACATCACACATCCCGTTGTTCCCGGGTACCCATACCCATTCCCATTCCCATTTCATTTTCCTAAGGCTTTTCGAGTGTATTTTTTCACATTTTGTCAAAATTGATTTTTTACTGCACTTACGGCATGATGCGACCGTTTTGGGGTTCCACATGGCTCCACATGGCACCGTCAACTTGATACACTTGAAATTTAAAATTTCCATTGGGAGGAAATTTAAAAATTTGATTTATTTTGAGGACATTTTTATGGGAGAAAGAGGAAACTTTCCCTGAAATCCTGGAAGCATGTTTATTACCATTTGTTTAGAGTTTCTTTCTGTGTACAGTTTCCCCGCTGCTACCCCGCTCAACACTTTTTGTACAAACCTTTTATTTTACTTTACTTTTTTTGTAGCATTGGCATTGCTCATACGCCACGTTGTACGTTGTACACACAAAGAAGTCGCACCCAAAAAGCCAACGCGTGTCGCTGTCATTTTCCCCAATGCGTTTGCATTTATTGACTTGGTTGGTGTCCTCTTATACAGTTTTCCTTGGCGTTTTCCTCTTCCTCTGGGGTTTTTTCCTTCTTGTCTACGACGCCCTCGAAGATGTCATTAGAGCCGGTAAAAAGAATCCTGCCAGAGAAAAAGAGAGAATCCTTTGGAGGTAATGCGTGGCCGGAGGCTGTGGGCGATTTGCATTTACCAAGAACTGGAAACACTTGCTCCGGATACGTTTACGCCGACATAAGTGCTCCGATATAATTTGACTCGATTCTCGTTTATTCTGTTGCTTTAGCCATAGCTTACACATAGACAATACATTCGTACATTCAATGTCTAGGACTAATATAAAAATACATTTCATTTGTTTATCTTTTTGCTTAATGTTTTTTGTTTTCTCTTTTTGTTTTCTGGTTTTTTCCCCCCTCTTGTGTTGGTTTTTCGCCTTGGCTTGGAAGCTTTGGAAGCTTGCTTGTTAACATTTGCTTTCTTTGAATTCGATTTGTTCGGTTTGATGCCTTCTAATCCTCGCCAGGATTGCTCTGGCTTATCCCTTAACCTTCTCCTAAGTAGTTTCAGCAACGTCTACGGTTCTTGGTCAGTTTGTTGTGTGTGTGTGTGTTGGCTGATCATCTGTTTTATATATGATTTTTGGTGCAATTAATCCTTGATTCGGTTCGTGGGTGTGTGTGTGTGTGTGTGTGTCCGGGTGCGTGTGTAAAAACATCCTAGCCTAGGCAAACATTCGCTGTTCGCTTGTAAAATTGGACTATGCTTAAAATATGTACACTGGATCGTAATGGGTTAACTTTCTATCTCTCCCCCTGCCTCCGGCTCCCAACTGGTCCTCCCCCCTAACCTAGCTCTACTCGCAGACACACACACACACACACTGTTTTTTTTTTTGTTTTTTTGAGGCACATTCAGTTTTGAATCATTTTACAAATTTATAAAGTCCTGCACCCTTCTGCGTCGCTGGCACCCTAACGTAACTAATTGTAAAAATTAAAAATTGATTTAACTTTACCTTTGCCCGGCAAAAACAGATTCATGGAAAGTTTGGCCCGGGGCCAAAGGTTATACTCCTGCAAGTTTAATGCATTTATCACTATTTTCCGGCCTCGGGGCGGGCTAAAGGGTTCTGTGTTTGGGGGTTTTTCCTGGCCGCCTTTCCTGGGCTTCTACCAGGGCTTAGAGCGTGTTCTGTTTGGCAGCCTCGCCGCTTTTGGCAGTGGCGTCGGGTCGGGAACGTGGGCGCCGCTTCGGCTGCAGCGAATAAAGTCGTCCGCTGCGTACTCGCGTCTGTGGCTCGCACTCTAGCCGCCACGTGCCAGGACCTCCACTGAAATCGAGGTTTAAAGGAGGTTAAGGTTGGCTCAGGGGAAAATTAAAGCCACTCACTTTATCTCCAGCTTGGCCAAACGTTGCTTGATCTTGGCCTGGCTGGCCGTGTACTCCGCCAGCAGACGGGCCAGTCGCATGTTTAGGTTCTCCACGGAGAGCTCCAGCTTCTCAATGCCGCCCTCGATGCTGTCATGGACTCGTTGGGAGTCTAAAAGGGGGCGGGAAATTTTCAATATTCAATTAACAACTTTTCCAAGTTTCCAGTTTGCCAAAAATTGTATTTTAAAGGTAATTCGATTTGAAGATATATACATAAAAGTTAAGGTAATTTCTATTGATTGTTATTTAAGAATAAAAAAAAACCAAGGAATTTAATTTTACTTTAAAAATATAACAACTTTATATGAATTCCTTTAAATTTGCAAAAAATTACATTTATTTCTGCTCTTAGGATTAATGCGCATAAAGATTAATGATTTTCACAGCTCAACAATCACTAAATACACAATTTAATGCCATAATTATGACAAATTAAAGTAGATTTATTATGGCTGCCTTGTCTAAGTAAGCCATAAATTATAGTAATTTATTTCGCCCTTCTTAAACCCATTAAACAAGGATTAAATTCAATGTTTTTCAACACAAATTAAATAATTCATGAACTATTAATTCATTTGCCTTTAATTGAGTGTTTTTCCCCAAAGCAGTAAAAGCTCATTAAGACTCAATAAATAATAATTAATTCATAAATCAAAACTCACCAGCAAATATCTGCTCATCCAAGAGGCCATCCTTGCGGAGCAGCTGGCATCCGCGCTGAGTGAGAGTGGATCTCGCCTCCGGATAATCGGCCAGCGTCTCCCACAAATCCCGCTTCGCCAAACAGAACAGATCCGAGTAGCCCAGGGATCGGACGTTGGCAGTCCTCCGGTTGCCCGTCCGGTTGCCGGCTATCTCCAGCACGGACACCTCACCGAAAACGGAACCAGCGCCCAGGGTGGCCAGCACGGTGATACCATCATCCCCGACGACCGAGAGCTTTCCGCGCTTCACGATGTACATCTCCTTGCCCACGTCCCCTTTGCGGCAGATGTAGTCGCCGGGACTGAAGACCTGCAGCTTTAGCTTTAGCACCAGGGCCTCCAGGAGACCCGGTTCCGTGTCGTGGAAGATCCGCACCTGCTTCAGTGTGTCCATGTGCACCTGGATGGCAATCTCCGCCTTCAGCTTATCGGGCAGAGCGGCCAGCACTCGCTCCTCGTCGAGGGCACCACTCTGCGACCAGGTGTAGGCGAACCATCGTATCACCCGGGCCTCCAGCTCATGTCCCACGCGCCGGAAGGCCATGTACTGCTTCACACCGTCCATGCGATTCTGGAACTCCACGCGGGCCACGTTCATGTTGGAGATCATGGAGCCAATGTTTCCTGGAGGAGGGGCAGGAAGAGAAGGAAACTTGGTTAATGAAAGCAGGCGGCAGGCGGCAGGCTGGGCCGGAATGGCCATTCATCTTGGCCGCTTCATAACCGGCTTGTACAATGAAACTGAAGCCACCAGTGTGCCGTGCCACTCGGGGATTCCGGCATTTGGATAATGCGGCACAAAGGCGACTAATGGCGGCACTTCCGGTGCCAAACTCACGCGCGCACACACACACACCCCCTCCATCTCTGAGAATAGCGGGGTGGAATGGCGGAGTGACCTCTGGGCCACTTGGCAAAAAATAGATTCTGATTTAGATTTTCTCTCAAATGCTTAATGTCGAAGGACGATTTAAACAGGCTTTAAAAAGTTATGGAAATGTTTTTCAAATAAATGAAGCTCATAATTTTTTTTGAGTTTTAAAGATATATAAAAAATATTGTATGAAATCGGGACCTCAAAATATAAAAAGAGGGAACCAACTGGTTTATGTTTCCATCAGCATTTTTGCCAAATAAAATATATATTTTATGGTTTAAACTCCAACAAAATAACAATTTATATAACTAATTAGGTTCTTGCTAAAGTGTATATTATTAAACTATATTTTTTACAAATTATTAAATGAAATTAATGCTTTAAAAAGATGGTAAACAAACATCAATTTATAAAACCTATAACCTTTAGATTAATTTACAATTTAAAAGCAAATCGTAATTATTTATAATATTTTGACATGTTTAAAATGTTTTTTTTCTATTTTAAAATAATAATTAAAAAACAAATTTACTCTACAAAAATTAAATGGAAAACCATGTGAATGAATAATCTGTAACTAATTAGCCGAGGATGTGGGGAAAAATAAAGATCAAACTGAATGGCTTTTTTAATTTCTATGAAAACAAAACACTTCTTTGAAAACTAATTAAAATTTGGAAGTAATCAAGTCGCCTTATACACACAGTAAACATTTATTCAAATAAAAATATATATAAACTCTTGAAAGAATATCCTTCAGCAGGAAGTTCAGCTCCTAAAAAACCCATATTCACAAGTCTCCTTTCCATTTTATTACATTTCCTGGTCTCTGAATAAACCTATAAAATATATGGAATTGCGGCAAGCTAACTACTCTCTTTTTCTGCCAGTGCATCCGTCAAATTGTCCTGTCCAAACGAACTCGGCATTCATCACAGTAAGTAAATTTGTTTGCACAGCGAGGTCCTGGGATGTGGGATGCGAAATGTGAGGCTTCGAGCAGTCTGGCAGCTGCCGGGAATGCGACTTGCTCCGGGGACGGTAATGGCAGCGATAAGGAGGACGACAAAAATGATAAAAAGGCACGTTTGCCAAAAAAAAAAAGGAGAAGGAGGAGCAGGAGCAGGAGGCAACAAATCAACCCGGCAAAACAAAACAAAATGGCAACGAACGAGACGAATGGAACAGACTGGGAGCCGTAATGAATAATGTGGGTCGCCGGGGAGGAATGGAGGCGGAGGCGACCCACACGACCAACGACCCTGACGTGCGTGGCTGTAAATTAATACCCATTGATGTCACAGATGTCACTCTGGAACCAATTAAACGATCAGACAAAATATTTGCGTAAACAGGCGCAAACAGAGGACCCAAAAAGGATTTGCCAGGGACACCCGCTGACCCAATGAAGTCCTGAGACCTGAAGCTACTGTGAAAGTATCAGAGGAAACTATTGGAGAGGGAATTATAATAATTCCTCATTGAGGGCAGACACACTTTTCTTTGAAATAAATTATGGGTATTAAGAAATATTTTTTCCTTTTACTTCCGCCTAAAAAAAGGACATTACATCCGTAAAAATACTCACCCACAATGGTGGCGAAGATGAGAACTCCCGCCAGGAAATCGGCCACCACAAACAGATACTCCACGTCGTTCTCCGGCGTTGGAGTTTCTCCAATGGTGGTCAGTGTCAGTGTGGACCAGTAGAAGCTATAGATGTACTGCCGCTGGAGCGTATTGTTCCGCGTTCCATTCAGATTATACACCCACGAGTCCGAGCTGAATCCGATCTCGTAGCTGATGGCAAAGTACATGCACGCATTCCAGTGGATGAGCACCAGGATGGCCAGGACCACCTTGCAGATGCGGAAGGCATTCGGATATCCAGTGGCCGTCTCCGTTCGATCAAACCACTCCCACAGCCGATTTATCCTCAGGAGGCGATTCAGGCGAACGATGACGGGACAGGGCAGGTACAGGCTGGAGCAGGTCTCCGGTGGCCACCAGATGTAGGCCAGGTCCGTGGGCAACATCGATAGCACGTCCAGATACCAGCCCTTCGTGTGGAAGTAGTGACTGCGCAGCCGGTATGCGTCCCGCACGAGGAGCCCCTGGTCCAGGAATCCTGCCAAGGATAAAGGCGACACACAAAAGGGGGGGTTAGCTTTGGCTTTGACTTGCTCTGCGGTAGCGGTGACCCAGACCCGTGCTCCGAGTATGGATGGCGGTGGTGGTGGTGCCTTCTTTTGTTTCAGTCATGCCTTTTGCCTGCGCCATGCGGCGACAGTTTTTATAGTTCTTTTTTTAAGGGTTTTGTGGGATTGATGAATGTGTACATACCCTGGGATCGTAAGGAGGTTCAGGGGAGCTATCTTTAACAATGTTTTAATATTTTTGAAAGGCATAAAATTGGCTTCTTCGTAATATCTAAAAAATCTAAAATCGGCTTTAAGTTTTCTCAACAAAAGGCTTAAAAAACTCCTTTATTTTCTTAAATTAAAAATATTCCCCAGACAAGCATTAATTAGTCTAAAATAAACCTAAATATTTGAGCAGCAGACAGGAAATTGCAACTTAAAGCAGGAGAGAGGGGAACTCAACACAAAATACAAACATTTGAGGAAAAGTTGAAATGATTTTCTTGAGGCTGCGGAGTTTGAAAGCAAACCCAACTCCTGACAAGGCTCAGTAAAATATAAAATAAAGTCTGGAGTATTTTTTTAAATATATCCTTTTAACCCATAACTGTCACATTTCGCACATCAAATTAGTTATGCCTTTCACAGCCGTAACTAAGGGGTACCAGAACGTTTGTTGCCATTGTATAAAATGTCAAGGTTGGCTTATCCCCTGCATTTGGCAACTGAACCACTCCCACAATCCCCACCCGGACCCACACTCGGAGCTGGAGCTGGCAGGACTCGTCTACATATGTGGGATTCAGGGACAGAAATGGGTTTCATATGCGTGGCAAATGGCTTTGCCGACAGCATCGCTGCCATTGTCTGAAGGCGGCTTAGTGCCGGTCTCATTTGCATAGGTAAATCTCAAATCTCAAACACGCAACCGAGCGGGAGTCGGAATGGGATGGCTGTTGGGATGTTGCGGTGCGGCTTGGCTGCGATGTGCCAGGATGTGTGACGGGTCAGGTGCTCACCCTCGTGCATGTGGACGAGCGTATCCAGCAGATAGATGAAGTCGCAAAGGTAGTCCAGTGTGTACCACACCCCTGGTGCGCTCTTGTTGATCTCCCAGAAGACGGCCCGTCCGACCACGAAGATGATGTTGTACAGCACCGCCAGCGAAACGATGGCCAGCCACTAAATAAGAAATAAACTTAAATAAGTATCTAAAACATGTTCTTTTGTATTTCAGCTTTTAAATTAAAGTGTTTTTTAAGAAATTGATTTAAGGCTTTAAGCCTTTTCTTGTTTTCAATGCAAGAACTTGTATTTGTTGCCAAGGGAATGCCAAATGTGACTCAGATTCCATTTGGCAACTCCAGTTGCGAGTTCACTCACCCTGTAATGCGACTGCAGAGTGGGATCCACGGAGAGACGATTGCACAGGACACTGGAGCCTCGGATTTCGCTGGAGAGGGCCGCATCCTCCATTGCCGGACAGCCCTTGCCAATTTTGTCCGTGTTGGTGGTGTTGGAGAACTTCTCGAGGAACCAATCCGGCGGTTTGGGGCGATTCCTTTTAGTCAGACGCTGGCGAAGGGCTTGAAGGGTGCGTCTCAGAGCCGATGGCTTGCTATGTTTACTTGGTTCCTGCAGGGAGAGAAAATTATTGAAGAGGTTAAGAAAATCAATTCATGTTTTATGGGTATATATTATAAGTAAGAAATATTTTATATTTAAAGGATTATCATTTATTATTGATTGTAAATATTTTATAAAGATTTTTTTCTCACTGCAATCGAGAGTGGGTTAAAAGTGGGTTGTTCAGACATAAGTTCTGGGATAAAAGTTTCCCCCGAACGTTTACTAATTGAAGCGTTTTAGTGCTCCGGTTATGGGTATCTCCTTTTTCTGGTTACCCTCCCTCCACTCCACTCCCTGCTTTGTTAACCACATTAAAAGTTGGGCAGCATCCAAGTTTGGTGCTTAAATTTTGTTATGTCTGCCAGCTGAATGACGCGGCCAATTGCTAGAGAGCTGAAAAACTAATAAACTACAGATTTACTGCGGTTTAAATAGCATTTTATTTCCTCTCTTTGTTTTTTATTTATTTATATTTTGAACAAGGGAAACGCATTTATGCAGAATTTAATGCAGCAAAAAAGGATTAAATTAAGAATTCAATAAATTAATGGTAAGGATATTAATATTTGTTTGGATGCAGGGTTTTAAATTGCTGGATTAATAAATAAAATAATGGTAAATGGATAAACCATAATGCTAAAGTAAAAACAGAAGCAAATATATAAATTACAATTACAGAAAAGTCCTTAAATAAATATAATAAAATTAAATTCAAACACAGGGAAGGGAGGAATTTAATTACAATCAAAGTTATTGGTTATTTATTTGTATTCTAAAGTTTATAAATTCAAATTCCAGCTAAAGCTTAAATAGGATTAAGAAGTATACAATTATTTCGAAACCTAGATTCCACCACACCAAAAAAACATTACCCAGATTATACACTTTTCTAAGCCTCAAGAAATCCCTTTCCTTTACTCTTTCTTTCGGTTTCCATGACAACTTTCTAGGCATTAAAGGCGTGTGCTTGACAGTCTAATAAACGCTTATCAGCCGCCGGCAGCGGTTAATCCATTAAGCTATCCTTAGCTTACAAAAAAGCAGAAAAAAACTAAGGAAAACTAAAATAAAAGGGGCTACGAGGGCAAGAACAGAAAATATGACGCATACGCCTCGTTGGGCGGGCAATGGCAAATGGCAAATTGCGAATGACAATGCAATGCCACGCCCCCTGCTGTGTGTGAGTATGTGCAGGGATGGGGGGTGAGGGTTTGAAGGTCTGAAGGTCACATGTGTATCTGTGAAGGTGGATTTACCGCATCTGTCTGCTGTCCCGTTATGGCGGATATATCCAGCGACTGCACCATGTCTCTGACTTTGAAATGTCGCATGCAAATCGACTGAGCTGCTTCTCCTGCTGCCTCCTGCGGCTCCTCTTCCTTTCACTTGCTTTCACTTCCTTTTGCGTTTTCACTTCCACTTTTACACTTTTCCGCTTATCCACCTTTCCAGCGTGATTCTACCGAATTTAGCCTGCGGCAATAACAATAAAATGGCAGCAATTGCGATTACTTATTTGGCCAACGGCTGCGCGCATGCGTTCATTCAGCTGGCGTCGAGCGGGCTCCTCAAACTGTTCGCGCCGTCAGATGCCGCCAAAATGCGGCACTTGACTTGACTTCACCTGCTGCCATCGAAGGCCGGGCAGCGACGCGGGCAGAGGCAACGCCACTGACCAGAGCACGACATCCATACGCAATATAGTGGATACAGTAGAGACTCGATAAGGTCGATAAATCATAAATGCTGATGGGTTTCATAAAGTGGGACAATCTCTTAGAAATCCAACAAATATTTTTTAAAAACCTTTACAAATTCTTCAATTACCAAACTATTTTCCTCTACAGCCTTAATTATATCTCTATTCATTATGTACACTTCCTAAACCCACTTAAGTTTCTCTTAAAGAGCCTCCACTGTACTAAAATCGAGGGGGTTTTTGTTTTTTTTCTAGCTGTTGTTGTCAATTCAAAATGCTGTTTTGCCATTTTCTTAATTTGCATCGCCACTCATCGAGCTGCCGCGTTTTAATTAATTAACTTGCAGCCACAGCGGATGATGGTGATGTCTCCAGTGGCCGAGGTCCTTCATAGCACCGAAGATCCCGAACGGAGCAAGCCACAAGCAGGCAAGCAAGATTGATGACACTGCCCGGCGTTTGGCATTTTCTCTAAATGCTTTTTAATTGGCCAGGCCAACACCGCCGCTTCAATTAAGCTAAAAGGCGGACCCCGGTCAGCTGGGGGCGGGAGGGTTAACTTGGGCATAAATTAATCGCAATTGATTTGACGTATAGCCGGTGTTTTTGGGAAGATGATTTTTCTCTCCGTCAATAATTTTGATTTCCAATGAGCTCATCAGCCAACAGGCCAAACGATTCGCCAAACGCAAGGTTACGCACAAAAATCGAACGGCTTTTAGTATTATTTAACTTATTTTATTTTATGTCTTGGCCGTACTTGAAACACAATGACCCAGCATTATCATCGGACCACCGCCGCCCTGATTGGCATTCAGGGCACAAAGGCCCAGCGTGAAGCTCACAATAAATTTCCATAATTGCGAGTCCGTTAGACCGAAGTCCGCCCGCCGTCCGCCAACTCCCCCACCTGTCCAGGTAACTTTATGCTAAGCGAATCAAGCGCTTTCATATTGACGTTTATGGCACGCGTGGGCATTTTATGCTCACCCCATAAAAACATGACTAAGCCCCGGCATTGCACCATAAAAATCGGGTTAGAAAAGACCAAATAGCTAACCCATAATTGAGGAAGTGAAGCCAATAGAGTTGTAAAATCTGGAGTTTATTAACAGCCAAGTCGATAAACTGTATTTCGGAAACGTTTAGGAGTTATTTGGAGGCAGGGCAAAGTGCTGGGGAATTGAGTCCGGGAATGCCAGCATAGAGAAATCAAATCAGGATATTGTTTCTCCCTAAACTATATCTTATCTGTTATTATTTGAGGTGTTTTCGGTATGTAAAACCCTTGCAGTGAGCATAGTGATTAACCTGTGCTTATCATCCCTCGAAGTACAGATATATTAAAGCCCATTGTTTTTGTCGATAGTTCCCTGTTTGGAATAATAAACCTTGAACTGATTTTTGGCTTGGGGAAATGCCTGAAAAATAACACCAAAAGGGGTTGAGGAAAAACGTTTTTTCGATATCTTATCACACAGCAACGAGTTCGAAGGGGGGCTAAACCCCTCATTCGTTGTTGGTGCACTTTATCACTGGCCTGCTATTGATACAGGCGATAGTTGGATATTTATTTGATTGTGATTTCGATGGGAACGTGGGAAATTATGCAAATTGCGACGCAGATTGGATGACCATAAGCCCTGATGTTTATCGGTTGGCAACAGGCGTCAAACATTGGTCTAAACGATAACAAGGTCCGTTTAATAAACTGACTAATGCCTTCCACGCTCCACTCCTCCCTAGGATGTCCTGTTTGTTGTGTTTTTCCACCCGAAAAAAAAACAAGCTACAAGGGATCGAATCAGAGGAAAGACCCTCATCAACATGGAAATCCCGATGTCCCTGCAGTTGTTGCCGCTGTTTTTTCTTTTCATTTTCTTGTTATTGCCGCTTCAGTTTTTAAGCCTTGTTTTCAATTGTTTACCGAACGCATTAGTTGACGAGTTCAGCATTGTTTTTGCTCTTAATTCCGGGAGTTTGTCTGTGTGCTTGTGTGTTTTTGTTTAAACGATTATTTAGTAATTTTATTTATTGCAAAGTTGTACTGGCCGCGAGCTGAGCTGCCGCCTGCGAGCGCGTTTTTTTCGTAACTGTCGATGGGGCAAAAAAAAAATTTGACTAAACGGAAAGTCCGCGAGACAGACCGCACTTTCGCTGTTTGCTCTCGCTCCTTTCTGCTTTCTCCCGCTGCCCCTTTTTCCGCCCCTTCTCCGCCACCTAGTGCCATCATCATCGCGTTGAGTGTCCTGCCGCCTTCTCAAATTGCACAGCAACAACTACATTATGTCGAAGACGGCAGGACAATCGAGCCAACATCTACACGGTAAGAAAAATGTGATTTATAAATTACAAAACTGAAATTTAAAATAATTTATAGATATTTTGAAAGACTTTAATAATATAAATATAACAAAATAAGAACTAAAAAGAAAAAGAAATATCTGTCTTTTTTGATATCTCTTCAAATATGTTTAGAGATTTAGAACCCTTAATTTTTAATACTCAAAAATTATAAAATAAAATGTAGAATATCCATAAATCCATATAATTTACAGATACCATGCAAAGTTAGTCAGAATAAAGCTCAAAGTCCTCTATTTTCTCACCGTGTATGTTCGCAGGTATGGCCCAGGCAAATAGAGTTCATTAATCGGTTTAATGGCATGACTGGATGACTGAATGACTGTACGACCAGCTGACAAGGATACACAGCCCTGTGCTGTCCTGTTGTCGAGGCTATTCAACTCGAGGACTTGTAACTATTTTGGATTGGCACGAGACTTGTCATATTTTCAATGCCAATTCTATAAAATTTCCCACTTTTCCTGCTCTTAGCCCCCCCTCGCCTTTCTTCTGGCCAATTTTGAGTAATGGACGTTTATATAACCACAATGGCAGCAGTTTGGGGTTTCCTTAGCTTTTCTCCGCCTGTTTTGAGCTGTTTTCAGTGCTCCTGCTGCTGCTGGACAAACACTTGGAACACACCTCAAAAGCATTAACAACAAGCAACCGAGCGACCAAGCCAATATTTGGACGACAACCACAACGATATGCGGGCGTGGAAATGGAAAATTGTAAATGGGAAACGGGTCAGCGGGGTGGAGGGGGCAGGTGGCATCCTTGAGAGGATGGGGCTTTGAGGGCTTTTCATTTGTATTTATTTCATTGCGTTTTTCTTTTGGCATTGGTATTGGTATTGCTGTTTCAGTTGCCATTTATGAACTGACATTGAAACTGTTTGTGGTGCTGCTGCTGCTCTCTCTGTCCTGTCCCTGTTCCCATTCACTTTGAGCGGAGCACTCGAACTCGACTCTCTTATCTATCAAATTGGTTGTCGCCCTTGGCTCTGCACCGCACCGCATAGCCGCCGGATATCAGGAGCAGCTGGTGTTGTCCCTGCTCTTCGTTAAACACACACCCAACACCCCACAGCCCCGACCGAAATACACACTCACTTATTTATAGCCCTGCGGGTCGGAAGAAGTCTGGTTTCCTTCTTGTTCTTCTGCCTCTTCTTTTTCATAAGGAAACCCAAGTAATGCAATTATCCTGGACAGGACATGCGAGATCTGGTGGGTGATGAGTCCGCCAGCTTGCTGATGAGGCTTGCCGTTGCAGTCAAGTTAAGTAAGTAAGTTGATTCCGGCCAGCAAGAGATGTGACAGGTTTAAGATTCAAGATATGGATCTCAAAGGAAGTCACCTTTCGCATTAGTTTTGCGCCGGTCAGGGCTTTGCATTTAAAATTAGGAAATGTAAATATAAGAAATTTGCATAAGAAACTAACAGTTTGCTTTGAAACTAAAGCCTGGTCAGGCAAATCCTATTGTAATATTTATTCTAAGCAAATTGTATTTAGTTTTTATCTCTCCTTTTTACAAACATTTCTTTAAAAGATTTAGGCTTCGTTTTGTAGTTTATTTTTTTATTATATTAAATGCTTAAACATGTCCGAAATAATTTGGTATTACTTTCTATTTAATTGTTGTCATGTTAGTTATTAAAAATGATATATAAATGGTTGAACATATTTTTAAAATATTTATCAAAATATTTGTATTGTATTGTAAAAAGATAAAGGGATTTTAAAATTAACTTTAAATATTTTTAAAATGTATTTTCCTAAACTCTTTTCGCCTTCAACTTGGTTATTCAACCACTTCCTCTGTTAGAGTATCCCAAAACTGTTCTTGGCTTAATGGGTCTGCCCAAAATAAAGACCCAACACCTCCATTCCCCCTTTCATGACCAGCAGCACCTAGCCTTTTTTGTCTCTCTTTTTGCAGTGTTTTAAGTCAATTGACACGTGCTAATAAAAAATTTCTGCGGGTAACCGAAAACGGCATTCAACTGGCGACGCCCGGGGGAGCTCAAGGGTCCCAAACGGCAGGAGGGGGAGGCGACTCGGGGCGATGCCTTGGCTACGTGACAATAGAGGAAGTAATTAAAACGCGATTTACGGCAAGGTCAAGTTTATGAAGGTCTGCTCAGTTCATTTGCATTAGTCTGGAATGGCGGAATGGCATCTGGAGCCCAGGGGCAGACACAGAGGCGAAGTTATGCAGACAAAGCGAAGTTGGCCTGACCCGCAGCTCCAGAAACTGGGCCAATTGTGTCTCCTCCTCCTGCTCCTCCTGCTCCTCCTCCTGCTCCACCTCCTGCAGGCGAGGCGTCAATCAATTAGAGCAATTACTTAATTACATTTCCACATAATTGAATTGTGGCCAGGGACAGAATGAAATTACAACCTCGACGGAACATAATGCATCAGTTATTGGCCACGGATTATTGGGTATAGTTTATCAGCGAGCTTTTATCTGCATCTACTATCAAATTGCGCATACGCCACGTTGGCCATACAGAAAAATTGATTTACTCATTTTACGGCTTTAGGCCGACATATTTTGGAATTGTCTGCTTGGGAAAATTATTGAGATTTCACAGATTTATTTAAGAAATTTAAAATACTAATTTTATTTAATCATTTTCATGAATATTGCCTTATTTTATTTAAAGGAACTTAGCTGCTGGTCTTAGCTCTCTTTCTTAGTTTTTATTAAATTAAGTAAAAAAAAATATACCCAAGTTTTTCTTAAAAAATGAAAAGCACCTCAGTGCTTGTTTTCCACCCACCTGTATCAGCTTCCTGCCATTTTCCACATAACTGGGATCGCTGGCATGCGGTTGATGGTGATTTTTCTGCTGATGGTGCTGCTGGTCAGCCCTTGCAATGGCCTCCTCTGGGTTATCCTCGCCCACAGCCTCTCCGAACTCCTCCTCGTCCTCATCATCATCGTCATCGTCGTCGTCATCATCGTCATTGTCCTCGTCTGCACTCTGTCCCGCCTGACGATGATTCCCCTGACGATATCTGCGCTGCCAGCTCCTGGGCGGATAGTGGAGATGATGCACCTCGCCCTCAACGGCCATCGGTATCGAGGTGGCCGCCTGCTCGACCGTAATCGTCGCCGTTGGCGCAAACGGTGCGAACAGACCTCCGCTAATCTCCTCCAGCGGTGGCGGTGCCATGCCCATGCTGACGGCTTGATGGGAGCCGCAGGGCAGCTGCAGTTGGGCGGGCGCCGAGGAGGCGGGGCCCACAAATCTGGTGGTTCGGTACATGGGACGAGTGGAGAGGCTGGTGGCACAGTGACAAGGGAGTATACATCAGACAAATATTTCAGTTTTATATATTTTATTATTTTTATTAAAGTGAGAAACTATAAAAAGATAAAACAGGACATTCTCTAGGGTAAGCATGACTTTTATGAAGAAAAGTATGAAAGTGAAAGGAACTAAATGTTAGTATTATTTTATATACATTTAAAACCCTACTTTTAAATTTATATTTGCACTTATTTTTTAGAGAATTTCTTTTTCAGTCTAATATTTTATTATTAATCATTGTATGTACATTTGATTGGAATAGAAAATTGATTTAAAATTTAAATATTTTAGAAGGTGCAAATTGTAGTTGCGCATAAACTGATGGAACTCTTAAACAATAATATTTATTTTTATTATGCAAACAATTATACCTTTTAGGAAAGTTCCTTGTAATTGTGGAGACTACAACACACACATTAGTTATAAAGCAAGAATAAATTATTAAGATATATTGCCAAAATACAATCTTTAATTTTTAGTAATTTAAAGTGAAATGTAACCTTTGCTCTTCCAAATGAATAAATAAACATTTTTACTTTTACAAATGCTTACAGATTTTATTTCCTTTACCAGAAATGAAATTATTTATTTGATATTATAATTATTTGTTACATAATTAAACAATTTTATAAAATAATCAAGATCAAAACTCACTTGTAACCGTATTTGGGGGACT
This sequence comes from Drosophila anomelani, assembly GCA_035045905.1. Classification (NCBI taxonomy): domain Eukaryota; kingdom Metazoa; phylum Arthropoda; class Insecta; order Diptera; family Drosophilidae; genus Drosophila; species Drosophila anomelani. The sequence continues at coordinate 5,704,114 of JAWNOO010000032.1, read as the reverse complement.
CCGTTTCGGGGCGTCTCCGGGTGGACATCATCGTGTTGACCCGATCTCCGCGGGCGGCAGCCATCATGTAGGTCCACATAGCTGGGCGATGTCCGGACGTGGGTTGGGATGCAGCTAGCTACGCGGGCAAATAACACACCACCATGGTAAGCATGATGACCAGCAGGCAGGGAGTCTGCAAGAGGAGAAGGGAGAACAGGTCTCGGGTTAAGGAGAAAAACTTTGCATTCATGACGGCGGCTGGCGAGAAAGTTGTTTGTGGCCCAAGTGCCTAAACGCCCACTTGGCGGCAATTGTGGTCTGGCCCTGGCCACGCCCCCCATCACAGTTGCACCGCCGAGAATCTGGAAACCCGGGGCAGTCATAAATGCTCCTTTCTGCGAGGCCATAAAACAGTTTGAGAGACGTAAACATAAATGCCAGCCGCTTAGTGCCCGGGAGCAGGGGCGGTGGGTCAGGGCTCCTCAGTCATTTCGCCTCCGCCTCCTTCGCAGTAATTAAGCAATTAAATGCAAAATTCTTGACTTTCACAATTACGAAACACACAGTCTGTGGTGGCTCAAAATTTTTAAAGGGCCCCTCGAGGTAGGCAACAGAAATTTTTCAGCCTGCAGCTCGTGGGGAAAAGTTGCCAAACGGATGAGCTCCTGGGCTGGCAGGAGAGCTCTGTGGCTCATAAAACTTTCCCGGCAGGTAATCAGAAAAGCATTTCAAGCTGATAGTAAATGATTAAGAGCCACTACTTGGGAGGGTCTTCAATTTAAGCTGCTCAACTTTAAGGCTTTTGTGGAAATTAAAGAAATCGTGTGGAGAACTCAATCAGCGAAGGTCAGGACATAAAGTTGAAACTATATAGTGTTTAAGAGGAGCTACTGGGGTCCTAAGCTTATTTAAGTCTGAAAGAAAAGTGAAAGCAAATAAAGGTTCACTTTAATTATTACCAAATTAAAGAGTAAATTCTGTGAAATAGTAACTATATTTTAGCAACTGAAATTTACAGCAAAATACATTTAGGATAACTATTGGGTCTTCCAATTAAATTTCCTAAACTTTAATCGTTTTGCCAAAGCAAAGAAAAGTTCCAGGGAAAACTCAAGCACAAATCCTTGATTAACGAAGCACTTTTTGCACTTCAGTTGGTGTTAATTGAAGAGTTCTCTGGATTCTAGGGCCACCGAGAGCAGCATCAGCAGCAGCAGCAGCTGTCCAAGTAGGGAAAGTTCTGTCAGGCAAATAAATAATTCCGTTTAGACGCGACCTAATGATGCGCAAATGATAAATACAAGCTGCCAGATGAGCGAAAAAATTTCAACAGATAAATAGAGTGAATGCAGCTGTGACTCATACAGCAAAAAAAAATCAGAAAGGGATTCGGTTTTGGGCAACGAACATGAAAAATGGAAAGGGAAAGTGGTACAGGGAATGGGAATTGAAATGAAAATGAAAATGGAAATGCGACTGTGAATGCAAATGCAATGGCTGATAATCAAAACGAGCGCAAAAATGAAAAGCAAACGCAAAGTTTTTTATATAATTTCCAGTCGAATGGCTGCCACAAAGAAGGTACATGGACAAATACGCGTCCCTTTTGAGCAGAGAGCTACAGAAAGCCACACACAAGTTGCAGTTGATCCTTTGTCCTTTCCCTTTGTCTGGCATTAAGCGGCGTTTACTGTCGCGTGATTTTATGTCATAGATTATCTGTGGGTTGCACGCTCCTCCAGCCAAGCATTCAATTTTAAGTGCAATTTCGGTTTTTGGCCAAGTGGCCAAGTGGGAGGACAGGAGCCTGGAACCTTCGATGATTCAGACACGAGTCTTTGACCGCCCTTTCGGTCCATTGTCTTGGCGGGCTGGCTGGGCTCTGACTCCTCGTATCGGACAGATTCAAATGGGAGAAGTACTCGCACTACGTACCGGATAGCCGCATCGATTTTTTGCTGTAAAATCAAAGTAAATCCATTTATCAACTTCAGCTGCAAACAATTTTTCGTGCAGATAAGAATTGACTTTGATAAAATGTGGCTGCTCTACTGCTTTGCTGCTCTGCTGTCCTGGCCAAAGCCACTTTGCCTGTTTGCATCTCTGTGCCCCTCCAGGCCCCGGGAACCAATCAAAAATCCGGGGAAATTGGCTTGCAGCGGGATGCCCGGCCAATTAAACGATGAACCTCAAAAGCAACCGCAACCGCTGTGGCAGCTACTTCAAAACTAGACAAAACTTTTGGTCCTGTCCTGCCTTTTGGCCATAATGCCCGCCGATCTCCACACCCCTTCAAGCTGCAAGCAGCCAGTCTCAAGTCTCGAAGCTCGAACTGAATTGCTAACGAGCCATAAATGTTTCTCACTGAGCGTGTGTGTGTACAGGGAGAGAAAAACAATGCCATAACTATTTATATCTCTAGGCTGCCATCAAGATTTATTTGTTTTCTTTATGACAGGATTTAGATTTAAAAAATATTGATTCGTGTTCCAAGACCTATGGAAAAATATACAAAATATTTTGAATGGAATGTGGTTGTTAAGAATCTTTTTAAGAACTCCACCAAAAGTGATTAAATAATTTAAGAAAAGTTTACTTGAGTATTTTATGCCTTAACTGTATTTAATATTTTTATGTGACATATTTTATTTGTGATACTTACAAATTCCTTCATCACTTCCTCTCCTACAGCTCAAGTACTCTTTCTTTATTTATAAAAAACCGATTTGCATTTCTCCCTGTGCACATATGTGGCTTATTTGTAATGATTAAGTGGCGCAGCGGTTATAAGGAGAACGATACTGGGGGAATGTGTGTGTGAAGTTTATGCCTCCAAGGAATCGTTTACACTCGCCTCGCTTAGCGGGGATTATGGATTGTCCAAGCGGGTGGGAAGGAAAGTGAAATACATATAAAGGCCAAGCGTTCCTAAATAAGTAAACACATGTCCATATTGAAAACAAATTTCGTTTGCTCATCTTTTCCAACCCTCTGTGTCCTCTGGCCTCTGTCCTCTGTCCATTTCCGTTTTGTCAGTTGGGGGGATCAATTAGAACTTCCCCCGGCGACCGAGAGAAGGGAGAATAGAAAATGTTTATTCAATATAGAAAGAGACCAGATCCCACACTGGCACTTCACTTTACTGTCAGCTATCGTTTTGTAATCCTCTCAGACGCATCACGTATACGCCATGTGGGTGCTAGACGGGAATTTGAAGTTCAATCAAAACGGGGGAGTGGGGAAGAAAAAGAAGAGAAACTTGAAAGCAATTTCTAAAACAGGATATCCCCACGCACACACACACACACACACACACACACAAGTACACTCACATTGTACGTGTGTACGGGGATGCACAAAATATGCTAATGCCAATTATTTTGTGCGTAATTTGCTTTTCATGCTTCGCCGGCAAATGTGTAACTGGCGCCTCATTATGAATATTCATTCGCTGTCCCTGTCCATGCAGCCAGAATCTCCTCCAGCAACATCTCTATCCCTCTCTCTCTCTCTCTCTCTCTCTGTCTCCTCGAACCCCCCTTTGTTCGCTAATCATTTCCACAGCCACCAATCGCCGCCATCGACTTATCTAATCTGTTTTGGTGGTTTTGCTGCTGGCTTGATAAGTGCTTAGGGGGGGTTCCGGGGACGACAGGTGTATGGGGTGATGGTATGGACAGATGGGTGTATATATCTCCCTCTGGTCCTGAAAAGGTGAGGTGACTTCAATTAACATTCGTGCACGTAATCGCAATAACGCAAATGGATTCGGGCTTTGTTTAATAAAATGTGATATTTATGGAGTTTACTGCTCCTCTTGAAGCACCCTTCCCGCCCCCACCCGAAATTAATATGGCCACCGAGCTATCTCTTTATTAATTCGTGGGTGCCCCTGTGGGTGTCCGTCCCCTGGGCTGTAGTTAACAATTAGCCAGAGAGCAGCGATACGAGTATCAATATCGGAATGTGCCAGAGACTGAACCTGTGCAGGGGCATGGAAATCACGCATACGCCGTGTGTGACGTCCTCGACAAATTAGTGATTGTGATTAAAAGCCTGTTGCACTCACTGCCCGTCGCTATTCCCCGCTCTGCATCCTACCTGTTTGAAGTCGTGGGGGGTCGGGAGGAAGCTGAAGCTTTCGAGTGGATCCTTGCTAATCCTCCGAAACTGTCAGCGGCGGAGGTGATGCGTAATCCTATTAGCAAACGCTTGGCGTCGCCTTTTGAGTCTCGAGTCTCCTTATTATTTGCACACTTGTGCCAGCATTGGATTATTTAAGAATGCGTGCAGTAATTCCGACATGAAATTTGAATATTTTTTACGCCTCGCGACTTACGTAAATCTTTGCATATTTCCACACACAAAAACACACGCGCACACACACAATTTTCTTGAAAACTCAGAATAGAAATGGAAACGACCAGGCGCACATTTACATTTGTTGCTGCCCGGTATATTCGCTTTTTATTATTATTATTATGATTCCCGCGTTTTTGTGCACTTTTTTATTGAATTAAAATTCAAATGAAATGTGACGGCTGTGCGCCCGTTATTTCCTTTTGAACGGAACCGCGCACAGGAACTGAACAGGGATCTCGTGCGGATATGGGGATCTCTACGGAGAGGAGTCCGCGCCGTGTACGTTCGCTGGCCCGGCTGGCGGCGCAATGAGAGCTCCGGAAACTGAAAGCAGAAAACAGAAGCAGGCAGCACCACAAGCAGAAGCTGAGGCTGAAGCCGAGAGCCCATCGGCGGCAGCAGCTTCTCCGCTTTTCATTCATGAGTATGGTCTTCGTTGTGGTCGTCGTCGTCGTCGTTGTTGGCTGAGCTTTCCCAAAAAGCTTTCTACGCACGGAAGCTGGCCAACCTGTTGCATGGCTCCAGCAAGGAGCGCCAGGAGTCGCTGGGCATCCTGGCCAGAGTTACCAGGGTCGGCTGTTGCCAGGCCCGCAGCGACAACATAAATTAATTAAATCAATGCTCCTCCAATGCCCGTTTTTCGGTTGATTATCTGACACATTGACAAATCGACGGTGATATGGGGGTGTGAGACGAAGGAGTGCTAAGACCAAAGTTCGAGATTTGAGGTCATGGGCTTGGACTCCCTCCCGTTTGGGTCTTGGCCCCGGGGCCAACTTGGTTCATTTGCCGAAGTTGATTAATGCATGTATCGCTCCTTTATCGCTTTTTGTTGTCCTTGCCTTGATTTAAACTTGTCTGCCACATATGTCGTTCCCGGGCACCAGGATCCTGGAAGGGGAGTGGGCACAAGCATCCTTGGCAACTTTCTTTGTTGACAAAAAAGGTGCACTGACTCCCAGCCAAACCGAATCGAACAACACAACTAATTCGGCACGATTATTCACATGCCACAGAAATTAGATTAAACTTGGCCAGCAGATTATGTGGTTGAGTCCGGTCTATTGGGTTCTCCTCCCTCTCCCATTGTGGGGAGCTAGATGGGGCTAAAGTTTTCCTCGAACATCTGTGCATGTCTACGATTATTGCCTTTGCTTTTGATACACCACAGAAAAAAGGTCCTAAATATGTACAAGGACCCATAAAAATAAGCTCTAAGAAAGGAATTTTAAATCCGATGAGAAACTCACTCAAAAAGAATATAACAATTAAGAAAAAATACTTTTATTCTTCTTCTAAAGAATATTTTTTCTAAGAACTGATTAAGAAATAGTTCAAACTCCCCCATTCCTTTCATCTGGGAACTTTTCTTCTGGTGTACGCTTCACCCACTTCGAAGGAAGAGCAAATAGTAAGGACAGTTCATTGTTTGAGCCCAAAGTTCAATAGTTCGAGTCACAAGTTCACTCACCAAACAAGATGGCAAAGGCCAACAAGTGGCATCGCAGCGTCGCAGCGATTGTCAGGCTGGCTCGATGTTTCCATCGCAATTCGGCGGCACTGACAGCTGCATACATTTTAATCCCGATTCCCGAAACCATTTTCAATCCTTCGCCGAAAAGTACTACATGTGTTTAGTATGTGTTCATGTGTCTGTCTGCCTGTCTCTCCCTGTGATACAGTGACTCTCGCATTCACAATTTCCAGTAATTTGTTATTCAAACACATTGCGAATCGATTATCCGCTTGGCATGCTCCCTCCAATCGAGCAAATATGCTGATTGACTTTTGTCAAGGCTTATGTGTGTGCTCCCTCGCCTGCTCCCAATCAGCGCCCGGAATCAGCCCCCATTCGATTCGATGCCATTCAGCCTTTGTGCTCGGATGATGGGTGAAATGCCAAAGCAAATATAAATGAGGAAACGCGGGAGGATATGGGCCCTTGTGTTGGTTTTCACTTTTACCCGGAGTCAGGGAACTCCGACCTCCGAGCGAAGCACATATCGTATGTATATATGTATGGGCGGAATGCCTGACTGGTTCTATATGGGTGTGTTTCTTGTGCGATAAGGCAGACAGCGTAGCGGAGAAGGTGGAGCGGCCACAATGGCAGCCGGGAGCAGAGTTCCCATAAAGTCAGTTGTGAAATGCCTGTCAAGGACTCCGGTTTAACCTTCGCCGGAGGTTTGTCTCCTCGACGCTTTAAATATTCGTCATATGCTGGATATTTATCTTGGCCAAATGACCGAAGGCTGAACGCTGAAGGAAGCAGGAAGTGGGCCACCACGGCTGCCCCCCATCTGATCCCCGGCTCCGTCTCAATGTCACTTGTTGAATGGAATTGATTGCCACGCAATAAAATGTAATTGCATTGGCCCAGCTTGAATTCAATGTTAAGGTGCAAGGACATTAATTAACAGCAAGCAGCAGCTGCGGTCGGTCCTGGGGTCCTGCGGGCCTTCCCCGACTTCCTGTGGTCCCCCGAGTTCCTGAAGTGGCTCTGATTGCTCGCCATGCCACTAAGCGGTCCGCATATTAATTAGAGCGCCAAATGGAATGGAATAAAGTGAGCTGCCAGCAATGCAAATATGCAAATTTTTTCGGGCTGCATGTCCTGCCGATGCTTTATCATCCCTGCTGGGGGGTTCCATGGAAATAAACTGCAGCAGCAGCAGTGACAGGCATTCCACAAATACTCGAATATGAATGGAAATATATGAAATACGAGCGGTGCAGTGCCAAAGGTTAAAGTTAAGCTTGACAAATGTGCGCACTTGATCCAGCTCAATGCGAATCCTTGGGGGAGCAGTAATAGGATTGCTGGTATAATGGCACTACAATTAGGGAGATATATGTGTATATAATTTATTGAACGAATTCGCTAAGTGTGTTTCGTGTTAATTAAAGTAGTTGAACCGATAGCTAGGACTGGGTCCTACTCCTAATTGACCTGAGCTGCTGCTGCAGCTGCTCGCAACGCTGGCACTCGCGGGTGAGCTGCTTGACGGCCAACGCGTACTGCCGCTGGAGCTCCAACAGCGACTGCAGCTCCTCGTTCAGCTCATCGCGCCGCATCCGCTCCTCATTGTACTTGTGCCGCACTTTGTCCTGGGCACTCTTCACCCCGTCCACAATGGACTCGAACTGGCGGATGAAATCCTCGCGGCCATGCGGACTCATCATGCCCTCGTTATAGGCCTCGCAGATAGAGTTGAGGAGGGCCAGCTCCTTCTCCAGGTATCGCTTCTTGTCGTTGAGTGTGTTGTACAGAATATAATATTGCTTGGTCTCCAGATGCTTGCCGCTCATTTCGTTGTGCAGTTCGTGGAATCGTCGCTGGTATTGCGCCAGCTCGGTGCGATCGGGAATGGCGTCCAACTTTCTTTCGATGGCCACGATTCCGCGATTACGTTTGGCCAGCTGCAGGCGCAGCTCCTTGAGCCGCTGCTCTTCGCCAGCCAAGGCTGCGGCTTGGGTCTCCGCATCCTGGGCACTGAAGGCTTCCAAATCGCTGTAAGACAAATATTTTGATAAATAAATAGCTTTTATTAAATTATGAAGCAACCTTACTCAATTTGCTGTTGAAGATTGACCAAATCCGTGCGACAGGACTCCTTGAACTCCGCCTCGCTCTTCTTCAGCTCCTCATGTTGCTGTAGCAAGCTTTGAACTTTATCCAGCAGCCTAAAAAAATGTATAAAAATTAAAATGGGGTCTTCAAATTTCATTATGTAGCAACTCACTTTGGATCCGCCTTATCGGCCGTGTCCTTGTGCGCCTTTAGCTCAGCGTTTAAAGTATTTAACTGTTCCTCTGCTTCCTTGGTTTTCAGGTCTTGCTGCTTTTCCGCTTCCCTTAGCTCTTCGTTGTCCTTGCAGTATCGTTTTACCTTGTGCTCCAGGGCTATTTTGGCCGCTTCGAGACGTTTCTGCTGGTTTTGTGCCTTCAGCTCTTGGGCATCCGTTTCCATTTCCATCTTGAAGTCAGCATAGTGCTGCTGCAGCTCATGTCGTGCCGAGGGATCGAGATCAATACGTTTCTGGGTGCCCGTAAGGTCTTGTTTAGCAAGGGATAAGCTGCGCAAGTATTCCTCCAAATCAAGCTGTGACAATAATGGAAGCTTTAATTAGAAGTCTTGGCTTAAATATCAAGAAGTAAATACCTCTTCGGCTTCTCCGGCAGCCTGAGCGGCCTTTCTTTCTGCACTGCTCTGGAACATTGGCCCTGGATCTCCATACTCAAGCAGAGTAAGACGGACTCTTGACTCATCATCGTCCCCAGGGGCTTCCTGTCGATCGTATAGTCTCTTGGGACCGTATAACTCCTGTATTGCCTTAATGTGAATGGATGCCAGGCGTATTTTAGTGAGATTGTCCTTGTCGCTTTTGTACTGATAGTGATTGTGGAACTGGCCAATGGCAAATCTTTTCAAGCGCTGGCCCCGCTCTGCACGGTTCTCCACCTAAAAGAGTCAAGGGTTATTAATCTTGGCTTAGAGGAGTTCAAAGTTCGTCTTACCGAAGTCCTGACTAACCACTGGATGACTGGATGAATGGCCAGGAACTCCAGGCCCTGCACTTGATGGGGCTCCAAGCTATGCGGGCACTTCATGTCGATCAACACTGAGACTATCTTCTCCACCAGAGCTCTGTGAAAATAGAAAGGAAACGTTAGTCACCTTCACTCTTACTTGCTGCCGATATTCCCTACATCTTCTGCCCAATGGACAGGCTCTCGTGGAAGAGTAGATCCACATCTACGTCGTAATCGCAGCACTCGATGCACCAAGTCATTCCGCCCACAACTTTATCGAAGGCAGACAAGCCCTTTATGCGAGCCCGGTAGTAGCCCGCTGCCACCAGAATGTCGAAGGTATCCTGCTCCTTGGCCGTGGCATCCGAGTCCTCGCGACGCTCCACCTAAAACGGAGAGCGAATTAGAATCAGGGAATCCCCTGGGGATTGGTTGAGAAGCTCACCTGAACTTCACGTCCATCCTCATCGAAGCGAGTGCCCAACTTGACATTTGGCAGGATCTTGGAGAATACATCGCGGTTAGCCATGAAAAACGACGATAATTACATGCTATCACAGCGCCAGAAGCTATTGCTTATCATATAAAATTGGAACAACACAAAAATTGGCAAAACACACAGAAACGTCAACAATAATTGAATTTCAGTGTTCCTAAGAATCTGGTTCGGCCACACTAGAATCCTACACTGAAACTAATATTTCAAATATATATTTAAAAATGTATTTAAAACCTTTTTAAGAGACTTTTTAAAGCTATTTATTAAAATTTAATTTTTAATGGTTATTGTATATTTAAAAATACTTATCGCAGAAAGAATCCAAAAGAAAATTAGAAAATGAAATTTTCTTCAGCCACCGCAGTATAAGCAGAGCTCTGACGGTATTTTCTAAATAAAAAGTTTGGTCTGTCTTTCGCCGGTCACCGCATTTTTGGACAACTTTCAAGGGACGGAGCAGATTTTAAAAATGGTTAGCTACGTCTGCCTGCTCCAGGAGGGCATAAGCAACATCCCTAAGTTTGTCCAGAAGGCTACCGACAACAAGTACGGCGCGGTGGCCACCTCAATCAATGCCAATATGTTGCCATTCGAGCCGCATGAGTCGGATCCCACGTATCCGGCCACAGTTCTTAGCGGCTCCGAATGGAACTCGAAGGTAATATTCACGTTGTCCGACGTGAATGTGGATTCTCCGAATGCGAAGCTGCGCGCCGATGCCAAGGAGGTGCTCTTAAGGGAGGTGACCTGGGCAGAGCATCTGCAGAACTTGGGCAACGTAATGGTGCGTCTGCGAGGCCCCCAAAACGAAAACCTAGCTGCTATTGTCCGGGCCAAAACAAAGGGTAAGACACATTTCGAGCGACAACCCTTACAACTTATAAATAGACCTTTTCCCCCAAGGCAACTGGTTAATCCGTGTACCCATCACCAACCCGGAGTTGGCCACCTTTGAACATCGCAAAGATGCTACCGAGGAAGCTATTGCCAAGGCAGAAACCATTGATCCGTGGACGTGGTGGAATAATTTTCGCTTTGCCATCGACCACAACCCCAAAGTCAAGGTGGTAATCGAGCTAAACGACTCGGATCGGCCCTGCAAGGAGACTGTGCGTCGTTGGTTGGGAGAACCCATCGAAGCCATCATCATTCCATCCTCGCTGTTCGTAAGGAATCGCTCCAACTACGCTGTGCTCAAAAAGGAGTGGCAGGTCATCATTGGGCACTTCATCACAGTGCGAACCAACATAATTATATCCACGAATCCCAACGACAACGCCGTGAACCAGTATGCGGATTATCTTAACAAGCTCATCAGCCAGAAGACCGATATTCACGTCATAAATAGGTTAGAAAGAGTTTAGATATAGGAGAGCTCGCCTTAAATTTGTTTACTCTTTTTAGCTATGAACACGTGCTTGAGATTCCCCTGCAGCCGCTGAGCGACAATCTGGATACCTATACGTATGAGATATTCGAAACGGATCCTGTGAAATATAAGCTTTATCAAGACGCCGTGCAGGCTGCATTGCTAGATCGTGTCAGCGACAGTGAAGCCAAGAACAAGTTGGTACGTTAAAACCACGGCTTTGTTTGGAAATGCTTTTACCTTTCTGGTTCCCTTTTCTAGACAGTGATCATGTTGCTGGGCGGAGGTCGGGGTCCACTTGCCCGGGCTGTTTTCAATGCCGCTGAGTTGGCACAGCGGAAAGTTAGGCTGTATATCATCGAAAAGAATCCCAATGCCATTCGTACTCTCTCCTACATGGTTAAGACGCTCTGGGCCAACAAGGGTAAGCTGTGTAAATGAACTGGTATTAATTAAGTCATCATCTCCATGGAATCCCTTCAGATGTGCACATTTTCTCAAAGGACATGCGAGAGTTTGACCCGCCAGAGCTAGCCGATATAATGGTATCCGAGCTGCTAGGCTCCTTTGGCGACAACGAACTATCACCAGAGTGCCTTGATGGTGCCCTGAAACTGCTCAAGCCGGATGGCATCAGCATACCCTACAAATCCACCTCGTACATCAATCCGTTGATGTCCTCCGTTCTGTATCAGAATACCTGTGCTTTGTCCATCCCCACTGCCTTTGACTATGGTTATGTGGTGCTGATGAAGAACATTTTCCACATCGACGAACCCCAGGCATTGTTCGAGTTCACGCATCCTAATCGCGAGGAGAAGATCGACAATACGCGCTGCAAGGTGCTCAAGTTCACGGCGAAAAAGAATTGCGTGATGCACGGTATTGGCGGCTACTTCGACACTCATCTGTACAAGGACATCTGCCTGAGCATCAACCCGCTGACGCATACACCTGGCATGTTCTCGTGGTTCCCCATGTACTTCCCAACGGTGAGTAGATATCTGATCTCTGAAAATTGAATTTTCTTTGACTTCTTTGCTTTTCATTAGCACGCGAGAACAGTGAAGGAGGGCCAGAGTATATCAATCAAATACTGGCGTTGTGTTGACGCCACCAAGGTGTGGTACGAGTGGCAGGTGGTGGACTCCCCCGAGGACTGGAAGCACCATAACATTTGCGGCATTGGCTATAATATGCGACTGTGGCCGGAGTAGGAGCTGCTGCCGGAAGCAATACCAAGTAGTTAATCATTTTTTTTGACTGGAAATAAAATCAAAACCGAAGAGACCTTAATTTGTCTGCGACTTTTATTTAGGTTTATGTTTGAAAAGTTTATAAATACTCTTAACGTACATAGATGTCCTTACATATCTGTGGGTTTTATTATTTTCGTTTTGTAAAATTTAGTTAATTTCCGGTTCCACGCATTCATTTAATTAAATAATATAAAATATGTATGTTTATTTAAAGCGCTGCACACGATCGCGACACGAAATCTCTCTAAGCGAAGGCAATTATCAGTTATGTTAAGTATGTATGTATAACGTAATCCACATAGTTTAGTTTAAAGCGGAGCTGAACTGGGCGGCGACAGGTGGCGGGGCGATGTGATCTACGAGTTGACAATGTTAGCCTGCGGCGCTGCTCCACCGCCAACGGCCCCTCCGCCACGGATGGCGATGGCGCCTTGGCCGGCACGGATCGGTTTGGCGATCTGTGCCTGCGGCCCTCTTCTGCCCAGGTGCTTCTGTCGCACCGCCTCCTTGATGCGATCCACCTCGTATTGGTAGCGCTTGCGGTCTCGCATTGCGCCCTCCTTCGCCTCCTTCAGTGCCGTTTCTAAAGCCTTCACGCGTTCCATGGTCGTGCGCAGGCGCTTCTCCAGCTTGGGCAGCTCGCAGCGCAGATCGGCGTTGTCCCGCACCAACTGCTTGTGCACCTTGGTTAGCTGGTCGAGATTGTTCTCCAGGAAGGAAATCTTCTGCTTTTGTGCAAGGGATCCGCCATCCTCCTCGCTCTCCTCGTTCACCACGTTCTTGCGAATGCGTTGCTGAAAGGAGAGCGAATAAGCATCAAAGATTTTGGAAAAGGTTTGTATGTTATTTACCTGGAGATCCTGGACGAAGAGCTTGCGCAGGTTGTGCAGTGTCTGCAACTCCTTGGCCACGGTGTCCTCCAGACCCTTGAGGTCCTTGCGTGCCTGTTCGCGTCGCTCGGTGGTGAGAATGATGGTCTGTAACTCGTTTGACTTCTCGGCTTCCTCGTGGCGCAGCTTCTCGTAGTCGACGGACATCTGTTGGTGGGCCAAAAGCAGCTTCTGGTGGACATCCTTCATCTCATCCAACTCGTGCTGCCTGGCGGCGTTCTCGTCGCGAAGCTCGGACACCTGGCGGGTATGGGCTTCTCTCAACTCGTCCATCTGCGAATCGAACATCGTTCGCAACTCCACCGCCCGCTGCTTCTCCTCAGCATTAACGGCGGAAACGTGCTCGGCGGCTTTGAGCTTGGCGCACTCCTCGCGCAGCGAGTCGATCTGCTCCTCCAGGGTGCGCTTTTTGTTTTCTGCCTCGCGCATCGACTCCTGCAACGATTTCATGCGTGCCTCGTGCTGCGAAATGAGTAGACGCAACTCGCCCAGCTCCTTCTCGTACTCCGAGATCTTCTTATTGGAATCCAAATGCTGCGATTCCATGTTGGTGCAACGCTGGGCAATATTCTTCGCCTCCGTCTTCATTTTACTGATGTACAGACGAGCCATGGTAAAGTCCTCCTCCATCTTGCTAGCATCTGTGCCAGCGAGAGCGCTCATCTTGAGGTCAATAGCTGATTCGCCAGAAGCAAGAGCCTGGCCCACATCGCCAAGTTCACGCAACAGGTTGGCCAGCATTTCGGAGAGGCGTTTCTTTTGGTGCGAGGTCATGTCCTTCAGCTGCTGCAGTTCCGTGCCGGTGGTGTTCAGGGCCGTCGCCTTCTGTTGCAACTCCTCATTGAGGGCGTCGATGTCCTTGTTCTTGTTTTCGATCTCCTGAGACTTCTGGTCGTAGTTAACAGCCAGCTCCTCGAGAGCTTGAAGCACCTCCTTGACCTCCTCCTTGGCCGACTCATTCTCCTGCTGGCTGCGTGCCATTTCGGTCTGCAGGGCCTCGTACTCCCGCCGGGCATTGGCGATGAGCTCCTCCTGCTCCATCACCTGCTCCTTGAGCTGCTCAGCATACTGGCTCTGCTGGTTGATCTCCTCGTCCTTGTCGTCCAGCTGCTGGTAGAGCCGCTCGCACTCCGAGGCCAGCCTAGCTTGCTCGTTGGCAGCCACCGAGGCGGACATGTTGGCGAGGGCAGTTCGCTGGGCGGCTTTCGCCGCTTCTGCCGCAGCCGCAGCAGCCTCCACATCGAGATTGGGCGTGCTGGCCTCCATGAGATCCTCCATGTTGATTTGCTCCTCCGCCTTGACGGTCTCGCCGGCTCGCCACCGCGCCAGCTCGATCTCCAGCTTCTCCACCTTTCCCTTGAGTCGGCCGTTCTTCTCCTTCTCCTTCTCGTAGCGCCGCTTCCATTCCTCGGCAGTGAGCTCCTCGTTCACACACACCACATTCTTGACGGTCTTGGCTCGTCGGCCAAAGTCCAGGGTGGACTTGGTCTCCGATTCGTTGAAGCTGGCCGGTGAGCAGCAGATGACGATGGTTGTGCGTGCGTTGCCTCCCAGCGACTCCTGCAGGATACGCGTGAGCTTGGAGTCGCGATAGGGGATGTGCGTTTTGTTGCCGTCCGCCAGCGCAGAGATTACATTGCCCAGCGCCGACAGCGACTTGTTGATGTTCTTGGCTTCATCGAGGACCGTGCCCTCGGCGCCTGTCTTGGAAACCTTCTCGGAACCCGCCAAATCGACAAGGTATAGTTTGCCGGAGAGTTTCTTTTGGTTCTCCAGATTCTCCTGTTTGACGTTAATGAGGAATACTGAGTGCGATCGTGAAGAGTGCTCGTTCATGTCTGGAAAAGAAGGAGTTTTAAAGTTTTAGTTTGTGTCCCTTAAAAGGTTTTATATAAGATTACCATAATATCGTAAAATTAAAGGAAAATTCATGTAAAACCAGACAAATTAGCTTTCTAACAACGATTTTACTGATGAAAAGCGTAAAATTGGTTAAAATACCTACAAGTTTTTTCCCAAACAAAATGTTTATGGGTGTGACTGTGGCCACTTAATTGAAACCAAGCGGTTAACAAGCTAATTACAATATTGGACTATTGTCAAGCTCAAATATACACTGGAAAAACTATATTCAAGGTATTAATACTCTTCCGTCGGATTTCCTATTGTCTGTGTTTACTTATTTTAACCAAGCAACTAGATAGATTTGAAACTCACTGGTTACTGCGATGTGACGATTGGATTTGCCCTCCTCGATCACCTCGAAGACATCCTCCGGCGACGAGACGAACCGCTCAGTGGCGCCCTTCACATAGGGCACCCGATTCTTGTCCTCGTGCACGCTGAGGTTCACCTTGGAGACATCCAGCAGATCACGGATCTTGTCCATATAGATCTCATAGTAAGAGACCTTGATGTGGAACTCCAGGTTCACCTCCATGGCGTAAATGTGGTTGAAGATATCATTGACGATACGCGGTATGATGCCCTGCTTCACAGAATCTCCGATCACGCCCTCCATCGTGTGCGTCTTGCCGGACGATGTCTGGCCATAGGCGAATATCGTGCCGTTATATCCTGCCAGGACATCGGTGACAATCGACTTGGCCGCCTCATTGTAGACCTTTTCCTGGGAGGCGTTCGGCTTGAAGACCTTGTCGAACAGATAGACCTTGCCCTGCGGATAGATGGATAGAAAAATTGAGCTTTAGTTTCTTCCGGTGTATGGTTGCGGTGAAATTTCTTTCGGAGATTCCCCCCTGCCCTGCTATCTGCCTTTCCCGCCGACTGACTGACTGGCTTTCAAATCATTTTCAACGCATGGCCGCGAAACAGATTGTAATTATGAGCATCAAGAAATGTGGACGGCGATGGCGATGGCGGGGGGAAGACTAGTGAATAACGAGCGGCCAAAGCAGAAGAAGGCAGTGGAGAGCGCGAGAAGTGCGAGTAATGATAATGCATATGTATGTATGGAGGGGTCTCATCTACTAGTGCTGTTCCTCTGCTATTTTTCTTTTCTTTTTTGGAACTGGTTCAATTGCTTAAGTTTTCTTCCAGGAAAATGATGAATTACACCTGCTGCCGCCGCTTAGCGGAAAACTCGGTTATGAAATATGGTCTGCATGTCGAAGAAGAGCGCCAAAAAGCATTAATACGGCCAGCGGAATGCCGTTGCCTTCAATGTTGCTCTTATTGTTTTCATTTTGCCTTTTTTTTATATGCTTTGCGTGTGCATGACTCACTGTGGCACGGAGCGGGATGGGGAAACGCTCTTAGCGTGTGTGCCTGGGTGTGTGTTGGTGTTTTGCCGTGTTTTTCTGTGTACTGTAAGTGAGGTAAGCGCCGACCGAAGGCGGACTGGAAACTCTAGAAAAGCGCATTTTTATGCGGCCCCCAAAGAACGGCCAGCTTTCGAGCATGTCTTGTGGGTGGTATTTCTCTTCTTTTACCGCCAACACACACCCCCATTTCGGGCGAGCCCGGGGAAAATCAATTTCATGCAAAGTGCTATTGATTTGGAGCGGTTTCTGTGGATATATCCCAACTATTTTTCGTTTTTTGGGGCTCCACCGCCAGTTGCGAATAGTAGTAGTGGCAAGGCCTCTCTCTTTCCGCTGCTGGCGTTCCATTTGCTCAGCGAATTGGGGAAGGGTAATGTACGCTAATAGGCATGACGTCATGGCACGGCACGCAGAGATTAATGCATAACACAGTGGCGGCACTCGAGCTGGGGAAAGGGGGGGATTGGGGGCAGACATCAAAGGGATACCGAATAGGGAACTAGACTTTTATTTACCGCAATGGATATGCAGTTCTCCTCCACATTGTTGGGGAACTTGACCACGAACTTGGAGCCGGCCTTCTCTTCGCTATCGTTCAGCGGTCGGAAGCGGCAGACCACCTTAATGCTATCCTCGGCGGGGATCTCACGTTCCGCGGACATTTTCACAGCTCTGGATCTTTTCTTTTTCGGAGCAGATAGGATCGGAAGGGCTCTAGGCGCGACCTCTACTCAGGCAGCTGTTTACGTGGATACTCCTCGCCTGGGTCGCTCCGGTCATTTAACGAGCGAATCACTCACTGCACAGGGTTTCTTCCGTACGGCGCGGCCGCTGAAAACTTATACGGATGCGAATTGGAGTCCGATTTATGATATTGGTGTTATTTTGGGCAATTCGCTGTTCTAATTCCTGCTTCCCGATTCCCGATTCCAATTCCGATACCGTCGTCGCACTCGCGAAAATTTGGGGCGGCTCAGAGAGGCGCAGCAGTGAAAAAAGAAAATTTGTGGTTATACCAGACACACGTCTCGCCCCTTAGGTGGTGAGGGCCGGAAATTTCGGTTCTGGATGCCCCGTTGGTTTACATAAGCCCGGAATGATTAATGCAGCCGTTAAATGCACTCGCATGCGACAATGGGAACGGAATTTGTGTCACTCGAAATTTTATTTGCCTATTATTTTCGCCTAATTCTGCCCCGTGTGGCCAGTGTGACTTTGATTGTTGCAACGCTAAATACCACGACGGCTCGGAAAAACATACCGCATATGCGGACCTTTCAAAAATACCAACTCCAGCCAAAATGGTGGAAAGTTTAAATAAATTATTTAAATTTGATATCTTTTGGCTAATAGATTTGGATATGAATGATTCTAAAATAAGAAATTATTTTTATAATCACTGAAAATTGAGCTTTAGCTCATATAGTAGTTAATAAAAGCTTCGCAAGTTGGCAGATATCGAACATTATGATCATCGAAATTCTTAAGATTAGGTTTATGCAGATTTTTATTATTAAAGATTTAGTTAATTTAGCTCCTAATAACCAGTTAAAGCATAGAATAATAAATTATTAGATTATATCATATTTTAATTTGGGGTAATCAGAAAATCGATTTGCATTTTCTGTCAAACTTTGGTTCATTAAATGTTTGAATGGTCTATATTTGGCATACACACCACTTGAAATCCTAAATTGTTCCGTGTAGAAGATTCTACACTATGGTAGATTGATCACATATCGGCTGGGAACGAGTGCGAGGGACTTTGCGGCAAGATGGCGTCAAACGAGAATCAAACGCTGAAGCTCATCGGTCTCTATCGCTCCTGCGAGTGTCTCTGGAACCCTCAATCTCCAGGCTACCTCATCAGTTCTATGCAGGAGGATGCCTGGCGAAAGATCACGCGCGGAATGAACAGTGGCCTGACTCCGGACCAGGTGAAGCTCCAGGTGTTAGCTCTGCGAAACTACTACGATGCAGAGTGCGCCGCCATCCGACAAAGCAAACGAAACGGACATAGCTATGAACCGCGCCACTCCTACTTTAATGACCTGGTGTTCTTGTCCAAAGTTCTGCCCGAGGAGACAGAGGAGGTGAGTGAGAGCAGACTGACAAATCGGAGAAATATCTCAAGTTTTGGTTTTAATATACATATAGTCTAAGGCCAGCTTCTGTTTGAGTCAATTGAACGGTATTTTGGAGGATTCCATAGTCCGGGACGACTGTAGCCCCTTGGCTATTTATCCGAAAAACTTTTCAAAAGCCACTGTTTCTCAGTGTACAGGTGATTCTTTTTCTTTTAACCCCCTCTTGACATAATATAATCCTCCAATTTCTACCAGCTACCTTGAGTAATAAAACCTATGATAGCAAGCCCCCCGATGTCACCTTTTATAAGCTGATCCTGGAACCAGAAAAGCCATCAGCCTCTCCGGAAATGAAAAATGCAACGGGTACTGAAAAGAACATTGCAAGATCCACATCTGGCAAAGAAAACACCCGCTGGTATCCCACGTCCTATTGTGTGCCCTTCAAGAGGAAAAGGACCGGCTGCCGGAGATGCGATTGTACCGACTCAGACAGTGCCAGTTCATTGGAGCAATATACTCCTTGCAGGCCGATGAGTGTGTATGCTAATAAGTGCCGTTCGTGTTCGTCAGTAGTCCGGTCTCAAGGACAGTCTTCTGAATGTAACAGTCCACCGAGTCCACCCAAAAATTCATGCATGGGCCGGTATGCGGAGCTAGGCCCTAGACTTTGCGGCCAACTCCCACCCAAATATACTCCAAAGTGCCGTAGAACTACTGGCAGAGACAGATCCTGCTGCGTCTCCAACTGGAAGCGAAACAACAAAAACATCAGCCGACGCCTAATGGCTGAGTTGGAGGCGCAAAAAGCCCGGAACTCCACATGCTGCAAGAAACCAGAAGAACGCCAATTTATTCTATGTGAGGCGGAGCCGTGTAAGGAGTGTGAGGCGGATCGGTGCGAGGTGTGTGAGGAGGATGAGGGAGACCGGGACTCACCATGCTCTTACAATTCAGATGATGATGAGAGTGAGTCGCAGAAAACCCGGAACTCTTTATACTGCTGCAATTCAAATAAACGCCGGGAGTCGGGCGAGGACCAGATGCATGTATGCTCCCATTCAGGGATTCCGCAGATTACCAATTACCAACAGGGCTGCCTTACCAACAATCAGCAGGATTTGGATTATGGGCGCTATAATCAGCAAGTGCCGGATCCAGGCAGCTACTGCGACAACCAACAAATACCGGAACCCAATACATACATGAGTAACCAGCTAATGCAGAATCCAGTGCGCTACAGCAATGATGCGCAGGGCCAGCAAATATATTCGAACAGCCAGTACTTCCAAATGCAAGCAGCCAAGCCAAACTACTACCAAACGCAGCAGCAGCAGTTTCCCCAATGCACCATGATCCAGCCGCAGTCCATGATTAAGACAGTCCAGCCAGTCCAGTACGTTAATACGGCCTACCAGCCGGCGGTTGATTACGGACGACCTGCGATGCCGGATCAGTCGAACGTTTATAGCTGTATGGAAAACACTTGTGCACAACAACAGGGCGGTGCTCCAGCGCCTATTCAGAGGCCTTTGCCGTGCCATCCGCCTCAGCTAGATGTTCAGATGTACCCGGCTCCCTGCGCTGCTTCTAGACCCCCCGATCTGGACAATAGGTTTCCATCTGACGTTAGAGCGTTTACGGAAAACGCTCCATTAATAGGACACATTAACGAACTGCAGGAAGAAGATGATCCTCGATGTAATTGTCACACTAGAAGAGATCGACAATGGCAATCAGATGATGACCCAAGGAATAGCCCAACCCGAAGGTATAACCACGGTAGATACTCTGACGACGAGCAGGAAACTCAAAGGAGACGGCCAAATGACTGCGATCAAAATGAAGATCAGAGGCAACGATTGTGCAAGAAACCTGATAGGATGAATGTCAACAGAGCGCGGAGCTATGACCAAATGGAACAGACTCCCAGAAGTCGCGGATGCTATGATGAGTGTCCAAATCGCAGGCCACCTCGCACCATCTGTCCGGAGAGGAAATATGAAGGATGCCCCGCCGGAAGGAAACAATACGTGACAGAGAGAGAAATGTACTGCCCTGACTGTGTCTATGATAGTTGCCCTCCTTTGAGGCGACGGAGGCCTGATACTTGTGATTGTAATATTTCTGGGACACCGAGCAGAAGAAACCCTGACAATCAGTCTGATCGGAGAATGGACCAAAACATATGCTCAAGAAAACCTAATCCCGAGTCTCGAAAGAAGCCAAAGCGAAAAGAATATGTGGAGTGCAGAAACCAGGACTGCCCGCATTCAAAATTACCAAAGAGCTGCAATGGTGCCCAAGAGCCTAAAGGGTGCTCACTGCCCAACGACGATTCGCTATGTACGTCGTGTCCGCCGTGTTGCCATATTCCAAAGGATTATTGCTGTCAACCGAGCCGAAATTGGCAGGACCGCGAAGATAGAATCTCTAGGAGGACAAGACCTCCCCCAAGGAAATGTGACTACGAAGACAACAGAAAATGCACTAATAGGGAAAGATGTAGACCTCCTCCAGAAGAAATTGACTGCGAATGCGAGTCCGATGATGAGGGGATACCCTGCCCCAAACGCAGAAATAGGGAAAACAGGCCAAAAAGACCATGCCAAGAGGACAAAGACGATACATGTTGTTTAGAACCCAAAAATAGGCAAGAGCAGGGAATGGGGAAACGAGATATTTGTGAGGTTTTTTGCACTAATGTCACCTGCCCATATTTTCCAAAGAGACGCCCTTCCCAGGAGCCTTGTGCCTCAAAAAGAAAGCCAAAAAAATGCTACGATGACGAAAGGGGGGAAAAGAATATGTCAAGAAATCAATCTCCGGCAAGAAAATGTCTACCACCTAGGGACGATACTATAGATTGTGAAAGACCCAAGAAGATTTGCTGCGCTCTTCCGAGACCAAAGAAAAAGAGAGATTGCGACGATTGCGAATGTTCTTCAGAAGATAATTATGAGCAGGGAAAATGTAATAGATGCAATCGGTGCTGCGATGAGGGATGTAGGGAATGTTGTCCCAAAGAAAACTTTAAATGTTGCTCTAGAAGAACCAACAGAAATGAGTGTCCCAGAAATAATACAAGATGTGAGAGGCGGTATACCGATATAGACGATGATTGTGACTGTTGTGACGATTACAAGCCCAAGAAATGCAAGAAGAAAATAGACGAATATGAGTGCGCTTGTAGCAGCGACGGCGATGAATGTACGAGGAAAATTAACAATTGTAGAAGAAGGGAAGAATCTCCTAGGTGCAGCCAGAAGTATAAAATCTGTAAGGAATTTGAGTACAAACGGCCTACAAATAAAACAATCTCTCCTTGCCGCCAGTCAACGGGATTCGATAAATACGAATCGGATTGTGATTGCTCAAGCCCTCCCAAGCGATGTGATGCCAAACCGTGTCCAAGGAAACAAGAGTGTAAGTCAAAGGGGAACGATGTATACGAATCAGAATGGGACTGTTTTTGCGGTTGCGATGAAAAAAAACAAAGGAATATTAGGAAGTCTGCTCCATGGTGCCCTCGACCTCGGTGTAGAAACGATCAAAGGGACCAGAAGAATGAAACAACACGGTATTTAGATTGTAGGGCTGAAAAACCGATTTGCAGAAGCAGGAAGCCTTGTCAAAATAAGTCAGAAGAAAATGAATTCGATTTTTGTGAATGCGAATGCAAATGCAACGAAGATAACGCAACGCTTAAAGCAAAGTGTGATCAGGCCGAAGATCTTTGTACATGCGATTGCGAGGAACCTTTTAAGTCGCCGATAACTCAGTCCAGCAAACGAAATCCAGCCGGAAATGGAAGCGCTTTTGATGATAAAGTTGGAATTGAGGCGGCTCTTAAACTTGACGTTGCCAACAGTCCATGGCAGGGATCCTATAAAGTGAACATCGACTTGCCATTCTCTGATGAAACGAAAATATTGCAGGCACCAGAATGTATTTTGCCTCCATGCAAGAAAAAAAAACTTAGACCAGGATCCGCTGGTCCCTCGAAGTGCCTCAGATCCTCAAAGCTTAAATCAACACCCGCCAGCCCTACCCGCAGCTCAGCACCATCGAAGACTCAGCCTTGTGAGACGACCAAGAAACGAACTACCTCCTTGTCAAATGGAAGACGCACTGCCCAGGGAGGAGCCAAAAGGACCACGGACACAAGTGCAGCTGCCAACAGCAAGTTGTCCCATGACATAAACTCGGCCTCATATTTTATTTGCAAATTACAGGACGACGATAACAGCCAGCAGTATCTCATTGTTGTGCCAAAGGAGCAAATTGCACGATGCGAGACGCGCCAGGATGACCCAGGACAGGGTTCATGGAAGCAGTTGCACTGCCTACGGCAGTCCTCCGGCTTCCAGGGCGTGTCCTGGGCCAACCCAGCGTCCAATTCAGTGTTCTCATCGCCGCCATCCAATCCGATGGAGAAGATCTCTAAATTAAGTTCCTGTGAAGTGCCACCCGGCATGACAGATACCACGATGGGCATTGTCAAGGATTACCTTCAGCAGACCATGTTAGCCGGTTGTCCTGCACTCAGGAGGTTCATCCAGCCGGTTAAGCGATGCCAGCCCATTAACCGGTGTTCCAACAAAGCGAATGCTGCAGTTCTGCCTGAGAACCGGACCGTCCTTCTTACAAATAAACCCCCTCCAAATTTGAGTTTGCCTAAAGACAAGGAAGAAGTGATCGTCCTGCTTCCTCCAATCGCAGGCTTCCGCTCCTCGAAAAACTCCTTCAACGCAGACGCTGTGGAAGTGGAGCGGATTACGGTCCAAAGCAGTGTCACCGATGTGAAATCCAAGCCGACTCCAGCTAAACCACTGCCTCCCAAGCCGCCGACGAAGCCCAAGCGCAAGGCGCTTCTGTGATCTGTCCACAGTTATGTTTTGCACACATACATCCCAGGCCACTGCCATCGAATCATATAAAGAATAACATCCAACCGAAGCGCTGGACTCAGCTGCCTTTTATTCAATGAGACAATAAGGACTTCTGAGCCCGGACTGCAGGGGCGTCATGCTTCACCGCCCCGCTTGGTGGCGGGCAAAAGTTTGAAAAACAGTTTCGGGTTTAGCCCAAAACTTACATTCCCCTATCAATGAACTTTTTAGTAATTAATTTACGACCTTTTTCGGAGCCATTGAGGCGTAGCCAACGATCTGATGGTCAATTGAATCTGGGTTTCACTTGAGGGAAGATGTGATCTCTATAAATGTCTAGTCATTTTGTAACTGCCAGCCTAAGCCAATCAGCAGCATTAAATCTATACACAGCATACGTCAAGAGATCAGTTATCAAAATTCCAAGGAATCCGTTGAAGTTTTAGCCACTTATCTTTGCTCCACTTGCCAATGCTATGCGTTAAAAAACTTAGTTCA
The DNA here is from genome assembly GCA_035045905.1 of Drosophila anomelani. Lineage (NCBI taxonomy): Eukaryota > Metazoa > Arthropoda > Insecta > Diptera > Drosophilidae > Drosophila > Drosophila anomelani. The sequence continues at coordinate 5,680,459 of JAWNOO010000032.1, read as the reverse complement.
AAGAAAGCTTTTTTTTAGAATTCTATCTTCCCTAAAAACATTTTCTATGCAAATGTCTTGAGTAAACACACAGATTTTGAGGCAAGTATACTATAAGTCAAAGCCACAGCTCTATGTCAGGTCCGATTTCCTTTATATATACCGACAAACCTACAACAATGTCCACGTGAGAAGAGTTAAACTTATACCTTTGACTAGATATCATGATTAAATTCATTCACATATGGTTTGATTAATATTTACAATTTTACTTGTTTATATATTATTTATTTAGGCTTATTAATGTCTGCATCCAAGGAACATACTTATTAACATCCACGTACGTCGCATAATCGTAGCACCTTTCATGCCCGTAACTGACGACTCTGAATTGAGGAGCCATAATGCGTCCGTGAAAGAGGAGATCAGCTAATAAGGTTCTACCGGAGTCTCTGAAGTGACACAATGAGCAGCAGTCAGAACGAATCCCATAAATTTTCAACAGAAGGTAAGAGTAAATATTGAAAACTTGAGTTATATATCAACTACAATTAATTACGTTCTATTATAAGGGAGCCGCCGCAAATATGGTTTCCATTTTGAGTTATATAAGCCATCCATGGAGCTCGGGCAGAATTTCTACTATTAATCATCATAGGCCTCAGTGCTGGCAGATATCTTATGTCCAAAAGCTCTTTGGATTGTAGTTTCCGGAAGAACAGGGTTACCAAAAGCATCAATACCGAATTCATGGCCTTCATGGCGAAGAGTATCATATCCTTAATTTCGGGTTTGCATCCTTGCTCTCCAAAAACGAGGACTACCAATCATCAACACTGAATTCGAGGATTAAATCTTATTCAAGTAACAAAACTGCACCCAAGCCAAGCCTCATCTGACCTTTTCGCTGTTTTGGTATTTCCCCCAATCTTATATTTCGAAAATACACAACTTTTTGTTTAAAATTGAAATATGTTCCACTCATATTGTTTTATTTATTTCGTTTTATCTTTAGACTATTCTACAGTAAGATGAAAATCACAAAGCTTAGTACTAAATACGGATTGAGAATTAGAGTGTCCTATTACGAAGAGGACCCCCCGCCGATTCCAAAACTACTTTCACTGCCGCTGCCGCTGGCGAAGATAGAGTAGGCAGCCGTATCCACCTCCACATCTCCGTTGTTAAGGAGGTCACACAGGGCCAGGATATAGGACTGGGCCATTTGTAGGGTCTCGAACTTGGACAATTTTTGGTCAATGGATGGAGCGGGCACCACTTCCCTCAGGCGATCGAAGGCCTCGTTCAGGCCGTTCATGCGTTTTCTTTCCCGGGCATTGGCCGCCTGACGTCGCCGCTTCTGGACTGTTGGACTAAGATTGGTTTGCTGGCCTCCGGGATTGCTTTTCTGATCATCCGACTCTGCTGACTTATCCTGCCGACGCCTGCCAGTGTGTGGTTCCGCTTGTGATGCGATTTCTGCAGAGGAGGCACAGGAGATGGTTGCCAGTTGGGCTCCAGCAGTTGAGGCATCCAGGAATTGCCATTCGGGCGATAGGTAGACTGTCTGGGCGTAGTCCTGTGTGGCAGCGGGAATGCCAGCCAGGTTGTAGTTGGGACTGCCCAGGTATTGGGAGCTGCAGTCCTCCTCGGACGCAGAGGAGTAGTAGTAGCTCATGGCAGAAGAACCGCGCGGCTCTGAAGCTTCAATGCAACTGAGTGCTGATCGGATCCAAGACGTCGGAACTCAACCCCCGCGGATGCGTTCTACAAATATTTTCACCGCCGCCGTCCGCTGACCAAGTTTGTGTAAGCGGCCCGCAAATGACCCCGGGATCGGGAGGGATCCTTGCCGTTATTACCATATCCCAACCGAAGGATCTCCTTGCGTGGAGGGGTTACTTTAACCCCCTGCCACATGCTTAGGGGTTAGAAGTTGGCCATCTCTTTCCCTATCTTTCTCTCTCTCTCGTTCTTTCGCCTGCGCACGCCTACACTCGCTTGGTGTTCTCACTTCATCAACCATCCCGCTCTGGCTTATACTGCGCATGGGCCACGCGTCATGGCTTGCCAAATTGGTGCTATCATGCCAGAGATCTCCTGCCTCCGCTCCTCTTTCTTCTTTTTTTTTTTGTAATTTGTGACTTTCACGCTCAACAGCACACGAGCGAGAGGGAGCGGTAATAGAAAGGGATAGGGAGCAGCAGGGCTGCGAGGACGAGCTACTGTACTGGATGGTTTGGGCCATCAATTAACTCGCCAACCGAGAACTGCATTGTGGCTCGTGTCTAGTGACCATATGTTGCACTGAGCCACCTTCGGTTGGGCCCTAACATATGGTCAAGGCTCTTTCAGATGAGTAGTGGTTGTCCTGAAAGTCCTGCAAAGGTAGAATCCACCGCAGACACACGACATTTGCCGTCTAGCCAGCAGTCGCATCAAACTATTAACTGGCAATGAACACTTATCCTTACAATTAAATATCAATGAGGAGTAGTAGCTCATCAAATGGAATGTATCTTTGCACGATTTATAGATCCTTTGGGAGATTATTGTATACAAAAACTATTACTAGCTTCTAAAAATTAATAGCTTAAATAAGGAAGCTAAAAAACCATGTAATTTATAAGAGAAAACTGGATAATGTATTTTTAATATTTTTTTAAAATAATCAAATAAATATTAACGAAGTAAATAAATGCTTAATCAGCGAATTTGAACTATAATTGGAATTGTAGTTCTTAAAAATGTAATATTTGACCATTAATGTTTTATTTTATATTTTATTTTTGACTATGCGTAAACTTTTGTTCATTTTAATACAAATTAAGTAATTACCAGTAATTTTTTAGTAAAATGTTATCCTTTTTTCAGATGACATCCTTTACTTTTAAATAAATTTAGCTACCTTGTTTATCCTTGTTTTCACACGTTTATTATTCGCACAGCAAAAGGAGTAATGAAGAACCTGTTTTGCGCATGCACCGCCACTGGCTGGCTAGCATCCCACATCCTTGTTATCCTTGCTCTTACTCCCACTCCCGCTCTCCCTGTTTCTCTCTCTGTGGCACTTGTTCGGCTCTCGTTTTGTTTTGTAGAGAAATGCGATACGAGGACAAGTAAGAACGACTTCGTGTTTTCAGGCACAGCAACAGGATTGAATATAACGGGAGGCCAGCAAGCGGAGTGTTATCATTTATAGCCAAGAGTTTGTGGCATAAAAATATTGTGCACTTTATCAGTGGATTCCGGAACTGAGACAGATTCAGGAACCCAGAGCGTATCGACGGCATCAGCTAAGGAAGAAAGGATTAACTGCAGCCAGCCATACACACTTTCGCCACACCACGCATGTGTCTGTATTTGGGAGTCGTGGAGCACCTGGTGGATGTGGTGGCCTACTGCATGTGCCGCGTCCTGGAGCTGTCCCTCTTCACCTGCATGATGGTCTGCGGATCCTTGAAGTCCAAGCTGACCCACGGGCCGTCCAACGAGCTGGAGCAATGACCGGGCCACTACTATGAGAGTTGCTAAAGGATGCGATGGCCAAAAAGGATGGATGCACGAGTGCGTGTTTGTGTGCGTTGGTTGGTGTTTGTGTTCAACTAAAATTTAATATAAGCAAACTTTTCTAGTGGCGAATAAATTACGGCTTATACTATGTATATGTGTGTAAACGATTGTCTTTCTTTTCCTGCTATTCTTGTTGTTGTCCTGAAATTGAGCCATAATTCAAGATTGCCCACGGCAAGGATTTGCCCCTCGTTGTTTGTTTACACAGCTCCCTTTATTTGTTTGTGTTGCGGAGTCGTTTATCGTTCTTATTAGCCAGGCGAAAAAAAGAAGGGGCTCAAAGGGGGTTCCGTGGGCCATTTGCATGATGATAAAGTATCGACTTGGGCTTACATACATGCCAGTACTACACACATGGCAATTGTGTGTTGCGGCCTTTGTTTCGGCGCCTGCAAATATGCTTCACTTCTGGCCAGACATTTTATTGCCACCATAGAGAAGGACTCCTCAGCATCCCATTCCTGCTGCTCCTGCTCCTCCGGTATTTATGTAGTTGTTTACAGCCGCCGGCCTGGAGCATAAATTTATTCAAATTGTACGTGCAAATGGGAGGACATAACGTTTATTACAACACACAGCAGCAGCAGCAGGCACTTTGAATCTGACTTCCGGCTCTCACAAGTGAAGTTTTTGATATTTTTGATAGCTCTAAAACTAAATCCCACTAAATTTATGTCTCCCGCGCCCCCCGGTCATGGATAAACAAGCCAAGCAGCAGTTCAACTTCAGGAAACTGGCAACTAGCAAGAAGCCGGAGGAATGGTCAGTCCCCAACAAATCGGTTGATGATAAAATTGATGTCGATAAGGCACCTCCCGATCATCCCGACCAGCCGATTTTCTACGATTATATGAAGTATCCTGTAAATAAGAAGAAGAATGCCAAGCCAAGCAAGGGCTCAAAGATCCAGAAGACCGTCACCTTCAAAACGGTTGTGGAGCTGGTTTCCTACACGGACAACTGGAAGGTTAAGGTGATTCACGGCAAGTTGCGGACAGAGGAGGAGCAGGTGAAGGGATATGGGCGAGGGATATGTACTTTTTCATATGCATTTGGAAAACATTTTTTAAAGTACGTTTTTATATCCTTAAATCTCATATTTTCCCGGATAACCAAATCCCCAAATGCATCAGAAAGGGGACATTTTGATATTAGATAAATCATGTTAATTGACTCATCTTACGATTCCCCAGCACAAGTGCTCAATTAAGCGGCGTAACTTTTAAGGATTTTTTGGGAAGAGATGTTTTAATAACCCAAATTCATGTTGTTCTTTTGTTGTAACCAATTAATATAAGTGTTCAGTTAATTACATTTTTATCAAATATATGAAGCAGAAAGTTTTCAGAAAGAGGAATTTATTGAGTTTCAAATAAATAATATCACCGATACGATAATAATTTATATACGATATAATTTTAAAATGAAGCTCGAGAAGCTCTACTCGAACTACTCGCCGCCCTTATCTCCCAATCCCATGCACTTCAGCTCGTTGTTAATGTTGCAAATGACAAATTCATCAGAGTCCTTGCCCCCAAACTCGACCGTGCGAATGCCCTCGTCCATGGTGCGCATCATCTGGGCCCACAGGGCATCAGCGCATTGCTGGTGTTCCAGGTGCTCCAACAGATCCACAATGGTGGATATGATGCCGTAGGCACTGAGATTCGAGTAGTTGGTCAGCGATAGCTTCGTCTGCAGGGGCTTAAACACTGCGTGACTATCACCGAGCTCCACCGAGCTGAAGAGATTCGCTCCGCCGCAGACCCCGCTGCAGATGGTCGAGAGGAAGGTGGCATAGCGATCGCTGGCGAACAGGCAGTCGAAGTAGGCAGGGTTCGTGACAAGCCGGCTTATGCAGTCCTCCACCTCCATTAGCTCTAGCTCCAGATCCCCGTACTTACGGTGGATGTCCTTGGCATCCTCTACCATGGATCCGTCGTTCAGCGGCCACTCCTTGGCCTTGTTAACCAGCGTGACGCGCTTTCTTCCAGCAGCCGCTGCCGCCGCAAAAGCGTACTCCAGATACTTCCGGTTGGCCTCCTGGGTGACTACGGATAAAGCCTCCACTACGCCCTTGACCGGCGAGTACTCCAGCTCCGAGTAGTTGCCCATGTTGTTCTGCCCGATCATTTGGATGTCAACGCACGGGTACCGGCCCTTGTATCCCGGAAAGCTGCGCGTTCGCGTCTTGAACGCATAAAGGTCCAGATCGCTACAGATCTTAAGGGATCTCGCCTTAGATTTTTCATCCGTATGAATGTCCACATGAACGGCAGCCCTATTCCGGAGTACCGAATTGAAATACTCATCCTCCGCCCCAATGGGCTGCACCTCGACGGGCACCCGACTGCTCTGGAGCAGCGAGCTGACGAACTTGGCGCCCTGCTGGCCAATGATTGAGCTGCCTGTGTACAGGGTGACCGTGTGGATGCCGCCGTATTGAGACTTGGGCGGCACGTTGACGGGGTCCGTACGCTTAATGCCTTTCACGTAGGCGGAACTCAGGCTGCTGCTCACCTCGGATGCTGCATAGTAACGGCAACCAATGATCCTGGCCAGCTGTCGGCTGACTTTAGCACCTTGAAGCATTCTTTTGGTTGGATTTAAGTGGAGAGAACAAAAGGTAAGTCTATAAACATACAATAATCAATAAACAAGGAAGACAGTAAAAGCTAAACCTTCTTAGCTTTACTAGAAATATATTTTTCCAATTAAAATTTATTTATTTTGCTTAAAACTGAACATTTGTCCAAAGAGCTATGTTTTTTTAATCTACAGAAATTTAGATTCAGATTTTTGAATACGACAACAGCAAAGCTAAATAATTGATACTTTCCACATATTTACATAATTATTTTTTATTTTGGCCGAAATTACATAGATCTCCCATGTCCCCTGCCGAATCCTGCCTAGAACTACATATCGTAGCAAAGGGACTTGTTGGTACACGGACAGCCATCGATTCCATATTTTCCGATGGGAATCTCCGTCTGCGTCTCTTTGTGCTGCGGTCCGGGCAGTGTCCAGGCCTTGCCGGCAAAGTAGCGGTCTGGCAAGTAGTAGATGGGGTACTCCGCCCGCAGACGCTCGTGGTCCTCCTTCAGGTTCTGGGCCACTTCCGGGGCTGCTCGACGTGCCTCCAGGCGATACTGCTTCGGCCTAACCATTCGAATGGGTGGCACCAGTTGCAGCCTCGAGGGCGGCAGGTAGGATATCAGCTCCTGGTCCAACTTTTGGTTCTGCTCCGCCTTGATCTTGGCACAATGTTGGCACTTGCACTTGCCGCCGTGGTAGCAGTACCGTTTCCGTCCATCCTCGTCCACCATAAGCAGCGGCACACAGACCTGCGCATAATCGGGCTGCGCCTCCGTCTGCGTTCCCTCTGTCTCCTGGGATGGATCGGAAAACATTGTGAAATTAGCGGGAGATTTTATAAGATCGAGTTGTACTAATTTTGATCGAAATCTGACTGAAACCAAGTCAGTGCGATCAAACCTTAGCAGCAGCAACAAAGGCAAGGCTTGCTACGGGTCAGAAAAGTTCAAGTTTAAATAGAGAAACTAAACAGAGCTCTTAAAAATAAATAATATTTAATATTTATCCACGAGATATTTTATTTTAAAGTTGCACTAGAAGATTACAAGTATTTTTTTACGTCAAAATCTATTCACATGCCAATGGAGCCGCCTCCACCGCAGCATCCAGACCTCAGTGCTGAGTGTGGGCGTGCACGGGAAGAGCCCCATTGCCATATGCAATCCCCAAAGCGTTCCCCAACGTTATCCTTCGCTATATTTTGTAGTTCCTGTTTAATGCTCTTGGGGCCTGCGCAGTAGATATTCTGGGAGGGAGGCTCGTCCCTCGAACATCTCTTCCCTGCCTTCGCCTTCATCTGGAGATAATAGTCCCTAAGCTGTCGCCGACGCACCTCTTCAAAGAAGTCGACCATTTGCGGAGAATCCGGAATGCTGAGTGACTTGGTTCCGTTTCCAGAGCAGGGCTTTACTGGATCGGTTTTAGTCACTTTTTTGGAGTCTGGCAATTTCTTCCCTTTCCTTCGGCTCTTGCTTTTCTTCTTGGACTCCCCGACACCCCTATTTATGTTCGCATCTTTGGGTGAGATCCTGGCAGTGTGGTTCTTCCATTTGGAACACCGCATTGGTATTAGGCCACGTCGCTCCGCTTCATCCATGTATCTCGGAGCGTAGGTTTTGTCCGTGTTCAGGGATCCGGTCACGCATAGCAAGTACCATTTCACAGGCGTCATGATTCTGCCAAACTTGAAGTACAATCTGTTTAAAAACAATAAATTTTGACAAGGAATCCCTAGAAAAACTAAAGATCTTTCTCTTTACAGCCAATTCTCATTATCAAAGTATATAGGATTCTCTTAATAAAGAGGTTTCGGAAACGCTCTTCAATCGATTCGTCTAATCTCGGCCAGAACATGGCCAGTCGCCCGTATAAAGTGCACTATCACCGCTCGTTATTGTTCATTCTTTATCCGGCATTCAAGCGCTACGGATCGCGTAAAAAAATAAACAAACAAATACTATATACTATAGATGCAATGTCATTAATCGAGGAGGAGACCCAGTGGCTGCGCTCTACGATTCTGCCAAAGATTCTGAAAGATGGACGCTTGGTGGACAACTACAGCGATGCGAAGGCGGACACCTTCCAGGTGGGGGACATCAAGATCGATGTGATAGGACATGCGGAGGCCTTTATGCTTACCTTCTGCTATCGGACAACGATCAACTTTGAATACGATGGAGAGAAGTTTCAGCGGAAGATGGTTGTTAAGGTATTAATATTTAATTTAGTTAAATTTCACCACGAAGGAACAATCTTCGAAATATAGTACATAAGCAATTCAGGCCATTTGCATCGCGTAAACAAAAGATAAAATGCAAAAGCAGCTTGCACAGATTATCTTGTGGGCGTTTGCAAAACAAAGGCACAGATAAATCCTTTTCCAAACATCTCGTTATGGCTTTTCGGCCAATATTGTGAAATAGCCATGAGAGATAATTGTCAGCTCCTTAACTCAGAAACCTTATCAAAATCATTGACCAAAACAATTTGCCGATAAGAACGAAAAACTATAACAACAGTAATCATTGTTCATTTGGGAGTCAAGTGATTTGTAATAAATAAAATACATTTCGTATTTCCTATTCACAGAAAACACCAAAGGTGCCACCAGAGACATACGAAACTATTCAGTTCGGGCCGCTCTTCAGCAACGAGATCAACTTCTACACGAAAATTCTGCCAGAGATCCAGAAAGTGGCTGAAGGAACTTTCGCGGCTCCCAAGTATTACTACAGCGAGCTGAATGATTACTCTGCGGTGGTCATTCTGGAGGATTTCGCCGAACGGGGCTGGCGAGTGACCAAGGATCGGGTGGGTCTAAGCCTGGAACACGCCATGATTGCGGTGGAGTATCTGGGCCAGTTCCATGGCTTCACCTACGCCATAAAGCACAAGAATCCGGAGCAGTTTTCCCAGCTTACGAGCGACCTAAAGGAATCGCGCTACGCCACCGATGAGATTCATCCCGAGTGGAACCTCACCATGCAGACCAGCATCAAGCGAGCGGCCAAGGCAGTGGCCACCTATCAGCCCCAGATCGATGAGGAGTTTGTGAAGAAGTTATGCTCTCTGATCTCGGATTACACAGCGTATGGCAAGCAAAGGGTGGCGCCCAGGGAACCTCTGGCCACTCTCTGCCACGGAGATTATGTAAGGAACAATGTGGCCTACAAGTTCAATGACCAGCCGGAGATGATCTATCGCATCGAAAATGTGGATGGCCAAATCACGCGATGGCCATTGGCGATCAACTACAATCCGCCAGAGTTGCCACTGGAGATTATGATGTTCGACTACCAAACACTGCGTGTGTCCTCGCCCATGATCGATCTCGCCGTCTTCCTGGCTGTATCCCTTTATGCCGATGTACGATATAAAAAATTTGATGCCATCTTTGAGAGATATTGCTTCTCACTTTATGGTAGCTATACAAAGCACACCAAGAACTCTAAGATTCCAGACTTCATGAGGTGAGTAGGAAATAGCTAAACAGATTATTAAATTTTAATTTATTCAATAAATAAATTTCTGATATACTTTATCTGAATCTCCAACAGTCATGCGGAGCTGCTGAAGGAGTATGTGCGTTTCCTGCCCTATAGTGTGTCCATCACAGCCAGTTTCCTCATGAGCCTGGTCGAGCCCATGGACATGACGCCCGAGGAGATGTTCTCCCAGCAGTTTACGGATGAGGAGATCATCAGCCGAGTGATGAGCCAGGGCGGTGAAGTGGTGGATCGGGAGGTGGCTCACCAGATTAAGGAGATGGTAGAGTTGAGCCAAAGGTGTGGCGTCTCTATAGACGATGGCATTGATATCGATAAGCTGCCGAAAGATTAACAGACAAAATGTATTAATTACGTGTCTACTTGTGAGCTTTAAAATTGAGTCCAAAATATTGTTACATTTTGTTTAAAAATACTTAAATTGTATATTGTAAGCATTCCATTTTAGTTAATATGACCCTGAACATGATTAAATAATAATAAAATAAACCTAAAGAGCGGAGAAAAAAAGCTCTCTTATTAATCCGAGAACCTTCGCCGACGCTCTGCAATGATTCATGTAATCTCGGAAAGAGCACGACCAGCAGAGCGCTCAGAATGCATTATCGTCGCTCGCCGCAGTTCAGTCATTTGCCGGGAGCAAGCCAGTTTGGTTCGTATAAAAAAAACAATTACCCGTCATGTCGCAAATTGAGGAGGAGACCCAGTGGCTGCGCTGTACAATTCTGAAAAAGATTCTGAAAGATGGACGCTTGGTGGAGAACTACAGCGATGCAAAAGGGGACACCTTCCAGGTGGGAGACATCGACATTGATGTAATTGGACATGCGGAGGCCTTTATGCTGACTTTCTGCTACCGGGCCACTATCACCTTTGAGTACGAGGGGGAGAAGTTCCATCGAAAGATGGTCGTTAAGGTAGAGTATCTAAAAAATTGCCAAGCTGAGATAATGATTGGAGGTGTGGCAGGCATGGAAATTGGATAATTTCACTATAATAAGCCAGTCACGGGAGTAAACAAATGTGAATCTTGCTATACACAGCTTAGAACCCTATTAATAATACCTAGTATACGTACGTGTGCACTCGCAAGTCGCCCTATACGTCGCTTGCGGATAAAATATCAGCATTTTGTTCAGACACCAAAGCAGATAAGAGCAACACGACATGCTTAGAGGGTTCATTGGATTTTCAACAAATATGGTGAAATAAGCATTGAACAAGAAAAGTAGTATATTTTTGGGAAACTGAATTTTTTATACGCTTGCATCTTATATTTGGATCATAAAAAAGATTATAACAAAGCCAACAAACATTATTTTCGAATCGTAAATTAGTCAATTAACATAATGGGAATGCTGAAATTTTAAAAATTATTTGTTATTTTTTAAGAATTTTAATGAAGTTACCCTTTAAAAGAATGGGTACAATTTTTAAAACCTGTTTTCTAAAAATCGCACTATTAGTTTTAATGACGACTCCATATTTCAATATTTTTAAGGGTAAAATCATAATTTTAAAATTCCTTAACTGAGTCAAAAAAGTTTTAATTTCAATACAGAACCCTTTTCTGTGCTAGTTTTTAAATTGTTAACATATCAATCAGCAAGGGTATAATAATGATAATGAATGTTTGCCAGGTCTCTGTAGGGTTCGCCTAATCAAGCAAGTGTTATACAAATTATTATTATTATTTACTGATAAGCAACCCCCTGCAAGTATTGATTACTGAACAAGGCCAACAATACACAATTCTAAAATATTTCCCACACATTTTGCAGAAAACCCCAAATGTACCGCCAGATGTTTATGAAAACGTTCAGTTCGGACCACTCTTCAGCAATGAGATCGAATTCTATACGAAAATTCTTCCAGAGATCCAAAAGGGGGCAGGTGGAACCTTTCCCGCCCCCAAATATTATTACAGCGAGCTAAAGGAGCACTCGGCGGTGCTCATTCTGGAGGACTTTGCCGAACGGGGCTGGCGGGTGACCAAGGATCGGGTGGGTCTAAGCCTGGAACACGCCATGGTTGCGGTGGAGTATCTGGGCAAGTTCCATGGCTTCACCTACGCCATTAAGCACAAGAATCCCAAGCAATTCGCCGAGCTAACCAGCGGGTTAAAGGAATCACGCTACGAAAGCGATGTGATTCATCCAGAGTGGGATCTCACCAATCAGACCAGCTTTAAACGGGCAACCAAGGCGGTGAATACCTATCAGCCGCAGATTGACGAGGAGTTTGTAAGCCATTTGTTCTACCTGATCGCGGATTACAATTTGTATGGCAGGCAGAGAGTGGCACCCAGGGAGCCCATGTGCACACTCTGCCACGGGGATTATGTGAGGAACAATGTGGCCTACAAGTACATTGATCAGGAGGAGCAGAAGCCAAGGGAGATCATGATGTTTGACTACCAAACTCTTCGGGTGTCTTCGCCCATGGTCGACCTATCATCCTTCCTGGCCATTTCTGTTTATGCCGATGTGCGGTATCCAAACTTTGTTGCCATCTTCGAAAAATACTGCTCTTCTCTGCATAGCAGCTACTTGGAGCACTCTAAGGACTCCGAGATTCCAGCCTTCATGAGGTGAGTGAGCACAGGTGGGAAAAGGCAATAATATTAACATTTAAATGTTCTTAGTCGAGCGGAGCTCCTGAAGGAGTACGTACGGTTCCTGCCTTTCGGCCTGTTTATTACGGCCACTTTCCTCATGAGCCTGGTGGAGCCCTTGGACATGTCGCAGGACGAAATGTTTGCCATGCAGTTCACGGATGAGGAGATTATCGATCGCTCCATGAAACAGGGCGGGGAAATAGTGGATCGAGAGGTTGCCCACCAAGTTAAGGAGATGTTGGAGCTGAGCCAAAGGTGTGGCGTCTCCATAGACGATGGCATTGACTTGGAAAAGTTGCCGTGTGTGTTCCCCACGAATTAACTAGCTCCCTCGACAAGTATCCAATAGGAAACTAATACATATAAGTATAATACTGTTTAAATAATAAATTAATGCAATAATTTTAGCTAAACAAATACCCCCAAATCTTCATTAATTACCCACGAAATTCAAAACTCCGATTTGTATTCCGGTTTTCTCTTAAAGAGCCAAGGGCCAGCCTATAAAAGCTTTCACCGCGCTTAAGACTCGTCATTCATCAGCTGTAAGCCAAGCGTTTGAGATCTTAGAAGTTATACATCTTATAAGCATGTCGCAGATCGAGGAGGAGACCCAGTGGCTGCGCTCTACGATTCTGCCAAAGATTCTGAAAGAAGGACGCTTGGTGGAGAACTACAGCGATGCAAAGGCCGACTCATTCCAGGTGGGAGACATCGACATTGATGTCATCGGACATGCAGAGGCATTTATGCTGACGACGTGCTATCGGACCACCATCAATTTTAAGTACGATGGAGAGAAGTTTCAGCAAAAAATGGTCGTTAAGGTGAATTAAATTTAAAATCTTCCAAAAGCCTTAAAGTCAAAGAACTAAAATAGCATCCGTGGCAATCTCAGTGTAAGCCAAAGACTCGCCTGGGGTTTATTGTTGTGGAGGGAGGCCCAACCAAACCAGTTTCACAGCCCTATTTATTTCTTAATCTACGAAATTATCAAACCAATACTAATTCTCTAATAAAAGTCGCACTTTCGTTTGTTACTTTGCAGAAAACTCCCAAGATGCCTCCACAAATCTATGAAATGGCTCAGTTTGGATCGCTCTTCAGCAATGAGATCAACTTTTACAGAGATATTCTCCCAGAAATTCAGATGTTGGTTGGCGGAACCTTCGATGCACCCAAATTTTACTACAGTGAACTGAATCAGGATTCAGCGGTTGTGATTCTGGAGAACTTTGGTGTGCATGGCTGGCGGATAACCAAGGATCGGGTAGGCCTAAGCCTGGAACACGCTCTGCTCGCTGTGGATTACCTGGGCCATTTCCATGGCCTCACTTACGCCCTGAAGCACAAAGAGCCTGAGAGATTCGCCCAGCTCACCAAAGGGCTAAAGGAATCGCGATATGGCAATGATACGCCTCCACCAGAAATGAACTCATCATCCAGACCAGCATTAAGCGAGCGGCCAAGGCGGTGGCCACTTTTCAACCCCAAATTGATGAGGATTTTGTGAAGAAGTTCTGCTTTCTGATTTCGGATTACACGCAGTTTGGCAGGCAACGTGTGGCGCCGAGGGAGCCACTGGCCACTCTCTGCCATGGCGACTATTTGCGGAACAATGTGGCGTTTAAATACAATGACGAGGAGCAGCCCCAGGATATCATGATGTTTGACTACCAGACACTGCGCGTGTCCTCGCCCATGATCGATCTGTCCATATTTCTGGCCATATCCGTTTATGCTGAAGTGCGATATCCCAACTTTGATGCGATCTTCGATAAGTATTGCTATGCTCTCCATGACAGCTACAGAAAGCATGCCAAGCTCGAAATTCCGGAGTACATGGGGTGAGCGTGACAAGAAAATCTTTTATGAGTCTCTTATTCCTTACATATCCTATATTTTTAGACGGAGTGAGCTGCTTAAGGAATATGTACGGTTCCTGCCATACAGCGCGTCCATTGCCTCGTTTTTTCTGAGGACCCTCGTTGAGCCTTTGGGCATTTCGCCGGAGGAGATATTTGCTTTGAAGTTATCAGATGAGGAGATCATCGATCGTGCCATGAAGCGCGGCGGAGAGATTGTTGATCGGGAAGTAGCCCACCAGATAAAGGAGATGCAGGAGCTGAGCCAACTGTGCGGAGTTTCCATAGACGAAGGCATTGATGTGGGGAAGTTCAACTTAAATACAATTTAAAAGCAAATCGTTGGTTTTAATCAAGCCGAAAATATAAAAACAAAAATACAGCAAACTGTAAAGAGTGTTTATGATAAATTGATTATTTTTCTCTTTGGGGCAAGGTCCCTTTCAACAATAAGTGCAATCGCTCTTCGATTATTTCTTATCTAAGAGCGTGACATGGCTAGCCGTAGCTACAAAATGAGCTGACGGCACCCGCGTATTTTCATTAAACTGTTGGAAGCCACCTAATACGGACATCATATAGACACCATGTCGCAGATCGAGGAGGAGACCCAGTGGCTGCGCTCTACGATTCTGCCAAAGATTCTGAAAGAAGGACGCTTAGTGGACAACTACAGCGATGCAAAGGCCGACTCATTCCAGGTGGGAGACATCGACATAGATGTAATTGGACATGCAGAGGCCTTTATGCTGACGACGTGCTACCGGACAACAATCAACTTTGAGTACGACGGCGAGAAGTTCCAGCGGAAGATGGTCGTTAAGGTAGAGTAACTTCAAAGTCATTAAAAGATTAAGAATATAAGGACAAGACATAGGTAGCTTAAATAGATTTGCTGCAAGCTTAAGGAAATACCTAAAATAGTCCCGAAATACGTAGCTGGTGTTGATAAACTAGTCCTATCAGTCGTATTATAGATCAGCAATATGGTTTTATAATAAAGCAGATTACAAAATCAACAATTAACAATGAATATTAGTTTTAAAGTTGATTATTATGATTATTTCCCAGAAAACACCCCAGCTGCCGCCACCCATCTATGAATCCATCCACTTTGGAACGCTGTTTAGCAATGAGATTAACTTTTACACTCAAATTCTACCAGGGATCCAAGACTTGGCTGAGGGCAAATTTGCGGCACCCAAGTTTTACTACAGCGAGCTGAATCAGTATTCGGCGGTAGTCATCTTAGAAAACTTCGCTGAGCAGGGCTGGCGGGTCACCAAGGATCGGGTGGGTCTAAGCCTAGAACATGCTCTGATAGCTGTGGATTACCTGGGAAAGTTCCATGGCTTCGCCTACGCCCTGAAGCACAAAGAGCCTGAGAAATTCGCCCAGCTGACCAGCGGTTTAAAGGAATCGCGCTATGCCAGTGATGAGGTTCATCCAGATTGGAAGTTAACTGGCGAGACGGGCATCAAGCGGGCAGCCAAAGCGGTGGCCACCTATCAGCCTCAGATCGATGAGGAGTTTGTGAAGAAGTTCAACGAACTTATCTCGGACAGCACGCGGTATGGCAGACAACGGGTGGCGCCCAGGGAACCTCTGGCCACCCTCTGCCACGGAGATTACGTGAGGAACAATGTGGCCTACAAGTACAACGGCGTTGAGGAGCCGCAAGAGATTATGATGTTTGACTACCAGACGCTGCGCGTGTCCTCACCCATGGTCGATCTCTCAGTCTTTCTGGCCATATCCGTTTATGCCGATGTTCGGTATCCAAACTTTGATGCCATCTTCGATGAGTATTGCTCGGCTTTGTACGATAGCTACAGGAAGCACGCCAAGGCAGAGGTACCGGAGTCCATGAGGTCAGTATGGAAATTTATGTCTTATTGTTGTGTATTAATATCATTGTCTTGCAGTCGGGCAGAGCTCCTGAAGGAATACGTGCGCTTCCTGCCGTACAGTGTGTCCATCTCAGCCTTCTTCCTCATGACCCTCGTTGAGCCCATGGACATTTCGCCGCAGGAAATGTTCGCCACTCAGTTCACGCCTGAGGAGATTATAGAGCGTGTGATGACCCAGGGCGGCGAACTGGTGGATCGAGAGGTTGCCCACCAGATTAAGGAAATGCTGGAGCTGAGCCAACTGTGCGGAGTCTCCATAGACGATGGCATTGACGTCGACAAGTTGACCAAGGCGTGAAATTGCGATAAGAAATAAATATTTTGTGCTTTGGTGCCTGACAATGACTAAAAATCGAGTGTAATCGTTACGGCCCGTTTTGATGGCGAGATAGGAAGCCGTAGGAAGCCAAATCCCTTTAAACACAGCGTATTTTCGGTTGATAAATCTTATCAGTTTGATTATTTTGAAAATTTGTTTTGTTTATCTTTGTTTTTGTTTTGATTGGAAACAGCTGATTCCGCTTGGACTGCCAACCTGTGTTTTTTGGCACACATGTGAGACATTCCAAGCCAGTGTTGTGAAAGGTTGGGTCTTAAAAAAAATAAAAATAATCATCCGAAAATGTTTCAACCTTCCCGGCATCAAATCCTGCGTCTCTACAAACATTTAATACGCTACGGAAACCATCTAAAGCTGACCGACAAGAACTACTTTCTGGGTCGAGTACGCCACGAGTTCCGGGACAACCGAGCCCTCAAAAATCCGGTGGAAATAGAGTTTAGTTTCAAGGTAAATATCACCTTAGTATTTAATAACACCTGTCTAATTCCGAGATAATTCCTTATATCCAGAGAGGAGAAACCCTGCTGAAGAAGGGACGCATTCTCTAGGAATGCTGCGGGGTCTGGTACGTCTCCTGGCGCTTCCTTCGCCCGCTGCGCGCTGCAAATCCACTGCCAATCTGGACTACTCCCGCTATCCGACTCTCCACGAATCGGAGATTGAGGAGACCTTTACACGAGGTAGTGGTCCCGGTGGCCAGGCAGTGAACAAGACCTCCAACTGCGTGTTCCTGCGTCATCTGCCCACCAACATCACCATCAAGTGTCACACCCATCGACTGGCCTCCAAAAATCGCGTGGAGGCCAGGAAGCTGCTACTGGAGAAGCTTGATGCCCATATAAATGGAGAGCATTCTATAGCGGCTCAGATCAAGGCACAGGAACAGAGGAAATCCACGGAGCGGCGTCGCAGGCAAAACAAACTCCAGGAGATGAAGAAAAGCTGGCAGGAAAGGGAGCGCCCGAATGAATGATAATGATAAATAGTTAAAAAATACAGCATTTTTATACAAAAATACATTCAACCTAACTTATGTGTTGGAGTACATCTACCAGCTGGAGAAATTGCCAAAGCCACCGCCCAGTTTCTTTTTCTTGGCTGCTTGTGCGTTGGGGAGTGGAGTCTCTGGCTTCTTGGCTGCCGCTTGGAGTTTTAGGTACTTGCCCACACCTTCTCTGTACACTTTCAGGGGCTCCTTCATTCGTTTCTGTTGCTCCTCCTTCTTCACCGTCTCCTCCTTGCTGGCCGCCTCCTCCTCGCGCTCCTTGGCCAGCTGTTCAACGGCCTCGGCAAAGGGATTGACAAATACCTGGGAGTTCTCTATGATTATGTCCTCAATTGGTCTGTCCTTGTTGTCCACCTCGATGTTCTCCATCTTCTGCAGAGTATCCAGGCCACCAACGAGCTTCCCGAAGATGGTGTGCTTGCCATCAAGATGTTTGCAGGACCGGTACGTGATGAAGCTACAAAGATGAACAGGAAATATAGTAAAAAGTACCTTGATTAAGGGTAAATAACGTACAATTGCGAGCCGTTGGTATTGGGTCCCGAATTGGCCATGGAGAGCACGCCGCGGCCCGTGTGCGTGAGATTGGGTTTGAACTCGTCCTCGAACTTTTTGCCCCAAATGGATTCACCTCCGGAGCCACTGCCAGTAGGATCGCCTCCTTGTACCTGGAACCAGCACGTTAATTAACTTAACACAATTCATGACAGTCCCTGCATACTTACAATGAAGTTCCTGATGGATCGGTGGAACATTACGTTGTTGTAGTAGCCATTGGCACAGTGCTTGATGAAATTATCGCAGGCTCGTGGCGTTTGGTCGCAGTAGAGCTCCAGGTTGAGGGGACCAAAATTAGTGTTTAGCCGAACGTAGCCCTTCTTCTTGACCCTCTCATACTTGACCAGATCATCGTCTATTATGGCTGCCTCTATCTGGGACACGGGCACCATGGCAGTGGACGTGAAGCTGGCGGCCACCGCTCCCGTGGAATAGTGAGCGGCATTGAACTTGTCGGCTGTTCGTTTGGACGTAGATGGCTCCTCCTCCGCCGGCTGGTAATCCTTTTGCAGCTGGGCAAGCGTCTCCTTGGTCTCCAGATTCATCGTCTTGATGCGTGTGCTGGCCGGATCCTTTCGCTCCAGCTGTTCCTCCTCCGTGAGCACCCTGAGGTTCTTCTTGATGTGATGAAAGGTGGAAATGTCGTACTTTTCCAGCTTCTGAGGATCCTGTATGGTGATGATGTCCTTGCGCTGGAAGGGCGTGTCGTCCACCAGATCCTTCCAGTTTTTTGTCTTTATATTGAGCTGATCAATGGCCTCCCAGCAGTAGACATTTCCCGTGGTGGCCACCGCCACGATGTGCGAGTTCTTGCTGAAGGGCTTGAACAGAGCCGGGCAGTGGTACTCGTCGTTGGCATTCCTATAGAAGTTCAGCTTCACCAGGGACTTGGAGTCCATCTTCTGGCCGGTGATGGGATTGATCTTAAAGGTCTTCAGGAAGTTCAGAATGGCCTCGTACTCGAAGACGTTGCCCTGCAGATCGCAGTAGGGCAACTCGAAGGGTGCCATGGTGATGCAGCAGTGCTCGAAGGGCAGCCGCTTGAACTTGACATGGTTGTTTTCCGCAGACTCGGTCTTTTTCCCTCCATAAAACTCGCTCCACTCTGTGTACGTGAGGTACCTGGAAAATATAAAGGATATTTAATGGGATGCGGTGTCTATGGGACTTGGGCAACCTACATTTTATCCTTTTGGTGCTGTCTTTTACCCATTTTGACTGTATTTGTTAAAAATTGGTGGAATTTAGCAAATCCAGCGGAGAACACGAAACTTTGTTTACAAAAATTGCAATGAAACTGCCAACTTGTGCGCAGGTCATCGATTGCCCTCACCCACTATCATGCAACATTTTTAAATTCTATTTTAAAAGTATAATTTCCAACCAATTATATTACAATTAATTTATATTTTTATTATATTTATTAATAGCCTGAGTTGATTGAATATATAATAAAACATTAACTAAAAAAAAAATACCACATAATAGAAAAATGAATCTTGACCATGTTGCACAGTGTTATCGAACCACACGAACAGCTGTTCTTCAGGGGCGCTGCAGCCCTGGTTCGGGAGGTTCAGTAAAATCAAACAACAAAGGCGAACGACGAATTTTCCAACATATAATATACGACGATAAAAATAGGCAGCACGGTTGACCTTGGGCGCAATGTCTAGCCCCCACATTAACTACCGCTCGCTGGACGAGGAGATGGCCAGCCCCTTTCAGGAGCAGCGTCGCCCGCCCGTCACAGTCACCACAACAACAGAAAAAGCGAAAGACGCAAAAACGCAGGCAGCTGCTGCGCATTTAGACCCCCTGGACGACCATGGGATGGAGCAAGCGCTGGAGGAGCCCGACACGGAACACGAGGCCGAGGACACGCCCCGGAACAGTGGCGTGATGATACACATGGTCCCGGAGACGGGACGGGCGCGATGGAATCACATCGAAGACCTTGACTCGTTCTTCTCGCGGATGTACCAATACCAGCAGAAGCATGGCTTCCAAGTGATAGTGATAGATGAGGTACTACAGGTGCTGGAGTTCGGATTCGTTGTCTGGCTGCTGGTCTTTGTCACGCACTTTGTCCGCTACGACGAGCTCTTCGGCGATGTCCAGCACAACGGTACAAAGACCACGCTCTCTGACGTGATATATCCCGTTTCGGAGTGGGGAAACCGAGTGGGATTTTTCACCTACCTGATTGTGTTCATTGCTGCCATCTACCTGGGCATCCGCCTTTTAAAAATGGTCTATCACATCACACAGTTCGCGGACATCCGGCGCTTCTACAACTCGGCGCTGCACATCGAGGACTCCGACCTGGATAACTTCACATGGCACGAGGTGCAGCAGCGCATCCGGCGCGTCCAGGCTGAGCAGCACATGTGCATCGACAAGGAATCGCTCACCGAGCTGGACATCTACCATCGAGTGCTGCGCTTCAAGAACTACCTGGTGGCGCTAATGAACAAGCAGTTGCTGCCCGTCCGATTCCACCTGCCGCTGATCGGGGAGGTGGTCTCCCTCAGCCGTGGAATGCTGTTCAACATAGACTTTATCCTGTTTCGCGGACCGGGATCGCCCTTCCAGAATAACTGGCAGCTCCGGGATGAGTTTGCGGTGAGAAGCAATCAAACGGAGCTGGCCCAGCGTCTGTCCAAGCTAATCCTGGGCGTGGCGCTGCTTAATCTTCTGCTGGCTCCCGTCATCTTCGTGTGGCAGCTCATCTACTTCAGTTTCTCCTACGCGAATATTCTGCGCAAGGAGCCCGGCGCCTTGGGACTACGTACATGGTCGAACTACGGACGCCTATACCTGCGCCATTTCAATGAGCTGGATCACGAATTGGACGCGCGGTTGAATCGGGCCTACGAGTACGCTGATCGCTACCTTAACTCCTTCTCGTCGCCCCTGCTCGCTGTGATTGCCAAGAACCTGCTCTTCATCAGCGGAGGCCTGCTCCTGTTCCTCCTGGTGCTGACCATGTACTCGATTCATGTTGCGGAAGTGGAGCATGTGGTTACCATCATGGCTGTGCTCACCACAGTGGGTGTGATTGCCAGGACTCTCGTCCCCGACGAGAACCTCATTTGGTGCCCCGAACAGCTGATGACCGCCATCTTAGCACACGTCCACTACCTGCCCTCAGAGTGGCGACAGCAGGCGCACACAGCTCGCGTCCGTCAGGAGTTCGGCCACTTCTTCCAATTCAAAGCCGGCTACTTGCTCAGCGAAGTCTTCAGCCCTTTCGTCACACCCTTCGTGCTGATCTTTGTGTTCCGGCCCAAGGCCATGGAGCTGGTGCGCTTCTTCCGCACCTTCACCGTCTCCGTGCGCGGCGTGGGCAACGTCTGCTCCTTCGCCCAGATGGATGTGCGCAAGCACGGCAACCCCGACTGGCAGTTGACCAGTGAGCTGGATGAGATGACCCGGCCAGCCGCCCAGCAACCGCACCAGCAGCAACAGCAGCAGCAGGATCCGCAGCAGCGGAGCTTGGCCGGCGGCAAGACGGAGATGTCGCTGCTGCGCTTCACGCTCAACAATCCGGAGTGGCAGATGCCCAAGGAGGCCAAGCAGTTCCTTCGTGGCGTCCGAGAGCATGCCGTGGGTGAGTTAGTGCAGGCCAAAACCTCGACGGTGCAGGAGAACCCGCTGACCAACAGCCTTGTCTCGTTTGGCACCATCGGCGAGGAGTACTGCTCCCTGGCCAACTCAGTGCTGGCCGCCCAGCTGACGCCGCACCAGCTGGAGATCTCGCAGTCCCTACGCCCAGGCATGTCAGCGGGTCTGAGTCGTGGTCCAGCCTCGGGAGGATTCCCAGTCGCCGGCAGCGATTTCCGCCAAATGCTGCAGCAGAACCTGTCCGCCAGTATGGGACCCACGGACAGCATGCGGCACTTGGGACTCAGCCGAGCCGAAGGACGTGTGGAGGGTCCTGGAGAGACCCTGCTTTATGGGCTCTGCGGCATGGAGCCGCGCGTGGGTCGGACTCCGATGAACGTGGGCGTGGCCGATATGTGCCTGAGCGCCCTCTACCTGCACGAGTTGAGTCAGCAGAGGCGACAGGCGCGACAGTCGCGCATCGACGAGGCAGAGGACGAGCGTCCCGGGCCAAGCAACTGGCCACCAAGGCCACCACCGGCTGCTCCGGCTACTGCCGGCTCCCGCCATACCGTGATTACCTCAAAGGCTGCCGAGAGCACGCCGCTGCTGGGTAGCATCCGCTCATAGCAGCGGCCAGAGTGGATCTAACCACTTGTAGAGCTAAGGACCACCCCCCATTCTGCTATTAGTGATTAACCTTTAATTAAGTTTTAAAGTGCGAGCGAGCGAACGACGTCGTCTAGTGCGTAGCTAAACTAATGTCGAACTAAGCTAAACTAAACGAGAAGCAATAAACATAACTGCATTATCAAAAAACATAGGTTTTTGTTTAAATTAATAAATAATTTAACATTTATATTTAAATAATGATGGATAATGGCTAGAATTATATACAAATCAAGCACTTTTAAGTCAAATAACCAAAAAGATAATTTAATAATCGAGGAAAGTCTAAAGACTGCTTGATGGATCTCTTTAAAATTGATCAATTTTATGTTTACCGTGGGAATATTTACCACAAAATTCATTTAAATCCCAGCTAGCTTTAAGATATGCACTTCCCTTGGTCAGGATAGCATACCTAAAGCCTATTGCCATTGCCTTTTTATCCAGATCTCACTTCTCTCCGGGTTGTGGGAATCCTGTGCCAAGGGGCTCTGATGGATGGCCTCCATTTGCCGGCATTGTTGGCACACCACATCCACCAGCAAAAATCCAGATGCGGCGAGAGAGAGAGGACGCATCCAGCTGTGCTGCAGCGCCTCGTGTGTCACTTGCCACACACGAACGCCATTTGGCGATTGGTGTTGATGGCATATGCAGCGAGCAGAGAACGGACACCGGAGAGCTCAGATCGGAGGAGTGAAGTGTGGTGGCCAAGTGCGTGCCTATGAATCTCCCCCGGCCAGGCCAGGCCAGACACCGATACACAGATGCAGATACCGCCAATCCCCGCCAGCTGCCGCGGCGGCAATGGCTGTGGCAACATTTATGAATTATGTGCGTGCTGCATGGAGCTGGAGCTGGAGCTGTAGCTACAGTTGGAATCTCTCTAGCTGGATCGCTGGAGAGTCTTTTGGATCACGTTGTCTCATTTTTCCGCTGCACGCCAATTTTGGGGGGAGCATTGGCCAACATTACACGAATGTGTACGAACGGCAGGCCGGCCACTTGCCCGTTTTGGATTCATCCTCCGACTCGGACTCTGAATCCGATGGAGGATGGAGATGCAGTTGCAGTTGCATGTAGTACTAATTGTAGAGCTTGTGTTATCCGATCCTGCACAGGGAAAAAATTGGAAATAATTATGTTGTTTGGATTCCATAATAAAGTTTTAAATTATTAATTTAAAGTTCTATAAAACTTGAAACTAACTTTAGAGGTTTAAAAAGCTTCTTTAATAAAGGCTTCACATGTTAGGCTCAGTTAGAAATCTCTCAATTCCTGATTAAGAGGTTACAAATCTTGATTTCTTTATCCCAAATGAAGTTGTACTCCTTCTTTTTGTTGGCCATATTTTTCCTTTCGTGTAAATGATATGGAATGGAGTGGGGCAACGCATCGCTTATGGCTCAAATGGAAACATTTCGCGAGCCTTGTCAAACAATCGAATTTAATTTATGATTTCCTGCGCCAATCGAGTAATGACACTGCATGTGGTAGACCTCGGCGGACCCCGAAACTCTGGATATCTCGTGATCACTCGATACGCAATTTGGTCACAGCAGGGCCCGAAAATCATAGCTTTGGCTGCGAATTGGAAAGGCCCAGAGAGGGAATGGGAATGGGAATGGGAATGGATTGGATTGGAATGGACATGGACGTGAACGTGGACGTGGACGGGAGCCACTTGCATATGCGGCTGTCTGGGATTCTGATGGCTGTGGACCACCGCGTCGCGATCGCGGCGGCAACAGAACCAGTTCAAGATCAGGCGTCACTTTGCGGCGCTGAGTGCCGCTGACAGTTGGATAAGGTTCGAGTTCGAGTCACCGAGCTCTGCAAGACTGAGTTCCCTGAGACTCCAGACCGCAGCTGCCATTCCGCAATTAGAGCCCCGGCCTGTTGTCGCAGTTGCACGTCGTCGGCCGCTATCAAACGTGTCTCTATGTCTCCGGCAGCGACTAATGATGATGGTCCCTGTCCCAGTCCGTGTCCCGATCCCCAAGCCGCAGCCTCCGCTGATCCGCGACGAGTGTGAAGCATCAGCGTCGTCGCCTTTGATTGACAACTGATCAGCGTTTTGGAGCAGCGTTTCCCACTTTTGGAGCCAGCACGTTCTCCCTGATAACTTATCGGCTTTTTTCATAATTAAAAAACCGGCTCGGCCTGGCTCCTTACAAATAGATGAGTCCCTGGTTAAGATTGACCAGATGAGGTTCAAATAGTTTAGTCGCCCCGCCAGGCTCTCTCCCCTGCCTCCCCGGATTTGCATTGCAAATTAGACGCGGCTTCATTTGCTCCTTTCGGACTGTTGCCGTGTAATCGAGCTGCGATTCAATAAAACATTTAAACATTAAACTGCTTTTATGCAAATTGCCGGCATGCGCTTAATTTTCGATCAGCAATGGTGTCTGGTTTTGGCCTTGCATCCGCTTGAATTATCTACCCATTGCATGCCTGCAACACCTTACGATTCCAACCCGATTCGATCCCCGCCCTCCTCCAATCCAGGAGATGATAGCATCTAGAGTGGATCTGTACATAGTCTGCTGTTCGGCTGCCTCGCTCCTCCATCTAATGGCGGTGGCTAAAATGCTAATCAATAGCCTTATCGCTATTAATCTCGGCTTCGATTTACCTTCTGCCCGGATCTCTCAGCCAGCTACTTGTTTTTCGAGATGGAATCACAGGAGGTGGGTTTAGCTTGGGGTTCGACTTTGTGGCTTTGTGGGGAAAGGGTGCTGATTGGGATTGGAGCGTCCATTAAACATCCAATTGCTGTTGCCTGTTTGTAAACGTTTGTTGGCTTAAATTGTAGATCATTACGTTAATTAACATTGAGCATACGCCGTGTGGGTCACAGAGAAGGGTGAGCCGGAAGACAGTCCCCGCTACAACCTGCCCTTCATTAAGGAACATTGTTAGTAGGCCTTGAAAAAATGTATTTATTACCATAAGTTAATTAAAGGTAACTAAAAGGGAACTAACATCATGCAATCTCTATAATCGTAAAAAGAACCGAAGTATTTTTAAGAGCTTGAAGAAGCAGGGTTCTTAAAATTATTCTTTTTTATACCCTTGCAGGGTATATTAGTTTCAGTCAAAAGTTTGCAACGCAGTGAAGGAGGCATCTCCGACCCTATAAAGTATATATATTCTTGATCAGGATCAACAGCCGAGTCGATCTAGCCATGTCCGTCTGTCCGTTTGTCCTTCTGTCCTTCTGTCGGTCTGTCCTTTTTTTCGCAAACTAGTCCCTCCGTTTTAAAGCTATCTGAATGAAACTTTGCAGTTAGGCTTCTATATACTCTCACTCGTACATATGTCGGAACGGGCCGGATCGGACGACTATATCATATAGCTGCCATAGGAACAATCGGAAAAATCTACGAAAAAAAATTATAACTTTGTCAGTTTTCAACCAATTTTCAAAACATGGCTAGATCGATTCTCCTATTAATTCTGATCAAGAATATATGGGGTTTATTTGGTGGAAAAAGACACCTTCTCGTGTTAAAACGAATTTAAAAGTCATAATTTAAAAAAGTTATGGTTTGGCGGGCATTATTACTAGCCTGTCACTTGTTCTAAGCTTCGATTAATATCGCGGTTTTATCAGCTCTAATGATGGCCGCCACACATACATACAACACAAAACCAACTAACACATATGTATGCGTGTGTAAGCAATACTCAAAACAAACCACACATAGCACTATGGGGCCGCGGACCGGTTTTGGTGGCCAAAAGTCATTTTTTAAAAGTTGTCAAAAAATTTTTTTAAAAATACTAATACGTTAAGAAAACATTAAGCTTCAATGTTGCATACCAGAAATTTCAACAAAACGGTCCAGTGTTGAGCAATCAGACGCCAAACAGCGCTGTTAACACTGACGTTTTAAGGGGCAATAAGAACACGCAATATAGGCCATTCTTAAAGTTAACAAAACTAAGGAAATAGTTGGTTTAAAAACAAGATTCAAAATGCAGTCGGATCAGAGGGGTTTGTACTAAGTGTTTGTGGGTGTAGATAGTAGGAGTTGATCGTAGTGTCTTTGTAATTGTGTGTTTTTGATAACCCTTCCACTTTTTAAATATTAAAGTGAAACCTAATTTTTAAATAGAGCAACAAAAATTGTTTCACCTAGTTTCACCATAATATTTATACTGTGTTATTAACCATTTAATTCTTGTTCAAATGAGTGTAGTCTCAAGGTGCACTTTTGCGCACTTTTGGAGAAATTTGATTTTTTCTGAGATAACCTCAGTGTTTTCAGCGCCGAGCAACCATGCTTGTTTAGAGTAGCAAAAATGGCCGGCTTGAGCAATAAAAGGCTGTAAAATGCTTTTTTTCGAAATGAAAAACGAAATAAATGAATAATTAAACTAAAAATTTAAATAAAATATAAGTTTTAACTATTTGATTATGATGGAGTTTGTTCTTTTTCGATTTAGCTGCACTTATGGAAAAACACTGCAATTCGGCATTTTAATCTGATAGTTCCTACGGAAAGCGTTATCCGATTTAGCTCAAAATTACTACATAGTTTTAAAAGAGCAACAAATTTCAGCTCCCAAAATTTCATTAATTTATCTTTAGTTTTACCCGATCGTTCCTATGGGAGCTATAGGATATAGTTCCCTGATCCGAACGATTTTCATACCATATGTGTGTAGGGACAAATTATGACGATATGTTAAGTTTCATCTCGATATCTCCAAAACTGACCGAGTTATTAGTTATGGCCACAAAAACCGGTCCGCGGCCCCATAGTGCATAGGTGTGCCGCCATGGCGCACACACACATAGAGCATGAAACCAACTAACACATATGTATGCGTGTGTAAGCCATAATCAAAACAAAACAGAGAGCGCGATGTATTGCGCGCGCTCTCTCCCCCCTCGCCCACAAGCCGTAGTTCCAAATTTGTCCGCTGGTGGCTTTTTCGGTCTGACGACCCTTTCAAACCATCTTTTTAAATACGTTTAACACAGGAAGAAGTCATATTCGACCACATAAACCTTATATATTCTTGATCAGAATTAATGGGAGAATCGATCTAGCCAGGTTTTGAAAATATAAATGGAAAATTGTAGATTTTAAAAATCATATCTTCGCCAAAAATAAACGAAATTAAATTTTAAATGCATTAATGTGTTGGTTTTTTCCCCCTTAAAAAACGTGCAAACCTAATTTAAGGCTAACATTTTTTTTTTTATTTTTAACAATTAAATAAATATTTTTAAAAAAATCCAAAAAAATATTTTTGCTTAGAACATGGCTTGCTTAGAATACAGAAAGAAAGGGAAAAATGCTTTCCGATTTGAAATTGGTGTGTGCCGTGTTTCAAACCATTGCCATCAAATTTGAGATTTGGCAACAAATTATTATTTCAGAGTTTAAACTCTGCAAGGTATACAAACTTCGGTAAGCCGAAGTTAGCTTCCTTTCTTGTTTAATTTTGTAAGCTGGAATAGAGAGCCCATCGTTTGTCTCCCTTTTACTTATTTTTGCCCCGTCCAGTTTCCAAGTTCGTTGCCTAAGTCTTTTGTCTTAAGAACGAAAACGCCACCAAGCGGCCACAGTTTAAACTACAGCTTGTGGGTGAGAGCAAAGGGCGTAAAGCGAGAAAATATGTAATTTAATTATTGATAAATTCCAAAAAACTGATAAGATATATATATTTTTATTGCTCCCTATTCAAGACAAGCCTCCTTCACTTTTCCTGCCATTACAAGATGATCAACGAAATGACATTCTTTGGACTCATTAATTTGGAATAAGCCCTCCAGCTGCAGGTCACCTAACTGCAAGAGGAAAAGTAGCAGGAGCAGAAGGAGAACGGATGGAGTCATTGGCATATTTATGAGCCAGCCGCTCCCCATAGACGCACAGGCAGCAGCAGAGCATCGAACATGAGCCTGCCGGGCGGCAACGGCATCCCAGACCCTCTTCCAATCTACCAATCGCCCAATCTCACCGATCTCCCAACTCCCATTCGGCCGGATGGCTTGGATTGGCTTCAGCTGGGCCCCATTGGCGCGTGGGCCGGGTTTGCCGCGACGCTGGGATGCTGGGATGCTGTCGCCCGAAGTGGATTTTCTGTTCAACAAGTAGTTTATGATGTTTTTGTCAATTCATGGCAAAATTAATGACGCTGCAGAAAAGCACACGCACATGGAATCTGCACCACAGAGAGAAATTTGGGTGATGTACCTTAAAATTGAGGTTTATTTATGGTTATTTAGTTAACTTTAATCCTTAAGATCTCTAGTTTAAAGTTAACAAAGCGATTAACTGGAATTCCATTGAGTTCCCCCATATTTCTCTCTCTGCATAATGCCTCTCCCTGGCAAGGCGTTAAAAATTGTTGCCCATAAACTTAAAGAACTGCAAAGGAGTTGGCTGCTCGTAACTCCCCCTGCGGGACCGCATCCACCAGGTGCTCGGCTCGGGGCTGAATCTGCATTCAGAAATGCCATTAGTCACATTTGTGGGCCACAGTCGCAGGCGCTTGTAGCCACGACGACTTGTAATTTTCTCCTCATCCGCGCCGGAACCCGTTTGGATAATGCCGAGAGGGGTTCGGGCTTGGGTTCTGGCAGGAGAGGATTGGACATGGGTATGGGGATGTGGAATGAGGCTTTTTGGCCGGCCTGCACAAATATTTCTATTGCCGTTAATGGCGTTAATAATTTTAGCGTTCCAGGCCGTTGGTGTGGATGGTGGCTGGAGGATTAGCCCGCGTCTGTCATGTTCCGGGATGACGTTACATGGCCCCAACTGACAGCCGGCAGCAGCAGGGAAATATGAATAAGCAGCTCGCTAGAACCCAACTTTGGGCGGTGGCTAATGCGAAGTTAATTGGAAAATGCCAGCCCAGAGTCAGAGTGGGCCGAGTCAGTGCACCGCATCAGGATTAGTCGGAGCAGCAAATGGCGTATCGGATTTCAAGCTGCCCGCTTGGTAGCCACCGCCTGTCACTCGGCAGCGGCAACGCCACCACTGCTCAGAGATAACTCCCGATTCCGATTTCGATTCCTATCCCGAGCACTTGTTCAACATGCCGCAGCAGGAGCAGCCAGAGCAGCTGGAGAAGATGGAGCCGCGGTAACGGGAGAACTCCCAGCTGCCACTGGCGAAACAGCGGCCAAGCTGACGACATGCAATGCATCCGATTTCAAGGAAAATCCTCCAGATACTTCCACGTTTCGCAGGTGCGAATTCCATAAAAGTATCTGCTGGCAAAGTTTCAGTTTCAGTCATACTCTCCAGGTTAGAAAATGTCACTCAAGATTGCTGCTTATAAAGCTTTTAAATAAAGATATGTAATCTTTATTACAATGCCTTTAGCTTTTGGAATATAAATTAAATACATCACAATTAGTTTCTTATTATTTCAGAGAAGGCTTTGACTTGCTTTGTTTATAGCTGCTAATTGACTTCTCAACAAAAGGATTGTGCATTTCGGTGTTTATTAATTTTAATGAAGCTTTTAGGTTTAATAAATGTTATTGTTCATAAATTAATATATACCTGGAATAAAGATAGTAACTAACTAAAAAAATAAAGGAAGCTAACTTCGGAATATGAAAATATATACATCTTTACGAGACACAAAAAAAATTATGAAGAACTTGAGTTATTAAATCTTGTTAAACGGGTTATTTCTAAATAAAATCAAATATTTAAGAACATTGTCATTAGGTCATCGAGTATTCATTTTAATTTAATTTGTTGTCCTTTATTATTGATTTGTTTACGGTTTGAAGTAAGTAAGAAGTGATTAACTTTGTATTATATAACTGCTAGAATTTAACATTCATAAATAATGAACAGAATTCCTTAAATATGTAACAAAAATTATAAACATATCACGAGGAACTATGGTATACAGATAAAAAGAATCCCAAAATAATATTTAAAAACGTTTTTATTTTAGACAATTCATTCATTTTAAGATGTTTCTATATAGAAATCACCATTACAATTACAATAACAATATCCTTAAATTCACCAAAACTTTATTTATAAAACTACAATTTTAGTTCCAAATTTAATAAGAATTATAAATATTTTAATTTAGTTTTCAATCAGTTCCATCTCCTGGGAACAACACTACGGAATTTTATGCTGATCTCACCGAATAAATCTGAACAATCGCCACCTGCGACTCGGGCGATTTGTGTCACTTTCAAGATTGGCTTTTGGTTGCTCAATTTATAAGTTTGCTGCCCGGCGATATGTTCGCCATTTTGGAAAGATGTGTGTGCGTTTTAAGGCCGGCTAATGAACACGCCTACTGCCAGCCACCTGTGCCGCGGCAGGTGAGTGTGCACAGGCAGTGGTGTGTGTGTGTGTGCGAGTACGAGTGCGTGAGCCATGGTAGTTGTGATTTGCAATTATAAAAAACACGCATACGCCGCATAGGCCAAAGTCGAGCGCAGCAGCCATTGCAGCCGAACGGAGTGTGTGTGCCCCGTGATTTTTTTATGGGTATTTGTGAGTGAGTGGCTCGAAGCACTTGCCTTTAAATTGAGAGAGCGAAAAACGCTGACAAATTCGGCAGGCAAACCCCCCAAAAAAAAGCTCTGAGCTCACTGCAAAAACACAATTTATTTGCGAATAAAATATGCAGCGTGTAAACTCCAATTAGACGCTAATTTCAGCCATAAAATGCAAATGTGCGTGCAGGAGTTGCAGTATTTTTTTCTCTCTATTTTTTATTATTTTTTTATATAGTTTTCTGTGAGCCACATTCACTAGCGGGGCCGGGGCCTAAGGCTAAACTCGCGCCACTGGAGGCAAAGTGAATGGAATTGCAATTAATAAATGGCCGCTAGCCGCACCTGACCATGCCCACAAAACCGATCAATAAACAATGAGCCACAATGTGGCATTAGTGCATAAATCCTGTGCACACACAGAGACAACCCGCAGGGATTGCGTGCCACCTCAAAGAAAGAAATAAAATATATACGGAATAGAGGATATCGCCCACGTCTCGAACCACAACGATAATTGCCAATTATGCGACGAATCAAAGCGTCCAAATTTGGCAGGGAAAAAGTCAAAATAAAGCCAAGTTTTTATTGCAATTTTCCAGCCTGTGGGACTCGACCGAGACTCCTTTGCTCTTTATTTGATTTTGTTTCCTTTTTTTTTTTGTTTTTTGTAATGAAGTCATTATAAAATATTGCCCCAGCTCGGTGCCCGCTCGAGATCCAGCTCGCCTGGCATTGGCCATAAATTCTCATTCGTGCGCGTTTCCCAAACTCCAAACTCAGCTCTCAACCTGTCACGACAGCTGCGCGCCGTCTAATCTAATCCCATTGAGTTTTTCTCTATTTTTTCCTTTTGGTTTTTTCTTATTTTTATCCAAGTTTTCCTTTTGGGTTATCCCTCACGTCGGCATTATGGATGCAGGTCGCTCATTAGGCTGACGTTGGGCAGCCCATAAATCCAAATTCGAATGCGAATGCGAAAGCTATGCCGCCCACCCGTTTGTCCACCTTCGAGTCCACATCATGCATAGCCCAAATCCATAGCGAAATCTAAAGCCCAAAACCAATTCGCGTTCGCCGGGTGACTGATCGCAGTAGCTGACACGGCATCGGCATCGCCACCGTCGATCTGCGGGATCATGGAGCTTTATGGCTCCACTTGACTGCAACTGACACACACTTTGTTCAGCTGTCGCCCGGGCGGTCTCGAGGTTTCAGCCCCAGTGTCCAGTGTCCACCTCCTGCTCCAAGTCCCAGTGCCCCGGACATGAGCTGGCATTTCAATTGGGCGGCTGGGGCCACTCCCAAGGGCTTAATTTGGTTCAACGGAGCCGACATGCACCCAATTTTAAATCAGCCAACCGGAGTTTATTAAGTTGATTAATGATTGCGGCCACAAAAGAGGCTATAAATCCTTCAAACTCAATGAATAGTTCGATAATTAATTGTCTGTTAAATAAATAATAAATATTTTGGGCAGTTTTTTGACCCTAGATTATATGAATTTCAAATTTTCAGACAAATAAATAAAGAATGGAAGTCAATTTTTGATTTTTATATACTTGAAATGAAGCCAATTAACCTAAACAATGTATTAAGCTGAAAAAATCTTGTGAAAATTGCATTTATTGCTTAAGAATGTTTAATCATCAATAGGATTTTAATTTAATAATGAATTTCTATAAAAGAAAAGTCTCTAACCTCATGAAGTTCACATTTAAAAACCTTTAAAATCAATTAAAAGCACACAATATCCCCTCCCGATGATTCAATTGTTTTTCTCCAGCTGCAATCAGCTAGGAAAATCATTTTCGATCAGCTCTTTATCATTACTAACTGATAAATCACGTGGGTGGGTATGTTGTGATTCCCGCGGAACTCAAGATTCTTTCACCTCTTCCCTTTACATTCAATAAAGTTTCAGAAAGAGTGGATTTCCCCTTGACTTTGTAATCGCAGAACAAAAATCACACACAAATGAGGTTCGCTGGGTGATAAAAAAGAAGTCAAGGCAATGTGACTCTGGGCTCATTATCATAATATTATCACAGACTGTTCCAAGTGCCAACCGTGCGTATGCGTAATGTGCTTGAGGAGTGATGCCTGGCATTTATGACTCACATTTTGAGATTTGAGATGCCTGCTGGCTAAGTGAAATCCGCACTCTGGCTGCCCCATTAACCATCCAGCCATTACCACCAACAGATCAAAGTCAATCTTCTGCTGATCAGTAAAAAACTCACGTAGCTCATGAGCAGCTTTTTTGTATAGATCGATCTTGATGAGGGATGAGGGGGCAGTAGCTGGTTTTCCAGCCTATGGGCGGTACTTACTGCTCTCGCACACATACACTCGCACACATAGGCTCCAGAGACAGATATAGCTGTACGATGCACGATGTAGATATATATAGAAGGCACTTTTTGCGCGCCTCAAAAATTGTTATTGCACATTTAAAGGCGTCATTATTAGCGCTACATGGAAGCACTAACAATTGTCCATGCATTTCCAATGCAGCCGCAGTCCACGCACTAATTGGACCCAGTTGGAGGCGGTAGGAGCCAGGAGGAGGCATGGAATGGAACAGTTCAGCACAGCACAACACAGATCTCGCATAGCAATTGCTTTGCTCTCTCTCTGTAGTAGTTTTTGGGCTGCTCTTAGTGGGTTATCACATAAATTGTGCTCCCAAATCTTGATCTGCAAATCATTTTCGACAACTTTACGGCCCCGAGGCGGGATTGCCGGAGAAGCATGGAGGAGCCAGTGCGGGCTGGACCCAGAGTCTATATGCATATGTATGATCGTAACTTGGGTCTCGCTATCTGTCGCTGCAATCTCGATCAGAGTGCGCATGCCACGATCCACGAATCGCGATCGCTGGCAACAATATTTCCTTGTGACTGCGTTTAGTGGACTTTTTTTTATTATTTTTTGGTCAGCATTTCCTGTGCTACTATTAACCCATTTTTTTCAGAGGCCTTAAGGTTTGGAGAATTTCCTTATTTAAAAGTTATTACTCATCAAAAAATAAATTATTACTCATCAATATTAATCGAATATTTTGATATATCACGCTTCACTTATTATTCCTGGAAATATCAGTTTCCCTTATTTAATTTTACACTTTGTTTCATTTTGTAAAGAATTCTGAGCTTTGCCTGTCAATGTTTTTATAAATTGCTATCTGATAAAAACTAGAGCCCTTTGCTATTATTTTTTAGGTTTTATGTCAGTTTTAGGTATGTACTATTGGCTATCATAGATTCTTTTGATAAATAACTTTTAATATTCATAGTTTTATGAACTTTTTGCGGGTTGTGCAAAGCTAATTGAAAAAGGAAGGTTTCTTTAATAAATTTTAATGACATTTTACCCTATAATAACAACA
Source organism: Drosophila anomelani (assembly GCA_035045905.1). Taxonomy (NCBI): domain Eukaryota; kingdom Metazoa; phylum Arthropoda; class Insecta; order Diptera; family Drosophilidae; genus Drosophila; species Drosophila anomelani. The sequence goes on along the minus strand of JAWNOO010000032.1, from coordinate 5,646,332 downwards.
TTATTTGACTTCGTTTACTACAAGTTAGTTTATGTTTCCAAGGTTTAATTTGTATAGTTTTCTATTTTTAAAAGTTTTTTTTAATATTTGTAAATAAAAATAATTGGAAAAAGCTGTCCTGTCGATCTATATATTTGAAATTTTTAAATTGTAATCAAAAAGTGCAAAAACTGTACATTTAATATAGAAATCGCCACTTTAATAAAGTATAAAATCGAAAATAAACACAAACCACAAAAAAAAAAAGGGTTAACATTTTCCAATCATTAAAAGCTGAATTATTTAGTGAGGCCGGTTAGCTAGGCGGACATTAAATTTAGATGCCCGACACTAGCGGGAAGCGTTCCTGCTGTCAGCGACTAATGAAATTTATTCATTTATGCTGGCATCCTCGCCGGCTCGTACTCCTCCTGGCAGCACGGAGACAACGGCCGATGATCCATGTTAATGTCCATCAAATGTGCCAGGGACAAGGGGTAAAGCAGCTGTCAATTCGATTGTTGGACATGTCCACTTGTCCATGTTGCAATTTGCAATTAGCCGCACTAGCAACGGATATGGGTTGGGAATGGGAATCAGAATGGAGGAGGATGGAGACCAGATCCAAAGGATGCCCTGCAAGTGTCGCGATGCGCGTTTCCCGTGAGAAATTTCAATTATTTTAATTAGCGTGGCGATCGCGGTCGCTTTATTAGGCGAAACCGATCGATGTAAGCGCGTCCGCAGCTCTGCGGAGTCTGAATCCGAGCTGCGACCGCAGTATCTGTATCTCTCTTTAGCCAATTTCCGCTGCACGCAACAGCGGCGACATCTCAGCCAGCTTCGCTGCTGGCAGCACCGAAGCTGGAATGCCGAGTTGATAGCGAAGACAGTCGCCGCAGAACAGGATTCTGGCACTGGCACTGGCACTTGGGCATCTTCGCGGCCGCCTAATGACATGTTTTGGATAATGATGACGGAGGAGACCGGAGATACTGCGCCGAGGAGGAGACTGGTCCGCCGAGTGGCGATAAAAAGCTGGAACTTAATTTAAATTGATGACACCGCTCTCGTCGCCGGCCACTTGGAAAATTGCCCACAAGCGGCGGTCGTTTGCCGAGCAAATCAATCTGCATGCCAGCAGTCGGGGATTCGCTTAACCATGGGACCACCCGGCGGATGACTCCGTGTATCTCTCTGTCTGTCTGTCTGCCTATCTGTTGGTCTGCTGGCCGATGCCAACTGCAACTGCAACTGCAACTCCAATTCCGCGGATGTAACTGCGGGCTTAATTGGCCGCAGCGGTGTCAATTGCAGCGCCACCGCAGCCATCACAATGAGGGACCAATGACCACTGGACGTCAGTGGCCAATTCCCTGGCCACCAACGGGGGAGCTGTACCTCTAGATGTAGCCGTTGCTGTGCCTGCATCTGTATCTGGCGAATGCGACTTGCTGACCAGCCGAGAGTGTCGCCCGCTGCGATTGGGAATGCCAATTTCAGCAATTAACAATGGCCATAAACGCGCACAGTTGGCAGGTGAGTTACTACGGTGTTAGCCAAAGTGAGCTAAGCCCGCTAAGCTCGCCGGATGTGAGATACCAAGATACCGGGAGCAGGCAGCACATGGCTAGTTCCCATCTACAAGTGGCTTACATATGCAGCTCCGGATTAGCCGAGTGTGAAGCGGAGGCGGAAACGATCTGAATCTGTATCTCGAGCCGAAACTGAAATTGAATCTCATGCCTGTATCTGTATCTCTTAATCAGATTCCGATTCCGTGCGGGCCAGTGACCTGTAAACAAAAGCCAAAGGCCGCTGTCGAACATTAATCAGCAGATCACACCGCTCTTTTGGCACAGAGAAAAATGGTTTTATTATAATTAGTTATCAACTTTGGATTGTTATTGATATAAAAGAAAAGGTGTAACTATTTATTTAGATATTTTTCAAGATTCAATACATTTTAATTTAAGTTTTAAGGGAATTAAGCTTTTATTTCTTTATTTACATATTATAAATATTAAAATACAAATTCTACACAGGTTATTAGCCACATTAAAACATTAACATAAAATAATAAACATATATTCTTTTCTTGGCCTATTTCCCATCCCATTTCTTTCCGTGTATCACAAAAATAGCGGCATTTAGGAAAACAAGACACGAGTCACACTGCTGTTGATCTACAAAGTATCCGTCAGATTGCCCTTTGGCGGAGCGACTTCACAGCTTCAGCACCAACTTGAAACTTCAACTTCAATTCCGATTTCAAGGCACTGCAATCGCTTGACTTGGGGCCTGGGAGGATGGGAGGTGGCGGTGGTTCAACGACACGATAACAATACATTGTTGAAAGTAACCAAAGTATCCGCAGATCCAGCAGAGTGTTGGGCCCGACCTTGTGCGGGATTGACCGCTTAGACCTCTTGAACATTCGTTGAATTGGCTTCGCCGCTCCAATCACGCACTCACTCACTTCCTGGCCAATCCGCTGGGGCTTGACCCATTACGCGATGCTGATGAGTTGCTGCCAAAACTCGAAGCCACAGTTCCGATTGCAGTCCGAAACAATAGCGGATCGGCTGGTATGTGCCGTGCACTGCGACTCTGGGAATTCGGAAATAGACACGTTCCATGGCAGCGGCACATAAACACAAGTTTGATTGGTTACGAAACACGGGCGTTGAAATTAAAAAATGAAGACGTCGCTTCACCGCGCCACCTGAATTATTTGCAGCCCTTATCGAATAAGTACACAGAAGCTCGAATGAGTCGCGAAAACCAAATTAGAATATCACCGAGAACCGAGCACCAGCAGCGGCAGCAGCCATTTTATGAGTCGGATGCAGATACAGATACAAAGATACGCGACGCACTCGCACAAACACACACGCATCTGTTGTATCTGCTGGAACGTCGTCCAGTTGCACGTCCATTCTAAAACTCGATCGCTTGCCAGAAGCCTGAAATAAATATATATATTAAACCGATATATTGGGCAAACGCGTTTTTTAAAGCGTCGAGCGCCGTTTCGGTCTCGGTCTCGGTCTCCCGCTCACCCATACGCATGCACGCCACCTGCGCAGCTATAGCACTCCGATCCGATACGATCCGAGGCCCTCACCTCACCTGGCTCGTGCGTCCGCCTGGCTTTCGCTTTCAGTTGCTGCTCGCCGCTGCCGCCGATTGGAGTTGCTTCTTGCTTGGATCGCGTCGTGTTGCTCCCGTTACGCTGTCGTGTTGGTCTTGTACCGCCGTCGTTAAGCCTTAACCCCCGACGCGAGGATAATATCCACTCTTGAACTCCTTGTAGGGCAGCTAGTGGAGCCAAGTGATACTTAAAAGTTAAGATTTATTATTACCTTTGGCCGGGATTGCCGAGTGTTACTGCTGTGCAGTTATTGCGTTCCTCCTGTGACTACTTTCTGGAATATCTGTGACACAAGGATAATTCCTCCGGGAAATTTGCTGAACTTGGAAATATATCTTATCTGCTTAAACGAAGCTTCGCCAAGTGTTGCTCGAGTACAGACTTAGTCTTAGGCCCGTGCCGTCGCTGTGTTGCTCTTGTAACGCCGTCGTGTTTACTTCAAGGATAATCCGCTCGCCCCTATCCTCGGGCATGAGTGCCAGCCAAGTGTAGAGTGCCCTTTTGTGATTCCTCCAACCCCTTAACAAACATGGACGCTGAACAGGATTCAAGTAACCACCGCGGCTCAGTATCCTCTAGCCGTTCCCTCGAGATACCCGCCACACCGTCGCGTTCCCCCAAAAAAGTGTCCTTCTCGGATGAGCTGCCACAATCCCAGACACCAGCGCAGCAGCCCATCCAACCGCCAGTGACCACTGGTGTGAGTCACGTGCTCCAGCAGGCTGCACAGTATCTGGAGAGATTGCATGGCGCACGCGATTCTCCCCCACCGCCGGAGGAGGAAGTGCAACCTCATAGTGATAGCGAAGAGAGCGAAGCGGCTGTTCTCAACTTGGATGATGTAGTTGATGGGGCCGGTGCAGATGAACCGGCGGCATCTATGGCCAGCTCTCCCAGCATTCTAGTTGCCAGCGTTGGCAAGCAGGAAGCGATTGCCAGAGCGACTGCGTCTACGAATGGAAATGGTAGTGGAAATGGAAATGGAAATCCGAATCAGCGGCAATCAAATTTGTACATGGAACGATACAACCTCAATTTAGATAAGAACTGCAGCTCCATGGAGCTGGAGGCGCGCCGGGAGAAGCAGCGCTGGCTGCTCATATCCGAGTGCAGTGCTCTGTTCGATGAGGGCGAGGGAAAGCATACCAGGGAGGCCTTCCGCAAGCTGTTCCTGGATGAGGTGAGTGTAATTAGGAGAGAAGTCCTTGAAGAAATAAATATTAATATATATCTTAAAATATTTAAATTAATTCCCAAGCTTAAAAACAATAAAGTGTCTTTAGTAAAATTATTAAATGTGAGTTTAGTGAAGGAAGCTCTAAAAATAATCCTCAAAATCTGATCAAAAAGTGAAATAATATCCCAAAATTATAAATAAAATCAAACCTGTAACAGAAGCAGTATATGAACCCAGTGAAATTCCCTATCTAGATCCCATAAAGTATCAATAAAAAATCGTGTATTAACAACAAAATGAAGGCACTTGGGGAATTCGATATCCACTCAATTCCGATCCCCCAATACAGAGTTTAAAGCGATATATTGAATTCTGTGAATTATTAATTACATCACTGCCCATGCAAAATGGGAATGGGAATGGTAATGGATATGGGTCTCCAACTCCGATCGATCCAGACTACTAAGGTGACCTTGTGCCACTTATTCTGTGGTCCTTTACCCGGTCAGCGAGCTGCTCCAGCGATCGTTTGTAAAACGCTCAGCGTGTATTTACTTTGTTGCGGCTTTGGTTTCGGCCGCGAGTATTTTGTTTTTATGGGCTCCCCGAAAGCTGCCTAACCAGTCAGGGCTCATCCGTTAAATATGCACATTTTTCATCATCGGGAGATCTCCATCGCCATCGGCTAGCCAACTGTGACCAAATGCAAAAGATGCTGCCGATGCGCTTTGACTTTGCAGACAATGTGATGGGCTCTCATGATCGTGAGATCGAATGTCATTAAAATATTAATAAGCGGGTAATTTATGCCAGGCATTTGTCTCAATCACTGCCGCATAGTTGGGCCTCGAATTGGATTCGATGGGGGGATCGTGGGACCAGAACACCTCTGCCCCTTAATTATGCTCATTACGTGGGGATCTCCGCGAACCGCCAGCAGTGTAAACACTCTTTCGTGTATATAAATCTCCAGAGTGTGGGGTATAAACAAATGCTTCTCCAAACAATGCAAACACAGATGAAAGATAAATTAATTAACACTTTCACAGAAACGGAGACGCATAAATTCAGATCTTTACAACTTGTTTTTTTTTATTCCTCCAACTTGCTTACTTACAGGAATTCCAGCAGAAGCTTTTCCAGCTGTTCGATCTCGAGCGGAATGGCTATCTCCTCCAAGATCGCTGGATCGAGCACCTCAAGGGTCGTCTAACGTAAGTTTGGGTATCAACTCATCGAGCTCCTTCAACTCCTCTAGCAGTGCGAGCTCCTCTGGCCCTGTTAGCTTCTCCTGCTCCTCTGAGATCGCTGCTGCGACGGTGCCAAAACAATTAGCTCGCCTTGGAAAAAATAGCTATCCGATCCAGTCCGCTCCACTTGGATCCACACACGCACCTAGTTGAGAGCTGGAGAGCTGGCTGGCTGACTGGCGTGTTCCAGGCATTCCAGCTGCGCCGACCAGAAGCCGCCGCGAATGCCTCTCGCCACCGATCCCAGATGCCAGCCTCGTTCCCAGACGCTGTCCGTTTGCCCATGGCGATGCTATCTGCGCCGTGTGTTAACATATACAACAGCTAACATAGTCCGCGTGCCTCGACAGCGGCTCTATGTTAGAGTTGGGTCTGGGACCGGGACCTGGACTGGGATGGCGACTGCAGCCACAAACTGTCATTGCCTGCCTGTCGTAATGAAGTCATTCAAATACAAATATAGTGCGAGCAGCAGCAGCAGCGACATCGGAGGCATCACAGGGTGCAGGCGCGGGTGCGGGGGAGAGCACGACCTGGTATTGGGTGCACAGAGAAGAAAATGGTTGGCTAAATTAGGATTGAATTGAGTTACTTAATTGGTATGAGTAAAAGTTAATGAAAAAGTATAAAAAATATATATTAAATTCATCAGTTTTAATTAACTTTGAACTCTACGAATTAAAGTATCATAAATAAAAATACCATTTCTTCCTGTGCCTTTATAATTGAGCAAGTGGGAGAGTGCCTGAATATATTGGAGCACTTGAGGTTGACTACATCTTATGGGTTTTTTTAGGGACGACCGCCAGATGGACTTTGCCGAGCAGATTGAGTCGGTGGCCTATGTGATTTGCGGTGAGAATAGCCGCGTGAGCTTCAAGAACTTCCGCGACATCTGGCACACAAGAGGGGTGAGCGGATAATAATCCTTGCCAGAAATTGGGCTCATTCTTATCATATTTATTAGATTTTGGATAAACTCTACCGCCTGATAGAGGTGGATGGCAGCAATTTGGTGTCCACCAACCAGGTGATGGAGTTCATATCCCATTTGACCAACTCCCGCCCAAGGACCGGCTTTGACAAGAGCTCGCTGGCCAGGCTGGAGCAGTTGTTTCGCTCTACGGTGGGAAATGAGCAGGAGATACGAAGGGAGGAGTTTCAGAAGATTGTCACCTCCAAAAATGTGAGTTTATGATAGAAATATTTATTATATTTATATTTAATTATATATTTTCGTAAAACTCCCTTAGCCCTTCTTCACGGAGCGCGTCTTCCAAATCTTCGACAAGGACAACTCGGGCTCGATTTCCCTGCAGGAGTTCATCGATGCCATACACCAGTTCTCGGGACAGTCGGCAGATGACAAGATCCGGTTCTTGTTTAAGGTCTACGACATAGATGGTGAGTTTATATACTAAACTAGTAAGTTCTATCAGAATATATACCTTTTATTAACCCACCAGGCGATGGTCTCATCCAGCACAAGGAGCTGCACGATGTCATCAGGCATTGCATTAAGGAGAATGGCATGGAGTTCTCCGAGGACCAGATCGAGGACCTCACCAGCGCCATGTTCGAGGATGCTGATCCCCACAACAGCGGGGAGATCACCTACGAAGCTCTGAAGAATCAGCTCAATAAGCATGGCGGCCTCTTGGAAAACCTCAGCATTACGTAAGATCTAAAAGATAATTAAAATTTAAATTATTTTTACTAATTTAATTATAATTTTTAGGATTGATCGCTGGCTTGTACCCATAGCAGAGGACCGGCAGACGGGTGGAGCCGCCAGAAGTGGATTCTGGAGCTCGCTGCCCCATCAGCTATCGCTGGCTTACATGAAGAACAACCAGGTTTTTGTCACCTACTTGTTCTTCTACATAGCCGTCAATCTGTGCCTCTTCATCTCCCGCGCCATTCAGTATCGTGCCAGCAATGGCTTCGTCATTATAGCCAGAGCTTGTGGTGAGTCCTGGACTAAACCGAAACCTTTTATATTTATATAAAATTATATTGCTTCTTTCTGCAGGACAATGCCTAAACTTTAACTGCGCCTGGGTCCTGGTGCTCATGCTGCGCCACTCACTGACCTACTTGAGGGGTCGTGGTCTGTCCTCGTACCTCCCGTTGGACCATCACGTTTATCTCCACAAGCTGACAGGCATCACGATATCCGTGCTGAGCTTGGTCCACACCGTGATGCATCTATTCAACTTCTCGATCATCGTGATTAACGATCCGAACATCAATGCGGGACACTACACTATCGGGGAGTGGCTGCTCACCGATCGGCCGGGGCTCTTTGGCCTAATCCCGGGCTGTGCAAATCCCACGGGAGTGGCTCTGCTGGCCATTCTGGTGGTGATGTTTGTGTGCTCACAACCCTTTGTCAGGCGGAAGGGCAGTTTCGAGGTCTTCTACTGGACCCATCTGCTGTACGTGCCCTTCTGGGTGCTGTGCCTCTTCCACGGACCCAATTTCTGGAAATGGTTCATGCTACCGGGTTTGGTGTACATTGTGGAGCGGGCGCTACGCTTCATTTGGATGAAGGGTGAGCACGGAAAGACATACATCAGTTCTGGCCTACTTCTGCCCTCCAAGGTGGTGCACTTGGTCATAAAACGGCCGTTGCACTTTAACTTCCGGCCTGGAGACTATGTTTTCGTGAATATCCCAGCAATTGCCAACTACGAGTGGCATCCGTTCACCATCAGCTCGGCGCCGGAGCAGGAGGACTACATGTGGCTGCACATACGCACCGTGGGCGAGTGGACGAATCGCCTGTATCGCTACTTTGAGCGGGAGCAACAGAAGCTGCAGCAGGGGGGCTCCTCCGTGGAGGTGAACCAACATATGCACGCCATTCCCACGCCTAGTTTTATGCTATTGAACGAGGCCCGTAATCCGGCCATGGCTAGCGAAAGATCCGCCACTCCCCAAACGGATTTCCTGGCCAGAAATCTGGCTGTACAGGCGGTGCCGCCAGTGCGTCCTCCTCGCCAGAACCGCAAGCCCGTGGCAGGAACTGCTCCTGATCCGCCAGCCACAGGTGTGAACCGCATTCGGAGCATAAAAAAGACTCTGCAGCGTACTTTCTCCCGGAAAGAAGCGGCTGAGCCCAAGAAGGGCATGCCCAATGGAGCTTTTCTGGCCGACAGCGAGCGAGAGGAGTCCAGCCTGAAGCAGAGGCCGCTAGAGAAAAGCATCTCCCTGCCGGACATCAGTGTGAAGAGCAAGAAGCGCAGTCGCCTTAAGGCGTAAGTAATTATTAAGCTATAGTTTATCCAAGATACTCACACTTAATCCATAGACTTCGAGCTTTGGGTCGCTCTGAATCCGAGTCCGCCTTCGATGAGAAACGGGTGCGACGTGCCCGGAACAACAGCGTGGGATTGGCATACCTCAGTCCGCAGAACAAGTCGTTGGCACAGAGTTTCCGATATATGCGCACCAAGCCCACCATTATCGCCTTCAAGACGCCCAGCATGGAGGAGCGGGAGAACCAGCTGGCGACGGGTGAGGTTATTGGCGGAAGCCCGGCCAGCAGGGCGGAGCAGGGAATTCCAATGGGTTCCAAAACAGACTCTGCCGATAAGTTGCAAATGGCCAGGCTCAGTCTGGCAACCGAGGTGGCCTCTAAGCCACTCGAGGTAAGTGATTGGTAGCTGAGATCCACTGAAAACTAACCCATCTAAAACCACTAATGCATATTCAACAAAAGGATCAGGTACAGACGGCAGGATCGGGCAGCAGAAAGTCCATTCTGCGGCGTCCCACTTTCCTGCGCACCCTGTCCACCTCCATAAATAACAGATCAGGCGGAGGCGGAGGTGGAGGTGGAGGATCGACTGGTAGCTCCACAAATAACAGCGGTGGCAAGGTCACACTCGATGCGGGCGTCATGGAGGTGCGGGTTTACACCAAACATACACACACTTGGCCATCTAGGGCTAACCCACTAACCAATTGCTAATTTTCATTGCATTAAACTCCTCGCAGATCTTCATCGATGGTCCGTATGGCGCTCCTTCGAGTCACATCTTTGGGGCCCAGCATGCGGTGCTCATTGGCACGGGCATTGGAGTCACGCCCTTCGCATCCATCCTGCAGTCCATCATGCATCGGTACTGGAAGGCACGCCACAGCTGCCCGCGGTGCCAGTTCGAGTGGGCCAGCGAGATACCCAAGTCTGTGATGAACCTGCGCAAGGTGGACTTTTTCTGGATCAATCGGGACCAGCGCTCCTTTGAGTGGTTCGTCAACCTGCTCTCACAGCTGGAGATCGAGCAGGCGGAGCTGGGCGGCGCCATGGAGCGGTGAGTCCATTTAGAAATTATATATTTAAGTTATTTAACTTGTGGACTATCCATAGCTTCCTGGACATGCACATGTACATCACGAGTGCGCTGCAGCGGACAGATATGAAGGCAGTTGGCCTGCAACTCGCTTTGGATCTGCTGCACGAAAAGGTAACCTCAGGGAAATCCACAAAGACTGCATTCTTTAAGTCTTTTGGTTCTCCTTCTCTTCCAGGGTAAACGGGATCTAATTACGGGTTTGAAGACCCGCACCAATGCCGGCCGACCCAACTGGGACAAGGTGTTCAAGCAGCTGCAGGCCCAGCAGAAGGGCAAGGTCACCGTCTTCTACTGCGGCCCGCCACAGTTGGCCAAAACGCTGAGATACAAGTGCGACCAGTACGGATTCGCCTTTCGTAAGGAGTGCTTCTGAACAAGCCACATCTCTCGCCTCCATCTCCTGTTCCAAGTCCACCGCTCCTCTCATCTATCTGTCCCTCGTTCATCTTGTTCTCATTTGCATAAGCAACGGGTTTATTTTCGGGTTTCGGTTCGGTTTAGCTTAGCTTAGATGGCTATTTATTCGTCACTTGTCTCTTGTTGCCTCCTCATTGTCGAGTGTGTCCCCAACTTGTAAATATCTATATCTATATGTATTATCTATGTATATGCTCATGCAATAAAGTTTGTTATCCAATATGTGTGCCGTCCAAGCTCCCGATTGCATCAGGATCAGCAGGAGAGTACATTGTGAGCATCTTTGCAGGAGGCTCCGAGTTCTACATTTGATGTCCACCCCCCGTTCGCAGTATAAATCGCTTCAAAATCATTTTACAAATCGGAAAGTCTAATAAAAAAAACAAGAACGAAACGAGAACAAACATAGCTGAACTACCTTGAGAGGTAGAGCGTTTACACGGCGATTCACTGCTTCAGCCAAGTGCTAAAGTTGATGCCACTGGGCCTAGACACGCGGGCAATGGTAATGGTCTCATCGTCAATGTTGTCCACGTTGTAAAACTCCCTGAGCTCTGCAATGGCCGTCTCCTCAATCTGAGTGTGAACCAGAGATTTGTTACGCATCCTTTCGTATGACTCTCGCTGCCGCCGCTCGTCAGCCAGGATGCGTGAGAAACTCTGGCCTTTCTCGTTGGGGGTCGCGGCAGCAGCTTGCTGGCCCCTCATCATGTTGGCGAATGAGGTGGGATCCGTGCTGCTACCAGTAGCTGGGGAATCGTAGGCATCGTTAAACGAACTCGATGGCGTGGCCGTCACACCCCAGGCATTCGGAATGGCCACTGGAGTGGAGGACTGCTCAACTAGAGGTGTATTATTCGCACGCCAACTCTTCGATTCGGAGGAGAGACGCTTTCGCTGCTTCTGGGACAACTTTTGCGACTGGGGCGTGAGGGAGCTTAGATCAAGATTGTAGCTCTTGTTCAGAGGCGTGCTAGTGCCGGGCTCCGTTCCAGGCGATGCGGGAGGGGGTGTTTGCTCCTTCACGGGCGTCCTCTCCATGGGCACCAGTACAGGCGTCGGCGGCTCCTCCAGCTTGAGCGTGTTGTTAACTTTTAAAGCCGTCTCGGCCTGCTTGCGCTTTTGCTCCTTCTTGTCCACCACTCGCGACCAGTTCTTAGCCTCATTGCAAGCACTTTCTTTTGGAGATGCAGGCACCTCTGCAGCCTCACTGATACTAATGGATCTCATCATGCTGGTTATGGCCTGTTTTTCGTAATGATGGCGGGCATCCTGCTTGCGCAAGTCCTTCTGTTTATGCTTAGCAGCCTGCTTCAGCTTCGATTCCTGAAAAAAAAAACATTAGAAAACTCGAAAAGCAAAGCCTGATCAGCTACTAACCGCATCCATTCTAAACTCCAGATCCACCTCGCAATCGTCCACGAAACTGAGAAGCAGCTCGTCTTCTATTGCCTCCGAAAAGGGCGTGATCTGCCGGTAGTCGAAGACCTTGCTGAACATCTTTCGGTAGTGCTCGTTCAGGCACTTCAGCGTTTCACCGTCGCACTGCTCTATGCTGCGATAGCAGAGCACTCTGGCTAGGTTCTGGCAGATGAAATCCATGCATCCCTTTTGCAGCAGCTTGCAGTTGTACATGGCTGCGAATTCTAGCATCTCTCCGCACTTGCGTATGCTAATCTTATCCAGAATGAGCAGCTCGCAAACATTCTGCAGAGACTCGATAAAGTACTGATCGCAGATGGTGATCATGTTGTAGAGGAACGTCTCCAGGTAGCCCTGCTTGCAAAAGGTCTCCGTTTCCAGGCAGTAGAGATAGTCCAGCACCGGTTCCATATACTCCGCGGGCACTCCCTCCATGGTCACCGAAGAGCGCTCCGCCCACATGTGCATGAACATCATCTCAAAGTACTCCAGCCGGGCAACCAGCATGCATTTGTGGGCCTCCAGTACCTTGCCGTCTTCGCAAACAATCCTCACATCGTAGAGCTCGGGGAAATCGGAACGATGCAAGCGGTTGAATCGCTGGCGGGCGTTGGGCAGTGGGAATTGATGGTCCCGCACATAACTCTGCACATATTTGCCCAACTCGACCAGTTGGAACTTTTCCAAGTGCGGTAGGAACATCTCGCAGGTGCGTCTCCGCTCCTGGGGATTCGCTGGGCCCAAACTCTGCTGAATGCAGTCGATATCTGGATAGAAAAGATGCGATTACTTAAGAGTTCTTTTCAAGCTTTGCAAGCCCCAACTCACCATCCTCAGTGGGCCAGTAGCTCGAGTAGATATGCTTGAGGATCAGCTCAAACATCTTTCCTGTTAAGTGCTCCAAATTAAGGTAGATATCCTTGTCTAGATACATACGTATCAGCTCCCTGAGTCCCGGAGCCCTGCTGTAAATTATGAACTTGTGGGCGGGAAACTTTTCGCCGTCCACATGGAACACCACATCGTGGACAGCATCACAGTCGCTGGTGTCGTGCAGCAGCTTCTTAAAGCTATGCTCTCTGCGTGGCAGTTGGGGCTTCCGGAAATATTTGCTATGCGACTCCTGCAGTACTGCGAACGAGGAAAAGCCCTCATCGCAGTATATATCGATGGCTCGGTCGATATTGGGCACGCGCTGCAGTTCGATGCGGATAACATGCTCGCGGGAGATTTCCGTTTTATTCTGATCATTATTCTGCCAGATGTCTAGGTTGGGCCGTGATCTCTCTTCCTGAAGCGCGGAGGCGGGGAGAGCGATCTGATTGCACTTGCCGCGATAAACGCAGCCATCGTCTGAAAGCACCATCACTTGATTGCATTTGTAGAGTATTTTCTTAATCTCAGGGAGTCGGATGGGCGAGAAATTGCATCTGCAAAGGGAGGTACATTAAAGATCCGAATAATTTAAAGTTATTTTAAGGACTTACCTATAAAATTGTTGGGTGTTCTCGTACCAGAGATACACCACATTGGTTTCGGTTAGCATCAGTAGCTTCAGAGCTGCTGCCGAGCCCTTGGCGGAGTTCTTTAAATGGCCGCCCATCACCGATATGCTTTTGAGATCCTCGTAACTGGAGTAAGTAATATATTTCCATTAAATTTCCTGGAACCCTCTGAGAAGTCTTACTTGGGCGTCTTAATGTATCTAGTCTTATCGGCGTAGAAGAGCGTTATCATCTTCTCCTCGCTGTAAATTACCGTGGCTGCATTGTTGGCCTCTACAAAGCGAATGGTGGTCCTAGCAGGCAGCTTGATCTGCACAAAAAACGATTAGTTATAAACCATAGAAGCGAGTACAACTCACCATTGTGGGAACCATAATGCTTGGCGTGTTAGCGCTGATGCCAAACTGACCCTGATTGGCCCCCCAGACGTAGACACACCTGCTGCCGTAAGCGATGGAGTGTTGATCGCAGGCAATCACACGCATGAGGTCGCTGGCACCCTTGTCACGCAAGGCGACCACTTCTTTAAACTGGGCGAGGTGCTCCGGTGCGTCACGCACGCCCAGCTGATGATCGCTGTTGAGGCCGCAGGCGAAAACCAGCGAGCGGTGCGTGAGCACCAGCGAGTGTTGGCGGGAGACGCTGATGCAGCGAATGGAATCTTCGCCCAGCTTGGAAGAGACCTTCACGCGCTTGGGAGCTGGCAGGCTGTTTTCCACTCCGATGCCCAGTCGACCACCCTTTCCGTGTCCCACGGCGTACAGGTGCCCCTTCTTGTCGCAGAAGAGACTGTGATAAGCCCCCAGGGCAACCTGTTCCAAGTAAATGCTGGACTTGCGGAAAAAATCCACGACCTGCGGCGCATTGGTGTTCTGCTCGCTGCCAACCCCAAGATTGTAGTTCTTGTTGGAGCCCCAGACCAAGACGTCGTTCCTGGAATGAGATTATAAAGCTGATTAGATTGACACCCTATCAAATAGTATATCTTCCCAAACTCACTGCGAATCTGTGGCCAAGCCATCGTCGGTGTCGCACTTCCGGCAAATTGCCTGCAGGGGACACCTTGTGTCCTCGTCCAAGAGTTCTAGGCTGGCGCCATACCGCAGCAGTAGCACGGCACAGTCTAGGGAGCCGTAGTACAGGGCCCGATGCAGGGGACTGCTGCCAGACTCGTAGTCCTGGCCGTTAATGTAGGCGCCCTGGTTGAGAAGCCACTCCAGGATCTCGTACCGCCCTGTCGAGGCGGACATGTGAACTGCCGAGCGCCCCTACAGAAAGGAGAAGAGAGGATTGGCGTTGGACAGCTGTAGCCCTATTTCACCACCTTACCAGGTCATCAAGAATATTGGCAAAATTGCCGCAAGTCTTAAAAATAAAAGCCGCTAGCTTCTGGTTGTCGATTGAACGCTTCGTAAGCGCCGCTGTGATGCTGTTGCCATGCTGGCGGCGTCTGCACTTCGTGGTGCAGTCATATTCCTGGCTCCTGGCGGCTGACATCCGGATAATTATAAATAATAGCCGTCGAGTTGTACCTTTTTACGTGGATTGTTGTTTTGCTTTTGGTGCGAGTGTGACCAAGTGGCCGTGTTTCCCCGGCTTGTCACTAATATTGAGTATATATTTTATTTTATAGTTTTTTTTTATAAATAGTTTATTTTAAAAATAGTAAATATATATATTATTATATTTAAAATATAACTTTAAGAGTTAAAATTGAATTCACTTTTCTTTCTTTCCGGATATATAATGAAAAACACAAGATTACCAAAATAAAGGATTCTTCATTTTACATATTAAAATTAAATAAAATAGTATTAACATTTTTCTTAAATGAAAATAAAAGGTAAATATAATAAGACGATAAACCTTAACCGGATGTTCTTTTAGCCTTAAACTAATGCTCTCATTTTTGTTTCAGTACATTTATGATTTTCATCTTTTCTTGACCGCTGGCAGTCGCAAGGAATGCTTCTTGACTAAAATGTTTTCCTTAGTTCCATGATTCACCCTAAGAACTGATGCGCCCGCAATCGATATAGATTCCTCATTCGGAATTATGGAGTAGACACTGACGTCCTCTGATGGAGCTCTGAATGGCATGTCGAAATTCCGAACTCTCGGCACCGATTTGAGCTTCGGCTTAACTACGCCAGGCAGTTTCACCAATTGAATATCCTCTAATTTCTGTTTGATAGGACAGGTAAAGTTGCGAATCCACTTTTGTGGTGGTTGTATGGTCTTCTGGTGTACCGACTCCAGATTCACTGGCGCTAACGTGGGCGCTGGTTCCGGAGGAGACAGTGGCACAGTAGTTGGCGGGGAGGCAGACCTCTCTACACGAGGATCATACGGGGGAATTTTACCCTATAATTGAAAACGACTATAATACTGTGAAACCCCAATCTATGCGACATTATCTACCACGCAAACATGTAGTTTTTGGGCTTTTGATCCGTCATGTATGAGCAAACCACATTGACACTCCTCGTAGCCGAAAATCCTGTACACAGGACCCGGGCGCCTGATGCTGAAGCACCTCCTCGCATGGCTGAAGGGCTTTTTCATGTTGCTCATATCAATTCCACAGGCGGGACACTCGGTTTCCTTGACAATCTCTTCAGGGCTGTATCGAATGACCTCCCGTGGTTCCATTTCAATTAAACTTTACTTAATTTCTTATTAACAATAATAGAAACGGCTGAAAGAAAGAAAATAAATATGTAAACAAATGTTCAGATGTCGCTGGTTACCATATTATTGTAGCTAACCACAAGGAGTATTGTTTCTCTGTTAGCAGGATGTTTACTTATAGCGAATATTGCACAGGAACTAAATATTTGTTGATTACTGCTCTATTTGTATTAAAAATTGTTAAAAATAACAAAAATATCAACCAAATTGGCAGCCTAAAGTGACCAGATTGTATTTGTTAGTAAATATAAAGCATCATTCCATATAGTTATCGTTAATCGTTTATCAGCTGGCGTCCCGAGGCAACTGCGGCTTTCAACAAATTAGTAAATAAAAAAGTGCATTTTATTCAACAATTATTAGATGGCTAGCAAGCGCTCATAACCTGGACCAAGTTTCATTATGGGTAAGACTGTGCGGTTGCTGAGGGGCAGCCCGCGAAGCCAAGAGGAGTGATCCGCTCCCCCCAGCCTGTGATGCCACAACATTTGACATTTAACTTTTTAACAATAGATTCCTCTTCCTGCTGCTTACTCTGCATGTGCGAGTATCCGGCGATGATGGGCGACTACATAGACGTGCAGTCCGCCAGGGCCCAGCAACTGGATGTGGCCAGGATCGTCAACCAGCACTTCCCCTTCCAGATCTGCCAGGAGAGTCGCGAAAGGATCTGCGGGCGCTGCTGGAAAACCGTTTCCGACTTTCACACACTGCACGAATTCGTCAGCCAGGCACAGAACTCTTTGCAGGAAACGAAGATACTGCTCATGGAGGATGATCCGCTTACGCAAGGCACTTCCTCCTTCTTGGCTGAAACCTCGAAAGTGGCCACCGGGGAAGTGCAGCCTTTGCAGGAGACGCCAGAACTTGGCGGACGGAACTTCTTCTACCCGGAGGTCAAAATAGAAGAGCACGAACTGGATCACTTGCCACGAATAGAAATCCTGGAGAGCACGGCCAACACACAGCCCACAGAAGACCAACTGGAAGCCCCAAACAGACGCCTACGGAAGCGTTTGAAGGCCGAGGAAGGTTCCGTAGCAGACCCTGAGGTAATCGAGGAGCCTGTGGAGCCCGCGCCGCCTAAAAAAAAACGTGGACGTCCTCGCAAAGCAGATTCCGCCACGGCCGCTCCCCAGAAACCAAAAGAAGACATTGAACTCAATCTAAAGTCCGAAGAAGTTGATGATTTTGCCGACGAGGACCCCGACTTCTCCTGTAACCTGGACGATGGCCTGGTGCCCAGCGATAACTCATCTGAGGACGACAACTACGGAGGCAGTGGAGAAGGCTTTGATTCCGATTCAGACTTTGAACTGGACAAAGAGGGTAAGCAGCAGTTTGCTGTGCTGCCGAAGAGAACGGTGGTGCGTCCGAAGAAGTACAAGAAGCGCACGAAACCGGCAGAGCCGAAGGTGCGCATGTCCCGCGAGCTGCTGGAGCAGCGCAAGAAGCAGCAGGAAGAGTACGACACCATCATCGCCAAGTTCTTTACCAGCGTGCTGCCGTGTCCACTGTGCAACCTGATGGTGCACAACTTCACGGAGATGCAGCGCCACCACCGACTGACTCACCAGGTGGATCCCGGCTACATGATGTGCTGCGGCCGAAAGTTCACGCAGCGCAAGGTGCTGGCCGAGCACGTGCAGGTTCACTGGAATCCGGATCACTTCAAGTGCAGCGTGTGCGAGAAATCGTTCCAGAACTCGAGACACCTGGAGTCGCACCAGCAGGTGCACCTGGATCCGGCCATCAAGCTAACTTTCAGCTGCGACCTGTGTTCAAAGACCTTCCTCAGCAAAACGGCAATCGACTATCACAAGCTGAACAAGCACGTGCCCAAGTCTGAGTTCAAATTCACCTGTTCCGAGTGCAATAAGAAGTAGGTCTAGTCTATTAGTTCCTAAAGACCCCAGGCTAACCTTAACCGTTTCCCCAACAGATTTCTCACCGAGCGCAAGCTAAAGAACCACATGAGCTCCATGCACGACCCGGAGAGCACCATCATCTGCGATAAATGCGGCAAGCAGATGCGCACAAAGATTATTCTGAAGAAGCATCAGGAGCTGATGCACTCGGACAAGCCGCGGCCAGAGCCGGAGCTGCAGCAATGCCAGATCTGTGGGGCCTGGCTAAAGGGTATGACGGGACTGAAGCAGCATATGAAGAGCATCCATGTGGAGAGCGTGGGCGAGCATCGTTGCCACATCTGCGCCAAGGTGTCGCCGAATGCTAGGGCCCTTAGGCGTCACATCTATCACAACCACGAGTGCGAGCGCAAGTTCAAGTGCACCATGTGCGAAAAGGCCTTTAAACGGCCGCAAGAACTGAAGGTAGTTACCGGAAACGCCACTTTTCAATTGAAGATTGTAACCGCTTCATTCTCTGCAGGAACACACGTCCACCCATACGGGCGAAGTACTCTACACCTGTCCCAACTGCCCGATGACCTTCTTCTGCAGCGCCAATATGTACAAGCATCGCCAGCGCCTGCATCGCGCCCAATACGAGGCGGACAAGAACCAGCCGAAGCCACCGAATATCCTGAAGATTTCCCGCAATGCCTCCGCGCACACCAAACTCTCCAAGCAGGAGATGTAGCCCCGAAACGGTTCTCCGTCGCACGGATTTTGATCCTATAAAAAATTTATCCCCTTATACAGCATAACTTATTATTTTAATTATTTTTGATCTAATTATACATTTAGTTTAATGTTTAAGACGATCAAAATCCGTGCAAACCCCACACATTTGGTAATTTAAATGTAAACTAAGAGTATGGATAAATAAAAGCGAAACCAGAATTGACAACAAAACAACAAGTTGGGAATGTCTTTCTTTCTTTATAATTATTTACAAGGATGGCTTAATTGCACCTTATATAGAACGCAATGACATTTACATGGTTTCTTTCGTTTCATTCGGTTTTACACATAGTATGCATAACCTTAAAATATTTATATATATAGGTAGATACTGTATCTTTCTCATAAACTGAAAAAAACTTTACATACGAATAGAATATTATTGTTCACTTCTCCATCTCCATCTCTCGCGCCGGGGGTTAAGCAAGCTAGCAGAACCACAAAATGCTCGGTAGGTTCTCCTCAGCGCATATGGGATTGTTAAAGTTAGTATGCAAAGACAGCGAGCAGGTTTCGATTTTTCTAGGCAACATTTATAAATACAATACTTGCGTTAATTAATTGTGTTTGTCTTTACTCGAAACGTTTTTTGTTAGCAAAAGTTTGCGACACCATCTTAAATTTATTTTGGACATGTTTCTTTTAGTATATCGTTGGTGGTTAGTCACGGATACGGATACAGGATACCAAGCACGAAACGAGACGAAAGTGTTCTTTTTAAATCGAAATGTAACTCAAATGTTTATTTGTATAGCTACCAAAAAACAAACAAAAATGGAGAATCAAAGCCGGGGGGCTCTGGCGACAAGACAATGTGTGTGTTTAATGTGTGTAAATTTGGCTACGGGTTAAACATTCTGTTCATCATTCATCATAAGGCATAAAGAACAACATAAAATACTGTTTAGCAAACTGAAGAGGGACAAAGCACAATTGGGGATAGTTCGGGGGATAATTGCAAACGTTTTCTTGACTTGTTTCGGTTGTGTTGACGCGCGAACCGTAAGTTTAAACAGAATTTAACGGCAACGCGCAACATAAATAACAACAATAATTAGATAACAATGACTAAAATTATTTAAAGTAATCTATTAATTTTGTTTCATTTGATGTCTGCGAATGGTTCAGCTGATTTGAAGTTGGTTTCTCTGTAGAGTAAAGTATATTTTGTGTGGTTGGATGCTGGGATGCTTATGCAATGTTGGGGGCTTTAGATCTTGGCCTGCTCCACCATGTCGATATTGACCTTGTAGAACACATAGGGATAGTATTCGGACTGACCGAAGCCCAGGCCGGGGATGTCCACATTCTGTTTAACAAAATAAAGTAGAAAATATTTGGTAAAAAGAAGCAATTCGGGGTGTGAATAAAAGGTAAACCCACATCAGCACTGCTGGTTTGACCACAGGCAGAGGCGCCATCCAAATGGCCGTAGAGCTGGTTGAGCACATCACGCAGACGCTTCACACTCTTCTTGTTGGGCTCGATCAAGATGGCCTGGAAGTTGACGGGCAGACCGTATCTGTGGGTTAAAAATTGATTAATAACAGTTGGATATCTTGAAAATTTTAATCCTGAAGCTTACCTCAGCACAGATTCCACGAAAACGCGCAGAGCCTTCACGTGGATCAAGGCGCAGAAGGCCTCACTGAAGTTCACCTTCAGCCAGCGCACCAGGGGACCCTGTAAACAAATATGGATTACAATCTCTTTCGCTGGGAACCTCAATGAGCGAGTGAGCTACTTACAAACTGCTTCTTCTTGTCCGTCATCAGCTTGGTCATCTCGCTCTTGCCGGCGGCCAGCTCCTCCTCGTTGTACACAAAGTCGCGTACAATGAACTTGCGCTCACGAGCATGGAGCTTGAACTCCTCGGCCACCTTCTTGAAAAGCGTCACATTGAACAGACAGTAGTCGCTGTCCTCCTGGATGAGCTGCGTAGAGCGGGGCACGATCATGTCCGTGATCTTCTCGTAGTTGGTCAGCCAGTCGTTGGCCATGACCCTTTTTAGAAGAAAAAGGAAATTAATTATGTTAAAATTATGGAAAATTAATATAAAAATCCTGAACTCACTTGGGCACGATGACCAGCAGAGTGGTCAGGTACTCCGAATCCAGGATGAAGTGCTCCTTCTTGACCAAATCAGCCAGATTCCTGGTCAGCAAGCTGCCACTGCAATGAGGGAAGTAAAGAAGTATTAATAAAATGTACTTTTAATGCAAAAATTCAATCCGCACTTACGTCTTCTTCTTTTCCAGGTTCTGCAGATTTCCCTTGAGGTTGTTATAGGCCTGCGACTTGGTCTTCAGATCGCCATCGATTTGGCCAATCTGCTTGGAGATAATGTCGGCGATGTTGCGCAGCGACTGCTTGATCGGGTACTTGGCCATATCCCATTGGAAACGGGTCAAGTACTGCGGCAGTTCGGCTATATTAAATCGAAGGGGATATCGTTAGACAAGTTCGGAAGAAGCAGTGATTTTTTCGATAAATTGACTTAGTTGGCTAGCAGGAACCCAAACAGGTTGTGGTTCCCATTAATGTTTAAGTAAGTACAAAACGAAATCGAAAAGAATACATAGTAATTGATCTAAAATTTGTATAGAATTAGTTGAACGAAACTATAGGCTCGGAAGCTGATATAAATCATATAAGTCGTAGAAAAAAGGTATAAAGGTAACTGAAAAATGCTGGTTAGTCGTTTACATAACATTACAAAAATATATATATATATATATAGGATTACTCAGACACACACACGCTTACACACAGGATATATAAGTATTAGGTTTTTAAGTTTAAGAAATTAACAAATTTGGGATGCAAATACATAGGCTACGGGGAATTAGGGGGGATTGGGACTATGCATATTAGTCGCAATTGGAAATACCTTTGGTGTCACACGGCAGAACACTTTAGCTGGACTTTGAAAATATAATGCTGTGTGTGATAGTTATAGATACTCTATATAGACACTCAAAGGGAAAATAAAAATGCAAACAAAGCAAACACAGTAACTCATTTGGCGCTGGGCAAAGCTGCTTTTTATTTATTTTTTTTTATTGGTGATTGGGTGAGATATATAGCAGATATAGCTTAATGGGAATCGGCGTTAATCGTGGCTGTAATGATGTGGAGCGCAGAACAACATTTGGTTGGTGATTTTGGTGGTGAGCGTACACTGAAAGAACAACATAATCGCTTTTACACTTTTACACTGGTACAAATAATCAACGGATCCGTGTGTGTTATCTATACAAATATCATAGATTCATATCGAAATATCGCGAGAAAGCAAAACGAAGCGCAAACAAAAGTCGTTTGCAAATATATAGTATATATATATATATGGTACAGAGAGAAAAAGGAGAGTGAAAGGCAAATCAAAAGTGGCGAAAGTAGGAGAACTTTGAAACGATCACTTGGCTAAATAGTTGCTTCAACAAAAAGATAGAACAGAAAGAGTCCTCTGCAATTCACTTCCAAAAGTGGACGACGTCAAAGAAAGTGAGTGGAGAGAGAGAGCAGTGGTGGTGGTTGGTGGTTGGTGGGTAACACATCAAGTTGCTCGGGAAAACAATAATTGGAAAATCAGAAAGAAAAACGAAATGAAACTAAACGGAAGGAACGGAGGAGAGCAACGGCAACATCAACATGTACATACACTTATAGTAGGTATATGTCAACGTCGATCACGATCCGGAGATCGCGATCTGCAAAGAGTTTCGGGTCGTGGACCAACCCAGGCATGCTAACCTGGACTCAGCGGAAATTCGGGCGGCTCGGCGGGATCCGTGTCCGGACTGGATCGCCCCTGGCTACTACTGCCACAACAACTACTCACTGGAGACGATCTATGTGTTGGTGTTAAATTAAATCCATTGTTTATATTTAATTGACTCGGTGTAGAACGTTTGCTATAAATTTGATCGGCAAGAGAATTGAAGAAAGAGCGATAACTAGAGCGCGGTGTGGTCGATGCTTGATGCCAAAATGTCATTGCTTTGGATAGGTGTTGTTGTGGTGTCTGTTGGTATAGTGGTGTCTGTTGGTGTATCGTCGTTGGCTGTTGTGCTGTCTGTGGGTGTCCTTGTGGTGTCTGTGGTGTTTCTGTATTGCGTTGTGCACTGTCGTTATGGGTTGGTGAGTTGGCGCATTGGTGTATTGGTGAGCGGGTGGCAAATGTGCGATTGTCGATGGGGAGTGATTTAAAAAAAGAAATACATTATTATTGCATTTGACTCGGTTTTCGGTTCTTAATCAACTCAAACATTTATGGACTTTCAGGACTTTCGTTTTACTGGTGTGTGTATGTGTGTAATTTTATATGAGAGCAGGCAAAGCGGGTGCACCATTGTTTCAGTGTTGTTTGTGTGGTGTTGTTGTATTTTGTGTGTTTTTACAGCAGTGTTTAGTGTAGTGTTTTTTGTTTTCTGTTTTTGGTGTGGTTTTGTTGGCTAGCTTAGCGGGATGACAGCGGGTGACTGGCTTTTATTTATTTTGTTTCTTTTTTCAGGTTTTTGTTTATTTTTGTTTATCTGGGGTGCTGGCGATTTGGCAACGTTCTACAAAGTAGGTAATGCGATGATAAGATACCTGCTCTTCTTAGAGTTACGCTTGGGCTTATTGAACCACCAGTCGAAGGTATCCGACAGATCGGACTGCACACTGTTTGGACTTTTTGGATCCTCGCCGTCCGTCTCCCCATCATCGGGAGCCGCCACATCGCCCTCGTCCTCCGACACGGACTTTTGCGTGGGCGATTGCAGCGGATTCGAATGGGAGTGATGTTGCCCTGTAGGCGGCGGATGATGCGATTGATGCTGCTGATGAGTGGGCAGGTGCAGCTGGCTCACGTGGCTGCCGCTGCGGAAGCTGAGCTTGTTATTGTTGATGCTGCAAGTGTTGTTATTCAGCCGCTTGCTGTTAGATCGCGACATGCTGCTGTGCACCGAGCTGCTGGTCGTTGGCGCCGACGTGGAGAAGTAGGCCGAGGAGCAGGCGGAGGAGGAGGCCACACCACCAGTTGAGGCTGCCGCTGCCGCGGCACTGGTACTGGGTCCGCTACCCAAACCACTGCCCGTGGCTATCGCTGCCACCGTGGAGAGGGCACAGCGGGTAGCACTCAGCATGGAGGAGGCGGTCTGTGAGTAGCACTCGTCCGCCAGGAGTGTGCTGGCCGTGGCGCTGGTGCTGGGCGGGGCGCAGGCGAAGCACTCATCGCACGGACAGGCATCAAACTCCGGCTCCGGGTCGTGGCTCGACGATAGGTTAGTCAGGCTGCCGCCAGATATGGATCCGGGAGCGAGGGCATCGGCAGAAATGCAGGCACAGGCAGGCGTTGGCGGCGGAAGATTAGGGGGCGGAGGAGTGGCAGGGGAACAGGGAACAGCCTGTGATGCTGGCGCGGATTTACCCTTGAGATCCTGGGGCAGCTGGTGGTGATGGTGGTGGTGATGGTAGTGTTGGGGTTTGTTTTGGTGGTGCGTGTGCTGGTGTTTTCGCTGGTGTCGCAGGCTGAGATGCTTGATGCGCTGGTGGTGGCGACACGGCATGCTGTCGTCAGGTGGCCCAGGACCTGCATCCACACCAGTTTCGGTTTACGATTCATTTCAGTTGGAGGTTCAGATTCAGGTTCAGGTTGTGGTTCGATCGGGCGATCAGGCGGGCACGGGATACGATTTGAGATGGAGTTGGAATTGGAGTTACGAGTTTCCGGATACAGACAATACAACACAAGGCATTTAGATTTGGTGGCAGGACTTAGTCTTAGTTCGTTTTCAGTTCGCTGCTTGCCGCGGTCCCGGACATTCTCAATGGGTCGAAATAAATTAAAAGTAAAACTATATAGCATACATATAGGGGCTAATCCTAACCGATTTACCTAGACAGAACTCTAAAACCGAACTGCTCATCATCATCCTGATTCAATCAATCAACCAAAAGCGAAACCAAAAGTTACTCATCTTTTTTTTATATATATAAATATTTTAAAAACAAAAGAACGAAAATCATATGTGGGGAAGAAATGTAAGAAATTTGATACTCATGTGTGCGGGTTATATTGCTTTTCTGGATCTGGTTTTGGCTTTGGAATGTGTGTGAGTGCGATATGGAATATCTGAATCAAGGAGAACTGAATGGCATCCCATGAACAACAGTGGAACAAAATTAATATATAGTATGTATATTATCGATAGGGAACTCTGTGATTCCATGGCTGATATAGATAGATAGATGTTTGCGTCTCATTTTGTGCTTTCATTTGGATATTTTCGGTAGTTTTGTCTTAGTTGCAGTGTAAAAGCGTTTCGTTGTTGTTGCTGTTGTTTTTCCATACGTTTTCCAATTAGCTCTAATTGCAATGTATCTCCCCATCTTACCCAATTAGCAAAATGCGATGGTTTTTTCTTTGTTTTTTTTGTGTGAAAAGCGCATGAGAACAGGTGCACATACACAGACACACTCCCACTCATTTCCACCGAAACACAAGCACACCCACACGCACAGGCAGGCTTTTCCGGTGAAAAACCAACTCCAGGAGAATGCATCTCCCAGCCTGGCCACCGTGTGAGCGTGTGCATGTGAGTGAGTGAGTTTTGCTGGAGGAAAATGTAACAGAAATAAGCGTTTTTCCAAGCGGATCGATGCAGGTGAGGGTATAAAATGAGACAACACAGATACGCACGCAGACACACAATCAGGCACACACACAATATGTAGTTACAACAGTCTATATATATATAGAGGGAGAGAGGATACATTTATATGTTTGTACAGTACATATTGTTATTTTATACAAATAATAGTTACATGTAAACTCGAAATAAAAATTAAAAGATAAGTAAGTATGAGGGAAGAACGACGACACTCGCGCAAAAAAGTCATAGTCAAGAGTATATACATATAATTATATACGTTTATATAGTACGAGTATATGCAATTTATGGGTCTCTATATATCTTTACACATTAGCTTTCCTCCGTTCGCATTTTCGTCTCATTTTTTTTTTTTCGTTCTCGTTCTATTTTTTGCGGTGAATGATTTAAAAACTAATGGGCTTTCAAATGACGGAAAACCACAAATAACTTGTCCAACTCAATCGTATCCAACAAACCGAAAAGAAACGTACAACAATATATGTAAAATATACAAAGTGTTCACTGTACTTCTCCTCCTCGCCAGCGTGTGTGTGTGTCTTAGTTTGTTCTGTTTTGTTTGGGGCGACCTTAGACCGAACACGGAGTAATTGACCGGGGATTCGGGGGCGCCCTTGGATGGGGCCAAAAATATATACGCCGGTGTATATGAATGTGTTGTGTGTGTGTGTGTGTGTATCTTTGTCTGTATTTCTGTAGATCTTTGAGATCTTTATAGCGTGTGAGAGGTCGGTGCGTATTAAAATGTACAACAAACGCAACACAAAATAAACAACGCAAATTGCCATTCGGCTATTTCCATAATTTCTTTTCCTTTTCATTGTTTTAATTTGCAATATCGTTCCCGCTTTATAGTTTGCCGTAAACTTTAATTCCATTGTTGTTGCATTATATCTTTCAGACCATTGCGAACTACATAGATTGCCAAAGGGAATATCCCTCAATATCCCTCATTTCTGTGGTGATGATTGTGCGCATGAGTTCAAAACGGAAAATCAAAAAAGGAACCTCAACTCAAGAGATAGTAAATAATAAAATTAAGAAGAGAAAATAACTAAAAAGTCTTTGAAACTTGGAAAGGAATATAGATAATGTAAGGCCTGAGAGGGTTTCGGCTGAAAATCGATTAGTTTTTAAATCTGTTTCTCGCTTCGCAAAGTACTTTTGGAACTACTGAAAACGTAATTATCGTAAATATATAGGGAATGTGACGGGATTCGTGTTAGTTGTTGAGTTGTAGGGCGCATCTCAGAGGGAGAGGACATAGATATAGTAGATCGAAAACATTCCACAGAGTAGCTGAGTTCTGAGGAACAAGGGGACCCGGTTCCGGGTAATCTCTCACTGGTTTCATTTAATTTTTTTTTGTTAGTTAGTTACAGAACAGTCGTGGGTAAACAATAGGTAGATGTGGGCAATACACATGGTACGATTATATCAGAGCAGCATTCCGATTCAACAGTGTCTACGGTCAGAAGAACTGCTTAGAAATATGTATATATGTATATAGTAACTAAAGAACTAAAACGATATAGATTCGTGACTCGGAACAGGCATCACCTAACCAAACTAAACTAAACTAAACGGAACTAAGCTAAGCTAGACTATAAGCTAAACTAATACAACTTATTGGTGGCAGGCAGACGACTTACTGTTGTTGGCCATCAGGTTCTCATGGAGCTTGTCACGCTGATCCTCCAGGACCTCGCCCAGATAGTTGGCCACCTTGCGGGTGATCTGCTCCACATACGTGTCCAGCTTGCCCAGATCATCGGACAGGCCCACCAGTTGGTCCAGGGTGCCGACCTAAGACAATAGATTATGGTTAGCAGGAGGATTTATGAGCTTAAGCCTTCACTCACCTTCAGATCTGGTATATGGAACTTGTAGTTATTGCACAGATTGTGTTGCTTGCTGGTCAGGTTGTTCATGGTGTCGTACGTCTGCTGGCAGGTCTTGTCGCCCGGCGCCGAGATAATCCAGTATTCAGACATCATCTTGATGGCTATTGGGTGGGCGAAGAGAAAGACAATGGGTGGGTGAGTGAACCAATTTGACTGTGACCTTGCCTAATCGATTGCCCGCCCCCCTTGTAAATTATGTAAGTATCTCCCCCATCGCATGTCTTCAAAGTTTCCGGCGATGAAAATTTAATTGCCACTGGCCTTCGGTCAATATTGAGTATTTTTTTGCGATCGACCACTGGAAATTTGCCATTTTCACGGACAAAGGAGCGTGTACCCAATGTCAGCCATTACAGCCCCGAACTCTGGCGCCAGACTGTCCAGCGCCAAAGTGTCTCTATGCTTCTATATACACATGTACACATATTATATCCTTGGCGTGCTTACACAAACACTTGATCCTAGCACTCCTTGCGTCTCAACAGAATGGTCAGGAACTTTTCCACCGGGTTTTTTGGCATTTTTCCTCCCCTTCGCCGCCGCTTTTGGGGTATTCCTCTGCTCCGTTGGTGTTTTCCCTATTCCTACTCGAAGTGCTGCCACATTTCCGTGGTTCTCGGTCGGTGTTTCGAATCGAAATGAGTGCTGGCATAACGACCAGATGCCATGAAAGTCGGATACTCGGAAAGTCGGCAAGCCGAGGAGCCGAAGTGGCCGCGATCCGACCGTACCCGAAAAAAAACACTTGATGACGAAGCAACGAAAGGCGCCAGGGCCAAAACCAAAACGAGTGCTCAATTTGGGTAAGTGTCGCTGACTCCTGGGCTCCTTCACCTCCTTCTGGCCCTGCTTTGTTTGCTCCTGCCACAGGGCGTATGAGTAATCACACAGCAAACGCCACGAGATATAAATCTAACTTTACCCCAAATTCGGGCCTATGGGTAGGCTGTTATTACATAACCTCCACGATGATGGCCTTCAGAAAGAGACACGAAAACACAACACGAGCTCAAGGAGTGACAACGGGCCAGCTCTGGAGTTGCTCCCCCTGCCCCTACTTGTGCTTTTACTCCTACTTCCATTTCCCCCCCTTCAAAGCCGATCTCCGCCCCTCAAAAGTCAAGGCAGTGCATTGTCCTCGCCCAGGAAGCGTCAGGAGCAACAACGATTATCAGAAAAAAGGGGCGTTGGGAGCAACAATCCTGGCAACAGACAACGAGGCAATGGTAAATGGGAAACGGGAAGCGGGAAACGGAAACACGCACAGAAAAAATGATATTAACAAAATTGGTTGGCGTAAACCTACATATAAATGATATCATATCAGAAAGAGAAAGAAAGAGGGTTGCATAATTATGACATATAATCATTATCAGTAATATTGGAAATATTACACTCTTGTTAAATCTCTTTCAATTGACATTTACAAATATGCAAATCATCATTTATTATCTCATAAAGATAGACCAAAAAACGTCACTATTCATTATCTTTACATTACATTTACATTCATATATTTAAGTAACTTTTTACAATATTAGAGGGTTTCTATATGAACTGCCACGTTATAAAAAATAGTTATCTCTAGAACTAATCGTATCACAAGAAATTTATTTAAATTGCATTATCTTTGAGTTATGCAAGTACTTTAATCTATAAAAATCTAGAATTTTATTTAATTTTATCTTCTTTAAAATATATTGCTGTATAGTTTTCAAATACTGCTTAAACAGAGAAGGTATTTTCGGCCTTTAAATGTAATATTCAAGGCTTATATAATAAGCTAAGAAGTGGCAATGCGTTTCATATCTTTTTTCCCAGTGCAAACACTACGTATGTTTATTTTTAGCAACGAAAGCTAAATTGCTTCGGGGGGAAGCGAAAGGGCGGGGAAAGTAAAAGGGAGATAGGAGGAGGAGGAGGTGGAGCACCGCCAGGAGGAGGAGTAACTGTTATGCTGCCATGCTCGAATGGTGACGTGGATTGGCCCCGTCGAATCGAAAAAAAAGCAACGCAGGCAGCGGCGAACGAAAGTCGAAGGAGGACTGAGAGGAGCGGAGCGGAGGGCTCCAGCCAAGGCGTCGCCAAACAAGTGGAGACAGTCTGACTGGCCAACGGCTGTCGCTAATGGTATGGGCCCCGCCGATGTCCTGATCCCAAATTCCTAGTCCCGAGTTGGGGTAGTCCGGAGCCAATACAGGAAATTGCAATGACGAAAACAGAGAGAAAGAAAAACAATAAAAGGGACACAAAGGAGAGCCTGGGGGGAGCAGAGAGGAGAACAAGCCTTGGCCACAGTGGGTGTGCGCCCAAATTAATTAATAATAATGTGCTATCCGGGGGTCGGAGCAGCCGCAGCAGCAGCAGCAGGAGCACGCCAGCAGGAGGAGCTGGAGACCCACAGATAAGCACGCGCTGGAATTCCAGCAGCTGTTCGGGGTTCTTGGCCATTTGAGTGAGCTCTCGCCGCATGTATTGGCCATGTTTGACTTTCGCCTCTAAATAAATATGTGGTCAGCTTTCACCAAGGTCCTTGTTGCACGCAATACAACTATTTATTACGGGTCCTTGTGCCGCCGCTGCTCTAAACAAATGTGGAAAAGTTGTATTTGCCTGTTTGCACAGCATTAGCCATTCATCATCGCTGTACGTATGTTCGGAACGTGCTTTGTTTCAACTAAACGGAAAATGTTTAAAATTTTAAAACCGAATTTTCAACTTATTTATTTTGTTTACCCAGAGCGGAAGACTGTGAGAGGAAGCGAGAGGGGTAGCTGTGGAGAGCCAGAGAGAGACGGCGCTTTGGCAGTGGAGAGTTTCGCTCGGCCTGTCAGCTGTTCGGTGACAGTCACATGACAGTTTTTCGATCAATAATTTTCTGCTCACGGGTTTTCAGCACAAAAACCAAAACACTTTTCACATATTTTCGAGACCCGCCACTTCCCCCCCGCTACTTCACCACCTGAATATTTCCAGATATATCCGCATCCCAAACGGCATGATTCCCACCGCCAGATGCTGCACTTGGGACCGAGCAAACTTTGCCAAGTTGGGGGCTCCGAGCTCGCAGAACTCAATTTTCAGGGTCATTAATATCACGTAGACACATTGGAAAACGCATTTTCTCACACTTTTCAGTTAATTATAAAACATTGATTGGGTCAGCAGACCTACTGCGATGCAGTTATGGGAATTTTTCCTCAATATGCGGGGCCACTTTTCACTTCTCCCGGGAAAGACGTAGAAAAACTGCCGATTGGCCGGCGGACACTTACTTTTTAGCGGCTCTGGTTGATTGGAACGACACAAGTGTGCTTTTTGTGCTATTTAAAAACAGCGAGCTGTGTTTTTCTGTGCTAAAAATCAGCAAAACGACCGCCGCCACCCACAAATGCGATTCACGTGATAAAATAGAGGTGGGCCAAATATGCACAAATCGAAATATCGCATGTCGATGCGATACTGCTCACATCGAGTAGAAAAGTGGGACCCCGCGAACAGATGTTTTAGGTGGCGGGGCGCACGCTTACCAACACTGCCCGGCTGAGGAGCCGCAGTTTCTTTGCCTAATTATTTTGGAGATTAGTTTAGTTTAAAACATATCGCCCGCCCTGGACCACTAATATTAGCAAGCAAGTGAGTGAAGTGTTGTGCATGGAAACGTCTCCCTATGGAGGACTGCGGCTGGCGCAGCCAGGCAATAGATTGGGCGCTGATGTAACCAGAAGTCGCCTGATTGGGGAATAGAATTACCGTGGCATTGGGATAAGTCATGACAATTAAGGAATAATTTAATTGTCCAGATGTTCCTGCCTCCCCCAGAAAGATAACGGCTTTCAGTCACGACATGTGCATCTGATCGAGTTATTCCAGCCGGGTTTCGTAAGCGTTGCTCTTCAAACGCAGCTAATCGCATAGGTTTCAGTTCCCTTGTACTACACGTGTGTGCTTTACGGGAGCCCCCGACCTTTGGCCTCCCACCGCCTCCCCCTCCTCCAATTTCTCCTCTTCGGTTCGCCCATTGATTCCCCGAAAAAGGCAATGAGTCAAGAGCAAACAATTAGCAAAGTGCGCAACAGTTCCAGTACTCTGTGTGTTTACTCAAATATTTCCCAATTCCGAAGAGCTAAAAATAAGCACACAAAACCACAACAGTTCCCCCACAACCTCCTCAGGCTTCCAGCTTTGTTCCTTTCCCATCCGCATAAACAGTGCATCCATTTCCATACCTTAACCTAAGGGTTAGCCTTACTTTTACTAATGCAAACACCTAGAGAAAATAGTTTTAAAATTTTAGAAAAGTTTCGAATATTATGAATTGAAAAGGTAATTCGAAAAGGGGTTTTATATTACATTAACTTTTCTTTCGTATTAAAAAACTAATCAGTTTCCCATTTGTTTTAGTGCATTTTCAAAAAATCGGCCATATATCCTATCTTTTCGGTAGTATAATTCTGCAGTAAAAAGCCTTTGTTCCGCTAAAGCTTATCAGCTCGAAGCCTTTGATCTTTAGCCCATCGCAACAGCAGCAGCAGAGGCTATCTATAACTATATAACTCGTAGTGATATGCGATCAGTTGAACCGACTTAGCCCCCGACATAGACGTTCGTTGGCTTGTGCTCGGTGGCCGTATCAATGCGATAAATATTTCCCGTAATTATGCACGATCGCTATTTGTTCGTGGCGCGCTTTCAGCAATTGGCATTGACTT
Organism: Drosophila anomelani; assembly: GCA_035045905.1. Classification (NCBI taxonomy): domain Eukaryota; kingdom Metazoa; phylum Arthropoda; class Insecta; order Diptera; family Drosophilidae; genus Drosophila; species Drosophila anomelani. Next base: position 5,614,455 of record JAWNOO010000032.1, on the reverse strand, counting down.
ACAGCGCCTCCATTGGCGCTTCTGTTTGCCGTTCGCGGCTTCTCCACTGGCACTGCCAATTCGCCACCGTCATGGTCATATTCATATGCCAGTGCAGCGCCTTGATGGCCGTCAGTCCGCTGAGAGATTCGATCGTGTGAGCTTCGCGCTTGGCGCTCAGTAGAAACCCACGATACCCGAGACCCAGTAACCGATACTCGCCGCGGCACAATAAGGCCAAAAAGTGAAAACCAAAAAGCCAATAGGCCGTCTTCGTCGTGGTCGTCGCAGGTGCTAACAGTAACGGTAAACATGTCAATCGCTTTTTGGGTTTGGATTTGGGTTTGGGTGCCGCCGTCCTCTTATCAGAGTTATACAATATGTAGACGACGCGTGTTCGTATTCCCCTCGCTGGAGTGAGCAAAATATGCTCCCAGTAACACGGGGGGCATTGGCGTAGCGAGAGTGGTTTGTGGGCATGACCTACATCTGGGTGAAGAAGAGGCGCTCCCAACCTGTCCCACAATGCTGCACGGAAAGAAATTTAAAGAGTTATTGAAATGAGGGATTGTAAGATACCTTTTTTTTGAAGATTTATAAAAAAACTATAACAAGTTTATAAAAGAATAGAAAAATGGTAACAACCAATTTCATTTACAAATATCTGTGGGTTTGCTTTTTATATTTTAAAAAGCTTTCACACGCTTAGAATTAAAACATTTCGTTATCAAGTTTTTATAACTCAAACTGCAAAGTTCAAAAGAATAATTCTTGGTAATTAAATAAAATTTGCGTTAAATTTCACAATTCAAATGATACATATGTTAAGCCAAAATCCTTGCCAAATATATTAAATTAACACCTTTCATTGGCTTAATTTAAACAAAAACTTGATAATTGGCATCTTTGGGTGGTATTACGTTTCAATTTCTTGTTGTGTAGCCGTCGCAGCTTCCACACCGTTGGCAGTTCCCTTAGTTTTCTGGGCTTGCCTCCGTCTTGGCTTACATTTATTGTGATGATGCGTGTGTTTTGGTTTACTTTGCTCGGGCTCTCGCTTTGCTTTGCTTTGATTTTGGGTTCTCCTTTGTGAGCTTCGACAGAGCGGGGAACTTTCTCCGCTATTACACCGATCTCTCCTCTCTCACTTTTTGGCCAGAGCCTCTTCGCGGCGGGGAAATCACTTGGCCCCCTTCTTCTCAAGGCGGCGCCACTGCATGGCCCGACTTTGATGACTTCTTCAGGCCAACTCAAAGTCACTGGCTTACCACACGTCCAACGCAGCTCGAGCGTGCAACAGGTTGTCTTCTGCCCTCGTCCAATTTGTAAGCAGACAAAATACGCAGTGATTGCGCGGGGAGAAAGTTTGCCCAATGCCAATCGTCAGTGGAATTCGGGCCACAATTTTGAGAACGCGATCGTTTAAATTAGATATTAACTTAGTACTGACTAAATAATCATTACGAAAAGTGCTGCACTTAGTTAACAATCACATCCGAATAAATCTCCATGAAATTTCTGCAATTACTTGGAAAAAAACGGAAAACATTTAGTGAAATTAACTTGCGCTTAAGTCAAGCTGTTTTATTTAATAGTTTCCCATTAAACGTTGATTATTAGTCTTCGTTTACTCAAGTGATAAATCAATCTTATATATACCTGGCAAGAATGCGAATCCATAGCTAATTAATCCTCATTTTCTTTATATTTTCAGCGCTCAGGATTAATAGATTAAATCAATAAACAATCATGGCATCCCAGTGGCCCCAGAACGTTGGAATACGCGCCATCGAGGTGCTCTTCCCCTCCCAGTACGTGGACCAGACGGAGCTGGAGACATTTGATGGCGCCTCCGCTGGCAAGTACACAATTGGTTTGGGCCAGGCCAAGATGGGATTCTGTTCGGACCGCGAGGATGTCAACTCGCTTTGCCTGACGGTTGTGAGCCGACTTCTGGAGCGGCACCACGTAAAGCATTCGGAAATCGGACGACTGGAGGTCGGTACGGAGACCATTGTGGACAAATCCAAGTCGGTCAAGTCTGTGCTGATGCAGCTGTTCGCCGAGAGCGGAAACACCGACATTGAGGGCATCGATACCACAAATGCCTGCTATGGCGGCACGGCGTCTCTGTTCAATGCCGTCAATTGGGTGGAGTCCTCCAGCTGGGATGGCCGTCTGGCCCTGGCTGTGTGTGCTGATATTGCGGTGTACGCTAAGGGCGCTGCGCGTCCAACTGGCGGAGCGGGAGCCATTGCCATGCTGGTGGGCCCCGATGCGCCGCTAGTCTTCGATCGTGGCCTGCGTGCCACGCATATGGAGCACGCCTATGACTTCTACAAGCCGGATCTCAGCTCCGAGTATCCCACGGTGGATGGCAAGCTCTCCATTCAGTGCTACCTCTCCGCCTTGGACACCTGCTATCGTCTCTACCGGAAGAAGTTCGGTCAGCAGAAGGAGAATGCCAATAAGAAGTGGAGTTTGGACAACTTCGACGCCATTCTGTTCCACACGCCCTTCTGCAAGCTGGTGCAGAAGTCGGTCGGCCGCCTGAGCTTCAACGACTACCTGCTGAGCAGCGAGGAGGAGCGGGCCAAGCAGTTCCCTGGTCTGGAGCGGTTTAATAGCTCCACGCTGGAGAGCACCTACTTTGACAGGGACGTGGAGAAGGCCTTCCTCACGCAGTCGTCGGAGATCTTTGCCAACAAGACCAAGAAGTCGCTGCTGCTGGCCAACCAGGTGGGCAATATGTACACGCCATCAGTGTACTCCGGCCTGGTGTCCCTGCTGATCGGTGAGCCGGCCAAGGATTTGGTGGGAAAACGCATTGGTGTGTTCTCCTACGGATCCGGTCTGGCGGCCTCCATGTACTCGATAAGTGTCACTCAGGATGCGGCGGCCTTCGAGCAGTTCGTCTCGAAGCTGGATTACGTACAGCCGCTGCTCAACTCGCGCGAGAAGGTGGCTCCGGAGCAGTTCTCGTCCCTGATGGAGGTGCGGGAAAAGAACAACCATGCGGCCCCATACACGCCAACGGGAAGCATCTCTGCCCTTTTCCCCGGCACCTATTACCTGAAGGACGTGGATGCGCTGCATCGGCGCACCTACGAGCGAACGCCGACCATCAGCAATGGAGTGCACTAACCTTAGGTTATATGGGGTCCTTGGTTTGGTTCTGGTTTCGCCTTCCAACTTGACAATAACTCTAATTCCCTCTTTCTCTCTCGACCAAACCCAAGTAGACGGTAACTATTTATAGCTGGTATGATGATCACGATCCCAGGGGTCGCTTTCCCTTCTATTTCTTCTTATTGTACGGGTCCTAATCGCATATATAGTACACTAAACCTATTGTTATTATTTATACAATCTTGCGAATCAATATTATCATCCAGTCAGACCTTATTTATACCATGGAACAAGTCTTAACTAGTGTAGTAGGTACACTGCAATTTATGCCTATAAATGTACAATACTTATACCTGTGCGTGTGTGTACGGCACACACACACACACAATCAATTGATTTACGAATAATAAAAATCAACAAAAAGTCAAAGTAAAACCGAGCACTTCAGTTATTTATTTACCTGGGTGGTTTATCAGTATTAACTTAGCTCATCCCAAAGGGGGAGAGATAATCCATGTGGGAATGACGTATAAAAGAGGCTTATTCGATTTGATGGCAAAGACTGATTTGCATTTCCACACATCAGAGCGCTGTAAACTTGTAGAAAGTTACGCCTAGGGCAGATGATGGGAAGGGGGAGAATATATTAAAACATGAAGCTTGAGCATTATTTCACAATCGACGTTTACCATTTGGATTGACGCGGGTGGTGAATATCCCGTCCGCTTGGTAAACACCCAGCTTGCGGTTGGAGAACAGATCCTGCACCTGATATCCATTCGAATTGTTTAGGCCCAGCTCCGTGACCGTGAATGGGATCTTGTAAGGAGCACCATCGTCCCGACGACTCACGAAGGCCACGGCATAGGAGTGGTGGCCATTCTTGGTCACTGGTGTGATAGGTCGCGTCCAGAGCTCTATTAGGTTGCGGGTGAAAATGCGTCGTCCCTGGATACCCAATTCATCCTGATCCACAGCAATTACAGCTCTGAAAATAATAATATATCTGTTAAATGAAGTCCTTAGACATTTTCAAGATCTCTACCAACCGATTCTGCAGAATAGCCTTGATCCCTGGACGCACGACGGACAAATCATTGGACATAATAAGAGGCGCCGCCATAATGGACCAAATGGCCATCTGCAGCTTGCTTTGATCGTAGCTTAGGCCGTAATTTCCCAGTAGCAGCATGTCCGGATCGTTCCAGTGTCCTGGTCCGGCATGCGGTTGAATTCGATCCTGATTCTTGCCAAAATAATCTATAATCTGCATCAAAGACTCCAGCGAATCTTCGATATCGTCCCAGTTGCGCCACAGATTGCAGTGTTTCTTGAGGGACTCATAGTCGGGTATCTCACCCTCCTCCTCTTGGTAGGCCGGCCAACTGCAAGAATAAACCATGGGACGACCAGTTTCATTAAGAAGGCGTCCAAACTCTGGATAGCCCTTAACCATGTCGGTTAGATTGGCATTACAACCATCTAGCTTGACATAATCTACATCCCAGTCGGCAAAGGTCTGGGCATCCAGCTGCATGTGATTAATGACGCCAGGATAGCCGGCGCAGGTATTGGTGCCAAAATCCTGGTACAAGCCAAACTTGAGCCCTTTGCCATGGATCTGAAAGAAAGGGTATTAAAGGACGTTTATGGAATTAAAGATGAAATTATTTACATGATCAGCGAGGCTATTAAGGCCATTGGGAAAGCGTTTCCGGTCGGCCACCAGCTTCTGGGTATTCTTGTCACGATCCTTCTCCAGCCAGCAGTCATCGATGATGACATACTCGTAACCAGCATCGGCATAGCCCTCGGATACCAGAAGATCAGCATGGCGACGGAAGAGATTTTCACTATGAAATAGGGTTTAATGTTGTGAATGAATTTTTAATTAAAAATAGGGTTTAATTCTTACCTGATGCACTCGTTGGGATATAGTTTGCAGTCTGTTATGCAGCGGAAGCTAATTGAATTTATAGCATTTACAAGATATAGTTAATATATAAATAAATACAGCTTGAACCGAGTGTTGAAGATTAAAATATTTGATTAAAATTTATAAATAAACTCTAGAAACATGATTTCCGCTCAAGACATTGATTATAAAATTAGAAAACATAACAGAAAACTATAACAAATACGTAGATCTTATTATAAATCCATATATTTTATAATAAACACTTACCGCTCCCATGACATCCATCCCATAGGTGGCCTGAAATCGAGAGGAGGAGTTTCAATTAGAAAAAACAATCTGTTAATAATTAAAAAATCTCTACTCACTTGAGCGCCAGACCATTATCGAGGCCCACGGCCACCGGCAATACCTGCAGCAGCAGGAGGAGGCAGAGACCGCCCAGAAAGATGCTCCTTGTTCCGTACATGGCGAGACACAAGCACCGACTGAATCCTGGCCTATGGCAAGCCAGAGAATTTATATGCTCTCAAGGCGGCACTCCAGATAAGTTTGTTTGCCACTAGAAGGTGGAAGAGGAGGCAGAACCTGAAGTACGCCTAGAGTGGGAGGAGTTGCAGACCCGGCAGAAGGTTAGTGGCTAATTGCTATTGCACTGGAGCACACCCATCGACTGATTTGGTGTTCGCCGTGTGGAACAAACAGCAGGCTTTCGATTACGGGAGGAGAGCCCCAGTCCCTCTTATCACGCCAAGTTCACTGCGATCACAGGGAGCAAACAGCTAGGAGCGGGTGACAAGCGGCGCAGAGAACAGCGGCTTTCTGATATGCTTTTGTTGTTCAATTGCGGCGCAGGTTGCCAGTTAAACTGGTCTACAAAAAAACGGAACGATAAATTGTGGGACAAGTTATTATTTGGAGACATAAAAAGGTAATATAATTATTAGCTGAGTAGTACTTGCAACCGGTAACCGCCTTCAGATATGAATGAGGTCGTTCAATCTCCCAGAGAGGTATACATATGTATATGCACATGTGTATGCTGAGTTAGCAAATGCAATTACTGAACCCAAGTGTCGTTGCACTTCTGGCTTGGTAATTAATTTCTTGACCCAAATGTCGTCTTATCACAGTTTCAACTTACAGATAGCAAAAGGTGACAAATTACCGCTGGAATTGAGTTTGTTATTGATTTTAATCAAACACTTTTATGTGTATGTTTTGATTGAATTGATTTTACCTTTACCGTTAATATTTCAAGCTTTTGGATAGTCGGCGTTCTATTTGTAAAATAACCCATTTTGCGGCTAAAAAATACCAGTGAACCAGTGTTGATGGTCGCTAGCGAAATAAACGAGAGTTAATTACCATATTTTAGAACTTTTATTTTGGAAAATGATACAATTTAAAGCCAATTAAATTTTGTATCCATGTTTGCGACCATCAATGCCCCAGCTGCGGTCAATTACCTCGAATGAGAAATCAGCTGATCGACTATTTTTGTTTTGAAGGGAAGTTGTTGATGTAGGTGAGATCAAAACAAAAATAGACATCAGCTGTTACATTTCTTTTACTCAAAACTGATGATAAGTTTTGATGACTAGAAAAAAAAAATAATAATCATTACAATTTAAGTTTTTTAAATATAACTTATAACGATTACGCTTCCTGTTAAAAATAGTTTATTATAATATAAATATAGCATATTTTAGAAAAATTACATTCGCTTTTCTTATATATATCGATTAAATTAAATACTTTTCTCATCGAGCACAGTTTACATTTTAAAAAATATCCGGCCCCTTATTTAAATTGTAATTTGCCCGCCGATAACCAATATTTTGACTAGAATATTTTGACTAGAAGTCACAAGGCCGCTTTTCAACACTGAGCCGATAAATAAATAAGGAATAGGGTGCCACTGTCAGATTGGCGTGTGCTTCGTTTAATTTTTAATTTAACTTCTGTGAAATCTGAGCCATGGCATTCCAGTTGCCCACAACCACATCTGCTCCGGCGGCGGGTGTGCCCTCGTTCTCCTTCGGCCTCAATACCGGATCGCCCGCGGCAGCCTCAACGCCTGCAGCAGCTGCCGCCGTTCCCGCCACAACGCCATCCTTCTCGTTCGGTGCACCGGCAGCGGCTACTAATATTGGTGGAGGTGATGCTGATGCTGCCAAGACTCAGGCGCCGCCACCATTCAGCGGCTTTGGACTCGCGGGAGCCACTTCCACGCCCCTCAACCTGGGAGGCGCCCAGCCTGCAGCTAATCCAGTTTCCACAGCTGCGCCCACACTTGGGACCACAGCAGCAGCGGCTCCACCTGCCTTTGGCGGCTTCATGGCTCAGCCTGCAGCGGCAGCGGCACCATCTTCTGCTACCAGCATTCCGACCAGCGCTGCTCCCGTAACGGGAATACTGGGCGGCATTGGATTGGGAGCTGCCAAGAGCACAGCCGCTGCTCCAACAACTCTGACAGCAGCTCCAGCGGCCAAAGCTCCGCTGGCTGGGACCGGAGCTCCCCTATCACTAGGCACTGGCGGAGCCTTCGCCAACCTGACCACCGAAACGAAGACCACGGATTCGGCAGCCGTCTCCACAGCTTCCCAGTTGTCGTACAATCAGCTGGAGGAGCACATCAACAAGTGGACACTGGAGTTTGAGGAGCAGGAGAAGGTCTTCACCGAGCAGGCCACGCAGATCAACGCCTGGGACAAGCTGCTCATCAGTAACAATCAGAAAATCGTCGAGCTGAACGATGCAGTGAAGAAGGTAAAGACCGATCAGCAGGTGCTTGACCAGGAGCTCGAGTTCATAGCCACGCAGCACAAAGAGCTCGAAGAGAGCCTGGCACCGCTGGAGAAGGAGTTCGTAAATCTTCCAAGGGTCGATATGGAGCGCAGCCAGACCTATTTGATGGTGGAGAACTTGGACACGCAGCTGAAGCAGATGTCAGAGGACCTTAAAGAGATAATCGATAACCTGAACGAGACCAACAAGGGACAGGACACCACCGATCCCATTATCCAGATCGGCAAGATCGTCAACGCCCACATGAGCTCTCTGCAGTGGATCGAGTCGCAGTCCTCGAACATCACCAAGAAGCTTGACGAAATTAGCAAGATTCACGACTCCCAGAAGCGGGACGTCTACCGCCCACAGTTTTAGCGATTAGTTTCCCAAAATGTTGTTAATTTACAACTGAAATAAAAAATGTTTTTGTAAAATGTTTGGTTTCTTTATGTTTATATAACAGTTGCAGTTTTTTATTATCGAAAAGCCATATAAAAATCGAAGAAGCTAATAATTCTTGTAGTACTTAAGCCTATAGAGCGGCACCCGCTTGCCCTTGGTGGCGAAGGCAACGAAGCTGCTGTGCGGCGAGAAGGCCATCGAGGTAACAAAGCCCACGTTATCCGTTTGTCCGGGGAAATTGGAGTACACGGTGGCGCTGGGGAAATGAGCCAGCTTCATGGCATTTGGCGCCTCCTTTGAGCTCATGGCCAGCAGCTCCGAGGAGTGATTGAATTGCAGATCTGAAATGGCCGTTCTCAGGTTCATAAAGCGCTTCTCCGGCTGTGGCGTTGCAGAGTCGAAAACTGTGTCGTAGTCGTAGATATTCACCACACCCTCGCTGCTGCCAGTGGCCAGGAGGCGTTGATTGGGAGCCAGCTGGATGCACTGTCCACTGATGCAGCCGTCGTCCAGGAAGGAGTGCTCGATTAGGTTCTGCCGCAGACTCAGCACGTTGACATTGGAACTTGAGCCGCAGGCGAGAACCCTGCGGGAGTCGCCGGACCAGCACAGGCCTCGCACCTCGCCCTCCTGCTTGAAGCTGTGCAGCAGCTCGTTGGTGTTGGCCGTCAGGAGGTGAATGGCTCCGTACTTTCCAGCTGTCACAATGAATTTCCCACAAGGCGACACTTCAAAGCGGTGCATCGAGCCTATGTCGCTCGGCAGCACCAGCTTGGACTCCGCGGCCTCCAGAAGATCGTAGGCAAAGTAGTGTTTCTTCGTCGAGCCAAAGAACGCCTTGGTGCCACAGGGAGCAATTCTGGCGCAGATTAGGGGGAACTTCTTAAACCGCATGCTGTGAAGCTTCTCATTTTTCTGTCCGTCCACCGTGTATATGGTGGCCACAGAGTTTTCGCCCGCCACTAGAGCTGCTGTGCTCGTGGGATGGAACTGCACGCTGGAGACCAGGCCCTCGGCATAGGAGGCTCTGTTCAGATCCTTGACACGCTTGAAGTTCAATGATTTTTCCGGTAGATCATTGCGTCTAGCCTTGCGATCAATGAAGCCCACGGTGCGTAGTAGCTCTTCATCGGATGACAGGTCATCATCATCCTCTTTGACCCTCTTTTCCGCCCATTTCGGTTGGTTTTGGGTGCGCTGGAATCGTGCTGTCAAGTACTCCTTGTAGGATTTATCCTTGCGCAGGTGATTCAGGGGTCCCGTGTGCTTTGTGGGCTTCTTTACATCGCCCACTTGGAGGTCCTCGTCATCGGAATCGGACCAGGCAGCTTTCCTCTTCTTTCCCAGGTTTTCATCACCGGAGTTTTGTCCATTCTCATCATCGCCCTCTTCGAGCACGGGGCGGCCTTTCACGGAAGCAGCCAGGTTCCTAAGGAATCGTTCTCTGTCCCCGAAGAGTACCTTTTCCATAGGCACCTCAACATAGTTCAGATTCTTCGCCTTGGAAGCCTTCGGAACGTAGGGTTTTCTTTTACTCTCGATCGGTTTCTTATCTTCCTGCTTGTACAGAGCCATCAGCTCCTTGAGGTCCTCCATGCCATCGCTGTACTCGTCGGAACTCATGGCGGCGTGTTAAAAATGTACAAATAATTGTTTATTTCGCCAAAAAAATAACACGTGCAGAATGTGACCGCGCTTGACCGTTAAGATATACCGTCAATATCACAAAAATATACCGCAATTTATCGGTTTTTAGTATAAAACGGTATATTTAATTGAAGATATACCAAAAAATACAACAGATTGAGACTCTAGAGCCTATCGAATAACGATATACAAAAATTGGCGCTATAATTCAAATATATTTCTAAAGAATCTAAGACATTAATATTACATTAACACTGGACTAAATGGTCAACTAGTTTTAAATATTTATATAATAACTAAATTTTCTAAAAAATCGAATATAACACAGTCAGCTAGCTGTTGTCGTGGCACTCGTTCTCTGACTCTATCTTGGCGACAACAGGGTTTTCGGCCTCTGGCATGACATCGGTGGTTTTCTGGATTTCGTCCTCAGGCTTAAATTCAAAGACTTTTTGGATTTCGTCCTTCAGTTGAGCCTCTGTCACTTCGTCCTTTTCCTCGCACTTCAGCGTTTTGACTTCGTGGATCTCGTACTCGCGCTTTCTCTTCACATTATATCCCTGGCATACCATCTGGTGGCGCACGAGGAAGCCCTCCAGCTTGTACTGCTTTCCACAGCGATCGCAATCCAGCACCTGCCTCGTGACCTTTGGATTTTTCTTGCGTTCCGCCTCCTCGGCCCTGGCCTTCTGACCGCATTCGTCGCAGGCATACCGACGCCGCACCTGTCCGTCTTCGAGCTGTACCTTGAATTCCTTGCTGCAGAAGATGCATTGGAAAGGACGAGGAAATGACTTCTTCCAGGGTGTAACGTCTAGATACGATTTTCCCAGCTTTATATTTCTGCGAGTCGCCGGTTCCTGCTCGAACTTAGCTGAAGGGTCTTCCTTGCGGTGCACACCTGCCAGGCGTCGTTGGCAGGCCCGAAGATGCATGGTGAAGGCCCCGGACGAACCGATGCCATTGCCACAATGTGGACAGAAATACGGCATGGGGTACTCCTTTGGCAAAGTTGGGGGATCTAAATTTTGCACCTTCTCCGGCTCCAACAAGGGTGCTATATACGTTCTGGTAACGATGCCGTTCTCTTCTGTCTCCGACAGCATAATACCTTTCTCCAACTCCGACGGAAACCAGGTTTCAGCGCTATCCATGGTTGGTGGTGTCCAGAAGAGAAAGAGAAATTTTGTTGTGTCATTCAACCTGATAGAAAGTAGGACCGTGTTCGATGCTTTCCGATACAGAGAAAAAGAAAGTTGAGTCCGAAAAAGTAGGCTATAGAAAAGTGATCTTCAACATTGTGGAGTTTCCGGCAACTTTTGAACAAAATTTACTTTTAAAACTAAAATTCTATGGCAAATAGGTGAGCGTTATGGCTGGAAAATACATCAAATAGAAATAGGAACATTTGTTTCATAGAAAAGATCGTCTAAAGATGCAAAAAAGTTGCAAAAACTATATTTATTGAATGGTTTTCAAATTGTTTCGATGTCAATGGATTTATCGCACAAATTATTAGCATGACTCCGATTAATGTTAGTTAGCAAACATGTGACAAGAACAACAAATTGTAAGCAACGAAATCATGTTCAGATTCATTCTAAACATTTTACTGAAATGATAACGTATGTTTTTATCGCCTATATACCCTTATAACGGTCTTGTCTTGTGTTTCTTATTAGGTCTTGCCAACTAATAAGTGAACTCTAAAATTCCGGGACATGTCTTCCGGATGTACTAGCTCCTGTTCCGCCTCACCCCACCTTAATGCTGTGGTAAGCTACGGATCCCTGCTTTATGACACGCGTAATGCGAGTCAAAATATGCAATTAAACAAAAACTTCTTGACTGGAAAAATATTTGCATAACTTGGGCAAACAAATGTCGGAGCACGTCGTCCTCGTCACCAGTCGCCGACCGACAATGCCGGAGTTGTTGTTGAACTTGTCATTACACACGCACAACCAGCTAACAGCCACCACCCACTATCCATCCTGTCAGGCAGCCACTTTCCATTCACCGGGGGGGTGTGGTGCTCTCACTAAAGTGTGGATTAATAGCTGGGGTGGCCCTGGCTGCCAGAAATCAGAATCAGCGCTCGTAAAATTTACGTAAAATTCATTAAGCGCAACAAAAGACGCTGCCCTGGGGGTGGAGGGAGGTTGGGTCGGCCAAGGGGGCGGCTGCAATCGCTTAGAGACAAAGCCCTGCATAGTTGATAAGGCGCGTCCTCTAAAGGATACGAAGAGGTTGGTGGGAAGGTGGCTGGGGAGCTGGGTAACTGAGTGGGCGGCTAGGTGATGGCATCTGCCTTCTTGTGGTGCCGCCCGCCAGTGTCTCCTGGCGTCAGTCAGGCGTCAAGCCCCCGCTGAAAGCAACAAATTTTTGTCCTTTCAAAAGGATGCGGCATTATTGTTGCACCCATCAAGGCGTAGCTACACATTAAGAAATAATGATCTATAAATATTTATAGCAAGTTTGCGTAAAATTAAAATTGACCAAAATTGTATTGGTTATAATTAGCTAGAAAATGGAAAATTAAGCCTATATATTTGCTAATAAGCTCATCTGAATTTAGCAACGGCTAATTGGAGTATTTTTAATGAAGAAATTTTTAGGAACATTTTTGTGGGTTTGAAATTTGTTTAAATACTCTCTAAAAAATCTTTGAAATGTTTAAAAGTTTGGAAAAATTATCAGAAAATATTTAGGTATAATAATAATATATAGGAAAGCTAATATATTTAATATAAAATGTTGGGACACTGTTTTTCTAAAGCATTGCCTTTATTAATAACACACAATGGAATTTATTAATTTATAATGTCATTAAATATAATTTATTTCTGCTTTGCACTTATATTAATTTGTAAATATTTCAATTATTCTTTAAAATTAAATTTTTAGTCACCAAACTTTAGAAAATATCAAAGATATATTTTTCAAAATTGTCTTTGGTGTTTTTATGCCCCCTTTACCAACCTCCTGCGTTATCCTTGAGCTCTTGTGCAGCGAGGCGAGGCGCTGGAGCGCTCCTTAAGTAGCCCGACATTGCGGCAGATCCTTTCCCAATCCCAATCTCAGCTCAGAGCTCCCAGGTCCCATCTCGCCGACTTCCACCGACTGACAGATTAGCGTGTTGACATTAAGTTTGTCCTTTGGCATTGCAACTCAACCGGCTGGCTTTAAGTATCGGGTAGATACCGGGCTCCAGCTCCGCATGCAAATGCTGATGGGCCACGCATTACGACATGTTGCGGTGGCCTTTCGTGGACGCGGGATGTGGGAGCCGCTGCTGTTGCTGCTGCCTCCTGTCGCCTGTATGCTGTCTCCTGTCGCCTGTTTGCTGTCTCCTGGATGATGGTTCCTGTGGCATGTAATGAGTTTTCCATTGGCCTGCACACGGTACATCGGTTTGGGCCCATGCCAACATCACCGCTGATTTGTGCGGCTGATAATCGGGCCGCGGTAATGCTGGTAATTAACGTCTTTCAGGCCACCGATATCGGGATACTATTGACAACCATTGTCAAGGGCGCATCGTGCTTTATGCAGAATCCCTCCAAAAACGCTGGCGAATAAATAGAATTAAGCCAAATGGAAAATCTGGCAACACAAAGCATAATACTATTATCCTTTTTTGGCGAAAAATCAGCGAACAATGGAGTTTGGCAGGACAGTTGCAGGAAAGTGAACTAGTAACTATAAAAAATTGTACAGACTTTAATATAAATAGTTATCTTTTTATTATGCATAAAATAAATTGAATAAATTAAATAGAATCAAATATAATGCAATGGAATAGTTCAATATCCGTTCACTTATCCTTAAATTATCTTATTTACAGAGCTATTTCCTCGATCGCCGCTGTTACTAGCCCGAACATAATTTCCCCTAGAACAAATGAAAATGTTCGTGAAAAAAAGCTATTGAAAGATAGCTGAAAATGACCACAAAAATACGAGTAAAACGCTTCGGGCCAACGCTTTCATGTTGGCCATAAAAATAGCAGACGCATAAAAAATTAATAAGCGGTCGCCGGTCAGCTAGTGAGCGACGCATTGCCGTCGTTCTTGTCTCCTGTTCAGGATACAGCAACAACAAAAAAAGTAAGGAAAATAAAGGAAAACCCTTCTGTCCCTTAACCCTCCTTCATTGTCCTGTCCACTGTGGCAGACATCATTAATGCATAATTCAAGCGTTTGCCAGTTTTGTGCTCGATGCTTTCAATATTCAATTTGAATGCCGCCCAAAGCGATTCGAAGCGGTTTTGTGTCTGCAGCATTGTTGTATCCACTGCTTTTTTTTTGCTGTTGTCCTTTTCTGCTTTGCCGTTGTTTTCGTCTTCGCTTATTTATTTGACCGCCCCCCCCCGCCACCGCTTTTCCACTCCCACATTTCCATCGCCGAACACTACCTGCTGCATTATTCAGACGCCTCGACTCGGAATCGAACAAAATGCATGATAAACAATTTCCACGGTGGGCAAACGCGTTGAGGGAGGAGACAGCGGGCGGAGACAATGGCCGCTTAGTCTCGTCATCTTACTGTTGTTTTTCCGAACTGGTTTTCCCCCCATTTTCTTTGGAGTCCAATCGATGGGCTTACAGTGGCCATTGGACAATTAGAACTTAATATGTTGCAGTAAAATAAATCAATAAAATAAAAACTAATTATTAGAAAAGGGAAAAGCTGTTTCCTTCATCAGGATCAATAATAAACTGAGCTTTTATAGCTAATTTTAGACATTTAAAATGGCCACTTAAAAGTCAAACACAAAATACAATTATTTTAAGTCAAAAATATGCTTTAAGAAAATATTAAATAAATTCTCAAATCGCTTGCTTCCTAGTCTTATAACCCCTGCTGTATGTCCTGCATGCGTTAGTTGTTTATTAAATATAAATGATTGTCACTTGCGGCATGTTCTTGCCGTGTCCTGTTTGAAGTGAAACGAAATGACGATGGGTGATGATTGCTCGAATTTCCGTGAGGCAGCAGGACATCGGGAGCTCTTATTGCGATTCCTTGTTTGTGCTGCAATTGCTTGCAATTTTGTCCCTTCCCCCCTCAAACTTACACCCACTTACAAGCCAAAAAGGACATGTGCACGGCACTTTTCTTCCTTTTAGGCGGGTGCCGCTTTGACAAGTCATGCAATTGATATCGATACCGGCCATTTGGTCGTCATAAATGTGGATTGTCATGACGGCATCCCGTCATCAAAGTTGAGTTAAGTCCCTTTCATTCCGCCAGGCCACCGCTGTGCAATCATCGCCAATCGCTCTGATATTGACCACAAAATGCCATTAAAAAATAATTACGAATTTTAATTGGCATTTAGTTGGGGCGAAAAGGGAAAAAATTAAGTGCATTTAACATAAAATGTGATTACACCCGTTGCACATAGAACAAAAAATGGAGAGGGAGTGAGATCAGCAATTAACTTTCAATCGGTTTTACATACCTAAAAATTAGCAGTTTTGGAATTAGCACTGAAGTTGAGGAATATATAGAGGTTTTGAGAGAATTATTCTATAAATATAAATGATATGGAATTTATATTGTTTCTATCTATATTAAATCTAATATATATTATAGAACAATGATAATACTCGTATTCGTGGCTATATTTATGATTAGAGCCTTATAATTTTTAATAAGAAAAGTTATAGAAATAAATTCTCTATATTTATATTAAAAAATATTTTCTTTTAGATTTAAATATACATTTTTGATTTACTTTTTAAAAGTGATCCTTGTTGACTTTCCTTTTATCCCTTTTACAGAGCATTTCCAAGTCTACAAGCTCTGCCAGCGTCCATATATTTTTTATCACTGATTACATTAAGGTTTTTATTTGATCCTGAATGGCTGTAATATGAGCCTGCATGTGTCACCTGATGCGTAACCGAAAGTACTATATTTGCCTGATTGTAGTTGGCACTTAAAAATCAATTAACAGTGGCTGCAGCATTGCAAATCATTTTCAACTCGCCAGACAGCTGGAGAGCTCTTTAGGCGACAGACAGTGATCAATAAAGGGATTCCTCATTCCAGAAAAAAATAAAACTGGATGCATTCCGTGTGATATTTATGCAAGTGCCGGCGAGGAAAAAAAAGGCATCACCTCTGCGGCAACTTTGGTGCCCCTCAAATGGTGTGTTGGCAACAAGGGGAATAGCATGCTTCGTCCTCCGCAGGATTGCGTGCCACCGAGGGACGCGACCACTCCACCCCAGAAAACAACACTAATTGCGGTATTAAAATAAACTACAATTGCAAATGGCGCATTTTATTTTCCAGCCAGCGAAAGGGAAGTCCCTGCTGGCCACAGTTTGGTATTATTATTTGATGTTGTTGCCGCTGCCGGCTGCAGCTGCAGCTGCCATTGTTGTTTGCCATTTGCATTGTTGCCATTTCCGCTTTCTGCCGCATTTTTCTATGTAATTGTGGTTCCGTAATGTGTGACAATTAAATCAAGTTCGTGGAAATTTGTGGGCCCAAAAAGCCAGGGCCAGAGCCAGAGTCAGAGAGATTCCAGCAAAGATTGCCGAAAAATCAGTAACCCCCCCTTTTTTTCTGGCATCCACTGGCAAAGCCCCGTTTTTCCTCTGTAGGCCGTCGCATATGCCATAATCATATTTAAGGGTTTCCTGGTTTCCGGGAATATTCGTGCGACTGCAACCTCAATTGCAATTGCAATTGCTGTTGACCAGTTGGTTAGCTTGGCTTCCCTTTTGACTCCCCTCTTGCATTTTCATCGCTTTTCCGCCATCTGCCAGCCATCGTCCATCGCTACTCGTTGTTCTGTTTGGTTGAAAACCACAAATTAAGCAGAGAAATCCTTGCCGTGCATGCGAACGATGGCGCCGAGGCCAACAAAATAAAAAATATAAAAAAATTGGTTATAGTAAAACATTATAGCGACTAAGGGATGACCAATATACATACTTGTGATAATTAAATTTTAAAGTAATAAACATATAGAAGTATTTTATAAAATAAATGTATGCTTAATTAATATGTTTAAAAACAAAGTGAATATATGCTAATGCTCATTTTTATTTAAATATATTATATGTATGTATATTCTTTTGTTTGACTGTCAAAAAACTTGTTTTGTAATAATCATATTGTAAATACTATATAAATTGTTTTAATATATTCCTTTTGTTTTAAATAATAAACATATTTTTGTGGGTTAAGACTTCACAAATCAGGGGAATACAAAACATTCTTTATTTAACAAGACTTTTCCTAATAATTTAAATACCTAACCGTTTTTATATTCTTTAATGTCAAATTATACATTTTTTTAAGGATCTTCATCCTTTACCTAACAAAACCACCCATCTTCCTTTCCGAATGAGAGGTATTGGTAAAAAATCCAAACGCAGGCGAGCGCCCACAAACATGCAACATCCCAACCGCAATGTATTACGAGGGGGCGTGGCAGGTCTGGGGCAGCCAGATAAATGCCCGTTGCTTCTGCTGCTGCTGCAGTTGCTGTTGCTGTTGCTGTTGCTGCCATTGTCGTTGCCATGTTGCCACGTTGCATGCAAACAAGTGCCGCACACACGCACAACACAAAGACAAGAACGCTGACACGCTGGTGCCCGCACGTCAGCGCTCGTGCGTTTATTTGCCGTTTCCGTTTCCGTCTGTCGTCGTCGTTGTCCTTGTCGTCAACGCGCTTGCTTCAGCTCCAGCTCCGGCTCTAGAATCAGATCCTGATTTCCATACGGTTTTCGGTTCGGAATCTGCAGCATTGCGGTCAATTGCAGAGCTCTGGTTGCGCGTTAATAAGTTGCAGTTTGCCGCTGCTGTTGCTGTTGCTGTCACACTGCCGCAAGGACTTTGCATGTAATGCACTTGGAAGTATCACGGCCTTTGTAATTTCCACAAGGACCCCATCGTTTCAAGTATTCCGGGAATGGCAACATAGTCAACTAGTCAACGACAGTATTATCAGCATCAGCAACATGTTGCTGCTACAGAGTGGCAACAGCGAGCAGCAAGCAGGAAGGACCAAAAGCCGAAGATAGCATCAGCCAAGTGCCAACATAATGTTGGCAACAGTGTCGCAGGCAGGAGCGTACAGGGGTTTTTTCCAGGGGGTTTTGATTCCCTTTTCTTTACTAAAATTAATAAATTACTGTTGCAAAGATAAGTAGTTTAAAACTTACTATATGGTTTATAATCATTTTAAAAACTGCCTGAAAGTTAGTTTTGAAAAGTAAGTCACACATTCAGACCCGTTCTAAAATTGTTTTAAATTTCTATTATTTGTTCACCCATTTAATTTAATAAAAAACAATTTAATCCTCTTATTTCCAACACCCTTTTTTTTAACAAAAATTCCCCCCTGTGTAAGTCTCTGGTTTCTAGTCTCAACTCGAGTTGAAGTTTTTATGTGCCCTTCCAGAAACTAATAACCGTAATGCTTAACGTTTATTGAAAGAAGGTGGCCAGATGGCCAGGTGGGGTGTGTGACAGTATGACTTGGCAAATGGTGGACTCCTATATATATAGGGAGAGAGACAGTTCATAAATATTTCCAGCAGCTGCACGGATGCAACTTTTTTGGCGTCGCATTTAATGAAGCAGCAACTAGCTTGACCAATGCCCAGACCCTTGCTGCCAAGGAAATCAAGAGTTTTCCGAAAGAAAAACTTTTGCACCAACAGTCTGGCACTTTTCCTTTTAAGCACTGAGAATAAAAAGAGTTGGAAAATAAAGGAAATTAATTTAGAAGACTACAAATTACTATAAATCTTTATTTATTTAATTTTTACAGGAAATCAATTGTTATTGATTTATTTTAATTATTTCAATATGAACCACAATTTTATTTATTATTTCTGTCAGTGCAACTGAAAGTGTATCCTTGAGGACGACCCTTGTGGTCAGCTACAAATTTAGGCGATACATTATGCATGGGGCTGGAAGAAAAATGATCAACAAATGATTGACATCGGGACGGACCCTCGCGTAAGGAGAATTCTTCCTCCCCTTCAGGAAGCGGCGTTTTCCGGCTGTTGCTGGGGGGAGGCCGAAAACTTCGGGAAAGTGAAAAACTTGCTGTCAGCATTAGATAAGCGCCACAAGTTAATAGACTTGTAAAACACACACACTTCTCCTTTTACGTTGACCGGGGTTGGTATCTGCAGACTGAAAGAGGAATTTTATTTATTTGTTTGTCGTTGGCATGTGGCGCGTGTTCCACCCTCCTTCCGCTGCCCCCCCTACCCCGCCCATAAAAAATAGTGAAATAAATAAAAATGTTATATATACGCCCACTCTCATCCACTCTGACAGTTGGTAGGTTGCAGGCTTGCCGGCTTATCGGGCAACTAAGAATTTAAGTTGTCAACTTTGGGGGCAGGGCAGGCAGCAAGCAGGCAAAGATGTCTATCAGCGGGGGCGGGTAGGTCCAAAAGTTTTCTGTTTAACTAGACTCTTGGTTAATTTGAGCGTCTGCGGCTTGCCCTCTGGTATTTAGCCCCTTTTGTTTGATCTGACCCCGGTCAAAGTTGGCTCATCAAGGAATGATCCATGGCTGGTGCTTCGGGGCGGAGTGATTGACAGCCTCTTCCTTCCTTGGTGCGTGTGTGAGTGCTTATCAACTTACTTCCCAAGTCGATTTCAATTAATCAATTGTCAAGTCATTTGACAGCTGAATTTATAACTCATTTGGCTTGGAGGGAACACAACACCCGAGCGACAGCAGGATGTGGCTGCGGTATGGAGGGAGACTCAACTTCAGGTAGTGCAAACTTCAGACACTAGACGACAAAGTGCGAGGACAAACAGAGGTGATGGCCAGAGGTTCAAATCCACTGACAAGTGTAAAAATGCAATCACAGAGGCGTGGCATCTTCATGCCACACATTGTTGCTGAAGCTGTTCTGCTGCCAAAGTTGCCCGTGTTGACACTGCCGCGTCATCACTCTCCCTCAGACAGTCAGTCAACTAGGAAGTCGGTGGCCTGTCACCTCTCCCACGGGGGTTTATGTTCTGTTATTTACAATAGCGCATTTTTACACATATTTTTTCAAAGTCAACAACATGATTTTCGCAGTCTACGCTGCGCGACGTGTGCATAAAACCCAAACATAGCAGCAGCAGCAGCAGCAGGAGGAGCAGCAGGAGCAGCAACAGGGAAACAACATTTACATTTTAAGTAGTTTTTAAATCGCTGCAGACAAACGTCAGCGTGTTGACAATTTATCATGCTCCCGGCCCAGCTGGAAATGGGTGGCTTTTGGGTGGATTCCCTGGGTGGTGCGACGTGATACATCCGTCACCGCCCGCCGTCGCCGTCGCGCTAAGGCAAGTGCAATTTTTGATTGATTGCTGTCAGCTGGCGGAGTGTTTAAGCACAGACATCATTGCCATAAAGACTGCAATGTTGTTGAAAAAAAAGAAAACGAACCTCTGCTCTTTGCGAATTTTCTTTTTAATTAATTTAAGGCCGAAATGCAACTTATTGATTTATGTGCGGGCCTGCAAATGAGGCAGAAAGGCGCCGGAGGCGACTGTGTCCACTTAAGAGCAGAATACTCAATTAGCTGGAACAGCGAGGGACGGTGATGAGCTGCGGAGGGAGGATGCACTGGGAAAATGTACATAAAACTATGAATTTTGTATAAAATAATTATTAAAATTAAAAGAAATTTCCAGTGTTACTTGCTGGGTTTCATGATTGTTGTTTTTTCTTGAATTGATTTAATCTTGAATGATTTAATCTATATGCTTTTCCCCTACCTTTTCCCGCTGTGTACATTCTCCGCCATGCCGTCGCCCCTCGCTGGCAGCTAGTTAAGTTGATCACATTGCCCGCGGGTCAAGTGTCAGGACAAGTGTCGGGACTCCCTTTCGCATCCTTTGGCTGCATTTTCACATATGCAAAATTAATTATTTGGCGGATCTCTTTCCGAAACGGAGCTGCAAGCTTAAGTCGCTGCATTTTCCGCAATGCCGGACGAAAATTCAATTGAAACTTTGCAGACGACAGAGAATGTGAATGCGACATGACTAATTTCCGTGCTTTCTCGATTTTCCTGCCTTCCCCAGAAGAAAAGTTTCCATAAAGATGCCGATGTCGATGTCGCTGCTAAAAACTTGCATTGAAGTGGAGCCAAGGCAAAGGAATTTATGAAGTGCTGCGCCCGCGGCTGATTGCCTCCCCCTACTTTCCTCTCAATTGATTGTCCAGGAATTGGAGAATTTTTACTTTATTTGAATCCTGAATCCTGAATCCCACTCCGTTGCCATGTAATGGTCATGGCCATGGCCATGGCCACTTGAAGCGCATTTTCTGCGCCATTTCCATTCCGACTTCTGGCCTTCTCCAAAAGCTCTTTCCCTTGTCTCTTGCCAGCCTTCCCCCTGGTCTTCGTTTTGCTTTTTGGTTTGATAAATTGTCTGGAAATTACAAATGGACACAGAGGCCAATAGCTTTTAGGCAAAAGTTCGCTCTGCCCCGCCGCGGCGCTGCTCTTGTTTCGGTTTTGGTTTCGCTTTCTCGGTCAGGGGGCATTTATGGTAATTTAAAATAAATGTGTGTGGCCCTGGAAGAAGGAGTCTGGAGGAAGATTCGCAGGCGCTTCCTGTCTATTTGCGCTGATTTATGGCCAAGCATTGTTGACTCTTAATGGCAAATGTCGACAAATTTGCTTTAATGGTCAATATAACAGGTTGCCGTTCGGATTTTGATTTATGTATGCCTCGAACCTCAGTCGCCTGCGACTTGGTGCTCGGATGGGATTCCAATATTTGGCATCGGAATCACTCATTTAGTTCATCAGTTTGGCCTTTTCACTAGACGTAGAAAATATAGACCCGGATTCAAAATCGTTTTCAAAAATGGCCTCAAAATGCTGCAATCCACCAATGCCATCACCCGACGTGGATATAAGGTTTGTCCTGACAGCTTCTAGTTCTTATAGAATAACTTATAGAATAACCACTCTCAGGGACGTATTCTGCTCGGGTCCCTTGCTGGATCGTGTTCAGCGTTCGAACTTGTATCCCGATTCCAAGCACTTTGTGGACATGAGCTGTATGTATTCACCTGCCCAGACTATGGCCGATTACGAGATGTTTAGTAATTGTTCAAGGAACGATGGCTCCGTGGAGTATCTGCAGATGTTTGTTGAGGTAAATTGTTATAGATTTCCATTAGATATATTTTATATTTGATATATTTATATTTAACATTAACTAAAGCTATAACTCTAGAATCCACAATTATGTTATGCATCTTTTAACAAGAACCTTTATCCTTAGCTTATAATTCACATTGATAGATTAATTAATTCCGTTTTCGTGACTTTAAAACTAAGCAGAGCTTTCCCTATTATTCAATCCTTTTATCCTAGAAACACTTCAATCCACCCGGTTCAGAGTTAGAGCCGTGGACTCCGACGGACTGGAAGCCCCAGCCGTCGTTCCTCGCCAGGATCTCCGATCCTGAGATCAAACAATTCGGTGCCGAAATCAATGAACTGTGGAAGCAACTCGGGCGACGCATTAAAGACGATGTCCAGAAGAATCCGGAGCTTTATTCAATTCTCTATGTTCCCAGACCCTTTATAGTGCCCGATACAGATTGCCGTGAATATAGCTATTGGGGTTCGTTCTGGATCATCAGGGGCCTGCTCCAGTGCGGCATGCACCAAACAGCCCGCGGAATGATTGAGAACTTCCTGGTGCTGGTTCAGCAATATGGTTGTGTGCCGGCCTGCGGCAGGATTTACTGCGCCGAACGAACACAGCCACCGCTTTTGATAATGATGATGAAGGCCTATGTGGAGGTGACCAAGGATGAGCAGTTTGCCATCCAATCACTGCCGGTGCTAGAGACCGAGTTTGAGACCTTCGTGAGCCAGCGCGCCATTGAGGTGCAGGGCAGGACAATGTATCAATACCGGGCCGCAGCCTGTTGTCCCGGCCCGCGACCCGATGCCTATAGGGAGGACTTGGCGGCGGCAGAGCAAATAGCGGATGAGGATGCTCGCGAGGATTATTACACCGAACTGAAATCGGCCAGTGAATCGGGACAGGAGTTTAGCTCCCGTTGGTTTGTGGACAAGTGTGGCGGCAATCAAGGCATCCTAAGGGATACCAAGCCCTCGGCCATTGTGCCTGTGGAGCTTAATGCCATAATTTTTCGCAGCGGCAAGATCCTGGCCGAGTTCAATCGCAAAGCTGGCAACGCCAAGAAGGCCGAAGAGTACCAGGATCGGTCCTGTGTCCTGGTGAAGGCCATTCGCGATATCCTGTGGAACAACCAGGCCGGCATTTGGCTAGACTACGACGTGCAGAAGAAACAGTCCCGCAATTACTTTTGCTGCACGAACTTTGCCCCCCTCTGGGCCCGGGCCTTTCCCCTGATCGACACCGACAAGGTGTCCAAGGGAGTAATGGAACACATCAAGACCAATAAGCTGGACGATATGTTCGGCGGAGTGCCGCACACGTTGAACAAGAAGGCGGGCGAGAAATGGGATTATCCCAATGTTTTCCCGCCCATGATGTTCATGGTCGTGGAGGGGCTGGACAATCTGGGCACTAAGGCCTCCAAGGCCATGTCCAGGCGATGGGCTCACCGCTGGGTGAAGTCTAATTATGACGCCTTCAAAACGCAAGGCTTTATGTTCGAAAAGGTAAGAGTTGCGGCTGAGCGTTCAGATTCTTAGTTCAGATTTTTAATTAACAAATTTAAATGTGGTATTAAATTTTTCTTTTAATTAGAAAAATTACAGAAAAACCATTAATATAACATGGTAATAACCTAGTTTATTCTCTTACCTCCATTACAGTATTCCTGCGAGGAATTCGGCAGCTCCGGATGCCCCTGCTCGGAGAATTCGCCTGTGGGTTATGGCTGGACCAACGCTGTGATCATCGAGTTTCTGTGCAAGTACGGAAGGGAGCTCAACATGTCCGACGACGAGGACAAGGCTTGCCAGTGCAGATCGGGCAAGAAGAAGGAATCGTTCGTTATCACCAGCCAGGCGAGTATGGAGACAAATGAAAAGGCGTGCCGTGCGAACATGAGTGCCAAGAGCATGGAGAGGAAGATGTCCTGCATATGTGAGGAGCTTATCAACAAGACCACAGTGGCTATGGGGACTCAAAGTTCGTCCTTTCGTCCGGCCTCCGGTTCCAAGAATACTTCGGACGGGAAGAAGGGCTGCTCTTGTGGGCCAATAGCACATAAAGCCACACCAACAGCTCAGAGTTCCGAGTATCAGGATTGCTCCTGTGGGGCCTCGTGTCAGCAACCTCAAAGGCCACCCAAGGAATGCTCCTGTTGTTGCGGTTCCATGTATCCAAAGAAATGCCAGCATCAGGAAATTCCTCCATGCACTTGTGCCATTTCCCGAACGCAAATGGTGCCGATCCAGCTTGAAAAAAGGGAACATTATCCTGACTGCCCCTGTTACGATGATCATGACAAGCGTAAGTGCTCGTTATTCAGGTCAGGTTCCCGTTCTCCCAGTAAACATAAGGAAAAGGCACCTAAGGAGCCGAAGCCACCGAAGGAGGAGAAGCACCCGAAGGAGGAGAAGCACCCGAAGGAGGAGAAGAGTTCAAAGCATGAAAAGCCCCCGAAGGAAGAGAAGCATGCGAAAGAGCCAAAGGAGCCGAAGGCGGCGAAGGAACCGAAGGAGCCAAAGGAGAAGGAGCCAAAGGAGAAGGAGCCAAAGGAGAAGGAGCAAAAGCAGAAGGACACCAATTCGGTTTGCCCATGCCCAGCAGAGATGCAAAAGCAGGACAAAGGCAAAAAGCAGGCAGCTTCCGGATCTTGTCCGTGCCCAACGAATCCAAGCGCCGCGAGCGCCGCGACCGCCTCGAACGCGAATGCGAAAGAGAAAGAGAAAGAAAAAGATAAAGGATGCGATGAAGCGACACCGAGCGAGGCCAAAAAGAAAGGAGCTAAAGAGTCGCAGGATAATGTGGCAGCAAAGAAGGGAAAGAAGGGTGACAAAGAAGCAGCCAGCAAGGAACTAGCCGCCAAGGAATCTGCCACCAAACAGGCAGCTGAAAAAGACAAGAAAGAAAAGGAAAAGAAGGCTGAAAAAGACAAAGAGAAAGAGAAAGAGAAAGAGAAAGAAAAAGAAAAAGTCAAAGGGGAATGCCTTTGCGAGAAGACGGGTGCGGGGGCGGATGGGCAGCGTCAGCAGAATACGGCCAATCTTGTTGGTCACTATGCTCCTCTAGCCGATGTAGATGGGGACAGCTGTGAAAAAATTGTGACGGCGCAGAAATCTTCCAAGAAGAAAAGGTGCTGTGATTGCAACGAAGCCGTGGACTCCGATGATAATGTTAGCTGCGGCGAACGGGGAGAAAATTCGTCCGCGGAGCCAACTCCACCGCCGCAACCAGAGAGTGCTGCCGAAAGTTGTGTGTGCTCACCACAATCACCACAATCACCAAAATCACCGAAATCACCAAAATCACCAAAATCACCAAAATCACCAGAATCACAAGCGTCAACGGTTTCAGCCGCACAGAGCCCGAAGGAGGATGCTTGTCGGTGTAGTGGAAATCCAGGCGCACAGTCACCAAGTTCACAAGGTGGCAGAGGACAGAATCCACAAAGCAAGTACGCCAATCCGCCGCTGAGCAAACTGGCCGATGATGATGATGATCCGTGCGGAGATCTCCAATCTTCGAAAGGACAAAGGTCTGAAAGCGGGTATAAGTTGGACAGACCTGCGCCGCAGCAGACTAGAATATCCGAGAACTGTTCATGTTATGGAAGCCCAACATCACAGCCTTCGCCTTCAGCAGCAACGTCTTCAGCAGCACCGTCTTCACATTCAGTACATGGCAAAGGTGGGTCCAGGTCCAGGTCCAGGTCCAAGAGTAAAGGATCTCAGGATTGTACCTGCAAAAAACGAAGTTGCTTGGACGGTTGCCGCACTCCGACGGACCAGAATATGCCCGATCATATGGATGATTATTGTCCGTGTTTTGTACAGAATATCGGTGCCGATGATATTTGGTGTCCGCCATGTACAGCATCAGCCCCTACAGGAGACCTGAGGTGCAGAGGATCGAGTCGCAAATCGGGACGTAGCCAATCAAAAAATATTTGCCCGCATTGTGGTGGCGTCAATTCGGACAACTCTTCCTCCAGACAACAACAACAACAGAAACAACAGTCGCCGCCGTGCAACAAAAAGGACGTGTGTGGCTGCTCCAATTCCCATTTGAGGGGCATGGGTAACATAGGAATACAGAGGGGCTGCTGCAAGGATTCAGTCGCCCATCAACGCGCTCGGGGAGAGGATAAATGCCCGTGCGGGTCAGGGGCGAGAGGTGCACCAAGTTCTGGAGCACAGAGGAGTGATTCCTATACGGATACAGCAAGAAACCATGAACAGGGTATAGAGAACTATTGCGGCTGCTACGCAAATAAAAGTAACCGCTGTACAACTGCTCCTCCACCTCCGAAGAATTATTCGGTCCCAGTCTACGGACCAGAAGATGACTTACCTTGCTGGGCAAGTCCGCAGTCAACTTGCGGACAAAGTCCACGATCCTACGGACGAAGTTCACGATCATGCTGCGGACGAAGTCCAGGATCATCTAGATCTCAGCAATCGATAAAATCGACAAAATCGTCAAAATCAACAAAATCGTCAAAATCAGCAAAATCATCTCCGGGCCGAGGAGGGCAATCCGACTGCGAGTCCAGCAAGCCAAAAGGACAGGATAACTACCAGCAAGCCCCAACATATGCACCATTGCCTCCCGGTAAGCAGTTTCCGCTAAAGGACCCCGCTAGCGCTGAGGACTTATGTGGCCAGATACAACAGCAGCAAATAAAAGAAGGAAACCGATCAGATAAAAGAACCAAATGCTGCAGGTGTGAAGCGAAGAAGAAAGATGAAGAATAGCCTTAGGATGGACCCCACAAAATCTCTAAATCAAAGAAAGGACCAAACTGAAGAACTTAAACTAAATTTTAGGTATACAAAATTTTTTGTGCTCTTTCTAGAATCTTTCGGCATGAAGGCAACCTGTATTATTTCGAAATGAGGTGTATTTTTCAACTTTAAGACTACACTTTGAATTGCCTAAAAAAATCTTTCCATAATATTCTTGATTATATTCTTCAGCCACATTTACCAAAGAGTTTTCAATTTTTTCCCCAACAGGTGGGGTTGAGAGATCCAGAATTTCCATACTTTTCTTTAGCGGCATGTGTCATTTCCCTGGGGGGAAAATAGGATCGAAAGAAAGAGAATTCAAAGGGAAAGCGGGAGTGAGTCAGAGTGAGAACATCGCCTAATTTCTTCCTTGACATGCCATTCACAATCCACTATGGTTATCTTTATGGGGCTGTCAATATCTTTATGACGCACCCACCGCCCCCTGGCAAGGACACATTTTGGGTGGTAAAAGTGAAAGTCTCCTTTGACACAATTTCTGCAAGCCCATTTCTCTCTCGCCCTGCTGTGTGCCCAAGCTTGTAATATTTGTGAACGAACGAATCATTGATGTGATTCACACACTCACACTCATCCTGTGTTCACTGACTCATAAGCCCCCAAAACACACACTCACCCACATACACATGGCCAAATCCAGAATCGAAATATGCGCGCTCCATTACAACCCAGCAGCGAGGAGAAGAGCAGATCCCAGACCCCCCTCCATTCTACCCGGCGGAACCCCTGCTGATGCGATTGTATGGCTCTGATATTATTGAAATGCCATTTTGATTGGCTTTGATGTGTGTGGATGGGCGGGTAACGATTTGATGTTGCTAAATGTTTTATGCAGATGCCCCGATACCGCCGTGCCGTGCCCGTGATGTGATTAAGCGATAAGTAGTCAGCCATGAAGCATTTTGGCCAGGCATAGTATTAGTTTGCTCGCCCGATGATTGCACTCCACGCTAATTTGATTGAACGGCCTGCTGCTGCTGCCGAGTGCGTTTCCACAAAAGAGTTGCGGAAAATCATGCGGAAAAATTACATAGGGAAGCAGGCAGCCGGCAGGGAAACCAAGTTCTTATCCAATTATACACTTACATGTGGCCATTTGTCAGGGGAATGTGTCAACAGAGTGCCATGAGAGCTGGAATGCTGCTGCGAAATAAGAACCCGAAACTCATACCCGTCAGGAGAAACCATGGCTGACAGACAGACAAACAGACTGAGAGGGAAAACCCACTAGAAGACAACGGAGGGATCCCCCCGTAACCGCAACCGAATAACCAACCGAGTCATATCACAGACGTGCAACTGAGCAGCAGTTGATGATGAAGAATGTGAGTATCCTTGGCTGTGCCTGCAGATGGCATTTTACACACTGGGAGAAATGGTTGGGGCACAAAAGGGGGCATTCAGGTTATAAGGAAATTAATAAAATGAATTATTTTGACCGGAAATGCCCTTCAGAATAAAATGCCTTTACCTTTATGACTGTTTTTTATTTCAAAGTATTTCCAAGCTCACAAACTCACCTTCACGAGCGGCCAAGCAGCGCCGTAACTCATCAGTCTTGAAGTTCTTAGTCCCCTTCGGCGCTAGGGAAATCCCCTCTTGATTATAAGTTTGACGCACCGCAGGTTTTAATGCGGATTCCGGCGGATAGAAGGCAGGACACGAGGCGCTTAGACTGCGTGGGGAAAAGTTGCAGTCTGCCTTGGCAGACTTCCCAGACAAATGCTGAGTTGCGCTTCCAATTAGACTCCAGGCGAATCATTTGCATGTTATTGACTAAATTAAGTGCCAAGCTCAAGTCGTAAAAATATGCGAAATTGGCCAACAGACAAAACACAAAGCAAACTATGCGAAATGAAATGAAATGTGATTGGGCGGATGGGGATTCAGGGGGATTCGGGATGGAGAGAGATTCAGCTACAAGCTGGGCTTAAAAACGGTTCCGATCGAATGACAACAGCTCAAATAACTCCAATTTGGCCATTCACCTGCATTGTCCTGCTGAGCTTGGTTGAGTCCTTGTTTGGCTGCAAATTGAAATGGAAATTTGCATGTTTGCCACCAGAAATGTTTCAATTATTCGCATGCACAAATGAATATAAAATCGAAATAGAGCGGCCAGAGCAGCTGCAGCAACAACGAGAAATCTGTCACATGTCAAACTTTGCCATATTTAATTTCCTCTTTGTGAAATTAGTTTTTCCTCATCCGAAAATTTGTGTTCAAGCACATATTCGTGTTTGCCTTGACTTTGTTTTTTTTTGTTTTATTGTTTATATTCCGCCCCACTCGAAGTACTTTGCTTATTTTTTTTTTTTTGGGGTTCAGTTCGTCTCGCCACCCTCTCACAGCTGCAATAATTCATGTTCAAAACTACAAATTGAGTGATAAACAACTTTTGATTTCGCATATGGCAGAGCCATGTCCTCCGGTTTCTGGGGGTTGTGTCTGCCACTGTCCCGCTCTTTTATTTTTTAAATATTATTTTTCGTTTTTCTTTTGCATAGCATACTTTTGAGGGGTGCATTTTTGGCAAGGATTTGGAGAGGAAAGCGTGAGCCGTGAGTAAAAGCAAGCAAAAATAGAAAACAAATTCACTTAATTGTATTTGATTTTATTTTTATATTTTCTTTATTTAATAAATTTATTTTGGAGATGACACTAAATTAAGTAAATAAGTTTCATATAAATGTAATCAACATAAGTATTAAGTAATAATCCCATAGTCATTAGCCTTAAAGTTTTTGGCATTTTTGATCCAAAACTGCATAAATATGACGTCGTTAATAAAGTTTTAATTAGTCTGTGCGCTGACTTTAAAGCGTAAACAATTAAATTTTTTTACTTTTTATTTATTTATTACATTTCTTATTAAAAATTTGGATTTGGTTGATTCAGTTACAATTTGTTTAATTTTTCGATTTTTTAATTTAATCTTTTTTATTTAAAATTCTTTTAGTTTGACGTATTATTGTATATCTGTATATTTTTTTATTTAATCTTTTTAACTGACTAACTAA
Source organism: Drosophila anomelani (assembly GCA_035045905.1). NCBI lineage: Eukaryota > Metazoa > Arthropoda > Insecta > Diptera > Drosophilidae > Drosophila > Drosophila anomelani. Next base: position 5,584,597 of record JAWNOO010000032.1, on the reverse strand, counting down.
CCCTATTTGTGCCTGACCTATGATAATGTGCCACTTGCGCTGATTAAAAATAAAACCCAAATCCTAAGAGCGAGTGCATGCGCATAAATGTATTTATATAGTCTGCATAAAACCGCTTAATTTATAATTTAACGGGGCGCACTTTTAGTTGTGGTTAACGAAAAAGCAAGGACCAAAACTTCAAAAACAAAAAAAAAAACAACCATTTAAAAAGGTATGCAAACAGCATCCGTATGTATGTGGCTTACTTACGTATTTCACTCGTTATGATTTATTTCGAAATGCTATGGCCCACAGTCAGACACAGACAACCCGAAAACCCAAAAAGCTTTGCCGCTTAATTTCATTAAAAATTTATGAAATAAAGGCACGGCCAGGATGGCGTATTAAAATTTAATAGTCTGGCTCTCGGCCCTGCCTGCATCCTCCTCCCTGTGTTGTGTCTCTCAGTGTGTGGGTGCCATGCGTCATTGTTAATATTGTCCTGCGGTTTTTACGCCGAAAGTCAAAATCAAAAAAAAAAAAAATTAAAAAACAACGTGGGACACAACGCAAATTGTCTTTATTTTCTGTTTTTTTTTTTGGCCCGTCTGGATGTGCACTTTATTTGATGGAGTTGTTTATGAGCAATTTCCATTCCATTCCCATCTGATGCTCCTGCACCTTGATTCTTATTTTTATTAATGTTTATTATTTTGTATTTCTTATTAATTTGATGAGACGTTAAATGAAATTGCAACTTCAGTCCTTCATGGATGTTCACTCGGCAAGCTGGCAATGCGATTCGCAGGATGCAAACGAATTGCGGTGGACGACGCACTTTCTGTTTTCCTTTTTTGGTTTTTTTTTTTTTTGGACAGAAATTGCATTTTTAATATCCCCGGCAAGGATCGCAAACGAAGAGAGCTGTCATGGGTAATGAATGCGCTGGCAAACAATTATTTTTATATGACGGTTGGATGGGACAGGCAAGCGGGATGTCGCCTTGGCTCTTCTGCTGCTGCTGGTGCTCCTCCTGCCTCTTTTGTTGCTAACGGTAACTGCACATAAAGGCAACGTTACATACTTGAGAAGTTACAAGGATGTCATTTTGGCATCCTGCAATATTCATAACTGTCACAGCGCAGGGACACTGAGGAAAAAGGCAGTTTTATGTCAGGAAACCGATATCGAAAAGAGTCATTAGCATTCACTGACAAGAAATGAAAAGCTATATAAATATTAGGTACATGATGATATAGTCTTTAATGATTTACAGATCATTGTTGTATTTAAGCATTTTTTAGGAGTACATAAATAAATGTATTATATTTATTATTTAATATTTAAATAATTTCTGATTGAATTATTTCTAAATGAAACTTTAACTAACCATTAGATTTAATATCTCTTTTTAAAAGCTTTTACCTCATACTCTTTTTTTCCATTTCCATAATCCACATGCCCAGTTTTTCGCACAGTGTAAAAGCGTTGGGAAAACGCACTTTGTCATTTCATTTGGGAACTGCCAAACACCTGCTGAACAATGGCGAACAGCTACACTTGTACACTTGCCACATGCAACACTGGCACTCATTAGATTAGCGCTGATTGCGCTGTTGCCCCCCTCCAACACAAGGCCCCCTCCTCACCCCCTCTCTGGTTTTTTCTTTGGCAAATGTTGACAGCTGTGTGACAGCGCTTGGGGAACGCCTCAAAAAGGCCTTGGGCGTGGCAGTGGGTGGTGTCCGGGTTTGCCGGCATTGATTGTTTTTGCCACTGCTGGTAATTTGAAACTTTAAAATATTTATGATTTATGTTTAGTTTCCACTTGTTGTCCTTGCTGTTTGGGGGTGACGGCGTCTAGGAAAATCAGAACATCCCCGAAAGTCTGGCGGAATATTTTTCATTACACAGTTATGCCGAGCGAGAGGAGTGACATCTAATGGAGTCCACAATATTTTGCATGGAGGGAAAAAAAGTGGAAAAGCCAGAGATGGAGATATATCTGGGAGATTGGCCAAAATATTTGGCACGTGCACGAGGATGGGGCATATAAAATGGAGTGCTTCGAGCGGGAGGATGAGAAGGAGGAGGTCCTGCGCTTCGAGTAATGCTGAATTGAGTTGTCAGTTGTGCGAAAAGTTGCGTTTTATGAGGGTTGATGTGCGGGGATTAGGGGAAAGTTTGCAAAACTCGCATTAAATATTAATAAAAATGTTACCTTGGGGACTTGCAGGTGAATGCACGGCTGAGGTGGATTTAGAGGTGTCCCCTTATGTGTCCCCAGCTCCACGAATCCCAATCGTGATTTGTCGGCCTCGGGTACCTTCTAATCCCCACAAATGACACCAAAACGCGAATCAGCACGCATTTCCGGAAACACCACTTTTTTTCACCCACTGAATGTTCACATTTTTCACTAACAATTTATTATCAACCACTTAGGATCGGAATAAGCGATAGTCCATCGAGGCTTATTACATTCCAAGCAGCGAAAATGAAACGGCCAAACCCCATTTGTCCAACCCCCTCGAATATATGTACAGTATATATATATCCCTATCCCTGGCTATATCTATGACAAGTGCAACAGTGCGACGACAGAGCTGGAATCAACCCTTGGATACCCGGGCTTTCCCCGGCGGGGTGTAGAAATTTTTATAGACCGTCAGAATGATATATGCATGCCAATATTATGACAGCAGCTACATAACTGGCAACTGTTGAAATATGCCCCCGGCTACTAAAGGGTCTCTCCAAGAGCAGGGAAATCGAAAAATTTCAATGGTGAAATAAGTTTGGGAATAGCTTAGCTTGGCCTATACTCTATAATAGTTTGGGAACTTGGGGCTTATGGGAACTGACGATAAAAAAAAATTGCAAATAAATTCATAAAACTTAAAAGTTAAAGTAAAATCAAACAGAGTTTGGCGTGACTAAATAGTTTTCAAAAAGTTTCAAATAATTTGGAACAGAATATGTAATTTTGTTTTACGTTTTCATGAAATCATTTCATAAAGAAATATGTTAGCTACCTTTAATAATGTATAATAATATTTTAAAATGTAACTAAGATTTTTTTAATAATATTAATAATTTTAACACAATTTGAGTTCAAGGAATGAATTTTGTATTTAAGAGCAGACTTTTATCAATTTTAATTCGAGTTTTATTTATTTAAAATCTCATTAAAAAGACTTGACAAATATTGTAACTGTTAAAGTTTAGAAACATTTCAAATAAATCCATCCACCTGGTCAGATAATCTCGATTACCCTTCCCAGATCGAGGGTATTCCGCATGAAAGAGAAACGAGAAATGGCAAATCAGCGGCAACAACTCATCGACGACGACGACGATGGGCGTAAAGTTACGCGCGCATATGTAAGTGTCTGACTTCCGTTTCCGCTTGACAAGCTACGATGCTGCTGCCAGCCCCCGCTGAGGGTGGCCCTGGCCGCCGGCATCCCCTCCCCTTCCGAAAGTTGAAGCTGAAGTTGTTGTCATGTTTGTCAGAGGTTGAGGCTATTACATTTTACTTTTCATATTTGCCAGGAATAACCGTGAAATTGTTTTTTCTGTCTAGCCCAACCCCCTCTGTAATCAAGTGTGTGTGTGTGTGTGTGTGTGTTTGCGACAACTACCCCTTTTGTCAAAAGTATGTGCAAAAAGTGCGGGTGAATTTCCAGGGGCAAGGGGGAGGAACGTAAGACGAAAACAGTTGGAAAACTTTCATCTATGCCGCCTTGGGCCACAACAAATTGCAAGGGATTCGAGAATTGGATAACAGGGACCCAAAGTGTGGGGGACTTTCGGCAGTAAATGCTATTTAAATATATAAATTTTAATAAGCTCTTTTCGGCGGCCGGAGCAGAAAGTAAGCCTGTTATTTGATATCGATCCTGGGGCCAGAAAATTAGAGGGAAGCCGGCTAAAAAATGTTTGTGAAATATTTCCGCCCACTTAACGCACACACAATTAAACTCAATTAAGTGGGCATATTTAAACAGCAAATTGCTGCATCGCAATTGGCAAATATGTACACGGATCGACGCCACCAAAAAAAAAAACAAAAAAAAAAGAAGGAAAACAAAGAAGAGAAGCCAGCCCGAGGAGCACACAATTCCCCAGAGTGGCTGCATCACCCAGGGATAACAAGGGTAACGAGAGGATTCGGCGCAGCCAACGAACTTGAACCGCAATTTTTATTTGGCAATACATGTGAAGACATTTCCTTTTTAGCTTTTCCCTCCCCCCCACTGCACCCGCTTTCCTTTTACTTTTTCCTTTATCTTATTTTTTTCTGGCCACGTTTTTTGGCTACTTTGTTGCCGCAACCCTCATGAATATGTAAGCACCCGGTGTGACGGCGTCCCAAGAAGGAAGATCCAGCCAGGTAGCAAGGATACCTATCCCATGCCGGCCTTGGTGTAGCGGCAACTTGCTGGGTTGCTAAGCCCGTTAGCAAGGGGTGGGCTTTGCCCAGCCAAGCAAGACCAACCTGAACCGGAGTAGTGGTGGCCACAGAGAGTCAGAGCCGGCGTTTGAGTTGGAGAGTTGGAGTCCGGAGTTAGACCCACCGACCGAGACAGACAAACATCAATAAACAAGAACCGTCGCGTAAATAATGCAGCACCCGGAGACGCTGCACAGGGCGGCGGACTGGCCCACCGGGCGGGAGTCACCAGTCACCAGTCACCGAGCACGCATGGCTCGTCTCCGGAAACCTAGAGCTCTTCTCTGTACTTGGAGAAAAAGTTGTACTTAAAACTAGTTTAAATTTGAGACAAATCTTAGGAGTTTAGATTTATTTTTGGGATTTTAAAACATTTCAGTAAAAGAATCCCTAGAAGCCACCTTTCAATATGAATTAACTATTCAAATATTTTCCAAGATTTCACTATAATTGCAAATTAAACCATTCTTTCTTTCAGTGTACCTCTAGAAGGTCTAGTATTCCGCCCTGTTTAGTGGCTACGTGCGGTGCGCCAGACATTCAGACATTTCCCTTGGTGCAAAGACGCTTGCCACTGCAATTGTCTCGAGCTTCATGCATTTTACATTTTTAATAGATTGCCTGGGATTAATAACACACGCACTATACTCTATATAGAGGCGGGAAATCGGGGGTTAATGGTGTTCGGGGAGGGCATGACCGCAGGTATTGGTTTTAGTTTTGGTTTCCCCGCTCGGCCCAAGGGATGCATAACACATTGCGCGGTTTACGCATCGACGCGTGCCCCCAGCACAATCCTGGTGCCCGAAAATCACTGACCAACTTGGTTTTGGTGGCGGTGGCAATGCGTGCAATTAGCCAGGAGTGATGGAAGGGAATCTGGCTAATGGAGGATGAGTTTGGGATACTCTAACAAATGAAACCGGAAGATGTGGGGTAAGTCAGCTCAAAGGTGGTGGGAATAATAATAAATTTATACATTTCATGGGTACATTTTGAATGAATATTTAATAAGGGGTTTTTTTCGATTTTATTTAGGCATTATTTTGGTTGATTTAATAATGGTTTTCTGATTCTTGATTTGATTGATTTTGGGCTTTGATTAGAAGTCATCTAGCTTTATAGCCTCTAACTTACAAGTCCTTCCTTTCCTATTCACCCAAATATTTCCCACTTAAATCATAGATATTCATTTCCCACTTTCAAGATTCTCCATTGGCTGAAAGTACCCTCAGATCGTTAGAGTGTGCAAAGCTCTATGGAAATATTTCAATTTGAGGCGCATAAAACTTTCCGGGAAGAAGCAACTGGCAGCCAGGAGGCAGGAGGAGCAAGGAACTTCTGCCCCAAAAAAAAAAACTTTGGAATAACGCAAAATGTGCGGACAGCAGGAAAAGCTGGAAAAGCGGCAAGAGCAGAGAGAAGAATACGAAAACGAAAAAAAAGCGCAAAGGGAAAAAGTGGAAAACTTCTCGGGCGAGTAGCCGCCGATTCCTTGTGGTCCTTGGATCCATGAGCCCGTGGTCCAAGTGGCAAAGTTTTTGGCTGTTGAAGACATTAATTTGAGCCTTGATGATATTCAATTTAGGCACTCCGCCGAGACTTGTGCCACTAACCGCCGCCCAGTCCACAGGAAAAAAGGCACCAAAAGCCCCACAAAACACATTCGCATACACACAATGGAGGCAGCCACTGTAAAATATGAGCTGGCCTATGTATATAGTTGTACATAAAAAAACAGATCAGGTTGAAACAATAGGAAAACAAATATTTAAAGAGCAACTTCCTGATCTTCTTTTCAATTAGAAAATATACAAATATAATATATAAAGAAGACTTCATATAGTTCTTCATATTTTATATTAAATCTTGTATAATAAGATCCTATAAATTTATAAGGAAATTGAGTAAAATTATCTTCGTCTTGGCTACCTTAAATGTTAAAAAATATTTAGAAAAACGTTGCTTGCTTATTGCGACATCAGAAATAAATTAAAAATGTATACATTTTAAGCATTTTTTATTATTTTCCCCACACGTAATATATCTTTAACACTTCCTACAAATTTCTATATTATTTTGACCACATCTGTTGACCAAAGAGAGGGCTTCCTTGGGAAAGGGAAAACTTAGTGACAGCGGGAAAAATCTGAAGAAGAAAAAAAAGTCGAGGGAAATGTATTTTTGGCACAACTTTTATACATGCACTTGCCGCCTCTGTTAGCTGGTTGTTGTTGCTGCCGGGGCGCGTACTCTTGGCCTGGTCAACTTTTCATGTTTGAGCTTCATTTTATTAAGTTGGCAACACTTGCGCAACAGCCAACTGGCAGCCGGAAAATGAAAACTGCCGCCTGTGCCTACAATTTTGGGGTCAGCACCAACGAGCTGTGGAACTTTTCCTTGGACCGCCACTCTCTCTCTCTCTATTTTTTGTTTTTCTATAGTTATTTTAAAGTTTTTCGTTTAATTTTCAATTTGCCGCGGGGCGACATTATTTTTAAAATATTCCACGAATGAAATTTTCTCTTAGGCCTTTCAGCCAGCTGTGGCCGCTTGTGTTTTAACTTGATTTGCTTGTCGCATAAGCTGCTCTGGCCTTTTGTTATTATTTCTGGCATTATTGTTATTCCGCCGGTTGGCTGACCATTTATGCTTATTTATTTTCGCCCGCTGCTCGTCCACTTTTCCACTTTTCGTCTACTGTGGGGGCCACCGTAGCATAATTTTGCGGGCCGAAATGAGAAAACTTTGTACGTGCCATTGTTTGCGCATATTTATACTATGCATCGGATATATATATATGTACGTGCGGGTTAGTGGCTATCACCAATAATTTGTGCACAAAGAGCCGGGCACAGAAATACCATTATTATTATTTGCTCGGAGGTGTTTATTGATCTTGTCCAAACACAACGACTGTTGACACTGTCCAGCGGCAAGTCGCTGGCTTGTTGATTGTTTGCCTTGGCTTTGTCTGCGGTGGAAGCCTAAGGAAAGTACCAAAATACAACTACCATTTGCATCGGGTCAGGGACAATCTATAGACAATCTTATATAGCAGCCGGAGAACAGACCATAAATTGTCGGCTTTAGTGGGAGTCTGGAAAACAGGAGCACTGTGGGAAAACATGTTCAAGGAATGGAAAATGAGAAAAAAGTTCCAAAAATTAAAAGAGATTTTATTTTATAAAATAGAGAACTAAGTTGAAAATAAAAGGATAGTCATAAGAAATATAAAGTATATAAACACTCTTATATAATTTTATATTATATCAAATATCATTTTAGCTTTTATATTATTTTATTTCCCATTTTATTTGCAGTGTATTCATGGTCACAGCTGCTGCATTGTGAACTACTCGCTGCGATAAAGTAATGAATTACCTGTTTCTGTACAACAATAAATTGTATTTGGATTTTTATTACAACTCTGCTGATTACGCTGTCAATAGCTGGGGGGAAATATGATTTCTTTATTTGTGCTTTCTTTTTTTTTGGTTTTTATTTGCAGCTATGCGACCTGGGCCGCTGTGTCCACTGCCATTGGCCATTTGGTGGTCCTGCTTTCGGCCCTTTTGTTGGGCACTAGCAACGGCTGCTGCGTTGGCCTTGTTAAATTATGCTCGTCATGGCGGCACTTCCGGGCCCAGAGGCGCTGCCAGCGTCCTGCGCGCCATCCATTGTTGTAGAGGCCAGAACTGAATCCTGAACTGAATCCAGAGGAGCCAGGAGCCTGGAGCTGGGCGCGTAGAGCTGTCAGGCTGTCTTCGTGTTTTTTAAGTTATTGCATTGGGAATCGGACGCCAGCTAAGCACAGGAGCATGAGCAGGATCTGACGCTGGAGCTCAAGCTGGAGCTGGAGCACAATAACAAATGAATCTAGCCGAGGAGCTTTGTGGCTCCTGTTCCTTTTGGCATGCGACAAGGCCGTGCCATCGAAAAATCCCCTGATCCCTTATGTAATTTTTAGATTTCCTTCCCCAGCTCATTGGCTGAAGTGGCAGCCTCGGTGGCCATAATACAAAAAAATAAAAATCCAACCGAAATGAATTAAACCTGTTGCCTTTCCATCCGACAATCTGGCTAACCGAAACTGAAACTGAGACGTTGCCAAAATATGCAGAATCTTAATGAAAGTCAAGATGTCAGAAGCTTGGCCAACTGGCGGTTGGCTACCTATCAGTTGTTGGCAAATTGCAACTTAAATAAAGCCAAACGAATTGGTCAGGATTGCGGAAGGCGAGCGGTAAAGGATTTCCGTCAAAACCTGCCAGAAAGCCAGGCTACCAAAAAAAGGAGGAGCTCACAACGAACTCCGGTTATCCTTTCGTTCGAATTCCGGATTTATTTTAAGGCAGCATCTTCTGTAAGCGAATGTGAAGTATATATAAATGCAGCCGAGCACTGGAGCACTTTAACCAGGTCCCCGAAGTGTGTTCACTGCAAGGGCTTCTCAAGGATTTCGCGCAGGGAATCCCCCGGGCGGCGAGGCAAGCGAACGGGAACTGGGATGCGGATTGGATAGCTACCGCTGTCAGAAGTCAAAAGCTGCCAAGGAGCAGCAACCAGCAACCAGCAGCCAGCATCCAGGAGCCTCCACAAGTTGCCTGTCGACGGACAAACTTATGGCTAAGACCGCAAACAAATTTCGGGCTGCAGCAATGTAGCTGCAGTTCTACAGGGCAACTTGGCTAAGTGGAATTATATTTTTGGTTAGAAGAAAATTTAAAGGGAAAAGTAAGGGGTTTCTTAGTATAAATGTACTTATGTGAAGTAGGAACTTAATTCCCTGAAATATATTTCTAGGGTTTTAAAACTATACTTTAGCCAGCTGAAATTAATTTATAAAATAGTATAAATCGGCGAGATCAATATAAAGGCGAAATCATACAGTAACTTAAATGAAATAAACTTAAAATGATGTATTAATGAATTTTAAATCAAATTCTATAACAAAGTTGAGGAAATACACAAATTCTGTCAACTAAATTGTGACAAATTCATCAAGTAATTTATTTAAAACTCCAAAATAAATAATTGTAAATTGTAAAAGACTTTTGCAATCGAATTAGGACATGAAATATAATTTCATTTCGAGAAAATGGACTGTAGTTGGAAGTAAAAGCTGCTGCAACCGAATTAGATGTGGAAGAAAATTGTCTTCCTGTATGAATTTCATAATTTCCCCAAGTTTTAGTTAGGAAAGGCAAGCAATTTCCTCCTCGTCTAGGCTAGGTGTGTGTGTGTGTGTGTAGGTTTATCGAAATCCCCCACCCCCTTCAAATTTTCTTAGGAGCTTAAAGTTTAAAGTCCCAACTTTGGCTAGCTGGTTTCGGCGCTGTCTTTTGGTTTTGGCCATGTCAGTGGTTTTCAGTACAAATGGTCATGTGTGTGGGGGACTCGGATTGGTTTTTCAATTTCTACGACTGTTTGCTGATGTCATCGGCAGAAGTTCGGGGCGAAATATCAGGCTTTGTTATTTATATTCCTCGGGCTGCTGACCCACTCAGCGCGGAGAGAGGGGTTAAGGGACAACCCTTTGTCACATTTTGCAATTTATGTTATTGTGTACAGATCTGTATCTGTATCTGTAGCTGTAGCTGTATCTGTATCTCCCCATTCCTGGTTGGCATCTTCTCAGTGTTTATGTTCTGTGATTTCTATCAACAACTTTTACTTTTGCAAACAAATGCAGGGCGGCACATCTCAACCAGAAAGCAATAAAAATTGTTTACAAACATTATTTGCGTATATCCTTGAGCCGGAAGCACCTTCCATGTCGGACAAGAAAGGTCTACAACTTTACACTATTTAAATGCACCGAAAGAAATACATATCTTTACTTGTAATTAATAATGTATGTAAAGGTTCTAAAGTTGATTTTACACCATTATTTAGTTTCCATAATAACCCATCATTAAATGGTTAAAAAGTAGTGTTATTTTGTGTGAATTTCTCTCCCTTTTTTTTCCTATTTTTAAGCACCCACAATAACAGGCATTTGCCTTGTCACGCCCCTGTGTCCTTCTGGCAAGGATTCTTCTATCTCTTGTTTGGGTTTCGGGCATTAAAGCTTCTCACACTCACTCTAATAAACTAATGTCTCTCCTTTGGGGCGCCACCGCCTGCTTCCCTATTGCCTCTGGGACGTCCCAAATCCATTGTTGGCCCCATAGTTTGCTTTGCGAAACATTTTATTTGTCGTTTCTTCTCTCGCTCTCTTTTCTCGGATTACTCGAAAATGTTTGCGTCAGATTTTGGGTCCTTTTTGCCAGGCTGATGGGGGTCCCGGGGTGGTTAGAGGTATCCGGGCGGGGTAAAAAGGGCTAAAAAGGGTGCCCAGGTGTTGGATTCCCCTAACTTTTCCTAACATTTTTCTTGGCACTCTTTTTCTTTTTTTTTTTGCCCAGAAATTACTTGATTGAACTGGGAATATAGTAATGGGGCCAATGGTGCCAATAACTCAGGCTAGGATTGTCAGCCAGGGTACTGATTGAATATTTAATTAATAGTTTGTTGAGGTGAGATTAGGAGGATTAAGAAGTTTGTTTTTTAAGGTTAAATTATTATAAAATAAAGAATAGGTTACAATCCTTGAAAAAAAGTATATTCGCATATAACTTTTAATCTGATTTATATTTTAGGGTTTTGAATTTGAATCTCCAGCTCCATTTTAATCCGATTCCAGTTCGGGCTAATGAAGACCTTCTCCCTGTAGAGCAGTACTTCACTGGACCCTTCCCCCCTTCATTTCTATCTCGACGGCTGGAAAACAACTCCATTTAAGACGCATAAAGCTGGGGCAACATGTGTGGCTGGCAAACCGGGGGAAAATTCCTTATGCCAGGCAAAGTGAAACTGTCACTGCCAAGGTTTTCCTCCTCGCTGCCGCTGCTGCTGTTCTTTTTTTTCCGTTCCACCGCTTTTCTTCTACTTTTTTTGGCAGAGATGTAAAGGGAAACCCTGGGTTGCATATTTAAATTTATGATTATGTCGTTATGCTGTCTGCCCGCATTGCTTAGGCGGCCGAAGAAAAAGTGACAGCGGGCCAAACTTAATACAAATTTATGTGCAACATATTTTTGCACTTTTTTCCAGCATTCCGTACTATAAAGAGAGCCATTCAGCAGCACCACCACCACCACCTCCACTGGCTTCATAAAGAAGGCTAACTGAGTGGTCAACATATGCTGCTGCCTGCCTGCTCCTGAGGGCGATGGATCCTTCCAAGACATCAAGTTTGTTTTACTTGCCGGGCAGCGCTTTAATGTTTCCCCATTAAAAACGAGCACATTAAAATTCCTTTTCGCTGCCGAGCAACGTTTAAATTGCATTTCAGCTCAAGGAAATGACAAACTCTTACATAATAAGAAAAGTCGGGAACGGCCGTGAAGAGAAATGGGATCCATTTGGCATTTGGCAGGTGGGAGAAGCTGAGATGGCGTGAAATTGAGCCAAAGCTCCGCGTCTAACTCATTTTTAAATACAAATTTTATGTACATGGAAATAAAAGCAAGAAAAAATTGCTACAAGGATGGATCACGGCTATGGAATACCTTATAGTTAGAGGGAACAGTTTTTCTTACCTTGGAGGTATTTTTTTACTGAGGAAAATTAAGGAAAGCATTTGAAGTTTATTAATAAATGAACAAAAAAATCGTAGAATTTTAGATTTTTAATTGGAAACGTTCACAGAATTGATAGAAGCAGAGAAAATGGAAAAACATATTTAAAGCACTTTTAATTTTTTATTTTTATTTGATTTTGTAGATCCTTATGATACTAAGATATAATTTTAAGCTATAGCTTTGCTATCTAATATACTTTTTAGCATGCTCAATATACCCCTAAATTCTCTTTGTACTCCTCATAAAAATGAAGCAAAGAATTCTCAAATTTAGCTGCCGCTTTTGATTAATTTGTCTTGCCTAATGGCTGGCCATAAATTTCGAGTTAATAAAACGAGGCGAAATTCGCCTGGTTTGCCTTGTTCTAATAACAAAAATTTGTCACACGCCATTCTGACAGTTGTGTGTCACAACCACTTTTCTCTTCCTGCCGCTTCCGGCTGCTCCTTGCTGCTCCTGGGTGACTTCTTCGGTTGCTACCGCCACCGCAGAACTGTCAACTGGCAAGTGCCGCTGATGACATTGTGGCCAACTTTTCTCAGGGAAATTATGCTGGCAGTTTTACCCACCACACCACCCCACCCCAACCCGAGAAGGGTTGATTGATACGACTCCTGGAGAGGACTGGTAGGTACGCTGTGTAGGGTTAATCAATGGCCAGGCCGCACGCACCGAACAGCTAGAAATTCGATTAGAGGCGATGTCAGCCAGGCACTCGCCTCAAGTGTCACTTGCAATTACCCCGGGGTTTGAGGCATGGGCCAGCCAGCTATTCTAGGGTTAAGTGGCAGTCGGGGGTAGGGGTAAAGTGCATTCAAATTGGCTTAAACTAAGAACGTTAAGCGTGCAGCTGTCTAATTGTATTTGCCACCCTTTTGCCCAACCCTTTCTTTCCTGCAAGTAATGTAAAAGTGCCAGGGAACTTCAAGATTTATTAGCATCAAGATTAAAGCATTAAAAATTTCGCAGACTGTTTTTGCCTTACGCAGAGGCATTAAGTGGGGTGGACGGGGGAAGGGGACTGCCCCTTTGGGGGCTGAGAGGTGTGTTTAGGGGATGCTGAGGCTACCGGAGGAAAGTGAGTGCAATTTTCGCTCGCTGGTCTACATCATCAATTTCGCGTCCTTTCCACTTTAGCCTTGCCTTTCCCCGTGTTGGATACCCTTGGGGAAGGGTTTAAATATTTTATATTTTTTGGAAAGTAGAATAATCAAATCAATACGAAGCATTTAAAATAAATAAAAATGAAAAGTTTTAAGTAGATTAAACTATTCGAGTTTGTTTTTGTTCCTGAAGTGGCTGTTAATTATAGGAAATAAGGGAGTTTTCCATCAATTTTTTTAGACTTAAATTTTTAAAAATTAAATACTAATAATAAAACTATTAATTAATCAAAAAACCAAACAAAATATTTAACAAAATCACTCCTTATGAGTAAGAGTACTCCGATATTCGTTACATCAAGTCAACATTAATTTCTGGTGTTGCTTCCGCTGTTGTTATTGTTTTTGTTGTGGTTTTCCACCGACAAGGATGAGGATAAAGCGGCTCCTTCTGCTGCTTTTCCTATTGCTGCTGGCTGTTTCCGCCGCAAGTGGAGTGTTGCGCAAAAATATCAGGCACAACAACAGTGTTCAGGATAGCGGCAACTACAGCAAGTACAACATTTCATTGCGCACTTTGTCGGTCAAAACTTTCGACATTAGCACTTAATTTACTGGCCCAACTTAATGAAGTCTACACTTGGCTAATTTACGCGAAATGCTTTAGCTACTTAAGGCAAACATCCATCGTCGCCCATGTTCCATGGCTCCATAACCTTTAGTTTCGTTCAAGTTTTCTTCCCATAAAGTTTTCGGTTTCATCATTAACAAAGTTAACTTCAAAGAGCTCCAAAAAAACATTAAGAATTCTTTAAAGTATAAATATTTTGCCTAATAATTCGATAATTTTCGGAATGTTCAAGGTTAAAACGTAATAAATAGTTCTGTTTTTCCCCGAAAATGAATATTGATTCGCTGGGGCTGCCTTATCAGAAGTTTCCTACTGACGTATATATATTTTTTGTATTATTTACATTACTCATATGAGTTGATAAGGATTCCAGGCCGCACGCAGGGGTCGGCAGCCAAAGCTTTGCTCAGTTGTTGCGAATACTTCAGAGAGCGAAGTGGTTTTTGTTTTGTGAGAAATGCTTCGATCCATGAAAGCCAATAATGTTCGCATGGCCATCGCCGGCCTCTCCTTAATTGTTTCCATTATCATTTTGGGAACAATACCCACCTGGGTGGAACAACTGAAGTGTTGGGAACTTTCTGTGTGGAACCATGTTTGCCTGCTGCAGATTCTAGGAGGAATGTTCCTATTTTTAGGCTCCGTAAAGGTGAGAATAAAATACTATAAATATATTGTAAGAAATATTTAATAATACAATTTTATTTAGAGTAATCACTGGCTCTCCTTGCCCTGGCTAGTGTCTGCCTGTATTTTTGTCTACACATTGCTGTACAAGTCGGTTTTATATTTTTATCACCTTGAGAGCAGATTATTGATGGTGGCTCCCCTTCTCCAAATCATTGCTGGTGAGCTTCAGATTTTTAACTTGTACATTCTGAATATATATTTTAAGCAAATATATTTTAAGCACAGGTTTCTGGTGCTACTTTATATGCGATGTCTTTCAGGACTTTCTCCATTGGCACGGTCAGAGGAATCACATAAATCTCAGTAATTGATCGCATTTTTTCCCTGGGAAATGCAATTGAGCTGAGTGTAAAGGCAAATAAGTGTGAACATTGCGGTGGGCGGGAGTTGGGGTGTGTGTGTTTTAAGTGTGTGTGCTTGTGTGCTTTAGCCAAAAGTAAAATAAGCGTTAAAATGTCTGCTAACCCAGTGGAAACGACAGACAGGGCTTGAGTCTGCCATTGTGGGTCTCTTCTGGGGCTCTGTGCGGTATCGTTGCATGCGTATTGCATTACCCAACTCGCACCACCCACCACACACCAGCCACGTTCACCCCTTCTCCCGAGTGTGGGACAAAGTGGCATATGAATAGATACATGTTTTGTTGCCTGTTTTGTTTGCTCCCCGCTCAGGTTGTCTGTGGGTTGGTTGTCGTAATCCAACAAGCAGACAGGTTAAATACACCGCAAGGACAGACTCAGACTCTCTCTCACACACACTCATACACAAGGGGCGGCTGCTGGAAAAAAGTGTGACAACGATGGGGAAAATTCAGGGCTTTTCCAGCATGGTTTTGGAGTATGGAGATAAAAGAGACTGCGACTCGAGTCGCGATTCAGCTGGGAAGCAGACGCAGAGCCAAACAAACAATAATCATGCAACAATAGTGAGAGCCGCAAACAAATTGCTTTTCTATGTCTACACGGGTGTGTAGGGATATCTGTTTGCACTGCGATATTGGGGAATATTATATATATGAACTGGAAATATATATATATAAAATAAATGTAAAATAAACATAAGGCAATATATGTATTACTTAAATTCGTTTAAAAATATATTAATCTCTTGATTCTTTATAAGCTTTAAGTATACATATAAATCATTAATCTATAGGAATATATAATAAACTGTTGGCTATATTTATTGAGATATATATATTTGTAAGGCATATTTAAGTAGCTAAAAGTATTTCTCTGAATTCGTTATCAGATAAATGTAAACAAAAAATTATAATAAAATAGGATACGTCCTCAATTAATTTGTAAATCATTCAAATAAAGACTTTATATCAAATGAACCGAATAAATAAAAAATATTATTAATTAATCTAGTGATATATCTTTTTTCGCAGTGAGTGTGTCATGTTCGGGTTCACTTGCAGATTAGTTTCGTTGCGAGTGTGTCTGAGTTTTTTTTTCTTCTTTTTTTTTTATATTATTTAGTTGTCTTTTTTTTGTAGACGCACAACCACAGAGAATCAAATGCCGCATGGGCGTAGCCCGTGACACCTACCGAAGGGGTGCTGTGCCCAGAGTCCTGGCAATTAGAATGGAGAGCGTAAAGTTTGAACCTGGCCCCGGCTCCTTCTCAATCCAGATCCTGCATCTTCCTTCTCAGTCTGTGACGGGCTTTTGTTGTCTGCAAAGTTTGCCTTTGACACAGGGTGCCAGCCCCGCCCACCGTCCACCGCCCCTTTCCACTTGCGATGCCTGGAAAATGGAATCCATTCATTCAAATCTATGTGAGCCCAGTGAGTGTTAGTGTCTGTGCAGCTTGTTGAACAAAATTGAAAATTAACTATAAATTCTGTGTGGCAAAACATGCAAACATGTTTGCGGAAATACCTGACAGACTCAGGACCCGGGGGGGCAGGGAGTGGAGATGGGAATGGGGCAAGGGCATGGAGGGGCTGGGGATGACCAGACGAGGTGTCAAGCGTGGCAAACACCTTGGTGACACCGAACCCCTCACGGCACAAAGCGATTCATTGTTGCGAAATTTAATGCGAAAAATTCATTAAAAATAAAACACCTCAAGGGGGAGGCGACAAAAAACAAAATACAAACAAAGTTTGAATCCACCGGGAGCCCAAATTGAATTGCCTGAAATTTGTGGGTTTTTTTTAGCTTGTATACATTTTATTTTGGGGGTACAGTGAAGCCTTTCAAAGGTGCTAAGTACACGAGGGAGGTGAAAACGAAAAAAATGTGTAAAAACAAGAAGCGTGTTAACCCTCGTGACAAGTTGTAGCTCAAGGGGGGTTTTTGGGACACTCAGAATAAAATTTGCAATCTATTCTTTTTAAAATAATAACAATTTCTGGATTTTAGGACAATTTTGTTTGCTGAAAAGTAAATAAAAATGAATATAAAAGGACTATAAAAGGAGCTTTCGTATATGCTGGTATCTTTATTATTTAATTAAAAAGGTTAGGGAATTTTTGTTAATTTAAAATTAATAAATACAATATTTTACAGATAGTTTATCATATTCTTACAATATAAATTTACCTGATTAAAAACTCAATAACAAAACAATATTTAAAAATAATTTTAAATACATTTAAAAAATGTTAAGAGCTCTATTTCTTTACTTTTTTTGACTGAATAAAACATAAAATTCCAGTGATTATATTAATCCTTTTTTTTTACTAAGCGCTTTGGTTATATATAAAATAACATTCCCAACAAAAATACGCAGTGTGATTTTCCCAAAAAAAAAAAGAAATTAAACCCAGACGGGAAATCAGGAAAAGGCGGAGTTATGCCAACGACCAGGAGCAGGAACAATCAGCTAGACTTAACTAATAAATTTCCTTGAATTCCACACGCAGTCAAGTCGAAGCGGAAATCATTTAAGCTGCCAAATCAGCCAGCCAGATGGTTCAAACAAAAGCTCCTTCTGGCCGAGAAGGTGCGGCACTGGCCATCTGGATGGGGAACAGGACCTGGAGAGTTGGCTGCAAAAAGAAAGCGATTAATATTCATTCAGTGTCGCGCGTATATCACTTTTTATTTGCACAGGGTCGCCGCTCCGAAGGGGGGGAAAATTGATGGTGAGGGGTTAAGGAGAGAAAGGGGAGGAATGCTGAGGCAGGCGCCTCCAAGTATGCAATGGAATTCGGCGCACGCAGCAGCAGGTGAGCTTGTGTGGCTGCTCCGGTTGTTGTTGTTTTGTGTGTGCAGGTGTCCGCGTTAATGTGTGTGTGTGTAGGTGTGAGCCAAACGCACAATTACATACAACAATTTGTGCTTTGTTTCGCCGTGTGTGTGTGAGTGAGTGAGTGGGAATCCAAATCACCAAAGAGCAATCGTGCAACAGCAACAGCAAAAGGCAACATGGCCAGCAGCCCGAAGATGGAGGTGGATACCATAAATGCACTAGGAGAAAATTTGGAACTCTGGAATATATATAATATAACTAAACTAACTAAGATTACTAATCATTTTCGAAATAAAAAATGTTAAAAATTAATTACTTTTATAAATAGATATTATTTAAACCTTAAACTCCCAATTTTTTCCTTCTGTACCAGGAAAACCAAGTTGGCCTGCGGAAATCCAGTTGGCTTTGTGCCGCTGACACCTCCCAACGGCAGCTCCTCTTAACCTTCTCTCCAACTCAAATTGGATGCCCAAAACATCACAAGGCACAAGTGGAGAAGAGAGAAAGGAGCTGGGTGAACCCCCAAAGGGGTGGACCCAACGTATGATAGGATTGAGGGGGTCGAACCAGCTCTTTCGTTGCTCCGGCGTTTAGTTTTCAATGTGAAAATTGAGAAAAATTGCCAAACGAGTTGGTAAGCGATATTCTCGGGTCCGCCTGCCTGCCTTCATGCCGTTTGGTCCGCTGCCAGGTGATGCTCCACTCCACCTCTATCGCTTTCACTCCACTCACTTATTGTTAGTTTCGCTCGCTTTGTTTTGACAACTCTTGCCGTGGAATGTCCTGGGATCGGAGGAGACGCAGCAGTCAGCGGCAGTCACAAAGGCGACCCCCGTTTCGTCAAATAAAAGCTAGCATTTTTGGCTTCAGTTTACTTCCGTTTGCTTTGACTGCCTCTGGCAATTGGAGACCCGAGAAGATGCTGCTGGCAGCCATAAAATTACGATCCAGCAGAGAGCAAATGACGCGAAACAGTCGCACGGACATGGCCAAGAGCCTCTGAGCCAAAAAGGAACCGTGCCGAGGCCAGGAGCAGGGGGAAGGGGAAGGCAGCACCAACAACACGTTCTCTGCATAAAAATCGTGCAGGCCATGCTAAAAACGTTTATCCCTTTTAGCCCCAGTGCGGCTCGGTAAGGAATCCTACTGCCAACTCCCCCAATAACAATGGCCGAGCAACAAGAGCCCTGAAGCACTGCCAGAAAATATGTCAGTTAGAAGTCAAGCTAAATAAGTGTTGGCCAAGAAGTGAAGACTGAAGCAGAGGGATTTAACACTTAGAACAGCATAGAGGTTATTTTATATTAATTTATCTTCAATTACCTTATTTCCTTATTATTTTCTTATAATTCCAAAATGTTTTTGGTTGATTATCATAGAAAAAATTGTTCTTAAAGCCTTAGGATTAATTTTAATGGCTGACGGACAATATATCATATATATTGTTTCTTATCCCTACTTTCTCTCAGTGGCTGGTAAGAACAATTTCTTCGTCTTTAGTTTCAATGGCCCCCACGGTGGCCCAAAACCATTTTAAATGGAACGTAAGCTGAGACTGATGGCCGGCTGTGGGAAAATCGGAGTTTGAGGCGGCAGAAGATAAAAAAAATAACATAAAGAAGTGGTGAGCAGAGGGGGAGGAGGACGTAAAGCGGTCGGTAGTCAGATAAATGCCGCATCATTGGTTATTTATATGCGTGCGGATCTCAGGTGGATGGCCCCAAGCCCTCGGGCGATATATTTATTTGATTTTATTGATATACAAGCGGTCGTAAGTAGTGCATATCATCTATCTCGGCTAACGAGTGGCTCAAGTCCTGTCATTACGAAGGAGGCCCGGCTCCAGGTGAAGTTCGACATGGGAAATTAATTAAATCGCATTCAAATGATTGGCTACGTGCCATTATTAATTCGAGCATAAATTATTCCACATGTCCTAATTCCAGGCGATTTTACTTGTACCATTCACCCACCGCACCGCCCTGCACCGCATATTCAGTGGTCAATCACTTGATTGGCTCGGCTCACAGGAATTGATCTGAAATTTTAATGCAACACGTATTCGCACTTCTAATTTATGGCAATTAAGTGAAAGTTCTGTAAAGGACAAGGAAGGAGCATAAGCCATATGTCTCTCCGGGCTAACCACACATACTATTAATAAAATGGATTAATTAAAACTGTGTGGCTGGTGGTAAGTGCACTGGCTTTTAGGCAGAGTTTTAATCGGATTGCAAAAAGGGAATAATTAACCCGTTAAGACTGACAAAGGAAATATAGCTGGAAGGGTTGACAAAATTCATGATATAAACCAGAGATGATTGATGTAATTATGTCAATGAATTAAAGCTAATAGAAATAAAGGCTATGTATTAATCTTTAAAATGCATACTTGACGTATATGTAACGTAACTTTTATATAAGGTCTCAATGAATTATAAAAATAAACATAACATTTAAAGTAAAAACTTTAAATATTTACAACAATATTTTTCAATAAAAGTTTAGATTTTTTCCACTATCTATCTTTTTTAAACAATTTTTATAGATTTCTTAGTAAGATTTTAAAAAGAATCTAAGACTCCTCAAGTTGAGAAA
This sequence comes from Drosophila anomelani, assembly GCA_035045905.1. Lineage (NCBI taxonomy): Eukaryota > Metazoa > Arthropoda > Insecta > Diptera > Drosophilidae > Drosophila > Drosophila anomelani. The sequence goes on along the minus strand of JAWNOO010000032.1, from coordinate 5,564,302 downwards.
GCAATCAAATTTTAAGCAAAACACCTTTGGTCTTTTAATATTTAAGAAAATATTTTGTATTAATATGTTTAGATTCTATCTATTAATTTCAACTTTTGAAATGTTTCTTGTTTAACATTTTTAGGATGTCCTTGTTATCTAACAGCTGCTAATTTAACAGCAACGCCTGCGCTTGCCGACGTAAACAAAATGTTAAAAAGCCGGCTCGAGTAGGAAAAGTGTTCCCAGTAACAGTTCAAGGAAGAAACATTTAAACAAAACTCGTTTTTCAACGAACTCCACAACGAATGGCAAACGAATGAGGCCGAGACAACCTTAAAAGCCGAAGTTTTGCACGAAAGTTTAAGCCCTCAGTTTCTCTCTCTGGCGAGAGAAAATGTTTAATTCGAACATGTTCAAGCCCAGTCGGCAGAATTCGTCTCGATTCGGGTTTTGTGGAAAACCTATAAATACTAGTACAAGCGAGCCATTCGAAAAAAATATTTTCTTTCAACAAAAGCAACGTCACGTACCGTCGCGGCCGGAAAACGGAAAATAAACGTAAAGACTGAACGCGAATTCGAGACAAAATAAATGGAAAACAAACGAAGCTAGTTTTCCCGCTTCTAGCAGTTTATAAATTTCGAAAAAGCCAGATTTTATGGGCAAATAAAGCAGCAAGATAATTGTTCATCCCATTTCTTCAGGGTACTTTTGGTGAATGTGAAAAATCGCAGACAAGAAACCTAGATGAAAACTTGTGAATTGTGAAAAGTGCAAGAAAATCCAGCAAAGAATCATCGGTGATTAAGCCAAGAAGCCGTTCGCAGACTGAACAGTTTCCAGTGAGGTGAATATACAAATCCGAGATCCCTCTGTCCTCCAATCAGAATCCCACCTGAGCGTTACCTGCCAAGCTTGTTTCACTTTGCATTACCTGGCTGCCTGGCTGGCTGCTGACCAGTTGTTGATTCAAACCCGTTCTCTGCTTGGCTGAAAAAATACAGCAAAAAAAATGCTTAGCAGCAGAAGGAGAAGTTATTTTTGGTCATCAGTTGTTGCCATTTGCATTGCAGTGCAGCCAAGTTGCCCCATTCAGCGCATAAATTGCGAATGCAAACGGCCAAATTGTTATTGCCACTTAGAAGAGCTCTAAGCGCAATTCTCTCGCCTCTATTTTTTTCTGCGTCGAGCAGCGGCAGTATCTTGGCCAAACTGCAGTAACAGTAGCCACCTGGTCGCGACTAGCGCAGAAAAAAACGCTACCAAGACACAAAAGCTGGTCGACAGAAAAAAAGAGCCAGCGATTGCATCGCATGTCGAGGTTGTTTCGCATGCCCTTGCCCCCCTCGTGGCCCCCTTTCAGCCCGCCTCTGCATACCCCCCTGGCCGGACAAGAACAACAACAGAAAGAACTTCAAAAGCACTCCGACCCGCCGTCTGTTTTTTGGTGATTATGAGCGGAGAACCGCTGCAGAGGGTTAAGAGCTCTGCGAAGAGAGTCGCGGGTTAAATGCCCTTTCAGTGGCCAAAAGAGTTAAAATTATATGGAAAGCAAAGTATATAAAAAGATTAGTTAAATCTTTAAAATGTTAACAGTTTCTATATATTATTTTGAGAATTATAGAAAGGGAATAAAATTGCTCAGTTCAAGATCATTTATTATTATTTCATTTCACAACGAAATATTTGTTGAGTATATTATTTGTATGTTTGTTATTAATAAATATTTTAATTATACATTTCGAAGACCTATAAATATTTTCTAGAAGCTTGTAATATTAAATGATAAAATAATTGATGATGCATGCAATTAATTAAAGCTTTTGGAAGTATTAAAGTTTTGCATTTCGACAGTTTTATTTATCATTTATTCCGGAAGTAATTATTTGCATTTAAATCATCAACATTTTAACAAGAGTTTTATTTATGTGAAAAAATTAATATACTCTGATTGCTGGCTATGACAATAATGATATTAATTGGATCAATAAATTATATAATGCTAAATGGATGCATTAATATCAAGAGATAGCTTATAAACATTTCGATTTATAATTATAATTATTTTTTATACTTTGTCGCATTTTGGCAAGAATTTATTTAATTTTTATTTGTATTTTCTAGCTTCTTGTAAGAAAAATTTATGAAGTTTAATATCATTTGCACTTTATATCCCTTCAACGGCCAGTAAATAATAATATACAATAAATAATGTTGCCTTTCCTAGCTGAAAATTTAGTTTAAACATGGCATTAATTTAAACACGAAGTATTTATATTATTTTTTGGTTAGAAAAACTATAAAGTGTGAGACAAAAGAGAACACACAAGGTTTTTGCTGCACTTTATGAGGTTTATTAAACTTCCTGGAAAATTAACACGACAGTAAAACCGTTCCCATTCGCCATGAAAAAAACACCAATTGTGTTTTCCCCTTTTTGGCCAGTTAGAGTATTAAATGCAAAGGGCGCAAAAAGCGTTTCAGCCCTGTTCACTCCGCGTTCACTCGGCACAAAAGAACCTGAGAAGATTGGCCAGAGCCGAAAAAAAGGCCAAAGGGAACCTGGCCGAAAAACGAAGGAGTGCAGAAGTGGCAGGAGCAGGGGCAGCATGCTCAAAGCGTTTAAGCGCCTTTGACACTCAGCTGGTGGCATAAAGGAAGGGCCTGCCTTGGATTAGGGGTAGCGGGTGCCATGTGAGACAGCTGCCAATCAATGGCAGCCTAGGCCCATCACTTTGCGGCCATTCTGCTCGGTGGCATGTTGCATGTGTGTTACAGCAAAAAAAAAAATATATGAAAAACCGAATAGAAAACGGGAAAAAACTGACGAAAAGAAGAAGAATTCAAAGAAAAAGTGGAAAAACGTTTTCAGAAATTGTTCTGAACTTTCCCTTTGGTCTTTTCGCCTTTTCGTGGACTGAGGAAATTATGCGATAATGGGAGCCAAAGTTCATTTTCATAAATAGTTAAGTTCAAAGTTGGTAACATTCCTCAGACGGAAGGCCAGTAAATTACCCACCTTGTGTACACAATCAATTGCAGGAGCGAGAGAGACATTTTCAGCTTATTAAATGGAATTAAGCAATTTCTGCGTTATTACCATGAATATTTGAAATCGAGGGTAAATACCTAAGCCAGGGGATTAGTTATTCTCGGTTATAAGTACTCGCGCTCACTTTTTCCCTTATTGATTCTTAGGCGGCAAATTAATGTTTTCATTGCGTTTTCCGGCGCCTACCCAGCGGAAGTGTCGTGTGGCTCAATCAAACAAATACTTGCACAACACAACACACAACATGGCCGAGAAAAAGGAGCTACAGAAAAGTAACCAAATTACGCCTAATGGTTTTTTAATTGTAACAATAATTGCTGTCGCCATTGCATGAGGAGCACCAGCACCACCAGAGGAGAGCAGGAAAATCCAGTGAAAGAGCAGCAATCAAAGCTGTTAAGAAGGGTAAAAAGGGTAGTCTGGCCTGCTATAACCCTCCTATTAATGAGAGCTCTTGGAAAGCATTTAGATGCCAGCAAATTACCAAGCAGGCAGGCATACATGGCAAAAAAAAGGCAAGGGAGAGTCCTTGAAACACTGAAAGCTGTGTAGGTTGGATTAATGAGAGGGAAAATCATTCTAAGAAAATCTTAGGAATCCAAGATAAAATGGTTTTATATGAAACTCATTAGATTTTGTATATTAATTCATATAATTTATTCAGCAAGTGGCTTAAGCAAGTATAAATCTCTTAAATCTTTCTATAAATTTTGTTATCAATATTATTTCCTTGTAAATTAATATTATTACTGTATGAATTATGTAAATTTTAACACCTGCTTTGGCCTAAACATATTTCTTTCTGTGCCTGAAAAACGAATCTGAGGTTCATGTTGCCGCTGCGCTTGTATGTTGCTGCTGTGCCCCCACATAATTGTGCCCCCTTCATGTTTGTGACTCTTCGGAGTGTGTGCGTGCCTATAATTAAGGCCAAAAAAAGTGCTGGCCTATGCTTTTCCAATGGATGAAACAAAAGCCAGCAATGAGACGACTGCGAACCTTGAACTTGCTGCTGCTGCTGCTTGTGCTTCTATTTGGGTTTTGTTTGATTCCATTCATTGTTCAGTCGGCGGCAGTTGATTATGAGTGTTATGGGTTTTCCTCCTGCTTTTCTCCAAAGCTATTTTTTTTTGCGTTATTTGTGAAGAGCTGGCTTGTTGCTTTTTTGGTCTTTTGGTCGTTTTTCGGTTAGCCAACATAGCCTGAAATGGCCAGGCTACGTACGTAGCATACTTTTCTGCGGTGAGGGTCGGGTCGGGAGTCTAATGTGCGCCATTTTGGTTTTATGCGGGCCAGTACTGCCCTGTGTGTGTGTGTTAGTGTGTGTGCGTGTTGGCCCATTTGCCCAGAGGTCATTATAGACGCTTGGCCCCGCTTGGCACGTTGTGGCCGCCAACTTCCGCTCTTGTTGCTCTTGCAGCAGCAAGTGTTGCTGATGTTGTTACTGTTCTGCTGCTGTTGCCACTTTGAGCCTTTTGGCTTTTGGCCGGGTCCAGTAGAGTTCTCTCTAAAGTGGCAATTTGTCTAGTTCTGTAAGCGCCTCTTTTAACGATAATGATGATTGCGCATTGTTGCGTTTTTATTTCACTGCACACGCACACTTACAGCCACTCGAAGTTATGTCCCAGGTTTTGTTCCTATATTCTCTTTTTTATCCTTCCCTTTTTTTTTGCAGACCGTTTTTGCCGTGTGTTTGCTTAGCATTTTCCGATTTTCATTCATTTCCCAGTCCCTCGCTCTGACGCTCCCTCGGCCCCTTTCTTTTTGGCTCATTCATTCGTGGATTTTTATTACTTTCATTGCCATTTCTTATTCCATTTTGGCAGTCGTCTGTCAGTTGTCTGTCTTTTGGTTTATGCCCTTCGCTTTCTCTTACTTTTCCCCTTTTTTTTCCCCGCAATTTTCCCCCATTTTTGGTGGCTTTATTTGGTTCGTTTTGGCCTGAAACGTGTCGTCGCCGTTGTTAATTTTTAGTGTACGAGTGTAGGACCAGTGTTTTTCGCATTTGCTTTATTGGCCATGGCCGAAATGCAATCCTGTCTAGACGCTGGACTGTCCAGAGAGGCTTTTCGAGGACACACCCCACAAAAGTCCCCTCATTTTATGTCCCTATTTGTTTTGGCCGAACTATTTTGATTTGATGGTACGAGCCAGGCTCTCGTATTTTGTTTTGATTTGGCCAATTCGGCATGACTGGTATTGGTTTGATTTATTTTACACATTTTTTTCGTCCTGCTATTTGTTTGGTAAATAAATTCGACAAAGTTTACATATAATTCTTGTCAATATTTAACCACACAAAATGCATTTCATATCAATTTTATTACAGATGTGTGTACGAGTGTGTTGGTTGTGTAAAATCAATAAACATTTTGCGGTTACCGATGGTCAGTGTCGTGGCCCCAGTTGACATCCATCGATGGCAATCTCTCTCCGGACTATGTCCGACGGCATCAGCTGATTACTTTATCACAAAAGCGTAAAATGAGCCACGCCGAGATGGGGGGGGGGGGTTTCCAGGGGGCTGACTGGCTGGCACACACATCACAAACACACATCGCACACACTCTACACACGCTCACAGGCATAACTTAGCCGGCATTCACGTGCTGCACTGAATGACTTTATCGACTGCTAAACGTCGCTTGGCCATTTGATGCGGATGTCGATGTGCACACGTTTAACCCACTGGCAAATATTCACACAAACAGTTCACTGAGAGAAAAATATGGAGTTTAAAATGGAGTTATGAGAGTTATGTAGAGATTATTTCATATCTAAGTAAATTAAAGCAATTTTTAGTTGAATTTTTTTAAGAAATTGTTTGCAGTTTCATTGAAAATGATTTCAAAGGCAAATATTTGTGCTTATTTTAAAATATTTTTATGAAATATTTAAATAATAGTAAATAATAGCCTTGCAGTTATCCTTGACTACTTTTTATTTTGTATTAAAAATTATATATTATTATATTTATATTTATATTATATTTCTTTACTAGGTATAAAAGATAATAAAGTATCATACATATCATTCATTCTAAAATTAGAGCCTCCGCTTAGTATTTCTTTCAAGTGGACACCACATCCTGTAACACACACACACTGCGATAATTTTTCTGCTTTTGTCGTGTGCTCTGGGCTTTGGTCCTGGTCCTTGACTTCGCTTCGTCCGGGGTCCTGAGCCCTCTAAATGTTTATTGCTTCATTCTGTTGCGCAATTTAATCGATGTCTGGCTGTTGGCCTCCGCTCCCCGGGATCAGGGGCAGCCCAACGGATACCAGCGGTTCCCATCCCACCCCCCGGGGCCGTAATTCGCTGATTTTAAAGAGCGGCTAATGTAAATCGTTGAATTATGGCAATTTACGATTTAATGAAACTTTACTCCGCCGGCAATCAGAAATCCCCGCTTACATACGCTACGTGTCCGTCACAATGGGGCTGCGCTGGGTTGGGCTGGGGTCCTTTTCTATACAGAGAGTGACTCCCCCCCTTTGGGATTTTATCCTTTTAAGCAATTATCTTATAACACAATGCTGTGGGGGTCAATCCGTGCCTCATTTTGCGCTCGAATGCGCCGCACAAAGTATTTAAGTAACTCAAGCCGTTACCAACAAAACAGATTTGGCTGAAGGAGAGCGGATAGTGGCTCTGGGATTTCGGTGGGGGTTAACCCTTTTTGTGTGCCTGCCCTCCTGGATTATGTATTTGTGTTTATCTTCAGTTTTTGTCTGCTCCGCTCAGTTCTGCTCTGCGATGAGAGCTTACCACAAAAAAAAAAGCACAGAAAAGGGAAGCCGTAATGAAATGCAAAATCGCTTAAGTTCGCCGGCAAGGGAAAACACAGCTTGCCCCGCCTCTTAAACATTTTCCCGCCCTAACCCCCCTCTTTGTTGACAGCGTGTTAGTGCAAACTAAATGAAATTTTCTTCATGCCTTTGCCTCGCTGCTGTGGGTTTTTGTTTCTCGCTCTTGTGGCTCTGTGTTAATGTGTTTCGGGGGGTGTCTATTAAGGGTGTCCTTCGTCCTTCGTACATCACCAAGAGCACATCATCCTCATCATCCTGCTCATCATCATTATCGTCTTCATTATCGTCATTATCATTGGGCCGCTCGTCAGTGCCATACGAGTTGTAGTGGAAACTGCCGTCATAAGCCCGTTTGTTACCTTGGCCCCATTGCGCCATTGTCCTGTGCATAATTGAATGCTCAGACGCTTTTCGAATTCCACTTCATGCATGCGGATGGGTTACACGGTGGGAAAATGAGCTAACCATTAAGGTATTTTATATTTATTTTAGTAGGTTTTGTATAAAATTTCATTTTAACTTTGGGGGAGATCTCAAATTCATTTTTAAGGTTGCTTAAAAGATGCTATAAACTTTTATATCCAGGCATTTGTGAATTATTTCATATATTCCTTAAGATTTTAGTTATAAAATCTTCAGATTAAAATCTTTTACATATTTCTATAGTCTCAGATATTTTTGTGACTTAAAGATATAGCATTTTGAATATGTATTTAATATTTTTCAAAGGTAAACCAGTGACCAAAACTTAAACATACTCTCTATATTATTTCTTAACATTTAATGATGAACATTCTCATACGAGAGACATTATCAGAACACATTTCAATATTATATCATATTTTCTCCCTGTGCACCATGTGAGGGAGTTGCCTTTTCAATGACTTCCGCATAAGTGTTTAATTTCCTGTGTATTAACATGCTTAGCAAAACAGTGAAAAGTGTCCGGGGGGAAGGGCAACAAAACGCAGTCCTGATGAAAAGGGGTTGCAAGCAGCAGCAAAAAAAAAGAGGAAAATGAATGTAAACCAGAAAAGGTGCGTTTTCGAGGGCCCCCCCTCGGTGTGCGGCTGGCATAACGATTTGTGCCAACAAATTTATTTAAAAAGGATTATCAGCAGCTAAGCGCCATGCTGGCACACTTCAAAGGACGCCACGCTTTGCCCCCCACCAAGATACCAACCCGCCAATTCACAAACCAACCAACCCCATTGACATTTTTCTGAGGGGGTTTGGGGCAACAACAAAAACAACAAAAATAAAACAGAAACAAAAAGCAAACAAAACACGTAAACGCCGCCATGGCATATGCAAATTTCAATGTCAGACTCATGCCGCACAGACTGAATTTGAATTTGAATTTCGAGTATGAATTTGACATTCAATTTTGTTTTATTTTTTCCAGGAGGAGGAGGAGGGCAGGGGGCATAGGCTAAGTGGCTTTATTTTTGACGATTATGGCTAAGGACAGAGTTTAAATAATCAAAATTCCTGGCCATTTCAATATTGAGCACAAAGAGTCGTGGTAATTCGATGCGCTCTATGGATATCTCTTCCCATTTTATGACATTCCACCGATAACCTTTGCTTAAAATGAACTTGATGACATTTATATGCTTTCAAGAGGGGGTTGCGACTGGGTTGGGTTCGTAGTGAGTTTTAAAAATACCGAAAAAATATTGTAGCAACCGAATCTGAAGGCGTGAGAAATTCAATTTGTTGTCACGTCCATCAGGTTCAAAATAGAAGCAAACGGTGGGGGTTTATTGTGGAGCAGGGTTGGCATTTTCATGTTATTGAATACTTTAAAAGGTTTTCCAGCTACCCCATGGCATTCCGCCATCTCCTGCTCAATTTTCACTCCCATTTCTGTGGGCTCGCTTCCTGGAGGGTTGCTAAAATTTTAGTTGAAACATTTTATTTGCTAATTGCTGCGTACATTTCTATATATATATAGAGAGTTTTTGGAAAATTTGTTTCTTCTCGAATGAGTGGGAAACTGCCGCCTGATTTTCTTCAATTTTGGGCAGGCAACTGAGTGTGTGTGCGTTGTGTGTGTGCATGTGCGGAAGTTCACACACGCCTGAACACTCACAGCCTGTCAAACGCACTCCTGGAAGAGATTTCCACCGCTCCCACACTCTCCTCTGACTTTGCCGTGCAGTTTTCCCTTTCGCAGAGCTTGTGCTTGAAAATTTTCAAATTTCCGGATTGCCTCCGCTGACTCGCCGCCGAGGAAATTGTCTACGCATGTTTCTGGCACTTTTAAGAGGATATATATATTATGGAAGAGTGGAAAGGATGTGTGGGAAACTATTCAAGGCGGCTGCTTATCCATTATTAATGCACGATGCCAAAAGTGTTCGACACAAATTTGCAATTTGCTCAAGACTTTGGCGGGGGGCGTGAATTAGCTGCCGAGCGATAAGCATTTTCCGTTGCCGCCGACGATTTTCCAACCCCTCCCAGCGGGCCTGTGGGCAACGTCGACTAAATGGCATATGGATTTCCGTTGTCCATTCGTGCCTTATCTCGTTGCCATGGGCAATGTCTGTCTGATGTGATAATCCGCAGGAATTAATAAATAAACCATTAACAAATAAACTAGAGTTAAGCCCATGCACACAGCATTGCATTGTGAGCCCAGAGGGGGTTTTCCTGGTGACGGGATGGTGACCCGTGGGGTGGGGTATGTGCGTGCCGCTGGGAAACCCTTATCAAGGACTCACCAACAGTCAGGCAGGTTCAACCCCGGACTTGACTTTCTGCAAACATCAGCAAACAAAGGCCAATGATGGCCTCAAACCAGAGACGCACTCTTAATGTTTTCTGGACGATGGACAGTGGGGCGAAAATGCAGAAAATAAAATACAATTAAAATATACAGAAATTGGAGCATGTAAAATATAGAAATTAGGATAAGAAATATCCCTAGTTTCCTTTCTTTTTTTGAAGCCAGAATTTCCTCAAACTCCAAATATACCTAATTAAATTTTTAAGACTTGTTGTTATTGCTTAATAATTACAATCATTACCACCAAAGTTCAGCTATAAAATTCGCATCTATTTTTAGATTTAAGCCATGTATTTTCATTTTCCTCGCCAGAGGTCAATGCTTGGCCATAAATTTCCTTCGAAGGCGTGTCCAAAAATAAAAAAGGAGGACAAAATGCAAATGGCATTTGTGCGTGGATACGCTGCGTGTGTCGCCTGAAATTTCAGTCAATTAAATGAAAATAAATGAATAATTGATAGTTTTCATGGCTCTCTCTCTGCCTGTTTCCACCTTGAACTAAACCTTGGCCAAAATGTAATTAGGGAGAGAGGCAGCAAAACCAGTGGAAGAATGTCATTTGAATAATTTAAATTGTTAGACGCGTTCGTCGCTCGTCGTTCGATTGCCAGACACATACACACACCGGCCAGGGGCCCTGGGCCAGATCCTGTTCCTGCTCCTCCTGACCGGAGCCACAATGACGTTAATGACAGTGACGAGCGGTTGTTTGCCTCAGTTCTCGACCAAACATTCGGCGCAAACAAACAAACAAACAAACAACAAATGCACGCACGTACTCCAGGCGACACACACACTCATACTCACTCGTAAAAAACAATCAAAATGCAAAACGGAACCTGGCAGACGACACTCCAGGGGGAGTGTGACAGTGTGTGCAAGTGCACTGCTAGAAAAATTATAAAAAAGTGGAGGAATAATTAGTTTCTTAAGAAAATGAATCTTATATCTTCAGCTAAGCTCGTCAAGGATATTTTATGTGCACATAAAATACTTAAGTTTAATAATTTCTTGCTTCTTAGACTTCTGTTTTCCTTTTTCTGAGTGCACGTGCGTGAGCCTTGCACCAGGAGGATCAACGACAAACACAAATGGCTCCTGATTGCAGGCAGGAAGCAACAGCTAAGGGGATATGGCAGCGTGGATCGGGGACCGAGCCAACGTTGGTCCTGGTCCTCTGTCTGTGTCTGGCTATGCGACTAGAATTCAACATTTTGCCGCCATTAAAATCAAATTGCACTTTCGTGCAGCGCAGACCAGGAGGCACAGGATACTAAGCCCGTACGGAAGGAGCGGTGGAGGGGTGGGAATCCGGTGGCAGACGGAGGTCACGAGCCGCGTCAACGTTTTTGGCAATTTCAGCAAAATATTCCTCTTGGTCTCGCTTTTTTTTATGATTAATAAAAGCAAATGTAAATAGTCGCAAATAAAAGGCAGCTAAACGAAATGAAAGCAAGCGTTGCAGGGGCGACCTTCAGCGGGGGTTCAGGTGGCAGTGGGTGGTGCAGTGGGTGGAAGAGCATTCGGCATCACCGCCTCCTGCCCTCCAATCCGATTTCACCCTCTGACTAACTTTCGCTTAATTTCTATTAGCATTGCTGTCGCTTCGTTTTCATTGCTGCGGCACGCTCCGCAGGTTGCTGAGGTTACCCTCCATAGGAGGGGGCTAGGGGTTGGAAAATCAAATGGAAGGGCTGGAAAATCGAGGGGTGGGGTGACCGAAGGGTGACTGGTGGCTCAGGGAATGCAACTGTCTGCCTGGGCCTGATTGTTTGTATTTCTCATGGCACTCGATGTCAGTCAAAATTGCTTCGTTTTCATCCACTCCCGAAAAATATATACAGTCGGGCTTCCCTGGACTGGAATCGTAAAAAAAACAGACATAAAAAAGTTGCTAAAATTTGGTAATCATTTTTGACACTTTTATTAAGGAAATTAGTGGGGAATTTGAAGAAGTTTTAAGCTAAAATTTCATAGAAATGCATTTTTTAAGGTAAAACCCTTATTTAAATAAAAGAAAATCAAATTCTTTATATGAAAGCCTCGAAAAAATTCACCATATGAAGTTTTTACTGTATTTCCCTCGCCCTTCGTAACCCCCAAAAAAGTATGCGGCAGTAAAACCCACAGACACAACCATCGAACCCACCCACTCTGTACTGTTGTTTGTTTTACAACGTTTTTAACTTGTTTGCAGGGATTAGGTAAGCAACTCAAACAGGAACCGGAGTGCAGGACATTGCCAGGATGCAATGAGAACTCATAACAAAACAAAAAAAAAGAAAACAAGAAAATAGACAACGACAGGGCCTGCCAATTTCCACAGGATACTTGGGGGAAAAGCGTAGACTGATTTTCATTGAGCAGCGCCGGCAACCGTTGCCAACATTAAATGCATCGAATTACATTTTCTATTAACCAACTTTAAGGGGGGGCGCCTGGGCTTGGGCGGTTCCTGTGTTTGGGATCGTGTGGCTACTTTGTGTGTGGAAATGCGGGAAATGAGGGAAATGCGGGGGTGTGGCACCAGCTACCCGGTAACCAGCCAGCCCCCCGAGCAAATGTTGCTCGTTTGTTTGCTGCTTGTTTTACAATTCGCTTTTTTAACGCTTTCGCGCTGTGATTCCTTCGTCCTGCCAGCGGGTCCCTGACATTGTTGTGCGGCGCCTTGAACCTTTTGCCGCCACTGCTGCCTTCGTCCTTGCCAGCCATCCTGCTAACCCGTCTTGATTGCACAAGTTTTTGTGCTGCGCTTTGGCTAAGAAGCCGCTGGCTGCACGCCGTTTAGGCCACCTTCTTCTCGTCCTTTTTGGCTTTAAGTTATGAAAAGTTTTGTCCTTGTTTTTCCTGCCTGCCTGCCTTCTTGCCTGCCTTCGTTTCTTGTCCTGCTGTCGCTCCTGCCGCTTCTTTAGCTGTTTTTTTCTCTGTTGAGGTTTTTCCACGTATTTGGTTCCTCTTTAAGCGCACATTAATCAAAGTTTTTCGTTTGGCTTAGTCAAAGTTTGAGGGCATTTATAAGGCAATTGTGGAGCTCGTTTCGTTGGCCACGACAGGTGTGTGTGGGTGCCGGCTGCTTCTTGGCCCTGTTTCCTTGACGGCTGCAAGGGACATTGAAGCCATATGGCATTATGGCTGAGAACTGAGAATCAAGCTCATGAAAATGATTTTGAATAGAATAGAGAAAAGTTGTTTAAAGTAAAACTCTTGAAGCTGATTTAAATTTATAAAAGTTGTAATTTTATAAAAGCTAAAGAGATCTATAAATTTATTTAATTAAAATTTATTCCACAATATTTTTAAGTCAAAAGGCATAACATTAACTTCAAGGATTTATTTACCTTTTTCACTCAGTGCACTTTTGCTGAACAATAGTCTTCTGGAAAACTTTGCTTCTGTCCCAAACTGACCAGATTTCCCGGCAGATCCCTAACCGCCGCAATTCCTATTTTTATGCTTGGCCAGAGAATAACTCTCGAGTCAAACGGGTAAAAGTAAGCTGAAAGACATTCGAAGGACCCGGCTGTCTGAAGGTTACCGCACACCCTCTGCCCCATACACACACCACAATGCCTAATTGTCTTTGGGCTCGACTGTGTCTGGCCGACAGTCCCATCCCCTACTGCTACCCCCTATTTTCGCCGTCGCCGCCGCCCCCGCAGGGCCTGTCTGAGTGACTTATGTCTGGCTTTAGAGAACTTTTTGCAGCATACAATGTTGCATTGCAAATTGAAACACGCGACGCTGCGCTGCGCGATGCGGAGCGTTGGAAAAAAGCAGAGGAAAGCAGAGAATTTCCCAGACACATACAACAACTACCAGCATATGCATAAATAATAATGCACGAGCATACTTTAAGTGCAGCGTCTGCTAGGCTCAATGCTGCGATTCTCTGTCATAGGGCACTCGAAAAAAAATTAATAGCCTTCATAAAATTAGAAATTCTAAGGTGAAAGGAATGCAGATATTAAAGGATCTTAAGGAAAATCTTGTTAAGCTGTGGATGTATTCCTAGATCTTCTAGATTCGATTTTCCGGACTTTTACCTTATGTTAGAAGGCAAGGGAATTTTTTAAAATAATAAATAAATAATATAAAGATTATCAGGGGTTTTTCTAGATCTCAAAAAAAAAAAAAACATAGACTTCTTAAAAATCCTTAAAAATATTCAATTATATTTCTGCTAACCCTAAAATCATAGCAAATAGCTTTTTAAGTTATTAAAATTAGTAACAAATTGTTCCTAGAAACAGGAAAAGTCTAAATTATCTAGAAACCGATTCATTCAGGGCTTTTTCCTTGGGATTTCGAAAGAGCTGAGAGTGTGCTGAGTGTAGCCAGGGGCTTACCCTTTCCTTTGGAAAACCCTTCACTCGTCTAGCCGTCTGCCGTCGCTTTGGGTTGTCCGGCTCTGCCGGGAGGATGACGGGTGTGCCGCCGGTGGGTGTTGGGCGGCTTGTATGCACTTCAGCTTGAATGTGTCTGCTGCATTTACCCTTGAAAATTGTGCCCGTTGCAGACTCCGTTGCACGCTGCACACGCTGCACGTTGCACGTTGCACATTGCCCGTTGCAAATGAGTTCAATACACTTGGCATAAACACAAACATTACTGGGAAATCTACTCAGCGCAAGGGAATTTTCATCCTGCGCCTGCGCCGCTTTTCCCCACGAAACTAACATACAATAATGCTCTCCAAATTTTCCTCGCTCTTGCAGGTCCGAGCAGCCGAAGTTTTCCGAAGTCGCTGCGAAGCGAACGCCTGGCGAGTGTGTTTATTTAACACACATCCTTGTGGCGAAAGCCTTCAGTTCGTGTCTGCTGCTCGCGAAGTGCGCGTGAACAGGGGAAACGGATACGGAAACGTAAATGTAAAACGTAAACGGAAGCGGAAGCGAGAACCTGAACGAAATTCGACTCGAAACGAGACTGTGTGTGGAAGAAGTCTGTGTAATGGAAAGATCGCTGCATCTGGAAGATCGCCATGTCCAGCTCAAGTTTGCTCAACTAGTGAATTAGCAACAAACAACTTACTCAACTTGGAAAACCAAATAAAAAATAACAAACTACCTGTGTGTGTGCGTGTGAGACTCAGACAGCTCTTTAAGAAACAGAATTAAGCCAAGACTTTAACTTGGATTAGGCAGCATGTGTGCCACGGGGAGGAACCACCGGCTCCTCAATCGCCTCAGCAGCCTCAGCGCCCTGCTCCTCGTACTCGGCGCGCAATTCATTCGCGTGGAGTTTGCCCGGGCGGATTACGAGAACACCTGGAATTTGTATTACGAGCCGCCCTGCTGCACGGGCACCGCCGCCGGCCATCATCTGCGTCACCACAAAGGTAAGTCGTTCTGCCCAGCTCCCAGCTGTTACCAGCTCCCCTGCATATTTCATCTCGCCATTTCAGCAGAGGTAAGTGGGTGACTGAGTGACTGACTGGCTAGGCTGTCCGAGGAGTCCTCTAATTTGCGGTCGGATTAGCTAGGACTTAATCAGTCCCTAAATTCAGTTACACGGGAGGAAAGACTAGATGCCTTTTAGGGGAAAGTAAATGGGAAAAAAGTTTTTAGAATTTTTTTTACTTTACAGGAAAATCATAGATGTTATCTATATTTGTTCGGAGAATGCTTCTCTTGCTTTTCTAGATTGAATTATTAAAGAAATTAATAAACTTAAAATTTGGGAAAGTAAAATCCAGTCATAAATGATTGTTGCATTGATTTTGTTTACCATTTTTTTTCCTTAAAAGAAAATATGAAGCCGCTGAATATAAACAATGATTAAATTTAAAAATATATTTTAAGAAGCTCATGAACGAAGAGTTTTTCAATTTTATTGAAATATTTACTTTAAATTTATTGTAGTCTTCAAGGTGAATAAAGTTAATATATATAGAAATGTAGGAAAATTTTTTCTGTTAAAAATATGTTTACTTTAAAACGTTTTCTTTAGTTCCTTGTTAAGTATAAATATTTTACTATTTAAGAAATATTTTTCCTAGTGCTCAGACATGGCCAAGGGCAGAATACAAATAAAATGGCCTAAACGTTTGCCTCACTTTGTTCGCTCGGCCTCGCATTCCCGGCCGGCTAAGCTCCGGCATACAAAACTATTCCCAACAATGGCAGCCGAGGGTCGGGATCGAACTTTGCGAAATAAGTCAACAGCTTACATAGCCGCGAATGCCAAGAAGCCGAAACGAATGTGTATGTGTGTTGGTGTGGGGTTTCCCTTTTTTCGGCCAAAAGGAATAATTTTCACTTTAAGCGGATTTGCCCGCCCACATCTCCTTCTACATTTCTTGATTTGCCATTTCGCTCCACTTCCGACGGCGACGTCTGTTATCCCTTTTCTCCTCTTGATTTCCCGGGACCCCGTCCCGCTTTCTACTCCCCAGCTTCGTGGCCATTTGGCACCCAGGACTCGTTCGCATTGCTATTGTTTTGCCATTGTTTTATTTCATCGGCAAGACATTTCTCTTCCGCATTGTGTGAAGCTGATAGGGTTTCAGGAGCAGGAGCAGCAGCAAGAGCCAGAGCCAGACCAGGAGCAGGAGCCAGAGCAGTAGCGGGTGTTGCCAACTTATAGACTCATTCGCGCGCAGCAGCCTGTGCTTCCTTGTACTTTACTTTTCCGCCAGTGCTGCTCGCAGTGAAATTAAAAACTTTTCGCCTTTCTGCACGGTCTTCGTTTTGTGTTTGTTCAATTGCAGGACCTCTCTTACCCTTTCCCTTAACCCCTGAAAGCCGCTCGGCGAAACCCCCATCTTGACCGTCACTTCCGCCACTTAAGATGTGTTTTATTTTGCTTTTCTTCTTGTTGGTATTTTTATTTTTGTTGTTGATTTTTTTTCTTTCATCCAACTATTAGTGTTTAATTAGTTTTCAAGTGGAGTTTTTATGAACTGAAAGCCGAGCTTAGCCCGACACAGATTCGCTCTTTCCTCGGCTCTGTCCCTGAATAATTAAAACCCATTTCGCATATCGGATGAGTGTGTACAAAGTAATCCGCTTTAACCGACAGAGTGCGGCGGCAGAGGATACTATTCTGGGGGCTATAATGCAAAACTTTTTTTAATGCTCATGAGGAATTATGGGAGAAGCCCCGGCTATTATGTGTGAAAATGCGCCTTTGTTTAGCATTTTTATTTACATAAACAATTTTGGTTTACGCAGAAGATTTCCGCACCAATCTGGGTCTGGTTTTGGCTGGGGAAGGGATTTTCCAGCCGCAGAAATGTAAACAGAAACGAGTTTTAAGCGCTCAAACTTTCCGGCGACCCGCAAAAAAGCAACAAAAAAAAAAGGGGGGAAAAGAAAGAAATTTTCAACTTCATAAAGGTTTTGCGAGACGCCAAAGTAAGCAACAAAAAAAAAAAAGAAGCAAAGTAAAAAAAAAAAAAAGGAAAATGAGAAGGAAAGTGCCAGGCGAAAGGCGACGGGATAGCATATCAGATGTTTGCGTTGTTAATTAAAGAAAAACAAGCAAAAGTTTAATGGCGAATATTAGCGAGAGCTGTGGGGGGCAGCCCGCTGAAATGACCCCCCGCAAGGTCCCAGACCCGAAATCCACCTGGCTTTGGTCCAAAGTTGCGGACATTGCGTAAATAGAAACAGCAGCAGAAGCAGGAGCTGTGGGAAAGCGGAAAACCGGGAAAAGGGGTGCAAAAGTACACACAAAAAACTTGGCTCCTTATTTCCCCCACGCACGCGAAGCCCAAAAAAAAAAAAAAAGAAAAAATAGAAATACATGGGAAAACGGCTGGGGGAGCAGCCGTAAAGTAGGAAAATGAAAACTGCTCACAAATGTTCATTCCTCTCGTAAACTTAAAGAATTTCGAGCATTTAGCGCTGGCAGCCAACAAAAGTTGCTTGTTTCTCTGTTTTTCTTTGCCTTTTTTTGGGGGGCAGAAAACGAGTAAACTTTTACGTTCGACCAGCAGGTGGAAGTTGGCTAAATTAGCCAACCCCAGCTCAGCAATTAAGCAGCAATTTTCAGGGAAGAACCAGTAAAAGGGAGCAGCGGGTGGCGGCTGGCTAGAAGTTGTGCCTGGATTTCATAAGTCCATCAGCAGATTCACACAATTCAAGTGTTGCTGCTTGCTGCCTTGGAGTCAAGTTTAGGCGGCAATTGCCCAAAAAAAAAGAAAAACCCGAAACCAAAGGCACACACGCAAGCACAATCAATGTGTCGGCAGACGGGGCGTATACGCAATGTGCCCTGCGGTGGAATTTAAGAAAATCAATAGAGGCTCCCGGAAATGCTCCCGTAAATGTCTGCTTATGTCTGCTTGTGTGTGTATTTCTGCTATAAATACCTGTTCGCTCGTTGGGTGTGTGTGTTTAGTGTCCTTTTGGGCTAAATCCAAATCCGAAATCAGCCGGGCTAAGCCATAATTTACAATCGCATTGACCTGGTTTCCTACGGCCTACGGATTCGGACTCGGATTCATTAGCCGCGTGTAACTGCAACTCCGAGAGACATAATTCAAAGCAAGTACAAATGCTTGTTTGACACACTCACACACACGCACACACACCAAGAGTGGGCGATATATCTTAATGCAAAAAGACATCCTTGCCACGGATCAGATGCGGTGCACCGCTGTAATATACATCCTCCACCCACTCGAGGTCACAAGGACACTCGTGCAAAGATACAGGCACAGATACAGATACAGGCACACACGACTTGCGGTTTCTTGTGGCCTTAAACAAAAGCCAGAGGATGTGTATATATTCGACACCTTTGATGGAATGAAGAGAGGCGGCCTCAAGGACGGGAGGGCAACCGCAAAAGAGAGGAGCCCGACTTTTCCGGCTAGCTCCCGCTTGGCATTCCCATCTCATCACGTTTCAAAAGCCACTCACATTTCGGCTCAAGTTAATGACGACAAATTAATTAAACCAGAAATGTCTGCGCCACTAAATTTGATTATAAAAGTTTACGTTTTCCATTCCAATTTCCCACTCGCAGGCGCAGTCTGTGTGCCTGTGTGTGTGTGGTGTTTGCCATAAATTCGTTAACATAATGATGCCACACTTGTACGCATTAACCCCAAAAAAGAAACAGGAGGCATTAAAACTTTGGTCTTTTAACTTTTCTTCTTGGGGTCTCGGGTCTCGGCGACACAATGGCAACTTGTTTATAGTTTTGGCTTAACAACTTACGGCCAGGCAAGCCTATTAAAATTAATTTCATTTTATGTTAATACCGGAGTTTATTCAATTTATTTAAAACACATGTCGCTTGATTTAATTAACTTTACATGACCGTTGCGGCTTTTGTTGCCAGGAAGCAGCAGCAGCACGCATGTTGCTTCTGCCACCGATGTTGCTCCCGTGGCAGTTGCTGCTGCTGCTGCTGTTGCAACTACTGCAACTGACACATGATGGGGAAAAACCCGATGGCCATAACACCCGAGAGCTGACAATATTGCGCCGCCCTTGTTGTCAGCCGTATGTTTTTAATTAAACACTTTAAACAATGAATTAAGCGAGAGCCAGGCTTAAACAGTAAATAATTATAATTATTAAGGCTTTAAGAACAAGCTTTTAAAACGTGATTAATAGAAATATAAATTAAATATAGAATCAGAAGCTATATAAGTACTATCTGTATTATTTACTGATGGACACCAGCTAAAAGTTTATCGTTGATCCTTAATTATTACCCCAAACAAACACACTTCATTCACTCATTATTCATGGCTCTCACAGACCTGGGATCCCAGCCAGGACACAATAAATATAAATAATCATTAAAGCAAGTAATAAACTGCAAACTTTGATCTCCAGGAATAGCACTTAACGTACCACCCCACCCCAGCTTCAGACACACACCTCATGGCAGTGCACTTATTTACACTCGATTTCAATTATCCGCTCGCAGTTAGACACACCAACCGCAAGGATAACAACAGTCCAGGAACAATATGAACAGGCCAAATATGTTCATTCATTAGGCTGAAAGGGGATGGTGAGTGTGTGTGCCAGTCAGAAATAATTCGTAGTGAAATATATTAAAGTTATTGCCTGGCCCTAACCCCACATGGTGGTGGCTCGTCTTCTTGCCCTTTTTTCCGGGGAATTTTTATATATATATGTTTGGAATATGGAACAGCGTGAAATTAGGGGGAGGAGCTCCCCCGTTCTGTGCTGGATTTTTAGAGTGGACACCGAACTATTTTGACCGAAAGCATAAGGCAGCAGCACCAGGGAAAGTTGCCCAGAGAAAGGGGGCGGCATACGGAATTCGGTTTGGGTTTGGGTTTCGGTTCGCCTTTTGGGGTTGCCAAGTGTTGTCAGGGGTTGCTAGCCAGCAGGAGCAGCATATTGCAAAAGTTAAATTGGTTTATTGTCCATTTTTATGACATACAAAAAAACTTGTGCCATGCCAAAATAATTGCATTAAGTGCAGTCATTCCATCGCTCTCGACTCGTGATGCATAGGAATGGACTGATTTAAATGCTTATATCGAAGCCCTTTCGCATGATATCCAAATATATGTACATGCCAGAGAGGGTGCAGAATTAACACATCATTTAATCGATGCACAATGGAAGGCGATAACAAAGCAATCAGACGGACAGAGTTCGTGGCCAGGGGAAAGGGAAAAAACAGGCCATTTCTAATTAATGCCCAGATAGAGCGCAGCTTGTGTTTGAAAATTGTGCAGACAATGGAAACGCCTACAGAAGCGACAGAAAAAGGGGGAAAAACAGAAGAAAAGAATCGATTGACCCGTTTCCTACGTCCGACAGCTATATAGATACTCCCAGCTCAGAGACGGAGTCGGAATCGAAATCGGAATCGGAGTCGGTTCCGGCGCACTCAATAACAGTATTTAAGCGGGATTCTCTTCTCCGTCCGCCCGTCCGCCCGTCCGTCTGTCCGTGTGTGCAGTCATTTATAATAAATAATAAACCTGAAACAAAGGACTCACCCACTCACACAAACACACGCACATACGGGAACATAAAGACAAAGAAAAGTTATGGCCAAACAACTTCTTCATATGGATATTCAATATTTATTACGCATACGCCGTGTGGCCTCCTGCAGTCACGCCAACCGAAATCAATGCGAGAAAATATTCACTTCATTTGTACTCCCAAATATATTTATATATATGTATTTGTATAAATATATATTACTCACGACAGCAAGTGAACGAGAGGCAGAGCGGAGGGTAGGGAAAGACAAAGTATTTATGATAAACAAATACCTTTCACTTTTCCTTTGACTCGGCTTGAAATGTAAATGGTAACCGCAATGACAGCGGCTGATATCCATACTTACGTATATCGTATGAGTATATATATTGTTATTTACAGTGCGTTGCATAAAAGCAATGCACTTTGAAGCACTTTCAACAATCTTAATAAGATATTTAATAAGAAATTCAAGCAAATATCAAGAGCTGCTTTAAGTAGGGCACCTTAATAAATATTTAAATTAAATGGTAGCAAGAAATATTAAAAAGAAGTATGCTGTAAAATCAAATAGTTTCATACTTTAAGGCCGCCTTTTAACTTCTTTTAAACCTCCCTTTAATTTTTAATAATTTTCTGGCAAAGAGGCTCAATAATCCCAAGTGAAAACCCATCGACCGCTGACATTCAAGCCGCCTTAATGTACCGTCACGCACTGTTCGCTCGCTTATAAGGGCCAACACGAATAATCATATAAAGTCATTTCCATGAAAAATGAACTTTCCCTTTGCGGTGAGCGCTGAGGTGTGAGTCGGTGTGAGGGAAGAGGGAACTTGGGCTCCTTGTTTGCCTTTGCCGGGCAAATGTGGCTTAATAGCGAAATATAAATCTCAACTCAAACCGTTGAAAATTTGGCATTCGCATTGCGAGTGTTTCAATTGTTACGCAAAAATTATGCGTAAAGCATAAAACCGCACACGGAGCGCAGATGGCTGGCAGGAGGAGAAACAGGAGCAGGACTAAAAGGGGGGCACGGGCACATTAAATTGCAATATCGCACAAAAGTATGCAATAAAATTTGGCTAATGCGTACAACAAGCAGACTGTCTGTGGCTGTGTGAGTGTGTTTTTCTGGGCGTGTGCCTGTGTGTGTGTCTGCAAATATTAGTCATGGCGGAATACACACACACACCCGCCTCCTCCACCCCCTCCTCCCCCCAGTCTCACACACATTGCCATTTCGAATTGCACATAAAACCGCCAATTTAAAAATGAAAACTGCCGGCCAGGCTGTCATGAGATGAGGTAGCTGCGGGGGTGGTTGGTTTTCCCGCGGGGGCCAGCGAGCAAACTTCAGTCTGCCGCATAATTCACTTTTTTTCCGCCCGCTGTTGTTGCTATTGTTGCTGTTGTAACCGCTCAATTGCTGCCGGCTGGCAATCCACCTTCCCTGCATGTTCCACCTTCAACGTTTTTGGCGGAAAGCCCGAGCAAAAGTGAAATTTAGCGGCTACAATTACCGTGCAATTTTTGGGCCAAATTTCCTCCGGCGAAGCGGCGGTGCTCGGCTGGGTTTTTGTGCCATGCAATTTGCCACACTTTCGAATTAGAGGCAACTAGAAAGGGGGAGAGTGAGTGCCTGTGTGCAGCGAATGTGGCTTGCCTTGGCTTGAATTTAAAATTTTCTCCACCATAAATAAGTGCTGAGGTGTTGCCCGCAATTCCACCCAGCGGGGGTGGCTAGTCCACCGGCTGGCGTCTTCTCTGTCTCTGCCCGCCAGCTGTCTACGGTCAACTGCAACCTTGCCACTCTCATCCAGCCCGTAAAGCACCATTCCCAACCCCCCTTCTAACTCTCTAATTTATGCACCCTTCTGTAAAAGCCGGGCACAACCTGCTGCTGCGCTGCATGTGCTCTCCCCTTGGAGTTGCCTTTATGCGATTTTTTAGTGCTACACGAGTTTTATAGAAGAAGCTTTTATTTTTTCTGGTTTACCCAATTGAGGTGAAACGGAAATGAGCTGCCGGAAATGGCAAACACACATACCGGCCTGGGAAGATACACACATACATACAAACATGCGGATATACAGACTCAGGCATAGTTGCGGATTAAGGCGGCAAGGTGCGGTGTCCTGTAATTTGAAACAATTTAGGCCACGCGTCGTCGTCGTCGTCAAAGCAATGCGTCCGAATTTTCCACCATCCATCCTCCCTTTTATTCTGGGAATTACAGGGAAGCTCAGGGAAACTGTGTGCGTTGAATTAAAGCGAATCCTTAAAGTTGCGTTCACGGAGAGAAAACAGGAAGGACATATGTGCGTGGTGGTATCTTAATCTTAATTCTACCAAAGTTGAGGAACTGCAGGATAATGATATATCTGAATTTGATTCATTGGACAAGACAGTAAGGGATTATAATAGAAAACTTTAAAAATTTGTCAAATTAGTCAACAATTTTCGAACTATTCAGCTGCAGGATTTTAATAATTTATTATGCAAACTATTTTAATTTTTATACTATCCTTTTCCTATACTTTCATTTAATATTTACCCCATATGCGTCACTGCAGCCATAAAAATCGAATTGCCCACCAATTTTAATGGCATTTGTTTTGCGCAGTGCAGAAATGTGTGTCGCACGCACTTTGGCGGCGTCTGGCCGAGGTGCAAAGTTATGCGCATACGAAACGCAAAAAGGCTCAAAGGATACTCCACTCCTCTCTAGCAGAGACCAGGACATGTGCGTGCTACAAGGCGTTAGCATACTTTTCTGCCAGGTGTAGGCAGTAGCAGCAGCAGCAGTCTTGGCCCAAAGAAAACTTATAGTTGGGGCAAAGTTAAAGTTGCCTTTTGTCACGAAATAGATACTCCTTTGTCGTCCTGCCCACGAAGGCGTGGCGGGGCAGAAGAAAATGCCTCAGAGCAGAAGTAAACGTGTTGAAAATTAAGAAAATAGCAGGCAACCAGCCGAAAAAAAGACCCTAAAGAAAAAAAAAACGAAAGCCACTGCCAATCAACGTCGAGGCCAGTTGCTGTTGCTTCCGTTTCCATTTTTCCGGAGAATTCTGCTGACGCAGACGAGGAGGGGAAAATGAGAGGAAAACGAAGCTATAGCTGTGGCACTGTTGACACAAAAGGTGTATTCTCGAAATAAGCATATTATTATGTCCTTTGTGTTATGAAAGCGACAAAAACCCAAGCATAAACAGAGACACTGGGCGAATGGCCCAAATCTAATGAGTAAATGAAGAGGAAAGCGGGGCGCTGAGCTGGGCAGGGCAAACAAGTCAAATGATTTATGTGTAGCCAAGGCAAAGGACACGACACCCAGAGAGCCGAAGAAAGGACATAAAAACTTAAATAATACCAGGGATATATGAAGGTGGAGGAGACGCAAACGGAGAGCTTGCGTGCCGCATGGCTTCTTGTTTGTCTTTTATGATGATTATTTTTCAACATTTTTACGATTTATATGATGGCAGTGGCAGTAGTTTCCGCAGGAGCAGGAGGTGACCCGAGAGGTGAGTCGAATGCAATTATAGTGCACGCACGGACACCGAACACAATAAAACGATCGTAAAGGGGAATCAAGCTCCTATATATTAAGCCGGCGGACCAACTGTGCCAGTTGCCATTTACCAGTTGCCAGTTTGCCAGTTGCAGACGACAGACCATGTCTGTCTAATTAGACGAGAGCTCCTGAGGAGGTCCCTTTTTCATGTCTCTGTTATGTGGGTAATTAAACTTACAACTTAGTGCCATTGTATGTATATTCTCCACTTTGTATTTGAGTTGCCAGCAGCTCCCGAGCAGCAGCAGCAGGAGGAGGAGCTCACTCCTTTCCCTGCTACCCAAGTATCATTATGCCAAACTGGTCTCCCCGTAGCGTAAACACACATACACACACCAACTGAAGTTTCGGGTAAGGCTTCCTGGATTTATGGCCTTTACCCACTGTAGTAACAGTGTGCCTCAGTAACTGCCACCTCACCTGCCCCCTCCCCCATACAGCACCTGCTCCTGGAACATTATTCTTGCCGCATAATTGCAGCATTAACAGGGTTAATGGCGCCGCCACTGTCTTGGCATGTTTTTACGAAAATGTTGCTTATTATGATGAGCAAATGTGTTATAAACAATAACATGAAGTGGGCCAAGAGCTACGACGGCAGCAGGTAGCAGGAAGGTAGTAGGAAGGTGGCAGAGTGCCAGCTGCAGGTGGAAACAAGTCGGGATTTTGTTGGCAAAAGTTTCAACTGCAATTGCATTCTTTCAACTAATTAGCAAAACTTTCACGTACACTTTGGCGGGCATATAGATTCTGAAAGGAATATATGAAAAGTTTTGTGCTGAAGAGACTATACTTATTAAGGAGTTAAATTGGAGAAATTTGGAATGCCATTAGAAAGACTTTTTCGGTTTCATTCTCTTAATAACTATTTAGGATTGGTTTAATTTGGAAAGGGTGCTTTCAAGTGATATAACAATTAGGAGCTCTAAGAAAATGTAAAATAAAAATTAAACAAAATATATAGACCAATGATGGCATAATTTCCAATCACTTTTGGCATTGGCAAGAGCTTTCCGCTTAGTTGCAAGTTTATAAAAATTGTTGCATAAACTTTAGCTTAGTTCCTAGTTTACCCTTTTTCACACTTGACTCTCTTACTCCTTTGCCAATCACCGTCCATCTCTTCATCGACATACAACCCTAAAAAATAGTCCAGTTCCCTGTGTTCTTTGTTTAGTTTGCCTTTTTCGCCACATAATTAACATGCAGACAGGCACACACCCTCTTAACCCCCAACCCCACATTACATGTCGCTCGCCCTTTTGGCACGCCAGGGGGTTAAGGCAACAATGTTGCAGTTATTAAACCAAGATGGGAAATAGTTCAGCGAGAAGGGCGAGAAGGAACCACCACCATCTACCAGCGATGAGGGGAGCAAGGACTGCAGGGCCAGGACGTCTCAATACGGACGGATAATGGCCAATAAAATGCATGCAATTTCCTACGTTTCGGGCAAACTTTTGACGCTGCATTAACATTTAAATGAGTTTATCTGTGCGTGCGGATCGCGGTGAGTGGGGGAAAGTAGTACAAATATTTATGCCGGGTCCCGCAAGGGCACTAAAAAGCCATCTGGGGAGAGACAACCCCAATGATTCAGACTGATTTATGTGTTTTTGAACTTTTTCCTCTGCGTAATTTAATTAATGGCCAAGGGCAAGGGGTAGTTATCCTGGCGGCCTCGCTGCCTCGCTGCCTCGAGGGTGTGAGCCATGAGCAGTCACTTCATATCGGTGAGGCATATATACCTGTACCTGGCCTAAGATTAATTAGCACTTGCAACGCACCGTAGGCGCTGAGGGAACTCCCCGACTTGTTTAGCAGCTGAAAACAAATTGCGGCCAATTGCGCTGTGAGTGGGTGAGTAAGTGACTGATGGGTGGGGCCGCTGGGCGGTTCGCTGAGCATTGGGGAAATCAAGGTAAAGTGCCGCCGCTCTGGTTGTTTTCAGTTTTCTGTTTTTTTTTCCTTTTTTTTTGCCACTCACATCCAACACACACTCGCTGCCTTTGGTATGCAAAGGGAGAGCTTTCCATTCCTTACCAATGTCACGTGGCCGCAGGGATTCGGTGGGGGAAAGTGTTCTGTGCCACAGATATTCCGGGGCCAGGAAGTCTCCTTAACTCGGTGACACACAGCCCGGGGGGATAAGCTGAAACAAAAATTTAGTGCTCTCTTAAAAATTCAAATCACCTAAAAAATATGCAAGAGATTTGAGCCCCACACTCCTGTGTGCACTAGTGGCTTATCCACTGCACCAGCAGATGTATGTAAATGTATTTAAACACTGGAAAAAAAATTGAATTTTTATGTGTGATTTAGAGCACTAACTGGAAACCTGAAGAAAAACAAGGTAAATAGATATAAATTTAAGGAATTCAGTTTGCTGCTGGGATATAATTAATGAAAGGAAATTAAGTATTTTATGGAGATACATAAATAAAGGTTTAATACTGCCTGAAGTTGCTTTCCAACAATATCATTTGTGAGGAATATTTGATCTAACTTTAACAAGTTTTTATATATTTCTTCCCTTTTTACAAATAGTTCCCCCTTTCAGTGTAAAGTATATATGTTTCTAGTAATATCTATCCAGCGATTGCATGCCACCCACTTCTGCCATCGCTTGGCTCTCACGTTTAGTTTTCATAAATTTTCGCCATAAATATTTATGCTGGGTGCTTCGGAATATGTAAAATTGGTAATTGGAAAATTTTTATCATACTGTTTGGCACACACACACACCACACACTCGAACCACAAACGACGGGGTGTACATAGTGTAGAAAATTTTGTTTTAATTTCAGGTGGTGACCTCCGCCCGACGCGGTTAGATATCGAATTCCAATTATGCGCTGTAATTAAAAACGCTTCAAAGCGCAGAGATCGCTTGATGAATTCCTGGGAAATGTTAACCTGCTTCAGGGTTTTCCCACTCTCTCTCTCTCACTCTGCATATTTTCCTCCTAAGCTTTTACCACAAGTACATGTGTCGTTACATTGAAATGGAAATGTAAAACTCGGAAATGCATTCCAAGTGAGAGCTAGGGAAAGAGAGGGGCAGGAAAATTCGGGGCAGCAGTAAGTCGAGACGCGTATTTTTCAGCATATTAAACAAGCCAAGAGGTTCAAATGCTCCTGTAGGTCCTGGCTCTGCTCTTGCTCCTGCTCCTCCTTTTGCTCCTCTTCCATCTTCCTGATGCTGTTCCTTTCGAGAGTTCGCTGGCTGGCTGTCTGGCTGTCAGACCACGTCGACTTCATCGTCTGCTTGACGTCTCATTTTTTCCCAGTTTTCGCCAGTCTTCTTCGTGTTCTTTGGGCTCCTTTCGTTCGAGTATATATCCTTTTGGTCCTGCACGTTTTTTCGGCTTTTCCTGCTGCTACTGCTGCTGCTGCTACTTCTACTGTTGCTGACGCATGACGTAGGTGTCTAGACTTGCTAATGTTTCCTCTCGCCATTGCAGCATGCAGCTCCAGCTCCAGCTTCGGCTTCCGATGAAGTCGTAAAACCCATCCGCTGAATTATGCTGCCTCAATTTTTGACCAGTCCCAGGATCAAGCCGGATCTCCCAGGGATTTCGCTTTAAAAAATTGTGCAGTGCTTTAAGTTGGATTCTCTTCTCTCCTTCTTAGTGTGTAGTTCCTGGAACAGCCACTGACATACTTCCCCTTGTAAACCAACTTGTAATATATTCCCACGCCATTTCGTGTCAAGAGTGTGTGTTCAGGGAGGCATCGTATGTGTGTCGCCGAGCGGCAACCACATTTACAGTGAGCAGAGAATTGCACGTTTGTGTTTCTAGATTACAGCATTGTCTAGCTTTTCCGACCTCCTGGGTGTGTGCCGCCGGCCTGCAGCAGCAGGGGGACTCAAGTGCCGGTGCCAGCCATGTCTATGGCTTTATTTTTACTATACATTTCTGTGTCGTCGCCGCGTACTCCGTATTCTCCGTATTCTACCCAATTTCTTTCTCGCTTTTTTACGGCACTGCCAGGCCATCATAAACTGGCATAAAGAAGAGCACTGTAGAGCAGGGAAAAGCAGGGAAATGCGGTGCAGGAGGCGAGGAAAATGGGCAGTGTGAGACAGGCGGAATGAAACCAAAAGCGCAGCGCAGTAAAATGAAGTCTAAACTAAATCCCACATAAGGTACGAACGTGCTCAACACAAATGCCAGGTGCTTACATCCACAACACACTCACACCGTCATCCCAAGGCCTGTTTGCCGTTTACCTTATTGGATTTTTACTGTGCACGCGGAAAAAGGGCAAATATAATATTGAATTCATATAGCCAGAGATGCATTTTAAATTGAACTGTGTCTGTTTTCCAAAAGTTAACGAGACAGCGATACACTTGAACTTGGAATTTGTAAATAAAAAGTGTATCTTCCAGCTTTAAGTCTCTGTATTTTTATAAATATTTACTAGTAAAGTTTACAATGATTTGATATCCATGAGATAATAGTTGGAAACAAATACAATTTCTCTTAACTTGCACTAAAAATCTCAAAATGTTCAATATTTTCTCTCCATGTAACTCTTATTTGTACTTGGCCCACGAGCAAGCCTCCCTCAGCAAACTTGCCCCAAAGCCAGAGCCAAATTTAAGCTTGGCCAACATCCGCCGCAGTTCACTTTGCATACATATGTCTCGTCTGCAGCGCCAACTCGTCCCGTCCTGTCCTCCCAACTCCTCATCCTCATCCTCATCCTTTTTTGTCCTTTTGCCAGGCGCATTCGACTGGAAGCTGTTAAATATCGAACACATATTTATATGTAACGGGCATGCAGGTGGCCCAGGACATTGGCAAATGGCTTCGAGATTTGTGCGACAGTTACGGCTGCAGGGAGAGAGATAAGCTTGATGCATGGCCCAAGACCCAGGCTTTACATTCCGCACAAACCGGAAAACTAGCTAATGCACCTAGAGAAAAATGTGTTTAAAAAATAATGTGCCACTTAAATGAACTTAGGGACAGGAGCTTGAAAATCAATAAACAAATCTTCTTCTTTCCCACTCGACTTTCATAAAGTTGGAAATGTTGAAGTTGAAATGCGAGCCAAGGAATGTTTCTCATTTCATTTGTCTTAATAAAAACTGACATTGCAGATTCAGTTTCCTTTTGGTTGTGTTGAAAAGCCAATCATTGTTAAATTAACGCCATAAAAAATTACGCACTCTCTGCCACACTCGGCTTCAATCTACGGTGAAGTGAAGTGGAGTGGAGTGAAGTCGAGTCAAGCAACCGCAACGCAACTGAGACAGAATCAAATAAAAATTAAGTGCTGACTCAGTTCGTCTGGAAAAAAAAGTGGAAGAAAACCAAAGGAAAGCCCCAGCGGAAGGAGGGAAAAAACAGTGTGCGGCATGCAAAGTGGAGATAAGGAAAAATGCTTCACAATAACAACAATAACAACAACAACAACAAACGGAGCCGTGGGTAGATGGGGCGTGGCAAGGCATTTACATGGCCGCAAAGCACAACAATGGCAACAGACGCAGGAAAACAAAACTGTTGACTATGGGGAAAAAGGCGCCATTTTCACATGTACATGCTCCCCGGCAGAGAGGAGAGTGTGAAACAAAAGTCGGACCGAAAACTGTGACCATATGCGAAGGCGAAGGCGGCGACGACGACGACGAAGACGATGGCGAAGGTGAAGGCAGGTGTTTTGCCGCAGATAGGGAATGGGGGAGGGATGTATAGTACATACACAGAGAGCAAGATCCTTGGCCTGGCTAAGACAAATGATGCAAAATACATTTGGATCCCGGGACACGAAAAAAAGGAGGCAAATTTTTCATTTACCTGCTGCCAGCCTCAGACTTTTCCTCCTGCTCCTCCTGCTGCTTGGCTCCCTGCCTCATTTTCCTCCCCTCAACTTCCCGCCATCCGCAGCTGCCGCCGTTGCCATTGGAAGTTAAGTATACGTAACGTAAACGCAAATTTAATGCTTGAAAAATTCGCTTAAATGGATTTAAGTGCCGCTTTCTTTTTGGCTTGCTTTCTGCCTCATTTTTTTGTTGGCCCTGCCTGGTAGCCAGCCAGCCTGCCTGCCTGTTTTATCTTGGCCAGCAGATAAATGAAAATCTTCAAAAAGATGAAGTAGCGGTCGGCGAACAGCAACAGAGGCCAGGCCGAGAGTAGACTTTTGTGTTTATTGGGGCTACTTATCGACTGAGCACAGTCAAGTGAGCTTTGGCCCCCAACTTTGACCCATTTGAGGCTTAGACTTTGGCCACATTGATAACACTGGGGATTAGGTGGAGAGCAGGCCAATGCAAATATCTGCCAAGTGAACGAAATTAACAATTAAGTTTCAGGAGAAAAGAAAACAAGGGCAAATTTAATTTCAATTATAATTCAAGTGATTTCCAAATCACCTGACAAGTCGTACTCAAAACCTTTTAATATCTAATTATTTGTAAACAAAATAATTCAATGTTTGCTCTGAGAATCATCTGTCTTTTCTGCAACTTTTATGGGCGGATAAACCTGGCATATAAACGTAAAATAAAAGAACAACTCAAGTTCTCCCCACCACTTTGCTGGGGTGGACTGACTTTGTTTAGCTCCCTTTTATCTGGTTTATCTGGCCTATAATTTATATGCTGACGCATCATATAATCTTTATCCCAGAACAGAGAAGAAAAAAAGAAACCCTTAACCTTTGCCGCTGGCATTTAAATTTAGAGCCCTATCGTGGGGCGTAAATCGATGCGGAAACTGTGCCCCCACCTTATGCCAAGAGGGAAATTTACGATTTACGGGCACAGCTTGCCACGTTCAACAAGCCGCATACATTTTTATGGCCAATTAAATTCCATAAGCCAGGCTAACCGTAACGAAAGTGAGCGGCCGCGGAGCCTTGAGGATCTTTAGCCGCTGGCACTTTAAGTTCTTTCCTATTTTCGGGGGAAATCGATGCCATTCGATGCCATTCGATGCGATTGAAGGACCGATTGTGGTCACCAATGAATTTTTGTGTGTGCCTCGTCCCTGTGTCTGTGTTAAGTGTGAAGTAATGAATATTAAAATGAAATTTCCAGGGGACAAGGACAAGCGCAGCATGGCTTCTGCACGCAGCCATCGACAGAGAGCAAATATTTTGACAGCTGTCAGTCGAGGGAAATGATTTCGCATTTCTGTTGCTTCCATTTTTGCCTGGGCTTCCTTGGCGGCGGCCAAGCACTCCTCTCTGACGGAAAATCGAGGAGCTGAAGGGGCTGAGGGAGCTGAAGGAGCTGAGGGAGCTGAGGAGAGTCGGGGCACATGCCAATGCCAAACTGATAGACAGGCAGACAACGTGCGACTGCCGCCTGACTGCTCTTTTAACACCAATTGCTTTTTAATGTATGCACGTCCTCGTCTCTCTCGTCGCTTTAAAAAAAGAGGAGATTGTAAAAAAAAGGAGAGGAAAGAAGGCAAAGAAATTGATTGACATTTTTGGTGAGCAGACATTTCGTCCTATTTTATATGCAAATCAGCAAGATACACACGGACACAGCACACACAATGTCCTGGCACACGAGCATGTCAACTGGCTTTGCGTTGACAGGACAATAATAACGTTAAAATGTCGGGCATTTATCGTGACTTCGTTGCTCCTGTGGCATGGTTTTGTTGCTTGTGTGTGTGTGCCCATTTTGTATTTGCAACTAATTATACAAGGTCCTTTCTGGTCCTTCTGTTACAGCTAGAAAAGCAGGTCAGGAGTTCGCTCAAGTTTATGTCTTCTTCTCAGTCGTCCTTTGCGGCTGTTTACTCGTAGGAAAGTCATAGGTTTTAATTAACGCGCCACGGTACTCCATTCCATACTGATTTTGTTGCAAAAACGCAGAGATATCCTTGGGCTTTTGGTGATAATTCGAGATACCTGCAAAAAATTAAAAAGAAATTAGAAGAAGAATATCGATCAATAAATATTTACCATTATCAAACACAAATTTGGCCACCGCCTCTCCCACTTTAAGGGCCACATCGCTGGCGTCCCTGATGGCTGGATAGAGTGCACCTGCATCCAGTCGCTCCTGGGATGTCGCCTCGGCCAGCGTGCGTGCCACCACAGGATATAGGGCATTCGGCAAAGTCCGGGCTAACGAACCAATCGCGCCCAATGCGATGCCCGGATATGTTAGGCAATTGTTGGCTTGGGAGGGCTCATACCGCTTGCCGTTTATCACCACCGGCGGAAACGGTGATCCGGAACAAAAGAGAACACGGCCCTGAAAGTGGTTACAAACGCAGAGGAAATACCTAGGGAAAATCTGAGCTTAGATCGTTCCAAAACGAACCTCTGTATAAGTATAGGCCTGCTCGGCGGTGCATTCCGAATTGGCAGTTGGATTCGAGAGGGCGAATACTGCCGGCAACTCGTGGTTCTTGGCCATCGTCTTAAGAACTTTCTCGTTAAAGATGCCACTCTGTCCTGTCGCTCCCGTAAGTATCGATGGCTTCAGTCTTTTGATTGTGGCTAGAAGATCACTGGAAGGCTCAACGGGCTTGAGGTAACATTGGGCATGCTCGGTTACATCGGTTCTATCGCAAGTGAGCAGCCCGATATGATCCATCATGTATATATTCTTTGTCACTTCATCGGGCGGAATGCCTCGCTCCTCCAACTCGATCGTCAGCATATTGGCAATGCCCATGACGGCGCTTCCGGCGCCCGCAAATAGAAATATGGTATCCTCCAGTTTTCGGCCAGTGATCCTTTCAACGTTGAGATACCCGGCCAATCCAGTGGCGCCCGTTCCCTGTATATCATCGTTGAAGAAGCAATGCTTCGCCTGATACT
Organism: Drosophila anomelani; assembly: GCA_035045905.1. Lineage (NCBI taxonomy): Eukaryota > Metazoa > Arthropoda > Insecta > Diptera > Drosophilidae > Drosophila > Drosophila anomelani. The sequence continues at coordinate 5,531,358 of JAWNOO010000032.1, read as the reverse complement.
TTTCCAAGAACTTGACGGCCTCGGGCGAGGCAAAATCCTCGAAGTGGAAGAAGGTTTCTGAGCCATAGCACTGGACTGCTGCATCCATAAACTCCTGGATCAGCTCCTCGTACTCGGGTCCTCGTACACGGGGAATGCGAGTGCCCACATAGAGTGGATCCTGGAGCAGCGCTTCGTTATCTGTGCCCACGTCAAAGCAGACGGGCATCAGTAGGGAGGGCGGCACTCCGCCCAGCGCTGTGTAAAGGACCATTTTGCCAACGCTTATGCCCATGCCATTGGCACCCATGTCCCCGAGTCCCAAGACCCTGCCACCGTCCGTGGCACAAATGGCGTACACATTCCGTTCCGTCCAGTTGTGCAACAGTTCCAAGATATGTCCCTTGTCATAAATGCTGACGTACAAGCTGTTGGCGAACTGGAAATTCAATCCAAATGTGTTCACCACATCGCCCACCGTCGGTGTATACACAATGGGCAGCACCTCCTCGATATTCTCCCGGATAAAGCGATAGTACAGTCGCCGGTGCCGACTATGCAGGGAACTTAGATACGTATACCGATTGAGATTGGCCGGTCGAGCATCAAAGTTCGCCCTTATGGCCAATATCTGGTCTTCCATGGTGCGCACCGTGCAGGGTAATAGGCCGTGCAGTCCCAGTCGCTGTCGCTCCTCTATGGTAAAAGCAAGGCCCTGGAATATATATTTTAAACTATAGTTTACAGTTAGAGCTATAGTAGAAGATAAAGATTGAATCGCGACATTAAATGCTTTAGCAAATTATGAATTAAGCATGCAAAGCAATATCTTTCAACCGAATTTATTCGGGAAAAGCATTTTGCTTTCATAAAATGTTATTTGTTGATATTTTTAAAATGTTCGTCACCTTATTCCGCCTGCCATCTGTTATAATCCGCCAGTTGGGCCTCGTTATATGATCCATTTCATCGTTGTAGCTGATTCTCCGGCGGATAACGAGCAGTGGCTGCAAGGAATGACGTCGAAAACTCCTTATCAGAGGACTGATGGATGTCATGTCCATTATGACCATTGTAGTTAAGTTAATGTAAATTATTTCTTAATTTAGAATTTTTATTTTGGATTAAAAAATTGAACACATGTACGAACTGTAAAAAATCGAACAACAAACAGAAATTTTACATTCTCAGTTTGAAGTGGCCTACTTTTTCTTTGGATTCTTTTTCTCTGGATTTTTCTTCTCCGGATTCTTGTTGTCTTGACATTTCTTCTCTGGTGGCTTCTTCTCTGGACATTTATTTTCTGGTGGCTTCTTCTCTGGACATTTCTTTTCTGGTGGCTTCTTCTCTGGAAGTTTGTTCTCTGGAGGCTTCTTCTTCTCTGGCAGCTTCGTCTTGCTCTTATCGGGACTGGGATTTGGCTTTGCACACGGATATAGCCAAGTGTCGGCCAGCGAGCTGCCATGCTCCAGTTCGTACGTATTGTTTACCATTAACTCGCAGAGATCCCTGGGTGGGGGAGATTTTTGCGCCATACCTATAGCATAAAGGATCTGCATTAGATCTCCTCCTTAAGGGTGTATTTTTTGGCAGCTTGTTCTTACCCTTATCAAATATATACTTGGCTACCTCATAGCCAATTTTGAAGGCCACATCCTTGGCCTGGACCACCTTGGGATAAATATTGCCACTCTGCAGCTCCTTGTCGCTGGGAAACTTGGATAGCTCGTGGGCGGCAAGCAGGAAGATCTCGTCGGGAATCGTTCGGGGCAAGGCGGTGAGGACTCCCAATACCACACCGGGAAAAGCCAGGCAGTTGTTGGCCTGTCCAGGAGTCAAGCGTTTGCCATTGAATTCTACAGGCGGAAAAGGCGAACCCGCCGAGAAGATGGCGCGACCCTAAAATAGATTCATAAATTATTGATTAATTAATAAATTATTAAATAAATTTATTTCAAAAATACCTCTGAGAATTTGTAGGCCTGTTCGGCAGTGCACTCCGCCTTGTTGGTGGGATTCGAAAAGGCAAAGATGCCGGGTCGTTCGTGACTCGCAGCCATGGTGCTGATGATTTTCTCAGAGAAAATTCCCGGCGCTGCTGTGGCACCCATTATAATCGATGGCTTGAACTTGTCCACCACATCCTCCAGGGACTTTATCGGCTCCGAATCCTTGGCGAATGGCTGGATATCCTCCGCCACATTCTTTCTCCCCTTGGTTATTAGGCCGTCCTGGTCGGTGATGTATATATTCTTCGCGGTCTCCTCTTCGCTGAGCCCGCGGGACAACAGCTCCTTCTTGAGCAGACTGCATATACCCATGGCGGCACTGCCTGCTCCCACGAATAGGATGACATGCTCCTCAAGTGGCACCTTGGTCAGTCGCTGGATGCCCAGCAAACCGGCCACGCCCACTGCCGCCGTGCCCTGGATATCGTCATTAAATTTGCAATAGCAATGCTGATATTTTTTCAAAAACTTAAAGGCATTCGGTGTGGAAAAGTCCTCAAAGTGGATGAGAGTCTTGGTGCCAAAGGTCTCCACCACAGCCTGCATGAACTCATCGACAAAGTCGTCGTATTCCTTTCCCCTGAGTCGCTTTTCGCGCAGGCCAATGTAGAGGGGATCCTCGTGCAGCAGAGGATTGTCGGTGCCCACATCCAGGCAAATGGGCATGAGATTACATGGCGGAACGCCAGCTAAGGATGTGTAAAGGTCCATTTTACCAATGGATATGCCCATTCCATTGGCTCCAAGATCACCTAGGCCCAGGATACGTTCGCCATCGGTCACACAGATGGCTGTAATTTCCTTACATTTCGGCCAATTCGACAGGACCTGGGACATGTGGCCGCGATCATGTTTGGTTATATACAGCCCGGTTATTTCCCGGTACAGCATGCCGTAAAGGGTGCAGGCCACGCCCACTGTCGGTGTGTATATAATGGGCAGCACCAAGGATATGTGATCGGACACAAACTGGAAGTACATTCGCTCGTTGCTCTGTCGCATGGTCCTCAAGTACCTATATTTCTCCACGTTAGTTTCAAACGAATGAAAGTTGGTCTCGATGGCGAACATCTGATCCCGACAGGAACGGACGGAGGCGGGCAAAAGGCCATGGATATTCAGCCGCTGACGTTCCTCCAAAGTAAAGGCCAGCGCCTGTAAGGGCTTAGGATTAGGATCTCCCCTGAGGATATATTAAAACGTGTCCTACCTTATTGTACTTGGCGGAGAAAACAATATTCAATGGCGTTCTAATTATGTCGTGGGAAGAATTTTCACGTTTTTGGTGCTGCTCCAGCCTGGGCTGGGGATTCCTTTGAGGTGTTTGGGCCTTGGTTGTCAGTCGGTTGAGTCCCCAGTTAAAGGCCCTTAAGAAACTCATGTTGCTAGTGTAAGAGTACAGGGGAAATACCCTGAATTTAGACCATTTGCAGTTTCTAAATATTTCAATGGGTCAATGTTGGTGTTAGTTAAAATTATGAATAAACTAAATGGAATAATGATATCCATTTCAAAGCCTCTTTTGGCCAAATAAATGTTTAGCTGCTTAAGTAAAAACTAATAAAATAAAAAGGAAGTAAGAACCTTTAAAACAATTCTAAGATCCTGCAATATTTCGGGGTCAATATTGTTGAAGGAGTCCAAGTCAAAGAGGCATGAGGCTAATTTGCATGAGGCTGGAAAAACATTTCCGTATCTATCACTCATTATGCATTATTATGGAAATCTCTGCTGTAACTGCTATTATTGTTGTTGTCTCCCCGGTCATTAGGGGTTGTCAGTGTCGAATGGCCAGTGGCCGGGACAAAAGGCGATGGCCAAGTCAACACAAATGACTCTTAGCGCGGCCATCAAAGGATTTGCTCAGGCTTTGGCACAAAAAATAAAAAGTTGTCCAGCCAGTGTCCTTTGTCCTCTCTCTCTGTGTGTGTGTTTTGGGGCTTGTTTGTGCTCTGCTCCTGCTGCTCCTGCTGTTGCTGTTGTTGTTGTCTTACTAATTGTGCCAAATTAGTTGACAACTTAATGTCGTAAAAATTTCAGCTAAATGCCTCAATCTTTTGTTAATGACATTGACAGCGGTGCAACTTTTTGCGACTTGACTTTGGGCTCCAGGACGAGGTTCGAGCCTTGGGCACGTGACATTGCTGGCAGGAGTACGTGACACTGTCAGTGTCAAATGTGCAAGGACATGGCCGTGGGGCTTCCGGTTGGTCCTTCTGCCAGTATTGTATTTACTTTCCGGCCCTTGGATTCTGGCCCCCATAAATTAACTTTCTCTTTGTGTTTGTTGTTGTTGCTCTGAAATTATAATAGTTTAATTAGTTCATTTGGGGATTTTTTGTTGTTGGCTAACTGCTGCTGACAGGTTTGATTAGGCTTTAATTAACTGCCAGAGCCTTTGCCTAATCAATGTACACACGGCGTATACTCAATCTTGTTTTTGTTTCGTCTACTTGCAGATCATGTCAAGGACTTTAGCTGTGGCCCGCTGCACTACAAAACCTTTTACATGGATGAGCGAAACAATGCGCTCTATGTGGGGGCAATGTAAGTATAACTAAAAAGGTTGGGAAATGGGCATGGAAAACGTCTGAATTCTGGTTTGCCTGAGGGCTTAGGAACAGGGTATTCCCACAGAAATATTTCACTTTCAAACAAAGCCTTTAATTATTGATATACTTCAATATACATATGTATATATTTAAGGCAAACTGCAGAGACCCTTTTAATGTAGAAAAATTCCTATAATTTTCGGTAAACTTTCTTTTCCGGCTGCCGGCAATTAGAAAGTTCCGTTTTTGGGACAGAGGCAGGTTCGGGGGTCGTTCGTTCCCTACTTGGCAAACCCGAACGCATTAGGGACTGCATATTTCATTTTTCCAGGACTCCTGGCCGCACTGTCGGCATACATAATTATGAATTAATGCCGCCACCGGCAGAGTCTGCCTCCGCCTCTGCAATTTGACAACGCTTCCCGTTTGCCGCGTCTCCTCATTTGTCTGTGGCAAGTTGAACACGGCCACATTTTCACAGTTTGCGGTTTTTAGGGACCCCAAAGGAAGACAAGCCCAGGGAAGCACTGACGAGGAGATGGTCGCCTAAGAGCGGGCAAACAAAGTAACCAAAATTACCACTTGACTCGTGGAGGAGACCCACGGAACCACCGAGAACCCGGCAGCCTGGGCGATCCACCACCAACCACAGCTGGCGGCTCTCGTCAGCGATTGCTGCTCCTAGAGAGCGTCCCGGCAGGGAAATGAAGATTAATGGTCTCCGGGTTGATGGGGCAGAGAGAGAGAGAGAGGGAAGGAGAGGGTCCCCCCAAAAAACTCGGCAGTGTCAGGAACTACATAAAACACACTGCCTGCCGCTGCCCCTGGCCCCCTTGCATTTTCCTTTTGTTTTCCGGGGCCGCCGCAAAAGTTTCGAGTGGTCGAATGGCGGCGCTTAAAGCCGCCAGCGTCTGCCCGGCAATATTGCCACACATTCGACATATCAATCAATCAGGGCACAGTGACTGCAATAAGTACGCTGGCAGGCCTGACAGTTCCGCACAGCAGGTGTGTGTGACAACAATTTTTCAACCCGAAAACATATAAAAGAAAAGCAGAAGGAAAATGTCAATGAGCCCGAGCTTACGGGGGCCAGACAGCTGGCAACTGGTGCGGCATTAACTTATCGCATGAGGTGGCACGAGTTCGGGATTAACTCGAGTGTCGCTGGCTGACAAAGTTTTCCTCTTTACCATGCTAATTCATTTTCTTGTTTTCTTGGCTTTCCTTTTCTCTCCAGGGATCGCATCTTTCGGCTCAATCTGCGCAACATCAGCCAATCGATTTGTGAGGTAAGATAAAATGTATAACTGGTATTATCTTTACAGAATTATTTGCCCTTTTAAAGATTTAAATAATAAATTCATTTTGTACCTTGAGTGGCCAATCTTAATTCGTTATTCTCTTGACCTAAATTTGATATAAATTCCATTTCCCTTGAATATTATTCATGATTTATATATAAAGTAGGAAAACCTTTAAGCCTGCCTTCTGACCAACTTGTCACTGACAGCCAGCAATTGCACTTTAATGATTCCATCTTCAACTATCAATATCCGCCCCTGTTCGTTCAACCGTTTTCCGCCACTTTTTTTGTTGTCGTCCTGGCGTCCTTGCAAGGCGGCAGCGGCAGCGGGAGCGGCAGCCCAGTGCACTATCGCCACCTCCTGAGACGTAGCAAATGCTTTTAACAGCAATTATTTGTGCTGACTGCTGGGCGGAGGACGGCAAACGGCCAAAAGGAATTCCATTTGAAGCCAGCAGCACTTAGACTTGCCCGGTGCCTTTGGAGCGGCAAAAGGACTGACACTTTGGGCAAGTGGAAATAAAAGTGGAAAGTGCATCTTCGCAGCCACCGGATATTGTGTCTATATATGTCAGGCATAAAAATTGTCAGTCGATGGCTTTTTCGCCCCCTCATTGATTTGTGGCTTTCACTTAGGCAAAAGTATTTGCAGCAAGAAAAGCTCCAAAAGGAGATTCATTGTCGATTCAAGTGCCGCTTAAAAGAAGACAGAGACAGGGAAAACGAATCGAATTAAATAAACAAATGTCCAACGTGAGCCACATACTGAATACCAAAAAATAATAAAAATAAAGGACATGCGAGTCTACCAAAAAATGCTTTTTGGCGCGTGCCTTCGGTTGAGCATCCGCAGCATCGAATTCCAGCACGGTTTCAATAAACTTGGCCAACATAAATTTCAACTCGATGCCATTTTTCATTCTTCCAGCGCGATGTCCTTATATTGGAGCCCACCGGTTCGGATATCCTCAACTGTGTGTCCAAGGGCAAGCGGGAGGTGAGTCGATGAATTAACCATTGTATCCATTCCAAAGCATGTGCAAAATTTTGTCAATTAATAAAACCAATGAAACCAATTTGTGAATCAAACTCATGCCTCGGCCTCGCCCTTTTCCATTTCCTTTTTTCATTTTCGAAACCACACACACACAAAACAAAACCCCATTGATTTCCTTAAACCTATGATTTTCTAACATTTTACTACAATTACACAAAAACAAAAATTCTGGGGCACTTGACAAGAAGGTGGAGTGCCGCAATCACATAAGGGTTATCCAGCCGATGAACTTCAATGGCCAGAAGCTGTATGTTTGCGGGACCAACGCCCACAATCCCAAGGATTATGTAATAAATGTAAGTGAAGCGGAAAGACTGATTAAAAAAGTATATTTTACCTTTGGAAAATATTTTCTAGATTTAAAAGTAAATATTTTTCAGTTGGTTTGGAAATATTTGAACTTAACTTGACTGATTTTCATGCCAGCTTAAAATTTCACTTAAACTTTAACTCAGCCTAAATAAAACTTGTATACATAATAAATGATTAAGTTCTTGTTTTAAATCCTTTTCCTTAAAACCAAAAACTTCCTTTTTACTTTAAATTTGAAAGGCAAAATAAGGGATTTTGCGAGGGACTTCATCAATGTGCCTAATTGTGAATGTCAGTCAAGTTTTGAAGTTCATTTTCAGCCAGCGGGCGGCCAAAATTAAAGTCAACTAATGCGCTTTTCGTCTTGCTCTCTCCCTTAACCCCCAACATCCAAACATTCAAACACCCAATACACCCAAAAAACCCCCCTTTTCAACCCTTAGGCAAACTTAACACATTTACCCAGATCCCAGTACGTGCCCGGCATCGGCCTGGGCATTGGCAAGTGTCCCTACGATCCCGCTGACAACTCAACCGCCGTCTATGTGGAGAACGGAAATCCCTTCGGTTTGCCCGCCCTGGTAAGTTCAGACCCGAAAGCGGAAGTGGAATAAAAGTAAGGATAAAGGAAGGCACAAATAAAAAGAAAAATGTCAATTGTAATAAAATTACAAAAGTAAAGGCCCGGCGACGGGACGGGGAAGTTGGCAAAGTTGTGTGTTGAGACGCGCAGGCAGGAAAATTTTAAAGACAGAAAAGACGGTAGAAAAGGCAGCAATAAAGCAGCTGAAATTAAATTAGAGCAGGGCACACAAACACACACACATACATAGAGCCAGGGGAGGGTGCACAGAGAGGGAGGCACGTGCGTACACTTTGTGCGTAATTGTGTGCGTGCGTGCCTTGGCTTACTGGGCGTATGCGTGATGTTCGGGCCTTATCATCAGTCGCCGCTTGCTAACCACGATTGTGTCTCTCGTTCTTGTTCTCGTTTCCGTTCCCGATCCCCGTTTCCCGTTCCCCCCCTTACCCTTAACAAACTGCAGTACGCCGGCACGAATGCAGAGTTCACCAAAGCGGATTCCGTCATATTTCGCTCGGACCTCTACAATCTGACAAATGGACGCAAGGAGGCCAACTTCAAGAGAACCGTCAAATACGACTCCAAGCTGCTCGACAGTAAGTTAAAGCCATGAATATAAATCAAGCAAAATTTATAACCAAAGTTTATGATTTAAAAATTTATGGAAAGTTGTGTCCAAAGACTTTTAAGATACTTTTCAATAGAAAATTAAATACTTAACTTAATAATTAACTGAGGAAACCCAACTAACTCTTTCAGAACCCAATTTTGTTGGCTCCTTCGAGATCGGCGAGTTTGTTTACTTCTTTTTCCGGGAACATGCTGTGGAGTATATAAACTGCGGCAAGGCGGTTTATTCCCGTGTGGCACGAGTCTGTAAGAATGATCGTGGCGGCAAATATATGATCAGCCAGAATTGGGCCACCTATCTGAAGGCGCGCATGAACTGCAGTATTTCCAGCGAGTTTCCCTTCTACTTCAATGAGATACAATCGGTGTACAAGATGCCCACGGATGATACCAAGTTCTATGCCACATTTACAACGAATACAAACGGCCTGATTGGATCGGCAGTATGTAGCTACGATATAGGGGATATTAATGCGGCCTTTGATGGTAAGTTTATACTAAAGGAAATTTAAAATTTAGAAATAAAAAGCCACTGCACTTTATAAGAAATCATTTCAAATCGTTTTTGTTTTATAAAGAATTTTAAAAATGTTTCTAAATATTCAAGAAAGCTTTTAGTATAAAAAATAATTATACTTTTACCAGACGAATTCAAATATTTAATATCCCAAGTAAATTCCTAGAATCCAGACCAGTAACTAGACCTTTTTCCTTCGAGTGTGGCTATGTGGGTATGTCGGCTTGTGTGATTTATTGCACTGTCCATAATTCTTGAGGGGGATTCCCATTTCGCCAGTGACTGCGGATGAAATTACGCGCACAGGTGGAGACCTTGTCCCTGGAATTTGAGCGTTAAATGGTGCGCATTGAATTGATGGTGGCACCACCCACAGGTCCTGGCACACATATCCCTCCTCCTTTTATTGAAACAGTCTCACATTCGCCTTGAATTTCTTGCGAGCCAGTTGCCACTTTAACTTCGTGGGGGGCTCGGGGCTTTTTGGTCCAAGTAATGAGCACCACGACCAACACTTTTTTAACCCAACTTGGCCTGGAAAGTTCATTAACACCGTAAAGTTTGTCTGTGTGTGGAGCGGTGCCAAGACTGACAGGCAGACAATCAGGCAGACAACACACAGACGGAGCCACAGGGCAAAGTGCTGCAAAAAAATCTGGCATACACTTAAAATTCATTACGAAAAGTTTGCGGGCATGTTGCACAGACAGCAGCGAGTGTGATAAAAAATAAATACAAAAAAAAATAAATGTGGAAAGCCACAGCAATTAATTATGGCAACAAACGATTATGCAGCCGCACTCGAAGGCCAGGCTATGATTCTTAAATTGTATTTTATCCTTGACAGGCCATGCCACAACTCTGAATATGATGAACAGATGCCTTAACCCTTTAAAAATTAATTAAATTAAAGCTTTACTTGAATATTTTAAAGCTATGCAAAGCATAAAGTGAAAAATATATAAGAAAATTGATAATATTAAAAGTAAATCAAGTCTGAGTCTAAACAGTTTTGAAATTATTAATAGCAATAGTAAAAACTTTAAATAATACTGCTAGTTATAATTCATTAGCCTCGGCTATTCATGAAATGTTAATCCCGAAACCACTTGGCATAAACATGAAAGCAGTGGCAATGATTCTTAAATTGTATATTTTATATATTTACCGAGTGCGAAGTGCCACAAATCAGCACTCTCACCGCACTGACACACATAAATTAAGTGCAGCACACTACTGGCCGGCACTCAACTCCGTACTGACGCCTCCTCTCCCCGCTTTCTTTTACCCCCTCTCCCCGCATCCAGGCAAATTCAAGGAGCAGGCCACCTCGAACAGCGCCTGGCTGCCCGTGCTGAACTCCAAAGTGCCGGAGCCACGTCCGGGAACTTGCCACAACGACACCGCCACGCTGCCGGACTCCGTGTTGAATTTCATTCGCAAACATCCGCTAATGGACAAGGCGGTCGATCATGAATTTGGCAATCCGGTCTTCTTCAAGCGGGATGTCATCCTCACCAAGCTGGTGGTGGACAAGTAAGTGAGAGCCGTATTCATTAGCGCTGCCAGCCAGTTGTCTGCCAGCCTGGCACGGAGCCAGTCGCATGGGAGTATCCTTGTTGACATTTGTCGGGTTTATACGTAGATATATGGGGCTACACGGGGAGAATATGGATTTATTATATAGAAAAAATAAGTTTTATAATTTTCTTACAGTTTTTCAAAGCATAAAAACATATGTTAGTTACTTTTTATATTATTTAAATTTGAATTTATGGCTTAAATCTATTTTAAGGCCTGTTATTTTGGCTTTATTACCTTCTCATCTTCTTAAATGATTTATAAACATAATTATCTCTATTATTTTTTGTGGAGTGCACAGACTCCTGGACTGACTCTGTCCTGACAGTTGTTCTGGCAGCGAAAAATGTTTTGTCTTGGCCGGAACTTGTGAACAAAGTGCCGCAGGATGTGTTTTCAGTTAAGCGCTTGCCACTGACGCTGCTTTTCTTCTTTTTTTTCTCTCCCCTCCCGTGACGCTTTTCCCGCAGGATACGGATCGACAAGCTGAACCAGGAGTTCCTCGTGTACTTTGTGGCCACAACCTCGGGCCACATTTACAAGATAGTGCAGTTTATGCACTATGGCCAGCGGCACTCCAACCTGGTGGACATCTTCGAGGCCTCGCCGCACAACGAGCCAATCCGGGAGCTGACCCTGAGCCACAAGACGGGCTCCCTCTACCTGGCTACCGATCACCAGGTGAAGCAGATCGACATGGCCATGTGTGCTCGTCGCTATGACAGCTGCTTCCGCTGCGTTGCGGATCCTTACTGCGGCTGGGACAAGGAGGTGAAAGCCTGTCGACCGTACCAGCTGGGCTTGCTGCAGGATGTGGCCAACGAGACGTCGGGCATCTGTGACACGAGTGTGCTAAAGAAGAAGGTAACCTCCTCCTATGGCCAGACACTGCATCTGTCCTGTTTCGTCAAGATGCCGGAAGTGCTGAGGAAGAAGCAGACCCGCTGGTACCATCACTCCACGGAAAAGGGACGGTGAGTGTTTCATATATCCTTGAATATGCAAAACGAAGGTTGATATTCCATAGCTTGGATTCCCGAAAAGCAAATTTAATACCAAGAGACTATTGTCCTCTGATTATTCGCGGGGAAACCTCACACCCTTCCCATCTATCTGAATCGAAAATCTCTGGGAAAATTGAAAGCGAATAAAGCTGGGGGGAAATGGGAAAGCGTAGAGCTGCTTCATCTCACTTAGCCGTGCCAATGCTGCGGTAAATTGACACTTTAAAATGTGCTCCCAGACTGCTTTTTGGCGTTTACGCTCCCGCTGCTGCTGCTGGTGGCCCAAGTAATGGAAAAACTTTCAACTTTCGACGCGACTGACGGTGCGACCCAATAATAGTCGCAGCATTCGCTGTGTGCCTCGCGCACACACAGTTTATATTGATTTTTATTGTGCGTTTCCAATGCGAATGCGAATAGAAAATGGAAAATCCCCTGCGCCATATCGCAGCAGCCATCTCCATAGCCATCTCTCTATGGCCATCTCGCTATCTCTATCTCACTGTCTCCCATCTTTGTCTGGCAGCTACGAGGTGCGCTACACGCCCACCAAATACATCGAGACGAACGAGGGCGGCCTGGTGCTCCTGGCGGTGAACGAGGGCGATGGCGGACGCTATGACAGCTACTTGGATGGCACCCTGCTCTGCAGCTACGGCGTCACCGTGGATGCCCACAGGTGAGTCAGCCACAAAAAATAACAAAGGAGTCTCAGAGTTGCCTACTTTTAAGTAATAGCTACAATTTTAAATTTATTATTATTTATATAATTTGTTTGTTTGTTTGTTTTATTAAATATTCACCAAATGAAACACATTTTTACCTGGTAAAATTTTTAATTAAACAAAATTTTAATTAAAAATAATTAATTACGTTTTGAACAGCTTATCTGTGTAGTTTTTATTAGATTCATAAATTTGGCTAAATTAAAATATCCCCGATTTTTGAGTCTAACTTGGCAACCCTCCAGACCCATCAACTCCAGCCTCCACTGCCTAATTTCCGTGAAAATGTCAATAACTTATTGTTCACTTTTCCCCCATTTAGATGTTCGCCGCCTTCCCAGAAGCAGGACTACCAGAAAATCTACTCGCACTGGTGCAATGAGTTCGAGAAATACAAATCGGCCATGAAGCAGTGGCAGGCCAAACAGGAGGTGTGTATCCCTGGGATCTCTGGGAATAATACATATAATTTTGGGTTGGGGCGCCAGCTGCCGTTAATTGTTTTAATTAATTTTTCAGGCGTCAGGTGTGGGGGTGCTTTTTGAGTTTTAATTATTTTGTAATTTGCTGGCAGAGATCTAAGTGCTTACATCCCTCTCTCTCTCTCTTGATTTTCCTTTTATTAGCAATGCGGCCTCAAGGATAAGGCAGGACCAATCAGCAGCAACGACGGCAAGCACGTGAACGATGTGTTTAGCAACGATGCCTTGGTCTGACCCAGAAGTGAGTATCCTTGAAAGTTTCTCCAAAAATAACCAACACATGCTATCTCTCTGCCCCTGCATAATCAGTGAGTGTGCCGGCAAAAAAAATCATTCTGTAATCACGAGAATATGGAAGTTGAGAGTGAGGAGAAAGTAAAACAAAAATCAGGAAACTAGGGCAATGCATGTTTATATATAAATTATTTGTAAAGCCAGTAAAAGCTTGAATTAAGACAGGTTCTTGTGCAGGGTTTCTAGAGTTTTGTCAAGTGTTTAAAGTAAAAATATAAGCTTTTATTTCTATATATTTTATATTTAATTTTCAACTACTTATTCCCGAGTGTCAGAATGATTTTTCGGTGCAGCAAACCATCATCACCAGTCCCACCATAACCAGTAGTTGTAGTACTTTTGACAGTAGACCCTGCCTGACGAAATCTAACCAAAAATGTCCTTTGTCCAATCCCCCGCCCCCGGCTGCCGCTGATGCCCCTTCGAAATCGAAATGTCCAGCGTACTTGTACAGCTTTGAGTTTCTGTCGTCGTCGTCGTCGTCGGAGGGCGTGGCCACCGCCCACCGCAAATTGTACATTTTCGTGTTCGTGCTTACCATATTTGCTCGCTTCTAAAGTTTCTAGTTAAAATGTAAATGTAAGTTGAGTGCCCATGTAAGACAACCCACACTAACCCGCCTCTCCCCACTCTCCCCCTCTCCCCCTCTCTTCTCCACACACCACCAACAACAAAGACTCACTTTCTATATCCGTACATCATATATCTAAACATATTTGCTTTATTCGGATGTATTTTGTTTGCAGGCGCAGAGGAGCAAAACCAAACAGAGTGAGCACCCAAGAAATCTGTGTGGAGAAGAACATCTATGAGAATGTGACGAGGAAAACTAAAAGGAAAAGCAACAAAGAAAACTTAAAAAAAAAAGAAAAAGGAAAAAGGAAAAACCACTACAAAGACTGAAATTTTTAAGCTTTTAAAATCGACAATATTTCCAATAATTTCGATGCGTTTTTGTTTTTGTCATTGTTTCGTTTCGTTTTTGAGATGTTGTCAGCGTCAAACTGAATGATTTTCGATATATTAACTAACTGATATACAAAGATGGAGTAAACGAGAAAAGTTACTAGCAAAAGGATCCTGCCATAAGTCAAATGGAAATTACGGTTTTACACTCACACAGAAAACACTCACGACAAACACTATTTCTACTTCGAGCTAAGGTTAAGGATAATCTAATCAAACAGATACAGAAACAGCAACAGATACACAGATGGAACTGCAACCACCTAAGCGAGAATCTGACCCAAGGCAAAAAGTATTAACGAAAATGTAGCTCACAGCTGATGAGGCGCAACGATTTGATTTTGATTTCGATTTAGTTCGGTTTCCGAGAACTCGTTCGGGCTCTTGGGGTTGGGAAGATCTTAAACGAATTTGTATATTACTTAGCAATATTTGTTTGACTAAACTAGCATAAGATACACACACACACAGAAACACACACAACTAGCTGCCCCTGTTTAGGTCATAGACAAGTACGGATACGGAACCAACTTATAATGATAGCCAAAACAAAACCGGAAATAGACAGAGAAAGGAGAAACATTGGACGCACAGTACACATACATATATATATATTATCGTCGGCTATGGACTATATAGCTTAAGGCGATTTGTAAATAGGAGGGCTTTAGTCAATAAGTGAATCAGCATTCATTTAGTTTTTTACTCGTCTCCGATTTTGATTTGGAATTCTCGATTCGGCATTAACTCGCTCTTGTATAGATGGTGCGTTGGCCTAATGTTTACGATAAGCAATACATAGTTACATATATATATATATATAATATGCGTATGCGTAATTTAAAGACATATAGTTCTAGATACATGAAGTTACTGCATTGAGACCAACATGCTCATGAATACACTTACCCGAACGTAGCCTAGGTAAGTTGGTGTGGCAAATAGATACGTTTTTTTATTAAATACTGAAGAAAATCCATTCATGCACATACCCGGAAAATCACCTAAAACTGCCGTAATATATAGAAAGGAAATACACAAAAAAAAATCTCGGAAAAACTAAGCGCTTCACTCAGAACTCGAAACAAAAATAGGTATTTGCAGCAGAAATGTTTAAATTAAAAAGAAAAATCCAAATCGTAAGCATTACTCTATCACACACACACAGACTCTCGAAATATTTTTCTAAAGATTTTCTCGGCAGAAATTTGTAATGTTTTCATCTTAGGATTTACCCAAAACAAAGATAGCAAACATTTTAGCATTGCCATTGTACATGAACTAAACCAAAACCACAGGAGATAAACTATTCGAAAATATATTTAAAAGCTACTAATGCTCTGAGCTTCTAACTTTAATGGATGAAATGTTTTTGCGTTGCCTTCAGTAGAGTTTTTTCGTTCTAACATTTATTGTAAATAATTTAAAGATTATGTGAAATGTTTTGTATGACAATCACATGATGTTGAGTAAAAGAAAAAAGAAAAACAAATAGTCGCAAAACCAGAAAGAAAAAACAAATGAAAACTCGGAAAAAACACGCAGAAAAAAATGAATCAAATTGCCATTGCGGCAATTAAAGATGAAAATTAATATTAATTGAGTACTTAACGAACAATTCATTGTAAAAATATTAATACAAGGTAAATAAATAAATATTCGCGGTAAATATATATATATATATACATTAATAGATAAACGACTTTTACAAAGTATTCATACAATAAAAGAAATTTGCGCTTACAAATAATTCGAATACGCCCAATTAAAGGTTCCATTCGAACAATTTCAAACGCAGATTGGTCTACGAGCTATCGAAATATGTATTTCCGGAAAACGACAAAAAATCAGAAAAACCGAAACAAATTAAGAAAACAAATTAGGTGTAAACACATTAAAGTAAAATGCAGTAAATAAATGTGATAAGATTCTTTAATAAGCAAATCGTAAAAGTGTGGTCTTTTATTTGGGGAAGCGACTGTAGGAAGGGGAAGCCAAGGAACAGACTCAAGTCCAACTGCACTCGCTCAGAGTCGAATTCAAGTTCGAATGCAGTGAGCTCGAATAAAGAATGTGAGCGGAAGGAGAGCGATAACCCAAGAATCTGAAAATTTATTTAAACAAATCTACTTTGAAGTACTCTTTTCGAAATGGACTTTATTTATAAAATGGTAAGTAGAAATATTATGAATTGGAGTAAACTTTCAGTTTGTATAGTTATTTTTTAGGTACTCAAGTTTATCAATGATATTATTTCAGAGTAACAGAGTGTTTTCTAGATTTATTTCTCGTTGTTTCATATAATATTTACATATATATTTAACTCTCCCTACAAACCTCATTTAAAATTGTGTATACTTATTTTTTCAGGACTTATTTCTCGTTGTTTTATATATTTTTTAACTCTCCCAACAAACCTCATTTAAAATTGTGTATAGCTTTTTTTAAGGGTGTTCTAGCAATACCATAACTCTCTTATATGTATGTAGCAGTAAACATATGTATGTACATGATTTAATCTCCCCCAGAAATATCAAGTAGGCAGTAATAAACAAACCGCAGAGCAAAGAAGAGCTTCCAAAACCGAATTAATAAGAATAATGTTATAAAGCGAAAATCAGAAATAATGTCAACTTTACAGATTGTGTTACAAATTCTCCTGCTGGGCGTTATCTTAGTTTCTGGACATTTTCCCTATCCCACGGCAGTGAAGTATTCTCCGGAGCTGATAAGCGAGTTACGAGACTTTGAAAAACTGATCCCAAGTGTCACCATCGATGAAATCGTCGCCGAGCATATGATTACGGATTCTGGGTTTCGCAAAGCCGTAAAATTTTTGCGCAGCTCCGATTTCAAGAGGTTTCAACAGCGCACAGAGTCTCTGCCCGAAGTTGTGGATTTAATTAATTTTGTGCACCTCAACGATACGACTTTGGGAAAGAGACGGAGTCATTGGTATCATCATAAGCATCATCATTATTATAAAAGTCATGACTATAGCAACCGACATCGTCGATCGGTTGGCAATTCAATCGACGAGGAACTTGTCTTTGTCCTGCTTCAGCCGCTCTCAGAAGCAGGATCACTGAGTTCCTTTACCAGCTTTGTGCAGGAAATCCTCACTCACCTGCCCCGTGATCGGTTTGTGGCTCTGATCAATGAGAAACGCCAGAAAAGTGCTATATTTGCCAAATTCTATGAGGCCCTGAGGAGTCCAGAATTCAAAGCGAAAAGCGAAGCTGCTTGGGTAAGATTTCTAATCTCTAAAGTCACTGAGTCACTGGCAAAGATTATTTATTGCGCCGATTTAATTATTCAGCAATAAATCCGGCAAGTCATAGCAATAATTTGATGAGCGAGATGTCATTGACTTGGGGAACTATGATTATAAATTAATAAATAGGGTTTTAAACTGCTCTATTCAAAGAGAATTATGTCTGAGTGATTTATATCTTATTGTTATTATTTATATTATTTTTTTTATTAATGAATACCAAACCCCCTTTGATTTCAGGCCACTAAAAACGTACAAGGCGTAATTCAGGAACTCTCAGGACATCAAATTAATGCCCAGGAACTCAAAACAATTGGCTTCGATGTCATCTCCTGGGGCCCAGCTTAGACTGAAAATTCCTTTTTGTAATTGAATACCAATAAAATCTGGCGGGTGTCTCAGACATTGTTTCCAGTGATTGAGTGTCGGAAGGACAGAGTCAAATGCACCTGATGTCCTATCAAAATATGTGGCTAATGAAAATTCCAGCCACGGTCTAGTCAATGCCAAAAAGCTAGCCGATAAACGATCCCCGGAAAATGCAGTAAAAAACCTAAGCAAATAATTCAATGTGACAAAGGGGAAACCGACATACATACATACGGGGCCGGGTTGCATTTCATTTGCCGTATTGATAAATGGAATGGAATATCATGCTTTCGCTCAGACGCACACCTGTCAAAGCCAGACGACACACACTCAGTCGAGCAACATTCGGGCAATTTAATTTGTCTGCATTTTTGTTGTGGCTGTGTTTTCTACCATTTTATGGTGGTTGTTTCAATTATTTTATTGTTGTACGGCGATAGTTTCGACTGCAGTCACAGGAGAGTTCTGAACCACCTGAAAACACCACCTCCACGCAGGCGCTACACTTTCGAAAATATTAGAAAAAATTACATTTTTCAGCAAATAAAATAAGAAATTTCAATGTTTTTACCAAAACGTTTTCACGAATAGAAAGTAATCTAACAATAGGCTTGTTCTTAAGCTTTCTCCCTGAACTAACTAGGGTCAACTTGAAGGAATATTTTCTGAAGTATTTTATTAACATTTCCACCTTTTCTCTCAGTGCCCCACGTATGTGTGTACGTACTGCTACACAGCATGAGTTGACACATGAAAATTGCATGCAATTAATTGCCCGCTGGCGTACTTGCACTCCGACTTGGGTTCGAATCGAAATCAATATGCGACGGACTGGGCCAACAACTGTTATTAGACATGATATGCCATACAATTTGCCCCGCAACCCTCCCCAGTTAGACTCCTTCGATGTCCTTAGCTCCCATTTAATAATGGTCTAAGGGCAAGTATAGGTTCTAAATGTTAAGCTGGTAGTAATTTTGGGACTCCGTGGTAGCAATCTTCCGATCCTGCATGCAATACACTTCCTCGCAAATCGTGTGATAGCTGGTATTGTATATCATGGACTTGATGTACTCCATGGGATTCTCTGGTCGCGGCCACAACGTTGCCAGGCCACGGCGGAAGGCGTAGATGAACACGGCCTGCGCCATTTGCAGGCTGATGCACTTAATCTTGCTCATCGGGGGGAAGACGTTTCGCATGGCCAAGTCGTCCGGCCAAACCATGAAGGCCAATCGCTCCGCAGCCACGCAGAAGGTCTCATCCGGAACGGTGGTGAAGCCGGCCAGCATCACGCCCAATGTCAGGCCAGGGAGTAAGATGTGGCTGCTACAGTATCCCGGCTGATACATCTTGTTGGCGTACTTGAGGGGTGGCAGCTGCGATCCCGAGATGAAGACACATCGCCCCTTCGTGTAAGCGAAGGCTGCTTCGGGCGTGCATTCAGCCAGACTTTCGGGTCTCGACAGGGCGAAAATGATGGGTTGCTCAGCACTCTGCTCCATGGCCCGGAGGACGTCGGGTGTAAAGACGTTCGCCTGGGAGCATCCCCCAACGAGGACATTCGGCTTCAACCGGTGAATGGCCTCCTCCAACGTGGGTATGGGCTCATGGCGATTGGCGAACTCCTGCAGCTCCTCGGGAATGTTGGGTCTGCCGATCACAATCAGTCCCTCGGCATCGCAAAACCATACCCTGTCCCTGGCGCTGGTCTCGTTGAGGCCCTCCCTCTTCAGATAGGCAATGCACAATCTGGCCATGCCCACATTCGGGGGATCAGCCCCGTAAAACAGAATCATATTGGTTGAGAAAAGCACCCGCTTCACGGCGTTATTGCACGCTATCACCCCGGAGAGGGCACAGGCGGCAATGCACTGGTAATTCACATCCACAATGCACTGGCGCTCTCGGAACATTTCCAGCTGCTTCTTGGCATTCTGGGCCTCGAAGTGCGTGCACAGGACCAAGGCGTGTGTACCGTACATTCGCAAAACTGCAAACATGAACTCCTCAAAGAGCTGGTCGTAGAGCTCTTGCGACGCCCTGTGCTCATTGAGGCCCATGTAGAATTCATCCTTTAGGAGTTCTTCGTTGTTAGTGCCCACATCCAGGACCACACATAAATAGAATTCCGGATGAAGGCCACTGTATACCACATTCTGGTGCACTATGGACAGAAGAGATGGCATCTGATTGACGCCCATGTCCCCCAGACTCTGAACAGAGGCACCATTGCTCACCACCAGGCAGCGGACATGCCTGATGGGCCAATTGCTCAGTATCTGGTGAACATGACCCAGATCCTTGATGGTGATGTACAAGCCCCTGCCATGGCGATGCAGCAACTTGTGATACGCGATCAAGTGGGGAAAACTGGAGGCATCGATCATGCGCATATAGAGTTCGTGATTGCTGGAAAGGAAGCGATAGAAGAGCTGAAGGTTCGTTTCCGACAAACCGACGATATATGCATATCTCTGCAATGGACTCAATAAATATGCATAAACGCAACTAAAAAGAGAATTAAACTTTCCTGAAGTGAGGTGTGCATAGAGGCCACGACCAACTGGCAGCATTTCACCTGCGCCTCAATGGTTCTAACTGCTGCCGGCAGCATTCCGTGGATGGAGAGCTCCTGCCGTTCGCCGTACGTGAAACCCACTCCCTTATTGATCTTGGGGTTGCGGAGTATTTCATGGCCCTTGTGATGGCACTTGGGTATGGCGGTATCGGTTTTCCAAAAGGAGTTCATCTCGCGCGGCATGTTGTCCAGCTTGTTGATCCTTTCAAAATATGCTGTGCACTTTAACTCGGTTTCCGCCTTCTGCTTCGCCTCGGCTCTCGCACGACTTGTTCTGGGTGTCGGAGGCATTATGTCCTTGTCCTTCAATGTGGATCCTTTTTCGGGAACAATATATTTGTGTGTGTGTGCGTGTGTCTTGCCCAACAATAGCTGGTAGGTGACTTTGTGTTTGTGTGTTATTACAGACCTAACCAGGCCTGAACCTATATAGTGACGAAGATTACAACGCCTGCTTGTTCATCTCGAGCTCATTTGCATGCACTGCCAGGATTAATTAATTAGCGTTTTAATACCCAAATAGTTAAAAATTAGTCAAAAGAATATATTATCCAAAGAAAAATACATGTTTTGTTGAAAATAATTCTATATTTGTTACATTAAACTATAACTAAGTCTTCTTACATGCTTTTCCCTCAGTGTGTAACCCAAAACCTGGACCAAATTTGAGACCGCATTCGGCATATCTCCATCCTCGACTGCCCTTCATTCACAACCGCATCCGCATCCCCATCCTCATTCACATCCATCCCTCCCACCGGGTATTATGCAAATTGTGTTGCGCACTTTGCGGCGACCTCAAACTCATAGTGACATCCTAAAATGTCGCCACTTCCGCTTTGGATCTAGTCCCTCCCCTCCCCTCCCCCCCAATTCGGTGAACAAGTTTGTCAGAATTTTGATGCAAAATATCAACAATGACGAGAAGGGCACGGGGCCAGAGCCAGAGCCAGACCAAGTGGTGAGTGAACATCAAAAGCCCAAGACCCCGCCGAAGACTTGGCCGCCGCACCTTTTATGCTAAATATGCGCGACAGACAACACAGCCATTTGTGGCCAGGACAAGTGCACTTGGCCAGCGGAATCTTAAGTGGAATGGCAACTGAGTAATATTTTCGGGCCAGCCGAGGGGAGCGGGGAGCATGGCTGAGCATTAAAAAACAAAAGGAACCGAATGGCCCGGCCATAAGCGGCTTAATTTCCTGGGTCTGTGTCTGGGTTGGGAGTCGTTCTCCTCGTCTCTAAAGAGACCACCCGGTCCGAGTTCCCCTCTCATCTTACACATTCCGATAAGACTAACTGGGGGATACAAAAATTTAAATACAGCAAAAATTCCATAACTAATTGGAAGAGTGGAAGTGCACAATACAGGACACAGGAAAAACGGAAGGGAAGGAAGGCCAGTGATAAAAGAAAGATAATGGGCAAAGCAAGGACATTAAGCATTCCATATTAAGTTCTGCATAAAATTAAGGACTTGTCAATGTAGTTTTTTTATTGGTTTTTGTATAAACTTTGTAGATCGAGTTTCTCTGGGTGTACGAACTAGGATCCTGGTACAACCTTCCGAAATCCAATTATCTACCGAGATGCACAGGACTCTGCAGGGGAATGTTGGGCGGTGTTGGAGGATATGTGGCCGGGCGATGGCTTGTTGGTCGGGCGAATATGCATCACAAGTTCATAATGAAATCAATTTTCAATCAATCGTTCGCATAGCAAAGTAGTAGCAGCAGGACCAGTCAGCCTGTATTTCGCACAGTTTCTCTCCTGGGGAGACTTTTCCTCCTGTTTTGTTTCACATAGATTCGTTTTGGCTGCTTGTTCCTTTCGGTCCCTGGCTCCTTTGCTCTTTTGCTCCTTGGTCCTTGGCCAGTTGGATATTTGCACTTTTTTCACATTTGCAGTTTTCTCGGCTTGATGTTTTCTGTTTCGTTTCGTTTTTTTCAGCTGGTCGTACCATTTCCTCTCGGCCACGGATGTGCTACAAATTGAATTTCAGCCGCGGGACACATTAAGCGATCGCCTCTGCCTACGGCCTTTGGCATTTGAACATAAAAATTTATGCGATTCGAGAGCTGGTTCGAAATGGCACGCTGCTGCAGGTGTTTTTCCCCGCTTTCCCCAACCAGCTTTCCATGCACAAAGAATGTTTATGCGTCGTTTATACAGAACAATTTGAATATTTTATGGACAAAATTCGATTTCGGCTCCCTCTCGTCGTCCAGTCCCAGTCCTACGTGCACTAAAAAAGTTTTGCATATGGAAATTGATTTCCTTTGACCATGCATACATGTGTGAGTTTCCTATAAATACTTGTGCGTTGTCCGTGTCCAGTTTTTGGTCATTCACACGCACGCTTAGGCAATGCCCAAAACTCTGGTCATTCCGATGCTTGACAGTTGTCAAGTTTCGGCAGAGAGGGAGGGAGGGAAGTGGGATAAAAATATATAAAAAAAAAAGGAAATCCAGAAAGAGGAGACCAAAAAATACGCCGTGAGCAAACAAAGGGGAAATGGAACAAAAGTAATTTGCACCTTGGCGAAAAAGTTTCATAGAGAAAATGTCAAAAACAGGGCAATTTATATGCACAACGTGACGTTTTTTTTAGTGTCTTACAGCCAGACATATTACGCATACGCAACGTGGTGCCAGAAAGTATAGAGCTGGTTGAAGATCAATATTACTTGGGACCAGACTGGCAAAATCTGCTTAAAAGCCAAGTCATTAGCTTCAGGAATATCTAAATATATGACATAGATCTAGTAAAATGTATAAATTCTATTCAATCCGATAAACTTTTCAAATATTTTGCAATTATAACTTTACTATTGTTTCCTTCATTATCTATGCCTTGTCATCTCTAACTGAAAGGCAGAAAATTCATGAAATTGTTAGTTTGAAAACTCCAGTTTGGCCACAAATCAAATCGAATAAACTCCGTATGGATTTAGTCGCATTTTCGGCTAAAATATTCGCTAACCTAATACGGGCGGGCATCTGCCATAAAAAAAAGGCGGCCAGCCCTGGGGGAAATTGTTGCAGTTTATCAAATGTTTTTGGCTCGCATGTCGGTGGCCATTTTATTGAAATTTTGCATTTTATTTTTGGAGCGCAATGGCCGCTCTGGGCATTTAATGAAATTGTCACACTATTTCACAATTCTGGCATTAACGATTTCGATAATTTATGGCCTCAACGGGTTGGCGGACTGAGCGGATATAATGTATAAATTGAAGTGCTCCTGGCGCAACTCAAATAAATGTCACATTCATGTCGTCTGTTTGCCATTGGCCCCGAGGCTTGCACCAAGCTGCTCAAAGTGAAAAGTCTTAAATAAAAAATTTATAAGCTTAATAAAAGCGTTGCAGCAAACGGCAGCAAGCGGGATGGAGGGAGGGAGGTAGGGAGAAGTGGCTACACTGTCGATGCCTTGTTGTTCCCATACACTCTCGGATATATACGCGCAAAAAAGCGAGTATATATACGGGGGCACACACGACAAACTTTCAAATCGGGAGCTACGTGCGTCAAAGCCAAAAAGCCCCAACTTTATATCGCGCTGTTTGTCCCTCATTTCCCATCCTCGATTCCATTTTCCCCCCTGCTCTTTTACTTTGGCAACTTCAAAAGACTTTTAGCTTATATTTTTAAGTCTCTTCTCTCGTTTTATTTTATTTTTTTCCCCTCCTGGATGGCGTAGCTACTGCTTCTTTTTCTATTTTATTTTATTTAATTTTATTTCATGTTATTTTTCTTTTCGGCCAAGTTTCTGGCCTTCTGCTGCTGCTGCTGCTGCTGCTGCTGCTGGTGTTTAACCGGAATTTAGCATTGGCAGCATGTGGTGTTTATTGGGAAAATCCCTTCGGCCTGACATAAATATCAAGAGCGACTGCAGGCCGGGGCTGTGTGAATTATGTAATTAACTTGTTGCATGACTGCAAAACGAAAGAAAAAAGGAGACCAATGGAGGGCAAAAACTATTCGCAATCTGGCCAAAACTAATCGCATGTATCCGGCAAATAATTCCGCCGCAAACGGACCCGCATTAGTGGCGAATTAAAGGAGCCATAAACACGAAATCAGCGCATGCGAAACGCTTCCAAGGAGCCAAGTCCGCATAAAAATTGTTAACGGAAGCGAAAATTAATTAAGCCACTGGCCAAGGGCAAAGCACGCACTGCCACGCGATGGCGGTGATAGGGGGAAAATCGGGGACGAAAATCGGGTACCAAATTCGGTAGGGAAACTGGAGGGAAAAGCCAAGGGGAAAAGCGGTCATCTGAGGCTGCGCTCGCTCTGGAAATATTGAATGCCTGCTGGAGACCGTAACGCGCTTTTAGACGTGCTCAAATATTTGCCAAACGTGTCAAAAGCGCTGGAACGACCACCACTCTCTAAAGGATGGGGTCCAACCCAGTCCCCCAGTCCGAGTCCGAGTCCGAGGCCGATTCCCGGCTCCTAAAACACCACCTCCAATCCACTTGACAGACTCTTCGATTGATTGAAGGTTGTGCACGGCCAGCCACTCGTCGTGCCGGTGACCTGTGTGTAAGGACATAATTTCTGTTTTTGTTATGGTTTAGTGACATCCTTCATCCATCGCCAGGGGGGATGGGCAAATGGAAATCAAAGCCAAAAACCCCGAAAATTGATTGACAACTGACGGGGAACAAGTCGTCGTGGATAAGGCATATATCGATTGATCTGTCCGCTGGTAAATAAGCTATATCGATGGTAATCTGTGGGCCAAAAATAGGTTTTATGCTTTGGAATATTTATTATTGAAATTGGGACTTTACAAGTAGATTTACAAATATTTACCAAAAGAGATTGTTGTACTTGTAACTTGTTTATTTTATATATAGCTCTAAATTCTCTGATTTGTAATTTAAAATTATAGAAACGTAAATCTAAGCCCTCCCATTAATAATTAATTCATAATAAATCTCTCATGCTTTAAGCTTGTAATTTATTGTCCTTTTAATATAAATTTTTGTGTGTAATTAAAACCAAAATTATACGTACAATTAAAGCCGAAATCAAACTGCAAAAGGAGAAAACATTAAGTGTGAAACAGATTACAAGTCGAGCAGCCGAATCTGGCAAGAAGTTCTTGGGGGACACCGCCTCGTCCTGGCAAGGAATCGGGCCTAGACAAGTTAATTTATGGCGTCAGTGAACCATCCCAGATACTACAGGCACCGTCTGCTGATGCCACAACTCAGAGAGAAGTGCTCCCTGCAGCCCGCTACTCCTGGCTTTTCTTCTTCGTTCCAGCTTTTTCGCCTTGCAATCCCTGCAATCGGATTTGCTTCTCCCCACTTGCTGAGCCTCCCATTTTTTTCTTGTGTTTTCCTGCGCTGCGGCTGTTTGTGCGAAAACTTTTGCTAATTTGCGGTAATGTTAATGCTGAACTTTGCACAAAATTAGTCAAGTTCTTGGCGCGGCGGCTCGACTTGGCGCTGCGGATTAAGCGGCATGTTACGCCAAAAGTGTTAAGTTGGAAATAAATGTTGACACTTGCGGTAAACTGGAGCTCTTATGCCGCAACATAAACAAAAGGGCGCCCTTTTGGCCGAAGGAAAATCACTTTAAAACACATGGCCAACGGGGTGAGGTCGTATCCGGGGCGGGGTTAAAGCCAGGCAGCATGAAATTAACTACTGCGACGATGCCCTGAAAGTATGCAGCACAGCGTCTGAGCCAGGAAAGCTCCGGGTCCTGTCCTTCTCAGGTCTCAGGTCTCAGGTGCGTGTGTACCGCTGACTTTGCCGGACTGCAGTTAATTAAGTCGCCGGGACACCGGCAACCGGCAGCCGGCAACTTGGGCCGCCGCCACCTTTATGGCAGCTGAGGTATGCCAGCAGCTCGCTGAAGTATTTTGCTGTGGCGAAATTAATTTATAAGTTCGGTCCGCCGATCACACTGGAAGAAATAGTATATAACTGTAACTAGAGGGATAAGGAGGAATAACGCAGATAAAAGCAAGAAAATTCATAGACTGCATCAAATAATAAAACAATATAAAGAAATAATAACTAATGGTTTCCCAAGATTATCTTAAAGAAACCACCTATTTTTTTATAGAAATATCTGCGATTCCCAATTGATTTCAGCCGTGAAGATTAGTTTTATCTTTATTAAATATATGTTTTCCCTTTAAGAGTTCTGTAAGCTTTATTTCAAATGCTTTTTTTTTCTAGGAAACTATTTGTTTCGCGTTTGAATGGATTAATAATATAAGAATATAGCTAAGTTAATTTAAATATCACAATTATATTTATTTTCAGTGCAGGATAACTTGCCTGGCCAATTGTTTACGGCTCCAAAAAGCGACCCCGGCAAAGTTTGCACCCTCGAAACTTTGGCGCTCCAAATTTATAAAGTGTCATACGTTACGTTATGGGGCAAAGCGTTACGGTGAACCTGAGACTTCTCGTTCCCATTCTGAATTCCGTTCCGGTTATCGTCTAGGCCAAGTTTTAATCAAGTTTGGGGCTTAGTCAAATAATTTATGTAAAAAATTGCGGCGCAACTAAAGTTGTGAGGGACCCACCCGGTGACGTTGACAACGATACAATTATTGGTTTGTAGGCAGAACAATTTACAAGCTCTGTGGACTCTCTGGGCTGTGGGCTTGTAATAAATCAAACCAAGTGAATAAATCATATCTGAAAATACACACCGCACACCACACACACCCATATAGAGACCACCATACCATCCGGAATTCCAGTATGCGAGAGTGGAGAGTGTCACAGTTGACACATGCGAAAGTGAACGGCAAACGGCGACGACGACATGGAATAATGACATGAAAATTGACAATTTTATTCCTACTTAACTTGCTGAATGAGCAAATGAATATATCAAGTGAGCTGTGCGGGCTGTGTGTGTGTATGGAGACATATGCATGTACATATTTTATGCACAGTTTGACAAGCGAGCGAGCTGGAAACGAGACCTGAATGAGCGCCTGACTGACGGACTGACTGAATGACTGAATGACTGACTGACTGACACGTACAGTGACTAACCGAGTGACACTCCAGCCAGCTGTCAAAGTGTGAATATAACACGCTGCCCCCCTGCAGCGAGTGTGTGTGCGGGTGTGATTTTCTTTGATTTGCATCGGCGGAAATGCAAGTTGGCCAAAACGGCGGACAGGAAAACCGCCTATTCGCCTATAATTTACGAGAATGCGGCAGAAATCCGATGTGCATGTTTTATGGCCTAATCGAAGCCAGCCGATAAGCCATATAAATCAATATTTTATTAACTTCCAGCTATGTGAGAAAGATGCACTTGAAAGAATTATGGTGCAGACATTTTTGGTTATTGTTTTCCATATATTTTCCAAGTGCAATCACATTTCCCCCTAAGTGTGAGGCCGCCCTCGCTGGGGGTATTATTTCTTCTTGTTGAATGCCACTGATTCAATTAAATAATCGCCGCGGACAAAACGATTGTGGATCAGGGCAGTCTCCAAAGTCTCCACAACAAATGGGGGGCAGACCACAGACCCCGTGAGAAGAGGCAGCCAGAAGCTCTAAATCTGGACAGGAGATCGCATCGGATCGGACTGGAACATGAATCGCTATCAATTGTTACTTTTGCTGGTCTGCATCTCGGCGACGGTTGCGCTGCCGAATTTCACAAACGATGAGGAGAGTGCCGAGACGGACTTAAGTGGCATTGGATTTGTGAAGCTTGGGGAATCCGCCAGCGAGGAGAGCGACGAGAGCGATGGCCAGGCCAATGCCTCCGATGACCTGATATTTCTGAGTCGAAAGAAGCCTAATCCCGCCAACCAATCGGTTGACTTGAGCGGCTTCATTGCTTTGATACCGCTGCGTGAAGTGCAGTCCATAGCTGCCCACTATTACCACCATGATGCGGAGTTCCAGAGGGCGTATGCCTTCCTGGCCAGCAGGGACTTTGCGGATATCAAGAGGAAGATTCTGCAGCTGCCGGAGGTCTTGGAGTTGACCGATTACCTTAGTGCTCAGGGATTGGATGTGGTCAAGGCAATTCAGTCGGTGGCAGATGTGTTTAAGCCTGAAATATTGGAATCCATCACAGTCAACGGTGCGTATGCGTAATATTTGTATTATTATTTTGAATATTTAAAGGTTTTAAATAATTTCCCCTGTGCAGTACCACCGAAATCCATAACCAATGAGGAGGGCAGATCCACCACCCGGGAGCAATTGAGCGGCCTGCACGGCATGGTGGACAATGTGCTGGAGATCCTGCCGCAGGACCAACTGTGGGCGCTTTTCTTCGACGAATTCGAGAGCAACAAACAGTTTGCAGCAGTCGTCGACAGCATCAGCAGTGCCAAGTTTCCCAAAATTCTGAACGGTCTTCAGGTGAGTCCCGGAAACCCGGAAAATCCTCCACATCCCGCATGTGGTGTACGTAATTGTATTTCGGCTTGGGGACACGCTTTGTTTGTACGGCTCCTTGCTGGGTCTATGTGTTCGTGTGTGTTTGTGTGCTGTGGAAAATTGTTTAAAGAATTCCATTTGAAATGGCCTTCTTCTTCGACTCTGGCAGCTCCATAATAATTTCCTAGCGGAACGTGAGGAAAATTCCGGATTGCTTTATTGAGTTTCCTTTGGCGAAAGGTGCAGGTTAAAAGTGGGCAACTTTTATATGCGATTCCGTATACAAATCAACTTCCGTTGATGCCTTCGAATTTTCAAGTGCCACCGCCACCGCCAATGCCCCTTCTTTTTATTATTTTTCCTGCCGCTTTTAACGTTTTTTTTTTCTCCTTTTTTTTTTCTTTCGCCTTGCTTCTAATTGGCAATTGAGCTGGCCTACGTGAGGCACATATTTATGAAATCAAATCGCCAGCCGGCAGGCAATTTATATTTATTTTCCCCCCAGCTCCCGCCATATATATAAATATTTATTTATCAGCAATTCGATGGAGCAGAGTGTTTGTGATAATTGATTTCGCCGCACTGATTCGAGTCATATTTTTTGTTGTATTTCAGAACTCGCTGCCGCTGCGAAATTTCCTATTTGTTCTGCACAACAACGGCATCTACGTGGAACGGATTGTGGAGTCTGTGAAGTCTTATTTATCCATTTCTAGTTTTAAGTAATTGATTGAGTACGGAGTCCGGATTTTGTATGCCAAAGAAAAGGGTTTTTAAAAGAGTTAAACTATGATTAATATAGAAATATTACAAGAGAAAATCAGCCTTTGGCACCTTGCATTTGTAGGCACTTCCGGTTGCCATTTCCCCTGTTTAACTTTCTATATTTGTCTAGAAAAATAACATACAAAATCCCGGCCCCTTATTGAGTGTGTAATAAACGAAGTGAAATCCCTTAAAGAAATTTGTTTCTGCTCTGACACCGGGAAATCGATGGCAACTGGAATTATTTAGCCGGCAACGCCTCCGGGGAATTGACAATGCCAAAAGAAACTTGGGCATATTAATAACAACGCTGGCACCCACTCCGTGCCCCGAGCCGGAAAAAAAGAGGGTTAAATGACGTCAAAAGTTTATCTCAGCGGCAAAAAAAGTTGCTACGGCTGTTGGTCCTGATTTATGCCGCCGAATGCCAGGAGACGCCTTCCAACAGACGCAACGCAACAGTTGCAACTCTCTTAATGTCGGCGTTTATTTGAATAAACTCCAACTTTGATTTCACAGGCAGCGAGCACGGCAAAAAGTTGCAAACTTTTTCGGTTAACTGATTTCCACACAGACCTACACCTGCAGCCACGGCGGTGAGGGACTGGGGAAAGCCCACACAAAAAAGGAATATATATGTATGTGTTTGGCTCTCGCGCCCCCCAGGAGACTCATAATTTAGCGGGAGTATATCAATAAATTACGCATGCTGCGGCAGGTGGAGAGATTCAGGCTTTTTTATTCGGGGGTTGCTGCCGGAGATAAAAGTATTGAAAAAGTATCCAATTAACTGCGTAGCTATGATGCAACTTGGACCCCGTATCAGGGCAGCTGGTGGTTGTTCGAGGTCGAGGTTGGGCCAGAGATCGTCTCGGGTTAAGTCACCCCTGTTTAGCAGGGGGGCTTCCTGGCTGAAACTGAAACTGAGACTGGCATAAGGTGAGCGTCAGCCATCAAGTGGCAGACAGCAGGCATCAGGCATTCGACAGCAGGCCCCATTAATCAATTACAGACCAACGAGGCTAGCAGCCAGCCAGCCAACCAGCCATAACCCAAGGCACACACTTGCCAACTGTTACCATGAATGCACTGCAAGAAAAGAATACATTTATTAATAAGCAAAGATAAAAATACCCGTTTATTCCCTAGATATTACAGCTTTTAATGTCAGTCTCAATAAGTTGCAAAAATTATACGTTTATATTTGAAATTCCCAAAAGGCACATGAGTATTTATTTTTTTTGCCAGTGCCTGACCAGGACGAAATCCAATCTCCTGCAACCAGTCCGGGCAATCATCCTGGCTGCCACCTGGGCGACACACTTCATTCGATTGTCGAGATTGTCGGGAGGCTTAGATTGATGCCCGACGGCTTGAGCCAAAAACTCAGCGAAAGCGTTTCAAAATTTTGAGTCTCTGAAGGAAAGTCCTCGCAAAATGACGATCCTAATGGTGCAGCCACGATGTAAGAAGTCATTGAAGCGGCTCGGCTGGCGACGCTTGCTGACGCTGGCCCTGGAATCGAGAGCGGATCCGGTGGATCTGAAGGCTCTGTACCTGATCCAGGAGCGTCTCCAGCAGGATCTGCTGGGCTGCGAGGCGCTATTGTCAATTTTCACGGCCGCTGCCATGAGCCATCGCTATCGGAGCAGACTTAGACCCTTCCCCCAGCACTGGGCCAGCATAGATCATTTGTGTCACACCCTGAGCGATGTCCCCCCGCTGAGCATCCTGAACCACGAGCTCATGCACTGCGATTACATGTCCTGCTCCCCCAATGTGTGCCGTCTGTTGACGGACGTTTTGGTGGAGCAGGGCAATCGCGTGTCTCTGAGCTCGCTGCGACCTTGCGAGTTCCCCGAGCTGTACGCCCACCTGGGTATGAGCAGTCCACAGTACACACCCACGCAGATCTTCGAGGTGCGACTGGGTAGGAATAATGCCAAGGCCGAGGCCTATTCCCGTCTACGGCAGAGCAATGCAGAGTCCGTGCGACTCGGCTTCTATGGCTGCAAGCTGGAGAAGATCTACGCCCTGCTGAACGACCAATATCTGTCGGATGGCAAGTGCCTCGAGCTGACCAGCAATGTGAACGAGGCTCTGGCCAGGAGTAAGCCCCAAGCAGGCTTGGGTGGTTCCCGGTGCGGCTCCATCCTGCGCTGCGTGGCCGTGGTGGAGTTCGTGTTCCGCGACAACGAGACCAGTCCGGATAAGCAGCATGTCCTGATCCGGGAGGCGGAAACGATGCAGCTTTCGTATCTGCTGCTGTACGGGCAGAGCTGTGAGGAGCGCGAGGCCGAGGTGCAAATGGAGCTGGAGAGGAAGCAGTCGGGCTTGAAATTGACCGACTGGATTGGTGGCTTCGATCGGGGAACCATATCCCTGGGTGTCGGCCTGCTGATTCTCTCCTCGATGTCGCATTATAGCTTCAACTTCTTCCGATTCCTAGCCCACGTGGGGTTGCATGTCCTGAAGCGGGGAGTAATGTGAAAGTGGTGAAAACTCGCGGAAAATCGTCAAGTTTTATTGTATTTTCTCGTCTTCCCAGTGACCTTGAGATGCAGCAGGGACTTTTCTTACCGAACTCAGAGAGACGTCACTCTGAAGTTGGTAAGAAAAGTCCTTATTGGCATTGCATTTGTGCCAAATGAAATCGATTTGTGTCTTAAACGCTCTCGGAGATTTGATTTTATTCTTGGCCCGGACCGGGGCGGGGGGTACAAGAGGCGGAACCTTGGCTTTTACAGTGCCCACATAAATAACAACAATTTAGCATTCACAAGTGACGCAGTAAAAATTTATGCGCTCTCGCACATTTTCAATTTTCTGCAATTTTTCTAGCAATTGTGTGAAATTCCTTGCGGCCATTGGGCAACAGAAGCAGCAGTAGCATCAGACGTTGCATGTGGCAAGGACACAGACAGATTTGTGTGTGTGGGAATACACTGGGAAAATATCCTAGAAGTAAAGGTATATTTAAAGAAGAGAAAATATATGATAAAGGCAGGTCAGTGGTTTATTTGTAAGAATCTCTTTTACTGAGAAATAAATTAAAAAGGAGCAGTAAAGCTATTAAAAATATATTTGTAGCTTATAAAGTATTATATTTAGAGTAAGCCAATAATAAATATATTACTATGTCAACTTCCTGACCTTTTCAAAGCTTCAAACTCCATTACCTACTCCTTTTTTCGAGTGCATGTACTCTGAGCATTATGTGCCGCCGGACACTTTTAGGGCCACACAATTTAGAGACTTGGCTGGGCTAGATTTTCCATTCTCATTTTTTTTCCTTTGCCACCCGACGATTTTCTCCTTTTTTTATGTCATGGAAACCCGCCAGCTATGTGTGTTCGTGTGTACTTAGAGTATGTGTCGCTGGCTGGCTGGCTCCACTTTTTACATATGCTCGTCTGCTCGTTGCTGCTACAAGTTATGCATGGAATTTCAAGCTGCTCGATGGCCGGACTTTTGCAGCCGCTGGTCAGCCGGGCAGCTGGGCAGCTGGGAAGCCGGGTAGCCGGAGAGGACATTGCTGGCATTTTGAGGCGTTGCTTGTGCGAGGCATTTTTGCGGGCCATATTTCATCGAATCCACATAGCCGCCATAGCCCAGTTTTCGCCCCTGTTTGTGCTGCTGCAATTACCGTAAAGTCTGCGCTCTATCAGAGCTGATTTAGACCCCATTTAGGCGACACTACCACTCCACCCCCACCACCCAGTTGGCCAGGCTGACAGTTCCCAGCAACCATTAATAAACGCACACATCAAAGTTGGCATCCGCCACATAAAATTCAATTTAGTGGCAGCGACAGCAAGAAAAAAGGCCATCCCCTGAGTGAAAAGCTAAGCCAAGATGCACATTAGCATGATTACACTAGAGAAAAATAATATATTTAATAGTATGTTAAATATTTTCGGCTATTTAATACATGTTTGAGAGATTTTACTTGCCACCTGTAAGGAAATAAATTAAAGGCAATGGAATATTCTTAGCTTAAAATGTATTTATTATTTATTTAGCTTCTTATTGAATCTTTAGCTACATTTTCTTTATATTTTTCGCTTAGTGTATCGCTGGGCTGGGGTTGGTAAACAGGTTGGAGTGGATAACAGAAGCGGGGAAATAGAAAGTTCACCCACTTAGGTCCTGCACTCGAAACTGAAATCAAAATAAATGTCAACGTGGCTGTCACACAAAGCCAAACCAAGCTCCCTTTCCCAGCTTTCTCCTCATTTCTTCGGGGTTTTTCAGAGAGTGAAGCCACCCCCCAATGTCTCCATTTCTCCAGCTGCCGGATTGGGGGTCGAAGTTTTTGACTTCCTTAATGACAAAGTGCGGCGACGGTGGCTTTCCTGCATCGGTAGGATGACGATGATGCTGCTGATGATGATGATGATGTCGATCACAGTGCGGCAAGGACGTTGATGATGCAATTTCCATGGGTAAAAGGCGGCCGGTAAAAGTGTGGGTGGTGGGTGGTGGGTGATGGTGCCGCCCGCCCCATTGTTCGTTTTGTTAATCTAACAAAATTGATAAGGTGTGAAATTCTTGATTTTATTTTCTGCGTTGTGCGCACCAAAATGTTTTCCTTTCTTCGTCCCACGTTTCTTTTTCGTTTTTGATTTTCCTCCCCCTCAGCCGGTTATTGTTTGGGGTTTTCCTGGGCCCTGGGTTTCCATTTTTTGCTTCCTTTGGGCGGCCTTTGATGTTCTTTGATGAGGTGTTTGTTTAGTTTTTCCTGAGTTCCCGTAACGCTCGCTTTTTTTTTGAAGTTTCACCGGCGTAAACGAAATTTGGATATGATTCAGAAGACAAGCCCAACCTGTCTATCACGCTTTTCCATTTACATTTTAAACGAAATTTAATCCAGTTTGCGGCAGCGCAGCAACACCTTCTGTCATTTGCTTTGAAATTTAAATCAGCAAGGAAATTGACTTTGCAACAGCAACGGCGAAGAAAGATATTAACTGCATTGGTTTTTTTTATTTTTAGTAAAGTCTCTCTTTTGATGGCTGAGTAAGATATTTATTAAATTATCTTTAATGCCATGGAAAGGTATTTAAATAAAATATAAACTAAACAAAACTCCATCAAACTATTTAACATCTTTGCTGTTTTTTAACACCCCTTCAGTTAGTTAACATCCTTCTTTTTCATGCTTTTTTCAAGCGTTTTTCCAAGCGTTTTCCCAGGACCCTGGCTTAATTATTGGCCCGTCAATTGCACAAAGCGAAACAGAAACGGAAACCGAAACCGAAACAGAAACAGAAATTGTTCAAACGTTGGCCAGGCATAAATTGATTTCCACCAACCAGGAGGAAAAAAGTGTGTGGCCACCGGATAGTCAGACAGCTCTCCCCCAACCCCATCCCGGCGGCAGAATCCGGTTAAAGTGCAACATGCCACTCACTTGAAGTCCTCACCCTCGCTCCCTGACCAAAATCTCCATTGAATTCAATTCGCATTGAATGCGATTCGAGTCCGATTCAATGGACTCAAGTGGGGGAGCTCTGTACGGATTGTTTAATTGGAAATACTCTTGCATCGAACTCAAAGGAGCCCCCAGTCCCCGTCTTTGTCCAGGGCCAGTGTGCATCTGACTAATCAGTGCATTAGCAGCATCCGCCATTATGGCCAAATGCAAACTTCAAGTGATGGGCCCTCAATCAGGTGTCCACATCCATTGCTTAGTGACCACAACATGAAGAGCCTGATGGCCGAAGGCAATCAAGACGGCACTGTAAGCTAATATGTGTAATATAACCTAAGAGATATTTCTTAATGTAAAATATCTCTAAACAAAAGGGGCTGTAAGCTGCGAAAAAATGTGAATTTTAAACTATCTCCCATTTAATTTCTTTTTCCTTTCTTTGCAGACTTTGCTCTGGTTTATTTTTCACCGTGTTGCATTGGTTAAATCTCAGGTGCAAGGCGGGTTTGGGGGCGCCCAGATCAAAGTGCCCCTTTGACTCGCTCAAGTGGCCACGCAGATAATGCCCCGCACAAAGGTTCGTGGTCGTGTGATGGTCGCCCCAACCTAATCGCTTCAGCAGGAGCAGGATGAAGCATCAGGAGCTAACACAGAGCATTAGCAGCAGCAGCAGCAGGAGAAGGAGAATGAGCATCGGCCGCATGTCCTGATTGCGCATACGCAGTGTGGTCGTTCCGCTTAGGTTTATTTGTCACGCAGCCTCGCCTTCAATTGATTTAAAATCCTTCTGATGGCGCCGTAATTTGATGTCGGGCTGGGGGGGCTGACATTTTGGCAAATTTCATTTACGCTGCAAACTCAGTTAGTTGGCAAAGTCTCGTCGAAAGTTTCGTTCGCTCTCTCGCCGGCTGGCTGGCTGGCTGGATGACTGCATGTGCGTTAATGCTGGCAGTTAACTTGATTTTGTCGCATTTACCCACACATTAAAGCGACAGCGGCAGCGGCAAATGAGGCAGCCAGCGAGCTTGCTGCAGCTCCAACTCGCAAGACAAACAATGCCACGCGAGACAAATAACTGATGGGCGGTGCCCGTGGCAGGTTGGCAGTCTGCGCCGCGGAGTGTGCAATGCACAGAGCTCATCAGCGCTCAGTCCGCTTGGAAATGCAATTTTTAATGCACTCTAAAAAAAAAATTGGAATTCAGAATAATATTATATTTAAATTTAAAGCATATTAAAAGTTGGGATATAAATAAAAATATACAAAGAACTAGAAACAAATATCTAAGTTATGCAATAAATATAAGGAAACCATTTTATATTTAATCCTAACGAATAAAGCGATGATATTTACTTTAAAAATAAATAGATTTATATTTTCTATATTTTTTCTTATATTTTAAAAGCAAACAGACCATAAAAATTTTACATTTTTCCTTGCAGTATCAGCCAAGGTCGTAAAGGAAGGGCCATGCGGTGCTAAGTGAGTGAGTGATGCATGCCGCAGACGATGCAAGTTGAAGGAAAAATGTTAAATTACGATGACAACAGCAGGGTGGAGAGGGTGGCGAGGGGGGTAGCATGAAGTGGGGTAGAGTGTGGAAAATGGAAAGCCTGTTGTGACGGCGCATTGTTGTTGTTGTTGTCCCCCTTATTTACATGCAAGTATGCTAGATGCGTGCTGTTTATTTATGATTGCA
Organism: Drosophila anomelani; assembly: GCA_035045905.1. Lineage (NCBI taxonomy): Eukaryota > Metazoa > Arthropoda > Insecta > Diptera > Drosophilidae > Drosophila > Drosophila anomelani. Next base: position 5,494,846 of record JAWNOO010000032.1, on the reverse strand, counting down.
TTCAGTGAACCTCCACGTTTCCTCCTCCCGAATAACTTAACCCGTCACTGATGGCATCATGAGTGTGTGTGGAAGCCACAGCCGTTGCAGCACTAAAAACCGATTAAATATAAATTAATATAAAAATTTGCATATTGAATGCTCATTTCAGTCACAGGCCGTGCATTCCTTTGCAGATTGAATGCCACTTTAAAGGTTAATCCTTTCAGAAAAAATAGATAATTTTTTTATGGCCATTATTGTTACAAGGATACTTGATTTATTTAACATTATTTAGATTTTTTGCAGCCTTGCCAGAGGCATGACAAATTACATTTTTATGGTAATCATTCTAAACTGTAGCTTAATAAAATTTCACTACTAATAGGATTTTTATACCCTTGCAGGGTTTTATAATTTCAGTTAGAAGTTTGCTAAACGCATAGGAACAATTTTGAGATTTGGCAACTTATTCTGTTTTTTTGTTGTTGTTAATTTAAGAAGCTTAAATGCAGCTTTGTTAGCCTTTAATCAGCAATTTCTTTATTTAATTTTCGTACAATTAAAGAAAATCTTTCTATTATTTCTCCTTTTTTTTTGACGGTGTTTCGGCCACATGCAACATGTTTTGGCAATTGAAAATTTCACTTGCCTTGAACAACCGCCGCTGACGCTGTCATCGAGGATGTCAAAACAAACAATATAATCCATAAATTCCACCCCACCATAGCCGCCAGCCCAGAAGAACCAGAACCCCAACCCAACCCCCAACGCCCAAATATTTTTTGGACCAACCGAGAGAGGGAGAGCTCCATGTGTGCCGCTTTGGGGGTGGCAGATTTTTAATGCGTTTATGCTAATCGTGCGGATTTCGATGCGGCTTGCCTTGTTAAATGGATGCCAAGGCTGGACGTGTCGGGAGAATTGGAATCGGGGATTCCGGCATGGGTTCAGATCCGCCTGTCAACACACACGCACACTCATCTCCCGACTGATGTGCCATGTGCGTTGTCTTGCCCTAGAAATTTGCATAAATTGCGTTCAAGTCAAATGCTTCTGGCCCGGTTTGAGGCTTCCAGAATGGGACTCAATGGAGTGAGAAGTTCGAAAGTGATGAGTAAGGAGCCGCAAAAACGACGCGTCACTCTCGAGCACCCTCGTCCTGGGCAATTACAGTGCCTCAGGTAATTACGTGGCAGGCCTCCTCAAGTGGCCTTCACACTCCGAATGCCAAAGAACTCACCGAAAATTATGCATCGACATTGAAAATGAATGACGCTGCTGAATTTGACATCAAGTTTAAATTACTTTGGCAGCGCCCACACCTCATGGCACACACACACAACACTCACAACACACACTCTGCAGAGTTGCAAAGGTATAATCAAGTGCCATGTCAATGGTCAAACAAAATTTTCGCAATCAACGTGGCCTTTGCCCCTTTTTGCACCACCAAAAATTTTCAATTATGCGAAATTCGGTTTCTTTTGTTGCTCCTGCCCTTGGTCCTGCTCCTGCGCTCCTCTGTGCCGAATTAGGCACGAAAATTCTCAATTGAATTGGCCCTGATAATGACAACTTCATGCATTATGCGCTGCCCGGGGCCACAGAGCACGGACGAGCGGGCAAGGACATCCAGTCGAAGAAAAGTCCTGGGAAATGTACAAGTTAAGTTAAGAAAAATACATATTGAAACCTAAGACTTATGGAAAAAAAGGAAAATCTGTATCAAAAGCCTTAGACCTCCTTCATTTTCTATTTCTATTATTTTATATTTACTTTTTCGTTTTATATATCGAATCTTCAAAGAACAATTTACCACTTTTAAAGCTTAGAAAATACTTTAATTTTAGTAATTATTAGCCAGCGATTTCTTTGGGTGCATGGTCCATATGTGTAGCTCGTCCTTATCCACAGTTTGAACGACAGCGACAGCCGCTGAGCCACTGAGGCATTCAAAAACTTGACAATTTCGTTCAGCGTCCTCCTGCCACAAATATGCGATTGCCTTGTTCTGGTGCAAATGAATGGACCCCAGACCAGGTCCCGAAAACCCAGGGCCCGAGCTCCAGAGAGCCCAGAGCCAACGAAACGCGCCAGTTTGTGCAGTTTTCCGTTTTTTTTCTTCTTTATTTTGGGTTCGAAGGGGCGGACCCCAGGGGTGTGAGGTGTGGTTTGAGGGGGCGCTATGTGGTGCAAATTTTCCCAAAAATGTACCAAACATTTCGCTGTACACGAAGCATGGTGCTGCTGCTGCTGCATGAGGTATGCCCCTCCATGCTGCTCCCTTTTTCCCCATCGGTGGCTGTGGCATGTGTGCAGGCGTTGCTGCTGACGGCTAGGATGGCCTAGGTTACCCATTTTCCACGGCCTTTTTCCATTTTAGCCCCGGTCCCCAGGACCAACTGCAAGTCGACTGCACTTGGGAAAATTTTTTTCATATATTTTATTAAATTAATATATTTCGTTTTCTAAGGAAAAGGTAGGAAATCGATTCAATTTGTGACAAGAAATTAGAAACTTTGGGCTTTCTGATACAAGCAAACATTTTTTCAACTAAAACTAAATTGTATTTAATAACTTAAAAATTAACTAATTTATTTCTACAAAGAAATATAAATCATTTCTAATCCAACTAATTTATTTTTTGCTCTGCATTTACCTCTTTCTCCTCCGAAACTCGTGAGCGGCTGACTTATGCATTCATCCATCCAGTCAGCCGCCAGGATGCCCCAGCGAACGAGTAAGTGTGCGTGTGTGTGTGTGGTTCACTTTTAATAAATTCATAAATATTTATGTATGCAAAATTCGGGGCAAAATGCTGCCAGCAAGCGACTGCGACTGCGGCTGGTCCACCTAGCAATCTATTCAATTTGCCGGCACTGGATGCTCACAGGAGCATCGCAGGAGCAGTACCGCAAACCCATCGCATCGGCTGGCAAAAGATCGAACACGACTATATCCTGCGCTATGCTGCAACACACACACACACACACACATAGAGTTTCCCCATAGGGAGACAGAAAATGGCGATGGATTGATGCGGCATGTCACAAAAACCGCAACGGCAGGTGAGAAGAGAGGCGGGAGCCGTGACATGGCCTAGGCTGAGACATGAGCAATTTCCATATTTTGTGACTGAGCGAGTAAATCATGGGGTATGCAGACTTCTGCCCCCGACTGTTGCCCCGAACTATGCAAAATGCCAAAATGCCTCTTGCCAAAGATTACGAGAATGTAACAGGGTTGAGCACGGCTCAATTCGCATCTCCTCGACACTACCACTGCCACCTCCAGGACTCACCAAAGTTGCGAATCAATTTTGGGGGGCCAGCAACATGTTAATAATATCTTGAGCTACCCTGTCCAGCGGGCAAGAGTGATTGCGACGGGGGTATCTCTCGATCCATCAGATAAAATGGAATATTTCCCCAGCTCTTGCTCGGTACAGCTGATGTGACATCATGAGAGGAGGAGGAGGAGCAGGACGAGTGATGATGGCTTGGGAATGGGTCTGGACTGGGGACGTATAAATCACAGCATGCGGCACTCACAGAGCACTCCTATTTTAATCTCGTTTTTGAATACTCGTTAACTTGCCTTTTGTTATTTTTTCTTTATTTATTTCTCGCTTTTTTTTATTTTCACGCGTATTTGCATACAAATGCGGTGCGGGGAGAGCGGGTGCGTGGCAGTCCTGCCTGCCAGTCCTGGGCAGAGAGTGTCGTTTGCCGCTGCCTACACACTGTTGAAATGATTTAAAATCAATTTATTTTTTTTCTATTATCCCTATGTAAATCATTTTCCGACAGACAGACCGAGAGTGAAGAAAGTTTCCAGGCAAATAAATCAACTTGATGTGTAGCCATAGAAAAACGCAAAGCAGTGATAGGAAAAAAGTCGAGTGAATGAATTTGGAATTATTTACAAATTCGCAAACAAATTTGCACATGACAAGCGATTGCGATAAGTGGGGATGGATTATGGCAGGAGAAGGTGGCTTTAATAGGACTTGATTCTAGGAATCTGGGATTGCCTGACAGGAATTGAAATATTACATTTAAATAATAATAATAAATGGGAAGCTTCTGAACCTGTGTGTTTTCTATACTTAATGTATTAATATTTTAAATTGTTAACAATTTATCTACAGGTTGCATTATCTACAGGTCTCAACTGATAAACAAATACCTAACTTATTGGCATAACTTTGCTTTATTCCCGCAGAATATGATAATGGTTGACATTATGCCATTACTGCACCCAACATAACTGACATGACATCCAGCTAATGACATTTAAATGAGCACTAAGTTTAAACAGACCCCGCGAAACTCATTAATATTTATGCACAGAAATTATTCCATTCGGGTCAATGTGTGACAAATGGGCAATCAAATATTTATTCGCCACAGACAAAATGCAAAAAAATCACAAATGCAGCACAAATTTTTAATATGTATAACTGCATTTAATAGCCACTGAATATTTATAGAAAAAAAAACAACATCACGTAATGCACAAATAAAATAATGGCGGACCCGAAATTAAAGGCGGAAAAACAACTAATACATGCGCGAAAAAACGCAACCCAACTCAATATGAATAACAAATCGTGATGAAATTTACATTGAAATGGCCGCAGAACGCAAACAAAATAGAAAACAGCCTGCGAAAATATCAAATTGCATAAATAACTAATTAAATTTAAATTTGCAATTTAATGAGCGCAATTTACGAACGTGCGAAGACTACAAAATGCCATCTGGGCGCCGTTTTTGGGGTTGTCCTCTCCTATGACCTCCCATAACGCTCATTATGCATAACATAACGGTGAAGGAGAGCACAAACAATCCCTATATGGAGCCGAAGCCCTGCGATCTGTTTGACATTTTTTTACTCCACCGCTTGGCAGGAAACTTTCCTTTCAAATAAGTTTTTCTTTGGCGCAAACTTTGCTGTAATTAAAAATTTTCGCTTTTTATTCAAGATCAGGCTAATTAAAAAGTTTAGACCAACCCAAAGTTCATGTAGAGGGCAAGAGTGAGGTATTTAAAACTTATAAGAAGCTTGCCAAGGTACTGGAAACCAAGGATATGAAATTCCGTGGTGACAACAGAACAAACAAATAAAGTGAAATAGAAATTGAAAATTATTATGGAATACCTTAAGCACAAGCAGGGGAACCGGACGTAACGAACGCAAATATCACAGAAACTGCAATTTTCATGAACAAATAAGAGCCAGTTTAAGGATTGGATGTCAGTGGAGGGTATCCTGGCTGGGACAAAAATTAAATAAAAATAGCTGTAAGCCATTTGCCGGCAAACTACCGACTCTGTCGTTCGAGTGTTTCTAACCCTCAACTAGCTAAGCCCAGGCCATCATCATCCCAAGGGGAGGTTGATGACAACTAAGACGGCACTGCATCATTTCCAAATGAAATAAATCAAAATAGACAAACAAGCAAATAAATAAACAAACAAACAAACAAACAGAGCCAGCCAAGCGAACAAAGGGGAGTACAGAGGGGACTGGACAAGAAGAACCACTTAGTTGTGAATTATTTAAACAAGCTTTCATCACTAAGAGATAGTTTATATGGGATAAACACTGTATTTACCACTCACAGAGACAGGACTTTTACTCGATCGATTAGTTTTTCACACTGCTTTTCAATGCTCAATTAATTTTGTTTTAATGATTTTATTTCTATTAATAAACAATTTTTTTTGGGGTTCAAAGATATGCTTTTAGTTGGATTTTTCAGTTTATTTCAGGCTGTTTATTTTGAGAACCTCATAGCCCTTAAAAACATAAATTAAGTCACATATTATGAAGTTCATCTTAAAAAGAGCAAAACACAAAAGTACTTTAAATATAAAAAATACACTTGACCGCTTTATCTCACTTAATACAGTCCTAAAAATGTAATGCACATTTTTTTAGCACCCAAATTATATGAAACAATTAATCCGCACAGTTAAATATTTTTTATAAGATAACAATTTGAAGATTACTTCTTCTTTTTTCAGCCCCAGCAGAGACATAAAGCTATATACGATCCCATAAGCATCCATCCCACTCCTGTGGGTCCGCAAAGACCGAAAAGTTGAGCATTTTTATGGCTAGCAGCATTATGATAATGAAAGGCAACAAAGAAGCGGCGCCATTGACACTTAAAATTTAATGTGTGGCATTATGTTAAGCACCTGGCTGGCTGTGAATGCAACCCTTCGGACTCTCGCCCGATACTTATTCCGTACGTATACTTACTGCAGCGGATCCGCAGCACATAAGCATATTAATAACGCCTTTATGCCACAACAAAGGCAGCTGAGAGTTGGGTCAAAGTTGGGATGATGGGATGCTGGGATGATGGGGCAGACGTGTGGCGCCGCGGCGGTTTAATTTAATTAAACAACATCAATCCGTTGTATGCGGACGACCACCTTTGGCCCCTCTAATAATTTGAATGAGTAAAACCCAACACTTGAAGAAAAAACTAAATAAAACAAATCTAAAGAAATTATTTAGAAGAGAGGAAACAAAGGTATCAAAAAAATGCAGCTTGAAGTTGGAAATTGTAATTAATAAAAGCGGAACTGAAATCTATAAATATGTAAATTTATTTATTGTTTTGTGAAAGTGAACAATTAAAATTAAATGCACACAATTGATTGTTAAACTTTCTGTTTCATAATTTGAGGAATACAACATAATTTCTATAAAATGTGACATTTCTTTCCAGTTAAGTAACATTTTTACTCCGCGTGCAGCCTTCAGTCCCCTCTCACATACTCCCCCGCAGTTAATACGGGGGATTTACAACTTTTCCGTAATAATTTTCAATTAAAAAACGCACTTCAACCCCGGAGCAGCAGTGACAGCAGCGGCGGCAGCAGCAGCTTCAGGAACAACGAGTTTTGTTACTCATTTTTTGGGGGCGACTGTGACGTGGCACTTGACAAACAAGATTTGCATGTCACATACACACGCACGCCTGAGCATGGTGTTCCTGTCATATTAACGGTACTCTGCACACACACACGTGCCTAAAAGGATTTGAGTCCTTCACCGTACTTCGCACGAATGCCTTCTGTCATCGGTCCGCCCCAGTCCATGGAATTTCCCTTTTTCCATCGCTCGCTGCTGGCTGCAAATATTTGATTAGCTAGACAAAAGTTGCCAACTTTTTTCACCATTTTCCCCTTTTTGTTTTTCCGTACTTTAGCTTTTTTCTTTTTGACAGATCCTCGTTGTCAGAGTTGCCACTTTTCGGCAGACATTTGATGAAGACCGCCTCTCGGATCCTGGATTGTGTTTACTCTGATATCCGACACTCGGTGCGAGTTCCTGGCAAATTATTTTCACAAAGTTGGACTCCTAAGCTGAGTTCGAGAGTTGCAACCCAGGATGGATGGTGGATGGAGAGGGAGAGTAAGTAGGGGGCAGAGCAACTAATGTGTAGTAGGCCTGAGCTCACAAGGATCTCCAGTTGCAGCGAAATCATTTCGAAAGTTTTCTTTAGCCAACTTTTCAAGCGTTAAAGCCGCAATAAGTCTCCAGACCCTCACTCAGCTAGAGCCTCGTCCTTCAGCCAGGACTTTAGTGTGAGTCCAACTGAGATTGTAAGCGGGATAATAAGAGCAGGGAAAAATATAGATATATGTTCAAGGAGAGTGGTCTACGGTGAAGTGTTATTCAGACAGGCAAAAGGCCAACTTAATATAATTAGTTTACCATTTCTTTTACTTGAATTATAAACTTAACAGAAGTTTATTTCATCTTGTATTTATTACATTCCACTTTTAAAAATCGTTATATTTATTTTCTAATTAAGCAAATGTCTGTTGGCAGAAGCCCGACTGTACTCAAGGCAAAGCTTCACAGACCCCAGCCTTGCCACAGCAGCCGCAGCACTTTTAATTTTCACCAGATATATATATAAATATATATATTATATATTTTTTTAGCTCGCTTTTCCATAAAGTACTACAAAGTTGCTGCTTACGTCGAGGCTGGCGTTGACGCCACAGCAAATGCGTGTAACTTTTTAATCAAATTATGTGCAAATTTTCTTTGGCAGTAATTTTTAGTAAAATTTTGCACAAAATTACTGGTGAGACACAGTAACGGGAACAGCCACAGCCACAGCCATAGCTTCAGCCGCTGCAAGTTTGTGAGTCTTTTTAATGCTCGTCTCGGGCTTGTATTTCATTTTGCATGCGGCCAGTCAGCTTATGCCATATGCCTCCCCTCCCCTGCCTCTGTCCCTGTCCCAGAATTTCCAGCGCACCACCCGCATTATTTTTAATTGAATTTTAAAGTTTTTCGCCAAGCGAAAGCCAAAGGAGAAATATATTTTTGTTTTTCCGCCAAAGTTTCTTCTTCTGGCAATTTAATTAGAAAATCATTTTTGACTGCCAACGCTCGGGCTGTCTTTGCCACTTTACCAGAAATTTATTAAGTAAATTTTCCAGAGAAGCACAAATCACATCGTGTTGGCTGCAGATTTAGTTTGGGGTGTTGCCACATTAGTAGCCAAGTTTATTTCATTTCGTTGGCGCTCCACAGGGGGGGGGGCCACAACATCCTTTCGGTGAACGCAAGTGCGGATGGGGGTTTTGCATTTGGTATCACGTATTGTCTGCCGTTCTGGTCGTTTTTTGTAATTTGCAGCAGACACATTAATCAAAAAATTGCTACTCGCCACGAGGGCCTGGTCTCATAGTCATAGTCAGTCACACATGCCAAATGGCATTGGTCAACTGCTGGCGGCCAGGCTTTGTTCTCCCCGAAGCCCGTTCCCGTTTCCGTTCCCGTTCCCATCTGCTGGCCATCCTTCCATCTGACCGTCTGTCCCTCTGTTATTAAGTGGTGGAGGTAATTGAAATGTCAGCGGAAGTGTTGCTGGCCGCACACACAGCCTGCGGTTCCAGGGGATTCCAATGAGATGACCAGGCCACCGGCGACTGGGGACAGTGTCTATGAAAGAGTGATTCCGCATGACGGCGAGTAACCATGGGGCCACAGGATATAGGAGACCGTAACCAGCATTAACGAGCGCTGTAGTGGTTAATTATGTTCGAATTGGAGGTCCTGCGGTTGACCCAGCCAAGCCTAAGAATCGATTATTGCCCCATCGACGAAGGTTTTCGAGTTTTTAGTGAAATTTCAGCACAAAATATATATATTTCTACCTTAGCGTTTCCCTTAATTCATGATTAAGTTTTCTACAACTTGGTAAACTTCAGCTCTGTTCCATTTTCCTACTTTCTCTCGTAATCACCTCCACCATATCCTGCCGCCAAAATTCTAGCAAAAACTGGCGACCTTTTCCATCCAATTTCAATTTGATAATTTCCGCAGCAGTTGGCTTCCTTGACTAACGATGTACGAATTATCAAATTGCACATACACACCAGTTACCATTTCCCCCATCGCTATATATATAAATATATTCTTTATATATATAAATAGGAGATGGCGGAGGTGTGGGCGTTGCGGAACTTTTTGGGAAGGACAGGCGACAGGTTTTTGTGCCGTTTTCAGCTTACCTTCGAATTTCCTCGAACTTTTTTCGCTGCCAGAACTTTTTCATTACATTTTGACTTGTACGATTCCCTATCTGCTGTTGTTATTCTTGAATTTTTGTTGTTGTTTCTACTTTTTTTCGGGGGCTGCAATTGCTGGACCTGCTTCTGTGTTGTTTATGAGCTAATTACATAAGCTCGTTATTAGGCGAATTACTTGTTTCTTCATTTGCAGCAGCAGCAGCAACAGCAGCAACAGAAGCAGCAACAGGAACAGCAACAGCAACGGCAAATAAGAAAACTTTTTTAATTATAACCTCATTTAGATTTGACGTTGCCGTCGCTTCGCTTCGGTTCGGGTCGCCTTCATTTGGGCCAAGTTGGCTGTACTTGGCTGGTTGCTACTTTGCCATCATCTTTGCCATCTAATCAGCGAGCGTATTTAATTTGATCTGATTTCGGTACAGGTTTCTTTTGGGCTTCGGTAACCGAAACCAGTGCAGTGAGGCCTGCCTAATGTGGCTGCATCTTAATCGCTTCCTTAGCGGATCACAGGAATTCTCGTACCTTGGCATCCTCTTTGAGCTCAGCGGAAATCGTTGTCAATGCATCCGCATATCCGCATATCCTGTAGCCGGGACGCATCCTCTTTACTCAGCAGAAAGTCATATATATTTTTTATTCCAATGAAGCGTAAAAATACGTTTTACCTCCGCTCCTCAGAAATAAATATGCTGAATTTTGTTTATGCTGCATTTGCATACATCTTTGTGAGTTCAATTCTCCTTGGCAAATGGCGATGGCTTAGGGGAAGAGGGGCGGTGAATCTCAGACGGAAGGCAAATAAGGAGGCAAATGCTTCTTTAGTTGTTGACTGCAATTTCCTTGGCATGATTTCCTCTTTTTTCCACATTTTTCCTCACTCAAACTCCGACTCCTTTCTCTTAGCTATTTTTGCATCTGTCTGGGTGTGTCTTTCTGTGTGTGTGTTGGGAAAATATTTGATTTACGTCAAATTGACACGCATGAGTTAATCAAAAAATGATTTGTTATTGCTTACAAATGCATCCGTAATTTCCATATTTTCCCAAACCCCAAAAAGAAGGCAGTATTAAGTGGATAGTTGAAGTAAGTTGTTGGTAGTTCTCATTAGTTTGATTTTCTTGGATTTCCATGAGTGGGAATTAGTTTAAGAATATTTGGAAAGAGTTTTTCCTAGATAAATAGCCTAGAAATGTTTTTCTTTTAAATAAAGAAACCACCTCTATTCCTTGTAGCCAAAATATTTAAATCTCCCGAGATCTCTCAGGTTCATTTAGGTTTAACCTGAACTAGAGAAAGCTCTCGTTCTCTCTCAGCTGTACATCATTTGTACATTTTGCCAGACGGAGAACCACGCAGCCACCTTGAGGCGTCTTCTCGGTTAAACAAGATAAATGGGAAATGTGAAAATGAAACATCACCTTGCCCACCTCGCCATTTCCGCCACCGCCGCCTAAGACGTCCGAGGACCACAGGGCAAGGCCAAGACCGAGACCGAACCCAAGCCGTAGCCGTAGCCGGAGATATATATTCAGTATTTATATTTCATCCTGTTGGCCAACTACCCAAGTAGAAGATAACATTTTAATAGGGCACCGTCACCTATTGGCCAGGGGTAGGCAGGAGTAGGGTCCTCGGCACTCCCTTCCCGGCTGTCTGTCCATTAGGTTAATGTGCACTTCAAACGAAATTAAGATGAATTGATTAAAATTACAAGAGTGCAGAGTGTTTGCTTTGGCTTCGGTTTGAGCTGCGTAGAGTCGACTCGAGTCGAGTTGAGTTGAGTCGAGTTTGCGGCAAAGTTCAGGGAGCAAGATTAAGTGCTTTCATTTGCCGCCGCTTGAAAAATGATGCAACTCTGCAGGCCAAAAGGAAAACCGATGGCAAATAATGAAAGTTTGGGTCGGCAAGTGCAGGTTGCCGAATAATGAATGGGGCCTGCATTTATTAATGCTTTCGGAAAGCGTTTGCAAATTAATTGCCATTTAATTTGTTATGCTAACTACACTCACACGCTGAACGACTAATTGGTTTAGCTGGTAACATTTTGCGCAGCTTTAATTAAATTGTAAATTTTCCGCTTTTCCCCAGCAGCAGGAAGTCGAGAGCAGCGAGCACTGAGCAGCGAGCAGCTAGCAGCGAAAATTGCAATTAAGATAATTATCTGGCAAAAGCAAAAGTGTAAATCCTTTGCGCCCCAAGGATTATGCAACTGCAGTATGCGCCGCTCTGCTGTGTGCCGTACTTAATTTGCATAAATTTCAAATGAATCCAATGGCCAAAAAAGCGCAGCTAAACAATTGCCACTGATGAAGCAGCAACACAGAGAGAGGCACACGCACACTGCAAGAAAAAATGGATTAATGAAGAAATACTTTAAACATTTTGTATCCCCAATAAGTATGCTACGTTTTCGAAAGTTAATTTTGTTTATTATTTTTAAAAGAACTACTTTAAACATCCCAACATTCCCAATAAGTATGCTATGTTTTCATAAATCACATTTTTTATTATTTAAAAAATTGGTTTTATATTAATATATAAAACTCTTACAGTTCCCATATTAGTTATCCCCTTTAATAACCCATTTTTCCAAGTGCTCCAGCAGCTGAAAACTGCAGCTTGGGGCGCTTACTTTGTCTGTGCCACATGCCACTTGCCCTACCCCAGCCGCCCTCTCAGCTTGCAGCTTCGTTTGCAGGTGCCACAATCACCAGAAAAGACGTCGCAGGATAATCGAAGAACAGGGAGTGAGACAGAAACAGAAAGAGAAACAGACAGAGAGAGTGACTGAGGGGGAAAAGCGAGCGGTAGTGCCGAGAATTTTGTGTGATTCTTACGGATTTTCTACTTTGTTGGCAATGTAAGCACAGCAACCGCTCCGCAGCCCCACGGCCCCCTCTATCAACACTTGCCTTTCCGCTTTCATTTGCTCTGTGCAAAGTTGACGCTTTTGTTTGATTCGTGTCACACAGCTGACCAACGCCCCCGCCACCCACATTTTCCGCCCCAACCAAGCCCAGACCTCACCGAGAGCTTCCCAGAACAGTGGAAAGTTTTTGCAAAAAAATAAAACAACTGGAAAAAAATGTAGAAATAATTTATTACTTAATTCTTTAAGATAATATCAAAATTTCTTTGAATAATGAAAAATGAATATCTGAATAAAATAGTAGTTTTCTTCAGAAATTTTAAATATTTTTTCAAACCCCTAAGAAACAATTCCTTTCACACATTCTGAGCTTAAAAAATATTAGTTAATAAATCCTAATCATATTCTACAAATTTTAAGAATACTACCACTGTTGGTCGAGTCGTTCCACTCCGCTGGAGTTACTTTGCTTGGAATTATGCAAAACACAGGAAAAAATGAAAGAAACACAAAACAAATAGAAGGACGGAATTGTCAAATGAGATTCAATGTTATGCTCAAGTGCTTCCTATGGAGTGGAGTGAATTTTAATAATAAATTTTGTGTGACCACCGAGGAAAGTTGCAGCAGCAGCAGCAGTGGCAGCAGCAGCAGCTCACATGCAATTTTCCAGAATTTACTGCTGCGTGAAAGTTTTGCAATTTGGAAGCAACCAAATGAATGGCCAACAAAGTAGCGAAAAGGGAGCCCTTTAAGGAAGTGGGAACGCCTTGCGTGTCCAGGCATAAGCTGAAGGCAAATGAAGCTACAATTACGTCCACAAATACACACATAAAGGGGGGAAGTAATTTGCAATTAAATTACGACGAAATGGGCAATAGAATGGGAATTAATTGTCCACGAAATGCAATTATGCTTTCCTCCTTCACATTTTTTCTCCTCCATTTCTCAGTCGCTGCAAACTGAATGGGCGAATAAATGAGCGACAGAATGGGGGGGGGGGGTCTAAAAGTGGGACATCGGAGCAGCTACACTTTGCTGCCGCCTTGCCGCTTAATGGAATTGCATATTAAGAACTTGTCAAAATGATAACTTCTTCTCGGTGCCATCAAACTGAAACGAGCAACTACTACATGGCAGTTCGCACTCACTGAATAAATGGGTTGCCTGCCAAAAACTTTAACATTGCAAGGACCAAGTGGGAGGGGACAGAGGAGGAAGGTGGGTGAGTAACTGGGTTCACCCTAATAAATTACGAATGCTCCTTTTTATTGAACTTAATTTCCTTTTTTCGACCACACTTTTTCGGTTTTTTTGGAGCCCGGGCAAAGTAAAGCCGCTGCAAAGGAGATATATGGCCGCAACCAAAGATTACATTTAGTGCACAGACACTGCAAACATTTTTGAGTTCATTTAAATTGTAAAACTACATTTATTTGTGATAATTTGTTTGATAAATAAGAAAAATAAATGCTTTGGGATAAAATAAAAGCTGTATAAAAATATAAATTAATTTCTGACAGCGAACTGTTAACATTTTCATCAGCTTTCTGTTAATATTAGCTGGAATTTATTACATTTAAATATATTTACCCATTTTAAAGCTCTAAAAAAAAAATATATATATAATTTTTTTTCAAGTGCTTACACTCACACACGGCAAAGTGAAAAGCATTTCGCTCACTGATTTTTGCCTGCATTCAGAGCTGCAGCACAAGGTTGAGTGCCTCAAGCAAGCCGCAAGCAGCCAAATGCGATGCCTTTCAGGGCAACGACTAACGATCGGAGAGGATATACATATATGTATGTTTGTGAGTGTGTAGGTGCAGTTTTAGCTATTGGGTCCTTCCGCAAGGAAGTAACTACGGAGATGGTCAACATTTTTGGGTGCTTTGAGCGTGGCACGCAGCAAATGCGTTTGCATTACGGTCAGATGTTTGCGGCAAGCCTCTTACTCCACAGGCCAGCAAACACAAGCAAACCCGAAGAGTTGTTTGCGCTGCTGCGCCTTTATGGCTGCCAAAGTTTGACCACATTTTACTAACAAAAATATTACAACAATGCCAGCCTTGAAGTCTGCTTGCGGTCACAGGACCACAGCCCGTCCAGTCCGGCCAGTCCGACCAGCCCGTTCCGCCCGCAAAAAGGATGCAATTAATTTTGCAAAAGGACAACTTCATCTGACAGCAATAATGTATTGCAAATACCAGAAGCGGACAAGGAATTGCATAAATCGCCGGTCAGCCTAATAAGTATCAGGGCAAGTCGGCAGCCCAGCCCCACCTCTCCCCCCCCCCCATGAAACAAGTGCGGAAATTGGTAAGGGATTAAATGGCCTAAACAGTTGCCGCGGCATTAAGTCCATCGGACGAGGCTGGTTCTGTTCTGCTCTCTCTCACTCTCTGCATCCCCATTGGGGTTCGATGTCGTCCGGCAAACTTTTCACTTTGCATGAACATAAAATACATACCAAATAAAACAGAAGCAGCAGCAGCAGCAGCAACAACAAAAAATGGGAAAACTTTTTAATTTATATTTAAACTTTTTCAAAGTGTTGAAAAAGGGGCGTTATCTACTGCTGGTGCGACTTGCTGCCTCGAATGCCAAATAGTTATAAAACACCAAGTGTGTCCGAGTGTGCATGTGTGTGTGTGTGTATTTGGGGGAGGGGACAGTGGGTGATGGGGTTAAGGGGCCAAGGGGCAGTTTCGGGCTCTGCAAACGAGGCTAACAAGCTCTGCTCGCCGCTCAAAGGTCAGCGGTTGGTAGTTGAGGTCAGCTGGGGATTACCTTACATAAGTTAGCAGGCGTTTCCCCAAAGTGATGAGCAGCCAAGAGTTTTTTCTATATGGTAATTATTTATTGATAGTTCCACAAGTTTATAAAGTTCTTGGCCATGATCCATCACAGTAATTATACTTAAAACACATAATCTGCTTAATAGTTAGCGTAATTACATTTAATATTAAAAAAAACAGAGTTTGGTTAATACTCTTGAATACTTTTTGCTGCGACCTTAGATTGGTCAAGTCAAGCATGCCCTCCATAGTTAGAGAACCCAGCAAGTCCTTGCAGTCATTGTAGAACGTTCCATCCTATCTGAGAAATTCAGTCGAGTGATGAATAACTTTAAAAATAAATAGTAACTGAAAATCTGCGATAAGTGGCGACTCATTTTAAATAGATTGAACAGTATGTAATACGTGCGCGGACCCCATTACTATATATAGTCAACGCCTTAACAAAATTGGCTTTGTTAATGATAATTATTACTAAAATCAAGATTAACAAATACATGATTTTTCTGGGCATCTAAACATCAAATGTATAAATTAAAAGTAGATAAAAATCAGATACTGACAATTTCAGCTTGCATGTATCTGATAAAAAATACCTGCAATATACTCGTATATTTTTTTTAATTATACAGACTTCCTCTAATTTAAATGCCTTATAAAATCTGATTTATAATTTATTACATAATATTCTTTTAAAATTTAAAAATAAACATCGTTAAAGGGAATACTAAATGTATAAGCCGGAAACGTACACCTGGCAATTTTAAACAATCTTTCTCAATATCCTTTCGATTTATTATATGTGAAGACCAGGTACCACGATCCAAATACTCTAAGAAAAATATCATTCAATACGCCATAATATTAGATCGTTGAACACGATCCGATGCGATCGCAAATTAGACAATGCTCTTTCGTGCACAGTATATAAGTATGCGTATACCATATTTATGTCTGGATTCATACAGTTTTTCTACGAGTTTTAGGCTCATTAAATATAGGTTTTACTTTTTTAAAATTTATTGATTAGAATTAAACTTTTTTATTATCACTTGAAGTTGCCACTTAAGATTAATTTAAATTTTGCTTTAACAGTTGGATCTGATTTAACGATAAACATTATTACCAAACTTCAGGCAGCTGATCTTGTATACTTTTTATTAAATTTTGTATTCAAACCATTGTTTTTGAGATAGTGTGTTTATTATTTTCAAACCTTATGAAATTCTCCCATGACCTCGTAGCAGACTTCAGTTGGACGCTTTTTGTTGAACTTGTCGTAAGCTGTAAAGTGAATCCGAATTAAATAGCGACCAGGTTTTAGTACTATGCCAGATCCAAATCTATAGCTGGACGTATATGTTTCAAAAATTAAAACAGTCTGTAAAACAATAATCATTGTTAACGAAATACTGCAAAAGCTTATGAGGTGAAATCGTATACTTACACCCGGCACTTTGAAGCATTCTTTCTCTATTTCCTTTCGATTTGTTATATGTGAAGACCAGCCGCCGTACCAAAATTGTTTCTCATCGTAAATAACTTTGCAAAAATCGGCAATCAACATATTCAGTATAGTCGGCACCCATGTTCCACGCTCGAAGTACTCTATGCAAGCGGCCACCTTAAAAAATATAGAAATTTTATAATTTAACATAAGTAGTCTTATGTTTTTACTATTGAAAAACCTGAATGCGATCCGATGGGTCAAGTCCAGTCCACGCAGTTGTTATGTTTCCCGAAGTGTATATGCCTTCGTCGCCCACGGTAAGGTTTAGCTTGCTCATGTCAAACAGTCCGTTTACATCAAGGACACCGGGCATGTCATTGCATTTTCTGAAGATCCTTTCGTCGGTCGGAATGAAGTCATATTCGACTTCAGTCGAGTAATCAATAAATTGAAAAACAATCAGTATTTTATATATCCACGACACACGGCAAAGCATTTTGAATCGATTGAACTTGAAGTTTAAGCGCAGGCCCCATTTTATAGTCAACGTTTCATGATTATATCATATTACCAATCGCAATTATTTAGATCGGCATATGAAAAAACACGCCTCGTAGAGTAAATGTATCATTTAAAATTAGATTGCAAATCTGAAACCGTATTGAATGTGGTAAAATCTATGATCGTATTAATTATAATAATAATTATAGTTATTGAGTACACCAAAAAAATAATTTGTGATTTTAATTAGGTTGTTTCGTGATATCACATTTACAATTACAATTATTTAGATCGCCATTTGGAAAATTCCGCCTTTCTGAGTCCACGGAAACTAAATGTATAATTTAAAATTAGACTATTGATTATAATAATAATTATATTTATTGAGTACACAAAAAAAAAATAGTTTTGTGATTTGAATTTGGTCTTGAGTTAGCTTAAAATAAAATATAAAACTAATTAATTGATACCTAACTTGAGTTGTAAATCTTAATATTTATACCTTTTCACATAAAGTTTACATTATAATACTAAGTTTTTGGTTGTCTTAAACTTTTTTAAAATAATTTGATTTAAAATCTGTATTTTAGGAGTTCAGACTTGTTTTTAAATCACATAAATCCTATTGCACTCATTCTCATATTTCTTTTTCATGTATATTTTTATTTTATGTACATATTTTTATCATCTAAATTAATTATACGTTAGTCATAAACACAACCAATAAATTACACACTTTCGCATGAGACAGCCATCGGAATTCAACAAAAGCATAGCCATAATTACATGTCTATAATTAAAATTTATATAATTTAAAATCAAGTTGATATAAAAGGGGCTTAACGATCAACTTAAATTAATTTTCCAAGTATGATTCGCGGACATTTTTTGTTCGTCCTTGTACATCTGTTGTATGACTATTCCATGGGTATTCAGTACGAATACCTCCTGGAGGACGAACGCATATTTAGCGAGTGCGCGGACAAGCCACAAGGAACTGAAAACTTTCACAGCTTATTCGATTTAAGCAACATGAACTTTGCTATGGATGATGGTGGAATCTACATTTCCGGTAATTTTACACTCATATGGGATGTCCAGCCATCGGATCGGATAGAGGTGACCTACCCAATAATTCCACTGATCTGCAGGGATTATAATATAAGCTCTTAGATGGCTGGCAGCTTGCGATACTTCGATCGCGGTACCTGGCAGCCGACGACACTCAATATGTTGAGCAAGGACTTCTGCAAAGTCATGTACGACCGCAGACAGATCTGGTACGACTTTTTTTCCAAACATGTAGCAAACAGACCGGAAGTCGAGGATAAATGCATCAAAGTAAAGGGAGTAAGACTAGCTTATATACTCGTATATATGTTTTTGTATATTTAACAAATAATTCTTTTCAGACGACATTCGTAGTGGAACCATATCAGCTTGATCCACACATCGGCCTTGGCGTTCCATTAAAGCCCGGGCGCTATACAGTCCACTTAGAGATTTCGGCATTCGATAAATTGAACGTTAAACGTGCGAACTCTATATGTACCGAAATGAAAGGTGAATTTTTTAAGGTATAAGAGAATTGAAGAAAGCAACCACATTTTTTAAACCCTTGCCGGGTCCTACATAAACTGAAATAATTATTATGTATAAACTGCATTACTCACAAGAGATTTTAATCTCACAATTTTAATCTTCACAAAAAATTAAATTTTATAGAATCCGTGGTCTAGGTCCTGCATATTTTTTATTATATTTCTTATTAAACCATTAAATATGTACTGATTTTTTTTGCCTATTGTTTAACCCTAAAAAATTCTCCGCTCATTTCGAAGCAGCCTTCAGTTGGGCGCTTTGTTATGAACTTGTCGTAAACTGTATAAAGAACCCGAATTGAATAGCGGCCAGGATTTAATGGTATGCTTGCCGTGTATGGTTCGAAAGCAAAAACTGTCTGTAAAATAATAATCATTGTTAACGAGATGCTGCAAAAGCTTATGAGGTGCAAACGTATACTTAAACATGGCACTTTGAAGCATTCTTTCTCTATTTCCTTTCGATTTGTTATATGTAAAGCCCACGACTTGTACCAAAGTTGCTTCTCATCGTAAAGGATTTTGCAGAAATCGGGAATCAGGATATTCAATATAGTTGGTACCCAGGTACCACGATCAAAGTAATGTACGCTGCCCTTCATCTAATCAGAGAAAAGCATTAACATTTAATAAGCCTTAAGTTTAGATAATTGATAACCTGTATGCGATCCGATATGTCAAGCCCAGGCCACACAGCTGTCATGTTTCCCGAAAATTGAATACCATCTTGGACCAAAGTAAGGTTTAGATTAGTCAAGTCAAACATGTCCTTCATATTGAGAGCACCCGGCAAGTCCTTGCAGTCGTTGTAAAACATCCCATCCTCCATGAGGAATTCATATTCGGTTTCAGTCGACTGATGAATAAATTTAAAAATAAATATTAACTGAAAAATCTGCGATACGTGGCGACTCATTTTAAATAGATTGAACTTCTATATGTGCCCGGACCCCATTATATAGTCAACGCATTAACAAAATTGTTAGGCTTTGGAAATAATAATTATTACTAAAATCAAGATTAACAAATACATGATTTTTCTGTGCATTTAAACATCAAATGTAGATCAGAAGATAATAAGAATCGCATTAGGTAATGCTCTTTGCAGGCACGGTATACATGAGTATATTTATGTCTTTCTACAAGTTTTAAGCTCATTAAACTATAAGTTTAAATTTATTTATTTATTTCAATTAGACTTTATTTATTATCACTTAATGTTGCTAGTTAAGACTAAATAAAATTCCCGCTTAAAAGTTGGATATGATTGAACGATAGTTAAGACAATTATTATACAATGATTTGAATTTGGCCTTGAGTTGGCTTAAAATAAAATATAAAACTTAAAATAAAATATAAAACTCACGTGAGACAACCATCGGAACTCAACAAAAGCATAGCCATAGTTACATGTCTATAATTAAAATTTATATAGTATAAAATCAAGTTGATATAAAAGGGGTTTAACGATCTACATCTGAATTAATTTTCCAAGTATGATTCGAGGACATTTTTTGTTCGTCCTTGTACATCTGTTGAATGACTATTCCATGGGTATTCAGTACGAATACCTCCTGGAGGACGAACGCATATTTAGCGGGTGCGCGGACAAGCGCACAATTTTACACTCATATGGGATGTCCAGCCATCGGATCGGATAATTTCACTGATCTGTAGGGATTATAATATAAGCTCTTAGATGGCTGGCAGCCGACGACACTCAACATATTGAGTTAGGACTTCTGCAAAGTCATGTACGACCGCAGACAGACAGTACTCTATACATATGTACCGAAATGAAAGGTGAATTTTTTAAGGTATAAAAGAATTAATAGGAAGCAACATCACATTTTTAAACCCCCTATAATTTTAGTTTAAGATTGCATATGGACGAAGAAGTCATTTCCGACCCTATAAATCATATATTATATTTATCAGCATAAGCCAAAAGTGTTAGTTTTAATTGATTTCAAGTTTGTCCCCTGATCCCACTGCAATCTTCAGGGGTAGACAATCTTACTTTCCTTTTTAAATTATTTATTTAATTAATAAAATAAAAACAGCCTTAATCATTTTTTAAAAACCAAAAGATTTTTCCAGCCACTGAAACTGCCCATTTTGTGCATGCTGGCCGGCAACTGCTCTTTTTCATTGGTATTCCCACAAATGGTTCGCGTTCATTTATCAATATTTATAGCATTTAATGTGCAATTTGCATTTCTTAATGAAATTACACAAAAATTATATATAAATCAACATAATTTGAGCAACGTGCATCGCGGCACGCTCAGTTGCCTGCCGCTGGGCGGCGAGTATCGATATCGATATGGGCGGCCGTGTAATTTCCGCTTAATTTGCTGCCATTACCACAAAAATGCATTAAATGCGAATGCAGCTGCCCGGACAGATAGCCTTTAAATGCGCTGCAATTATTTGCATTGCAATTTTAATTGAGTGTTAAAATATTTGCGGCCACCTGGTGCACAGCCAGGCCGAGGCCAGTAAAATATGGTCATCTGTAAATATCTAAACCATCCTTACTCCGTGATCTCTGGCCAAAGTCTCCAAGGAGCCGCTGCAATAATCCACTGGCTTTGAGATCAGCCATCATTTGCTCCCATGGTGATGCCTGCGACGTTTATCCTGTCCATATAGCCAGTGCAACTGACTCATCTGTGCGGGTGCATTAATAAATTGAGTTGGGCCCATATAGTGCAGCCTGCAACTGAAACTGCAACAGCTTTGGCCTAAGCAAGTCCACTGAAAGAAAAATATACTCAATATTAAATAGTCAAACATGGAAAGCTAAGGTTTGATTCTTTAAATTTATTAAGAAATTAAGAATTCTGCATGTCTGAAAAAAATTTAATTAAGAACTTTTGTGTGTACATAAAATATAATAAAAATGCACTCAAGTCTTTCAATTTTTAAAATATATTCAAGGCTATAACTGCCCATCTAAAACTTAATATATTTAATAAATTGTCTACAACTTTTATTTACAAACCAAACTTTTATAAGCCGCCACCAAAATGTTTTAAAAATATTACCCAGAAGTCGTTGGCCCTTAAACTTTATATTTTTCTATAAAATTTCATAGAAAAACTCCTGAATTATCTCCAGTGCACATACACACACAATGGCTTTGGGACGAGCCTGTCGATTTCATTTGATATGCGCCTTTGGGCCATAAAATTTGACACAAGCCCAGGACACAGCGGGCCCAATGTCGGATTTACAGAGGAGAGATGAGAGGAGAGTTTGGGGCCGGTCAAAGCGTTGCTCATTTGCAGTCGTTATTAAATTGCGTTTTTCCCCAAACATGACTGAAAGGGTATCAGGAGGGGGCGAGGGAGGTAAACTGCACCATCACCAGCTGGAAGATCAGGATCAGCAGGATGGGGATGGCATGGGCAGGGCACTGGCATTTTAATGAACTGATGCATTTGGGCAACTGCATTCGGGCTGGCCCCTTTGTGCATTTATTTGTTTGCATTGGCACTGATTGTATTTGCATTTGTGTGCGTGTCTGTGTGGGTTTGCGGGTGTGCCGGCATGTGTGTGTGTGTGCCATTGGCAAACGTTCGATTTGGTGTAATGAAATTTTCTAATCAAAGCGTTTTGTTTATTTGCATTCGGTCACTCCTTCGGCCACCAGCACTGCGCCTGCCGGCCTCTCGGTTTTGTTTGGCTTGTTGACTGCCCGCCGCACAGTGTCCATTGTTTACATTGGGTCAAAGGTTGTCACTTGTGCAAATACTAATTAGTTGTAATTAGGTTTTACATATGCACACCGACCGCAAAACAATCGCCCTGAAAGTGAGGCCTGGGACTGGCTCAAGGCGCTGCTGCCATATGGATTAAGGGGTTTACAGTTTATAGTTCCAAGGGATATATCGTACTCTCTTGATTTGAAATATATCTGATAAATTAATCTCTGTTGCTGAAGAACATTATGATTCATTTGCTAATTTCCCAGCTAAGCTGTAATAATATTTTTGTTACATTTTCTCAGAATCCTCAATGACAAAAAACCCTTCTTAATTTTCTTGGTTTTCTCAGCTTTCTAATTTAATCGGTCCGTTGGAAAACTGCTTGGCTATGCGTTGCTTTTCATCCGGCTTGGCCTTAATCGCTTTGATCTGCCTCAGCCTCGGCCTGGTGTCCAATTAAACGGCATTTTATGCGGCCAATTTGCATATATTTTGGGCCATGGCAGGAATGGAAACAATAAGCCATAATTTATATATAATTAACTCTATTCCCCGTTTGGCGCCACACAAAGTCTTTGAATACTCATTTGAATATGAAATTCATATTCAAATTCAAATTTTCGCAGCTCCAGAGGAGCTATTCCATCGCATCCCCTTGGCATCCTGGCAGCGAGTTCAATGAGGTGTTAAACCATAATTTGCACAAACGCTTGGCTGAGCCATTTTCCCAACGCGCTTTCTCTTCCTGTCCTCCTCACCTAGCAGCTTTTCCCCCTTACCGCACATTTGCATTTTGCGCGCTTTAATTTTTACTTTATTTCTTTTCGCGCGATTTTTTGTTGGTTCCCTTCTCTTTTTTTTTTAAATATTTTTGGGCTCCATTGTTCTTTTGCTCCCCAAAAGTGTTTGGCCACAATTACGCAATGAAGTCGAACCGGTAAATACAGTGGTAAAGATATATCAGAGATATAATTAAAAAAAAATTAAAAAATTGTTAAATTCCCCAAAAATTTTGCAGATTTTTAAGTTAACATTAAAGGCTTCCCTATGACTTGCTTTCCGCATTGAAATTGCAAAATTTAAGGTTGAAATAAATCCACTGTAAGTGCGTGGAGTCTGGGCTTTTGATGCATGCCCCGCCATCACAGTTAATCGCCATGAAATTTGTGGCCCATAAAATGGACACTGGCCACGCGTAATAGCCAAATTTTATTAGCTTCAATTTAACAATTTGTGGCTAAGGCCACTCTCCCCGGGCTTTATTAATATTTAAACAAGGCAAACATTAGACTTATGACCGCTGCGCCCTTAAGGACTTCATCTCACCTGGCGATGCTGCTGCTGCTGGTGCTCCTGCTGCTGTTGCCAATGAGGATTCCGCTCCGAACAAAAGAGCCACACCATTTTAATTTTTCACTTGGCTGAGTGCAGAATTAAGACATTAAACGAATGCGTCGCCCGGTCCCTGCACCCCGTCCCGTTCTCCATAATGAAGTTGGCGCTGACACAGCTGTGCCAAATCCTCCTCCATCCATGCCCCATCCGCTAGCCTCCATTTCCATCCAGGCATCCAGTGTGTCGTCTGCCCGAAAGAAGACTTTTCCCCCAGAACAACTGATTTTAATAACAGTCATCCGCTGCCGCTGTGCATAACGATGCGTAACCGTCGAGAATGGGCGGGTGGTGGTAAGGCGGGGTCCGGGCCACGTTATGACTTTGATTCATCAGGAGGGAAAGTGGCTGGGAGACAGCGACAGCCGCTGACCTGCACTGGCAATTAAATTTTAGAAAATGGGTCTAAATTAATTCGATATAAAAAGATAAATGGATAGCTTTTATGTACAAATTATAAAAGATTATCTCAAAAGTGGTCTGTATATTGTAAGGCCCCATTTTAAAAAGCTACAATATAATTTCAAGCCTTTCATTGAATAGTTTCAATTTAGAATCCACTACAGTTTCCCTCAGTGTATCTTCCTTAGTGGCATTTGCATACAAATGGGCGTTGGACTTTGACGCATAAGTTCGGTGGCAATTTGCTTATAAAACGTATTCTAATTGCCAGCGATTCCGCGGCAGGTGGAGCCGCCTCACCCGCTCCACTCACTTAAAGCAGACATGGGTTAAGCTCTCAGCGCTCTGACTTAACCCATGAAATTCAGCAAGCATCCCACACAGCCATACACTCGATGGCGGATTCTGCGAAAAGTCCGCCACCCTTGTCAGCGTCAGTAATAAAACTTTATTGAATTGTATTGATTTTAAAATTATTACCATTGAGGCGGAAGTAATGCAATGTAGCCGTGCATATGTATGAGTGTGTGTAGCAGGGTATAGAGTGTGTGCGTGTGTGGGGGCGCTCAAGTGTGTTCTAGCAACGGCTGTTGGAATTTAACAAACAACAACATTTTCATTATTGTGTGCAGCTCAGTGCAAAAAAAAAAAATGAAAGAAAAAAAAAGGGAATAAAGCGAACCCAAACAAAGGACTCAACGAAGGGGGATTTAGCAAAGGGGTGCAGGGGATTCACCCCTCCGAGAAGCACCCCTTTGTCGCCGTCTCAAGTGCTTAACTTTCCATTTCGCTGTGTGCGCTGTAAAGTAGGCAACGTTTTCTTGGAACGCAACACTCGCACACACTCTAGATTCCGGTTTTCCCTTTTGGTTTTAATGAAAATCTAAACGCTTATTGTAATTTTCCCTCTGTGGATTTCTCTACCAGATATATATATACATATATATTTCGTTTTGTTTTATTTTACCAGCAGCTAACGCTGTTGTTGTGTATTATTTGAGTTCGGTTTGGCACGTGCACAAATGCAGCTAATCGAGTGTGAAAATTGCTATGGGTTCGCCCCAGGAATTTTTCTCTTTAAAGTCGGGAAAAGCGTTTTAATATGGTAAAAATTCTGGGTGTTTTAAAAGCCATAAGGTTTTAAATTTGTTAAAAAAGGGAAATATTTTAAAATTTTGAAATATATTTAACGGAAATATAAATTTATATTGTTTGTACAATGTTGTTATTGTTTTTAGAAAAAAAAGAACAAATTTGCCACATTTATTTAAATTCATTGATCTCAAATTTCCACCAAAAAGATTGTTTTTTAATTAATTATTATCAATAAACGAGTCCTTGATACTGCAGCCTTATTTCTTCAACATTTCACTACAAAAAAAAACCTAAAACACATTGACAAAATTTTTTGGGTACCTCTTTTCGTTTCACCGCATATCCTTGGTATATGCAAATCCTTTCGTGGAACTAGTTTCGTTGGGCAGCCGCAGGAGCAGCTCTCGGTTTCAAAGCCTGCCAATTCATTTCCATTCATGTTATGCAATTCAATTGTCCCAGTTGCTGTCCCAGGACTCCGCTTAGGCGTTTGCTTTTCCGCTTATGCATATGCACAGGACCTGGTCAAGGTATCTGGCCGCGTCCTTTTTGCACCCTCGCAGAGGGTTTGATGGTTTATAAGTTGGAGAAATCAATTTCAGAAAAATACAAAGGATAAAATATATAAAATTAAACAATGGGTTTAAGGTCTTAATTATAATGGTATTTAATTAGCAATTAAATTTCCTCCTTCGGCAAGTGTATAACAACATCTGCTTGACCAGGTTAGCATACTTGTTCGCTCACCTGTTTGCCCGTTATAGCCAGAGGTGCGCATCTGCGGTGGACTGCTGCTGCCGCTGCTTCCAGCTGCTGCCTGCGGCCAAAACTTCGTTGGCCCAGAATTCCTAACTGGGAGCTAAGCCACAGCTCCAGTTAGTTGCATCCCCTGGATGCATGCACCCTCCAGCTTTTCCTTCAGCTTTTGCCTGCCACTTTGGCCTGGCAGCTTTTCTGCCTTTTGTCCTTGTGGTGTAAAGACAGCACTTGCGGTCGAGTTGATCTGACCGCTTGTCCGGGCAAGCCATAATTATGCAATTTCTTGTCAATATGCTCTGGACGGGAAATGCACAAAATCCAGCAGGGTGTGTGCCGGTGTACATCGAAGTGTGTGTCTGTGTATGGCCAAAACAAAGACTTGAATGTTTTAGCTTCTTGAAATTGCCAGACATTTAAAGGCAATTATGCAGAGTGAGTGTTGGGCTGGTCCTCTGTCTCACAACTTTTTGCGGTGTTGTCGAATGGACACAGAGGCATAAGCAAAGACATAAATTATTCATGGCTGCATTTCGGGTCCCCAATCAGAAGCCTAATTTGCCATGCTTAGCCAGAAACGAAATGCTCCGATGAATCCTACACACACTACAGGAGGACACTGCAAAGAAAGGTTAGATTGGTAAGCTAAGAATGTGTGTTTTTGCTAAATATAATAAGAAAAAAAAATTATACCTGGGTTTTATATTATATTATATTCTGACGCCTTATTTCTTCAAATAATAATTGATTTCAAATCTCTCTTTTCACAATTCGATTTCTCATTGAGTATGTATAATCTTGATTTCAAACGATTTATTTCAGTGAAGCACACAGCTTGCATGTATTTATAGTCCTCCGATTGCGTTTGTGTGAAGTAAACATTGTAGGAAATTTCCTCTTTTTATGCTCATGATGCCTAATCACATACACACAAGCACTGCCATTAGGAGGCAAGCTAAGCCACTGTGCGGGCGGAGTTGCCGGGTCGAGTGTATTGGATGTGGGAGTGTGTGGCAAGTGTCTTATCTACTTCCTGCTGATATGTTTATGATGCCAATGCCACTGATTATCAACTGCACAAGCCAGATGAAGATTCAGACCGGGAAGAAGCTGTAAAAGAAGCTCCACCAGCAGCAGCAGCAGCAGCCAAGGAAACGAAAAGTTATTGCAATGCGTTCGTTGCCTCGGCGGAAAGTTGTCATGACAACGTCGTACTTTCAAGCTGGGGTAATGCCATTGGCCGCAGATTATGATTGAGTTTGTTGCACACACAGACACTGGAAAAAAATAACTATCAATTTCAATATAATATTTTACACATTAAAATAAGTCAAGAAAATGTAACATAAAATTCATAAATGTTTTCATAATTTATCTCAAAATTACTAACTTTGCAAAATCTCTAAAGAAGCAGTTTCTTATCCAAATTTTGTCCAAGTGCCTTGAAGACACCATCGCAGAATAGCGTCATTTGTTTCCCTGCAATGTCGTGGCAGAGAGACATGCAAAGTTATGGCGGAGAGGAAGGTTCCACTGTTGTCGTCAAGCCATAACGCGCATCATTATTAGGCGAAAATTATTATGGCACCCGCTGGATATCAAACACTGTCCCCATACCCACTCCCATTCCCATCACCATCACCATCAGCATCAGCATCCCAGTCCCCCTTCCTTTGTCACTCCTCAAGTTTGATGGCATAACGACTTTTGCCAAAAGGGAGTTTGGGCGGGGAGCAAATGCAAATCTCATCAGTTGGATTTATGACACGCATAATTTTTATTGTGTTTGAACTGCCAGGGCGTTGAACACATCAGAAATCGGCACATGTCCCAGCATTTTTGGCCGTGTTAATTTCGGGGGCCCAAAATTTTGTAATTTTATGTTTCTCAAGCAAACATTGCAAATTCTGCATTTGCTCAAAGCCACTCGGCGGCTGCTTAATGGCGCCATAAACAGAGATGCCTAAGGGCGGTCGTTGGTTATTTAGGAGCATGAATGGGTGGTTATGGGAGATACAGGAGAGGTGGTAGCAGGGAGTGTGGGAAAACAGTAGCCTTGAGCAGGCTGCTAGTGTAATTAACAGGCTTCTGACACGACGTGTTCTAATGCGAATCCAAGTGCATGTATTTATGCCTGCGCCTCGGGCCTTCACCTGTGCCAGTTCCTGTTCCTGCCTCAGCTGCTGCTCCCTGCTCCTGCTCGGCCACGGCAGCTGCATTTGTAATTAAGCCGCTTATTGGTACAGTGAGAATAATATAATTAATAATATATAAATATAAATAATTTCTAAAAATAAAGTTTTTACTCATAAAATAAATCCATTATTATTTCTATAAAAGTATATCAGAAATTTAATTACCAAAAATATATATTAATTATTATTTTCCATATACATTTCGTAAGTCTCAGTGCCTTATCCAGATGAACACCTCATGTACAGAGACAATGACCGCCGCGGGCTACCGAAAGGACATGGGATTGAGTGCTTTTCATAGACTCGGAGATGGGGAACCATTGTAGGTGTTGGTGGCATGGAAATTATATACAATAAAAGGGCAACGGACACTTCCTGCCGGGGCTATCGAGGAGGTGACAGCTCCGGATGCAGTGACGCAGCAGCTGATCGAAACGAGAGAGCCGTTTCCATGGCCGGCTAATAAGTTAACAGCGGCATAATGGCCTGTTTCCTGCATGAATTGCCAATTATAGTTGTACCAGTTGTATCCCCACACACACACACACCCGCCTCCAAAAGAGCTCCCCTTCTGCCACCCTCAGGGGATTCGGATGGAAAAAAAGTGCAATGTCAGCCGGGCTGGGTTTTCTGGTTCGCGTGCCGCCGTGATTGATGATCAACAGCAGGATATGGTGAGGGTGCCAGGACATGGTGTCAGTATATTGTGCGTGTGTGTGGGTGCTGTGAGCCATCTAATAGAACAAGTGGCAATTGCCATATCAATAATGTTGCCATGCAAAGCCAATTTCGGGACTGGCCTAACGAAATTAAGTTCTAAATTATTTAACAATGATTTCAATTAAGTTCAAAGATAATTGGTTTGGAAATGAAACCAATTTTCAAATGAAACAGGGTAGACTATAAGCAAAGAGTACAGAACTATATAGAGGGGCATCTCATAGAAAACAGGAAAGAAAGCTGGCAGGTATAGGATATAGTCACCCTATTTTAATGAAATATAAACAGAAAATATGAATTAATAAAGTATAACAAAATCTCCAACTTGATTAAAATGTCTTGAAAACTGCCAAAATGATAATTTTGGCATCGAGGTTCCCACCGTTATTAAGCTATTTATAAGCGAGTTGTTTTTAAACTGAAATTAGTATGTTTATTTATTTTTTTACAAAATCAAATCAGTGCAAAAACTGTTTAAAATAACAGCTATGCTCATGTGTACTTTTGACCTTAATTAACAAAATAATTACTTTTGAGAGCCTCATTAGGATAAAATACAGCTAAAAACGAAATGCAGCAAGGCATAAAAACTGTTCACTAAATGAACTTGGTATTTAGGTTACGGGAACACTTTCCCAAAAAGTAAACAACAATTATAAAGTTCAGAACGGCGATGCTTGCATACCCTTGCAGCTTGTAATTTAATCATTGAGAATCTATAAAATAAGTTTGCTAATAATTAAAAAAGTTATAATAAATAGGAACTACAAATCAAAATCATATATGTATGTATATCAAAATCAAAACAAGCTATCCTTAGAACTACTATCTTCAAAAAAAACTTTCTATAAGAATTACAAATCGTACAAAATCGTTCACTTTCAAATTTTGTAAATCATATCACGAGTTAAGATGGGAATATCGTCTTTCTCTGGTGTTCGAGCGGCTTTATGGAGTTGTTCTTCTGACGGCAATCACCGCTGCCCGCGCGATCTCTCATTTAGCTACCCGGACAGATGGTTTACTATGATCAGGGCCCTGACGCTCACCGTCTTGGCCATGTTACCCACGGTGGAGAGGCTGCCAAACTGCCTAACCAGGCGCCGTCTCCTCAACGTCCTGCCCATGGCTCCCTGGATACTGGTGTGCTGCTTGAAGTTCCTCAATCACATCTTCCTGCATGTATTTGCCATTAGCCATGTGGCCCAAATGAATGACTCAATGTCCTTGAACATGGGCCTGGACATTTACTGCATACTTTTCGGATTGGCCGCTGAGATGATCTTGCACTGAATTGCCATTGCCCAGAAAATACCTCCTGGAGTTGGGTCCTGAGATAAAGTAAGTTGTGAGGATGTCCCGATTTATTTTCAGATCGAGAATTAAAGATCGTCGTTTTACCTTTTTTTCAGTTAGATCTTTTTCCAGTTACTTTACGATTCGAAAACGTTTTCTAAGAGTTAATTATTATTATTTATTTACTACCTGAATTATTTGCTTATTTTAAATAATAAAGAACAAAACGTTTAAATAGTTGTTTGTAAACTTCGAGCTAAAATTGTAATACCCTGCAAGGGTATACAAACACGTAACCATGGAAATAAATTGCCTAATTCCCCACTCACCTAGTTGTTCCACTGAAAAACTGAAAAGTGTTTTAACCATGCAACTAAGCCTGTAAATTCCGATCGAATTGAATTAGTTACAGCTAAAAGCCCCGGCACGCAGCACGCACAATTGTTGCCACAACGCGGCAACATCCTCCCCCCGCAGGAGAGCAGCAGCAGCAGGAAAATCGGGGAAAGCAGCCGGCAGGCCGCAGGCAAAGCCAGTAAAATCCATTAACAGCCTCCAAACTGGCCGCAGTGTTAATGATTACCGCTTATCTGTTTCTGTGTCTGCTTCCCTCGTCGATTTTCGGTGAGGGGTTCGCTACACGCGGGTGTTATTTATTAATTACAAGGTTTTAAATTAATTACGCAGCTTAAAATATTAACACAACGCTCAGACCAGCATCTGGGGCAGGTTAAGTTCGGCACTGAGCGGATAAGGAAATGAAATTGTTAATTGTTTATTCAAGTCATGTAGAGAACGTTGGCTTTTGATTACATTTAATTTGAGAATCTTGGAAAATAATTTAAAGAAACTAAAAAAAAACACTACAGAAATCTGTTTAGATATTGTATCAATTTTTAAAGTTTAAACATTAAATTAATGCTGCTTGTTAGTTATTTTAATTCAGAAAAAAAAACAACGTATTCTTCTTACTTTATTAAAAATTAATCAAGGTGAAGTTTCAATTTTTCAACTACAAATATTTAATTAACCCACATTTTGATCTCTGTGTAAATCCATGGCAGATTGATTTGGCAGCAGCAGAACTGCGAACTGAATACCAAACGAATTTCGCTGCCAGAGCTTGTGGGTAACCATTAATCAGCAGGGCAAAGGAGGACCGAGAAAATTCCGGGGGAAAGTCGACTCTCGAGTCCCTTTTCCTCTTTCAGCTGCTCCGTTTTCACACATCAACTGGCAGAAGTAAACTTTTAAAACTGTCAAATTGCTGTGTGATTTGCTGGCAAATAATAAACATGTTTAGCGAATAAATTCATCAAAACTAGCAGCTACCCGAAAAGAGCAAGCGGGGAAAACCGAGCGACAGGACTAACGAGGAGCCAACACACATAGACACACACACACACTACAGGCAAAATGCAAACAAATGGAAAACGTCGACAACACACGCAGGTGGCGCACGCAAGTCCTTTGGGAGGTGGCTTGGCGGACTGAGTCCTAGAAGGGTGCTAGGGTGGCTTCACAACAAACAGAACTAACGAAGAGTTGACTTCAATCGCTGCTGCTGCTGCTGTCACCTAATATGCAGCGATTTCCGTTTCTGATTTTTTAAGAATAAATATTGCTTGCACAGCGAAAAATCTAACAAAGGCTTAAGATAATTTTATTCAATTTTTTTCTGGTGTGTTCTGTAGTGTATGTGAAGTGATTAGTTGCTGATGTTGGAATGACTGCTCTTGTTAGCCTTTTTTGCAGCTACTTTGTTAGTCAGATAACTTTGCCTTGTGGCATGGGGAAAGGCTTCCTTTAGGTTTCTTCTTGATTTTCGTATTTTTTCAGGGGCTTCCCCCTGTCTGCGCTTGGTGGCCTACAGATTGAGCGCTTAATTTGTTAAGCTCGAAAAGTAGAAACTCAAACAAATCAGAATATCTGACCAGGAGTCAAGGTGTGTTTGCCTTGCTACCTATGTACGTTTCGGGTTTGTTTCTTTTTTTTTGGGAGGGGGGTGATGGAGTATTTGGGGATTTTGTGGATGCCCTGTGCACCAAAGTCTGTCCGTCTGACTGTCTCTCTGACTGGGTCTATCGGTGAGAAGGCGCAGCTTCAATCAAACCCACATACTATGCACATACGAGTACACCCACTTGGCAGAGAGATGGAATTTGTGTGGCTGACATCGGGGCACGTTGTTTGTTCGTTACGTTTTTACCCATTTTGAATCCTTTTTTGAACCCCGAAAACCCGAACTCTTGCCCCTGACCCGTTGGCCTTTTCTGCTCGTTCTCGTTGCTCTATTTTTGGCTTTTGATGTGCAGGAAGCTCATCATCAAAGGATCCCCAGGCGGACGCTGTGATAATTGTGCTTGTATGGGTGTGTTTGTATTTTCCTGCCAGTTTTCCTCTTCTTTTTTTTATCCATTTATGCTACCTGCATGTCGCATTTTCTTGGACTCCCTGTCGCTCGATTTTCCTGATATTCCGTTTCCTTTTTTTTTAATTTTTTTTGTGCTGTTTGCACTTGACTTTTTGCCGGTTTCTTTTGCCTTTTGGCCGTGAGTATATGTGTGATTCTTGCCATTTTTTATTTCGCTTGTTGTTAGTGTTGGCGTTCTGTTTACAACTGGCAAATATTGACCCGCATTGATTGTCGTTTTTCCGCTTGTAAATTACTGAACTGAAACGTCGAATGGTAATGGGGGTGATGATGAGTTGAGGATCAAGAGGTGGGTTCTGCAGGGCAAAAGGCTTTTACTTGTACTTTCGTTGAGGAAAAATCTTACGAAATAAGAGTTGGCTGAATGGAAAGTTAATTGCTAAAGAGCGGATAATGAGGCAAAAATCAGTAATGGAACTTAAAAAGTCAAAGCCTTTGAAAAGGAATTAGAAATCCCTATTGAGGAATATAAAACACTCAAGTCTCTACTTTAAAGATTCAGGATTAAGCTTAAAACAGGAGCTCTTCTCAGGCTCACATTTATTCTGTTGAGTCAACGCTAAGCCTGATAATAAGTTAAGAAACAAAAGTTTAGTCCTTGTGTTTGATATATAAAAGTAATTGGCCGATGGAGCAAGTTCGTCGGCCCATTAAGGCCATTTAACAGTTACAGTTATGACTGGCACTGCCACAATATTGAGCTGATTTTATGTATATTTCGCACAATGCTTCTTTATTTCGTTTTTGGCGTCATCGTTAAAATGGGTTTTATTATTTCCGTTTGGCAGCGTTATTAATGTTGTTGTTCTGCTTTTGACTTTACTTCCGGTCCTGCACGCATACACCCACATGTTTGTATGTGTATATATGTATGCTTGCCAACAATTTATATTTTTCAATTAAGCAGCAAAAATTTTACGCTTTGTTTCGTACAAACGTAATAAATTTCAACTACCCTTATGGGCCCCCCTTTTGGCCCATGTTTCACTTCATTTGGCCGCATATGTACTGGCATTTCGATTCAGTTTCGTTGTTGTTGCCGGCGAATTTCGCGTTATGGTTTCATTCCGGGGAAAGCGTGTAATTGATAGCCGCCCTTGGCTTAATTAATAATTTCATAAATTCGAACATGGCTTGGCGATGGCGATGAAGTTGCACTATTAGCAAATGATTTTGCAAGCGAGTTTGATAGTAGATAAAGTTTCTGGAATATATAAATATAAAGTTATATGCGAAAAGCGAAATATTTCAAATTGAGCCACAGGATTCGCGAATTGCATTTCACCGAAATTAAACCTGAAAATAAAATGTTATTTGAAATATCAAGGGTTGTGTTTTCATTTCACTTTTACTATTTATCGAAATAAAAATTTGATTATCTTGGAAAGGCATTTTTGGTTCATATTATTCCTATATATATTCCTCATATTTATATTGCCAAAATTATAACACCTACTTAAGGATAATCTAGCCAGCTGCTTGAGTAATTTAGGCAAACCCCAGGAGAACAGATATCCTTTGCACCTCCTGGGGGATTCATGTGAATTACCCTTGGCAAAGACACATCAACATCTTGTATGCATATACATATGTACACTGTGCGATGTACTTGTACAGCATACACATACATCCCAAACCACTGACTTAACCCACCAATTCTACCCACCGCCCACTGCCATTAAACAGCTCTTGTTGGCTGTAAAGTGCTCGTTTAGCAGTTGTTGTTTTTGTTGTACAATCATCAAACGGTTTAGCTGTAAAACTAATTGCATTACATCAATTTTTCTGTTAAAAGTCAATAACCAATCAAACCCCGCACCGCGTCGGCACACAGATGGCAGGACGTTCGGATGGAGTTCCGGAATGAAGCGCGGGTCAAAGTTTGAAAGCGTGCAGTTAAATGCACACAGACACGCACCCACATCTGGCCATATGTACATATATATATCGTATAGGATATATATATATATATATATATATTGGAATAGGAGCAGGGGAGACAGCCAACCAGTCGTCGGTGGTCAATTTAATGGCAGGCGGACAGGGACTGCGGATGCCTTTTGGAGAGACGGATGTAGCGACGAAATAATGACAGGAGTAATCACATTAGCCCCCAACAAATACTCGTACTTTCGCTGGCCAACCAGGGTTGCCATCGCCCTCGTATAATTGTTTCAAATGGAGGACGTGGTGGTTCGCAGGCAATCAAGAATGAGATTGCCATTTGCAGATTATCGAATTTCGCTTGGGGTCTCGCTCCATTCGGGACCAATGCCGAAATGGAAGAAGAGCTAAGAGGATCTTTCAGCGAGATGACAGCCCTGTCAGTCCTTGCAGTGAATACACTGTAAGAAAATGATGTCAAACATAAGGTGACATTAGAAAGTTAAAGGGGGGAAATAGTAGGTACCGAAAGAGCTTAAAAGTTGGCTGGGAGATTAACTGAGTGAGCTTTTACAGAGTATTTATATTTAATATTAAGAATGCTAGACTTAGTATCTTAAATAATAAATATTTTATAAAATGTAGCTATTCAATTACCCAATTTTTGTTTCAGTGCAGCTGCACACACAAAGGCATTTGCGCTTTCCCCCAAAATGCATTCACGATGACGTGTTCATGCAGCTCCGCCCCACCATCAACATGACCCCTTGGCGACCTTCGACCCCCGCGTACACAAACAAACCCGCTCCAGGGGGGTGGTGATAAAAAAAAAGGGCGGCAGGAGATGAGGCGCCAAATGCTGACGGCGCACACACCAGTTGACCAGTTGACCAGCCCTAGACGAACGTTAAATCGTTAATTGATTACGGGACAACATTGATTGTTGTTGTTGATTTTTATTCGACGGTTTTGTATTTTTTCCCCCCTTTTCGGTTTTTTCAACAGAACAGAACAGCAGCAGTGGGAGTGGGGCCATTCTCTCTATATTTGGACGAAGGATTACGCAGTGGATTTTGCCGGCGAATCCCCCGGCTCTCTAATGAGAAGCTGTTCGAGTACAAGAACTGGCCATGTCCTGCAGCATTTTAAAACTAATTGTTAAGCAAGCAGGCATGCCAGTCGAACGAACATCCATGTCACGTACGCACAAACCGCAAATACAGACAATCTGGTCGAAATATAACCAGGAGGCAGACAGGCGGGCAACCGGGCGGCCAAAGGCTGCTTTGAAATAGAGAGCGGCTCCTGTAACTGATATTGCAGTTAAGGCGGTAACGAGTCAGCCGCCCAAGGAGCAAAAAACAAATCGACCCATCAGGATAACGCTTCTGCCCCCTGGTCCTGCTCCTGCTGTTGCTGTTGCTGTGGCTGCTACTGCTGCTGCCACTCAAAATTCTGGCCACCCGAAAAAAAGGCCAAAGGGCTGTTGGCCAAGCATGAAAATAAAATACGAATAAGGTACCAGGACGAGTACGAGTACATGGCCAACTCCTGACGAGCATTTTAAGCAGCAATTATTTACTTTTGCTTGATGCCGAATGACAGAGCCAGAGCACCAACAGCAGCAGCAGCAGCAGCAGGAGCAGCAGCAGCGGCAACATGGAGTTGGAATAACAAAAGGCTTCGCAGCATAAAATTCAATTTAACTATTTTGCAAAATTCATTACAGAAATTCGTAGCATAAATTCCTGCTGTATGAATGCACTCCACAGGCAAAAGACGTTGGGCAGGAAATCCGAGGGACCCAAAAAGCCAAGAACCAGAAACAGAAATGGAGCAACATTGTCTAGGTTACTAATTGATGAACTAGAGTGTACGGTATAACACGTGTAGAGCAAGTTTCGCAACAAATGCCAGTGCAGTAACTAAGCCAGTAAGTGCACTGATAAAAAAAGGTGGAAATAGATTTAATAACAAATTTTAAATCACTTAAAAATGGTCTCCAAAATTGAGACACTAAATCTTGAATTGTAAAAAAAGCAAACAAACCTACACTGAATTTTGGTTACACATTTTTCAGGGACTTTAAGAGGAAAGTTAATGACTTTCAATGCCATTTGATTCCTCAAAATAAACACTTTGGATCAGTATATTTTAGTCGCAGCTAATTTAGAGCTCTAGGATTAAATCTAGTTCAATTTTTAATGCGAGAACTCCTGCTTTATTCTTCAAGTGTAGCGGTCGCCACGTAGCGCTTGTTATTTTAATTTCCGCCTAAAAGTATCCAACAAATTGAAAGGATTACACAAAAGTTTATGCAATGCTGCAGGAGCAAAGCAGCAGCAACAGCCAACTTAAAACGGCAAGACAAATGCGACAATTTAAGCGCGTTTTGGCCCGCTGGCACGCCAGCAACATGGCATAAAATTAATGTCAAGCAAAATGGGGAAACAGCAAAAGCAGCAGGAGCAGCAGACCCAGCAGGATGTGGAGCAGGAGCAGCAAGGATCAGCAGCAAGAGTAGACGAAGGAGTTGGAGAGGGAAAGGGAGCAGCAGGAGGCCAACCGCCAGCTGAGGCATCGCATTCGTTCCCATTCGCCGCCTCTGCCACGCTGTTGTCAGCCAAAAACTGCTTCAAAATGATGTGGGAGGGGCTGGCTGGATCGGCTTGGCTTGGCTTTGCCAGCTCGCCATGTGGGTTTCAAGTTGCAGCAACTTTTGTTGCATATTCAGCAGCAACTGAAACATCAACAGCACCAACAGCAACAGCGACAGCCATTTCCTTCATTCGAAATAAACTTGGCAACGCTTATATGGCCGCATTTTGTGGCAAATAAACTTGCAACTGCCAGCCATAAAAACTATGTCGATGTCGACAAATTATGCAGCGAGCTCGACTGAATAAAATCCCTTATGCTGCTGCCTGACATTTATCACCGATGCATCGGGAGTGACTTTTAGGCGCCAGCTATCATCGCTCTGGGCCGAATCAATGAGGCTTTCTGGGCAAATTGCGTCAGCAAGATGCACTTGCAACCTGATTTCATGCTGCACTAATGATTGCACATTGTGCACCTATGTGCGTGCCGACATATGGCTTTGGGGGGCTGGATTTTCCTTTCTGCTGATTTTCCACATTGTAGTGACATAATGAGAAGCAGATGAAAAGGGCCCCCAAGTCACAGACTTTGATGGCCTTCAATTGGGATTTTGCCTGCCTTGAAAATGATTAATAAAAATAATAAAAACTATTTAAAGACCATTAAATTGTTATTGTGGATTTCCCTGAAATTCGTGATATGGCATTGACGAGCACTGTTCTGTTGGTGTATATAATCATATATTCATATAGGTGTTATCTCTACCCAGACATACACTTAGCATTATAATTCTGATGTGAGCGGCGATGCTGCTTATCAAAGACATTGCACTCAGGGGGCATATTTAATTGTTTCCACAGAATTTCTTTTGACAAACTGAGAAACAAATTAAGTATTTGATTGAGGCATTGCAGTTGTTCTGTGGATTCCGTTGAGATGACACTCCCAAATGCACTCCTGTCACTTTCGGCCATCCTGATCCTCTTGTTCCTTGGAATGGGATCCGCTCAGTTGCTGGACCAGAGATGTCAGATGTCACACCGATCGAGAGTTATCGGTGGTAAAAATTCAGAGCGGGCCCCATGGATGGCTTACTTGCTACGCAATGGGAATTTTGCTTGTGGAGGCTCACTGATTGCATACCGTTAGTAGCTTGTTTATTTGTTTATTTATATTATTTTTAAATTATATTCCCTTAGGCTTTGTACTGACAGCAGCTCATTGTACCCAAGTCAACGACAATTTGTATGCAATTAAATAGAAAATAATTTCCAGCTGCATACTAATTGCTGTTTATCCCCAAAGATATGTCCGATTAGGGGAACTGGATTCAGCCACCAACAGGGATGGCCCCACTGAGGAATTTCGGGTAATACAAATCTTTAGGCATGAAAGCTACGTTACACACATGTCCCATGACATAGCCCTACTCAAACTCGACCGAGCAGTGGTGTACAGAGGTAAATAAAATAATAATAAATATTTTTCGAAATTAAACTAAAATTTAATTGCTTTTGCAGCAAATATCCGGCCAATTTGTATTGTCTTGGACACCAAACTAAGGTCAAAAATCAACGCTCTCCAAGACTTCACTCTTACGGGTTGGGGTCAGAGTGCACACTATTATCAGATGCCGACGAGGCTCCAGCGGCTGACTGTTCGGCGGATCAACGAGTATTGGTGCAATGGTCAGACAGAGCGATTTTGTTGCCGAAATCCCGCCCAGTTTGTCTGCTTCGGTGACTCGGGAAGTCCCTTGGGAGCTTTGGTCACATACAGAAAAAGGATCATCTTTGCCCAGTTCGGGATAGCCAGCTCGGTTACAGGTAACTGCGATGGTTATGGCATATTTACGGATGTCATGCACTACACCCCTTGGCTTGTAGCCACAATGCGACGCCATTGGAATTAGGTTTGGATTGATAATAATAAATATAAACTTAGCTCTAATTTATATAATTTAAATATTAAACCTGGGGACCCCAACTGATGATCTCAAACAGTATTTGCAGTAACTCATCCACATTGATGCTCTTCTGGCTCAGCTTTCTCAGCGGTGCTTTCAGTTCTGCCGAGTACTAAAAGGTAAACAAAATTATTTAATTAGACTCTCAAAAAATCAGCTAAATATTCCTGAGATTCTTACCCTGGCTCGCTGCACAAGATCCTTGAACTCCTTAGCCCTGAGAGCCTTGTAGAGCTTGGCAAACTCCCCGCTTTGTCGCCTCTTCTGGGCCATCAGTGAATAGATCCTTGTCCTGGGTAGACTTTGTAAAATGTCGCGCAGGAAGGTCGTAAGATCGCGACGGAGCATCAGTTCTACGGGTACAGTGCGCGACAGCTGGAAGGCCTTCAGGCGGGCTATCAACTTGTCCACAAGAGTGGTGACATCATAGCCAGAGCCATATTCGGTCAGGTAGTTAATGATATTAACAAATTCGGGAGCCGCACGAACTTGCTGCCAGGTGTTTGTAAACTCATCGCTGCGCACAAACTCCACGGCCTGCCGGAACCTGGGATCGAAGATATAGTATCTGGCGGCTATATAGCCAATGCGTCGCCGGGGAACTAAAGTAGCAAAATCTTTGAGATCAGATCGCAGGTCTGCAGATACTGACGACCAGCAGCTGATGGCGAAAATCAACAAAACCAGCGACGCTGAAGTAGAGAAAGCCATTATGTGACTATTAGGGCTTTAGGGTCTTGCCAATGCTTATATACACCTGTGGGCACAATATTTGGCTTTGTTTTGTGGCAATTGGGGGTGTGCCAGGTGCTAATTGAAAGACTCATTAGCTATTTGGACCGAAGAAACTAATGCACTTGCGACAAAATGTGAATTGAATACTAAATGGTTTGTATATTTATGAAATATGTTAGTTGTTAGTCTTTAAACAACTTAAATGAAACCTTAAAAACCTTAATTTAAACTCTTGATATATTTATAAACTGAGTTTCATTTGTCTATTATTATTTCTCTCTCTGTACTCTGTAAACTCTTGCTTTCACCAGCGATTGTGGTGGTTTGAGAGTCGAATTTCTGTACCAAGTATTCAAAGACAGCAACTTGGCAGTTGATAAACAAGATGCATTGGCCAACAGCAAACATTGGTCAAATCTCAATAAATCAAGTGAGACATTCTTTTGTCTGGGCCCAGCAGCAGCAGCTGACTGTAATTGCTCCCATTTGTGCATTAA
This sequence comes from Drosophila anomelani, assembly GCA_035045905.1. Classification (NCBI taxonomy): domain Eukaryota; kingdom Metazoa; phylum Arthropoda; class Insecta; order Diptera; family Drosophilidae; genus Drosophila; species Drosophila anomelani. Next base: position 5,454,381 of record JAWNOO010000032.1, on the reverse strand, counting down.
AAATAATGATTGATTCAGAGCCTTGCCATGCATTTCCTAACCCAGTCGAGCAACATTGTTCTGTTGTCTGCCTGAGCCGAAAAATTAGAATTCAATTGCGTGATTTATGCAATCGGCAAATTTACGAGCCATCTGAGAATTTCATGAACGCAAACACCCACCGCCTCGGACTTCATTTAACAGGCCACAAAGCACACACATTCTATTTTATAGCAAGCTTAATGGCAATGGTGATTATGAATATGTTGAACTCAAAAGGAAATGGAAAACAATATACCTAGAAATCTGAGTAAATTCACAAATAAAAAATTATAAAATTAATATTTTAATTATTATTTAAAATAGCCATGATTTCATGGGTTGCATTTTTTCTTTTTAAATATTATTCTATTTATTTATAGGAAATGTTTGTTCAACAATTTCTATATGTGCGTTTGAATAAATCGAAAGTGATAAGACTGGCTGACTCACGGTTCAGATTTATTTACGAGCTACCAAGGCGTCTTCTGAGCGTTGTTTTAGTGATTAATCTGATAGTAAAAAGAAAAAATGAAATAAAATATAATAAATAAATCACAAATTGCTTGAACTAAATATTTGGGACATTTCTAGGAATGTGGTTCCGGGCTGATATGGCCGAAGTGTAATCATTTAAAAAAATCATATTAGACAAATTAGTTGTGTTTGAGTGCTTCGCGATGAAGCATATTTCGTTTTGGATCTTAATAATAAGCACCCAAGCTTGTGAGATTCTTGGAGTACAGCTCCTTGATTCAAAATGCGTCATGAATAAATTTAAAAGAAGAATTACCAGAGACCAGGAAATCTTTGCACCATGGATGGTATCTCTACACGATGGGAAAGACTTCATTTGTGCCGGTTCATTAATTACAAAAGGTCTGTATGCTTCGGAGAAGACATTTTCAATGTAAACAAATTTACTACTTAATTATTTTTTTCGAATTTTTTAAACTATGTAAGCTTGTTATTTTAAATCAATTTCAGCCTTCGTTCTGAGCGCTGCCCACTGTAAATTTCCAACCGGCAAACAATTGTTAGTATATTTTATCCACCCTGTATAAAGAGTCCTTAAATACAAATATTCTTTCAGATTGGCTCGACTTGGCAAACACGATTTAAACATACAAAAAGACTGCCTAGTTAATTTAAAATGTGATAACGTTTACAAGGTTCAACTTATATATACGCACCCAAAATATGCATCGTTCGAATTCTATGATATTGCCATACTTAAGCTAGAACGAGAAGTAAGCTACACAGGTAAGTTCGCGTACAAATATTGTTATCAAAAAGGAAAATTTTCGACACTCATTAATCATAGGCAGGGTTCCTGAGGCTTCCTGTTTTTATGAACCTGCGACTAATACAATTATTTTTGTCGTAACTTTTATACTTAACAAATTGTTATGATAATAATAATTTTAACATTTCCCCATAGAATATACTATACGCCCAATATGTTTGCTTTTACAAAACAACATGGAAATTTGGCAGCGGTACATGGAGAAGATCAAATATTTATCTGCGTACGGCTGGGGTGCGTCTACATACCATACTCTCTATCAGAAGAATGTCTCCCGAATCGACCGATCAACGTGCCGCGACCTACACAATTGCACCGTCGACGAGACTCATATCTGTGCCGGCGATCGTTATCAATCTGTCCGTCGCAGTGATCTTTATGAAAATGTCCGCAAAGGTGATTCTGGTGGCCCTTTGGGATTTAGGGTAACAACAGACAGATTTTATTACTACGTTCAGCTGGGAATTGTCAGCTATGGATCACTTGACAAGAAAGCGGGCGTCTTTACGAATGTTCTCAGCTATGCCAATTGGATTGCCGAGGTCATCACATACGATCGAAAATATATGTCACCTTTCCTTGCAAAAAAAAGGAAATTAAATAAATCAAAATAAAAACAAAAGAAGGAAATGAAATTAATATATGCTTTGATTTGTTTCTGGGAATATTAACCACTTAACCTTGTAGATAGCTAAATCCAAATGCCAAAGGGTTTTTTAAATATTTTATGAAGAATTTCTATCCGGAAAGCTATTTATATTAAATAATCAAATAAAGCTACAAATACCAAGCACAAAATGGTCTTGAAAGCGTCTCATATCTGTGCCGGTGATCCTCACCAATATGCCTGCCGGGGACTCTGGTGGACCTCTGGGATTTTTGTTGAGATAAGATATATTATGCTTTGATTGGTAAGTATTCAAGTAAAGTGCATACTATCTAAATAAAATCTATTTGAATTTGTAACCAAATTTAAGAAAAACCCCAAAATCAGTCAAGGCATCTCTTTTAATTTACGAAACGAAATAATCCTAAAAAAGGCCACAAGGATGGCAATAAATTTGCATCAATGCTGCAACAATTGGCAATACTCTGTGGGGAAAAAAGCAAACAAATAATCGAACAAAGGACGAGGGGGTTCGCTGGTGAAAGGATCTTCCACAAAAGCCAGCCCAAGTTACGTATGTTTTGTGGGACATTCGGTGTGTACGAGGACAAAAAACGGAAATGGAAATGAACGCGTTACGTTACGTGTGTGCGTGGTTTGGGTTACCAGGAATCAACTATGTTAGGCCTCGGTATCGCCACCCACAATGGCCATCAGATCCAGGAGTTTGGTGAATTGTTGCGGTTCGCAGGGGCAGTAACAGCAGCAGGAGGGGGAGGAGGAGAGCCCAGGTTACCAGTTACTGGGCGTAATAAGCTGCAAAACGCTTTTCGGTTGGCCATTGTCCTCTTTGAAGTTTGTTTATGATTTTCGGATGTTGCACGCACCCCGCAGTGGCGGCAAAAAAGCGTTAACCGCATTAGATTTAGATTTGGCGTATTAGTGAGATTTATGCATTTAGGAAATTAAACATCCTGTCCCTTGCGGACATTTTAAATTTCATTCTCCCCTTAAAGGTGTACCACAGTTGGGTGTGTGCCATGTGTCTGTGTGCACTGAGCTCCCTCTGTCATTAATTTGAAATCATGCGTGAAATCGCGTAATGTCGCCAACACGGCCATACCCACAGTCCAGATTCCAGGCTCACCGCCATGGCTACATATAACCATGGCAATGGCCATGTCCTCATAGCCTCAGCATCCTTCTTGTACACTCATTTGTATACGAAAAAAGTGTATGTTTTGCTTGTTTTTATGCGACGCCTACTTGGTTCGAATGCATATATCTACACTGAGCGGATAATTTGTGGGATTTTTTAAAATTATTCTTTAAAACTGGTTTAATTTCTTTCATTTTAAATTCATATGATTTGTTAGCCTAACTAAAAACTTGCACCATCAAGAAAGAAGGGTCATTTGAGGCTGCAAATAATATTATTTAAAATCTTAAAATGTAATTTATTGTATTTTTACACATTTAGTTGTTAACTTAATTACCCATATGCATTGTTTTAAGTGTATTTCTCTGTCTCTGTCTGCGCTCTGGGACTGTGTTTTTTATTCGGGGCCCCATCAGCACGTTGGCTGGGCCGCTCGGCTCGACGGAAATGCGTTCGACCACATCAATCACGCGACATTGACAAATGTGAATATTTTTGTTGAAAATTATATGCGGTGGGTGGTGGCCAGTGGGTGGTGGCCAGTGGGTGGCAAAGGATGGCAGAATGGGCTGAAATAAGGGCTTCTGCGCCAGAAGCAGGCCAAGTGGCTGTGCAAATTATTGGCTACAATAGTGCTTCAAATTGGGCAATTTATTGCTTTATTGCTTTTACGTGTTTCGTCTGCGGCTTGGTTGCAATTTTTATATATGCACACGGGTATTTTTACTCCTCCTCCTCCTCCTTCCCTCTGGCCGATTCGCTTTTTCATTAAGCCGCAGGCCGAAATGCACTTGTTGTTGCCGATAATTGCAAATTTAATCAGCGAATAAAGTTTCAAGTGCCGGTGGATAAATAAATTCCTTGATTGTCACCAAAGTATTATCCAATTTTGTATATTTTATAACTACTACTATTTGTTTTATATTTATTATTATATTATTTCGATCCTAGTAAACTGTGGATATGCAATGATTGTCAATGCTTGTCAGTTGGTTTAGGAAGTTCGAATCATTTCAGTTTCTTGACTCCAGCTCAACGGAGCTAACACAGTATTTCATTTTTTAAGTACACTGTCGCATTTTTTACAGCTGCTGAACTGGTTTTTTAACAGACACATTTGATCGCATTTCGAAATTTCGTATCCAACGTAAAGTGTAAATTTCCCGCGAACATTATCCAAATTGCAACGCAAAATGCCTCGTTCTCAGGTATCCTCATTAATGCGCCGATCCATGATGGGATTGATGAGGAGTCCGCGGTCAACTATCGTTGCCAAAGGTCCACAACACCAGCAGGTGAGTTAAGGACAAGCTAAGACTAGATTTACACATAAATAATGAGGCATTTTAGATCGAATTTCTTCTTAATTAAAGATAAATTATAATTATAATTGAAATATTTGATCTACCTTTTTGTTAGCTTTTACTTAATCCTATTTTCAAGTATCTTTTCCCTATTCCATCAGGTGAGATTCAAGTGCGAGGATAGCACCCGTGGCCCCATGCAGGGTGTGGTAATCGGCTTGTATGCCAAGGAAGGCGACAAGGGCCTAAAGCTCACACCTGGCGGCGAAAGACTCGACGATCGCGTCAGTGGCAAGGTAATGGAGCTAATCAAGGAGTCTGGCCTTAACGGGCAACTGGGTGTGGGGCGCCTCTATCAGAATGTGGACAAGGAGTTCTGTTGCGTGGCGATCGTTGGCCTGGGCCCGGAAGGTGCCGCCTACAATGCCGAGGAAGTCATCGAAGAGGGCATGGAGAATGTACGAATCTGTGCTGCTGTGGGTGCCAGAGCCTGCCAGGTTCAAGGGTGTAGTATCTGTCATGTGGACGGTATGGAATATCCGGAGCAGGCGGCCGAGGGTGCTGCCTTGGCCGTGTGGCGCAACAACATGAATCAGCGCAAATCCAATCGTCTGGCAGTACCGAAGCTGGAGCTGTATGGATCGTCGGATCAAGATGCGTGGACGCGTGGTCTGTTCAAGGCCGAGTCGCAGAATCTAGCCAGACGGCTGTCCGATACGCCGGCCAATCAGATGACGCCGTCCATTTTCGCCCAGGCCACTGTCGATGCCCTGTGCCCGTGCGGCGTGTCTGTGGAGGTACGATCCATGGATTGGATCGAGAACCAGAACCTGAACTCCTTCCTAATGGTGGCCAAGGGATCATGCGAACCTCCAATCATCCTAGAGATCGGCTACTGTGGCACCGCGCCAGAGGAGCGTCCCATCCTGCTGCTCGGCAAGGGGCTAACCTTTAACAGCGGCGGCCTGAGCTTGCTACCAGGCAAGGGCATGGATGAGTACCGTGGAGCAGTTTCGGGCGCTGCAGTCTGTGTGGCTGCCATCCGGGCGGCTGCCGCTCTCTCACTGCCAATCAATGTGTCCGCTGTGCTGCCCCTATGCGAGAGTATGCCCTCGGGAATGGCCATGAAGCCGGGCGATATGGTGACCCTACTGAACGGCAAGACCTTGCGCATCAAGGACACGTCATTAGCCGGAACTGTCCTCCTCGCCGATCCGCTGCTCTACGCCCAGACTACAATGAAGCCCAAGCTGGTGGTAGACGTGGGAGCAATGGCCAGTGGCGTGCGCAAAGGATTGGGTGCTTCGGCGACGGGTTTGTGGACCAACAATGCATTCCTCTGGAAGAACTTTCAGAAGGCCGGCGCCCTCACCGGAGATCGGTTATGGCGCATGCCACTCTGGAAGTACTTTAGCAACCTAGTCGCCCCCACCAATTCCTACGATATATGCAATAAGGGCGAGGGCCATGCATCATCTTGCCTGGCCGCCGCCATCCTCTTCCAAATGGTACCCTGCTCCGACTGGGTGCACCTCGATATTCACGGCACCGGAATGCTGGCCATGCACGGTGTTCCGCCGTATTTACTCAAGAACCATATGAGTGGACGACCCACACGCTCCATCATTCAGTTCCTTTTCCAAATGGCCTGCAAATCATGATTCTTCATAAGAATATTGACGAGGGATCCGCGACGTCCCGATTTGTGTGTTCCTAAACGAAACAAAAAAAAAAAGACAAAACCCAATGTTTGTGCTGTCCCCGAATATTATCCTTAATGACGTCATGTCTGTAATAAGACTAGAGTTGTGTAGTCAGTACATATGTTTCAGAAAAAAATTAAGTGGTCAGTTTAAGGTAATTCCTAATAAAAATTGTGAAAAGTGAAAGGGTTTTTTAATTTAAAAAAATATTATGAGATGGGAAATTGATTTTCCTTGATTCCTGATCAGCTTTTAAAAATGTTTTACAAATATTTTCCTTAAATTCGTATATGTTTCTTGTATTTTTTGATACTTCTTGCAAAACTAAAAACAAAACTAATGTTCATATACTCCTAGTTCCTTAAGGACTTGCTTTAAGGCCCCATTTATAGGCCTCCATTAGCCTAGGACTAAGTGCTGGCCGGCAGGTCTCGTTTACATATGCCTAATTAGTGCTAAGAAAAGAAGGCATATTCGGGTATTTCGTTACAGGACCTAATTGCTCCAAGGAAACGCAGGATGTGTACGTGCTGAAAACGGAGATGTGGGGCCCCGGCGTACATTCTTTATTAATGCGCACATGTTTTGCATAGGTAATGACATGCACAGGGATAAGTTTTGGGCCGCTTTTGAGGCCCAATATGCATGTAGTATGTGTGTGCGTGACGAAGGTTTTTTCCCACCGTCAATTTTTCCGCACATCATGGTGGACTAATATATATTCTCTGAGAGGTTCTAAATGCCAAGGCCTTTGCATAATTTTAAAGTTAAACTAACTTCCATTGGCAGTCTATGAAAATTAGCTAAAGGAATTTTTAATTAAATAAAAAGTAGATTTATTAAATATATATTTATTATATTTTAAGGTGTTTAAGCTAAGTTTGTAATCATTAAAAATATTTAAGTAAAAGTATAACTATTTACTATGACAATAAAACTTCTAATAATTCCAAGATCTCTTTCGATTAACTGGCCTTTTCAATTGCACCAAGTAAAAAAAAAGAAATATCCCGGAAAGCTTAGGTTTTTTAATGAATTTTTCCAGCATGTTTTCATTTTAGGTCCTCGTCGAATTGATTTAATTTTTCCTTTTGGTTCTGTCTTCTTCTCTTTTTTTTATTTGCTGATTCGTGCGCGTTTTTATCGCAGTCTCGGTTTCGCTTTCGGTATCTTGTTTGTTGCTTAATTGGAAGGAAATTAAAAAATAAACAAGCAGCGCCAAAAGCAAATACTACACGTTGGCGATTACCTGGACAGCGCGGTGAAACAACCACCACCATCCCTGGACACGTCTCTTCCCCCATCCGCCAAAATGGGCCCACCGGCTGTTTGGAATTTAATTTTCATTTCCCTCCCCCCCCCCACTCTCAACAACGTTAATTTTATCTTGAAAATAGATTTCCAGGTTGTTTGTTATTTTAGGACCTGCTTGCGTAGAGAATTTCGCGCACCGACAAACTTTAGAACAGCTCCAACGATTGGCCTCAGTATTTGCCTTGAATTAATTAAAACCCATCGATGCCGAGCGAATGCCCGCCAATTGGCAGCGAGAGCGTAGGTACAAGAAGTACCATCAGCAATTGGCTAATTGAGGCGAATACGAGTATATTGTTCTAAATAGACACACATATGGCGAGGGGAGCCCAGCCAGGCCACAAATTGAAATTCAGGGCAACGGTTGAGCCAAGCAAACAGAATTTGCCCATTGATGAGACGACGCTGGCTGGTCGGGAGCCCAAGTTTTGGCTTGCCCCTGGCCATGGAAAGTGTCTCCTAGTTGGGTGATGCGTGTCCTAAACTGGATTTGGCTCCAGCTTCGGGTTGCCTGAACAGGATGCCCCCGAAATGCAGAGGGAGAAACAAGCCTTGGATATAATTATTGAAATAATTATAAAAATACCAACAACATAAAAATTAAACCAGGAAAAGGATATACCTTTAGGAACATAGAACATATACTTAAGAAACATACTTTAACATTAACGAAGACCTCATAAAATATTTAAGAAAACCTAGAAAAGCTTTCGAAATGAAAATATTATTTAAAGAACCTTCACAAAAAAGGACCAATTTCTTGGCTAAAATCCCTAAAATTCCCTGCAAAGATTTTAAAGTTTTATTCCAGCATTCAAAAGTCCTCACATTTTCTTTCTGTACTTTGGCATAACTAATAAGACACTTATTATGCGATGGCGGTCTGGTAACGTTAGACCAAGTTTAACGATATCACGTACATACGTTAACTAACGCTAACTACGTCGTTAAGTGGGGGTACGAGTGCCGGTGCGTCTACCTCTATATATATATATATATGTATAAATATATGTGTTTGTGTGTGAGGAGGGACACGCGCCAGGACTAGGATACTAGCAAGGATGTGGATACGAGCACGGACACGGGAAGCCGGAGTAACGAGCCAGAGTCGCCGCTCCGGAGTCGGTGGCATTCACTAATCAAGCCGGGCTATAGGTTTCCTGCTGTGCGCGAGCAGAAAATTTACATTTTCAATGTCCTGGGTCGTCGCATGGGCACTCAGGTGAGCTCAGATCCTTTATGGAGCAGGAGTCGGAGCTAGGAGTACCGTGCCTGGTCGTGTTGTTGGTGTAATAATCAGGATCACGTCGCCAAACATGCGGCTTAGTTAAATGCCGCTAATTAGGCCCTTTTGTGCGCATTCCTGGCCGTGGCTATTAAAAACTGAGCTAGCCATAAAGGCCGACCGTTAATCAGCTGCACATACCGAAATACCAGAAACGACTTTAGTGGGGAGGCAATAAAAACACTCGTAATGCGCGGCAAAGGAAAGTTATTCGTAAACCGACCTCCCACCATCCCCATCATCATCGTCATGCGAAGAAGTATGGCTGTTGTTGTGTGCTTGCAGGATTTTTAATTATGCTTGGGTCAGTGCCAGTTGAACTCGAAGGAAACCCCACTCGCTGCTTGCCAAAAGAGAATCTATTTCGATTGAAAATTGCCAGAGACAGAAAACAATAAACAGAAGCGCAATATTTTATATTTCCGCAACAAGAAACAGCGGGAAATTGTCAACGAGCGCATGAAACTAGTCAGGAAAAGTTGTGGGTCGGCCAGGGGGAAGTGGGGAAGATGTGTCCAAATGTTGCCAAATGGCCAATTCCAGTGAACTTGGCTTGGGCTTACGCCTTGGCAGAGTTTAGGGTCTCGGCTTTAAACCCAACCCGGCACGGCACTTTGTAGCTCATGAATAATCCTTTTCAGCTTAATCGACTAACCCCACCAAGGAAGGGGTTAAAATCAGTTTGAAAATCCAAATAAATATGCAAATTCCGCAAGGAGTCCAGAAAAGGTGTCCCAAAAGGTACATTAGAGCCCGGCCCTCCACCTGTAAAATGTTTTTGTCACCTACGTAATCGATTAAGCGATAAGGTGGATACAATGAGGGCTCACAAAGAGCGCCAGACAAAGCGCTTTCAAATTGAATTTATATGGCTTGTTTAACGCCGCTCAAGTTTACAAATATATATAAATATATATGTATATATATTTAAATAAACGCGTATATATGCCGTTGAATACACATAAATTAAAGCCGGATTTCGGCGGACTGTTTACATTGTCAGCCAAAGAGCAGACCTCACCATTGTTGTGCGCGAACAAAAGGAATGTGTTTCAGCTTAAAGCTTATAACAAACTATCAAACTGGAATTAAGCACGCACCCACACACGCAACACGGCAGGCGCATATACGCACACACGCACACCCACAGGACTAGCTAATTATGCAAATGTGTTTGATTGCGAAAATGGTGCGCCAAAAAGTAGGCAACACTTTCAGAATCGCTACTTTGAATGGCAAACAAAAATGGAGGTGCTACAAAATGGTGGCAAGTTCCTGGACTAGTTTGATATCCTGTATGTCCAGTCAAAAGTTGAATAATAGAAGCATTATTATAATTATTTATTATTATTTCTAAATTCAAAAGGATTTTTGGATTTTAGCGCTGAAAAATTAGAGTTTGAAGAGTTTTCCCATAGAAAAAATGTCAAAGAAAGCCTATATCATGACACAATTATAATTATAATTTTATCATGGGCTATTGTCATCCATTAGAGCAAGTTTTTAATTGATTTCGAATGTTTGGTGAGTTTTCTGCTAATTTATTATTTCTAAACAAATACCTGTGCCACCACTCTGTATTAATAAAGGCATCGTTAACCCATAGAAAATCATGTAAAATAATACCTCACATTCATATTACCAATTCTATACATCATACCCCTTTATACCGTCCAAGTAGCGGGTGGAAAAACAACAAAATTTGCATAATTATGCAATCTACGAAGCCACATACGCACACACACACACATGGCAGCTCATTTTGTTGGCTAATTCCAAATAGAAAAGTTTTCAGCAGGAGCAGCAGCAGGAGCAAACCGAAGCTGGTGGAAAAGAAAAATTTATTGCCCGCCGACAACTTTTGGTCAGCAAAGCTGGCCGGCCAAAAATTTGCATAAAAACAAACGTAATGTTACGAAATGAAAGCGAAAACTTTGAACGGTGGAAAATGCAACAGAAAATTTAATACGAACAACAAAATGTGGTACAAAAACGTTGGAAAAATACATATGGTAAATACATATATAACGAGAGATATTATCCCTTCTTCTTCAGATCCTTGAGAACCCGGGCAATTTCATCCTTTAAGGCTACAGCACGATTGGCCAACATTTTGGCCACAACAGCATGCTTCTCGGCCATGACCAGGTCCTGGCTACTGACCTCACCCGCTGCCTCGCGCGATCTTTGGGCCAATTTGTTGGCAGCATTCACAGCCTTCGAGGCCTCGGCCAGAGCTCCCAGAGCCTGTCGCTGGGCATTGATGTAGGCCATTTCCAGGACCTCAATGCGCACCTCCTTATTTTTCTTCAAATCATCCAGAATGTTGGAGGCCTCTGAAAGCAAAGAAGCTGCGCCCTGGGCCATGCTATGCACATCTTTAGCCAATTCCTCGGAGGTCTTTTTGGTCTCCTTAGGAAACTTGGTTTTGGCTATGGCTGATATCTCACGCCTGGGATAAATGGTAACAGGCTTTTCAGCCTTATCAGGCTTGGCGGCTTTCTCAATGCGAGCTGCCTCCATTGCCTTCATCTTGGCCTCCTTTTCTTTGGCCAGCAGCTCAACAATTTGATTGGGATCCGTATAGACGGGACCTACATCGGCGATACCTTTAATAGTTGATTTTTCATCAAGTTTTGCGTCCTTGAATTCAGCAGCATGTTGGCCCATTATCAATTGGTGATCCTTGGCCTCTATTTTCTCCGTTAGCGATGCGCATTCCTTGGGCTTGTCCCCGGATTTCTTCTCATCCTTCTTTTTCTGCGCTTCTTCGCTGCATTTCGCTAGGGAAATGTAGGCTTGTTCGGATTCGTCTTTCTTGGTCTTGCAAGGATCTGATTCAGGTTCGCAAACGGCTTCTTCTTTCTCGGGTTTACAAGGATCTGGCTGTTCCTCGCAGGCGACCTCCTCTACAATGGATTCACAAGGATCGCAAACAGGTTCATCCTTCAATTCACAAGGATCGGGCTGTGCCTCGCAGACGGCTTCTTTCTCCAGGGATTCACAGGGATCTTTCTTTGGTTTACAAGGATCAGGAACTGGCATGCAAACACCATCCCTCTCTCTTTGCTCCTCCTTCTGACGACGTCGTTCCAGATCTCTGGTCTTTTGACGAATCCTCTCATCCTCTTCCTCGCAAGGAGCTGCCTCGATGGAGAGGTCAGTGTGTCGAGCTTTAATCTCCGGATTCGTTTCCTCCTCTGCAGATCGAATAATAGTCTGATTGCAGATATTGGGCTTGGAATCCCGCTCTGAATATCCATCCAGCGTTGTCTGACTTGAGGGAGCTGATGAAGTGGAAGGATCTGAGGATTTGGCTTTGGCTGCAGCTTCGGCACGCGCTGCCTTAGCGTCCTCGGCTTTCTTCTGAACATCCTTGGCCAATACAGAGATTTTCTCTTTCAAAGTATAAAACAAAACGGTGGCTTTTTCAATTAAATCCTTGGCAATTTTAGTGGCTTGTTCGGCCATTTCAGAGGATGTGGCCTCTGGATTTTTTGTGGCATCGCAAAATTGTTTTTTCGGATCTTCTGCCGCAGCTTCTGTCTGAGCTGCCGGCGGTGGTGGCTTCTTTGGCGGCTCAGGTGGCTCATGTTCTTCGTGGCGAGCAGCAGCTGCTTCTGGATCCGAAGGACCTGGCAGTTGCTCCTCGGGTGTGTGAGGCCAAAAAGTTGGTTTGTTTATAAAATCGGGCGCTAAGAGGGGGCGAGCAAAGCAAAACTCCTCCATGGTCATTTGATCGTAGGGTTTGAGGGCTTGCAGAAATTCCAGTCGCTCGGTTAACTTGGTAATTCTTGCGTTCGATGCTTTTTTGTAGACACGAATCTCCTTTTTTACCACCGCCACTTCATGGTCGACCAACTTAAAGTAACGCTTGTGATCCACCATCGCATGTCGATTTTCGAATATCGAATGTAGTTTGTCGTACTTGGTTTCGAACTTTTTAACCCAGCCCACGAATTCTGGACGCACATTCTTGCGATAGTATTCCCAATCGATAGCCGGCAAGGACTCTGGATACTTGCGAACGCGCCTGAGTGGAAATAGGATTTTATTTATAAATTATAATTTAATTTAATTATAATTCGCTATCAAAATATATTAGGATTTGAAGAAGATATAAGCCAAATTTAAGGTCAGATCCTTAGGTATTTATAGGTTTAGAAGAAGGCTTAAGAAGGTATGTGAACAGGGCTTTAACACTTACTCCTTGTACTCCTCATGCTTCTTGGCAAATATTTTAAACTGCTTTAGCTGATTCGGGGGACAATACTTCATTATTTCCGCCATTTTGACCCCTTGGCAGCCCGCCTTTCTTCTTGAACCGGCACCACCCTTGATGCAGTTCACCAGCTTTTCCCACATCTTGCGTTTTCTTTGACTGAATTTCTTTCGCTTGAATATATGTTGTTATGTTTACATTGGAATCGAGTCTATTCTATTACTGAAGCATATATGATTTTGTAGATGTGTAGATGAAGGCAACAAGGCAGCCAACTGAGTGCCATTAAAAGTGAAAATTCCAAAGACTCCATAAAAAAAAGGGGGGAAAGCAGGAGCGATAGCAGCATTTCAATTTATAGCCCAAAATTGCATATTCATGCAGTTTCAATTAAATCAGAGTCAGACGCAGCGACAGCCAGGCAAAGTCCTGGCGTTTGACTAACTGACAATAAAATCGAAAATTAATTCCAAGGCAGCAGCAGCAGCACAGACTGTGCTCAAGGAAAGTTAAATGTAATGGCAGGGATCCGGGATCGGAGCTGGGGTTGGTCTTGGGGCTGGGATCCTGGTTTGGCGCCGAGGGGGAAATGTAAAATCACACCCTTAGCCGTGTGTCGAGGTCGGAAAATGCTCCAAAGTGACAAACGCAATTTATAACGCAACGAAAATGGGCTAATGCCAATTCTCCAGGTAATTGTCGCCGCTCTATCCTCTCTCTCTTCTGCTTTCTCTCGCAGGACCAACCCTTGCCAAAAACTCAACTTGAGGTCCTTGCCACAAAATGGCAATGGAACAAGGCCAGCGCCTGCGCTCCGTCGACTCTCAGCTGTCAGTTTGACAGTTCTCGGCATCCCTCTTCGCCCGCCCGCATGTCCTTTTTCGAACAGCTGCCCTGACTTGACTCTCTCCCGCAGGACGAAACGAAATGGCAAAGGGAACAGCGTGAGAGAGAGAGCGAGAGTTTGTCTGCTCCGTTTTGTCAGCAAATTTTAAGCGTCTGTGAATTTTTCGTGGTTTTTTGTTATTTTTCTAATTAAAAACATTCAAAACTCGAGTGCAATTGATTATTTAACCATCTCAGAAGTGGACAATGGTTGTGATTGCGTTGAAATCCTTAGAGAAACGCAAATAATCTGGAAAACAACATCCGTGTTCCTTTTTCGCGTGTTTGTGTGTACCATTCAAGAGTGTGTTTACATTTTTTCAATTCATTCTAACCATAAAAAAACTAAACAATCCGATTTCTGGTTTAACAAACATTATTCCGAGCTCAGGGCAATTATTTAATTAAGTAAGTAAATACCTGAAGTTAAGGTGTGAATATTTATATGCTTTATTTATCCCAAAAGTGCCTGTGTATGTGCTCTTTTAAGTATGTGTATATGTATACAAGCGAAGATAGGAGGGGGAAGGACATACCTGTGCAAGGATTTGTGCGGCCTAGAAGGAATAAGATGAATACAAGGGAAAATATCCTGAAAATATACAAATAAATAAGGAATTGTATTAAAAATAAAATAATTATTTGAGCAATGCTTTCAAAAAAATATTTTAACATATAAAAACATATCTATTCAATAATACATAATTAATTATATAAATAAGAATAATATTTTGCATAAAACATTGACAGAAACATGAATTTATAAATAGAACATTTAATATTGCAAGGATCCTGAAAAATATAATTATTTAAATTGTAATTTTAATGCCCTATTTAAACATATTCAATTTCATTCCAATGATTATATTTATTTACTTAATTTTTAATTTAAATTTAATACAAATTCTATAAGAACTAAAGTAACGTGTGACTATAAAGATTTAACCCTTCAAAGCTTGCCAAGTCCCGCCTTATTTGAAGCCAGAATAAAATCCCTATAAAAATGTAATTACAGGAAACAAATTAAAAACCCACATAATAGCCATGGTAACATCCTCGCTTAACCCAATTTCAGGCTCAAATTTATTTCGAAAACTTAATGAAACTCATCAAAATTCTGTTAGAACGAAATGAAATTCTGCAAAATGAACTAATTGACTCGAATGATACTTTACAACTTGCCTGGGCCGCCAGATCCTGGACGATTCTCGACCCAAAGCCGACCAAGGAAAATAGAGTTTTGCGGCAAGCGGCGGATAATGTGGAAAAATAAATTTCCAAAGCTCGCTGATGGCTTAGAATTTTAATGTAATTTATTTTTGGTAGCAGGGGAGGAGGGAAGGAGGGTGAAAGCCAGAAACCAAACGCCGGCCGCCAGGAAACAAATAAAGTATGGACCAACATAAAAATTTATATGCAACGTAATGGCAAAATATATATACTATATGTATATAGTATATCCGTAGGCCATGTCGGTGCTTTGTTAAGCCCTTCGTTTGCCCCTTTGGGTGGGGGTAAACTTTTAAAGTGTGCAATTTAAATGAAAATTTCCCGAGCTGAGGCCCGCATTTTCGCCGTAGAGCGTGTCAAGCCACGCAGCCAGACTAGCAAGTAGTTACCCTTGCATACACACACACACCCCGAGCACACACCACACACCCAAACTACTTATTTATGGAGGATGGTAGGTGCTGCTGGCTCTGCCCCCTTTTCTCCCCAGTGCCAAGTGATTTTATGCTAATATTATGGGTCATTGGGATTTGCGCAGAGCAAAGTGCTTGTTAAACATTTCATTAGACTTAGTGTAAATACCCGCGGTTAACAGGACCTCGTAAAACCTTGCCAATCCGCCAGGCCCCCTCACCCTCACCTCTAAAAATTCCAACCCCCTTGGGGGCACATGTAGGAGTATGTTTGTGTGTGTGTGTGGTCGGCGGTGGCCCCAAAAGTTTCCTTTTGAAATTGAAAGTGTTGATGGGAGCCGCTGAGCCATGTCTTGGGTCATATGCTGGCATATGGTGCCTCTTACAGTACGTTTCGCGGGTGTAAGTCATAAGAGAAATTATAAAATCTTAAGGAAAATGTTAAGGAAACTCTGAAGACTCTAAGGAAATGTCATAAGTAAGATTTTGTTGAAGTTCTTAAGAACTTATCCAGGGTTTATGGTTATTTTTCATATTTACCGATCTAAAAATATGTATAACTATATCCTGGGTATATCCTTAATCCTCAGAAATTCCTTAACATTTTTAGACTGCCTTTAAACTTGTGCCCGGCACTGTATACCTAACCCTAGCCTGTCCGCGAGCTTTTCTGTATGCGTAATTATTCAACAGCTGCTGTCAGTCTAAAATAAAAGTGAAGTTTTGCCGAAAAATGGAAAACATTTTAGAAGGCGGCAAGCACAGGCAATATAAGCCAAAACAAAAAGGTTCTTCTCACACAGAAGCCAACCAAAAATGACTTTCGTTTTAATGCCAAAATCATGTCAGCCCCAGATGTGACCACATTACATATTGCACTACTTAGAATATATTGTACATAGATGCTTCTATATATATAGTATATACACAGCGCTCTCGTTATTGGATTCGTGTGTCCACATGCGGGTGACAGAATGAGTTTTTGATCAAGTGCGGACGTCACTCAAAATTTAAGCAATTAGTTATTGATGAATCCGTGAATCTCGGGGCAAGAGTGCTCAGAGAGTGCTGAATGAAATATAGGTATTGTCACACTTTAAAGCGTTAAATGTTCCTTTTCTGTTGACGCCACCTCCGCCGGCAATAATTGGAAAAAATTTCCATTTGCCCTCTTTGCCCTTGCCGGGTGCCCGGTTGTCAGGACCAAACTGGACCAAGGATGATGCTCAGGAGCTGGCGGACAAACGAGGCCGTAGGCGCATTTGCCATCTGTCACTCTGGCACTCGTGATGAATGTGTTTGACGTGTGGCTCCGGGCACGCCCCCTCATCGGAGGCCGAGGTCTTCAGCAGTGGCTTCTCCCTGGAACCATGGATCCATTGCTCCATCGTTGAGTCCTCCATAGTCATCGCCATTGCCATTGCCATTGCCCTTGCCACACCGCATGACGTTGCATACTTGGCGGCGCAGTGAATAATGTGCTTGGGGAACTGACGCCCCTTCGATGGCTGAAATCTTAACGATTTCGCTGGCAAATTACTTCGTCGAAAGATATATCTATAAAGCCAGCCATAGGGATAACAATTCCACAGACTGTATACAGAGTTTATAAACAAGTTAGTAGTTCTCCTGGGGATACATTTCTGATTGATTTAAATTATTTCCTTTATTCTTAAGACATATTCCTAGCTTAAGCTTTAAATCTTATTAATAATTCACTATTATTTTTCTTGCTAACCATTCCAGATCCAATTTGAAGCCAAAACCCTTTGCTAACTGTCTGCCAAGAAAAACAAAGAAAGTGTGCTCACCATGAGCAATCGAGCCCAATGGCTGCTGCTTGGCAGTTGCCTTATTTTACTCCTCTCACAAATTCAGGCAGTCACCGAGGAACTTTCACCAGGTAAGTGAGGAAATAGAGTATCTCAGAGTCTATGCTCTCACCTGTCTGTCGTTGGTTAGCTGATTGAACCTGGGCTTACCGTCTGGGCACTGGCTGAACATTCTCTTGCATTATGCAAAAAGAAATTGCAGCACGAATGTTGCATGCAGATGCACACAGTAGGTCAGAACAACAGGGCCTTCGTTACATAAAGATACACAGTCAAAATGGGGTTAAAATATAACGTTTTCATATATTTGTATATGTATTTAAATAATTCAAAACTTAAAATACAGCAAAAAGTCATTAAAATATTATTTTAAGAGCATGAAAACCATTTAAATAAAATACTTTGAGTGTTTCCTATATAAATACTCTTTTTAGGACTTTTTTCTGAAATATATGCTAATAAATTAATGCTTGATAAATACTTTACTTTATTTTAAAGACTGATTTTAAACCTGATTCTTTATCAACTTCCATAAAAATAATTTCTATAAATTATCTTTAATCTCTCTAATACAAGATTATACTTGTGTCTCAGCTTAACCCATTTTTCCTTGATACAAATTAATACTTTAATTAATAAACAACATTTTAAAAGGAAAAATAACCTCCCTGATTTTACATAAATATTTTTTCTATTAGTGTACTTCCTTAGTCATTCCTGTGTGTCGATCTATAATGCAAATTTATGCGCTCCTCAACTTGGGCAACTCAATCAGCGAACTAGTTGCTGGGATTATAAATAAACAATGGACAACAAGTCAGGGGGATGGAGTAAAGTTGCTAGTAGTACGGTTAGCACTGCCAGCACGAACATCAATTTTAATTATGCAAATGTCCGAAGGAAGCGACTCCCGGACTTTGACTTCGACTTTGGCTTTGGCTTCGGCTTTGACTCAACCCAAATCAGGGACAGGGACATCCAATCCAATTGGCTTAGAGCTCATTATAACTGCATTAGCATTAGGCAAAAGTGTCAGTTGTTGTTCGTTGGCCAGCAAACTCCATTATGAGTGGGAGGACTCTCGAAAAAAATAAAACAGAGATTGTGTACCTAGAAAATACGCAACGGGCGACAGAGAGAAATTTTCAATTTCCCTGTGGCCCGATGGAAATCCTCCTGCAAATGATGATGAATGTGCCCTGGCTGTGACCCAAATAAATTTGTCAATTTATCATTTGCCTAAAATAAGATGACATTGGTCTCTGGCACTGTCATTGGATTTATGCCCTTCTCCAGACGCCGCACTCCCTTTTCGTCCTGCCAGCTGGAGCAACAATTGTGCGAGTCCTGGAACCAGAGCCGAAGCTGGAGATGATGAAGGCTTTCAAATATTTGAAAATTTCCCAGCTCACAGGGCTTCTTCTTGTGTATCAACAATAATAATAACAGCCGGCTTGAAGCTGGAAGGAAGCATGGACGGGTGTATGTGAGTTGGGATAAGTGTCGGCTTATGCTTCTTGTTAAACAATAATAATTGCAAATCAAGTTAGGATCCTTGCCTTTGCCTGGCACTTGATATTTTGTGGTTTTTGGTTTTGATTTGAATGAAGCCAACTTGTGCTAACCCCAAAGCTAATCGAATCACAGGCACACACACTCTCGACTGGGAACTTTTGCGTTTTGTTTGGCATATTCGAAAAGGACTCTTTTCTGTCTGTGTCTGAGGAAAGGAACTTTGCCTAACAAGCTGACAACTTCAAGTCCTCTACCTTTTGTCTTCAGCATCACTCACATCCATCCCAAACACACATCCCTACGCACACTCCACTCGTAATTGAACAATGAAACTTGCGTTAAAAGTTTCATTCGCCTGCTGGAGGGAAACGAAGCACAGCATCAGCAGCAGCAGAAGCATTTCTTAAGCTTCAACTGGGAAGTTTTGCGGTTATCTATCAAATTAGTAAATAACTCACTTGACTGCATTAATATTACTTTGCCCCAGCATTTGTGGAATTTTTCACTTCTTATTAATGATCTATTACAAAGCGAACCGCAACGAGCAAATACTTAAGATGATTTGCCTGCAAAGAAAAAATAAATAAATGAAAATACAAAAAAGAGGGATGCACACAGCTCACAGCAACACCAAGGACAACAGATGAAAATTAATGACTTGAAGAGAACAAGTTGACGGCTGTGCACTGGGCAAAAATTGCTTATTAAATCATTATTGATTAGGGCTGTATTTTTTTGAGAGTCAGAGTCAGGAAGTGTATATGTAACAATTTATTAATTTTTCACTAAACGTATTAAAAGTTTCACAGATTCCTCCTTCTTCAGTTTTCTCTCAGTGTGAATGCTCGAAAAAAAAGCCCAGTCCAGCGACTTTTGTTTCAGTGGACAATGCAGCACTCGAACCTCTTCCAATTCAGATAAAGGGAAGGGTACGGGATACCCCAACCTGCCCAGCACCCTTATATTATTATTAATGAGCGGGACAAAAAAGGTGAACGCGCACCTTTTTGCCGCGATGGGGAAATTATAAA
Organism: Drosophila anomelani; assembly: GCA_035045905.1. Taxonomy (NCBI): domain Eukaryota; kingdom Metazoa; phylum Arthropoda; class Insecta; order Diptera; family Drosophilidae; genus Drosophila; species Drosophila anomelani. Next base: position 5,434,557 of record JAWNOO010000032.1, on the reverse strand, counting down.
AGTCGGGGGATAATGGAAAATGTTTTCGGGATGATGGGGGATGTTCGAGAGGAACGGTCATAGCAGACAGCTTATTATCCTGGTGGCAATAATAAAAGGGAATTATTAATATGACAAAAGACAAATGACTGAAATCGAGTTTGAAATGACTCTGGAATGGTTAGGGCTCCCCCAGAGGGGGGAATGCCTTTATTTGGAGGACACACAAATGCCAAAAGGGGGGCAAAGGATACAGATACAGACACAGACACAGACACACATTCACATTTGGACCGGCCGCAAAAGACAAACGAATGGGCCACGGCCTTTGTGACTCTTCCTTGGCCGCCTTTCCTTCTGACCCTTGTGGCAAAATTGAAAATGTGGTCGACTCCCGGGTGTGTGGGGGGGTGGTGGTGGATATAAAGGATATATAACCCTCTGGAACTGACAAAAGGTCAAAAATACATTATGTGCTAATGCAAAGTCCATGTTAATAAATGTTGATTGAAATAATGATGATTAATATTTAGCATTTTGACATTTTGGCTTGCGGCTTCCGGTTGCTTGTCTCGCATTTCGCACAAAAAAGCAACACTTGGCTCAACAATAGTTGTTCGTTGTGGCTATTATCATTTATTTTGTGTTTGTTGTGCTAGCAAATTGAAAAAATCCTTTTGTTTGCCACTTGCCGCTGCTCAAGTTGATTTATTGTGTGCACAATTATTCCCTGGAGGCAAGTCTACTCTATACACTTCCCTCCCTTTATTTTGGCGACAACAATTTATAGCTGCAAATTCCTTGGCAGCAGGCGGACGAGGAGGGGATGGAGGAGAAGGACCAACCTGACATCCTTGTGCCGCTCACATGGTCGACATTTTTTTGCAATTTCATGTTTTATTTAGTGCATTTTTCGTTTGCCCCGCATCTCATGGTTTTGGTTACACCTTTACCTTTTACCCCTCTATCAGAGCCAATAATTCCCAGACTATCCTGTGTGTCCTGGATGTGTGTGTGTTTGTGCGCTGCATTGGCATTTTTCGATTATTGGTTTTCTTTCATTTGATTGCACATTTACACATTTTTGTTGTTTGCTTTTTATTCGCCGGCGGTCCAGCTTCTCACACATTTTGCACTCAGGTTTGCTTGCACCACAAAATTTCGAACGTGTTGATACCGTACCATCCTTGGGGTGTATGAGGGTAGTTATTCTAAATATTTCGAATGATTTTTACAAAGATAAGATTAAGTTGCCACATTAATAAAATATTTAATTAAATTTAATAACAGAAAGTGTGATTTTTGAAGATGATTTCTGAAATCTTTATGCCTCTCAGCCTAATAAACTTTTCACCTCTACCTCAGGCATTTTAATAGGTGATTTTAATTCACTTGGCTTGTTAATTTATTAAATCTGCATCTTTGTGTAGCTTAATCTCACATTTAATTAATTTTAACAGCAAAAGTGTGTTTTATGAACCTGATTTGTGAAATCTAAAGGTGCCTTAACTTGTATATTTCATTTCTAAAGATAATTTATTGATCTAATTTATTACCCAAACTGCAAATTCCAACTTATAGATAAATCTTTATTGAATTTATGCATCTATAATTTCCCGCAAGAGGTATCCCAGTTTTGATTCACCTGAAACTTTCTTAGCTTAGTTTATCTTTTGCTTCGTTTTAACTTCTTTTTGGCATTCTTGCTGTTTTGTAGCTGTGATTTTATTTGTTGTGCTCCATTTTGTTTTTGGCTCACCTTTTTCCCTTCAATTTTTTCTCTCCATTTCCTTTTTTTTTTTTGCTCTGCTGACGCTGTCAAGTGTTTTGTCGCTTGTCAACGATTTTTCGCCGAACTTCCGCAAAAGCCAAAAATGCTTGCCAAATCGTTCGCATCCGCGCTTGGTGTGTGTGTGTTTGAGTTTGAGTTTGGCAATTGCCATTTTGGATATTTATTGCAAAATGCAGCGACTGTGAAAAAAGTAAATGGTGTGGAGGACACACACCCTGAGCCCCAGCCCCCAAAAAGTCCGCCCTCTAATTGGGCACTTTGTAGACCGCCCAGCCCAGGACCTGATCCTGGGCAAAATGTTACATGTTATTAAATTAACGGCAGACATACGACGCTTTGCATATGAAAAGTGACAGTAAGTGCAGCAGTTTTCCCCAGGAAAAACGAGAGCATGTTAGTCTACGCCGCAGTTGGAAAATGGTAGGGTGGCGGACACCCGGGGGTTTGGGTAGCTCCATAAACTTAAAAGCCTTGTCATGTTTGCTTAACATTCATTTTTACCCCGGCAAAGCCCGTTTAATTGTGTTAGTGAGCGTTTTATTATGGCACGGAGTCCCTGGACCACTGTAGCTCCACCTCCTCCTCCTCCTTCTCTGGTTTTTCCCCACCTCCAACACGGTGCTCTCCCCCCTTTTCGGCTTTTCCCGTGCCCAGAGTCCTGTAAATTGTCGCTGGCATCTGTCCCGTGTAGAGAAATAAATTGAAAGCGAAGCAAAGTGAAAATTTTTGCATAGAGAAAAGTGTTTCGGAAAATTCCCTCAAAAAAAAAAATGGAAAAACCCGCAAAAAAAAAAGGAATTTAATGAGTCATTTGAGCTATGCCCGACGGCCTGAAATTTCCGGCTGAAACAAGCCCGGCGAAAAACTTTTGGCCACCTCCTGAGGCTTTTTCCTCGCACTTCAAAGAGCGAACGAACGAACCCTGGCTGGATTTCAATTTGAACTTTGGAAATGCTCCAGGCCTGGGCCAAAATAATAATTATTTTGATTTTGGTTCCTCCTCATTGCTGCCTCATAATTATGCATAGTTGATAATGAACGATAATATGCAGCAGTGTTCCATATACACTTGGCATAAAATAAAGGATTAACAGGAAGGATAGGTAAAGAAAATACTAAAAGAGGTTTATCTTAAACCAAAAATATAATTTTGTAATTTCTATAAAACCTTTTAAGCCAAACTTTTAACAGTTTAAAATAAACAACATTTTACAATTCCTTCTATAAAATAAGTTTTTAAAATAGAAAATAAATCCTAGCTTTCCTTGATCGATACTTTTTTGACAATTTTCTCTTTGTTTCGAATATTCTGAAACTGAAACTGAAGTGTGCCCTTTATATCCTCCCAAAACAAAAAAAAAAGTTCCAAAGCTTCGTAACAAATACTCCAAATAAACAAAAGCCAAAGGAGGAAAGCCCTCGGAGAAGGGAAACTCTGTGCGGAACAGGACAGAAACACAGACAGTTTGATGGAAATTGTTAGGCAAGAACAAGCCAACAACAATGGGAAATACAAAATACTTTTGGGAATCAACACCAAAAGCAAACAACACACACACCCAGGCACACACAGAAGACAAGTGCATATGTCTTTTCGTTTGAGAGACATACGGAAAAGGGAAGAAGTACGTACTACAGCATTGCAAAATTAGAGTAGCAAAGCGAGCGAAGGCAAATGAGCCAGAGACACGTATAGGATATATAGGATATGCAGGATAATGGGGAAGGGTTCTCGGGATCTGAGTCCTGGCTCCTGGGTGGCATAGACACAGTTACTTAGCACGTCAATTGCATGTGGCATGTGGCATGTGGATATGCGCTCCCCAGTGAGTGGCCTTGCCTTGCCTGCCGGAAAAAGGAAAAGCCAGAAAACCGGGCTCGAACTTCAACTTGAAGCTTGGAATTTGTACACAGAAAGATATTGATATTTTATTTAAATAAACTGAATTTTGTTTACTATAAAAGGGGTTTAATAGAAGGGAAAATATAAATACTAATAAGCTAAACTTAAGATACTTTTGACAATGATTTAATAAATGGATATTTACTTTAATTTCAAAATAATAGTTTATCAAAACCCCTTAATTTTCCTTGAATTTAATATTTATTTCGGTGCCGAATTGTTATTGCTGTAAAAATGATTATTTACATTTCTTTCTTTGACTGTTTCTGGAAGCTGGAATTATATGAAAAATGCACAGTACACAACCAAACAACTGAACAAACAGTTCCTGCAAAATACATACATACTTAGATGGGAATGCAATGAGCCATAAAAAAGCTCCTTGCAAACGGCAGCTCAAGTGGCCAATTGGACCAAGTGTGTCCTTCCCGGGGAATCGAGTTTCCAGCTTTCGATTCAGGTTCCTGCCTGGCCTCACCTTTTGTGTGCTGTACGGCAATCAGGCGATGTTAGCTGTAAATTGATAATACTTAACGTGCAGCAGCACATTTCCACCTGCAAGTCAACTCCAACTTGTACTCCTTGCCACCTCCTTCCCCTTGCTTTGCCACCTTGCTTGCTTGCTTATTTGCACTTGACTTTGGCAGAGAGCGTGTCCTGTAGTGTCAAGCATTGCAGGTCCTTGATGCAAGCAGCTACGTTTAAAATTGTATTTTTATTAGTTAGAGAGATTAGCAGGGTTTGAAGCTACATTTTGTACAAGTTTTCTAAAAAAAAAATATACTTCGTAAAGATAAATAAATAATCATTGATAATATCCCTAATATCTTATTATTTATTTCAAGCTTCTCGTATAATTCTTAAAATATATTTTTGATGGGGATTTTATTTAAAGTAAACTTCTTAGGGATTCTCCTAAGAAAGAACTTTTGGATTTAGAAAACTGCGTTTTTGGTGTCAGACAATGCCTTTGGCATTTGAGCGTTTCCGGTTCCGCTTTTCAAGAAGCACCTTCACATCGAACCGATTTTAATGCGCTTAATTTTGAACAAAGAGGCAGCGGCTGCAACTTAGTAAGCCTACTTACCTAATGGCAACAAAGGAGCAATCCTTTGTTTGCTCAAAGGCGCAATCAGACAGGGAGCGGCGATGGCAGTCAGACTCCCCCGCCTAACGGTAACAATAACAGTCGCAGGAGCAGCTCCGGCGAGTCAGAATCTGTTTGTACTTTGTATTTGTGTTTGTGCAATTAATAATGGCAAGTCTGAAAGGAATTTCCCTCGGCTCCTTTTAAGTATGCAGCAGCATAAGGAGCAGGAGCAGCACAGTCATTTCATAATTTTCCCCAACTTTTTCCTAATGAGGTGGTGGGGGCCATTGCCCAGACAATGGTCAGTTATCTTGTTGAGAGCATCTCAAATATGCAAAACTAAATTCAATTCTTGGCTAATACAAATATGCATCTGCCCGTTGCTGAAAATGTTTAACTTTTGCTCTAATCTGACATAATGAAAATGAAGTGAAATGGGCGGGTGAGGGATTAGGAACCGTAGCAGGACGATGGAATGGCAGATTCATCTCAATCAATTAGGAACCCATCTCCGTGTGTACGTGTGTGCTGGGGAAAATGTAATAAACTTAAGTATGCATGCTGGAATATGTATTCCGAATATATTTGCATAAATGCAACTACTGCACATGCAAGCCAGGCAAACATCAACAACAATGGCTGAGCGGAAACAGGAAATGCAAATGTCTCACAGGGGCGGAAATCTATTTCAATAAACTTGCGACATTGATAAATTATTAATCTGACATCTTTCCAGTTGTTGCCATGTTTCTGTTTTTGCCTCGGCAGTTGCAACTTTTGAAATTCAATTATCCGATCCTGCTCCTGCTCCTGCTCCAGCTCCTTCTCTTGCTCCTGACAAGCACAGCCTTTCCTGAGGTCGGTCTAACAAACGAACAACAAAAAAATATATGACAAACGAGTGGCAATCGGAAAACTGTGGCCATAACTGGAGAGGCTGCCCATATATGGTACACGTGTGTACCATCGACAGGGCTTTGTGATGTTTCCGCCTGACAGCTGGAATTAAAATTCTTTCTCGACGTCCCGATTTATGCCTCCTCCAGTGCGTTCGGAGCAGAGTCAGCAATATGCCAGCTCCGGCTGAATCAAAAGCCAGCTCTCCCCGGCCAAAAGTCTGTTAATTGTTGTGTGGTTCTGCACCTGATGTCGCCAAAGAGAAAGGGTTGCCAGCGGTGCTGCTCCTGCTGCTGCTGGAAAATTCTGGCCCAAAAGAGTTGACAGCGAGTGCGTTGCGAGTTGCGTTGCGGTGGGGGGAGGGTAAAAAAAAAACTTGAAGCCGGATTTTCCCAGACTTTGCTGACATGCGGCTGGAAACTGCGGCTTTTGACCCATCAGAAAACTCAGCTTTGCTGCGGTCACACCGTAGCTAAGCGATAAAATTATCCACCTCTTTTTTATAAATTTTTCCCCGGCAAATGGCAAGTGACAGCGTCAGGCACTCAACAAAATAACATCTAAGTGGTGAGGGACATAGGGAAAATTAGTTAAAAGGAAATGAAAATATAAAGGTTTTTCAATTTTTAGAAAAATTTCAAGAAGCTCAAACATGAAGAGGTTAGAAAAAGTAACTAAAACATATAGAAAACTAATGCAAAATTATAATTCAAGCTAAAAGAAAACTGCAGATTTTCTACAACTTTTTAAATATTATAAATATTGAAAAACTACAATATTTTTGTAAAATAAAATGCTCATTTATTATTTAAGGGATGTTTTTCACTGATTATTTCAAACAAACCCACATTTCTTTATATTCCCATTATTACTAGATCCTTTTTCCAGTGTAATGAGTACGAGAATGGGTCACTTTGGAGGTGTGGCCACAGTTTAAAGCGCTTAATTTTCGTCCTTAGTTTGGCGAGTACTTCTTCTAGTCTGTTGCACGAGCTCAAAAGGTTGCTGCAGCGAGCGCCGCCCCGCTTTTGTTGCCGCAATTCAAAATGCAACGAATTTTGCACCGTCTGCTGCATTCGCATTTGCATTTCGCAGTCGTATTCGCATTGAGTGACACAATATAAATCCGAAAGTAGTTGACTCTCGTCTCTCGCTGGCGTCCAAAATGCTTTTTTAATTATGCACATGGCTGAGGGGGGGGTGGAGGATGGCGACAGGATTCGAAAGGGAGACACAAGGAAAAGTGCCAGCAAGTTTTGTTTGCAGACGAGTTAGACTTTGAAGCTGCCAAGCCAACTTCCTGACTAGTCTGAAGTCTGTCTCCTAGACTCCCTGTCTCTTTCTCATCTCTCTCGCTCCTTGTGTCGGCTAGACAAGATTTGTTTATCTGCTGTCTCTTTCGTCGCTCCTGGTTCTGCGACTTTTGTTGTTATCCTTTATCTGTGTAGCGCCAGCTAGCCGCCATCTGTCTGCTTGATGTGACACTAAGCCAACCAGCTGACGGATGCGACACCAACCTTAAGTGAGTCGAGATCGGATCTTGGGGAAGCTATATCTTACACAAGATTAAACCGAAACCAACAAATGTCACTTACATGAGAAATTTAGTACAAAATATACTTCGAATTTTTCTTTTGTTTCTCATTAATTATGTACATATTCTGGGGCTTTAACTAGGGGTCAAGGATCACAGTTCAGGGGTTGCCTTCCATTATATTTAAGGTGACGTCATCAAGTATGCAATACAAATACATGCAATTATGTTTGTGTGCGATAACTTGTCATTATGCAAAATATGCTGCATTATTTATAGCATAAACACAGGCGCTGACATTGCATGTCAGGCCAAAGTTGAATCCTGGAAAAAAAGCCAAGAACTGCAACTTGGCCTAAAGCAGCAAAAACAAACATACACACATAAAAACGTAGTAAACAAACGAGCACAAGAACAAGGAACAACAACAATGTGCAACACAATTGCTGCCGCACTTAAAATTAATTGAACTTGAAACAAGTGCAGCCGCAGCCGCAGCGCCAACTCATGAGAAATTCTGTGGTCGAGCCAAAAGGCAAAAACTTTTAGCCCACACACACTAACACACGCACACCCTGGCGGGTCTCACACTTGCAGAAAGCTTTCATTAGTTCTGGCCGGCCAAGTTTTCGTCGTAGTTTACTTTTTCTGGTCAAGTTCCAACGGCAAACTTAATATTTAGTGCCATTTGCTTGCTCTGACAGTTTCCAGAAGTCAAATCGTTCTTGTTCTTGTTCTGGAACCTGCTGATGCCATTGCTTTTGGTACAGTCTGAGATCGGTAAGGTGAACAATCTTAAAATAAATATATATTTAACTATATCCGACAATAATTTAATTTGGTAAAACAAACTGGGATTATCTTTTGAACGACATGCTAAATAAATTGGCCAGGGACTTCAAATCCAAATGCCACAAAACCTAAGCCGCAAAAACTAGATAAAATTTACTATAAAAACAAAAAAACCTAAGCCGCAAAAACTAGATAAAATTTACTATAAAAACAAAAAAAAATTTACTATAAATATGAAAACTAAAATATATTTTATAATTTTCAATATAATTCAAAACGATTTCATAAATAATTTACAAAAAAGAATTGTGGGAAATATAGATTTTTAAAACCACCCAAAGATACATTCTATTCAAAGAAGATTCAAGAACTAATCGCCTTATTGCCTTTATAGCTTTAAAAAGATATATTTTTGATCTAAAAATATAACTGAATTAAACAAGAATACCAATAAAACCATATAAATCCCTTTTACCCAGTATTCCACTTAGGAAAGTCCTTCCGTAGTTGTTGTTGTTTTTGCTGTTGGTCAGTCCAGGTTCCCTTCTCCTTTTTCCTTCTGCTTTTTGGCTTTCTGCGCGAACAAGTTGGTAGGATGAAAGTGCATTGAAATCTTTGTAAGTAACTTGAGTAAGCCAACTTGCGAGGACAACAACAATAACAACAACAACAACAACAAGAGTATATGGACACACAACAAAAGAGAGGCAGAAGCAGCAGGACAACAAATAACAAAACAGGACATCCACAACAAATGGTTTTTATCGCTTTTTGCAAGTTCTATGTGCGTATTGTTGTTGGCATAGTTGTTGGCTGCCGGTTATTTGGCCAACTTTTTATATAATGCATGGAAAGTTGCTGGCCGCTGACAAGTTGAGCGACCACCAACAATGTTTGGGCCAAGCAAGTTTTCATGTTTTATTTGGCATAATCAAAATGCTATTTAAGGACCTCGCTCCCACGCTATCTGGACTCGACTTCATTTTTCTCTTTGCCAGGAGCTTAAAGTATTAAACAGCAATTACAAATGCGGTCAAATTAATAGCAAAAAAAAGGGATAAAGGTGATTAATGCTGGCTAGATATTATAGTATAGTTAAAGGATGCTTTAAATATAAAGTAGATGTTTTTTGTTGTCAATTTAATTGGGAATAATATACTTGAGGTGCTCGTTAACTTAATTCTAAGTAATTTATTTAAATGTTTTTGGTTTTAATTGAATTTGGTTATAAAAACCTGCCAACTGCAAGGGACTCTTAATTCCCTTTTGCTAACTTTTTTTACCTTTTTTTCTTAAAACAAAGTTTCCTCCTCTAAATTTCGTTATTATTTCCTTTACCCAAACTGTTTCTTCCCAAGATGAAAAAAGCGACCAAAACTAAACAGGACTCACACCCATTTCCCCAAGGAAGCTTGAGAGAGGGGCAACGTGCGTGACTGTGGGGTGTCATATGTGTGTCCTGCCCGTTTGTTTGTGTACGTGTTGGGGCATACGCGCTGTGCAAAGTGCGCTAAATTAAGCTGTCATTAAGGACTTAATTAAAGTCCTTTGTTGAAAGTTGACATTGTGTGAAAGAAACGTTTGCGAAAACAAATGACAATGGCAACGTTGTAGCTGCTGCACTTGAAAGGCTATTGCCCAAAAAAAAAAGGAAGGAAAAAGGGAAAAACCCCGAAAAATGGCACCCAACATCAAAGCAACTACAAAAGCGCCAACAACAATGGGGAGCGAGTGGGTGAACATGTGTCAAAAATTTTCAACAGTATCATGATCCAAGAGCTTGGTGGCGGTCGCTGGGAGGACGGGACGGGACGGACGTATGTATGTATGTATACTGATGCTGCGAAAACTCATTAGCAGGCAAACAGAGAGAAGAGGCCAGACAGACAATGCCAAAGGAGACAAACAACGCACAGGCATACAGGTTGAGCGTTAACTCTCCTTATTCCCCTCCGACGACAATTGCAAATATCAAGGAGCGAAGAAGAAACATAACCGACTTGCTTTTTAATTAAATATTTTGCCAAGCAGACACTCAAATGCCAGAGACACTGTCAAACTGTGTTTAATTGCCGCCCGAAGGCAGAGCTAAATGCAAACGTGTGTGTTTGCCTGCATACCTGGGAGTCCTGGATCCGGAATCTGGCATCCTAGTCCGCACTCTATTTCCAGCGTTTTGTTTGCCTGGCTCAGCAAATGTTAGCTCATTGCCAAAATTGTCGTCGCTTAAAATAACAAAAACCACATTCGCCACTTCCGCAAAACTTTGCGATGACACCAGGAAATTGAAAAAGCGCCATTTTCTAATCGATCGCAAGTATTCTTTGTCTCAATACTATCTTTATTTATTCCAAGCTTTGAGTATATTCGAATATATACTAGATCTAGCAGAGAGATCGGATATATTCAAGATTATGTTATCCGGTCACACTGTTTTTTCTGTTGTTGTTGGTCGATCTTTGTGTTTCCGCTTTATTGGCATTTTAAAATTGATTTCTTTCGTGTGCGGTTCTTTATATTCTCCCCCTACCAAAATGACAAAAAACTATCTATCTAACATTTAAATAATTGCGGTGTTCATTCAATTCGATGTGCAAAAACTCCAATTCGAGATACAAACTCCCAAACACAAACTCAAGTGTGTATCTCTGGCTCTGTGTGTTTGTATGTGCAAGTGCTTGTGTGCTCCTATGGCAGTAAATGCAAAGTTAAAGTTTAAACAACTAACGAAATATTTGCAGATCAATCATTTATTAATCGCTGAACAAAAGCCAAAGCCGGTGCAATTCAATTGTTTAAACTTTTCAGTTTGAGTTTGTTTACCTGCTATTCGCCGCACTGCTCACTTGTAGCGCGCCCTCGCGCTGTCTCGCTCTTTCGGCCGAGCTGAGGAATTCCTGTTGTTGGCTTTGTTGTTTCAGTGACTGAAATTCAGGCCCTATTCTTTTATTTTCCCCTGCGTGGGCATATAACCAGTTTCCTTTTTTGCCTTTATCTTTATCGCACGACCAATTGTCGAGTGCTAAGTGCGTTGAAATCGAATTGAAAACCGAATTGAACTCGCAACTGGGAAAATACATTACTTTATTTGTGTGTGACTGGGTGCGTGTGTGAGTGTGTGTTTGTTGCATCGCGTATATGTATATAATTAATCCAAACGAAATTGGCACTACCGCTGAAAGGGGGGGAGGTGTGGGAGGGGAGTGTTATAAATCGCCCGAGGAAAGAAGTTTATTTTAAAATCCATTTGCCAGTGAAATCAATTCCATTGCAATTGCCGCAAAAGTGTGTAAAAATAATACAAGTTAAATGTGTTAACGGTTATTCGTGAGAAAAAACGCGCCAGTTTTTCCCCTGCCACTGGAAAATCAACAAGCAATCGCCGAAAGCGCGCTCTCTTTTACTCCCGCTGGTAATCCAATTGAGGTTTGAGGGCAGCCTAGTAGAGCCCTCTCGAGCGCCCACGCAATGTCGCTGCTCCTGCTATCGCAAGTCCTCGCCCTCCTGTTGCTCCTGTCCAGCAGTGTGAGCGAAACGGCTGCAGACTATGAAAACACCTGGAACTTTTACTATGAGCGTCCTTGTTGCACTGGAAACGATCAAGGCAACAACAACTATGGCAAATATGGAAGAGGTAAATAAAGAAAAAAAAGGGGGGAGGAAAAATGAAAAACAAGGATTAAAATACATTTGTTAAATAAATTTATATTTCATGTTCACAGGCGTTTTTCCTGGGATATTTCTTTTATAGGGTATTTACCACTAAGGAAAAGGGGAAAGAGCTTGTGGTTCTTTGAATTTCAAGCTTAAATTAATATTTTAGAATCTTTTAGAAGCACAGATTATGTATTTGATCTTAAAAATCCCCTCAACTTTACTTAAAGTTTGATCCCATAATTCAACGTTCTTGATTTTACCTATTAAATTAGCTTCATTTTATTAAATTTAATATATACTCTTTAGAATTGTTCCCAAAATATTGTTAAAATCCATATACAAAACTACAAATAGAGAGGGTATTGCATACATCGGTTTCCCCTGGGGGCTTACACTACACATCCGTTTTTTAACAGTTGCAAATATTATTTTTCAATTTTTCAGGCAACAACAAATTTGTAATTTATTTGCCATAATATTCGCACATGTTCTTTGTGCCTTTATTATTTATCTCGTTTGGTTCGGTTTCAATTGCACCTATTTTTTCCTCCTCGTTCTCTCGATTGGAGCCATTTTCCATTTCTGCTGGACTCCGCTGCTGGGGAGCATTGTTATTGTTGTTATTATTTATAATTTGCATATTAATGCCCGGCATTCATAGCGAATATTGGCGGGCTGTGCAATTGTAAATTGTTGCTATTCATATGCATATTTCATGTTTAAACAAATACCAATAATGTAATCATATTTTAACCATATGCATGCCCCGTAATCCACAAAGATAAATCCTGAATGATATATAATTGACTGGTTGTGTCCAGTCCCTTTAATGCCGGGACCGAAAAAGAATGTAAAAACTTTTCCATTTTTAATGAGAAATCAAAGTCAAAGCCTTCCTCTGTTCGCTTCAGAGTTTGACCAGTTTTATTGAGTCATTAAGGCCTAAGAGTTATTTAAAATTCAACTATGTGAGAGCTCCGAAACAGGTTTCTGGCCATTTTATGAGTCTGTTGAGCATGTTGGATTGTTGGATTTTGCTTAATAATTTTGGGCAGCATTAATTTATCATCTTGAGGTTGATTGAAAAGTTCCCCAGAGTTCAATGGATGCCGAGGAACAGCAAAAAGCTATCAGAAAACGTAGAAAATGTTGTATACAAAATTTAAATCTCATTTGGGTTCGAGAACACACAGAACACAGAAGCTGCCAGGTCAAGACCAGTAAACATTTTCTAATAGGTTCACGTGCCAGAATGCTGGTCATGGCTTTTCCGCATTTTCCCCCTCCCCTGCTGCACCACCGCTATATCTTTAAGCTATAAGCTATAAGTGCAGCATAAAACTTCACGTGCCGACAAGAACTTTTGGTCCTTGCCGCATGTTGCACTGTAAACTCAATAGCTAAGCTCTTGCTTGCCCCCGAGAGGAGAACGTGAGGCGATTAGAGGAGCCTTCAAGCTGTTTGCGCATACTTTACCAGGAAGTTCTATGCCACAATATGTGTATGGAGGAAGAAAACAAAAGAATATCATACAAGTATAAGGAAAATATTAGGTTTCAGGATGATTTTTGAAGAATATATAATATAAAATAAAATATTATAATAAATACAAAATAAAATACAAGAATTTAATAACTAAAAGAAAATGCATCTTAAACTTTTGCTTATATTATTTTGACCTCAACTGTCTATCGGCAAATACAAAATCAAAACTACCGAAAAGGCTAGAAGGTGGAACCCACCCGGCACCAGATGCACCATATAAACCTATCGATAGGCAATAAATTTAAACACTTAAACCGCAAAGCACACAAAATGCAGCGAACTGTATGACAACAAAACTCTAAAATGTCAACTATAAATTCCCCCCTTGATGGTTAAAATTTATTTTCTGTTTTTTTTTCCTCGTTGGAATGCATGAAAAAGCACTATTTTTATTGTTTTAAATGAAATTAATTGCACTTCATTTAAGGGAATACTAAATTTATGTCTCTCCGTGGCATTTCCCTAGCCCCGATCCCCTGCATTTTCCCCTCTTTCACCACCTCGGCCACTTCAATTGGTTGACTCAGCGGTTTGACAGATGTTTTTAGCAGCGGCTGACTCTTTTCCCTAAAATTCTATTTTTATATATTGTACGTTTTTGTATCTTTCGGTCTGTCTGTTGCCTCCTCTTATTCGTTCTTCTTTTCCTTTGTCGCCTTACACACATCAGAAACAAAGATACAAAGTTCGCCGGCTGTTTGACAGAAGGTGTAATGACTTCATTATAGAGACCAAACCCAATGATTATTGACTCATTTTAATGGCAGGTAGCTGAGGTTGAGCCTCCTGAAAATGTGTTGGGTTAACAAGAAAACTGCAGGCGTCCCGCTGACCTTAAAAAATGGAAGGGAAATGGTTAAAAATGCTGGAGAAATTCACACTCAATCTTTAAGAAATATATTTTTAAATATAAGGAAACACTGAAGAATTACTGAACTCTTCTAACCGATATGGGTATAGAACCACAAGTTTCTCTGTTTTAAATCTATTAATATCCAAAAGCTAAGATTAATTGCCTCACGAGAAGCTATACTTTGGCATGGGTAATAGACTTTTTTCTATTTATTTTCTCAGCTTAGATTAATTTTATATTGCCACAGATTGCACTACAATCTGGAATTTATTACAGCCAGTTGTCTGCCTTTTTTCTAAGCGCAACAGTTTAAAGAGCTTCGGAGTGTAGGCACACTGCTGACCCATTAAAACGACAAAAGCGATAAAGCGAGAGCGTAGTTCTTGCCCCCAAGTGTTATATATTTTTTTTAGGGAGAGTAGTAGTGCCACAGCAAGCTCCACTTCATCATGGCAATGTCAAAAGCTGTTGACACAGTAGCTCATTGAGCCCACCCCTTTGCTGTAGACTGTAGAGTCGTCGTTGGGTGCTGGTGCTCCTGGCGGGGATTTACCTGGCTGTGAGAGCCGAGAACCGGGGAACCACCCAAAGCATGTCAGGCTTGGTGGGGCACAGCTGGGCTGCTGCTCACAATGAAAAGTTTCCCGCGAAATTGAATTTCAATGCAATGCCCGACACCTTCAGCTGCAAAAGTGGGGCTTAATAATGTTTCACTGCGAACAAGTGGCAAGTGGCAAGTGGCGAGTGGCGGCGACTTGCCAGTGGGAGCAACAAGCGACATCATTAAAAGTGTGTTTAAAGCGGGCTCTTTTCCTAAGTTTTAGTTGGCCAGCTGCAAATGCAGGGAAAATCACGTTTCGCCTTTGGACAACTTTGCTAACTCCACTCGCAGAAAAAAGCGTTCTAAAATTATAAAAAGTTCTTGGCAAGAATAAAAAACAAAAAGTTTGAAGAAAGTTGGAGAACAAAGAGAGATCCTACTTCAATCAGAAAAATTTTACTTAAATTTAGATTTGATTTGTGTTGAAATAAACAAGGTTATTCAATGGTTTTTAATATATATTTTACTCGGATAATAAAATAAAAATTTATAATTTATTTTTGATGATTTAATTTACCTCCAGTGCCCTTGCCAATAGTTATGTAATATTCGATTGATAAAACCCCCACTTTATGTAGGCTGTGTGCGCGGCTGATTAAAGCAGAGGAAGTCAGTCAGCTTATCGCCCCCCAAGAGGGCAAAAAAAAAAAAGAAATACATATAAAAAAGGAGCTGAGAAAGACAGAGAGGAGGAAATGAACTGAGGAATACCGATAGCAAAGTGTCGCAAAATGTTGCAAAAGCAATTAGCACAGGCAACAGGCGAAATGCAATCAATCAACTGCAAATGCAGTTAGGCCACAGATTTTGTCGTTTGCCATAATTCAATCACCTTAAATTGATGCAAACAACTCGCTTAACGTTAATTTCCATTTAGCCCCATCATTTTAAGGTGAAATTTAATTAAATTTTCATTCACAGCCCGCCTGTGTGTGTTTGTGCTTCGGCTTAATTGACTTAGCCTAAGCATGCCAAAGACCAAAATTTGCATTCTCTTTTGTCTGGCCAAAATATGTATGTTGCATATGGGCTAGCAAGCAAGTTGCGGCTTTGTGTTCACTTAAGTGGCAACAGCATCAAGACTTTCATGGCAAATTAAGCGGGCCGCAGAATGTTTTACTTGCCAAGCAAATTTACCATAAAGGTGCTGGGGTTTAAAACCTAACAAAAAAATAGCAAAAGGGAGTTAATATGTTAGATAACGAAGTGGGGAATACTCTACATTAATTTATTAGTAAATTAAAGAACAGATATATTTAAATTTAATTTTTTTAATGATTACTACAAGACTTTTTTAAGATTTATAAAATAAAAAAAATATTTTCAAGCATGTGGAAACTTTACATTAAACAAAGAACTTCAAAATACGAAGTCCTGCAGAAATTATTGATGCTATGCTTACATTCAGGATATGTTTACTTCTATTGTATAATACCCTCCTCTGCAAGGGTATAAAAAAAGTGGTTTTAAAAACTATTTCAACCGTTTATGTGGCCGAAAGACACACAACACTCACACACATGAACTCGTCAAATGGAGTTGCAGCAGGACCTCTTCTACCTCAAACTCTACCTCGTTTTAACCAAAAACGAAACAGTTACCGCATCCGCATTTTGTTGCGTTTTTGTTGCCAGCTTTTGGGCAATGTCCAGGCTATATACCACTATACTATACTATACTATATGTGCTGGTGCAGTTTCTACTGCTGCTGCTGCTGGTCTGTCTAGTGGTGTTTTGACTGCTCTTTTCATGCTTTTTTATGAGTGCGCTAGGCGGGGGTTTTTTTATTTTTGCATTTCCTGCTGCTATTTTGCAACAAAATGAACTTGCTGCTGCGCATTGCTGCTGCCATAAAATGAACTAAATTGAGTTGAAAATGTTTCGCACAGAAAAGGCACCACCACCCTCGCAGAATTTCTCATCGTTGGAATTTTCTATATTGTGTAGTGTAGAATTAAAGCTGCACACCCGAAGCCTTTGGGCGTACAGTGCTGACAATAAGTGTATTTACCATGCATATGCGTTTTAATTATATACACAGACACACAATCAAGAGAGGAGCGACGGAGACAATTCACGAGTGTGGTGGTGGAGCTCCTTTGTTGTTGTGTGCAAATGAAATGGCAACCACTTTGGGTAAGCATTTTGGTTTCCACTTCCATGTGCCCTTGCTCCTCCCAGCTGCAATCCTATTCTTCTTTGGCTTTTCTCGACCCGCTCAGAGTCGGTCCCCCCGCCCTGCCTCGCCTAACAGTTTCGGTTTGTAGCCCAGGTGCAGACGTCTAGACGGCTTTTGGAGTGCTTAGAGCCGACGTGAACGTCTCATAATTAGCAAAAGCATGGAAATAAGTGGGGAAATTTCCACAGAAATATTCTGGGTGCGTTTGAAAAAGCAGGGAAATTAATTGAAATTATTTTGAAACTCTTTATTTTCAATTAGTTAATATTTTTAGAGCCACGAAGTCATTACGTTTAACATTAAATAATATTTAGAATTCCTTTAGTATTATTATAAAGCAGAAAAGTAAGTAGAAAACTTAGAATACATTTCAACATTTATGAAGACCAGAACTTATTTCTATATCAAGTAGTTTGACTGTGGATTTTATTCCCTGTCGATTTGTCTGCGCTTTTGTTTCTGCCTCATCATCGCCCTGCCATTGTCTAGACTCTAGAAATTCCTTGAATAAATTGAGCCACAAAAGGAAATCCACAAACTAATAATTATCAAAGGAAATTTCGAGTTTTCCACTTTAAGGATTATTTAACCAGCGATGTTGCTCATATAGCCTTGGGGTATTGATTTGACATAACTTTGGTTGTAGAAATGTTGCCTGGAGAGCCGGTACCATTTTGTGTGTCATCTTTTGCGACAAATTTGGAATTTACCTTAACATTTCAAAGGTAAATGTCAGCCAAGGGTTTGTGCACCTGCAACTGACATGGGCTCTCTACGCTCCTATATATATGATGACTGTATATATGCTTCGCCTGGAGCGCGGTCAAATGGGGGATTGAGTGGGTGGAAGGACATTAAATTTACAATATGCTCATTGCAATTCCACTTCCCTCTCCTCCGTTCCTTCTTGAGCTCCTTGGACTCCTTTCGCTCGCATTTGATTTGATAATAACGTTTTCGGAAATGTCATTTTCTCCCTTCCAGAAATTGATTTGACTGCCGCTGTCGTCTCATCTTAACGCTTTTCGCTCCGTTTTGCCACACGTGGGGGATGGTTGGTCGTAAAAGCCAAACGCATATTTATGAAGAGCATAAAAATTATTGACATATATGGCGGAGTCATAAATGCTCATACACATAAGCACTCTCCTACTCTCCCTACCAAATGAAAATCCCAAAGGAAAATTGCCAAGCCAAAAAAAAAAAAGGAATATAAAATTTGGCGTTTGTATTCATTTTTTTTTTTTTCGTTACTCAAAGGCAGCTCGTAAATGCAATTTGATTTTGATTGGACTTGGATTAAAAGCAAATAAAGTTCACATCTTAAATGTCAAATTTTGAAAGGATTTTTACAGTTGCCTTCTGGGTAAACTTTAGCGGCATATTGCGGGATCTCCATGGGGTTTTTAGAGGAGGAGAAGGATAAGGCTGATAGGCGGAGAGATGTTTTAAAGTGGGTTTATTGCTGTACAAATTTTATCTAAAAAAAAGTCATTTATAGGGCATTTTTGGAAAGTTTGCTAAAGAAACTTGTATTTTATGGACATCAAAAAAAGAAATAAATCTACAGAATAAATAAACTTTACTATTTTGTACATCTAATAAAAAAACGTCTATGTAAGATATGCTTCTTGATTTTTATAGTTTTTTATTTAATATAATTTTCTGTAGAAATTTCAACAAGAAATCCAATAAAAAATACTTAAATAAATTTCTTAAATACCATTTTTCCCATACATAATTCCGAATCCAACCATTAATTTAAAAGGACACATTTTCACTCACTTACACAAAGTGCCAGAAGCCAATTGGGATAACCTCGATTCGCTAGAGTTCACGTCCTTTAGTGCCATCAATTTTATGTTAATATTTGCCATATTTTTATTGGCTTAATCCAGTCATGAAATCGTGGCAATATGTTTTTACTGGCTGCCGATGACAATTGGCCCCCATAAACAATCTCGCAAATCGTTGTGTGCCGGAGAGATTTAACCAATTCCGGGGCCAGACTCCATGAACATTTATAGTTCTGTGGCTCAAATACTATGAAAATCAACTCCACAGAAGCTCAATTAAGTTGCGTAAATGTAAATGCAAATTGTTTATGATTTTTGCCTCGTTGCTTTTCTTAAAGAGTTTTGGAGAAGCTTCAGACTTTTCCCCCACTTTAAGATGCAAGCATATAACTTGGCGAAAAAGTTGTTGAAAAAGAAGGGAAAAAACAAAATAGTAGCAGGGGGAAAAGTCGAAGAAAAAGCAGGAAAGTTCGACAGGCATTCACAATAAAAATATGTACAAAAGCATTTCAAGCGTACACAAGTCCACTTCCTGTTTGGCAAGGACATTCTATCCGAATTGTGCATGCAAACAGGCATGCGAGTATATATATATGGGGATGTGAGTGCGCACTTCTATTGTAGTTGGCCAATAGGTTGCTCGTTCGTTGTTCCTTTCCCCTTGCCCCCAAACAAAAAAAAGGGAGCAAAAAATATATGTATATTCACCCGAAATCGGAAATCAAAAATAGCTACATTTCTGCCTGTTTTCCAGCCATCCTGCGGGGTCTTGGGTTTCCTTTCGGTATTTACATATTCCATTGTTGAGCAGCAGCATAAATCGGATGCCTGTTTGGGTGCTGGCTGCTGTGTTATGTTTGGTTTGGTTTGGGGTCCTGCCCTTTTGTTTGCTCCTTCGCTGACCTCTGTCATACTTTCGGCCATTGTCCGGCGGATAATGCGGCCTCGGTCATCCATAATATTTCTTGAACGACATTTGACACTTTTGGCTGCCGCAGCTTCCTCACCCTCATCCTCATAACTCCCATCATCTCAATTAATTGCTGATGATATTGAGGCTGAGCGTTGAGTGACAGGCGGGCAAATACAAATTAGTTTAATTAAAGAACTGTGTGCTCAGCATTTAGCAATAACCACATACACACGCACACACACCACACACACATCATCCTCCCGATGGGCAAACAATTTGCAGACAAAGCGACGTCACAGAAATTAACATAATACAATACTTATAATTAATGGCTCTTGTTTGGCGTACGGCTGGTTAGAGTTTTCCCTAAACTCAACTTATTTTCTGCTTTGCTCTGCGGAAAACTTCAATGTAAATAAACAAAGCCATTCTCGAGTTTTCTCTTCTCTCTTTTTTTTTTTTGTTGAGGGAAAAATGTGCACGAAAATGTCATTTGATTGAAATGGGATATCTATCTATCTGTATCTTTCTGGACCCCCCATCCTGTTTGGTTTGTGGCCAGTGTCCTGTTCGAGTATTTGCCGGGAATGAAAACTTTGTTGACACTATCTAGACGCCATGTCCGCCATGTCTCTGCATCCGCTGTATCACTTAGGGAAAATTTCTTGAGCAAATATTGAGTTTACTTAACGAAAATGTTTTCCTTTCCTTCTTTTTTCCAGATCATGTGCGGGAGTTTAACTGCGGCAAGCTGTACTACAGGACATTCCATATGAACGAGGATCGGGATACGCTCTATGTCGGAGCCATGTAAGTTGGTTTATATAATATCATTGGTAGAATAATTATTTATTTATATTTTTCATCTCTTTCAGGGATCGCGTATTCCGTTTGAACCTGCAGAATATCTCGGCGTCCAATTGTAATGTACGTATTATGGCTAACTTCGCGTCTGATTATCCTAAATGCCTCGAATATGATAATCCTAGAGCAGGCTTTTAGGCTAAGTCCTTTTGCCGCCAAAGGTCGCCGAAGGGGATGTGGCAGGTTGTCCCAGGGTCGAGTCACAAATCTAACTGACAGAGGCAGAGAGCAGCAGGCAAAAAAAGGAAACAAAATCATGAAAAGCTTTTGGGCAAAACAACTTTGCTTGCGGCTGTTGCGCTGTGCTCTGTGGCATATTGTTAAAAATTCATTATACTCCCCGTTGGCAGGGAAGGGTGTGTGTGTGTATGTGGAGTGTTTTTCCATAGTTTCCAAATGGCCGCTAAGCTTCTTGCCGCTTTTTGTGGCCATAAAGCGCCATCTAAACGTTGTCAGCACAATACACCGGCTTAGCAGCCTTTTAGGCGCACTTCAAATGGCAACACGACAACGACGACAGCCACAAATCTTCGATTCCCACGGCGCAGCAGCCCAAAAAAAAAAAAATACAAAATGTTTATTTTAGTTAACCCAACGGCAGCGCACAAAAAGGGCAACAAAAAAAAAACATATTTAATATGCACTCTCTTGTCCGGGGCATTATGTTCCGGGCGTATTCCCCGAACTGGCCCAGTCGTCGTCCTCGGTCTCAGGTTTATGCGTTGCCCAGATATCGTATCGGCCGCCACATACGCGAACTTGCCACAACATTTGCAAGGCAATTCGATTACAGGAAGTGCTACCCCGTGTCTCAGCCTGGTCTTGGGCTGTTTATGAATTTATGACTTGCAAAAGTTTGTTTTATGAGCGGGAGACAGGCACACATACGCACACACCCACACACCTGATTTGAAGCTGCCTCCTCCTCGCAGTGCCCTTCATCCAAACCATTTCCATTTCCACCTTCCATTGCCAAAGCCCTACCTACCTACACACAACGCGCATCTCGGAGCTGAATCGTAAAAGTCTAAGAGGTTATATTTCCTTGTAGCGCATGTTCGCCAGCCAGGATACGTCAATATATTTTATGCGGTTAAGTGCGAATACATTCGCCCGTGGGCATCATTTGGTTCTGGCCTATACACCGAGGCAGACCTACACTGTCCGGAAAAGGGGGAGAGAATAGGGATTTTGTTATTAAATTTAACTAATGATTGCAGTTAAGAGTTAAGAGTCTCTTATGTAACATTTTTAAAGGTTGTTTTCATTATACTTATTGTCTTTTTAATCACTAATTGATATTTCCTTTGGAAAATTTAATTCAAATTTACCTTTTATTTGTTGAAACTCTGATTGATCCTTAACATTTTTCATTCTTAATTTAGTAAACATATTAAAAAGTAAAGTAAACTAAATTTTCCCTCAGTGCCTGCCTATCCCTTCGGCTCCCAACTCCCGCACCTGTTCCTCCTCTGCCTGCTCCTACTCCCCATCATGCTGCTACCGCTGCTTTATGCGCCAAATGCAAATTCAACTAAATAATACATGATTTTGGTTTTATATGAACGCTCTGCTACGACTGCCGTCCTCCCAAGTGGGTGGTTTCTGGGTGGTTGCTCGGTTGGGTTGGGTGGGTGGATGCCGCGATGGCGATGGCGGCAATGGAGAGGTTGGTGCGTGAAAATATTTCGTGTGTGCCTTTGCCTGGGTAACATTACGTGATTTATAAATAAATTTAGTTGAAAGCATTCTGAAGGTGCCACGGACGACTGCTAGTTGTAGTTTATGCCACATGCGGCATCCGCCCAGCCTTCGCATTTGCAATATACAATTTTTGTACGAGCGTATTTTGTGCTTATTTTTTGAGTAAATTGAATTTTTGAATTGATAGAGCCGGCAGCACGTGAGCTTTTAAGCTAATGGTTAATGCCGGCAATCCGTGTGCCAACTGAACTGGATTTAATTTCCCCGACATTTTGCTAATCTATTTGGGAAATACTTTTTCATTGCAGCGGGATGTGATCAACTTGGAGCCAACGCGTGATGATGTAGTTAGCTGTGTTTCCAAGGGAAAGAGTCAGGTGAGTAAATAAATGACTAAATAAATATCCAGCATTTTCAGAAGCTTCCATTATCTAAATTAATTTAGCAAGAATTCCAAGTCCACAAACGTTTCCAGGCTAAGATCAGGTGTCTTCTAAATTGAATTAAAAACAACCATAATCCCTGGATTATGCAAACAAAACAAATGTATATATTTCATATGGAATATCCATCTTCAGAATCCATTTTCTCTTTTCATTTTAATCTGCCTTCCAAATTCATGTGAATTTAATATTTTTGCTTCAGAGGAAAAACCCACATTTCATACAATTGTTTCACCTTGTCTTGGTGGAAATTCGTGTGCGATTTTCTGTACCTCCCACATATCTTTATATATATTGTATATAGTTGCAAATAAATCACATCCCTGCGGAGGTATTTCAGTAACTCGATTGCAGTTTTAAAGCCAAAGAAATCCCATCGACTGGCAATGTGGCAGACGCTTCTGTTGCAACTCGTTTATAATGTGACAGCAAATCCTTTCATTCGAAATCAATTTCAAGTTATTCGTGGCAGGAGCCCAAGCAGCAGAAGCACCCAAAGGCAGCATGTTGCATGTTGCTCACACACACGCGAGCAGCGTGGAGGCCACATGGGTATCCTGCTTAAGTCATCATAAAGCTGCTTCTCTGTGTGAGTGTGTGTGTGTGGCCCTGTGCGGGGTGGTAGTAATTTTTGCAGCGTTTCGTTGCATTGTTGCCAATTGATTTAGCTTCGGCAGCGACGCGTGCTATTGCAATTTGTCCACATTTCTGCCACAAATTCGCTGCAGCATTACGGAGTGTGTAGTGCTGGCAACAATTTCGATATCGCTGCGATTGGGTGACAAAACAGATGATGCTGTGCCCTCAATAAATTGAAAAAGAAAAAAAAAACTCCCAGTAGTGGTAGCGATAGTTTCCCACAACATTGTGTTGGCTTCTTCTCCAGTTTCATCCTTCATCCTTTATGTTTATGTATGTACACATCTCTATAATCAATATGTATTTCCGCAGATTTTCGATTGCAAGAACCATGTGCGTGTCATCCAGTCAATGGAGCAGGGCGATAGGCTCTATGTGTGCGGCACCAACGCTCACAATCCCAAGGATTATGTTATCTATGTAAGTCGGCCCAGATTGGGAAGCCATTCATGAAAAGATTGCCGCCACCGACAGTTGACTTTAGATGGCAATCAACAGTTGCTCACTCGGCCTTTGACATCTATTCATACACGGATAGATAGATAAAGCCCCTTAAACTAAAGTCAAACACTCGGAGGCGAATCTTTTCTGCTTATTTAGCCCTTTTTATTCACCTGCTCGTTTCGACTTAGGCGAACCTGACTCACCTGCCGCGCTCGGAATATGTGATTGGCGTTGGCCTGGGCATTGCCAAGTGTCCCTACGATCCCTTGGACAACTCGACGGCGATTTATGTGGAGAACGGCAATCCTGGCGGCCTGCCTGGCCTGGTAAGCAAAATGGCTCTCATAAACATAAAGTTTCTTGGACCTTAACTTACTTTTTCTTTGTTCTCAGTACTCGGGCACCAATGCGGAGTTCACCAAGGCGGATACGGTTATTTTCCGCACAGATCTCTATAATACTTCGGCTAAACGCTTGGAATATAAATTCAAGAGGACCCTGAAGTACGACTCCAAGTGGCTGGACAGTAAGTATGCAAAATGAGATAAATTAGAACGGAATAGGATGACTTATTTCTGGCTTAAAAGTGCCTTATTTTCTTGGTTAATTTCGTGATTTATTGCTTTGTAACTTAGTTTCCTTAGCTTACTTTCATATTTATTAATATTCCTTAAAATTGTTTTCCTTCTTTCATTTCAGAACCCAACTTTGTGGGCTCCTTTGACATCGGGGAGTATGTGTACTTCTTCTTCCGTGAAACCGCCGTGGAGTATATTAATTGTGGCAAGGCCGTTTACTCACGCATTGCCCGTGTTTGCAAGAAGGATGTCGGCGGCAAGAACCTGCTGGCCCACAATTGGGCCACCTACCTAAAGGCGCGCCTCAACTGCAGCATCTCTGGCGAGTTTCCGTTCTACTTCAATGAGATCCAGTCGGTCTACCAGCTGCCCAATGACAAGAGCCGCTTCTTTGCCACATTCACGACGAGCACTAATGGCCTGATTGGATCTGCCGTATGCAGCTTCCACATTAACGAGGTTCAGGCAGCCTTTAATGGTAAGCTTACTATCGCCATGGACCATCCGAGCGATCCACATCGACATCGCCCCGTTGACGTGCAATTTCCTCGCTTGTCCCCCAAGTGGATTGGTTTCGCTGCCCGGATTGGAAATGGAAATGGCCATGGCACATGCAACTTATTGGCAAATTTTATTTGCAATCCACACATTTGTTTTATCCGTTCGAGAGGAGCTAGCACTCGTCCTCTATGCTGCGTTGCTGTTGGTTGCTTTGTAATTTCAGTTGAGGTTCAGTTTCGGTTCAGTTTCAGCTCAGTTTCAACTCAGTTTCGAATTCGTTGCCGTGCGCAACATAAATCGCATTAGAAAATCCATTTGAATGGATTATAGACGGCACACACAGATGGGGGACTTCACCGCCGCTTGACAGCTTAGGAGCAGGAGCAGCTGACACCTTTTGCTCGTAGATTTAAATCTTCAATTGCAGATACAATTTTGTTCAGTTCAATTGCCACTCCCATCTCACATGAGCCATTGTTCCCCTTTTCTCTTTTATTTTGTATCCCAGGTAAATTCAAGGAGCAATCCTCATCGAATTCCGCTTGGCTGCCGGTGCTGAACAATAAGGTGCCGGAACCGCGGCCGGGTACATGTGTCAACGATACTGCCAATCTGCCCGATACTGTGCTGAATTTCATCAGATCCCATCCACTTATGGACAAAGCCGTAAATCACGAGCACAACAATCCAGTCTATTATAAGAGGGATTTGGTCTTCACCAAGCTCGTCGTTGACAAGTGAGTTGCAATATATATATACATATTTTTGATGATTTTTCAGGTAAGCTTTTAGACTGAAAATCGCTATTTCAGCTAGGTAATCTTTTTGCGGATTCTTTTTTATTTGGAAAAAATAAAATACAATAAAATTCGGAGATTCGCTGAGAGCTAGAAATTTATATTAGTCATTTCCGTGGTAGAAATATAATATTAAAGAAAAATATTCTGTATAAAATTCAATTTTAGCTACAAATTAAATTTAAAGGGCTTCAATTTGAAGTTTATCAAGTTAATCATCAAAATAAGTACTCAAATAGATTAAAAAAAAACTGTTGTTGTAATTATAAAACCTCGTTTATTTATGTTTATTTTTATTTTTATATATTTATATATCTTAATCCACCTTTCAGAATTCGTATTGACATTCTCAATCAGGAATATATTGTTTACTATGTGGGCACCAATCTGGGCCGCGTTTATAAAATTGTTCAGTATTATCGCAACGGCGAGTCGCTGTCCAAGCTGCTGGATATCTTCGAGGTTGCTCCCAATGAGGCCATCCAGGTAATGGAAATCAGCCAGACACGTAAGAGCCTTTACATTGGCACCGATCATCGCATCAAGCAAATCGATTTGGCCATGTGCAATCGCCGTTACGACAACTGCTTCCGCTGCGTCCGTGATCCGTACTGCGGTTGGGACAAGGAGGCCAACACGTGCAGGCCCTACGAGCTGGATTTGCTGCAGGTGAGTGTGGGAAATCAAGGATTTGTATGTTATAAACAAACACTGACCTATTTTCCTTGAATATTAAATATTAAATAAACTTAAGAGAACACAAGAAAAACATTTGCAGATAAAACCGTCAATAAATCAATAATATAAAGTCACTGTAAATGGATATCCTTTATTTAAATTAATATTTTATTTATTCCTAATGAACTTGGTTTTTTTTTATATTCATTTTAAAGAAGTAAATTAACTAGATTGAAAATCGTTGTTTGAGACAATCTGACCCGAATGCAAATTAAATATTTAACTTTTGCAGGACGTGGCCAACGAAACAAGTGACATTTGCGACTCCAGTGTCCTGAAGAAGAAAATTGTGGTGACCTATGGCCAGAGCGTTCATTTGGGTTGCTTTGTTAAAATCCCCGAAGTGCTGAAAAATGAGCAGGTGACCTGGTATCATCACTCCAAGGACAAGGGACGGTGAGTGGAATTGGATTGGCTGATTGAATGACACGACACAGTTTCTGCCATCGTTATCCCCTCTTTTTTTTCTTGTTGTTGCTATCCCTGACAGCTATGAGATTCGTTACTCGCCCACCAAATACATTGAGACCACGGAACGTGGCCTGGTTGTGGTTTCGGTGAATGAAGCCGATGGCGGTCGCTACGATTGCCATTTGGGCGGTTCGCTATTGTGCAGCTACAACATCACAGTGGATGCCCATAGGTAGGTATCTTTATACCCAAAATATGCTTAAAATCAATCAAAGAAAGAATAACCCAAAGCATAAATAATTACCATAAACATTACCTGTTAATGTAAACATACATTATGGAAACTCCTTCCAAATATAGAAATTCCATTATTCTAATCGCATGAAAACATTGTTTATATTCAAACAGATGCACTCCGCCGAACAAGAGTAATGACTATCAGAAAATCTACTCGGACTGGTGCCACGAGTTCGAGAAATACAAAACAGCCATGAAGTCCTGGGAAAAGAAGCAAGCGGTAAGTGATAATGAGGGCCACCGACCAACCACCCGCTGATTATTGAGGTGGGGGAGGAGAACTTAGGGGTTGGTGGTGCCAGTGGGTCGAAGGCAGACACACACCATAATAAACGATTTGGCTGGCAATTATTTTAATAGCCTTCTGTCCGAACTGACACCGCAACGTCAAATCAAAGGGAAAATAATAATAAAAACGACGGTGTAAGGCAGTTAAGTTGTCATTATCCGATGTGAGTGTGTGTTTGTTTGTGACCCACATGCAGGGTAATTGCCCGCTAGGGTGGGGCGGGAGGTGAAATGCAATGGAAATGTAATTAAAATGCAATCACTTCGGGGGGGGGCCTATGTTTTCCACACAGTTGCATATTTATTAATTGTGTCTCACCTTTTTATTTATTTCCTTGCAGCAATGCTCGACACGGCAGAACTTTAGCAGCAATCAGCATCCGAATGAGATTTTCCGCAAGCCCAATGTCTGATATCGTGGAGAGAGTCTCGCCCTCAACATGCCGTCATCGTCGTCCAATCAGTTTTAGTAAATGCAAAGCGAATGCAAATGCAAAGAAGATAAAGGCCAACCAGCGCACAATTCAAAACGGAGAAAAGGATTATAAACATTATTATTATTATTATTATTCATCAGCGACATCATCATAGGCATACACACATTCTTCAGCAATGAACAGAAAACACTTGAAACACTCTTCCTAAAGGATTATGCATTTACTGAGGCATTTACAATGCATTCATCGACTTAGACTTAGACTATATAGGGTATTATTATCGCATGACACAGCTCCTTGAATCGATTTACACCCACATCTATATATAAATATACTAAAGATACGCCACGAACCCATAGCTAGCTACGACAATTGATCAATTGAGATACGAGTTGTAAAACTGCCGCAGAATCGCACATTCATATCGTTATTTGAATCTAGACTTTGATCAGTTTCAGCGTAATATATATACATATAACCGAACTTTGAACTTTCAAGGCGAAGCATACATATATTAATGTAATCGAAGAAGCAATGTGATGTTAAGTTTTGATAAATTTATTAACAGCCCAACTACATGCATAAAAACATACATTCATAATCGCGATGAACACAATATACATAAATGTACTATAACGACACATAAATCGAGCTGGAACGCATTTAAGAAGTATCAAGAAGCCCTAAATCGAATTCAATTCTAATTAAACGGGAAGCTATCCTTAGATAAACCTCAATCACACAAGCAATACTCGCCTAACGTGCATCGACATACTTAACTCGAATCGGTCCATAGCTTATATATAAATACTCCATTAAAATATCAACAATTGATCATTAATTCATTCAGCGTATCTGTATTTTAAAGCCAGTTCTATTGTATCCCCCATCTTGCCCACGCCGAACAAGTGACAAACCAAGTATTTCGATTTTGATTTTAAGTGTCTTGCAGCACTCTCTTCAGACTTAATGTACTTAAGGTAATTTGCAAAAACAAAATAAGAAATCTTTAGTTGTTAAGCGTTTAGTTATTAATAAAGTGAGACAAGAAACATTTTAATAAAAAACAAAAATCTATTTAAAATTATTTACAATTTTTTGTGAATTCTTGGGTTTCTATTTGCAGTTTTATTTAATATAAAAAGGTATCAAAATTACAAATATTTTAAGCATATTTCAGCTGCTGGTCCTTTAGATTGTCCTTATTATTAACCAACTTCAACAGCAAAGTCTTAGCTTAACTCTAAAGTCTCTGCTTAAACCTTCCCAGTAATCATATTTCTATTGCAGGTAACCATTATTTATTTAAACTTTAACCAATGTTTCCTTATGGTTTTCGGTAAACCTCCGGGATTTCCATATGCACAAGCTTCAGGCTGGCAATTATGCAAACATTTAACAATAATATACGGCGAGTGTGAGAAATGGCTGTCCAAATAGTAATCTGCAAATATGTATGTAATAATTTCATTTTCATTGCAACTGGGGCTTATCTCTGAGCACATTGCATAATTCCGACTGAGTGCGCAAAGACAAATGTTAATTTTAAATCAAATACTTTGAACTATTCAACTTGGGCAAATATTTTATAACGAGGAAAACCTAGCCGGAAATCGGAATGAAGTAGGTGTGTGTGTGTGCTTTCCAGGTTGTGGAGACGAAAGTTTGTCGTCCTTTTCGGCCAGGTCAAGCGCAAAGGCGAGAAAATGACCAAAAATTTCCAATTTGGTTTGGGTTTTCAGGCTGTGACCCTTCGGTTCACCTTGCCGAAAGCCAAAAGGCAAACATTTGTGCTGTGTGTGTGCTTTTGATAGAAAAGATTTGCATATTTCAGCGCTGGGGCGACATTAAATTGAATTCCATATTCAAATAGTCGAGAAAACAGGAGAGATAAGCGTGGGCATACTTTCCAATTATAGATTGTCCTGCCGCCAAACCCGCAGACAAATAGAATTAAAGTGCAACATTTTTGCATAATAGGTTCCTTGTGACGCTTTCGACGCCTGCTGCGGCCAGTTCGCACTGTTCCCACCTTAATTAGTTATGCAACACCAAAAATTAAGCTTAATTAGCGTTGGACCCACTGGTTTGGAAAATTAATTATTTCCACTCTCTCCCCGCCATTATTATTATTATTATCGCTGTGCACTTGGCCGGAGCAGCAGGGCTCTCCGTCCGGCTTCCGGGGCCCGCTTGTTGACTACTTAATTGAAATTCATATGATTTTCTTTTTTCTTCTTGCATTTCCTCTTTTTTGTCATTATCATTTACATAGCGGCGGCATAATCCTGGCCACCGAGTTGTTAGCTGAGGGACTCCTGTCTGTGCCTCCATGATTTTAAAAAATACAAATAAATATAAATCTTTTTGACAAACAAACAAAAATAGTTAAATAGCGGAAATGTTTTTTAAATTTATTATTAATTGAATAATTTGTTTTCTAATTTGTTTTATCAGGAAACGGCTTCGTTTATCCTACATTTGATATATATTTTCTCAAGTATTTTCCTATTTGAGGACGTCATTTAAAAAGGTTTAAAGTTTTTCCTAAATGCATATTTCATTGAAACTATATTACTTTCGATATCACTGATATTTATTCCATGTGGCACTACGTGAAGAGTGTTTAGTTCAACACTAATTTCATTCTCGTGTGTACAGACCAAAAGACTTCAAAATGTAACACATGGGCCAAGACAGATGGGACCCACAGATGGAAAATCTGCACTAGACTGAAACTACGGTTGTGATGACAATTGTGATGACTCTAGTCCTGGCATCCCATTTGGAACAGGAACTGGAAGACTGTGCGGGTTGGGCGTCCGGTCATAGAGTCCTTCAGCAGATATGGCAGCGGGTTGACCTTGGTGGTCATTCCTGTGCCGCGAATGTCAAGATGGGCCCAGTCTACGCAGGGGACCAGCGAGTGCAGAACGGCCGCCGCCAGACAGGACGAGGCGTGACCCCGGCCAGTGTTGCACAGGTCATAGGTGATATTGTTGGTTACGATCTGCTTGTAGTAGTTGAAGAGTGGGAACCTCCAGACTCTGTCGCCGGTGATGCCTCCAGCCTTGCGGAAGCTCTCCCATACCGACTTGGAGGTGGTCCATAGACCGCTGGCACCACCGCCGACGGCAAAGTCCACTCCCTTGGCCACCGTTCCGATATCAATGACCAGCTTCGGCTTGAATGTGGCCTGTGCGTACAGCAGAGGGTCGGCCAGAAGCACCACTGGCGCCTTGCCCACGCTCTTGATACCCATGGTGGTGCCATTGAGCAGGGTCACCACATCACCGCACTTCACGGCCATACCAGATGGCATGTGTTCGCACAGAGGAATGACGGCGGTGATATTCACGGGCAGCGACAGGGCGGCGGCGGCGCGGAGAACTCCCACACAGACAGCGGCTCCGGCCATGGCTCCACGGTACTTGTCCATGCCGTCCTTGGGCTTCAGGCACAGGCCGCCGCTATGGAAGGTGAGGCCCTGTCCCAATAGCAGGACGGGACGATCCTCGGGCGTGGTGCCGCAGTAGCTGCACTCCAGCATCAGGGGGGGCTCGCAGGAGCCCTTGGCGATCATCAGGAAGGAATTGAGGCTCATGTCCTCGATCCAGTCCATGGAGCGTACCTCCACGGAAACACCGCACGGGCAGAGGGCGTCCACGGCGGCCTGAGCAAAGATCGAGGGTGTCATCATGTTGGCCGGTGTGTCGGACAAGCGACGGGCCAAGTTTTGGGACTCGGCCTTGAACAGGCCCCGAATCCAGCCATCGCGGTCACCCTTGCCGAACATCTCTAACTTGGGGGTGTGCAGGCGGTTCTTCTTCCTCTTGTTGGCATTGAAACGCCACACGGCGAGGGCGGCTCCCTCGGCGGCCTGCTCCGGATAGTCGAAGGCTTCTACATGCACCTCATGCATGCCCTGCAGCTGCAGAGCCCGGGCACCAACGCCGGCCGCTATGCGCACATTCTCCATGCCCTCGTCCAGCTCCTCATTCTCGTTGTAGGCTGCGCCCTGTTTTCCCGCCCCAATGACTGCCACCGCTTGGTATTCGCCTTCAAAGCCGCTGAACAGCAGACCCTTGCCAAGGGTGCCATTTACGCCACGGTCCTTGATCAATTGGAGCAGCTTGCCACCCACAACATCGTCCATGGCGACGGCGCTCTTAGTGGGCTTTGGCGGCTTGTCGCCCTCTCCCAGGTAGACACCAACGACAGCACCCTTGGGGTTTTTGCATTGGGTGGCCATTGCCCTGGCATTGTTACGGCCAGCCAGCTGGGCACAGGTCCGAATCATGTTCCTCAACGACGGCATTTTCACTATTACCACAAACGTACTCTGAGCAACAGAATAAAACACAGAAAAATGGGAAATTTAGAATTTTTGAAAAACAAACAAATTTATGAATACTATTTTATTTTTGCACTGGAAAATTTTGGTTGTTTTGAAAACCGATCTGACTCGTACAACAATCTAGAATGAATTAAAACCCTACAGGCAGACATGCTAGTAAAGGGCTTTTGACAGCTCCCAGAGTTCAGGTTCAGAGATTGCTTGGATAATTCTGGTTTGTGGCTAAAAGTACTATATTTTATTTATTTGAAGATACAGAGTTTAATTAGGGTTTATAACTATTATAAATAAATCTTTTCAATATGGTTTCTGGGGTTTATCTTAAGCTGAACTACAATTAATTTTATGTTGTATGAATAAAGTTTTACTAGAGATTTATTGATGAGGATATAATTAATAAACATGGCATATAAAATCCCCATTCAACATAAAATTTGCCACAAATGCAGTCGATTCTTTAAGTATTTATGCGGAAAAGTGGCCTTGTGCCACCTGTGAATGTAATCTCCACATCCCTTGAAAATGATTCAATCAGCCGTGGTGCTACTGGGAAAACTAAGATGCCAGCATCCATCTTGGGCTTGAGTAATTTTCCATCAGAGAAAGCGAGAAAGGGGGGGAGGAAAAGCCACCTGCCGAATCAAAATTTGATTTCCAATCGAATGCGGCTCTCGAATAAATATGGCCTGATTTACCAACTCGATTGATTTTGGATTTTAGATTTTGGATTTCGGGACTTTGATGTGCGATGTGATTATGTTGACTATAAAATATTTACCCTCCTGACTGGGGTGACGGGGAAATTGCTTTGAAGTCGAAGGCTCTGTGAGGTAGGAGGTGCCAATCAATGGAATTTTCGGTAAATGGCATTATGAGGTTGACTTGATTGTCCACATATGTGTGTATATATGTATATATGGATGCATGCATGCATCCGGCAGAATGTTACGGCTAATTACAAACGGAGCACGAAATGGCAAATGCCTCTCTCTCAATATTTAATTGGTCCCTGCCAGGCGCAGGCCAGGAGTCCTGATTTGGCCAAGGCTTTGGGCCAGGTGAACGTGAACAAGACGAACCGAAAATTTGACTGCCAGCCATGTACTCGCAGCTGCAGTTGGCAAATGTTGGCCAGGCCAGGCAGCTCTTGTGTGTGCAATTGTTTGCGGGCCATGTTGGTCGAGTCAAATTTAATTTTGCCAACCAAATGGCATACTTCTCGATTATATATTATACCAACATCCCGAGGGCCCCAAGGGTCGGACCCTTAACATTGCACTTAACGCACACAGCTGGACGACACATTATTTGCTTTAAGATTTTCCACCCACTTGCCCCTGCCCCCGCCTCTGCCATTCGTTACCTTGATTAGCTAATGCTAATTTGGGGATTTGCAATTTCCTCTGTTTGTTTATTTATGCCCCGACTTGTATTCAAAGTGTGTCGTGCCGTGTTTCCAGAAATGAGTTGGGATATTTTACAAATTCTGTAAGCACTAAATATGCTTGCTTGAACACTAAATCAATTGAAGTTCAATCGGGTTTAATTGAAGTGTGTGGCGCATACTTAGGGATAATAAATTTCAGTTATCTAAACACAAATGGAATGATTAGTAGTTCATGGGGAAATTTAGAATACTACGTTCAGTTTAGCCATGATGATTAACAATTTATATGTGCTTATAAATAGAGCTTCTCTTCTCAATGGGAAAAAGTATTCGAAATTTCCCATTTAATTGTTAATCAATCACTTTTTGTTTAGATATTTAAAAGAAATTTATTGTTTCTTCCTGCAAATGAATATGCAATAAAAACTAACAAAAGACTTCAGCAACGAACTTGGCGGAATTTTAAACTATGAAATATTATTATTTTTATTAATTTTAACTGGCTCTGGCCAGTTAAATATAAATATATTCATAAGAAATATATTTAGATTTATGATATTTTTTTAATCTAAAGTTTAGAAACCTTTCACTTCATTGTAAATTTGATTTATTATATTTTTCAGAGAATTTTTAAAGAACGACACAGCAATAGTAAGTTTAAATAAAATATATACTTCTAAGAAACGCAAAAATAAATGCATTCCCTTAATTAAATACCATTTAATATTAGCTTTAAAAAGCATAGTTCGACTCTTTGTAGAATGGACACCCTGCCAGGCTCACTCAATGCAGCTCCTTGATCCCCAGATTGCCCTCAGCTGAACCCATTGACATTGGCCATTACCGGGGCCAAGAACAAGAGAAGGCAACAAAAAAAATTAAAAAACATAAACGTCTCATTTGAACACAAAATGGCAATTTGCTCAAGACAACAGAGAGGAAACTTTGCCAGCAAGGACCAAAGGCTGTGGGGTTGAGGTCTCGCCTTGGACACGGACTAAGGAAATGCACGGATTTTATTGCTTATTTGTTAAATGGCTCGAAAAAGTTAATCAAGCGTGATTTTGATACGCCCCAGAGATAACGAATTATACTAAGGTGGATGGGGGGATCTTGGGGGGTAAACGGGGAGGGGGATACATATGCAAGTATTGTGGGTGTGTGTGTATGTTGCTCGGCTATTGTTTTTATTGGTAATTTGGGCAGAGCTTCCGAAATTTCGTTGTTTGACTTTTAAAAACATAATAAAAAAAAAAGAAGAATGCTGAGCGCAGACATATCGTCAACGACACCTGGCGCTTGTACCGTTTTATGAATTAATAAAGACGTCAGGACGGTTGGCAGTCTCCGTCGCCCCATCCTCGTATCCCTACCGCTCTATATTTTTCTTGCAACGAGGAAGAAATAAGAGGATAATACACATTAAAAAATTCTAAAGAAATTAACTGTAACATAAACTAATATATATAAGATTTTGAAGCTAAAAAAACGAGGTTACAAAGTTCATTTTGACTTAAAAGGGATCTACTTAAATGTATTCTATATATTTTTAAAGACATTCTGAAACAAAAGAAGCAAATAATTAATTTCTCCTCCTATCCATCAGGCTAATTTTAATTCTAAATACAATAAAATGTAACTTAATTTCATGACTTTTTATTTTTTTTTTTTTATTTTTTATTTATTTCCGTGTACAAGCCGTCTTGTAGCTTATTAAACGTATTTTTACAGCATGCTTTACAGGAATTCTCACTTTATATGCAAACATGTGAAACACTATAAACAAAGGACCCCAATTTGCACGCACACATACGCACTGTTGCCCCCCAAAACACCCATACACACACACGCAGCTGCTGCTGCTTGTGTTGGGGGGAAAATTCGCTTTCTATTAAATTTTACAGTAAACTGAATTTACACCCGCTCAACATCACCAGCGGGGGTGGTGGGTTTTGGGGAAATGTGAAGGCGGAAAAGCGAGCATTTTTCTCATATAAACACAAAATTGCAGAAAATGGCGACACCTGCTGTTGCAAATTAGAAAAATAAGATGTTTCATAAAAATGAAATGTCAGTTTTTTTTTTGCTTTGCTTTGCGTGAGGGACGAATAAAAGTAGAGGCCCAGCGGAAAAGAAACAGGAAAATAATAACAAAAACAACAACAACAACAGGTGTGTCAGGAACAAGGAAAATTTTTGGGAAAACTCCCACACAAATATGGGATAATCAAAGGGAGCACTTGGAAAAATAATGTCTTAAATTAAAGAAGTTATAAAATCCTTTGATTTGTTTCTGTATATTTACTAAACATACGAAAAGGTATATAATTCTCTAGAATCATAAAAGTTACCTAAAATATTCACAAAAAAAAATTGGTAATTTCAGGTGTACTCCTTGCATTAGCTTAAAATCACATTATTTTCCCTAACTTTATTTGGAAGTCGCTACCTAAAATTTGATAAATTCTTAAAAATCAAAAATGAGGTAATCTCGCCAGACTCTCCTTGACTTATTCCTCGATAAGACTGCGGGGTAACCACCACCTCCAACCCAAACCCGTAAAGGTAACAACACGTCTCTTATCAAACATTTTCCTTACAGCGATTGGGCACAAAAGTCATTTAAAGTTTGCTGAAACAGTTCGATGTTGCAACAGTGGCAGCAAAGTCGTGGAAATGCTGGGGAAAAAAAGCTGGGAAACAGCAGCAGCAGCCGAAGCAGTAAACAAACACACAGAGCAAAAGGAAACAAATCTAATAAAATCAGCAGATGATGGTCATTAGACCGAAAAGTAATTTCATTTATTCGCAAACTCGATTTGTTGCTTTGTAGCACGAAGTGCGCACGAGTGCTGCTCCTGTTTCAGTCGCTGATGCTGCCTGTGCCCTGTCCTGTCCAAGGACCTTGGCTCGAGTATCCTGCACTGGCCGGGATAAGGGTCAGGGGTCCCGGCAGGTCAGGGGTCGTGGGTTCGAAAGGGGACCGAGCTAAGCAAGGCAAATCAAAGCAGCGAAGCGTTCAACCAGCGTCGCGCATAAAAACCAAAAAGAAACCGGCTACAAACAGGCAATAACAAAAAAAAAAGACAAAACAAACAATGGCTGCAGTCAAAAGCAGACAAAGTGAAAAATCACAAAACACTGAGGAAAATGAACACTGAGGGAAAATGTGTGACATTTTTGTTAAGATCTCTTTGAAAGTTTAAAGATTTTAAAGGGGTTACTTTTATTAAAACTAAAAAAACTAGTTATAGTTTTTTTTATAGAAAAGATTTTGAAAACCGTTTTGTTTAATATTTAAATTCGAAATGTTTACCAAAATGTCGAATTTAATAGTAGAATTATAATGCATTTTTACTTTTAAATAGATTTTTTAAACGATATTATTGTGTCTAAGAAAGGAGAATATAACATTTCACTTTCTGTTTTTAATACATCATAGTAAAAGGTTCCATTCTGTTCCTTCCTCTTTTGCCAATATTTTTTTTCAGTGTCCCAGACTGGAAACAAAGGGGAGCCCCAATAACGAAATGGGCTCCGCTCTTATAGATTTCTTAAACAAATTCCGAAGATGCGTCGTTAAAATTTCGCCGCCACTAAAAGCACAAACGGATTAGGAAGCCCATCAGGACGGCCGGAGATGGATCCAGAGCGAGGATTCTGCCACACACCGTTGGGGTCATAAAACTGTTTTCGGGCTCCAACACTCACTGGCACAGACAGAGGCGCACTCTCTTTCTCTCTTACCTGTAATAATGGCGAAACAATAAAATTGCCGGCGGAAAAGTTTTTCGCTTCGAAATTTCAATGGCAAAATCAAATGGACAAAATGTAAATGAAAATGCTTTTAAAATGAAATTTACCGTTACCCAAGCGCTTCATTGTTGCGCAGCAAGGACCACTGACCCCTCGCTCTGCCCCTGTCTCTCTATGGCTCCAAATGGCATTTTTGGAGCGGCACCTAAACGGAAATGAAATTAAGCACAAAATGTGCCATTTGCCAGCTGGCAGTGGTTGTTACTTCAGCTTCAGTTTCAGCCATTACTTTCGCCCGGGCAGCAGTAATTGAAAAGTTGGTAGTAGGCAGTAGGAGCCACTTTGGGCCAAAAGGAGCCCCAGCACAGCACAGGTTTGCCCAGGTTTTGGGTAATTTCTTCTTTTTTTTCATTCCTATTTTAATCAGATTTGTGCGGAATGCTATTAACCCTTCAGTTGGGAGATTAAATGCTTTGTTTAAGGAAAAAAAAACTAAATGGAGAAACTGCAAAGTAAGGAACAATTACGGCTTGTTGTTAATATATGTCTACGAGAATTTTTTAAGGGAATATAAATATTTTACTATTATTTATTTATCACTTTTTTAAGCCAACTTAAAAAAGGCTCCAAGCCTCTGAACACCACCTGTATATACTACCCCTATATATATACCTTTTCCCCACTTAAAACCCATCAAGAGTGTCTGTGTTTTCTCTCACTTTCTCGTAAATATTCGCCACTCCGGTTGATGTACAATTGCGGTTGCCAACAAGATCACTCACAGCCTCCTAAAAAATAGCAACGAACAACAAAAATGAGGACCTGCAATTCCCACTGCCATGTTCGTACATCTCCCCAGCATATGGTACTTCATAATTTGGACCATCAAAAAGTTTGTTTTCCATCTGCTCGAAAAAGGAACAACACACAAGTCACACTCAAACAGTGGCCAGTTGGAAAAACTTCAGGGTGTGTGTTTGTATTTGTCCTATAAAATATAGGGCCAGTTGATGATGAGTTTTTATACACTTATACGTACACAACTTGTGGCATTTCCCTTTGCTTACATTATTTGATTAGCCATATTTAATGAAATTGTCATCGTTAGACCGGGACATATGTATGAACATCATAATTCTGTGGTAAACTTAGGAGCAAGTTGGATAATGAGGGAATCCTGGACAATAAGAGGAACTTTATGCTAACTTTATCAAACTCCCGGGAGCTGGTGCCATCAATTCATCGGGGCAATGGGGGAAAAAGTACGTAATTGCATTGGGCGCATGAAAGGAAATCATTAATGACATACCGCTGCGGTGGAAGGAGCGAGGGAACAGGACCAAGGCATCCTTGCAGCGTATATTTTATGAACAATTCACGCTTTTCTTGCCCTCGAACAAAGTTTAGGCTGGGTGGTTGAGGGAGTCGAAGTAGAAGTAGAAGTGCGAGTGCAAGTGCAAGTGCGAGGAAGAAATTAAGCTGAACAATATATTTTCTTCGGCATTGCAGTGCCAGCATTTCGCCCAGCTGCCACACCCACTTTTCCAGCATCCTTTTGGTCTTATTAGCAGCGTCCTTGTTTGCCTTTTTAACCATTTTTTTTTTGTTGTAGTTCGCTTTTCTTTTTCGCGCTTCTGTTGTGGTTATGCCTGTCGTTGTTGCTGTTGTGTAGGCGCTTACACTGTGAGAATAATATTCTAAAATGTTTTGTATGGGTATTTTTAATATGTTTAACAAGATTCCTCGAGAGGATTCTATTTATTAAAGGAAATAAGCCTCAAAATCTGCTTATATAAATAGAGTATTCAATGAATTAAGAATTATATGTTTTTAAAGTATTATATTATATTATATTTAATTACAACCATTTTTGATATAATAACTCAAGTTCATAATTTTATTAATCAATTTTTTCCTTGTGCACTTTAACCATTGAAGCGTTTTGGCCGCACAGCAACAAAGCGCGAATTACCGCCATTTTGTGCACTTTGAACGCCATGTTGCCGTTTTTATCGCTGCGCTGCTTCTCATCCTGCATCGTTCGTCCTTCTGCATCCTTCTGCTTACCGCCACCCCTTTCCCTCCCAACGCAGACCTCTTGTCATTGCAGCTGCCAAGTAATTTCCCAGCGCCAAAGCTGGCGCCAAAGAGTGCCTCGCGCGTCTCATTGAGGCGGGTAATTGATTTATGTATTTATACTGATTTTTTAATTAATTTATAAGCTTTGCTGGGAAATGGAAGAGAAAAGGGAAATTCAGGAAAAGCGGGCAAAACGGGAAGCCCAAAATGATATTTAATGGCAAAGTGCGTAAATCAATTGGCGATGGATGCCTGCTGTAATAATAATAACCTTTTGCGAGTGCTTATTACGGCCAACTACTATTTCTATAGATCGTAAATCAGTGCCAGAGGGCCAAGTGTCCAGAGAGTAAGTGGGAATATTTATTTAATGCTTTCCAAGACTGAATGCAGTCAGCTGGGATAGTAATTGAATTGAAGCTCTTTTAACTTGTTAAATTGTGATAGTGAGTGAGAATTTTGTGGGATTAATTTTAAAATGAATGAATGAAATTATTAAAAGGCCCTTAAGAGGATTTTTTTAAGGATTTCTAAAGGTTAGAAATGCTTTCCAATTTGAAATTGGTGTATTTTTTGCCAATATATGATATATCAAATTTGCAATTTGCCATTTATAATTATTAAAAACATGGCTAGATCGTTTATCCTATTAATTTTGATCAAGAATATATAGGTCTTATTTGGTCGAAAAGATAGTTTTGTTAGAACGGCGGCGGCACCGCGATGGCGGCACAGCGATGGCGGCACAGCAATGGCGGCACAGCGATGGCCACCATTACTAGAGATGATAAAACCGCGATAGCCTCTAAGCCTGTCGCTTGCTCTAAGCTTCATACGATTAATATCGCGGTTTTATCACCTCTAGTAATGGTGGCCATCGCTGTGCCGCCATCGCGCACACATATGTACATACAGCACAAAACCAACTAACACATATGTATGCGTGTGTAAGCCGTAAACGAAACCTCTCCCTCTCTCCCCTCGCCAACAAGCCGTAGTTCAAAATTTGTCCGCTTGGTGGCTTTTTCGGTCAGGCGACCCTTTCAAATCATCTTTTAAAATACGTTTTAATACAGGAAGGAGTCATATTCGACCACATAAACCTTATATATTGTTGAACAGAATTAATGGGAGAATCGATCTAGCCAGGTTTTGAAATTATAAATGGGAAATTGTAGATTTGAAAAATCATAATTTGGCCAAAAATAAACGAAATTAAATAATGAAAGCATTAATGTATTAGTTTTTTTCCCCTTAAAAAACGTGCAAACCAAATTTAAGGTTAACTTTTTTTTTTAATTTTTAACAACTTTTCAAAAAATAATTTGTGTCTAGAACATGGCTAAGAAAACAGAAAGAAACAGAAAAATGTTTTCCGATTTGAAATGGGTGTATTTTTTGCCAATATATGATATATCATTTTTGCAATTTTGCATTTATAATTATAAAACATGGGTAGATCGATTCTCCTATTAATTCTGATAAAAAATAATAAGGTTTATGGTGTCGGAAATGTGTCCTTCACTGCGTTGCAAACTTCTGACTGAAATTATAATACCCTGCAAGGGTATAAAAATATAAACAAACTTTAGTCGATTGTACACTTTCCAGCACCTTTTCGAGTTTTCAATTCGTTGGCCATTTTTGTAACCCCCTAGGATTTCCCCATATATTTTTTTTTTTCCAAGGACCTGTCTTAACAATATTTCAACCGCAACTGGGCGGAGGGGCGTGGCAGATAGGCTGTACGTCCTCTCTTTATTAGCAATACAAATGCAAACAAACTGCCGGCCGCAAACTCAAACACACACAAAGGCACACACAAAACTCAATTCGTGAGCCTGTGTGCGAGTGCATTTCCGGTGGGGGCTGAGGGGGAACGAGCGCGTATGTTAATCCTTGTTGTCCTGCTGAAGTTGTCGTTGGCGTTGTATTGCGTGCATATGAAAATTAAAATTGTTGACAATTGTCTTTTTTTTTTCGCAATTGCTGTTGTTGTCATTGTGTTGTCAGCGTTGTTACCGCGGTTGTTGTGGCACTGCCGCCTGCCTCCACTGCCACTCCCCTTATTTTGCTGCCACTGCTGCTGCCACACGCAACTAACCGCATTTTGATTGCCATGCATTCGACCGAATCGTGCTCGTTGCTAAATTGAAAGCATTTTCCGTGCCGTGAATCTCGGCTACAATAAAAAAAAACACGTATATTTTCGCAGAAACCGGAGAAAGAACGGAAGTTGTCGCTGGCATGTTGCATGCGTGGTCTGCATCGCCCAGTTTCCACGCCCCCTTTCTGGATTGGATACCCAGGATCCTCGACTAGGGAGTCGGTCCTACTCCTTGGTCTCATATTTTCCCGATTTGTTTGCTTGCTCAGCTTATAGCGCAGCAGAGGAGCTCATCCTCATCCCGTGGAGCCGCTGAGTGTGAAAGTGCATTAAAATGGGTTATCCTGTTGGTGACAACCATCCAATCAAACGGAATATATGCCATATAGGCACGCACTCAGAATGAGAAACTAAGGAAATAAATATTTTGAAATGAAAAATGCATGGAATATATCTTTAAAGGTGTCATTAGGATTTATTTTTGAAGCCTAATTTCTTCAAGCAATAAATTAATTTTGTGTTAAATAATATTCCATTAATAGAACTGTTATTTATATAACATTTCACTGTGCACAAGTCTAGACCTCTTCCTTTGCCCCAACTAAATTGATTTGCTAATGCTCCGTAGGTGCTAAGACCAGAATCAGGCTTAATTAAGTTTTTGTGTTAGTCTGCCGCTGCTGGTAGAGTGAACATCCTTGCGGCATCTTGTATCTGTGTGTATCGTGCGTGTATCCTGTGACTAGCAGATACCAAGCCACTAACTCCTTGCTTCGTGGCAGCTGTCAGACGGAAATCTCTCAAGTTCATCGAGCCACACAATAACATAATTATTCAA
Source organism: Drosophila anomelani (assembly GCA_035045905.1). Classification (NCBI taxonomy): domain Eukaryota; kingdom Metazoa; phylum Arthropoda; class Insecta; order Diptera; family Drosophilidae; genus Drosophila; species Drosophila anomelani. The sequence continues at coordinate 5,392,361 of JAWNOO010000032.1, read as the reverse complement.
TTACACGAGGTTGCTCCTTGATTTGGCTCAGCTACGGATTGGGGCTTTAAAAAATAAAACGAGAAAAAGCACAAACATAATGTAATCGCTTTGGCCAAAATCAACAAGCGAGCGACTAATGCAATTACAGGAATTCAGGCGAATGCAGGATATTTCTCTTCTCCCGGAAAAAAAAAGCACAAACTCTTGGCGAAATTGTGAATGGCAAACCAACATTTGCACAGGCCATAAATTCCCAACATTTGCCAATGCCAATAAGTTGGGGCCGTCCGTTGCCGTAGCTTCTAAAGTTTTACATTGGTAACCGAAAAATATGCAAAGCAGTCATAATTTTACTTTAGAACCGAAATATTTTCGAACGGAATTGTTAGCAAACAAACTTTTTTATGCATCAACTAATTTCAATCAGCTAACAAAAATGTGGCTCCCGCTGAAGCTGAAGCTGGAGCTGCCCCTTTCCCGCAACCGCAGAGCAAGAGACTGAGATGGTGGATTGAGGAAAAGCGCCGAAAACAAACGGAAAACTTTTGTCAATAATGCCGACGACGACGTTGTTGTGGTGCTGCTGTTGTTCCTGGGATCTCCTGCCGCTATAGCTTCTCTAGCCGCCTTTCCTTAGTCCTTACTCTAGTTGCCATCGCCGCCAATGTCTCAAATCCCAACTGATTGCGCTGAGTGGCAGTGACAGTCGGGGGAATGGCGCTCGAGGGTGCTTCTGGTCCTAGTCCTGGTGATCCGGTGCACCTGCCTGGGTAGAGCCTTTATCACAATCAACTTCAAAGGCGCTGAAGGGCAGCAGAAATGCGTCAACAAGTCAAAACAAATGTTACCAAAAGGTAGGTAAAAAAGATGTTTTATTTAACAAGTAAATCCTTTATTTATGGAATTCCAGAAAGGATGTATAGTTGCGCAAAGTTATTGGCGCATGTGCGAGAGGTAGCTATCGATATAACACACATCATTTAACGATTGAAAAGACAAGGATTCATTACGATAATTTATTTATCAAAAGTCGTAATTGTCTCACCTCTGGTCATAAATTTTTGCTCTTTCCACAACTCATTTATTCTCAAACTAATTTTCTTGATCATTCTAACTTGATTTCACTGCAATGGTCAAGATTTTAAACCGGAAATCGCTGAAGGGTGGCCGCTTCAATTGTTTAATTCATGGCAATCAAAGTTCTGATATAATACATCTGAGATCTGCCTTGAAACCCCTTGGCCTAAGTTCATCCGGCACGAGGGCCAAGTCGCGCCTTCGACTGCTCCATACTATGTCCTCGGTATGTCATCTACGTTGGGCCAACTCCAGTCGTCGAGGTTACTACTCTTCAAGATCAAGACGTCAGCTTGTGCGTTCTTCAAATTCAACTCGTCGACTTGTGGTTTCTTCGCAAACTTTAATTCAAGGTCATCCAAGGGGTAATTAGTTATTAAATTAAATAAGCTTTAAATCAATAATTTCACATTTTCAATCTTCACAGTAAAAGATACTAAGACTCTGGTAAATATTATCGAGCCCAACTCCATGGGAAAACCAAGTTATACTCCGCAGATTGCTGGTTGTTCACATAATAAGCAACATTTTAAACAAGGTAGCTTTTACTTTTATTTTGTTTTATTTTAATCATTTTATTTATTTTATTTAAATTCTCCATAGAAAAAGACACTAAGCCATTAGCACATCAGTTAAACTGTTCGAACTACATAGCGTCCATAGGACTAGTCCATATATTCCACAATGAGCACCAGCCAGCAGGTAAGTCCTCATTTTCCACATTTTTTATGAACTTTACTAACCCTAACTATTATCACAGATCGTGTAACCCTATCTCTCATTATGCATGCACTTATACAAACAATTATGTGCTTTATTTTTTACTTTTGGCTAACGAACTTCCGCAGTCCAGGGGATTTCCATAGAATGTAAAAGAAGGCAAAAACATTAAAGAAATGTATGTTTAAATAAACATTTTAATTTTCACATACACTGTTATGATGGCTTTATTTTGACTTAACTTGTATTATCCTAATTTATTCAGCAAAAGCCATCTTATTCTTGAGTATTAACCTGATTTTCCTGCTCACCTGCCAGAGAGGCTTCACCTTGGCTAATACATTAATTAACTTTGCCTTCCCCCATGCCATCCATTGTATTCGAATGCCACTTATTCGTGGGCTTATCACTGAGCCGAGCAAAGGTTGGTTGGGGCCAAAAAAAAAAAAAACAAGGAACTTGGCCCTATTCTGGTTAACAATTACAACAAAAATGGGAGCGCAAAACTTTTAATGAGCTAACGCCGCTGATTCAGCGTTCTAATTAACATTTAACGAGCATTTCGTTCGACTTGCATGGCAGAATGGGACTCAATATGGGTTCCTTGCCGATGAAGGAGCAACAGATACCATCTAACTGGGTCTCTTGGGAATTATTCAATTTTCGGCCACCATTTCCTGCAATTTATGGTAGACTTTTGTTTATAAAATTATTTATTTGAACCGTAATGGTTCAGGTATTGTATTGAGACAAATTGTACCATTGGGGACGAGAGTAGTATTGTGATACAATGGAATTTTTGGGATAATATATCATAATTGGGTTATAAAAAATGTTTTTTGATTAATTTAAATATATAGAGAATTTTGAAAAGGATGTGGGTTGTAAATTTAAATATATTTATTGTAACTTAATGTATGCATGGCATATCCTTATTTTCTTCTTTTGGACATATTTTCTTTTCTTAGACTTATGTATAATGTTACTATAATAATATTTATTTAAATAACTAAACCATTAAATATTTACAGACAGGTAACAGATAAAGTACATGTAATTTAATTAAAGAATTCATAAATTAATCATTTTAAATACGATTTATATATTAAGCTCTGTAAAAACATTAAATTTCTTAGGTTCTTCATTTTCTTTCATAAGTCGAGTAAATGTTAGTTAAAAGTTTCTTTATTAATTTCTTTATTCAAATAAATAAATAGTTATATTTATTTCAAACTCAAAAGTAATTTAAAAATAATTTTTACACACCCTTTAAATAGTTTTACCGCCAAAAATCACGTATACGCCTGTTGTGCGAACTAAAATCGTCAGAGAATGTATCTTTACGCCACGTAAAAATACTTTTCAGAGCTTTGGTTCCACAGCAAAGTTGCCCCAAAGCTGTGGCACGAATTTCCGAAGTTCGCTGGCTGTAGCTAACCCCGGAATCGGGGCAACAACTCTGCGATAAACAAAACATATGGCCTACAGGCTGCACAAAGCTGCTGGTGAGCAAAGTGGCGGTGGCGGTGTGTTTCTCAGTTCGCTCGCGCTCTGGCTTTGGGAACGTTGTTTTCTGGACCTCAAAAGGACCTGGCTTCGCGCTGGGAGTACAGCCAACCAAATATATATATATATATATATATAAATATATACATTAATGGTGAAGTGGGCAAAAGTGTGACAAACAGAACGGAAAGTTAGCATACTTTTATGAGCTGCGATTTGGCCGAGTCGCGAGTTCAAAGGACAGCAAGCGGTACTGTGAACTGTGAAAATGTGACCCAATTGGAAAAGGGCGAAAAACGATTTTGTGCCAGTTATATGTCCATATATATACATATATAGCACACAACACAATATATGTGTGTGCCGCCCGAGCCTAAGTACATCCGTCAATACAAGGAGGTAATCCCTAAACCGATATTGTGGGCGCGGTGGAGTTGTTTAGCAAACACACATAAATTAATAATCAACATTTCTGCCCTCGGGCAAAAAGTATCGGTTATGCGAGTATGTCTCTCTCTCTGTGTGTGTGTGTGCGAGTGTGTTTGGGTGTGCGTGTGTTTGTTTTACTTGCTGTGGCAGAGCTGCAAAAAAAAAGTTCAATCGCTGAAACTTCAGGCAAACAGCCCGAAAGGCTTCTGCCTCTGCTGCCGCTGCTCTTTTTCCGAGGCACAGCTGATTGGCGAAACCCTTGAGCCGAACATGTTGGCTTGTTTGGTTTGAAGCTCAGTAAATCCTGTACCCGCTTCCCTTCATCCTGTGAGGGGGGGGAGGGGGAGCTCAACTTTACGGTCCTACGACTCCGGAGCACGCAGCGCAGCGTGCACACGTAATAAAGTCATAATCAAAGGTAACCCGGGACAACGGAGCGTATGCGTGTTCCCCGGTGGTCCGTCGAATGACCATTCTCTGGCTGCCACGACACGCGTCCGGCGAGTAGGGATTTGGGGAATCGGGGATTGGGTTAAAGCGACAATTTTACAAGTTGCAATGCTTTTAGAATTTAAGACAAACATTTCATAGAGCTAATGGAGTACACTGAAAGAATACGTAGGCAAAGAACCCTTCACTAATAGCAAAATCATTTCCTTAAACTTTGAGGCTAAATATATTAGATATGTAACCTTTCACTTTGATATTTCGAAGAATCTTTTGTTTATATTTTAATCCATTTTGAGCAATTTCATTATCCAATATCACCCTGAACTCTTTTAAGCTGATTCCTTATCAAACAAGTATAGAATATCCTTATAGTTTCCAATTTTAATTCGTTTTTTAAGAACAAACACCACTATCTACTTTCCTTTTGAGACAGACTCCTCTGCAAAATCAAGTTTAAAGATCATAAAGGAGTTATCTTCTTCAAGAATAATATATTATTATTAACTATATTCCTAATTTATAAAATTTTCCTAATTATTAACCAAGAAATTTTAGTTTATAAATATTTTCAAATATTTTTCTGACTGCATCTCCTGTTGTATCAAATTCTAAGTTAACAAATAAAGTGAAAGTCCTCCCCCCTACGCCCACCCCCCCAGTCACATGGCGAATTTCTCAATTTCAGATGGCATTGCGGCCGGCAGGCACCATATGCACATATTTGGCGCTCAAAGACCCTCCTCCTCCTCCCGCCATCCGATTCCACTGGGAGCAACACCTATTTATGGAGCACAAGTGGTTATCCGAAATGCTCGTTCTTATTCTGGTCCCCCGTTCCTCACGAACAGTTGCGGCCACACTTTGGCACTCAGCACTCCAGATACCACAAACATCGACAGATGGAGGGGCGCGCACTTCAATGTGTTTTCACTCATATCTTGTTTTTCCGGTAGCATATTTATTTTCCACTTTAATGGAAAACATATGCCGCAGCGCAGGGCTTTCCCCAGAATATGTACAGAGGTACGAGGAATGGATCGCTTCGATCTGCCAGATTTCCATTACACATCGCCGCCGCTTAATTGTTTCTAATTGCATGTGTAATTTAATTAAGGCAATTGCATGGCTCACCTTGAACCGCCGCCACCAGTGGCTCATCAGCGGCGGTGGTGGCCCAGTGGGCAAACGTAATTCAATATCCACCGCCGATGATTGCAATTGCGTTGCTTTCTGCTGTCTGAATGTCTCGAATGTATCTGTTACGTGGAAATTGGCAATCGATAAAGGCAACCGGAGCTGGAGCCGGGATTTGATTGCACTTGCTTCACGGCCCATTGCCATGGCCACAATATACACACCATTGTGTTAACAATAACAACAAACAGGAGAAGGAGGAGGAGGAGTCTTCTCTGAGAACAAGGAGGCGTCCTGGCTCACTGGGCCAACTTGATTGGCGGCCATCGTCGGATCGGTTAACAAGGGTAGCCTTCCACTTTATTGCCGCAAGTCAGGCAACATTGCCAACCTTTTTACATGGCCTTTACTCGATTCACACTAAATTATTCATTCCGGGGAAATCAATCAAATTAACATATTTAAGGGGTAAAGCTTGCCTAAAAAATGTCACTTAGTTAAGTCAAAACAAATCTTAGATTTCAAGTTTTTATAAAATTAAAAAGGGTTTTCTATAGAAATAAAAGCAAGTCGAGGGTTTAACTCTTTAGTGTTATCCAATAAAATATTAGATTTAAATTTAAATTCATTTCTTTTAGAGTATACGAATTTTATGCTCCCTTAAATCTTAGAAAATATATATTATCAGGTTTTTCTTAGTCCTATTTAAAACACAAAGTTTCGGGTCCTAAAATAAATCTTTCCCTCTCCCCCTTTAGTCATATTTCATCTTTAAAATCCCATTTGTAATATGAACTCAAGAATATTAAGCTATCTGCCACCATAAATCACATTTGTAATTCCCTATTTTGAATGATTTCAGGAATAATGAAGCTCTCTGACACCATGGCTACGCCAATAGAAGAAAAACTGGATCAAAACCTAAAGGTAAGCTAAAAATATAAACAAAGTCATCATCACCATTATAATGAGATATAAATATACCTTACAGGTGCGCACTGGCATGGTCCATGTGAGCGATGGCAAGAGCAGACCTGAGCCCCTGCGTCTCAATCTTACCATGGAATTGCTCTCCTTGCAGAAACTGGAGGTGGTAACCCCAACTAGTTGTAATCCCAATGGACCGCCCATGGAATCAAAGGTAATGCATGAAATTATGTACTTAAAATTCTCTAGATCTTAATATTAAATTCAATCTAGGAACGAATGGTTCAAATAACGCGCCAAAAGCAAGGCGGCCTAGGACTGAGCATAAAAGGCGGAGCTGAGCACAAGCTGCCCATATTAATATCACGAATCTATAAGGATCAGGCCGCAGATATAACGGGTCAGCTGTTTGTGGGCGATGCCATCATCAAGGTTAATGGGGAGTACATCACGGCCTGCCCCCATGACGATGCAGTGAATATACTAAGAAATGCCGGAGATATAGTTGTGCTGACGGTGAAGCACTATCGCGCTGCCACACCCTTCCTTCAGAAGCAATGTGAGTTTTGGGGAAGAAAGTTATTACCTCAAAACATAAATATTTAATTAACATTTTTTGGGTAAATTTTAGTAACCAAAGACACGCCCGACTCGGACAACGATGCTACGTGCGCTGAACTGAAGGCCGATGAGGGCTACAAGTCCTCTGTGAATAGTGGAACCATTAGTCGTAGCTGCAGTCGTCCCATGTCCATATGCTCGGAACCGGAAAAAAGATGGACCGATGTGGTGGCAGGTAAGAGGGGAAATTTTTTATTAAAGGTTAAAGATTATATTCTAATTTAATTTACCACTGGGTTCGTTAAGGAAGCAAAGAAATACTTTGGTTTATTAATGAAAGGCATAATTTTAACTAGTTTACCTATGTTTTATTTTATACAGCATTTTCTAAAGTAAATACTTTCCTCATTTATATTTTTTCGTATATTTCAGTACCTCTAATGATGGCCTATGTGACGAGATATATTTATGGCACCGATAAGCTGCGACAAAATGCCTTTGAAGTTCGTGGCCTAAATGGCATTACCACTGGTGTCATACACTGCGATGAACTGGCTATACTTAGTCAATGGCTTAAATTGATAACAGATAATGTGGTGGGCCTAACGCATTTACAGGTAAAAATTCTACTTAAAATTAAATCTTGTTCCCATTTAAAACATATTTTTCTACCCAAAGATGAAGCTGTACAACAGAAACTTTGCCGTGGGCGAGCGCATCGAGTACATGGGCTGGGTGAATGAGGGAGTGATTAATAACAATATATCTTGGCAGAGTTATAAGCCCCGATTTCTGCTGCTCAAAGGAACCGAAGTGATGCTTTTTGAAACGCCACCAGTAAGTTGGGAAATACTTTTAAACTTATAAAATTTACTTAATTATTTTCCTTGTATTTATAGCTCAATGTGGCTGGCATCAGCAAGGCTTTGGTCGTCTACAAGGTATACCAAACCATGTTCCGTATTGTCAAGGAATCGGAGACTGTGGATAGCCGCCAGCATTGCTTTCTGCTTCAAAGTTCTGGTCACGAACCCCGCTACTTGAGCGTGGAAACCCGACAGGAGCTCTTGAGGATCGAGAACAGCTGGAATGCGGCTATCGTGACGAGTGTTATTAAATTGGGCGTGAGTTAAAGCCATTAAGCCATAAATACAGGTGACTTAATTCAATCTCATCCTTAGCGCAAAACATTTGCCGTTTCCCATCATGGCAAGAGCGGTGGACTCACGCTGGACTGGCAGGCAGGGTTTTCTCTGGCCGAAGGTGCCGACTCGGCCATTGTTTGGCAATATAAATTCTCACAGCTGAGGGGCTCCAGTGACGATGGCAAGTCCAAGCTGAAGCTGCATTTTCAGGATCATGATAGTAGGGCTATAGAGACGAAGGTAATCTTAAATTTACCACGATTATATTAGGAGCTTCATTAACCTTTCCCTCCCTTCCTTACAGGAACTGGAATGCCAAGTCCTGCAGAGCCTGCTCTTCTGCATGCATGCCTTCCTCACGGCCAAGGTGGCCTCGGTGGATCCTGCATTCTTGAGCTCAATACAGCAGACCTAAGACGGAGCTCCGGACTCACACACAAAGGTTATAGATAGATATTCGTAAAGTGCATAGCAAATAACTCGAATATGAATGTTGGACTAGGTATCTCATACTTTATGTCGTCGGCCTGTACTTATTATAAACAAGTGCGCGTATATATGTTGATCTGAATGATTGTAATTGGATACTGATACGGATAATGGATATGGATATATTTATAGCGCTGATAAAACTGAAAGTGAAATCTCTTGGTGCATTACAGTAATTTTTAAGCGTACATAAGGCAATTACTTTAGGCATTTTTCCTATTACGTAGACTTGGTACTAAATAATTGATAACAAATTCGTATATATATATATATATTGTTTATAGCCGATTGTTTCCCAATGTAGCCTTTATAGTTGAATTACCTATCTTACGTACGGTCTGCCGATTCGCTTTTGCTATAAGCCGAAAGAAGGGCTTCTGATGAGAGGGCCTCAAAGGCTTTAATCCGTGCTGTATCCCCTAGATATATATTTCCCCCAAAGGTTTAACGAAAAATTTTATCGAATTATAAAACCAGTTTTGTGTGCGCTCTAATGAAAATTTAATTTTCGAAAACAAAAACCAAAACGAATGCTTTAAAAACGGATTAAATGTTATTTTCTACTGAGGTAATAGCTGATATCATATAATAGATATATACTTTATAAAATATATTATATATATATAACATCCACCGAACAAATCTCAATGCACAGACGTAATATGAATTAGATTTTATAACTGTTATACATTTAACCAAAGTCAGTTAAGAGATTCCATCGGACACTCACTTAGGTCATTAGATCATTTGTCAATTCAGAAAGTGTCTTTCAGTGGCGAGATCATATTTGTTGCTTAAGCAAACAGCGTTGTATGAATGGGTTTTAGGCGTTATTGCACAACATATACATACATCTACATATAGCATTATTAATTAGTTAGCGAATCATCGAAGAGCACGAAACAGCATACATCCACGAATATCAAGTTGGCGCATTCCCAGCCCGCAAATACTCGTAACCGCGCAAATAACAGAATATCTCAAAGGCAAAGGTGCTCACCCAGGGCACTCGAGGGTTCCGCGAAGCTGTCCTGAGCTCCTAGTTGCTCCGTCTGAGCATCTTTGCCCTACAATTATAAACCTATATATGTATAGCCCGTATACCAACTGGATCAGAATCAAAAATATTTACTGTACATACGCTAAGCTCTATTGGGTTAGAATCCTCAGCTCTATAGCATCAGAAAAGTATACCATAATCTAGCAATAGTTGCAAGCCATGATCACACCAAAGAAATCAAAAAAACTAGATGCACCCTAATCGCAATCTTAACCCAAAACCCGACCAACATACGTAATCTGCATACACCGCAACATGTTATACGAGTATCAATTACCGTGGGGGAGTTAGACCTCTCACATCGGAACTAACCATACATAACATACAAACATACATCTATTTTTAATGCAAAAGCTTACATAGCGCCGTACGAAGGCGTACGCCTCATACCGAAATATATATGCGATATGTAATATGTACCCCAAAACTAAGAATACTTACTCAAAAACTGCGATTCTGTGAGAGAGAGTTCAATATTTATCCGGAACTGCGCTACTTGATACAACAAATCATCGAAATGGAAACCATATGAGTTGCTTTTGTTACGATTCCCTCTTTACTTTTATACGTTTAATAATTGAAAAATATTGTACAAGAAAACCAAAGCATACAAAATTGGAATAAAAACCAGAATATCTAATCAAGAAAGTGGTGATTTAATTGAATTTATTTTGGATATTGCAAGGTTGGGACCATCTAAGAGTTTGTTTTTAATAAGTTCACAACTAATAATATTCGTCCTCCCTCTGTTTATATATTCAATAAAACAACCTCCTTAATTTTGAGTAACTCAAAGTATAATAATTTATTTCAACAAATTGAAACAGAACTCATGGCTGTTAGTTCTGCTTCAGTGTGAAAGAAACTCTTAAAATAATTACAAAATATCATAAATCTATATACACAAATGATTTCTGAATTGGGAATGCATTGTAACTTCCAATTGATTGCTTAAAATGGCTGCTTTAAGCAATCAATGGCTGTTGGTTGGACGGGGTGATAAATAAGTCTAGAACAAACCTTGGCATATGTATGACAAAATCCCCTCATGGCTGTCTGAGGGGATTTTGGGGTACAACTGTGGCAGCTTTCTATGCTTCAGTTCCGTGAGACATAATATCCTATAACGTGTTTAAAGCTTTTACATCATTGATTCTTGTTTATGTACAGATTCTATGCCCAATTTGATCCAATTTGAGCTACGATCGTGTGATTAATTCCATTGGCACATGCAAACATTCTTTGGAGGATTTTGTAGGTGGTTTAAACGACGGCTGGCCTTCCGTTCTAATGGATTTTGGTATTATCTACACAGCATTCTATATATATATGTATCTATATGTGTATGCTATATAACTGGCATTAACCATACAAACTACAAGCTAATCTTAACTTAGGACTTATGGCTTGACGCTGTTCTCTGTCTCTTTGGTTTTCCTCTACCGGTGCCGAAACCTAAGTACGTTGTTTGCGAAATTTGCCGATCCTCCAGGACCTTGCTTTCCTAATGTCAAAAAATCAAAAACGCTAACACTCTCCGCGCAATGCCACAAGTACGTGAACGTGAGTTGTTGGTAAATTTCCAAATCTAAACGTAATAAATTTGAAAACGAGCAATAGGTCGAGCTCAGACATCGACGGGTTCCTTGGCGGTTTCCGTATCGGTCAATCGCACCACAGTCACCTCGGTGGTTACACCATTCAGCACCATTTGCATCGACTGTTGATCGCGCCAGGGTGTGGTCAAAGTGGTTAACCTCTGTCGCAGGCTTCCCGGCGTGGAAAGCAGCTTGAATATGGCCACCGTCGGAATCATCACCACCGACGAGCCGGCTATGCACCAACCCAGCGCATTTGCCCAACTGGGATACACATAATCCGCATATGTCAGCGGTTCATAGCCAATCAATCCATAAACAGTGATGAAGAGCAGGAAAATCGGGGCCACAAAGCGCCAGCACACCTGCCAGTATCTTCCTGGCGGAAAGCCAATCATGTCTCTTATATCCTCGCTGAACCGATTCGTTCCATAAATCCACGACACGGCAATCGCCTCAAAGAATACGGCCACCAGGATTGAGTAGCCGGCAGCATAGCGATCCAGCAAATGGAAAAAGTAGAATCCTCCCTGAGTGCAACTGGCCAATCCAACCACAAAGTACAGGGAAAACAGACCAGCAACAAAAAGCTCCCGATTCTTTCTTATCTTGGGAAATTCATCACTCAAGGCAGTAATGATGGCCTCAGAGCCGCCAAACTGTAAGGCATTAAAGTGATTTAGCACTACATTTTCCATTTAAGCAATAGTTATATCTACTAACCGAACTATCCAGTCCCAGAGTGAGCAGCATCATAAAGAATATCAATGCCCAGAAAGTACTGGCCGGCATGGTGGCAATGGCAGCTGGATAGACCACAAATACCAAGCCAGGACCCTCAGTGGCCACATCCTCGATTCTTACGCCCAACGTATGAGCCATATAGCCCAGCACTGAGAATATCACAAATCCGGCTATAAAACTGGTCGCCGAATTGATGAAACTGGTCAGCAAGGCATCTCTAACAAAGGAATAATAATATATATATTATCTCTAAGAATATCCTTAAAAAAATACCACTTACTTGTACACATTATTGTGGTACTTGTTGTAGGATGCATAGGCTAAAAGTACACCAAATCCAGGACCCAAGGAGAAGAACACCTGAGTGGCTGCATCCACCCAAACCTCTGCCTTGTAGATGGCACTAAAGTTTGGCGTAAGATAATACTGAATGCCCAGAAATGATCCAGGCAAGGTGAGACCCCTGATCAACAGAATAAGTAGCACCACGTAGGGAAAGAGGGCTGTGAACCAGACAACCTTGCCAGAAGTACTGATGCCCTTCCACAGGGAGAAATAGCAGATTAAATAGACAATCAGTAGGCACAACGCCATATCCCATTTGATGGCACCTAAATCGTGAATGCCCTCGCTTTGGTTCAGCTCCAAAATGTAACGGCTATTCAAATATCAAGAAATATATATAAGAAACTGTAATTATAAACAGATTATCCACTCACTTAAAATACTCGGAGGCAGCGGATTGAAAGCCCTCCATGTGACCTCCAGAAGGGGCTTCCAAGCTCGAACCATTTATATAAGACTCATTATATAGCAAACTCTGATTGCCCAGGCTATAATAGTCACTGTAATTGCCTATCACCGAGACCCGAGTAGCATTCTGGCTCTCAAACTAAAACCGTATTAATTAAAAAGCAAATTATAAACGGGTAATAAATATAATTACCAGAAATATCACTTACCGGTTTACAATTGGGTGTATTCCAAATATTATTGCACGACGTCCAGGGTAATGAGCTGGTGAAGGATGCAAAAAAGAAGCGCAACGACCAGGCAATAATCACATTGTAATAGAAATCCACATAGAAGGCTATCAGCACCACCGCATAGCCAATTCCTAATTAAATATATATCTTGGTTTTTATTAAAATTTCTAGTTAGTGAGTAGTTAACTTACCTTTGAAGAGTGGCACTAGGCGACCCCAACAGGTTATGGCTCCCTTACGATTGTGCTGGCCCAACGCCAGTTCCATGTAGAATAGAGGTATGCCTCCGACCACCAACATAATACAGTAGGGCACAAGAAAGGCGCCTAAAATGGGATTGTATTTATATATGTTTAAGTAAATTTTAAATAAATAAATTCAAGAGAATTTTAAAATATTTAAATGAATACGTAAGCAATTTTCCATTTTGTGAATATTTAAAGATAAATCAATGTAAAATCTCAGAAAAATCATGAATTTAAATGGCAGATTAATTAAAATATTCTTTTTGTGGTGTTTCTCCTGAAATCAAATCTCTATTTTTCCAAATTAACCCGACTTTCACCTCGCCTGCATTTTAGCCGAAGGCGCAATCAATAACTTTTTTATAATGAGTGCATAACCGCCACACTTGGAGACTGACCCGTGTCACAGCCTCTGCATTGTTCGCCTCGCTCTTGTCGTCAAACATAATTACACACATATTTAATATATAGACACCATACGCCATACTTTTATGTATGTTCGATGGTACACAAAATCAAATTGTTTTACAAGTGCCACTCTAAGGACATTTTAAAAACATTAACAGCAGCCCGACCAGGCCAGGCCAAGTCAGGGTGATAGAGAGACTGAGATTGAGAGACAGGGGAAGATGAAGAGGAAGGACGCCTGTCTCCTGCAGTCATCTCCGTCACCTCCGGCAATACCAAAACTCCCCCCGGGGAAAACCCCCCCGTTTTGGGCCCGACAATTGGTAGAGTGCCATCGATACTTTGTTGAGTGACAGGGGATGATGTTTTTATGATTTGATTATGTCTATTAGCAGGCAAAGTGGCCGACAAAGTCGTCTACGGACATTATATACCCCACCAGTCACTCTACTATATATGCATGGGCGCTGTGCTTGATATATATGTATGTAGGTACGTAGCTACAAAGGATATGGCAGCCTCGGAGGCTTCCTTCTGTCGTGTCAATTATGGTGGAAATGTAAAACAAAAAAGTCTAAAATAAAGTCAGGCCATCTATGACGTCCCCGACAGTGTTGTTGAAGCCATAATTTCCGTTGCTTCAAGTGCATTTCCCCCTTGGCCATTGGGAACGTGGAAAATATGTGCCAGTAATTGAATTTTCACGCCTTCAGTTGATCAAAACTGGGACAATTTATGTTCATCAATAGTTGGTGATAATAGTTTTAACTAGCAGGGTGAAAATTACCAACTTGGCATACAAAATTAGCAGATTTTTAAAGCCTTAAAAGAGTCAGAGAGCTGAGAGCTTCCACTATCCCTTTGAAGCGAAAAATCATATAGACAAAAGTGCATATTTAACTTGATAAGTATGCATGATGAACGTATGCGCGATCTAAGCCTAGAGGTGCCTGAGCAAGTGCCTCTCATTGGGGTTCTTAGCCCTAATCCAGGACATTGTGGCTGGCGCAGCCTGTTGCTGCCAGGACAGCTTGCTCCTCCCCGTGTCCGCTGCTGTAAGTTGTAAGCAGGAAAATGGGAAAGAGAATAAATAATACCGACTAAGCTGTGGCAATAATCGCAACCTGAGCGAACTGGTGGTGGTGCTCCCTGGCAACGGACATAAAGTGGAACTTAAGCCGTAGCCGGAGCCACTGATTGAACGCAATGAAGCGTATAAATATAACAATTTATTATTATGATTTTAAAGGCATCCCAAAGCTTTGATGGAGCAAAAAAAAAGTAAAGGGAAGAATAATAATAAAATAGTAATAACTATATCGAAGGGAACGGCCCGTGTGAGGAGCCACAATCCATTCACAACGCATCAGCGGGAAAGTGCCGCCATCAAGGGGGAAAATGGGGTGAAGACATGTTTCGCACATGAATTTCCCACAATGCGATGCGGGAAAGTGCTCCGGCAACAAAAGCCTAGAGAGCACAGCTCTGAACTCCACATCAGCCGGCTGACATATTGCCCAGGAATGGGGTGAAAGTGAGTGCTCGGGGAGGGTAAAGAGTAAGCAGGCCAAATGCGATTATGACTGCCAGATTTAGTTGTCATACAGAAGCACTTAACTTTTGGAATTGTTTTGAATGATGGCGTCGACGGTGAGGATCAGGAAGCGTAGTAAGTGTTTGAGTGTGTGCAGAGTCCATTCCCTCAATGCCTGCTACTCCACAAAGGATGTGAGCTCCAAGCCTGCCCTGGCCTACCATCCCCCCTCCCCACAGTTGCGGCACTTCGCACCACTTTGACAAAGTGTTAACAAGGCCGTAAGGGAAATGCGGAGTGCGAAATGCGGAGAGCGGAAAGCGACGGGTTCCGTGGCGAGCCCAATGATGTGTAAAGCCATATAAATTATTTTCACTCAGCCGGAGCGATTCACGAAATGTCTTTGTCCCCTAATTGGCCAGTTCACACAGAGAAAAAATTATGTGAAACTTAATACAGCTAAATAAGTGAGGATATTTCTGTGTAATGCTTTTTTTTACATTTTTAAAAGTCGTAGAAGCTTTAGAATTCATAAAAAATGATTCTAAAGGGAAGCACATATATATTTTGATCGTAAATTTATTTTTCCTAGAATGTATCTTGCTTTAAAATTGCTTATAAATCCTTTCATTAAATATTTTGCTTTATATTCAAATTAAATCAAACATAAAAAAAATTTTTTAAACGGAAACCTGTGAAGTTATATATTTTACATTTGAGAATTTAATTTGGTTCAAATAGGAACTACTACTTACCACCTCCATTTTTGTAACACAAATAGGGAAATCTCCAGACGTTTGCTAAATCGACGGCGAATCCAATAACCGATAATAAAAAATCCACTTTGCCGCTCCATGTCTCGCGATCGTCGCTGATGCTATTGTTATCGTTATCGTGTGGCGTGGGCGTCTTTGATTTGGATACCTGTCCCGTTGGTGACATCTGCGACTATATAACCCGTCGTGTCCTTGACCCAAAACGTGTCGATGTTCGACCACGCTAAAGTTCCCGCCGCCGCACTTTGAAATCTGAAATCGAAGGGTCAGTTAGCTCTTCCATATTCAAATATATGTAAACCCCCTGACAGAATATCAACCCGGAATCATTTAACTCCCAATCCCTACCCATCCTTCTGCTCTTCAGTACATCCATGAACCTCAACGAGTGTGTGTCCAGGACCACTTGAAACCTGTTTGGCCACGACATGTGCTCACCCAGCCCTTGAAGAGCTCGTTGGCATATTACGCATACGACAGGTGGCATGTCCAAACACACTGGCCAGCAAACACTTGACCAGCCCATCCACACCACAGCACAAGTAAATATATGTACATATATAACATGTTGTATGTGCGTATATGGAACTCTCGGGGAATCTTTGCGTGTAATGAAACCATAAACATGTCAAACAATTAATCTGATCTACTTAATTCTTCCCCGCTGACTTTAATTGCCCAGAGCTGTGATCAATTAAGCGGAATGCAGATTGAGTGCTTCAAGTGCCCGACAAGCTAAGCTGCCACTCTGGGCTTATTTATGAGCAAGTACAATTATAAAAACTATTTATTTATGATTCGTTGTTTGGATTTATAGTTGGAAATGATCCAACCAGAGACCTTTAGTGAGAGTTACAAAGTAAAAACAAGCTTTGAATGATAAATATAACTGCTTGTTGAGGGATTAATTGTGTAAATAAAATAGAAATAGCGTAGATATTTTAAGATTTTTGAATCTAATTGAAAATAGATAAGTTTTAAGAATTTTTTAAGCTAATAAAGAGATTGTTCAGATCTTGTACGATTATTTGTGGATACAATTGAATAAAAATAACTTTGTATACTATTTTTAATATGCATTCCATTTAAAATCTAGTCTTAAATGTTAACCTTTTTAGGACATTTTATTTGCAATCATGTTTCTATTTAAATTCATCTTACAATGCTGAGTAGATAATTGTTTTAATTGCAATTTTGAATACTTTCTAAAAAGGGTATTTTAAGCATTTATAAGGATGATTTTCACTATTAATAACTTCTATGGTTATTTGACACTCTAAATATTAAATATAAATTACTTTAAATATGAATTATATTCTTAAGAACCAAAATCCTCAACAATCTTTCTGAAAACTAAATATTCATCTTTTATTTCAGAGAAACTAAAACCGTAGTAATAATTCACGTTTTTAAAAACTCACTTTACACAAATTTAATGCACCTTTAAACTGGCAATGTGAATTCTAAAACCTATTCTTTATTCCTAATTTCACAATATTTAATAAATCAAAAACAAAATAATTCGGATTACTATACTTTCACCGACTTACCCACAAAAAAATCAAGCTCAAATGTTACAGTTGCACCAATCCATTGTTAAATAATCCTTGACACAGTCCAAAAATATATAGAAAACCAGGCGAGGAGCTCCGCAAACAGTATACAGACTGAAATTCACTTCACACTCATTGGCAGATATATATTTTCTTTAGAAAATTTCTCAACTTTAAGGCCGATGGAGAATTTAAATCGGAATCAGAATTAAAATCGTATCAAATCGGAGCTGTTGCGCCTTCGGTGACATGCGAGCGTTTGCCAATGGCTGCTGGCCAGTTGCCACTTTTATAGTCCGCGACAAGTGGTTATAAAGGCTGCATCTCTTATCACACACACACACAGACACAGGCACACAGCACTTATGTGGCATGGCAAAGTTTTTTTGTGTGTGTGTCAAGCGCAGCATCAGCAGCAGCAGCAGCAGCAGCGGCGGAGACGGAGAAGTTGAACCTCTAGAGCTAAAGTCCCCAAACTGAAAGCCTGAAAGTCGCATGCGCCAAGGAAACGTCGACGGAACCGGAACGGAAGTGACCAATTAGAGTTGGCTTACATATACCACGACAACGGTGCGTATACTTGATGCTCTTGTGTACATGCCCGCTGTGCTGTATTGGTGCAGAGATTCACTATGTGTGAGCGCTGTTAACTGAGGAGGCTGCTGTGAGTGAGTGCTGTGGCGGTGGTGAGTGTTATGTTAACCCGCTGAAAGGTAATTTTAGACAAATTTGATTAGTTTAAACTATTAAATGTTTAAAGAAAAAAAGATTTAAATGTAATAATAAATATTATTTATGGTTATTAATATTTTGTACATTTTTTTCCATTGCTTTTCTTTAATATTTTCCATAAATACATCTAATCTTTATGTAGAAAAATTATAATTAAAATCTTAAAGCATTAAATAACTATTCAAAGTCCTGAAAAGTGTGTTAAGTTGTTTAAAAACTAGAAGATTAAGGGTGTAAAAGTTTAACCGATCTATTAATTAATCAAGTTACCTTTATTATAGTCTGTTCTCTCTCAAAGTTCGGCACCGACTGGCGCGTTTTTCCCAATCCCCCTACTTATCCTATATTACATGTGTTTATGTTAATATATACTTAACTATACTTGATTATCTGCTAACCCTTTGTATGAGCTAAACCGAGATGACTATATCATTCTTAACTCTAACGGGGATTCGATCTTTCGAGCCCCTTTAATACAGTGTGCTTCATCAGCTACTATCTGTTAATACATGGTAATACATGGTACAATGGGGCTTGCGGGTATCTGTCCTGCCACAAGAGGGTTAATCAGTGCTCCTGTTAGACCTTCTCTATTCCGGCTATATTCTTGTGCAATGGCCTCTCCTCCCAGACTCTATCGCTCTCGTTGAAAATCTCCCACTAGATCCACAAACATATTTCGAAAACACTTTCGAAAACGCTCGCGTGCAGTGCTCGAAATATCTTTTTTTAAATCCCAACCGAGAGCAGTTGGCAACGGGCACTCGTGTACATCGGATGCGTTGTGTGGCAGAGCAGTCCGCGGATTTAATTGCAGGTGCAGCTCTTGCTGCTTAAATACATACTCCCACATATGTACATATGCGGAGGAGAGTGCTCCCAGCTCACTTGACCAAATTGCGGCAGTGCGTGTGGAAATGCGTGTCGATATAGTGCGTTCCGCTGGATAAATTAGACGCGAATTCATTCCGCCGCCGATGAAATTTCTGCAGAAGCCACTTTCGCAAAAGGTTTTTATATAAGAGGCAGGCGCGGGCATTATTTTTAATTTAGCTGTTGATATTATGCATAAAGCGAAAAGAGAAAACAAACATCAAAACAGAAAAGAACAGAGCTGAACACAGAAGCCGGGAGAGTGACGAGAAGAATTGTTGCGGCCTGGTTCTAAAAACTTATTGCCGTCTGGCGAGCGATTCTTTCGAATTCTTCCGCTCGTCTCCGAATGTGTGTGTGTGTGGTGTGTGTACGTGTCCAAATATTTATACGTGCACGCGCTGCTCTACGGATTACCCCGTATTTGTTTTTTGGTGAATTTCCACTAGATGTGCAATAATAGGGTCCATGTCCGTTTACCAGGAAGCGAAAAAGCCCCACCGATCAATTTCGGATTCATCTCTTGATTTACTTGCAGCAGCAGCAACAAAAGCCAGAAGACAACGCACATAAATAAAGATACTACTAGCGCGTATAAAGGAATCCAACAGATATAGAAATGTTTTCCTTTGCTGCTTCTGTTGCTGCTGCTGTTGCCGCTGCTGTTGCCGCTGCTGTCGCTATAAATATTTACAACGCCCGTCTTGTATACAAAAGTGTAAATATGTAGATACAATCTGGTAGATACATTCGCGTACATAAACTGTTTCAATTATTTTATTGGCCTGCTCATGGACAAAGCTCCGCAGAATTGAAAGTGAATCAAGTGATATGAACTGAGGCGAAAGCCAAAAATCCATTATCGAGGGAAGAACAATTTGCAAACAGTCAAAATGTCGAAGAAACCACGTGGACACATCCACAAGATCCGAGAGTTCGAACTGGAGAAGGTGAGTGAATCCATCTGGCTTTATTTGGTTTTATCCCAATATCACTTTATGATCTATCCAGCCAATAAACAAATAGCTATAGAAAGGTATTAAGAGTTCGACTTGGCCGAGTCGCGTCTTGAGCGTTATGATGGGCAATCTGCCAATAATCTCTTCCCCGGGAAATCGTCTACAATACATCGGGGGAAAATGCCATGTTAACGATTAGATTTCTGATCATTAAACACAAACAGCAATGGGCATCGTCTCGGTCTCGAATACAGTAATGTTTAATAGGTCTAGGTAACGCCACTATATATACACGATTCTCTCGCTCACACTTTTAATACATATGTACGTATATCTCTGTACATTTGTATATTTTATTGTTCCGATATAGTTGAGGTGGGTCTTAAACGAGGCGCAGCATATTGCACAAAGCTCTGCTCTTTGATTTTTCAGAACAGGAAGCCATTTAGGAATGAGTCAATTTATGAACAGGAACTATTATTAATCGGAGCTGAATTTAGAATACGTTTTACAGTTTCTACAAATTTAAAGAAATTTTAAAATCAAAGTCTAGTTGAGAACAAAAATGGCTTTTTCCTTTCCCTCTTTGCTGGCCAGAATTATTGACAAATTAATTAATACCGACAGGTTTCCCAAAATGTTTCGAAAACATTGACGATGTAGTTTTTTGGTCGCAATCACAGCTATTTTAATATGTCATCTATATATAGATCCAGCTTGTGGACGAGTTTGATATCATTCAAATTGTTGGCGAGGGATGGTTCGGCAAGATCTTGCTGGTTGAGCACCGAGGTTCACAGACGGAGATGGTCCTGAAAGCCGTTCCCAAGCCATATGTGACCCTAAGAGACTTTTATCGGGAATTCCACTACGGACTCCATTTGGGTGTGCACCGACACATAGTGACTACCTACGATGTGGCCTTTGAAACGGCGGGTTTCTACGTTTTTACCCAGGAATATGCTCCACTAGGTGGGTCTTGGCATTACATATTTTATAAAGACATCAATTTGAAGAGAGTATTTCGAAATTTCAGGGGATCTCACATCGAACGTGACCGATTCGGGCGTGGGCGAAGTTTACAGTAAGCGTGTGGCCAAACAATTGGCCTCGGCCATAGACTACATGCATTCAAAGTAAGTTTTACGAAATCTATATAAAATATAGATATCAATCACTGAACCCTTCATCTACTTATTAAATATACGTTCCCTTTCCTTGCAGAGACATAGTCCATCGGGATATTAAGTTGGATAATGTCCTTATCTATCGCTCGGATTTCCAGCGCATAAAGCTCTGCGATTTCGGCGAATCCTTTCCCACAGGCACCACTGTGGAGCGGCGGAACGAGTGGCTGCCCTACAGTCCGCCTGAAGTATTAGAAATTAAGCCCGAGGGCAGTTACAAGTAAGCATAGGAGCTAATAACCAAGTTTCCAGTTAATTGAAATTACCCTTAACTCCAGAGCCGATCCCAGCCACGATGTCTGGCAATTTGGCATCGTGATTTTTGTGTGTTTAACTGGATGCTTGCCCTGGCAGAAGGCAGCATCGGATGATCCCCGTTATGTGCGATATTTGGCCTGGCAGGGTGGTCTTATGATGATGCCCCTGCGGCGAACTCCTCGGCTCTTTAAGCTCCTCACCTCGAATGCCCAGCGCATGTTCAAGCGTTTCTTCGCCAGAATCTCCAATCGTCCCAAGAGTCTGGCCGATGTGACCAAGTTTCTAGACGATCGCTGGCTGGCCAAGACAGCGCAAAAGGAGATGGCCGAATACGAGACCGATGAGTTGTGTCCCTCCATGTACTCCTTCCACAGCAGTCCGGATGAGAAGAATCGTTTGCTCTACACTTTAGCCGATTGTGGGATCGAGACGAATGTGGATCGCCAGCAGAAGAAGAATCGCATCAAAGACTGGATCGAGTCGTCCATCATAACAGAGGAGGATGAGGTGAGTTTTAGTCGTATTTTAAAAGAGATTAAGTTTTCAAGCAGCTAAAATTACCTGATCTTGAGCAAACATGGCGGAACAACCTTTAAATTTAATTAATTGGCCACTTGCCAGGTTTTTTTAATTGTCTTTAAAACAAACGGCGGCATTGTTCTCAGATTAATTAAGAATTCTCTTGGGAATACTCACTTTCTTTTAATACCCAAGTTGCTTAACTTCTAAATAAACTCCCTTTAACCACCTTCATTGCAGGAAGAGAACGAGGAAACCAATTCCGCCTCTCCATCGTCATCAGTTTCCCGGGAGCCGCTGCCCGGGCATATCTCGTCCCTGCGAAAACCGGCCAGCCCGCCGGAAAGCACCAAAGAGATCAAGAGCACCCTTAAGGATGCCACACAGAAGCACTTCGATCCACGCACGGGGGCATTGCAGCAGGGCCCCAGCGAAATGGGCCAAGTGGCCATGTCGTATTCCAAGTCCGCCAGTCCCTCCTCCAACTACAGCACCACGGCCTCCACGCTGAACAATGCGGACAGCCTGCTGACGCTGGGCTCGCGGCAGGATCTGCTGGCCAGCAACATGACCATGTACACATCCATGGAGACGGAGCTAAATCGTCTAGGTGAGGCTGATCCTCGGCTGAACCAGCGCTCGCTGAGCAGCAATCCCATGCTAACCACCTTTGATGTCAACACCTCTCCCGCCGCCAAGAACTCAATTGGTGTGGGCACCCGCAACTCCAGCCGAAGCATCCTCAAGTCCTCCATCGTAACCGCCGCTTATCCCGCTTTGGGCGCTTTTAACATGGGCCAGAGCCACAGCCTGCAGCAGCTCAACCAGCATCTCCAGACATCCACAGGCCTCAACCCAAAAGACAACTCCTTCTTTAGGCGATGACAACCGCCGGCTAGTTACTAATCCTTGCCGCACTTTCAGAGCTTTGCGATGTCCGGGCCTCGAGCTATGCTAATCTCCCGTATGCTTCTCAAGTTAAAGACAGCGCCTACGGATCGGCCGATGTCAGCGAGATGACGACGAGCAGGAGTCCCCGGAGTGCCCCAGTTATGAAAGACACCGCCTATGACCGCACCAGCAGCAGCAGCCACAATATCGCTCGCCGCCAGCGCAGATAGCTACCATTTTGGGTTCTCGCACAGCCACTCACTGATTTAAAAGTTCCAATAAATAGATAACGTACATTTCTTAAGTTTTATCCACTCCTTTACTTGTGTTGGGCGGGTCTGATGGAAACGCAACATAGAAGTAGTTCTTATAAAAGTACGTTTCATTTATTACGCATCAACATCCCACAATAAAGATGAGCAGCGCTCACTTCAGAGGAATAAAACGGGAGCTGTGGGTGGCACCGATACCGGGACGACCGTGCTTAACGGGCTTGTAGGTCAGAGCGAACTCTCCCAGATAGTGGCCGATCATCTCGGGCTTGACCTCAACCTGTAAGATAAAAGAAAATTTCGAATTAGATATCTGGAGTAACATTTAAGGGCAAATTTTCGTTAACTAGAAGTTTGGAGTTAATAATTTCAGATAAAAATCAATTAACAAATCAATCAAACAAAATAAATTGATAAATATAATTATTCTTCAACAATTAGGCTACAAAACCTTGATTTTTTCATTCAAAATCAATTAAGATTTGCTTTAAAAACAATATTTTTCAGTTTTCTGGAACAGAAACCGTATTTTTTACGATAATTACTACACATTTCGTTATAAATAGAACGATTTTTTCAATAGTTTAACATGTAGTCAGTCACCGGGAGGTGCAAGCAACAACAATTGTTTGCATTGCCGCTGAACATAATTACTTTCCTACTTCATCTGAATTTCTAACCCCAAATCGCGTCACAAAAACCTCTCTGAATGTATTCCTCACCTGGCCAAAGTCCTTGCCGTTGTAGACGCCAATGATGGAGCCGGTCATCTCGGGGACGATGATCATGTTCCTCAGGTGGGTCTTGACAATCTCGGGCTTCTCATTTGGGGGCGCCTCCTTCTTGGCCTTGCGCAGCTTCTTGATCAGAGCCATTGGCTTGCGCTTCAGACCGCGAGAGAAACGCCTGCGAGCGCGGCTGTGCATCAGCTCCACCAGCTGGTTGCTGCAGAAGGAAAGAAGGGCGCCGGTTAGTGGCTTCACTATTGACATTTCAATATCCAACTCACTTGGGCATGTCCAGAAGCTGGTCCAAGTCGACACCGCGGTAGGTGAACTTCTTGAAGGTACGCTTCTTCTTCAGATTCTCATCGACTTGCTGTTTCGCAGAAATCAAAGGAAAAGAAAAACACCGTCAATATAGCTGTCATTTTGCGGGAAATTCGCACTGAAGAACTCCAAAATAACATCTGACATCGTGCGTGAAACACCGCTGAACCCATTTTGCACTGTATTTCGGTCAATTTCCGCACGGATGCCAAATATTTATTTGGATTTCTGAAAGATATTTACATCGGCCATCTTTTTTGGTTCGTGCACAAAACGGAAAGAGTATCAAAATCAGGGTGCCCAGGCGGCCACGGCTAAAATACGTCGCAGGCTAAAAATACTAACTGTTGACATGGTAACTCTAAAGATACTTCGAACTTTTTATGGATATGAGATTGTTTTATGTTTTTTATTCAGTTTGTGAGCTCTTTAACATATTTTACAGTTTTAAAATGTGAAACGGTTGCAGGAAGTATAAAAGAAAACAATCTGTTTCCTTTTTTTTTATTCTGTCTGGCAATATACTAAAAATGTTAATTTGCGCCATGACCTTCTGAATACTGAATACTAGGCGGTACACTCTAAAATAGTATTATTTAGCCACAGGAAATTCAGTCACACTTATAAAGTCACAAGTTAAATTCAAATTCGTGCAGAATTATTAAATGCAAATTAATGCAGCATTTCGTAGCAAATAACCATTTTAAAGTAAAGGCTAAACATTAAAGTTTCTTTCTAATCTTTCTAGTGTTTAATTTACCAAAAGAAACTGCAAAAAACCCCCACTTGTCTCCTTATCAGCCAGCTGAAGCTCGATTTGGAATTTGACTTTTGCTCAGTTTGAAACGCGTCACCAGCCAAAATGCAAGTGTTGCTTTTGACTCCCTTCCTTTTGGGCGTAGTCCTTGGCCGCACTGCATCCAAACTTTGCGAAAATGGAACCGGGGAGTGCAAGGACCTTGGCGAGTGTCCGACAATATTTAATAATTTGGCTTTGATTGGACCTTTTGTGAAATATTGCGATGAGTTCAACGACATTGTGTGCTGTCCGCTGCCCATTAATATGCAAAGCCAGGTGCAGGCATTCTCGGCGGGAGCCAAACTCAGGAAATTCGAGAAGGGTTAGTTATACGAAAAATAAGATTAATTTGTTCCTTGAATTAATATTGTTTGGGTTTTCCCTCAACAGAATGTCGCCGCTATAATGAGATAAGAGCTTCCTGCCGTTCCACGCCCTTTATAGTGGGTGGCGCCAAGGCCGAGGGCCGCGAATTTCCCTTTATGGCACTGCTGGGGCAACGTAGGAAAAATTCTCCCGACATTCACTGGGACTGCGGTGGCAGCCTCATTCATCCCAAGTTCGTGCTAACCGCCGCCCATTGCCTGGAGACCAGTGAGTGAGTAGGAATTAAATAATTAAACATTAAATTGCACATAAACTCTTGATAGACATTTTCTTTATTCTGTTTTTAAGATTTAACAAATCAATTAAATCAATCAAGCCAAAAGTTATTGAAACTAATGTTTTATTTGGCTTTTGATTAGCCCATTCAAATCTTTTTCTCCACTCTAATTAATTTTACCTTAAAGCTATAACCAAATGCTGTTCTAAAAAACCAAACGCAAACAGAAGCAAATAAAATTTTCATGTTTTAAACATTATTTTTCTTGAAATCGTATTTTAAAGGCAGAAATTTCCATTCAATTTAATGGCTACCATTTAATATATGTAAATATTTAAATATTTGTGTATAAAAAACTCGAATTTTAAAGTTTTATATTCTTATGCCTTCCAGGACTAAAGCCCAGCGCCTGGATCCCAACTACGACTGCCCCAAGTATGTGGTGAGACTCGGAGATCTCGACTACAATAGCAACACGGATGATGCCCAGCCCCAGGACTTTATGGTGGTTAACTATGTGGTGCATCCTGGTTATGGCGAGGATGATGACACTGGCAGCCGCTTCAATGATATTGCTCTTGTCGAACTGGACAAAGAGGCTACTTTCAATGAGTATGTGGCACCTGCCTGCCTGCCACCAGCCAGTGGAAATGAGCATCTCCAGGTGACAGCTGCTGGTTGGGGAGCCATTTCGGAGGGCGGTAAAGCCTCTTCGCATCTCCTCAAAGTCTCTTTGGATCGTTTTGAGGAGCAGCAATGCAGCGAACGCCTGAGCCACAAGATCGATGTGCGCACTCAGCTTTGTGCGGGATCCAGGAGCAGCAATGGCGATACTTGCAACGGGGATTCCGGAGGACCTGTCTTTGTCCAGCATCCTGTGTACTCATGCTTGAAGCAAGTGATTGGTGTCACATCCTATGGCATAGTGTGTGGCGTGCAAGGATTGCCCAGTGTTTACACCAAGGTTCATTTATACACCGATTGGATAGAGAATATCGTGTGGGGCGAATGAGTTTTTAATAACTTTTTAATAAGATTTTCAAATATTGGAAAAGTGAAAACCAAAAACATAAAATCTTTGCTTTGTTGACATTGACATTGACATCCGGTTGATAACCTTTTGACGCTTGATTATAATACAATTAGATCCTAATCCAGTCACATGGGGTGATAAGAGCTTAGACAAATTCCCCGCTACCCGCAAAATAAAACTTCTTGTCGTATCAAAATCAGTTTTGTTAGCTTTAATCAAACGTCGCGATAACAAATTGCATAACAAACATCTGGGACTTAGGGCTACGAGGATGTGGGTGGTGTTTGTGGCGGTGCGAATGGTGAATATATATATATATATAATATAGCGATGAGTGCTCTCTCGTCGTGCTGCAGTGCAATTACTTAAGGCTAGGACACAGTGGAGGCTAAGTGCTAGAGGACCCTGTAGATGGCCAACATCCCGGGTTGGCTGGACACACACAAACAGTAAGCAGGACTACAGGCGATACAGGCTCAGACGGTTCAGATCGTGGCGCCTCTGGGCATTCCTGTCCTTGATCTCCTGCTTGCGGATCTCCTGCTGCTTGTACACGAACAGGGGTCGGAAGACGATGGCCCGGCGAGGACGATCCAGCTTCTTGGCCTCCACAGCATCGGCCTCCCTGCGCTGACGGCTGTATGGCCGGAACAGATTCGACTTGGCCGTGTCGTGGGCATAGAGGGTGCTCAGGAAATCAAAGTACGGCTTGGACCTGAGGCTCTCCGGCTGGGCCAGCGGCGAGGGGCTGTAGCTGAACTGATTGGGCGTCTCAATGTCCAACAAGGCATGTGGAGCCTCCGGCTGCTGGGGAGTTGGGACTGCACTGGCCATCGCCACCAGCACGAGCAGGATCACAGAGCAGAACTGGAAAACAAGGAAAGGAAACCAACTGTTAGACCAAAAAAGGTGTGAATAGCGGCTGGAGGCCAAGCGGCGGCGGCGGCGGCTGAGGCGGCGGTGCCAGAACCAGAACCTGTCCGCAGCTCTTAGCGCTTATGCTGTGAATTAGCATACAATAATTAATTTAAATTAAGAGGGAGAAGGGGCCAAGTCAATGATATAACCGCAATCAAATCTAATTTATAGTCGCACGTAAAATATTCATGAGCACGTCTCGAATTTGGTAGGCGTCATCGAGCATGAACCGAGAATCCAGCTGATCTCTAGGCGGATGCACCACTCTCTAATTCCATATGCCATATGCTAATCTCATCTATATATCTGATATTCCTGGAACTATAATGATGAATGATTCACATTTGGCACTTCTTTGGCTCTGGCTTTCTGGTGAGTTATGTAAAAACCTTAACCGCAGACACAAAACAAATTAATTTCAATCAGCGGAAAAAGGAGAGGATCAACAAAATGAGATTGCGGCCATGTAACCGGTTAGTTTTTTGTTGTGTTTTTGTGTTTTTGTGGTTCAGGGTTAAAGCATTCATTCAAGGCTTCCAACAGGATCTCAAGATTAAAGATTTCAGATTAAAGATTTAAGATCTCAAAAAAGAGAACTATAAACCCTCGATTCTCTTGTTTTTTTTTTATGACACTTCCTCATGAAGATCACAAGATCTTTGGTTCGAAAATCAGAAATAGAATAACGAATATATAACTTGATTCGATAATGCTTTTGGCCTTGCCGAAATAATCAGAGTACGTCCGTCTGGGTCTGGTCTTTGTTTTGCAGCCTTAATTTTCGTGAATTTCGGTTGAAAATGTTAATGTTAATGGCCGAAACACGTTTCTTTGTTGGGTTTGCTCATAAATATCAAATTCAATACGAAAACCAATCGAGATACTTACTTGCCAAGTGTATGCAAACATCTTTTGTTGCCCGGAGAGTACCGTTTTGTTTTTAATGCCTCAATTAATTAATTTATTAATTAGCTAATGTATCCTGTTTGCTAACTCCAGGTACCAGGTTCCACTTGACACAGCTCGAAATTTAATCCAAAATTGATGGGGTTTGCGTTCGGTTTCACTCGCGTAATGTGTGGGAATCGTTGATGTTTTTTAATCGTTATCAGTGTCGTACGCTTAACACCTTGTTGGCCCCCGTTTATATGTTTTTTTTTTTTTTTGTTTTAATGCGATGCTGTCGCCGCTGAGCGTTCGCTTCAACTGTTCAGAATTTTTGCCACAATTCACTTTTATACGGACTGCCCCGCTGCCGAACGGGTTTCGCCTGCTAAGTGTTGCCGATATCGCGGCGTAGCCTTAGAGCAAGTATATGTTTCGGGCCTCAGAAATACTTATATATGTGTTATTGCCAAACTGCAGTGGTTTGTTGGAGAGCAGCCAACTCGGGTAATTAACGCTTCGGGGGGAAAGAGCTCTTCCCAGGGGGATAATCATCGCCTTCATCATCATATATGCGTCAGCTCAGCCGTGTTTGTTTGTGCTGGGCATTAGGCGCGATCTTCGATTTTGCGAATTAATTAAACTTTTTCCATGACGCACTTACTAATCAACAGATCCGATATGAGATCTTAATCCCAGGATGGTGAGTGGAGCAACTGGAACACGGAAGAGACAGACGTAGTAAAGCTTAAATCGTTCGGATCAGCGTCGGAACCAAATCTCAGACCTCAAACTGAGGCTTAAACTTATGCAAATTGCTGAGAGGTGACGCATGTCTGATGGCTATGCTTGGAAAATTGTCAACTGGCACTGGCACTTGGCACGGGCACTTGAGCTTGGCTTTCATGCTTGAGGAGGGGAATTCGAAGGCCGCTGGTTCTTGCTTAAATGGTAATGGTAATGAGCCAAAGCCACGCTCGACTGGAGCACCGCACCCCCTGCCGCCTGCCGCACGTGATCAGTAGCTCGATCTTCGATCTTCGATCGAGATCAAGAATGGCTATGACGCGGGTAAAGCCACTTAAAGTGGCTTAGAGACTTGTCTTGGCCGTGTCAATGGCCAACCGGTTGATAATTTTTGGCTAGAATAAAGAGTGCCACCCCCCCACCTCAAACTCTCACCTGGTTTTCTATGTTTTGCTTTATTTTTCTTAGCCTTTTGGTATTTTTAGCCAGTAAGCAAACTGATATTTGCTTAATAAATTTCATTTAATTAGTTTTTTGGCTTGAAGCCGGTTTGAAACGCAATAAGAGACCAAATGGCCCGGCGATAAGGGGGTCGCACACAAATGTCAGAGAGTGAAAAACAAAATAAACAAGCTTATCAGTATCTATATAGTAAATATATTGATGAAATCCGGTGCCAGGCAGATCCTTTGATTCATCGTGGGATTTGTCGGAAATGCATTCATTCTAATTGGCTAAAATATGCCGCCTTTACTGGGCGTTGACTTCCGCGGAGGAGGTGCTAATTGGGATGCACTGAATCACCGGGATGGCGCCCCACAAAAAGGTGACAAAAGGGGCACGTTCCTCCGGCTCACCTTTCACAACTAACAACTCAATTTTCCCAGCTGCCATTCATCCTGCTCTTAATATTTACCTTTTCACTTTGGACTCGCTGCCAGTACGTCATCTCATGGATTTAGACCCCCCCCCCCCCATTGGGGGGCTAATTAACGCCTTTGCCTGCTTCGTCACACGATTTCCACTGGGACACTAATTTGATTTGGGCCCTAATTTGTTTTGCTCTGGCCAAAGATCATGGAAATTTTGCCAAAAGCCTAATTAGGCGGTGGTATTAAAGGGTGTTAACTGCTGGATTTTTGGCTGAAACAAGATTTTTTGCAATTTGTTTTTTGAATTTTTGCGCCTTCAAATCCAAGGGAGCTTTTTCGATGTCGAACTAAATCGAATCTTCGAAACCTTTCGTCAAGCTCAGTCATTCACCTAGTCTAAAAAATTATGTTTTTATAAGTAAAGTTCAAGTAGAATGTAAAAGGAATGTAAAATAAAAAGTTTTTTTTTTTAATTTTATTTTTTATTTTTATTATTTGAAATTATATATTTTAATTTATTTATAATTACAGAAAATTTTTTTTAATTATATAATATTCTTCCTTATCTTAAATCTTAAAGATTATAAGAATTTGGGGTTTTTAAATATATTTCATAGTCGTTCTACTTTCGTGGTGAAATCTTTAGATAAAATTGTAATTATTTTATTAAAATTTTGTTTGGATATTTTTTATTTACAAAATACTTCAATGTAATCAATAATTTAATTATTTACTTTATTATTTTATTTGTATTTTATTATTTATTTTAATTGTTTGTATTATTTTTTATTTATTTACATATTGTAGCTTAAAGTTTTATTTTTCAATATATATAATATCTATATAATATCTATGATTTACGCCTGCAAGTTTAAAGATAAAATAAAGAAGTTTTCATTGAATAAAATTAATAAATAGATTTCTCATTTGAAGAGTGATTTAAAATTAATATGTCATCAAAATTTAGTTAGCTAAAAACAAAAATTATTATAAAATATTGATTAAACATAACTTTTTACTACGTGTTTTTTATGTTATTTAAATATATTATTAATCATTAAAATATTTGTTTAATTCATTTTGATGAGTCCTCTTTGTCCTTTTTATCGTTTAACTTAAACTTTTTTAAAGCTTTAATAATATTTTTATAACATTATAATAAATTATAATATAATTGAAATATTATTGAAATATTAAAACCTAAAAGTGTTTTATTTTCCACATGTTAAATTATAATAATAAAACTAAAAAACCATATGTAATTCTCAAATTTCCCTGTTAAGTATTATTCAACTCCACTTTTAGTTTTATTTTACTCAAACACACTAAAAACTAAAAAAAAAATCTTAATATCAGCTCCGATCGATCCGCTGCCTGTAGAACTTTCGAAAATAACCGTTTTAGCACCCGCAACAGGCTGTTAGCCCAACAGCGCCCCAACAGGGGAAGAGAAATCCCTGTAATGGCCGAATATCGTAAAAACAAAAACAAAAATAAAAACCAACGCCTCCACTTCCCCTCTCTGAAGCATTGCAACAAAAACACTCCTCGCCGACGGTTCTTACAAATATTGGTAAAAAGTTTTTTTGAACTTGCTGAATTTATTAATTAATCGGGCTGCCGACCGCATTCGCTACGCGTCGCCGTGCTCCGATCGTGTGCGGCTCTTGCTGATTACCAACAAATGCCCAAAAATTATTTAATCGAAAGGCGAATATAAAAATTAAACCTACAAACATACATACATACCTATGTTCATGTTTGCATGTGTATGTGTGAGATCACTAGAGTGCTTGCAAGTGTGCGTGCGAGTGTGCCAGTCACTTGGCAAATAAAAAACACATTTTTTAATATTTAACTAATATTTTGCACACACCAACAACAAGAAAAACAACAACAATAAAGCCGAAAAAACACAGTAACATTGACATTGAAATACACCGGGAAAAAAAAACACGAACAAGTGAGGAAGAATACGGTGGAAAAACGTGCGTGTGTGTGTGTTATCAGTGGAAGCGAGAGAGAGAGAGAGGGAGAGAGGGACTAGCAAAGCAACTATTGCAACAATAACTATTTATTCTAGATTTACACACCTCTCATAATTCTTTTTCACGAAATCTACCCACTCTCTTTGTTGTTTTGTTGTTTCTGTTGTCTTGCGATTAGAATTAATTGACAAATGGCAACAACAAATTATTCGGTTTTCTTTTTTTTTTCGGTTAAACCAAAAGTACACTGCGCAAAGTAATTCATTTTAAATCCTTTATTATCATAATACAAATAAATACAGATATAGAAAGATATTAACATTTGATGTTATCTCTCTTTCTCACTCTGAAAAGTAAAGCAAGTGTCATCCTTGAATAAGTAGCATTTCATGTGCTGTAAAAAGTAACAGGATGCACGAAAGAAGCCCCAAAAGGGAGACGCCACAGCAGAGAGCGGAGAAGCAACATGCATAAATCATAACTAGAGCTGAGCTACATAGTGTGAGCGTGCGATCGGTTAGACATAAAATTAAAGTACAAATAAACGAAAACATTAACCAAAGTTCAATGACCTGCTGAGTGTGTGTGTGCTTTCATAGATAGAACGAGCATAGGAGAGCATATAGCCAGACTTCTTTTTGCCTTCCATTAACACCTGTCACACCAGTCTTTATCGCAAGTTTTGGGTTATCCACACAGGCAACAGGTAAAAGGGCTCTCTCTCTCTCTCTCGCTCGCTCTCACTCTGGAAATATCGTGAACTATCGCAGCCGGCTTAAGGATACCTTAACCATCGATCGATAATCGGCATTTCCTTTTACCTTTTTTTTACAGTGACCGCAAAATAATTAACTTTCGCGTAATATCCCACGGCGATTTACTCATGCCAAATTCCAGTGAATTGTGACAAATCCCAGAATCGCTAGATCGGTAGCTGTATCTAAATCTAAAAAAAAATCCACATACATATATGTCACTCTCAAAGCGACAGAAAATGTCACAGCCAAAGAAGTTTGGCAGCGGTGATCCGTTTAATTACGAGGAGCTCAACATCATTGGCACAGGTAAGCGGTTATTTTTGTTGTTGGGATAGGTCGTTGCAAGAGTTGGCTTTCTCATAGTTCTCATAGGCTTTGTTTACCTATCGTTGGCTAGGTGCGTTGAGGAATTATTAAAGATTTGGTTTTAATTTGTTTACAAAACCCCTTTAGGTTTTATGTGCTTATTTTTAGAGTTACTAAAAGTTTTTATTAGCCGGAGAACTAATGAAGCTTAACCAAACACGATATTTGTTAGGAAAAAGCTGGTTTTTATTAACGATTTCTGTTAATTTGTTGACTAATTATGGGTATTAAATGTTGATTTTTTGGAGAAATATATTAGTTACAGGTTGATGGGTGTAGGGTAGTGAGAAAAGTGAGCTAGGCCGAAGCTTTTGTAGAGTTTTATAATAAAACTGAGACTAATTAAGCATTAAAATTCTTTAAAAAGGGGAAATATGACTTAGTAAACCCCTCTTCTATTCAAAATTATCCATTTAAGGGGCTTTTCCTTGCATTCGGTGCATACTTTTAGGTTCATGCCAGGGGCCACGTGTTTTTTTATGGCTCCTAAGCAAGTCTTATTGATCTCAGATCGATGCTCTGACAAGTGTTTCATGATCGGTTTTTTTAAATATTTTTTTTTATTGTTTGAAACCGTTTATTTTTGTGTAAATAAAGACCGAAAATCAATTACGTCAGCGAGCGAATGTTAATGATGGTTGGTAGCTGGTGGGGCAGGCCTTAAAAACGGAAGGTAAAGCCATTCATGGGGCACTGAAACTCATCTGTTATACGACACACACTTACATTTTTCGTCTGTCTGCTTCTCTGTTCGCATTCATTCAATTATTGCCCCTTGCCATTCGCTTTCGCTCCAACCTTTCATTGTTGTTTTTTCTTATTTTATTTTTGTGCCTTGGTCTGTGCGCAATTTTTCGAGTTTTTTGTGTTTGTTTTTGTTGTATTTTGACAAAATCAAATCGAGAGCCCAGTAGCCGAAGCCAAAAACGAGTCACAAGTCACAAGTCGGGCTCTCGGCCTTGTGCCAAAACAGCGGCAGCACAGTTCAGGTGTCGTGGAGTACCAGAGCCCCCAAAAACCTCCCTGCCAATTCGTAGCCTTGGTCTATTACGTTGTCTGTCAATGTCACCCAAAATAGCGCCGGTTTGCCGGTTGCCGGTTGCCGTGGTATCCCACGCATGTCTCCGTCCGTCCGTCTGTCCATCAGTCCCGGACGATACTCGTAAATTTCCGGTGACAACATTCTGTCTCTGGCATTTGATTCTGATTGGGATTCTTTGCTGCTCTCCTTCCCTATTCTCTTTTGGCCTTTCTCCACACACTAAAAAAAAGAAAAGAAAAAAAACATAAGCAAGATCATCTTATATGATCATTATATATCAGGTTTCTTAATTGTTTTCAAGCTAAGAAGAAGCTCAAAGCGAAATCTTGAGATTATCTTAATTTGTAGAAGTTGAAAGATCTTTTTGTAGATATAAAAATTACCTTATTAAAACTTCTTTCAGTTAAAATCTGTAAAAACTTTAATAAATAAATATAAATGATATTTATTTTCATGTTAAATTTCTTTCAGATTAAACTTTATAAAACAAAGAGAACTTTTATAAATAATCTCCCTTAAGCTCAATGCTAAATATAAACCGATGAATATGAAATGCTTGAAATACTCGAAAGAATTATTATTGGTTCATATGTCATAGATAAGTGGCTTTTATTTTTCTATATAATAAAATCAAAGCCCAAAGTGATGACCAATTTGTTTGTTTGTATGCTTTGAATTTCTCCCTGTGCCTCCTCCCTCTGCCTGCTCCTCTATATAGTTGCTACAATCTTTTGAATAGTTCTGCTGGCTGGCAGAGTGTTCAGATATCACCAATCAGCCGGCATTATATGCTCATCTTATCAGCACAGCTGACTTGGGTGGGCCTCCTCCTCCCCTGCCCCCGCTGGCCTTGCAAATTTTTGGCAATTTCGCTTGTTCTTATCTGGCCTTCGTTCGCTCTCCCCTGTGCTTTGCGCTTCTGATTAGCATTTCCCTTTTTATTCCGTCATTCGCCAAATTTTGATCTAATTTCGTGTGGTTTTTTTGTGTTTTTTGCAGGCGCCTATGGAACGGTTTTCAGAGCCCGAGACATGAAAACCGGAAAGATAGTGGCCATTAAGAAGGTGAGGATCGCATTGAACGAGAATGGAGTGCCAATGTCCACGCTAAGGGAGATTGCCCTGCTGAAGCAGCTGAATGCCAGCGATCACGCCAATATAGTCAAGTGAGTGTCATTATCTCAAGAATATTACCTTATTTTTGAGCTGAAAATTAAGAAGCAAACAAGGTGGGCAATTATTATACAGTATATGAGGGGTGTTATCTGTATATATTGAGGCCGAGGTGGCGCCCCAACTATTTGCCAACTAATTTGAAAAACCTCGCGCTTCTGTTTATCTTTTGCACGCTTTATATAGGCCGCCGATCCGGCGCTGCAGGTTTCGCTGGTTTCCTCGCACCCTTCACCTACTCACTCGACATATGCCTGTCAAATAACTATGAAGCGGCGCGCCGCTTTTCCACGCTGATAACGCCCCCGTCATTGTGCATTCGCAGATCCGCTGATTTTGTATTGGCAAAAACTTGCAGTGCGGCAGCCGTTTTAAATTTGAAATTAACAGAGTGCGCGCCTAACAGACTCGATAGCTTCAGGAATGTTGCTAACGCTCGATAGGCAGCATGGCGCTCTTTCACTCACTCTCACTTGGCTTGGTGTTGCGCTGCTCTCACCTCTACGATACAGGCGATTAACAGCATGAGAGAGAGAGGGAGAGCGCGAATGTCGTATGTTCGAGAGACAACAGCGATCAACAATGTTGCTTAACATAATGTTAGTTCCCTCTCTTATTTGGTTGCTTACGCTATTCAAACTTTTGCTCTTTGATCGCAATATCGTAGCCATGTGCATGTGTGTTTGGCTGGTTCCAGAAATGGCCAAAGTATGGCCACTTGAAGAGTGGCGCCAGCAGCATTTTATAACAACTTGGAAACAATTCCCCTCCACACACACACACCACAAACAAACTGATGAATGTATTTGTTTTTTCCCCTCTCTCTTTCCAGACTTTTCGAAGTATGCCAGTTTCTGGAACGCGACGGGCAGCTGATGATTCTCCTGGTTTTCGAACACTTGGAGCAAGATCTGTCGGATCTCATAGAAAGGCTGCCCAAATCGGGCATGTCGCCGGCCACAGTGCAGGTAAGCTCCAGTTTTCACCTAATTCAGCTTGCTTCCTTATTAATCTTTATATTTTTATGTTTTTTTTAGCGCCTTTCGAGGGAACTTTTAACCGGCGTCGACTTTTTGCACTCACATCGCATCGTCCATCGGGATTTGAAGCCGCAGAACCTTCTGGTCTCGGCACAGGGTCATTTGAAGATTGCCGACTTTGGCCTGGCCAAGACCTATGACTGCGAAATGAAGCTCACCTCGGTGGTGGTCACCCTGTGGTACAGAGCCCCGGAAGTCTTGCTTGCACAGTCCTACAACAGCACCGTGGATATCTGGAGTGCTGCCTGCATTATCTTTGAGATGTTTAACCGCAAGGCCCTGTTTCCGGGAACCTCGGAAAAGAATCAGCTGGACCGCATCTTCGAGTAAGGAAATACATATATATCCATTGTGTAGCCTTTGAATCTAATTTTGTTAAATTTTATAGACTGACGGGTCGACCCACGGACCAGCAATGGCCACAAACCATCTCAGTGGCCAGGGAGCACTTTCCCAATCGGCATCCCAAGAGACCCCGTGACTTTTGTCCCAACCTCTGCGAGTATGCCGATGATCTGTTGAATGTAAATATATTTTTGTATTATAAAAGGAGCTCCTCTTTTAATTCTGTAATTTTCACAGCAAATGCTCTCCTATGACATCCGATTGCGACCCTCCGCCTTGGCCTGCATGGAGCACGAGTACTTCCAACAGGAGCCACTCTAGCCCTGGGCCAGTGGCGTAATTACTGGGGGATTCACCACATCCCCGGAGACATGTTGAGCCCTCGCCACGAATGGCCTCGCAACGCTCTTGTTACAATGTTCCTTTTTTAAGTGTAGTGCGTGAAGAAGCAGTTTGTTTTCTCTCCAGTCCAGTCCGGAATGCGCAAGGAATTACCTTAATATGTTTGTAGTTGTAAGATTAAACGTGTAAACAGTGTCGCGATATATACTTATTACTGCCGATCAACTATATGTTGCTATATGTAGCTGATACAATCAACTGACGGATGACCGTAAATGTAAAAACGATTCTCGAGGACGAACGCAAAGTCCCCCAAATCGAAATGTGATACACAAAGTTCAGGAATGCATTATACTATTTCAAAATTTTGTACAACAACCACCACTTATACATACATGTGTAATTATTAAAAACAATATATATACATCTATATATACAGCAACAATTTAAATATATAAACAAACACACAACATTTTGTCTTTTATGTTGGAAATTCTTTTTATTGAGAAAATTTCATTTTATACGCAAAAGTAACTCAAAATTATATTTATTGTTTTAAATACAGCAACAATTTTATGAAGTTTTATATGAGTAACAAATCTGCATTTTTTGATTGTAGATTTTTGTAAATAAAAATTATTCTGAATTTTTGTCTATTTTAATTATGTAAAATTTTTAAAAAGGGAAATTCCCAATCATTTTTTTTATTTAAGAATAATAATGTTAATTAATATTTTTAGGTAATTTTTTACCATTTAATTTTAAAAAACTTAATAAAATAAAAATATGAAAAGTACAATAAAAAACAATAAAATATATATTATTCGATATCAAAAATACAAAATACTGTGTAAATTTTACTAGTGATGTAAAAACATCGAAAGTGAGTACATCGATATTTTTAATTCATTCATTAAAGACATGACCGTTATTTTAATTTAATGTAAAAAGACCTATTTTTAAATGTAAAAATAGATATTTTAGAATAGATTCTAGAATACTAAAAAAATACTAATTTAATTTAAATTTTAATAAATATACTTAAAATATCGATTACGATATATCGATATGAAAAAATAGCTATATGCATAAAGAACCCGACTTCCGTCTCTTTTCTCTTTTCAACTTGCGAAGGAAAGTTGTGTTTTTTGCTAATCACGTTTCGTGTCGATTAAAAATAAAGACTTAAACATGCGTTACGTGGCTGCATACCTTTTGGCTGTCCTGGGTGGCAAGGACTCTCCCGCCAACGCCGATCTGGAGAAGATCCTCAGCTCCGTGGGCATTGAGGTCGACACTGAGCGTCTGACCAAGGTGATCAAGGAGCTGGCCGGCAAGAGCATCGAGGAGCTCATCAAGGAGGGACGCGAGAAGCTGTCCTCCATGCCCGTTGGAGGCGGTGGTGCCGTCGCTGCTGCCGATTCCTCTGCCCCCGCTGCCGCCGCTGGTGGCGACAAGAAGGAGGCCAAGAAGGAGGAGAAGAAGGAGGAGTCCGAGTCCGAGGATGACGACATGGGCTTCGCTCTCTTCGAATAAGCTGGATCTTCTATTCTACCCACCCAACAAAACGCCGTATATACTGTGTAAATACCGGGCCAAGCAGAAGCAAGTCACCCCTGGAGTACTCCGCAGACGATAAAAAACTTATCATCCGATGACCATTGTTATACAATAAAAATCTGCAGTATTTGCACTTTATATAGAAATGCTCAAAAT
The DNA here is from genome assembly GCA_035045905.1 of Drosophila anomelani. Taxonomy (NCBI): domain Eukaryota; kingdom Metazoa; phylum Arthropoda; class Insecta; order Diptera; family Drosophilidae; genus Drosophila; species Drosophila anomelani. Next base: position 5,353,670 of record JAWNOO010000032.1, on the reverse strand, counting down.
GTGTTATTTGTTTGTTAAAAGGTTGTATTTTTGCCAAAAACCAAATTGCATGTCCCACGTGTTTGCTAACATTCTGTTAAAAAGCTGTAGACCCCGCCTCCCTTATCAGCGGCAACATACTGTTAACATTCTGTTATATTTATGCAGAGCTTTATTTATAGGTTTTTCTTACGCTAAAATTATAATTTACACATAAATACACCGGGGAATGCTTCGCATACTATTTACATCCACTTGCAGCTGCTTAGGCCAGGCCCACAATAGCGTAGAATATCAGTGGCAGCACCAAGTTATCCACCTGGTCGGTGAATGCCTCTACGAGGGCAGAGTTGAGAGCCGCGAATATGGTGGCAAACCATTTGGCCTGGCTTAGAGCCATCAATCCGAAGAAGTCCAGCAGCCAGACGGCCAACAGAATGGAGACCACAAAGGCAATGGTACCCTCCACAGAGCGGGAGGATTCTAAAACGAATATAAACTGTCTTTAGTAAATCCTGCACAGAATGAAAGTATAAAACCACTCACTTCCCCACTTGCTGCGACCCCATTTCGAGCCCACGACGCTGGCGGCAGTATCACCAACACCCACGGCCAGAATTCCCGAGAGCAGGGCCAGCACATCCGCGCCAGAGCAGGGGCACGGCGTCAACCAAAGGGGCATTGAACATCCGATGAGCAGGCAAAACGGAGTCAAAGCCATGTCGCCAGCATCTTTCTCGTCCTTGAATGAGCGGAAGGCATCACCCAGCTTGTCCGCGAACGGAGGAATCCTCAGCACACGCACCAACTCAAGCACCACAAATACAGCCAACGCTACTCCAGTAGCCAGGTACAGCAGGGCGCACTCGTACACCACCCCCGGGACATAGACGAGCACGATTAGGAGATGAAAGATCTTTCGCACCCGTGTATTGGCCCTCGACGAGCTGCCAATCTGCCAGCTTATCGTAATGCAGGTGAGCAGAACCAGCAGCAGATAGAAGACCAGGATGGCGAGACGTTTCTGGTCCCGGAGAAGGAACTGGATGAGGTTGATCAAGGGCAGGGGTTGCGTCACTGGCATACAGGTGACAGCAGTCAGGAGTACACCAAACAACAGATAAAAGGGCAGAGGTTTTCTCAGCGAGGGAAGTGTGATGAGGGCCACACAAAACACTAGCAGCCAGAAGAGAGCATTCTGCGGAAGAGAATCTATGAAAAGTCAGAGCTAAAGGAGTAAGTTTAGGTATACCCACCACCATGATCATGTTGAGCTGGTCAAAGTCACCAGTTGCCCAGGATCCGGCGCAGAATAAGCCGCTGAATCGATGGATAGCACTCATGGCGAAGAGAACCAGTCCCTGGACAAAAACAGAAGCCTCGCCGTACGTGAAGGAATGCTTGAAGCCGCGCAAAGTGTAAATATAAATCTGTTGATACGAGACGGTCATCACGAATCCCACGAAGAGCGCGAACATAAGCGAGGTGTCCGCCAGGAGACAGAAGCACAGACTGGTAATCACTCCGGGCAGAAGGCTCACCAGGCACTTGACCAAGATGCCCGTCTTAATGAACGCGTAAATGAAGAAACAAAGCGTTTCCAGGGCCATACCGCCGGCTGAAACGGTAAGGATCCATTGCATTTGGGCCTCATCCTGGCAGCCAGGCGGGGAATGCAACAGGCGGACGCCCAGGGCCAGTGGAAGCAACAAACATAGCCAGGCGCCGAGGCCAGCGTTGGGTCTAAAGGGTCAGATAAGATTTCCGGATTAGAGATAAGAAGAACTGCACTTTGGACCGTCTCTCACCGACTCACCTAGGTGACATGGCCTTGATGGTGAACACATCCGTTCGCTGGGTGATCCGCTCGTGGCTCGCCTGGCTGTCCGTCGAGGAGGAGCCGGAATCCGAGTCCGAAGGCTCGCTATCCGGTTCTGTGCGGCGCATTATTAGCTGCTTTCGGTGGCTCAAAACATGGCTTCAGCCAACAATTTTCCGCCAATTTTGTGTATTCGCCAAGAAGGTCAGGGTGAAAAGCGGGCCTTTCTTTGCTGCAGGTCAGATTCGGGAAAGCGTTTTGGAATGCACTGGACCAGCTGGTCGCGCGTTGTTGTTGCTGTCGCTGCACCAAACTGTGTTTTTAGTGTGACCAACAAGTGGTTTTTGAATAACATTTTTTGCCACAATTTTTAAAACTTTTTTTCTCTACAGGTGGTTGAAATATTAATATTTCTGTTAAATATTAATTATTATTTTATATTTTATATTATATTTTAGTTCTTATGTTTATCAAAGATTAAGTGAAACTTTTAGCACTACTAATAAATTATAAATAATTATTAAAAACATAATTATTGTATGAAAGTGCTTGTTGGATTAAAGAATATAGTTTCCCATATTCGCCAATGGCTTTAGAAATTTAAATGTGGAAAATATTATAAAAATATTATAAAATATAATAAAGCGTTTATGACAATGACATTTCAGTTATTAGTTATAAAAAATTATATACAATAATAAAACACAAAAATAATAATATGTTAAATAATAATATGTTATTTACTTAACTTAAAAATATAACCAACCGTTATTTAATTTGTGTGAAATTAAATTATCCACAGTTTTTGGGTATATAAACTCAAAAATTTCACAGTCACTGGTGTTATTTCCACTAGTGAACATGCTTGGTTACTGGAAGGTCCTTATGCTAACGGGTCTCCTCGTCCAGATCCTGGATGCCAAAACTGGGGTATGTTTTCAGGAGTGCAAACATCTGTCGGATCCATGCGAAGACAATGGAAACTTCTGTATGAATGGTAAAAAATGCTGCTGGATGGAAACCGATCTTCCAAATGAATTAAAATCTACGGAAAGTTCAAAAAAGTCTAACAAACATAAAGGTTAATAAACCTCGATCAGAAAGTTTATTATGAAAACCAGCATTTAAATAGACTTTTCTCGTTGTCCTGCTGGGGGTACCACTGGCTTAAGTTTTAATCTGCTGCCCAAAGATAACTTCGTTTTCTGTTTGTATTTTTATATTTTAAAACCAAACCTTGCACAAGTTGCATTTAGCATAAATAACATTAAGAGAATGATGAACTACTGGAGGATAAGTGATCTCCGGGCTTAAAGCAGTCCAAACAGGTAATAGAGCACGGGCAGAACGAGGGCTCCCTTGGCGGCCGAGATTCCAGTAATGCCAATGACCAGCTTGAAGATGCCATACCAGAAGCCGAGCTGCAGGGCCACATGGAGACCCAGGAGGCTGTGGCATATAAAGTTTAGTATCTGAGATCTGATTTTTTACTTTTTAGATACTTACATTTTGTCCTTGCGACGTGCCTTCTCCAGATTCTTGGGCGGCTCCTTGCTAAGATACTGGCGCACTCCCAGAATCGTATTGCTGAAGTAGTCATCCCATTTAAGCTCTCCAATATCGATGATGAACTTTTTCTTGTCCACGGGATTCATTGCCTTGGAGAGCGCCAGCAGGCGTTTGTTGTCGAAATGCCATTCCGTGAAGATGAAGCGTTCCAGGGTATTCAGCGAGTTCCATACGTTCTTGTGCAGACGAATCAGGCTGTATTTATAGAAATTTCATTACAAATTAGGTTTGTTAAACTGATATTAGAAACTAAATACTTTTTCGTTCTAAAGCTAAAAATAGTTAATAGATGAAAAGAGCCCTGGCAAATATAATTTCAAGCTTCATTTTACGCTTAAATTAAATTAAAATTCTTTAAACTTTCCCTTCAGTATCTCAAAGCTATCAAATCTTCTTATCCCATTTGAATAAGTTTTGTTTATTTTAAAATGCAAAACTAGATAAGAAAGCTTTTCGCATAAAGTCAAATTATAAAAATAAACGTGCAAAAAAAGAAGACAAGGTAAAAGTTCATAAAAATAAATAATGATTAGAAAACTTGAAATTTGCAAACATAATTTGCAATGCAAAAACCCAGTTCAAGCTTCCAATATATCTTAATTATGCTTTAAAAAAAAACAAGCCCCAAACCCCTCTCTTGTAGTAATTGCAGACTTTCACCTGACACAAACATAAATCATTTCGCTACTCACATCGGTCTGCCGCCTCCAATTTTCGTCACCAAATCCAGAATCAAAGCGGGAACAAAGTGGAACAGAATAGCGCCCAGGCGGAACACCCAGAGGCTCTTGACGAAGCGCAGGTTGGGATACCAAACGGCACTATTCAGTGGATAGTCATGCAGATAGCCATTGATCTTGTCCGTCATCAGCTCGAAGCGGAAGGGCTTGTAAGTGCTGGAGGTCAGGTGGAAGATCTGCAGATCGTCTGGGCGGCCGCCGTTCTTAGCCTGCAGAGCATGGACATAGTAGCCGGTGGTTATGATGCCATTAACAACCACATCGATGGGAATGTAATCCATAATAATGTTGGGATCCAAGGGAAGGCGACGCAGTACACCCTTGGAGGCGCCCATGAAGAAGCCCTGCGGTCCATTCTTCGAAATGGTCCATCCGGGAATGGGTTCCTTCCAAGCGGCGGTGACTAAGTAAGAGAATTATTATTAGTTTATGGAGAAGGCAAAAGAATTGCTTTAATGGACACTCACTCATGCTGGGACGGACAATGCCGCAGGGGAATTTACTGGCCACATTGGCCACCTCGTGCTCGGCCAAGTGCTTGGTGAAGGTGTAGGTATTGGGATGATCCTTCATTAGTCTGCAAGGGATTATCTTGTTTTAGTTGCAATAATTAACTATTTAAGTCCCCACTCACTTTGGTTCCAGTTCCTTGAGGGCCTCATCATTAAGCGTCTCCGCCAGCTGAATGATCTTCTCGGGATCTTCGGGCGAGGGATATAGCTTCTCCTCAACCTCGGTCAGATATGCATTCACATAGGCACTGGACACATGGACCAGGGCATCCAGTTTCTTCAGCTGCGTGCACAGCTCCACCACTCGCCTCGTGCCCCTCAGATTGATGTTGGTGGTCTCTTTCAGGGATTGGAAAAAGTCCAAAGTGGCGGCCGAATGGAAGACCACATTCACATTATCGATCAGGGTCTGGCGATCCTTGGGCGAGATGCCCAGATTCTCCAAGCCCACATCGCCCTCGATGGGAACAATCTTGGACAGACGTGACTCCAGCTGCAGCTCCTTGAACTTATCGAAGACCGAGTTCTTCTTCAGCTCCTCGAGTCGCTCCTGGACATTCTTGCCCTTCTTGGCTCGCATCAGCAGGTAGAGTGTGCCCACATTGGGAACATCGCGTAGGAGTTTCTCCACAATGGTGACGCCCACGAAGCCAGTGGCTCCCGTGATGAACACATTGCGTCCCCCGTAGAATTCTGTGATTGGTGAGCTGCAACGATACATAGATTTGTTTCCAAATTAGTTGAGCCCGCCTTCTATGTTTATGTAACTACCAGCGACTACAACTATAGATGTCTCATAAATAAAAAAGATGAACCAAACTTTCTCTCATCGCCCATTCAAATGGGCAAATGCCGTTGCTTACGACACTCGTTCACCCATAAAAACCTCCGCGGGAGAGGGCAGCATCTTTGCTGATGTTTGTGTAGCGGGAAACCAGTTTCCCCTCCCTTGAACTCCAAGTTCTAAGTGCCCATTGTATGGATTCCTCTAATATTGATCTAACTAATGATTTGTTAACAGGTGTCGGCTGGAGGGTCCATGTCGTGGGTGTCGCCTTTGCATGCTGCTCTCATGGTACTTTGGAACGAGCAATCCACTGGAAACTTGTCTTGCGATTGAATAACTTGCAAATGAACTAAGGAAACTAACCAAGGGGAGAGTAGAGGAATAATTAATGGTTAGTGATGCTAGTGATTGAAGATTTTCTAAGATTACTGGCCTAGAGATCTGGGAGAACGTATTCAGATGCAAGGTTTTGTTTAAAGGTTAAAGGTGTCCCTCCTTGTCTGATTTTATAATTAAAACTGCATTAATTCCTGGGTTTTTTCATTTTAAAAATATGTTTAGATTAAAGTTAGCTCTTGCATAGCCGGAAGTCCCTTTTCTCAAGTACTACACCCAATAATTTCCCAACTATTTCCATCGAATTATCAAACATAGTGATATCTCTAACCAAAAACACGCAACCTGACCATTCAATTAGCCAACTTCATTTCTCTTTTAATGACCTCCATCACAGTTCGCTGTCTCCTAGTCTTTTCCTTACTTCTTTTTTTTGTCATGCCAAATGATTTTATAATGACGATCATTGAAGATGATTTCTGTTTTTCTTGGCTTGTCTTTTATGTTTGCCCTCTCTACCCAAGCGTGATATAATTTCTGCATAACAAATCACCTTCAGATGGAAGCAAATAACTGCAACATTTCCTTTTACCATATTTGTGCATGCAAAAAAATAAAATGCAAATTTTCTTTTGAGCAATTAAAGGAGGCCCTCAAACACATCAAAAGAAAAATGTGATAAAGTGTGCAGTTGAAAATTTTGCAGGTGCTTATGTATGTTTACATGCCACAAAAAAAAAGGCAAGTCATCGTTTTGGCCAGGCTCACAGCTCAAGAGCTTGCTTTAAAGCCAACAAAATTAAGCTTTCACTTTGCGGCCAGCAGATTGGCAACGAAAGGGACGACAGGTAGTTGGTAGTAGCCGATAGGTGAACCCAATCAAGACAAATGGCTCATAACTCATTGGGCAGATTTTTTGCTAAAACTGTTAAATACTTCCCGCTGTTTTTTATGTTTCTCTCTGTTTTTTTTTTTTTATTTTTTTACCAAGTTGTTGGTCTGCAGTAAATTAACTTTCTTATCAGTTGGAAATCAACTTTGTGCTTCTGAGATTAGATTTTCCATTGACCAGTCATGGGCTTATCTGGGATAATTAAGTGAAACGATTTATGGTGACAGAGCTACTTGAAATTTGTTTCAAATTAAGTTTTGGTTTGCCTTGGAAAGTGTTTAATTACAAATATTATTTTAAATTTATTTAAAGTATTATAGAAGTTGGATGTTTGAATATAAATATTATTTAGAATTAATGGAAGTAGATTATATAGCCATGGTAATAAAGTAAGCAATTTCCTTCATAAATTTTCATTGTTTAATTAATTTTAATATTGCTTTTCAAAATACATGGCTGTAACGGAAAACTTTGCTGGAAAACTGTTGCATAATTCAGTAGCTGCATTCATTGGCAACTATTTACCGCATTCCTTAATTGCTGGCGTTAAGAACCACTATATATCATTAGCTTGCATAAAAAAAAACTTAACTGCTCGCTTGGCCACCTCGGCCATTAAGGCACTCGACTTTGGGTAACTGACCCTACCAACTGCGTCCAACCTTGTGTCGGGACATAAATCTCTGGGCAAATTATTATTTATGATGCCGTGTTCCGAAGATGTTTAGCAACCTGTCAGGATATGAGGAATACATATGTAATAATCTTGTTTCCCTTCGGCATCTTTTGATTTCGTAACTGTAATAAAACTGTAATTTTTCGCTCGATTTCCGGTTTATCAATAAACGTCTTGTTATTGCTTAGGGTTTAGAAACAGAAACAGGTCAAGCTAGGTCAAAATAAGTTATATGTTAATCCTATTTGCATTTTATTCTCCCATTTAAGCTGCATAGTAAAATTTTCCATTGTTGACACTAATGCAAGCTGACCCTTCAGGTGAGAGATTCTCGCGCTGTGAAGAAAGTGTCGAGCTTAACGATCTACTAATTACCTAGCATTAGTCTAGACTCTAGAGGCACAGTTAATAATATGGTATATATAGTATATAGCCTTGGGGATATGGGATTTGTGTAGATATGAAATACTTTATCAATTTAAATTATTTTCTAAAAGTATCTTTTTCAGTAATTTTTAGAAAACCTTTACCAGTAACATGACCCGTAACTTTAACAGAAATTTTAACATAAACTGTAGTAAATTTAATCATTATCATTATAAGGTTTTTGTATTGGAATCAAATTATATAGATATTACAATAAACTCTACTATATAAAATGTAAAAATTAAATTCTGTTTTTGGATCTTTCCTAAAATTCCAATTCCTCAATATGATCAAGGACTCTATAAGTAATCTAATTCTGTTAGCAAACACCTAAAACTTTAGAATTTAGATCCTAAGCCTGGATTTTTTGCATACGTATCTTTGGCCGGATTTTTGTCACTTTTCGAACTTTGCACCGCATTTCTAACCTCACAAATGACACCCGAAAGCGGAGAAAAGAGAAAAAGCTACTGGCTGCTGCTGGCTGAAAGTGGTCAGACGGGCTACCAAAATTAAAAAGATCTCAAAAACACCGTTGTTTTGCTGACAAGTTGGGCAATAGCACACACTTACCTGGCCATGGTTTGTCAGCAGGTGTGGTGATTGCCAATAATAATGCCAGCCGTTGCAGTTAGCCGCACGATTTGGTTATTTGTTTCAGACTAGCTAGCTACTTGGCTTAGAACGTCGAAATTTCTCTTTTCCACGTATTTTCTCCTCTCTTACTGCCTCTTCTTCGTTATCGTTTGCTTCTTCGTCTCGTCTTCTTTTACTCCGCTGCTGCTGCTGTTATTGTTGTTGCGATGCGACTGTAAACAAAGTACAAACACCAGTGCAACTGCACGTGTGAGCGTTACGCCGCCTGTGTATCTGAGTATCTGTGTGAGCGATCTGCGATCCAACGAATTGCTCCGATATCCGAACGTTTGCCGGCAAGAGTAAAACTTCAACTGAATGTCTGCCCGCTGAATGGCCACGGAAATGTGCTCGGTCGTTTCCAACGCCACAACGGATCGTCATTATCATGATCGTCTCAGTCGGGCAAACCAGTTATTTAGTCGAAAATGTTGGTGAGTTTTATGCCCTTGCAGAGAGTGTTATAGATTCGGTTAGACGTTTGTGTGCTAACTATAAGATACAAAGATACAAATATAGATATGAAGTTTGTTCAAATGAATTTATTTTAAGTTTCTGGTTAATTTTCAATTTAATTCATATTATTTATATGTTTCCATATTTTCCATATTTTCTATTGTAAATAAATCAATAGAACTTACAATTTTAATAGAATTTTAACGTAAGAAAAGTATTTTAGATCCAATCTGCTGTAGCTTCCCAAATATAACCAAATTATTGATTTTTAATACAATCGTTAATATTAATTTTTAAAGAGAGTTTTCAACAATAACAATAAAGAGCAAGAGAGAGGCATAAATAGAGAGGGAGAAAGTTAGAGAGATAATAGTTAAAGTCACAGTGAACTCTCTGAGAGGTAAAAAGATTTTTAAAAATAAAATTTTTTATTCAATTTTAATATTTAATTATTGGATATAGTAATTATTGGATTATTTTATTATTATTTTTTTTTAGCAACTTTAAGACTATATAATTATTTATAAATTTATGTAAATGTATCTGCAGATACATTTATGACTTGTCCTGGTAATTTAATAAAATTTAATAAAGGCTTAAAATATGCTAAAAAAATACTTCAACAATACATCTATATAAATTAAGTATTATTACTAAAAATATTTAATAATTCGTAGCATAGGGAAATCAATATTTCCTTTAAATTTTTACTTTTCTCTAATAAAAACGCCACTGTCGGAATATTTGGCAGTTTGCATATTACCTTGCCATGTAGAAACTGAATAATATGTATGTAAACTTAGTATAATAAAAAGTAAAATTTGTAGAGTATATGTAAAAATATATAGAAATCGAACTCTGAGCATCTAAGGTTATAATAATGCCTCTTTATATTTTGAATTCCCGATCCATATCGATCTCAGAAAAATCAACACAATTTTAAAATCAAATTGTTGATGCTTTGTCAGTCTGTCCAGGTAACTCAAGACGTAGAACTAAAAGTTTACTCAAATAATCTTTATTCTTCCACTTCCAATAAATAAATAAATAAACCGAATAAAAAACACATTTTCCCAGAGATTTTCCTTAACATAAAAATCATATTTATTGGAATAATAGTTACACATTTAACGTTTAGTTCTCATATTCTTCGACTATTTGACTATAAACCGGATAATTATGACAACAATGTACAAATCATTATAACATTTAGTTTTTAGTTAATGTGACTAAGTTTTGGGCTACTTTTTGCATTGCTGTGTGAATAGATAGATTCGTATCTAGTGTTGCTCTGATCGTTAGTTAGTTATTAATATATTACAACTCTTTGTCTGACTTGTACTTGGCTTTGTGTGAATAGACTTAAAGATAAAATACATGATACCCTACTAAGAACAAACTACGGATGGAAACGAACAACCAAGTGCGGGAGCTGAGGAATTTTGCACAATCCCATGTCTGGCGATGCACAAATCCAGGCTACAACCAAACCAGAAATCCCCAGATGAGAACCGCCAACGTAAGACCCAATTGCAGGCCCAGGGAAAAGGTAAGTGTGAAGTACAGGACGGCGAAGATGACAGCATAGCCAGCATAGTACAGGAAATTGAAGCTAAGGGGAAAATAGGAGATTAATTAGATGAGATTTTCATATAGATCAAAGTATACTTACACCTTCCAGTAGTTGCGATGCCATTCTGTGGTCACTGCCGACTCCTTGAAGTAGAAACGCCGAATGCCAATCAGGCAGCGATCGATGAACTCCGACCAATCGCACTGGCTGGCATCGAAATTATAGCGTCTCCGATCGCTTTCCGGTATCAAAGCTGAGATGCGCAAAGCATTCTTCAAGGAGTAGCGGAAGTCCTTGTCCAGAAAGTAGTCAAAGGCCTTGGTGCCCTTCTGGAAAACCCTCATGTACTCATAGGCCCTGAAATATATCATAAATATTGTAAAGATTATAAAAATTAAGCATTAAATTCTATATCTTACGTGTGCTGTGGCATTCCGATGCCAAAAAGTTTTTCTGGTATAATGAAAACCATTGCTGGCAGCAGATGGAACAGATAAAAGAATAGATTATAACGCCAGCCATTGCGCAGCTTCGTTGCCGGCTTCCAAACAAAACTATTTGGCGGATGCCGCTCCACGCTGTCATTGATGATCGTACAGAACTCGGAGAGGGTCAGCGGATTAACCTCCCCAGAAGTGCAGTGGATGATCTCCGGTTGCTCCAGCTCTCGGGTGCCCACATACCAGCCCATGACCAGGGATGAGTTGATCACATAGTCGCATGGTATGATATCAATCACAGCATTCGCACTTCCGCACATCGTTCGGAAGATGCCCTTCACGAAACCGGCCAGGAAGCCGAGATGACCAGAGTTTGCATTGCCCACCCAGCCCTTCATTGGGTGCTCCAAGGTGCCATAAACTAAAGAGAAAAGAAGAAATATAGTTAATTAATTAGTTACTATATATTTTTGATAACCTATTTAATGCTTTTGTTAATTGTTTTGGTAAGGATTATCGTCCCTATGAACTATAGGTTTATTTTTAGGTATTTTAAAACAAAGTCAAACCGTTTTAGTATTGTAATTAAACCTTCAAACACTCAATACTTAAATATTCCCCTTAAACTTAAAAAAAGAAACAACTAAACAACAAAAAACCACTTTCTGCCATCAGTTAAGCTGCTGTATACCAACATAATGGATGGAAACGACCATGTTGTTCAGTTATAATCAATTAAAAACACTGTACGTGTCTATTATCGTCCTACGAAAGTGGCGGTTGAGTTTTCGTCAAGTGCCAAACTTTTGATTATATGGCAAGATAATCTGGACTTAACCACAGCTATTAAATTGGGCAAACAACAAGTTGAGAAACCCGCCTGAAAAACACTTACCAATCGATGGCCTGACTATGGCTGCTGGCAGTCCCGACATTTCGGCCATTAGCAGATTTTCGGACAGATTCTTGGTAAACGTATACGTATTGGGATGATCCCGGATATAGCCTTTGCACTTCTGATCGGTGAAATCCTCCCAGGCAGCATCATCCTCGGCCATCTTCATCATCTCGTATGGATCGAACTGTGACTTGTACACCTCCTCGGCAATTAGGCCACGATTATTGCTATTACAGAAGGCCGTCGAGCAGTAAATGTAGGCGGACAGCTGCTTCAGCTGCTTGGCCAACTCGATGGTGCGCATGGTTCCCGTGAGATTGGTCCGAATGGCGGTGCGCAGCGGGGAGCTGAACTTGATGGTGGCTGCACTGTGGTAGATCACATTGACGCGGTCAATGAGCTCCTGCAGGAGCTCGGGAGCGAAGCCAAAGTTCGGTTCACTCAGTTCACCGACCACAGGGACGACCTTGGACAGGGTTTTCTCCGAGTACTTTTCAAAGATCTATTGTGGGAAATAATAAAATTAATAATAATTAATAAATATCTACATTTTTTAAGTGTAGTTGCTGTTGTAAGAAATTAATGACTCCATGGTCGAAAGGTGGCTTGGTAAATATCCCCGCCCACATTAAGCCACACAAATTTTGATTGTTGGCTTTTGAGTGTTTGCTTCTTTTGTACTTTAGCCTTTTTTGGGGAAAAAAAAAACAAAATACTCGCAGGTAAGCAATGTCTAAAGACAACAACGCATTTGCTTTTAACAGCTTTTTGTTACGCCATTAAAAATGCGTTTAAAATATAATTAACAATATGTGAAGAGTCTCGTAAGGAGAAAGAGTAAACATAATAGAAGGTATTTCGCCGATTTGCATACTCTTTAAAAGAGTGGATGTTATAGTTTAGTTAATAATGAATGGATTATATAGCTTTTACCATAAATTATTGTAATATTTACATTCATTTTGAGGAATTAGTTTCAAAGAAACAAAGATGTATATAAATAAAACCTTTTAAAAGAAAGTATAAAATAAGAAAATAAATTACCTCAATTCAACCTTAACTAAGGAAATGATTAAAATTACAATTAATATTATTAGAGCTATAATTTTTTCCAAAAAAAAGCGTAGCCCATATTCGTTTTAACATCACAAAAATAATTAGAAAGAAAAAAAGAAACTTTAAGCGCCGCCGATCGCGGTTCACAGCGGAAGAGGTCGTTTGAGGTGAGATGGACAAATTAACGCTCCATAAAAAGCCTCGTAATTGGCTTTAATGACATGCCCGGTCGCCCTCAGGGCAGACCCAAAATCCGTGTCAATGGGGCGTGTCCCTCAAAACGCCACCACACTTACCGGCTTCTGGAGCAGACGACGAATCCGCTCGTTCGGATCGAACTTGCGCTTGCCCCTGACCAGGACATAAATGGTACCAATATCCGGATGTGTGTCCAGCAGAGCCTCAATCAGTACGGTGCCCAGGAAACCAGTGCCGCCGGTGAGGAAGATGTTTTTGTGGGCAAAGAATTCCGGAATTGTAAGAGCCGTGCTCAGTTGATGCCGCTGGCTGGTGCCATTCGCCCGCAACTTCCCGTTTGCCACAACGGCGGTGTTGTTGTTCTCGGAGGTGGAATTGGTGCCGCCATGTTCCGTGATGACAGCCATGGTGTAGGGCTCGAGATTCGTTGGCGGCGCCAATTTGCTGCTGAGCGTTGGAATCGGATGGGGCAAGCTGCAGGAAAGACCAGAAAAAAACGAGCAATGAAATCGGAAATCACTTGGCTTAAATTCATTAGCCTTAGAGTTAAGAGTTTAAAGAAAAATAAAAAAAAAGAAGAAAAAGCCGGCAAACGAGGACAGTTTGACCAAGAAACCAGCTAGACGAGACACCTCCCTCAGTGTGTCAAGTTGAGCTGGCGGCGGAAGTGCATTATAAATCTGTTATCAAAATTAGATGGAAGTGGAGTGCACGATGCGGTTATAGCCACCGGAAGGTTACTGTCTAGTCTTCGGTCTAAACCTGCATAAAGTTTAGCTTTCCATGAGTATCTTTAAGATTTGTAATGTATTTTTTTTTTTTTTAAATGCTTTGTTTTAGGGTGTTACTTCAAAGGCGGATTGCTGATCGTGAGATATTATAAATTGTAAAGCAACTGAAAGTTTATAACTACTGAAAATCTTGCATAGAATTTTTATATAATTAAAAATTAATTCAAAATAATAATAAAAACCGTACAAATAGGAATTAAAAATGAAAAAGCATTACAAAGGCTTCACCTCCAAATAGAAACTAAATAAAATAAAGTTTTTCTATGTGAAATATTTGCATTTTGATGACCTTTTAAAACCCTCTTTTGAGGATGTCGAGTAGACCCTGGATCACTAACTCTATTATCCCATTTTTTATCAAAGAAAGCATTGCTTTTCGATTCGCTTCTACTTTGACTAGGCATCAAACTATGCACATTATTTCTAGTTTTCAAAGTGTTCAGTTCACAAAATTTTTCGTTCTTTTTTGGTTTTGAAAATTTTTGGAAGCCCACAGTTTTGGCTAACCAAAATTTGAGTACGGATTTTATAAATTATTGGTAGTTGTCCCTTCGCGGACACAGTTTCTTTTGGCATTATGAGCAGGACGTTCAAAGTCGGCCGGCTGGGTGCAACCTATTGCTGGCGCATCGGCAGTATACATCGCGATGTCGTCCGTGCGTCAAATCTCCGTTGTCTACAGAAGCGATTCTACGCCGGTCGCTATACCTTCGATGATGTGACCCAGTCTTATATGAATTCGATCTACAACACCCCGAGCGATGCCAAGATTCCGCGTGAGAACCCTTGGCGGGCTAATTTTCCCAATAACTTGAATGATATGGGCTACGATTCCCATTGCAATGATCGCCTGTATATGGCAAAGAATGAGTACCGTCATAACAAGCAGACGTACGAGCAGAGGCGACAGGAGCGTCGCATGGAAGCCCAGAAGCTGATGGAATCGCACTTTAAGACCGAACAAGATGATATGCAAGCAGAGACGCGGAAGAGCGCCGTTATGGAAGATCCTGCTGAGCATCGGAAGCGGCAGAAGGATATCATTGAGATGAATCGTCAACTATGGCATAGCCGGCCGCAAGTGAAGAGGGAAATCAATTTATCGGGCATCACGTACCGTCCCAGTCTCAAAAAACAGCTGAAGCATAAGAAGCCGAAGTCCGAAGCGGAAACGGGAGCGGAAGCGGAAACCAATTGGTGGGTAAGAAAGCAAATGGGAGCTGAAGGGAAAGTGTACCCGGAAGCGGAAAGAACAGAGTGGGGGACAAAAAGACCTATGGCGGAAGCGGAAACCGAAGGGGAAGGTTACTGGTGGTTGAATAAGCCGTGGGGACAAACGGGGGAGGCCCGAGGAGCTTCTCTCCAGAGACGTCTCAGAGACCTCATGGAAGGTCGGAAGCCAGAAGCAGAAGAATGTGACTGGCGGGTGAAAAGTCCAAGAGCGGAAGCGGAAGAATGTGACTGGCGGATGAAGAGCTCGCAGGGGAGAAGAGAACCGGACTGGCGGACAAGCAGCCGGAATCCAGAAGCGGAAGAATGTGACTGGCGGGTGAAAAGTCCAAAAGCGGAAGCAGAAGAATGTGACTGGCGGATAAAGAGCTCGCAGGGGCGAAGGGAACCGGACTGGCGGACAAACAGCTCGCAGGGGCGAAGGGAACCGGACTGGCGGACAAACAGCCGGAATCCAGAAGCGGAAGAATGTGACTGGCGGGTGAAAAGTCCAACAGCGGAGGCAGAAGAATGTGACTGGCGGACAAACAGCTCGCAGGGGCGAAGGGAACCGGACTGGCGGACAAACAGCCGGAATCCAGAAGCGGAAGAATGTGACTGGCGAGTGAAAAGTCCAAGAGCGGAGGCAGAAGAATGTGACTGGCGGGTGAAGAGCTCGCAGGGGCGAAGGGAACCGGACTGGCGGACAAACAGCCGGAATCCAGAAGCGGAAGAATGTGACTGGCGAGTGAAAAGTCCAAGAGCGGAGGCAGAAGAATGTGACTGGCGGGTGAAGAGCTCGCAGGGGCGAAGGGAACCGGACTGGCGGACAAACAGCCGGAATCCAGAAGCGGAAGAATGTGACTGGCGAGTGAAAAGTCCAAGAGCGGAGGCAGAAGAATGTGACTGGCGGATAAAAAGCTCGCAGGGGCGAAGGGAACCGGACTGGCGGACAAACAGCCGGAATCCAGAAGCGGAAGAATGTGACTGGCGAGTGAAAAGTCCAAGAGCGGAGGCAGAAGAATGTGACTGGCGGGTGAAGAGCTCGCAAGGGCGAAGGGAACCGGACTGGCGGACAAACAGCCTCCAGAAACGCCTCATGCAGCTCATGGAGGCTGAAAATAATCCAAGAGCGGAAGCGGAAGAATGTGATTGGCGGACGCAGAACTCCAAAACGGATGCGGAAATAAAGCCGGAAGCGGAAGATAAGGCGTGGAAGTCCAGGAGACTTTCGCCGGTCTATGATCCTAATCGAACATCCATGTCCTCGCAGGGTTCAGAATCGCAATACTGGCACTCCTGGCACACTTGTCCCAACAGCCAGGAACCAGAGGCCAATGTGGAGCTGAAGCCCCATCCGCGTCGCAAGAAGTTCTCGGCCCATCCGCCAACGTATACACGCAACGGCCAGCGGCGTAGCTATCACCAGACTGCTCTTAATCCGCAACCGCAACCCCTTGAGACAGAGTCCGAGCCACTGGCCAACGCACCTCTGATGCCCAGGCCGCTCCGTGCCGTCCCCAAAAAGCAGAAGAAAATGAAGCCCAAGCGTAAACGTGAGCGCAGGTCTGTAGAGCCACCACGCTTCAAGATGACCATCAAGACACTTCCGTTGGCTAACCGCAGGGCCGTGCCCAGCCACTTGCGGCGTCTCAAAATACTGTCCAAAGTGGTAGGACCTAACTTCCATATGGACAATCTTCAGAACACCTTCGTGGATGCCTGCGTTCAGGCTAAGAACAATTTGGTAAATGAAAATTAAGCATTGCAGTTTGTTTTTATTTTGAAAAATTACTGTTAACACCAAAATGTACCATTTATAAGACAATTGCAATTAAACAATATGGTATACAAAATAATTAGCGTAAAGGTTTTTATATTTTAATGAAATTAATTTTAAGGGCAGATTTTTCAGTCGTTTAACTTTAAAAGATATTTAGTTTCTTTATATCACTTTGATGTTTACCTTTAAAATTGTTACCCAAGGATTAATCTGACATTTAAAATCGGCACAAGAAAGAAAGATTTAAAATGTTCCCTATTTTTCTTAGTTTACTTAATAGATATAAAATATTTAGCTTTTTAGGGAAATATTTCCACACATTTCTGTTAGTTTTCCGTTGGATTATTCAGCGGAAGTAAAAGTGTGCCTTGCAAGTCAACAATTACAAGTGTAAATAAATGGTAATTATTTCTGGGAACCTAGTTGACGAGCAAATAAAATATATATGTTTACAAAGCCAGCAAGGTAATCGAACGTCACCTGTAATTACTGGTAAAACTATAACAGGGTTTCCCCTTAGATTTCTAAGGCAATTGTTAAGTTCTATTATAATTAGTAAATATATACTATTAAAGTCTAGAGAGATAGGAAATGAACTACTGACACCCTTTGCCACTCTGCACTTTAAGAATTTAATAATAATGCCGGATTAATCGCTGAGTTTCCTGTGCATTATGCATCTAAACTTTCCCACAATTAACTCAAATTAACCTCTTACACAAATCACCAAATTGATTAGAGCGGCTAAGCTAAGCTCAAGGGTAATTAATACCCCTTTAAAGAAACTTTCGACCCGCCGCCACACTTTCGAACCCTCATGGCCGTTGCCCAACACTGTTAACTGTACTTTCCCGCTGCCAACTGGCCAACCATTCACAAGACCGCCTTTTGTTCGCTCCAACCAAAAGGCATAACCATCAATAGCTCGACTAATTAATGGCAAATGACGCGTATATCCGAAAAAAAAGAAACCCAAAAACTAAAAAAAAAAAAAAGAAATCAAACCAAGGTATAACCGATGTAGTTAGATCTCACACGGAGCGCGAGTTGCCCAAGCTCTGTACACAGGTGGAAAAGATAATTAACGAAATGCGTAACAATTTGTTGGAGGAGAGATTAATTTTGAACATTTTCGTGTGACTCGATCGGCGCTTCCAAATTTGTGTCAAGGCCGCCCGCCGCATAGATCTCAAGTGGAGTTGTCCATTCGAGAAGAGGAGGAGGAGGAGGAGGAGGAGGTGGCTATCCGTAGGCCCACCAATATATTTTAACATATATTTTGGAGTTTGAAGCCGGAACGCTTGGCTTAATGAAAATGCACGGTCACGGTCAGATCGCCGTTGATCTTTAGAGATCTTCGTACTGCGTTGTCTTCGTATGCAGATTAATCGCGTCTCTCTCTCTCTCTTCATCTCCCTCAAAGTCGGTACAGAAATACAGATGTTATAGTTGCGCATTTCTATGTCTATGTTTTTGGGGGCTAACACCCAAATGCTAATTGATTCGCTTGTAATTGGCCAACTGACAGGTCTGGTCAGCCCCGCAAAATAGAAACCTTCGTTGGCTAAAGGGAAACTTCAACAATTTCCAGGCGCTGACTCAACACATTTTCGAATTTCGCTTTCGGACAAAGTCTGCCATGTGGCGGTATCCCAGAATTATGCAAATTATAATCGATAGCCAGAGAGGTTCTTGGGATCTGAGACAGAATGCCGCCAACGATCGGCCAGCATTGAACCAACCAATCGATGTTAACTGGTTTCGGTTGTCTGCTGCTCTTGGCCTGGCCCCCATCTAAATGATTTGCATTTTCATTTCCTCAATCTCGGAGCCAAGAGTCTGCTCCTCAACACATCGCCATTTTGGCCTGGCCCAGCAACATTTTTGTCATATTTTCACGGCGCATTTGTAATACTTTTGCTTGGCTCCGTGATGTTCTTCTTTGGATTGGAGCAACAGGTTTTTGCTGCGGGATGGACAGCTTGGGTTATTGATGGCTTCGAAGGGCTACGATCAGATCAGATCGTTGAACTTGACATTGGTTTATTGGGTTTATTCTAAATTTGGGGCAAAGACCTTGAATGTATGCTTTAAGATTTAAATCTCTTTGATATATTACTTTGATATATTAACCTTTGCCTTAAGTTATTGGTAAAAAGAATCGATAATGCTAATGAAAAAGTGTCAAGGTAAATCTTGGTAACATGAGTCTTTCTTTTAATTGTTTTAGAAACTTTGAAAATTAATATATTAAATTTTATTTGTTAAATATATTTAGCATAATTTTAGCTACAGATTTTTCGTAGTGTTTTCTCAAACAAAAAACATTGCAGCATCTTTTGTCTGCCTGTTTAATATTTTCCGCAAAGCAAAATGCAATGAAGCGAGCTTTTGTTGTTGAGGTTTGAGGGTCTAATCATTGCTCATCTCCTATTTTGCATTTCTCACTGGAGAAGCACATGGATCGTTGTATATGGTATATATATATATATAAACAAACACTTTTGTTCAGATATATTTAAAGATAGACCCGTGGCCATTATATGCCCTAAGATTTGCATAATTTTTGTATTCGTAATTTTTGTTTAGACAAATGACTGAAGCCCAGCAGGGTCTTTCTGCGTTGGAGTATGTGTTTATATATATATATATAGCAGAAACTGTGTCTGCATATTAAATATTCGTAAATTTCTTTTGCAGCCTCTCTCTAAATGGCAAATATCAAATTCAAGCCCTAGGCATAAATATGAAAAAATAAAAACTAGACCCTAATGAACGAAAAATGGTTTAAAAAATTAGTCAAGAGACTCGGGTTGGCTGTTAGGGTATCCTCTAACTGTGACGAATTTTTGGGTTTTGTTTATGACTAAAGATCCATTTTGGTCACTTTCTATTTTACGATGAACACCAGATCTCTCTCATCTCGGCCTGAGCATTGATTTCTCTTCATGTGCTGTTATGATTTTATTTCATTCCATTCAATACTATTCAGATGCCATTTGAATTGATCGCATTTTTGCTTGATTTTTATTTTTATTTTATATATTTCCGCCTTGGCAACCAAATGTGTAACAATAATTTTGTTTTGTTTATGCTAGGCACATGGCCACTTTGTGCGACAACGAGAGGGAGGAGTGACTCGAGGTGTGTGCGATTCAATGCGCCATAAAAAAACCCAAGAGGGGAAAAAAGCATAGCGAACAAATCGCACTTGGGCTGGGCATTAGCATTAAATTGCTGTGAGTGCGTATAGAGACCTTAACATTGAAATCCCCCCGAAACACAAAAAAATAAACAGAAACAAAGCGGGCTGATTGAACCTTTTATTTTGTCGAGATAATTGAGATTCCGTTCAATGGCAATCAAAAGACTTAAGCAACGAACTTTAAAGCATCTTGTTACTCGCTTCTTAAAATTTTCTGCTTGTTATATTTATAAAAATAAGCGATATATTTAATAAGGGAAATTCCTTTGAATGGAAATCAAAAGACTTAAGAAACGAACTCGCACCAAAATTTATTTTGTTCACCTTGTTACTTTGGGCTTTTTAATTTTAACAATTGAGTTTCTTGTCTGTGATGGACATATACACCTTATATATACACCTTATATAGTTTTATTTATTTGTATTTCCAGAAATTTGGCAAACCGGTTTTGCGGCATAAAAGTTCGATGCTAGGCCACAATGAATAAAAATATAAATAATTATGGCGAAGATGTCTGGCCAAAAAAAAATCAGCCACGCGTCAAGTTCCCAGAACATAAAATATTTTAATGAGAGCTACCAACTAGTAGTAGTCATACGAAATGGTAAACAACATTCTTGCTCGCTTTGTTTTGCTGCCCATGAATTTTCCAGCAATGCCTGGAAAAACGTACTCACTCAGTTCGGTGTCGCGAAAAACTCAAGTAACTCAGGAAAAACAAACTCTTGCACACACACACAAAAACACACGCACACGAACTCACGCAAAGAGAGCGGCTGCAAGCGGCGAGGAAAAACTGGAAAAGCTATATGAAAACAAACATTTAAGTGAAAATCAAAGAGCTAAAGACAACGTCTGGTTTTTCCGCAAAACCAAAGTAGCCAACAGGAAAAAAACAATGAATCACTTTACACTTTTCTAAAACAATAAACAGAACAGAATTTCGTCACTTCCGCCTCGATATTGTTTGGCAATTGATTTGGCAAACGTTCGTTCGTTCTGTTTGCTGCGATCATTAGTTTTATAGTATTACTTGCACCGATTTTTCGATCGATCGATTGCACCACCACCCCGCGAGGGTTTCACTTTGCACTTGATTTAACGGCTCCGAGCACGACTTTGGGCAGATGCTAAGCCGAAGTGCAAGCTGGCGAACCAACCAGCTAACTGACTAACCAAGAGGAGATCGGATGGGGGAGAGGGTGGTCACTGGTCCGGCGGTCACTGCGAAGGAGGTGATGGATCGGTGTACATATATCGGATCGGATCCGCTTTTAGCCAACTTGCTGCCAATGCCGACGCACGCTCACTGAAGACTGACTCTGTCTCCAGTCTCTATGGAGAGCTCTATAGAAATATTGCTGAAAAAGCACTCACTCGCTCGAGCCTTTCCGTGCTTCTAAGTCGCTGAGTTTTTCCTGAGCTCAGCTCGCCAAGACTTCGGGTCACGTAATGAAAATCGGAACTGAAAATAATCAAGAGCCAGGCCCGAACGGAGAAATAAAAAACCCGCAAACTCAGCAGCAGCCAAGCAAAAATACGGAAACCCAAAACTCTGAATACAATACAATCAAAACCCGCAAGAGAGAAGCTTTGAGTGGCCAGCGAAGCAGCGACTTGGCTTTGACTTTTTGGTAACTGAGACCGAGAAAGTTGACTCTCCAAATCGCGTCTATTGCTGGATCTATTACGAGTGCGTAGTATCTTTTGAGTGAATCTGGCAATGGCTTTACGGCTATCCGAGTGAGCCATAAATACGAGCATCAAACAGAAAGCACAAATCAAATGCCACATTGAATTATAGGTCTTTAAATCTTTTACCGAAAATCATCTTAAAATGGCTGATTTGAGACTGTCATTTATAAGACATTTTTTAGATTGCTAACTCCAATTTTGAGTAATATAGTAATCTTTATAATAATTTATAAATTACCGTATTATCCATATGCCAATGAATAAAATGCTGCCCGATTTGCTTATTTATTTTTACCTTTTAATTGTTTAAGTTGCAGCGGAAAAGTCTTGTTAGGTTGTCAAAGCATTAAAAGCCTCTTAAATTTCCCTTTACAATTTTCCTTATTAAATAATTTAATGCCATGTTCAGTTGTTAATTCCGCCTCACCATTTATATGATTTTGTATGTTTATTATAAATTACTTAGTATATAATAAAAAAGCTTTGTACAGTTTTTGTTTATTATGGATTTTTCGGTTTCTGCTTTAAAAACTTTAATTATTATGATTTCCGTACGTTTAATGGAGTATAAAAAATATATGTATATTAAATAAATTGCAGTTGTTATCTTTTTTAGCCCAGGAAGAGTCTTGTTTAAAGGTTTGGTTTCTTTGCATATTTTCTTTCCCTCAAAAAATTACAATTCCCTTTAAATTGTTTTGCAATTTTTGCCAACTTTTCACTCTGTTACCATGTTCCTTTTTATCTTTCTTTTATTTACCAGCACACGATATATTTTGCTGACTTTTCCAATTTATTACGGCCAAGTACATATATATTATCTGCTGATTTTGATGAGTTTGACTTGGGTTCCAATGAGGGCACCGCATTTAAAAGGTAGGAAAATCGCCAGCAGCTTGCATGAGGTGTTTAACGATCACGTTTTAGATTGTCTAATTAGGCAAAGTACCTTTATTAGTTGAGTTTTTATTAGATATCTTAATAATAGACTTGATGCAAAATGCAAATGAGTTGGAAGGTTTTATTTTTTACAACAATACCTTCAACTAAAAGACGATCCGCACCGATTTCCGAGCTTTCTAAGCTCGTTTCCCCACCGACGGGTTCAATTGCAGTTGACCTAGTTAAAAAGCCAGGTAAGACAAACCAAAAATTAAAGTGGGAGATACTGAAACCAGAGTTATAGGCCTTAACAGCAACACCCTAGAGACCGCCTCACCTGAGCTGTAATTACAGGTGTGTGTTTGTCGGAGGGTACGACCCAGCTCTTTACCAAAAAAGAAATGTTAAAATTGGCAATAATTTGTGCGACACGCGAAGGAAAGTCGCCAAAGGTGGAAAAATTTGTAAAAGGAAAAGGGGAAAAGGGTTAAGAAGAGGTAACAATAGGGAAACTGCGGTCACAAAATAAACAGTTTGGAAATTAGCATCCCAAAGAAGATACATCCTCTTGGATGAGCATCTCGAAAGAAAACTTGCAATATATTGCAATAAATTAAATTAATTATTTATCTAAAGAAAAGGCTTTGACATATATGGAATTATAATGAAGGAGTAGGTCTAATAACTAATACATAAAATATTTACATAAATAATTTGTAATTTCAATTTCAATTTAAGAACCAATGACAACAGCTTGACTGAATAATTTAAATAATTAAAACTAATTTAATTAATAAAAAATGAATTAAATCGCGTCTGTCAAGTTCGTTGCCTAAGTCTTTTGTTTTAGTTTGAACTACAGCTTGTGGACGAGAGGGAAAGAGCGTAGAACGATCAAATCTATCCCGCTCTTTCCATATCTCTCCATATCTCTCTTTTTCGACTCTATAAACCCTATATATTCTTGATCAGCATAAAAATTTAAAATTTGTAACAATTAAACAAAAATTTTAAATCATAATAATAAAATAAAATATAAAATTATATTAAAAAAAAAAAACAAAAATCTTAGACAACGATTTCATCGATTTCCAGCTTCTTCAATCTTAATTTGTCATTGCCTAACTCTTTCCAACTCTATTACCATCAAAACCGCAAGCAAATCAATCACCGACATTAGCAATGCAATTTTCGATCGCATTAACCACAAGTGGCGACCTACGTGTCTTCAATTGAATATTTATTTGTTTGCAAAAACAGGAAAACCGCAATGAAAACAGATTCTTGTTAGTTAATCGCATTTCCACTTAGTCAGCGATACTTGGCTACTGCAACTCGATGATCCCATGACGAGGCAGTGCGGCTGCCACACATTTTTTTGTGCTCCGTCATCGCGGGTTGGAGTGAAGTTGCAGCAAAGCATCAGAGCTTGAGGGGAGGGGAGCAGCAGGCAGGTGAAGATGGGCAGCTGGAGGCGGGCTTGGCCATAAGCGACGTCACCCAGGGCGCATGAGTAATGAGTTCGGGGCTTTGGGTATTTCATTTCATGTTTGGCTTTTGTCTGTTTGCCGATGTCTCTCATCTATTTGTTATCGCTTTAAAGACGCTTGTCTCCGGCAATACCCTCTTTCAGAGGGAGCGGTTCAAGGGGTAATGTCGAATTTTGCTTAATCATGAATCTTTAAATTTTGGGTGATTTAATTTTAATCAGATTTGTCTTTACAAGAAAAAAGTTGAGGTTGATTTTAATTGAAATACGAAATGCTACTGAACAAATTTTCATGAAAACTAAAGGCGAGATAAGAGCAGAGCTCTTGATATGTATTATTATTGGAATAATAATTTCTGATGGTGATTCATAGAATAATCTGTACAAAAAATGATTAAAATGAATTTAGGTTTTAATTTATGGTTTATTGATAGTATTTCCTGGAATCAAAGTATTACAAATGTGCCCTAGAAAAAATGTATTAAAATATATTTCCCAGAAATAATCTTAAGAAAAAGAATTTAGAGAAATATTCCTAATAATCGACTCACACAAGTCTATCTATATTTCAAGATTATGTTCTCTTTCATTACAAGTCTGAGCTTTACATTTAATAGCTATAGGCACATTTATACCATTAATATTAATGTTTATTTAATTAGCTTTCCTAATTAATATAGCATTTTTCCTGACTTATCAATTATTAACTCTTTAAGAGCATCTAGTATTTCCACTCTGGTGTCGCAGCGTTCATTTGTCTTAATGTGTTTACAGCGGCGGCCCAGCTTAAAAATTGATTAATATGCAGAGTGGCTATAGCCGTCATCACCACCAGCCCCCACCGGTTGCCCCCTTGGGTCTATATAAACGACAAGTTAAGGCCCCACCGTCCCCACATGACAATGCATTTTTGGTTTGTTTTTGTCGTATTTCTGTTTTCATTTTCACATTATGTTGGGCCGCACTGCAATCGGCTGGCGACCTTGCTTATTGTCCAAATATTTAGGCCTACGAAGGTTATCTCGATTCAAGATTATAATTTAATAGAAAATCGACAGAGATCTATAAAAAATCATATATAATTTGAGTTGAAGTTGGTTTAATTTTGAAAATAATGTGCTTCTGAGAAGAAAAATATAATATAAATTTATGTTTCCTTTAAGTTTTAAAATAGGATCCTTTATTTATAATGCTAAATTGGTGTAAATAAATATTAATTATTTTGTTTGTTTTATGCATTTATAATAATTTCTAAATAAGTGTTTTTAAGTCAGTTGTTAAATAAATATTTTTATTGTTTTACTGCCGTAATCAAATTAATAACAATATAAATATATTCAGCAAATAAATAATATTTTTAATACTCATTTTTCGGTTATTTAATTCTACAAAAAATTGTTTAAACATTTAAATTAACCGCTGAATGGCAGCTTCTTCCGCTGACTATGTGGCAGCTCTGGCGGTTAATTCAAAACCCAAGTTAGCGCTGATTTTTATGGCACCCAATGCAGTGCGAAAAATCAGTTCTCCCTGTTTGCCCTTAAATAATTTGTTGTCTTTCGGCTGGCGCAGGCGCAGGACGCCTCAAAAGAGGCGGAAGGAAGATAGGAAGAAGAACTAGACCAAAGTGGATTTCATTCAATAGGAAAAAGCGGCCAAGGTGGTGGGAAAAATCATAGCAATATCAGCCCCCAGACCGTGCGTGTGTTTTCGTCAACTCACCACCGAAAAAAAATTATTGTCAAGGAGAGCGCCGGAGAGAGCAGCTAAAAAGAGGCAGTGAAAGCCATTTAGAGCGGGCGCGAGGGTGGAGAAAGCAGTCAGAGAGAGCGACAAAGCAGCCGGGTTCGCCAGAAGCTTTCTTCCTCTTCCTGCCTCAGTCACATTTCGCATTTCGAGCAAACAACGGTACCTTTCTTCTTGCCCCGAAAAAGTCCTGTGAGTGTTAGAATAAAACAACAGGAATTTAGGCAAGAAAAAAGCAGAAAAAGGAAACCAGCGCAACGCGAAATGCCTGGCAACGTGTGTGTGTGTTAGTGTGATGCAAATAATAGCACTCAATTATTAAATAAAAACAAAAAAAAAAATCAAAAGGAGCAAAGAGAAAGGAAATCAAGGAGCTCCGCAAATCCAGTTCAGTTCCAAATCGCCGCAGCATCCACACGTTTCTAACCTAACTTTCGTTTTGGAGCCGGTACGTACACGCCCTTAAAAAAAAGAAATGTAAATGAAAAAGAAAAAGAAAAGCGAACAGGAAATGGGCAGCAGCCCCTCTTTGCCTCTCAATTGTCTGCCTTTATTTTTGGCATAATTTTTAGCCGATTTTAAGCATATTTTTAGCATAATTTTGTTTGCCTAGTTTGAGCATTTTGTTCCTTGTTTTTCTTTTATTTTCTTTCTCGTTTGAAATTTATTTTTAGCCCCCTTTTCAGAGGCAGCCCCTGTGCTCAGCTCAACACCCCCTCTCGGGCGCACACACGTTGCCCATAAAAAAATGTATGTCGCTGGGTTTATTATCTCATCCGGAGAATGTCGCTGCTTTTTGGCGTCGATGGTTGTAAAAAATTTAGCAGAAAATCTGACATTTCCGTTTTATGTTTCCGCCAAAGAGCGAGAGCAAGTCGAGCTTTAATCGGAAAACTCTAAGAGAATCCGTCATTTGCATAGCTGAGAAAGAGCGACAGAGTGGGGAGAGTGTAGGTGT
The DNA here is from genome assembly GCA_035045905.1 of Drosophila anomelani. Lineage (NCBI taxonomy): Eukaryota > Metazoa > Arthropoda > Insecta > Diptera > Drosophilidae > Drosophila > Drosophila anomelani. The sequence continues at coordinate 5,326,918 of JAWNOO010000032.1, read as the reverse complement.
AGCCGTGTTGCCTGTGTCAGCCTAAAATCATGCTCCATAAAATTACGAATTTCCCTAGAAAATTACTTAAATAAGCAGCCGCCATAAATGTACAGCCAATATTAATATTAGATCGATAAAACCCCATAGATAGGAAGCTATCTTATCTGATACATCCATCCGTCAGCTTCGCAGAGAGTTGTTGAGTCAGCTGGTTGGGCACATTATATAATATAAGCTGGCAATTGCCAACAACCCCCCAGGAAAAGCCGGCAGACGCCCAGGAAAATAGTAGTAGCAGAAAATGGCAGCAAAAGAGCGAGCCAGCGAGCGGGCCTGAGTCTCTCTTTTAATTTCGCTCGACTTCTCCAATATTGTATCTCTCGCGAAACGAGAGCAGGCGCGTGAAATAATCTCGGGGAGCTTGGGAGGAGAAAAGAAAATGAAATGAAACACAGGCCAGGCATTTTCCAATTGATTTTCAAGGCGGTCGAGACGCGGCTTCAAAAGTTTCCTCCAATAAAAAAAGACCGAAAAATATTTAAGATAAATTCCTTTAAATTCGCTGTATTTCGATGAACGGTGAAAATGTTTGTGAAAATGCGTGAAAAGGGCTGGGAAAGTTCCGCCAACTGAGCTGAAACGACACAAAAAGGAAAGAAAATACTATACGATGTGTGAGTAGTTTGTGGCATCGCGCCCGGAAAACTTTGGGAAAATTCACAAGGGGTGGCCGCAAGTGGCGATGCCCGGGATGCCCGAAAGTATGTTTCAAGATGAATGGACAGGCTGACAACCTGGCCATGGTTAATTGCTGTCCATTAATAGTAATTCGATATTATCAAAGATTTTCCATCCGATCTGTGTGTGTTTGTGTGTATGAGTGTGTGTGCCAGTGTATTTGTTGCACTCGACAGCAAGGCGATAACATTTCAAGTGCATTATGTCATTTTCCCCGTTTTGTTGTCTACCTTAAGCCACCCGAGAGCCCCCGCCACCCCGTCGATTTCCCATTGTGACCATGTGTGTGAGTGTTTGCCATTTCACAGCCGAGAAAATGGAAAAATGAAAAGGGACAAGGGGCCGAGGGGATGGGGGGAACGGGCACGAGGACGAGCCAGGGAGAAGGTCCTGTCAACAGGGCGCCGTCTAATGCCGTAACTTTGTGTAATTAAAAAAAATAAAAATGAGCAAAGTTGTGGGTGGAAAATGTGACGGGACTAAGGGTTGGGGTGTGGGGTGTATATATTAAGCCTTAAAGTGTGACACTTGAATGATTGTGACAAAGGAAACCTTGTCCCTGCTTATAGAATATTAGCTCTCTGAAAAATATCCTTAAATTAAAAGAAATCTAAAAGAAAATCCGAGAAATCCAAGAAAAAATGAACCCTTTATAGCAAATTTTGCCAAACATCTTTAATGACCATCGAAGGACCTCAAATATATATTCCAGGAAAAAAATATATAGGTTTGAGTTACGGAAAACTACAGGCGTTCGGTTCCATCCCATTTAATGTGAATATTGCCTGCCATTGAGGAAAGGAAAACTTTTGTTTTATGCTGCTTCATTTCCGGTCAGATTGGAATTTATTTGCTCAGCCTAAAAGTAGGCAAATGGGTTTCTCTCTCAGCCTCAGACTTCTCCGCCCCCTTTCAAGCATTATTTTTCTCCTGAATAAATTCGATGGTCTTTTTTTTGGCAAGAAACTTTTCTGCTAGAAAAGGGGGTGGTGGGAGGTGGAGCTTACGCTTTGCAAACTCTTCGATCTGGCCGGCAGTTTCCGCTTTTCGTTTGCCTATTTTGGGTGGGAATGTGAGAAGTGGTGTATGCAAAATCAATTAAAAACTCAAATATTGACCAAAGCAATTAGTTGGATTTCGGGGGCACGTGGCAGAAAGATCAATGGAACACACCCACCGACATCTATTTGAGAATCGACATGTGCCTGAGCCCTGTAAGGTGCACAGTTCAAAAATCGTTAATATAGTATGGAAATATATTGAAAATGCAATATACTTGATCGTGAAATAAGAAATATGGATAAAAAATGGGATTTAGTTCCTCAATAAGATTTCTTGATTCGTTGTTTATTTCTAATATTTATTCAACTTTCCATTTTTTAAGAGTCTTGAACTAACTCAATGTTCAACTAGGCTTCTGTTGTCGTTTTTTAAGTACTTAGTTGACTGAACGTAAGTTACAGACGTCAATGCAAGTTTTAATACTGGTTTTAAACGATTGCATTATTTTCTGTTTAAATTTAAATAAGAATTCCCGTGTTAATGCAGCATGATTAGTGCTATAGTGCTATATGTAAATCCGAGGCATCGTGCAGCATTACACGTGCATTTTATTGAAATTTGCATTGACGTTTGTTTTAACCATACTTGTAACAAAGAGTAATCATTGAATATTTATAAACTGAATGCAATTAATTAAACCAGATAACATTTCTCGCTTATAGCTATCATTCATGGCGACATTAGTATCGTTTATAGATACATAATGTGAAATTAATTACTTCAGATGCACTTTGAATACTAGTTTTATGCTAATACTAATAATTTAAACAAAGGAAGAAGCCGAAGACTATATACCCTTAGAGTTTACAATTTGAAATCGATCATAACTAAGCCGAAAATTTATAGATTTTCATTTGGAAAGCCTTTCTTTTTAGTTTTTATTAAGTTGATAAATCAGCTTATTAAATTTACAAAGAGTATTCAAATTCTTCATAAAATCATAAAGAAAAATATTTTATATTTATTATTAAAATATTTTTATTAAATTTTCAAATATCATATTTTCTTGGCTTTGAAAATTTTTCCCTGTGCACTCAATTAGTTCTTGCAGTTAACTGTGGTGAATTAATCACCTCTCCTGCCCCCTTATCACTTAACCCCCGCTCCTTGATACCCCCGCCCCGTTGCTTAACCGCAAGTGTGACTTGCCTTTCAATTAGACACGAAAGTATTTTTTTGGTCAATTTACGCGTTGCCAGTTACCTGGTGGCAAGTGCAACATTATGCATTCACACGCACACAGAGGGAGAAAAGAAGGAAAGAGATAGCCGATACCCGATACCCGACTCGGGGAAGCTTATGTGTGTACTTTGACCTCTTTTGGCTCTGTCGGCGTCTCTGCTGGCGTCGTGGTCAATGTCAGTGCCTGCTGACCACATATCGAATTTCCCCCGGCCCTCCGTTTGAATCTTCTCCTTCCTCATTCCGATTTCCACGACTTGTTTTTCCACACACACACACACACGCACATCGTTCTTATGCGGCTTTTTCAATTAAAGCTTGTTGCATGCTCTCCCCCAGGGCTGTGCTCTCTCCATGCTCCATGCTCCATGCTCTCTCCATCTGCGGCTCATGGTGCCTCCGATCGCCATCTCTCGCCCATGTTGCCTCCGATCGCCATCACTCGCTCGTGGTGCCTCCGATCGCCATCTCACGTTTGGTTTACGTGTCCGAGCCGCTCTCTCTTTGCGCTGCTTTCTTTTGTGCGCCTTTCTTGGCAGCGCAGCTTTGACGCCGACTGCATAAATCTTTCACTTCTTCGGCGGCCAAGTTTAGTTCAATTCCTAACGGCCGACGAAGCGGACGAAAAAAGATCACTTGAAAGGCTAAAACGTTTTTCAGTTTTTTAAAAAGGCCAAGAAGAACGGTCAACTCTCTCCCGCGACCGCTCTCTGTCTTTCTTCTACCGCCGTCGCAGTCGGTTCGATTTCTTTGCGCCTGCGCAACCGTCTTGGCTCTCTTCGCGCGCTCGCAAAAGTGAAAATATTTGGAGAAATTTCTTGGGGGTCCAAGAAGAAGAAGATAAGAAGAAGAAGAAGAAGCAGCAGCAGAAGAAGAATTTCAGACTGGAGTTTTTTAGTGTGTCAGGAGTGGCTATCCGTAACAGTATCTCGGTATCGGATCATCCGTATTATACCTTGCCTTGCCTATAGTGTCAAGTTGAATATAAATAATCTCTGCATAATTGTCAACGACAATCGTTTTCCGAAATCCGTTTTTCTGTCGAATCAGTTTTTTTCCAACCGAACGAACGACCTCGAAAACCCCGCAAGTGCAAAAGTTCCGCAAAAAAAAAAAAGATAAATAATAAAAGAAACGAAAACCGGAGACCACAACAAACGAATTATTTGCAAGTCCCCCTTTTATGTCAATGACCTAGATTCGGTGTTCCTCGGAAAAAAACGAAGCGGGGAAATTCGATTCACAAATCAAGAAGTCAGTTCAATCGAAACGCAAGCTGCTGCTGCAGCATCTTCAGATCGTTTTCGTCGATTAAAGCCAATATCTTGGGCTATATGTTTGCCTGACAAGTAAGTGCAATCCAGGCAGGGCTGGTCCACAAATATTTAAGCTGTTTTTCTTTTTTTCATCGTCGGGTTATGCAATTCCGTTTTTAGCTAATATTTGACCCACAGCTTAGGCCACAGTAGAGCTTCGATAGGTACAAGGCAACTTTCAATTAAATAAATTTAGACATATAGTATTTATTTAGTTTTTCATAATATTTACCTTTTATTTTATTAGGAATTTTATTAAATTTGTAGATGGTAGGCCAGTTATTCAAAGTTTACTGCAAAATATAAATCTATTTTTGTTAGCTTGACACATTAAGGCACCAATTTAAGTCACATTTAAGTTCAATTTATAGAAGCCAGACTGTAGCCAATATCCATATCCAGGTTGGTGTTGCCCGCGAGAAAGTTTTAAAAGGCAACAAATATTTTCGAAATTTTTGTTGCTGTATATTTGTAATATTAATCATTGCATATTTACAAATAAAATTTGCACACAGACGAGACAACGACTAGCGACAACGAAAACGAAAATGAAAACGATAACGACAGCCAAAAGACGATGGAGCATAATAAATAAACATGGATCATGGCCAAGCACACACACAGATACAAAGATACTACACATCTCACATTGCAAAAAGAAACAAAAACATGAAAAACCAAAAACCCAAAGTCCAAAAAAACCAAATTACCAAAAAAAGAAAAACCCTCCAAAAAAGCAGCGTCCATCCGATTGTTTATTTAATTTTTACATTTACAAATATCATTACACCGATTTCTGCCTTTGTGGGGTAAATATCTGTCGCTCGGACAATGTGTCATAATTGCGAACCCACGTTGACTTGACCCACATTTTTGGCTGGGAGTGGAGTGTGGAATGGAACGAAATGAGTGGTCAGTGGACGCATGCGCAAATGCATCGGCAGCCCGTCGAGCTGAGCTCAGCCGAAAATAATTGCCACAGTCAATAATGCCCGATACGTATGGCATATACATAGTAGTAGGTAGTATCTGTGTATCGGTTCGATATCTGGAGACTTCGGCGACATATTTCTATTGATTACGTGCTCAGACTGTCTGAGCAAGGCGACCCATCGAATTTCTTTTTCACTTTCGCAAATTCTGGGCTAGATGGATTCTACTTGGCTAATGGTCCTACTCGAAATGGGTTACGGAGCCATTAAGCCAGCCACTTGGCATTCAGATCGATTGCCAATTGGGCACACACACTTTCGTGGGTTGTGACGTAAATTAAAATAAAAATCTCGGGGGATGAGCTGCAATCCATAGATTTTAGTTAAAGTGTTCTCTGTAAATAGTGCTTGCTTTAAAACGCTATAAACAAGTCATTGGAATCTTTTGTTTACTTGTCATATTTGTTTTTCTTGGTATTTACTATTTCACTAACAATTTTTGGAAGAGTAAATAAAGCCATCATTAGCTTGGATTTGTCATTAAATTTCACAGAAATTGTATAGGAATATACCATTAAAAATATAATATAAAAATCTTCTTTATTAGCCATTAACCTAAATATTTTGTTTTTACAATAAACTTTTACTATGGCTGCTTTTGACACCTATCAACCCTTTTTTTTATTACATCCCTGAGTGGCTTATCTCAACTGAACTTGAACCCGCAAACATCTTTATAAATCTTTTAGAATGAATCCCATATCAGAGTCTTTAGTTTATGAGATACAAAAAGAGGTTCATCTTAAGGTCTCGTCGACAATAAATCTTCATCTTATAATTGCAAAGTCCAAATTGTTTTTGATTATTCAAATTAGCCGAGAAAGTGCTTTTAATTGCACAGGAGGCGGAATACAAACCAAAAGAATGCTTTAATTGGGCCCGTAGACATTTGGTCTTAGCTCATGTGATAAAAGCCTAAAAATAAGACGACAACATGTGTATATTATAATTGTGAATTATTTAATATCTAGTGAGCTCGTGAGGGCGTTAGGGGGCGCGAGCGGCGGGCGGGCTTAACTCGACTCAGCTGAGCTTTTAAATTGGATAGCTAATCTGCTGACTACCTCTGAAATGGGGGCCTTTCAGGTGAGGGGCCTGTCAGGGGGAGCAGGAGCCAGCAGCCCCCATTATACACAGTTAAATTTAACTTTTATGCTGTAAACTGCGAAAGCGCTTTTGTTTGTTAATCAAGCCACACAAATTATGGGCAGCCGTGGGCAGGCAGGAGGGAGACAGATCCGAGATCCGAGATCCATTCTATCCACAACCCCCTACAGATTTATTCAATTACACACAAAGCATAGATAGCTTACGATAACTACAAGAGCAGACATAGTCGCCACCAGCTGGAAAAATGACATGGCGACATGGCGACATCCCGACAGCGGCAGCAACCCACCAATGGCGGACGGCAATTCCAGAGCCTCCACTCAAAGGTTCAATAGAATAGAGGGCACAGACTCATTATGGGCACTCACAAACACCAATCCACACACACACACACATGGCACCCATGGTGTATAAGCACAGCATCCGCCGTAGAGCTCTCGGGTTTACATAATGAGAGGCCTTCCATTGTTGAAAAGTGAAAATGCATATTTGAACTTTCGTTTGTGTTCGAACTTCGAGGCGAAAGAAACCGATTCGAACGAAATGAAATGAGCTCCTCTTCCACATTGCCAAAACAAACAGGTTGACATCGTATTCACATCAGAATCGCACAGCTATCTATATCTTTTAGATATATAAATATATATGTATCTATGTATCTATACTGCCTGTAATGTCTGCATGCGGAAGTATGTTATGCGCTGCTGTGTGTCGCGTATATATGTTTATGTGTCGAGGCCCTGAGTGCTAAAGACTCGTAATCCGAAAGCAACAAGCTCCAAATGAGGAAACGGCAGGGCCCGAAGAGAGGAGATAGTGTAGAAAAGCGCAAAGAAGAAACGCGCTTAAAGACAGGTCTTCCAGCCATGGGAAAAAGTAAGCCAGTCGATGTGGTCGAAACAAGAAATACTCTAAAAGGGCAAACTACATATAAGTTGGCAACTGCAATTTTTTTAAAGATTTAAGGTGCGAGGTTAGAGAAATAATATTACAAAGTTACTAAACAAATTAGCTGCTAAAATTTAAACAGCTTCAAAGGGCTTGCTAATTTTCTTTGTTTACAAATAGTTAGAAGCTTTCACAATTAAGTGAATTTATAGCAGATACTTTTGTATCTTTCTATCTTTCTATCTGTAATCTTGAGAAGATATTAGAGGGTTGTAAGGTTTATTTTAGAAATTATTTTGATAGTATTATAAATTTCCAACCCATTGTCTTAGTGACCCAACCCTTTGCCGGCTTTAGGGTATATGTAAAATTGGTAAAACGGTCGCTTCCAAATGTCCGGCAGGGCAAGGCAAGGCAAGGCGACTTGGCCAGTTGTCGAATGCTGATGACGATGACGAACACGATAATGATAATGATAATGATAATGATAATGATAATGATAATGAAGCCAAAGATGATGACGAGGTTGAGGTTGCCGCTGCTGCCGCTGGTGATGATGATGATGATGAGTTTAATGATGATAATGCGGCACGATTATAGGAAATGGGTCAGACAATACACAGGCAGCAGAGACTCTGCTGGTGTGTAACTACCTTGTCAAGGCAGGTTGAATGTTGTATGTTGAATGCTGAATGTTTACCGTTTAACAGCATTTCGGTCTTCATGTTTGGTTAACACGCTCCTCCGAAAAAGCCGAGAAGAGGCGTGGCTTCCAATGGACGGTTCGATGTCGGTTCATTTGCCTCTTGAAGCTGGCGCGCGCAAATTTTTTCGTTGCAGTAGGAAGCCAGGAAAGGAAAAAAGAGTAAACCAACCAAAGAGGCAGCCAGAGAAAGAGGGATAGAATGTGAGACAGGGATGGGTTGAGAAAAAGTTGATTTTCAAGAAATTTCACTTTAGAATGAAGAGGGAACAACAACCAGTAAATGAAGTTGGCCAGGTCTTCATTGATAAATTTACAGTTACGTGATGAGGCCGCTCTGATTGCCGCCGCGTCTCGAGAGTTGTTTAAACTTTAATTATATAGAGTCTCGTCCCCAACTAGTTCAGCGGATATAGCCCACAGATTTGATAACATCGCCACACACACACTTACACTCAATGCCGAAATGTGCCAAATTTCTTAAGCATCGAAATCTTATTTAGCCAAGTCACTAAAAGAAACCCTCGAAACCCCGAATGCAAATGACCAAAAAAAGCAAAAAACAGTAGATTTTTGTACAAACTAAAAAATTGAAAACGAAAGTTTGACCAAAAAAAATAAACAACAACAAATTTTAAATACATGCAAACGGGTGGTGGAAAAAAATATTGCGGAATTTAGATATTTAAAAAAGCAGAAAAAAAAACCAAGAGACCTACAAAAGATTCAAAAAATAAAAAGTGAAAGTCATGGGCAGCAGTTTGAACTCCCAAAAAAATTCGACACCACCACCGCGCCATCATCATTATTATTGCTGTTATATTTGTGATCATGATGATCGTCAGCTGGGCTTGACGTCACACCCATAAGTATATCGCATCTAACAATCAAAATCTAGCCAAGATATTACTCACACACACACTCCCATATTTCCTGGTTACGATCAATATTTGGTCAACAATCAATTTGAAATTCAATTAGCATTCGCATTCGGCGAATTACAGATGAGAGATATGGGTAGCCGCTAACTGATGCAAGGGTTCGAAGTTTAAGTCTCCCAGACTCAGACCCTTTCCCCGTCAAGTCTTTATTTTGCGAAGGAACAAATACGATTTATTGTTTATCTGACATTTTTCCTTTTAGCCAGCCCTGTTGTTTCGCTTGTTGTTACCAACGCTTGTTGACAAATTCATTAGGGGTTCTTTACAACCCTACACAGAGTCAGGAAACTATGTACGTCGTATCGAAGCGTTTGTTTGATTTGGCTAAGTGAGCTCTCTAACCTCCTGCCCGCTAAGGTTAACTAGAGATTATGATTCCGATTGAGCATTATATATACACATACTATATTTCCTAGATGGCAATTAAGCACTCGCATTCTAGCACCTATCTCCATTTTAATCCCCTTTTGATGATCAGCGTTTTCTGGAGGGGTTGTGAGCTTGCGCAGTTACGAAGGGCACTAAAACTTTGGACCTGCGGAGATTTATGACGTGTGAGACCCTCTTAAGTGGCACTTGATCATGCGGGTCACCATATAGCGCTGGAAATCTCTCGGCTCAGCCGCAGCTCAGCTTAGCTCGGCTCATGTAAAAATCGTTTAATATAGAATGAAGTGTTCCCAGGCGGTTAGTGAGCATTCGCCAACTGTCACTGCTATCGACAGTATCGTCTGCCCGGCTTGTATCTATTGCGTTCTCGGTTCTTCAGTTCTCGCTTCTCGGGTTCTTCTCGCGGTATCTCATTCGCAGTTTGCAGTTCTCAGCTCTGAGTTCTCAGCACTCGCCTTGTAAGCCGATTAAGGCATTAGGCTGCCTTTTGCATATTTAGCCTTATTGTGCGTTAAATTCGATTGCGGCCGGTTGAAAACTATTTGCAAGGCTCAAGTGTATGTGTGTGTGAGGTGTGGTGTTCTTTGCATACATTTCATATCCTTCGACGTCATTTGCATATCCTTTTCCGTGATGGCCGATTGCCAAAGCTGTTAGACGTCATAGCTCGGATTTGGGTTGCCACTCAGCTGTGGCTTAGAAAGGGTTTGCTAATTTTAGAAGCCGGTCCCAAGGATAAATGACGTTTTGATAGATAGATTGGATGGATGGATGGATTGGGTTTGGGGTGGAAGGATATATGGGATATTGAATGGATAAGCGGACTTTGATTTGGGTTTTGGGTGGGATAATTAAGCTTGACACAATTCTGTTGTCCTCGGCTAATTGGGGTTTGTTTTGTTTTAAGGAGGAGTTTGGTAATAGAGACTGATGAAGGATATAAAGGAAAGCAAGTGAAAAAAATGTAATTAATGAGATGGTCATACTTGAAGATCCTTTAATTTGTTTATAAAATAGGAGAACGTGTATTTAAATTGTATTTTATTGAATTGTTTTTAGAGTTCGTGAATAATATGTCCTGAGTTAATCCATTAAAAGCTATAGAAACCATTTTATTTATTAATCTAAGAAAAATCTAAGTTTCCGTGAAGTGTTTAAATGAAAAACCTGAATATAAACAAACCCAAAACTGTTGAATAAAAATATATGAAATGCCTCCTAATTGCCGCTTTCAATTTCACAACTTTCAAGAACTTTCAACGATGCTAATTAGTTTTTTGTATTTTTTTTGTTTGCATTACAGTTCAGCAGAGCACTAACGCTTGGAAGTTGTCGTAAATCGCTCACGTTCAACAACCCCCCACCCAACCCACAGGATACACCTGCTGAACTCTTTTTGTACAAAAAAAAAAAAACCAACCTGAAAAGCCAAGGCAACCTCCTGGACAAGCGCGACTCATGGAAACATGGATACACGCTCAGCGGCGACAGAACGACTTTCAGCTTGCAATTCCGCATAAGTTTATATGAACATTCAGACGCTTCCAACTAGGACAAAATCTAGAGCAAGCAGCACTTCCAAACTCAAAACCAAAAGTAAATATTGAATATTAAGGACGAAGAACAGAAGGAGAAGGATAAACTCGAGCGCACACTGCAAATGACAGAAAGAACTGCTTCCTAGCCTAAATATTAAGAAGGATAAATACGACACAAAACACACACACAAACACAAACTTAACCAGCGAGGACCGGCAGAGCAACAAAACAATCGAACATGTCAAACGCGGTCGCCAACAAAGCGGAAACGGAAGCAGCCACAAACAGCAGCCTCAAACAGTCGCCCCCTCAGCCCGCAAATAGTCACGATGCCGCCAAGCTACTCAACGGCAGTTTGGCCCGAAGCAACGGCATAAACCATGCCGCCACCAGCGTCAGCGCATCATCCTCAACAACGCCAGGCTACAATGTTTCGAGTGCGGCAGGATCGAGCTCCGTTTCCGGTTCCGGCGGCGTCAACTCATCCCTAGCCTCATCCTCGGCCGCGGCCGTCTCGAGCCTCCTGTCCGCAGTGACACCCTCGACGGCCCTGCCCCTGCCGCCCAGCAGCAATGGCCTCCAGTTGCCCTACGAACGCTTTCGGGCGGAAGACACCAGCTATGTGCCCATCGCCCAGTTTTATGCGGGACGCAGCGTTTTCATCACAGGCGGCACTGGCTTTATGGGAAAGGTGAGTTTTGAATAAAAAGTTCTTTAAGAAAATCCATGAAAATATTTAAAATGAAATTTTTCGGAAATCTCTCTTAAAAAACTGTCTCAGAAATCTCTTCATTGACATTTATAGTAATTTTTATTGGCCTTGAATTTGTATAAAATCAGTACTCCCTTTTATAGATTTTTGGCTAATATTGTTGACAACAAAACACCTGAAAAAAGACAGTCGTAACCCTTTATTTCCTCGCTTTATCCTTTTTTTCAATCGAAAATGCGTGCTTCCATTTTTATTGCATACTTTTGCGGGCTGCCGGTCGAGCTTCTTGCATTCACGTCACGCATACGCCCCGTGTGCTTATTGGCTCCAAATTGAACTATTGAACCCACTGCCGGTCTGGCTGGGCTCGATTGAGAGAACTTGAAGCGTTTCCAGTCATAAAATATGCACACAAATATTTGTATGTGTTTGTGTTTGTTGGCCATAAACAAAACAACAAGTCCCGCGGCAATGGAGGAGTGATTGCTGGTGGAGTGTTGGTGGTGGTGGTTGGTTTCCCCTGCTTTTCATTGAATTTTAGATGCACTGTATGCCAGCGAGCTGCTTATGAGCGATGTGCGTGTATGCTTGACTTGGTTTGGTTTGCTTTTTTTTTTCTAAGCCGAAATGCTTGAGTTGAGTTGCTGCTGCACCAGACGATGTTGACTCATCGTCGCCTGCCATGCGAATACTTTATAATAATGCTACATACATATATGTATATGTGTGTATGTATGTATATGGCATGAGTATTGTGGCTGCGTTTATGCATTTGGCTTTTGGTTGCTCGTTCTACCACTCCGAGTTCCACTTAATTGTTCCCCAAGTAATGGGGGCAAGCACTCATTCCCCCTGCTCCAAATACATCCTCCGGCTGTTGTGCCAATTTTCGTCCAGGCCATTGTTAAATATATATAGAAACACATGGAAAAAATAAGCGTTAGAGAAAATTATGAACAATATTTGGGCAGGAATTTTTAATCATTTGTTTAATTTATAGGTTTCATTCCAAATAACAAAAAATATTAAAAATATTAAAGTAATTTCCATTTGGAATATTTTTTATTTTTATACATATCCTATTGTTATTTCCCCTTGATTATTCTCTGTGCATATTGCATGTCGGTGGCTCCTGACTGCGTCATTATGACATGAAATCGCAGTGGCGCCGCCCAGACTCTGAGCTCACAGTAGTACTGTGTGTTATTCATCGATTTTGTGCGCCTGGCACACGCCCACTGCCCACAGTGGTACGCCCTCCGCCCACAACACTGAGCACCCTTTCCAAATGCCAAACAGTTAACAACCCACAGACCGCCCACCATCACCACCGACCAACAGCTATCCCTTTTTGTCTGCTTTGGGCTGTTGTCGTTTAATTCCGCTACAATTCTCACATCGTTTTCGGGGCGTGTCCCAACCCCCTCCCCCGCCCTGTATATATACTATAGAACTGAAGTCAGATCAAGACTAACCGCAGACACCATCGAAGTGGGTCAAGTGTGTCCTTGTACGGGCTCCCTGTGGGTGTAACAATAATCGTTTATTTGGTTAATGGCCATATCCCATGATTGAGTCACTAATTACAATTCGATTTGCAGGTACTGGTTGAGAAGTTGCTGCGCTCATGTCCGGATATATGGAATATATATCTACTGATACGACCGAAACGCGGTCAAGAAGTGTCGGCACGTCTCACGGAATTACTAAATGCACCAGTAAGTATATAAAAAATATATATATAAATTTATAAATATTAATATTATAAAAAATATTCTTTAGCTCTTCGAATCACTGCGTCAGGAGAAGCCCAAGCAGCTCAGCAAAGTCATACCCATTTCGGGCGACATAACTTCCGAGGAACTGGGCATTTCAGAAAAGGATCAGGTGAGGTTTTTCTTCATTTACCATAGTTTAGAAGATCCTCTTTAATCGAGAATGGTTTACTATCTTACAGAACCTACTGTGTCGCCATGTTTCCGTTGTCTTTCATTCGGCTGCCACTGTGAAATTCGATGAGAAGCTCAAACTGTCTGTCACAATCAATATGCTGGGCACGAAACGTCTCGTTGAGCTCTGCCATCGCATGCTGTCACTGGACGTAAGTTTTGGGATATATATTATATATATGGCTAATCCAAGGAAGTAATCAAAATGTACTATATTTATTTTTATAGGCACTAATCCATGTATCCACTGCCTATTGCAATTGCGATAGAACCGATGTGTCCGAGGTTATTTATGCACCGCCCTACAATCCTGACGATATCATCTCACTAATCAACTGGCTTCCGGAGGATATACTCGATCAGGTGAGCTCTTAAATTTTGTATTCCAATTATTAAATTAACTAATTAATTAATATATATTTACAGCTGACACCGCGCCTGATTGGCAAGCGTCCCAATACGTACACATTTACAAAAGCCTTAGCGGAGCATATGTTACTTAAGGAGGCTGGTAATCTGCCCGTTGCCATTGTGAGGCCATCGATTGGTAAGTCATACATATCTATATCTATCTATCGATCTATCTACATCAATAAACATCATAAACAATCTCATTGAGTATTGTAAATATTCCAAACACTTGAGTCTCTAATTTTGTTTGCATTTGTTTCTCGTTTGATCTACGATATTTGTTTAATTCTGTGATTAATCAAGTACACCTTGGCTAGAGTAGATAAACCAAATAATGATTATTAAATATTAAAAGTAGTTTTTCTAGAAGCTTAAATATAAATATTTGTTGCCTTAAAACCTTAGGCAAAGTTTATATTGATGAAAAACCTTTAAACAAATTTAAAGCTTTAAAAGTCATTTTAAAGCTTTACAAGTCATTTTAAATAGTTAAAAATATATATACAATTCGGTTTTAATATAATTTCTGTTATTTTCATTCCTTTCACAGTGACTGCCAGTCTAAATGAGCCTTTCGCCGGTTGGGTGGACAACTTCAATGGGCCAACGGGCCTGGTCTCGGCGCTGGCCAAGGGCATGTTCCGCACAATGATGTGCGAGAAGAACTATGTGGCCGATATGGTACCTGTCGATATTGTGATTAACCTGATGATTGCCGCCGCCTGGCGCACAGCGACCCGCAAGTCCAACAACCTACTCATCTACAATTGTTGCACCGGCCAGCGCAATCCCATCATCTGGTCGGAGTTTGTCAAACACGCCATGTGCAGTGTGCGCAAGCATCCCCTGGGTAAGGAATGAGACCCTAAAAAAAATAAAAACAAAAGCCCCTTGACATCATATAAAATGCCCAAAAAAGAGCTTGGGACTCACCCTATCTTTTGAGACTTTAATAATTACCCGGAATTATATTTTATATTATTTTCCCAGAGGGCTGCCTGTGGTATCCGACTGGCGACCTGCGCATGAACCGCCCCATGAACACGCTGAATTGTATAGTCAAACACTTCCTACCGGCCTACATTCTGGACGGAGTGGCAAGGATCATGGGCAAGAAGCCATTGTAAGTTTTCAAATTATAATCGCTTTCCCCAGAGCTTTTCATGGAATTTTTCGTGTCTGTTTTTAGCGTTGTCAACGTACAAAATAAAATTGCCAAAGCTGTGGAATGCTTAGAGTACTTTGCCACACGCCAATGGCGCTTCAAGGACGACAATGTCCACGCCCTGCTGCACACGCTGAGTCCCAAGGATCGCGAGATCTTTGTATTTGATGTGCGTCACATTAACTGGGACAACTATGTGGAACGCTATGTCCTGGGCTTCAGGGAGTTCCTGTTCAAGCAGCGGCCAGACTCGCTGCCGGCCAGCAGAAAACGCATGCTCAGGTGAGCCAATAAAAGGGTTTTAAGATGGAAATGTAGCTAACCCACTTTTGTTTCCACTCCACAGGCTCTACTATCTGCATCAGCTGACCAAACTGGTGGCGGTGCTGCTCACCTGGCGTTTCCTAATGTCGCGCTCCAAGCGCCTGAACGACTTGTGGAGCGCCTTTCTGGAGAACGCACTGAAAATGGCGCGCTTGATACCCTTTTTGTAATTAGCCGGACGAGGACGAGGTGGCGACCGATGTGGAAGCTGAAACACATATATATATATGTGTTTATTCGCTGCGATCTGGCAGGATCTGCGATGTTCATCATCATCTTCTTTGCGATTTCTAAATGCCCGTAAAGTGGCGACACATTTTAGAGGTTTTTAGCAAATAGTTATATTCATATTTTTATGTTACAAATTGAGTAAAGAAACAGCAGAACCCACAAAAAACAAAAATAAGTAATGAAGAGAAAAGGAAACATCATAAACCCATAGCAACCACTACGAGAAGGACATCAGATTAAAATATAGCGAGTAGTAAACTCAAAATGGGGTAACTATTAAATGGCATTGGCACACACACACACCACACACCACACACACACATCAACCATTTAACTTATTCAGGTGCAATGATATAGGTCGGGAATTAAAGGCCTCTGGTGTCGGTTGTTGTCTCCACTTGTCTCTCTCCTTCTGCGAGATTGTAAAATTTTGTGAAATAATTAAGGCGCGAAGAGAGAAGCGCAGCAGATGAAGCCCAAAGTAGAAGAAGTGAATTCCAGAATTCCACCTTTTTGCATAGAGATTTATGGTCGGGGTAATTCAGCGGTAATGAATGAAGCAATTTGCATGATTTAGTACATCCAAAACTATACAAACCACACAAAAATATGAAACAAACAAACAGACAAAAACAATGGCGATTAATTCAAGAAAACGATTAGTAAAGTGAATAAATGAAATTAAATGAAATGGCTTGTTATTGCTTTAAAAAATTACATAAACGTAACGTAAACTATGCTAATTAATTAATATTAATTATAAATATTATTACGTAACGAGCGAACATTGCATATAAATAATACGACAAGAACAAAAAACCAACATTATTTATAATTGAATGTAGTTTTAACATTTTTACATTTACAATTAAGTTTTCAATTTATATAAAAACCAAGCAGAAGGAGCGGAATTATATACGACAGGAGACAAAAATTCAAATATACAAAATTCAATTTATGTATATGTATATGACAAACAACAAAAAAAAGCGAAACAAAAGCAAAAACTACACAAAAAAATCCATAATAATGATAATAAATTAATGAAAACAAAAATTATATTTATATATAAACATCAGAAACATAATTTCTTAGCATTTGCAGCCTAAAAAAAACCTAAATCTAAGCGTAGCCAGAAAAGAGTTTCCAAAAGTAAATAATAAACTATGAATGAAGTTTTTTGAGACAAACGCAATTAGTGAAACATGATTATGGAAATTTATATTTAAATGCGATAAATTATAAACACAAAACAAAAAAGAAAACAAAAAACAAAAAAAACAGACACACAGAAGAAACCAAGACACATATAGTAAGAACATTCCATCCAGTCAGTAGGAAATCGGGTCATCAACCAACTCTTCCTCCACTTTGGACTTTTGCTTCCCGTCTCGTTTGATCGATATATATGGCCAGGTAATATTGGCCGGGTCGGGTTACGGCCAGGATATAGTTCGTTCTCGGGTTCGTTTTCGTGCAATTATTAAATATCCTATGTTATGCCTAGAATTTATTATGTTTTATTTCTAAATCGATTTGTAAATTGCAGTGCATCAATAAAATACACTTCCAAAATAATAATACAAAATATACAAAAGCGTTCTTCTTATTATTTTCCTAAATAAACAAAGTTCAATTAGCCTCTAGACAAAACAACAACAAAATAAGAACTATCTAATAATAATATATTTCGAAGCAAAGCGAGAAGCTAAAACTATGCAAAAAACCAATTGTAAGCTATATAAACGTTTTAGTTCTTATTGGTCCTGGCAAGAAATTTGAAATTTAGTAATGAAATGAATGAAAATGAATTGAAGAAGAAAAACAGGAAAATAATTCAATCTACAAAAAAAAATCTTAATAAAAGAAATTATAAAGAAAATGGTACGGAAAAGTGATTTTAATTTCAGGTAAAGGTGGATCATAAATGCAGCTCCAACATCCAGCAAACTTCTTTTATTTTTTATTTTTCCGATAAATAAAAACACATTTAATTTTTGTTTTTGTACACATGAATTTTCGTTTTTATTATTTCTCTCAGTTTCTCAGTTTTTGTCGATTCGCATTTCCAGCGCTTACACGCTACCAACTTTAAAATTGTTCTCCACTTCACATTTTCCCAAATATATATGTTATTTAGATATATTTATATTTCTTTTTTGCGATTTTGCTTTGTAAGATGTGCTTATGTTTAGATAATTCAAAACTCGTCCTCGACTCACTGAGGGGGGTGGAGGAAAAGCGAGGAGAAATGGTGGAAATTTTTGAGGGGGAAAAGCCCTCTCTGAGAGCTAAGAGCAGAAGAGTGTGTGAGTGGGGTGTTAGTTATACGTTTCTTAGCTGGTATTTCTTTATAGCTTAGGTCGAGTTGGAAATTATACAATGTGAGTGTATCTTTCGTGTCGCCGCCATTATCTTTTCTTTTTCAGCAAGTTATGACAGATATTTGGGTTACCTTCGAGTGTGGTTTCTCTTCTATATGGACTTTGTTCTGCGCTTGTCGGTTGGTAGTTTGCCTAAGTTGCTTATGCTGCTATTATATATAACTTGCCACCACCGATCCATCACTCAATTAATCCAGCTTACAAAATGTTGTTCTAGTCTTTGCGTTTCTGTTTCTTGTTTATTATTTAGTTTTTTTTTTTGTAATTTTTGTTTCCATTACCTTTTTAAATGTAACAAAATAATTTACGATTTTAAATGAAAACCATTAATGTTTGTTTTTACTTTATTAATATTATAGCTAGAGCTAAGTTTAAGCCTGTTTGCATGCACTAAACTTGCATTTCTTTTGACGATTTTTTGGGTTTTCTCGTTTTTTTTGGGACATTTTTTTGTAGTATATAAAAATACCATTTATTGTGTGATCTTTATACCTAATTAATTTCTTAAATTTGTCTCTTCATATATTTATATTTGTATGTATATATAATTTATGTTTCCTTTTCTAAATTTCGTTGCGAATTTTTATTGTTGAGAAATGAAGTGTGTTCACCAAGCTACTGATATTGGCCAGCGAAGTTCTCGAAATCGTTTAAGTGATCTAAATGCCATGACCTGGTTCTGAGCATTAACAAAAAGGACATTCCCTATTAGCAAACAAAATTAAAGAATTGAACTACTTTTGTAAAATGAATCTCTGATTTATATGCAAAAGTTGAACTATCACTGTGAATTAAGTACAAAGTTAAAACTTTGAACCCTAAGGATTCGTAAACTTAACAGTCCTGAAAGGATCTGATTGGGAAGTAGATTCCTTTTTCAAACCAAAAACCCAAATGTAACTGAACCAGTGCCAACAATTAATCAACAACGATCTGCGGATATATGCATATGTAACTCTTCTCTTTCAGGTTCTGGGCTTTAGGTACACAAGGTAATGTCTTCTCAGGGTACAAACATGTATGTATGTATATGTGTGTGGGATCTGCTTTATTTTATACATATGCATGTATTCGGACAATCGATCTCCATTATCCGCTAAGCTGAAAAGGATCTCCTGGAGATGTGTGTGTGTGTGTGAATGCATTTACTTGAGATGCCTCGGCACAACCATAATAGATACACATACAACAAAAAAATACGGTCAAGTTATCGACTCGATTAAGTACTAAGTGTAAGCCGCGGATGCTGGGATATACATATATTCAAATATATATATAAATGTTCATACACGTATTGAGCATTCGATTCTGAGCATAGATTTATTATTATTTTTTCTCTTTTTATTTATTTTGCTTTAGTTTTGTACATCTTCTGTTTGGGTTTTTTGGGTTGTTTAAGTTCGACTCCTCTTGTAAAATACAAGTTAGAGTGGGTATTCAGATGTCCTCCCGTTTTTAGATGTTTATATTTTCGGGGTTTCAAGCAGAGATTAAAAAACACTTGAATTTGAATTAGAAATCCTTAAAATGTGGACTTAAAGAATGTTCTGAGTAACTATTAATCAGTAAATTAAAATTTGTATCAATTGATATTTGTTAAGATTTAAAATCATTTAAATTTTCTTAGACTTTTAATTTTTCTAAACTATTTTTCCCATAAAAAAAAAATAAACCCTAGAAACCAAAGCACATCTGAATATATATCTGTACATGTAATTTACACGCTTTTTGGTATTCCGCGGATTCAGCATTTTTAAATTAACATTTCGCTTTAGTCGTACATACATATTGGATATATAAGTTGATTATAATAATGTTTATATACGAGAATATGTTTGCGTGTATATAGATGTATGCGCATATAACAGTAGAATTGTACATAAAGCAAAACATAGACGTAACTTTATCGTTATCCTTCCTATATATGTTTTCAGTATCATTATCTAAATATGTATATATTTTCTTTTCATTTTTTTTGTTCGATTTGCTGTTTTAAACACACACTCAATTTTTATTTTTGCTTAATCCTAATTATACTCGTACATATACATAAATTACCTCAGTGTAATCAAATTTTACTGCTTGTATAATTCATTTATTCACTTTTTTCTGCTCGGTTAAATATAATGCTGTCGCCTCACTTGTATATCGTTAATATATCTTTATAAAAATTATATAATTTAAAGCTTGTTTGTTACGTTCCAACTAAATGTACAAAATTTCGAATTCGAATTCTCCGATCAACACCTGAAACAAGAGCGTTAATGATGATGAACAAATACAGGGCTTGTGCTGAAAGTATATATATGTATATATATATTTTATACAACATTTTCGATCAACTCAAATCGAGCTGAAGGTAGCGCTTCAACGTTTTGTTTTTGTTCCATTAATGCTAAATTTCTGTTTTTCAAACATACAACTGAATTTTCATAAAAATCACCCTGTAAATTGTAGTTCCTCATCTACCGCCTGACTTGCTACTCGATTTTATTTCGCTTAAAACTATTTAAATACATACAATATACGTAATTTCGCTATGACGGAAGCTTCTTATTTACACTATATGTTTTTATTTATTTCTTTCATTTCGCTTGGAGTAAACAATAATAGAATTGAGAACCCTAAATTAAAAGATATCCTATGTTAAAATCGAGTGTCTGTATTGGTGTCTGTTTTTTTTTTGGCATAACTCCTTCCTCTGACTACATTTGTGGTATTATTGTGAACTTCAAGTGACACTTTAAACTACTTTGAGTTGGCATCTTGGTTCCCGGTTCTGGACTGAGTATTAAAAATAAGCTAACGTATGACTCTTCGTTTGTTAATTTGTTGCTTTTTTCTTTTACTTTAGGAATATTGTTTGGCATTTCAGTCATCAGCTTAAAACGTAAACTAAAAGGTAACTAAAATAACCAAAAAAAAAATAAACTTAAATAGTTCAACTTAATTAATCGTACGTGTAAAACTAAGTTACAATTTATATATACAACCTCTCGCAAAAATTTATGTCTTATCGCGTTTTCATTTTTTGTTTTTGCAAAACTAATGTCTGGTAAAAATCTAAACTATGTTTTCCAACTAAGTTTAAGTGTTACTTTGCATTTTGTCTTGCAATACAAATTGATGTTTAAATTACAATACAATTTTTAATTGGTTTTTTCTTGTGAAGTTCTCACTCGGTTTTTGTTTCAACCATATTCTTGGTTTTTCTCTTTTTAAGATTCAAGAATAAATATATAAATATATATTTAATGCGCTGATGAGGCGCAAACCAATGATGATTGCCCCCCAAAAACAAGACTGACTCCTGGGCGCTGCAGAGAGTGCACTGTGAGAAAAATGCTGCCATCGAATGGGAATATAATTCGAAACTCAGGAATAAATATATATTATTTGTTGAAATTTTAAAATTTTTTTTTTTAGATGAAAAATTCAAGATGAAAGTAGATTAGCTAATTTAAGTTTTTTTATCTCATAAAAAATTCTGAAATTAGGGACTTTTTAAAATTGATTTTTTAAATCTCTATAAAAATGTAATTTTCTGAATAAGTGTAAATATTTTAGGTTTAATTTTGTAAATGTTTTAAAGGAAAACAAGAAAAATGTTTGAAGACAAGATTTTATAAATCCTGAAAAAACCTTAAAGAAAGAATTTAAATACTCATTTTTGTATATACTTATTCCTGATCCTAAAATCATATATCCCAATTTTGTAGTCCTGATTTTTCCCTGTGCTCCTAACAACTGATTTCGGAATGATTGTTGTTGTCCTTGTAGCGCTCCGCATAACCCTGAATGGTGAACGGTGATTCCGCACCGCTCGTTGTCGAGATGTCGCCGTTCATCACAGCTCCTCCTCCATTGGCCACAACGCCCCCGTTGGTGAGCTTGGCCTCCGTTTCGTTCTTCACCTGAACATTGGCATACGACTGCTTGGCACTCCCATTGGGCAGGCTCTTGGACAGCGTCGAGGGATCCAACGTGATGCCATCCAGTTGGGAGGCGAAGGAGAGCGGCGGCTGTATTGTGGTTGGCGTGGGCTGCGGCGTGTCCAGGCTGATCAGCTTGGCATCTTCGCCGGAGGCCAGTGGTGGTATATCCTTGCTACCACCGGCCGCCGGTTGTTCCGTCTTGGCGTTGGGCAGAATGAAGGACGTCTCCCAGCAATCGCCGCTGGTGGGAACCGGGTGCTCCACTGGCCGGGGATGTGGGGCAGCTGGCGAGGTGACCGCCGGCGGAGTGCATGAGCTCATCTGTTGGCGCTGGGATTCGGGCACGTAGCCGGAGCCACTGGCCATGGATGGGTTGGTGTGGCCACCCGGTGGCAGGGGCACCAGATAATCCGGCACCGCCAGGCAGAACTCCTCGCCGTTGGGCGGCCGGATGACTGTGTCATCCCTTTCGGAGGCCGTCGGTCCCAGGATATTGGGCAGCGGAGCGTTCATGATGCTGGGATCCTGGGTGCAGGCGGTCAGATGCTCCAGCAGACTGATGAAGGTGGGCCGATCCTCAGGCGTGGGATTCCAGCAATCGGCCATCACCTTGTATATGGACACGGGGCACTCGGTGGGCGATCCTAATCTTCCGCCGCGCACCACCAGCTCCATCACCTGGGTATTGTGCTGTCCAGGATATGGCGAACGGCCCAGACTGAAGACCTCCCACAGGAGTATGCCAAAGGACCAGACATCGGTCTTGGACGTAAAGATGCCATCGAGGAAGGCTTCCGGCGGCATCCACTTGATGGGCAACATGGCCTTGCCGCCCTTGCGATAATAGTCCGATCTGTAGATATCCCGGGACATGCCAAAGTCCGCAATCTTCACCACTCGGCCGGGACCCTTGCTGCTCAACAGACAGTTCCTGGCGGCAATATCGCGATGAATAAATCGTTTGCTTTCCATATAACGACATCCTTTGGCCACGTCCAAGGCGCAGAAAAGCAGATCCTTCATGGTCAGCAGCGAAGGACGTTCTGGTGTGTTTCGGTTCTCGCGCAGGAATTTCTGCAGATCTCCGCCAGCTAGCAGTTCCAGGACTATATAGTACGGCTGGCGGTCGAAGCAGACGCCGATCAAGTGCACCATATTAGGGTGATTGAACTTGGCCATGATGGCGGCCTCCTTAAGGAAGTCTTCCTCCTTTTCTCTTTTAGGATCCTCGCGCAGAGTTTTAACAGCAACGCCCATTTCCACGGCATCACCATCCCGGTGGCGATACAAGGCCATGTAGACCTCACCAAAGGCGCCTTTGCCGAGGGCACTAAAAGGGGAGTAACTAGGTTAATAAAAGGATTCCAAGGAAGGTGCGAGAGTCACTCACTTGACCAACTGGAGACTATCGCGAGCCACTTGGGGCAAACTATTGACATCTATGTGGCCATTGAGAATGCCATCGCAGCCATAGTTGGGATTAAAGTTGTTCAGATTGGAGTCATCGATGTTGTTACGCAAACGAGTTAGCTGAAGGTCCTGTTCCACCAGCATTTTGTGACGCTTCTTGGATTGTTTCTTTCTTTGATAGCGGTTGTCTATGGAAAATTATAATAATAAATCTTTAAATCTTTATATCTAAAAAATTAATAAATATTTTTACTTACACAACATAAAGATCAGCGCCGCTATGCAAATGAAGAGCACGCACAGTGAGATCATTAAAATGGACACCAGGTACTGGAAGGATGACTTGCCAGCCTCCTCACGTATCTCGCAGGCTGTGTGGTTGTCTCTCTTCAATATCCAACCATCCGGACAGATGCAGCGCACCTTCGAGCGGAACTCATCCAGCGCTACGCATCTGTAGTCGCAGCCACAGCCCTCGATAGCCGGTATAATGATAATGGCACCCGAGCCACTGCTGGCGCCGGCATGGACATCGCTAATCTCCCGGAGACTTCGGCTGGGACTTATATAGGAGCTGCCTCCTTCGCCATTGGATTCCGTAAGATAGACATCTCCTCCAGCATAGCCTCCGCCCCCTCCTCCCGTGTTACAGCCGCCGCCGCCGCCACCAAAACCGCCTTGGCCATGTCGGTGCACAGAGGTGCCATTATCTGCCAGTTCCACATAGCACGAGTGGCCACCACGACCGCCTTGGAGCAGGGCAGCTCCGTAGGTGGGACTCAAAGCCTGATCCTCCTTGGCTCTCCAGCCGCCGCCGGGTCCAGCTGTCTTTTTGTTTAGCGGTTCGCCATTAATCTGGCCACTCTCTGGCGCCTGCAGGGGTTTCACCTTCTGGCCATGCTGGAAGTCCTCGTCAATGTACTGGCCAATGCCCAATCCTCCGCCGCCGCCAGCCACAAGCAGAGGTACAGCCTCATTTTTGGCTTGATTCAGCAAGAAGACATAGGATCCTCCGCCACCGCCGCCGGCACCATTTTCAATATAGATATTCTTCACCATATCCTGCTTGGAACGGAAGCTGTATTGGCCCAAGTCCAGGTCATGATCGGTGCCACAACCGGCTTCCTTGAGCACACCCATGGACTTGATGCAGGCATTCTCGCCCTGCTGTCCCACCAGGAAGTAAAGTTCCTCATGCTTGTGGAGCTCCAGAATGGCCACGGCCACCGATCCTCGCGAGCTGCCAACGCCGCCAGAACCCAGACCCCCGCTGGCTCCCTTGGCAATGATTCTGATTGAGAATAAAAAGGATTATAAATATGATTTAGGATTTAGAAAAGATTAACTCACGTGTAGTGACCCTCATTGGGCACCTTCCACTTCTGCATGCCCTTGTAGCTGCTTTGGTCCTCCACCACATGGACTTCTCGCAGGACATGGGTTTTGTTCTGCTCCTTGTAGGCAGTTTCGCACTGAGCCTGTGTGGGTCCTATCATGCCTCGAGTGTCGCAGCTGGTTAGCTCAAGATCTGTGTTAAGGAATAGTTTGTTTTTAAGTACACCATGTCGTATACGTAATATTTTTCATAAACTTACAATTTGTATATTCAAAGTCTTTGTACGTAGGACTCTTCAGATTCTGCCTAACATCCCAATAGTTATAGCCACCAAGATGATCCTCTGGTATATTAAGGCCAAAGCATTCGGGACTCAGCGAGAAATCATCCACAGCCACATCCGAGTAGATTCTCATGCCCATGCGAGCTTCAAATTGTAGATAGTATCTGAGGGATACAAAAAAAATTAATATATATTTTAAATAAATATTTAAAATTAAAACTCACTTGGACGTTATATTGGGCAGAACATACTCCGCCCTCAGCCAGTCGCTGCCTTGGTTTTTGGTGCTCCACCACAGAGTGGTTGTTATATTCTCCTTCTCCTTCATCTCCACCACGGAGAGATTGATGCTGCCTGGATTCTTGCCGAATTGATGGATGAAAAACCTCACCACACAGGAGTTTCGATAGGGCGAGTCCGGATTTCCATGGACCGAGGGCGGTGGATTGAAGGTTTTGCTTACCATCACAGCATTGCTGGCGAAGCCAATGTTTGAGTTCTTTTCAGAGTTATTTTGGTGCTGGTTCATGTTGACCAGCATATAGTAGCCACTGGTGTTATTTAGAAGATGCTGCATTGTGTGATCGCCATCTGGACCAGTGTCATGGGTGGGCGAGGATCCTGTGTGCCGGGACCAGGTGAGCACTGTCTTGCCAGAGTCACGCCAGCCGCACCAGTCCTCTTCGAAGTCGCAGCGGCCGCCATAGGGGATTTTGTCTAACCAAAAATACATATTTAATTAATAAAATTTTCTTAATTTTAATCTATGTAAATTTTACTCACCACACGACTGCTGCTCATCCTCTGCCTCGTCACAATCCTTGGTAATGTCGCAGATACGCGGCAGGTGAATGCAAACGGGCACCTTGTTGGAGGTGCACTTGACCTGCGACGTGCTGCACTTTTCCGATTTGGTGCCCTCGGGGAAGCAGTTCACCATGCGCAGATTGTCCAAGGCCACATGACCCTTCTGCCCTGGACGCAGATCAGGAACGATTTCGAAAACAATGCGAAAATCCCGGGAAACACGACCCAGGCGATACACCTTCCTTGTCCACTGGCGCACATTGTCACCCTGGATTTCCGCCGGCACCCAGCTGCTCTCCTGGGTGTGCAGTGGCTCCACCACCACTCTGGACAGGCCATGGCTCATGTCGCTTTGATGCATATACACCTCCAAATAGCACTTCTCCATGGTGGTGCTGAACTCTGGCGAGGTGAGATTCAGAGGCCGTGAGTTGGGCTGGACACGGGCATACAGGAAGTGTCCTGTGGCATCGTCAATGCTATCGGCCACGGGTCCTGGCAACAGTCCAGTTAGATTCCGCTTGGCCAGCTCTGTGCCACTGATCACCTGGAAGCCATCGGGATATTCCACCCAGGTCCAGCTGCAGGGCGATTCGAAGTTACACTTTACGCCCAGTTCGTACTCGTATTCCGATGAGGGCGTGGCATCCGTGTGAGGAGCATAGGTGTTCTGGGAAGGATTTTAAATTAATATTATTAAGAAGAAAATAAATATAAAGAAATTTACATATTTTACATATTAAAAACCAAACTCACCGCATTGGGAGAGGCATCCCTTATCTTATCCTTGATCTCCTGCAAAGGATCTGCTGAGGACGAAGCCCTCTGGGCATCACCCTCAAAGTTGCCGTGCGTCACTCCTCCAGCTGGCTCATCCGCCTGATTGAGCCTTGACTTTAGCTTATAAAGCTCACTGATGGAATTCTTCCGCGAATACGTTCGCTTTGGGTTATCATCGACGCCGTAAAGTGGCGGAAACCTGGTGGAATAGGCTCCTCCCAGGGGACCCGCTGTCATGGCCGCCACGCCGCTGGGCTGCCTCAACTGCTCACCATAGCGATCTGCCGAGCCTATGCCCTGCCCGAGGCCATCGATCCGCCCAATGGAGGAGGTGGCCGAGTAGGAGGGATATCCGGCACTGCTGCCGGAGATGCCACCGCCAGGACCACCCACCGAGGGATTCATTAGCTCCTTGCGTAGAGATTCGATGCCACGGCGTCCGTTGCTTCCACTAGGACGTGGCAGGAGTCCCGGTGCCAGCTGGGCCAACCTTCGCTTGTTATCCCTGCGTGAGCCTGGCGATCCGGGAGACACCTCATAGTCCTCGTATTGGGTAACCACCGGCGAAGTGGGCTGTGGCAGCGGCAGCGGCTGTTCGTGGAGCCTGCCGTTGCGTAGTTGCTTGCCTGTGGATCCGGCGGAGGAGGAGCTGCCTGGCCAACTGTTGGTGAAGCTGGCATGCTGGGACATGGGCAGCGAGCTGAACGTGTGGTTCATGATCAGCGGCCGCTGGGCCAGCGTTGGATTATAAACCGCCAGCATCAGGGCCAGCAGCACCCACTGCACCAGCTGCATCCTGGAGAAGCCTCCTGCGAAACACCACTCAAATATGGCTCTGCTGTGTGTGGTAAATCCTTGAAAAGGTCCTTCGTCTATAGTATATATGTGTCTGTGTGTAGATAATATTTGTGGCTTCTTAACTCCTGGCTAATAAGGGCGACCACTCGGCGCGTTTAAAGTTCTTCAAATGCAGGCAGCTCATCGCTAAAGCTATCACCCGCAGGTGAGTGTGTTTCCTCTTCCCAAAGAACTTTCCTTTAAATCTGCAAAAGAAATGTTAAATTGTAAATTATTTTCCTATATTTTGAATATCTAAAGTCAGCGCCCACAAATTTCCTGTCTACCAATTAATTATCATTTCCGTTAAAATGAGCAAAAGGGAAACTGTATACACGCCAAGTTATAATTAATCGTCCGTATTGACGCTTGACTTTTGAATAGGGAAGATAATGTTCAGCCCACGTATTGACATTTCATAATGCACGGGCTTAGGTCTATGAACACATATAGGACGGTTTTAGCCCACACAAAAACAGGGACACATGCGTTCCATTTCAAAGGACTGCCAAAGGATGCCATAGCCGAATCAATGAGAGTGCCATACAGTGCCCCGGGCCCAAAATTGCAATAAGTCTGCAGCAGCAGGAGCAGCCTTTATTAGAGAACGTGTTTCCTTTCGGCAAAATGAAGGAATTTACCTTCAGGCTGGGCCAAGAAAATCGATGCTACTCTTCCGATTACCTGACATTTGCCAAAAGGCACAAGACGCTGGCTGCCGATTGCGCTTTTCAATTATAAGCCTTGGAATTTGGATGTTCTGTTAAAATTGGTTTGTGTTACTGGGAAATTCGTAATTACTATTTTGTGTTGGCTTTGGTTATTAATCAAATGGCTGGATCCAATGCCAAGTTCATTTCATTATAATTGTGCAGAATATTTGGATTGTTTAAAAGGAAGAATTTAATTGAAATGTTAAACTCTTTAAAGAGTTTTTATGCTGCTGAAAAAATTAATAATATAAATTATATTTAACATCATATTTTTCCTACTTCATAAATTAATAATTGGATAATTTTGCAACTCTCTTTTGCTACTACTTTTTAGTAGCTAAAACAAAGCTTCAAATAACAAACAATACAATTTTCTGTGTTTATATTCCCATATAAAATATCAATTTAAAGTTATTTTAATAACTATTAATATTTTCAACTCAAAGTGCAAACTCTTTCCCTCAAAAGTAACTACAGATTGACAATGATTCCTGGAAACTCATAATAAATTTTCATTTCCTTAATTTTCCTATGAAAATGGCATTGCAAGCTTCCTTCTGCGAATCATTAAAACATTTAAAAGGAAATGGCTTTTGCTTTTTGATTTAAATGGAAAGAAACCTCAATTTATATTTTGAATGTAAATTAACAAAATTTCTGGAAAGATAAATACAATTTCGAAACCAAAAGTAAGTGCAAGTCTGCTATACAAAGTACATAAAAATCATTTCAATTTGCTGCCTTATCGAATTTCAAGTAATTTCCATAAAATCCATCCGAATATTTACTTATCGAATATTTATGGCTTTTGTAGATTGATTTAGAGCAGAGGTCGGCGCGTCGCAACCACATGTGGTTGGAAGAGCCTCTGCCGGCAGCGCTGCCAGCACACAGACAGTACGCTCAAAGCATCAGTTACATTGCTCCGGCTAAATCTAGCCACTTTTAGCGGAAAATAGCTATTTTTATAGTAAGAGCTATTGATTTTGCATAGAAAACCAAATGCTAGCTATATTATTATATAGTTATATTATCATATCTGGACATTGAAGTCGTTTATTCACTCACACATATGAAATTTTGGATTGCAATTGGATAGTGCCGACCACTGCACTATGGGGATTTTGCCCGATTTTGTGGAATAAATTAATAACTCGCGAACTATCTAAGATATTTTAGTACTTAAATACTAGACTGTTAAGTTAACATTTCCGATATTTTAAAAAATAGTTTGATGTTTTCTTAATATATAAAAATAAAAAAATTTAAAATCGGAACACTTTTAAAAAATACATTGATTTAGAGATTCAAACATATATTTCTGTGGCCCGATTTTATGCATATATTTCTTGATATTCGGGCACACACGTCCAAATGGATTTCTTTATAATTATTTTGGCCTTTTGGTTGAATCTATTTCTTGTGTATAGACACAGGCATATTTTCATCTACTCGAAGGGGCGTCGTACAATTTCACTTTTAACATTTTTCTTTTCCACAGTTACACAGATACATATTACTCACACACACTCTGGCATTTTCTGGCATTTTCTTTTCGGGATTTGTTTCGCTTTGCCGAATGCGAAGTGCATTTATTTTATTTGATTTAGCAGAACACAAACATTTTTCTTCTTTTTCTTGTGGATACTAGACTTTTGGAAATAGATAGAGGGGGATGGGGAGGTGGTGAGAAAGAGAGATAGGTAGCGAGCCAGAGCGGGGTTAGAAAAGGATGTTTTTCCTTTCGCTTTTTCGTATTTTCTATTATTTCGGCACCTCATCCCTACACGCAGGAACCAAAAAAAAAGAGAGAAAACGAAACAAAAACAACAAAGACAGGGAAAATATATTCGGAAAAAGTAGGGAAATTTTCTATCAAAAAATAAAAGTCAGAAAACTCTCTCTCTACGCGAAGCTGCGAGTGTCTCTGTGTGTGTGTGTATGGAACTTCATAGTACGCAAAATATGCTACACAAAATGGCTGTCGCGAAAACAACAACAAAGCGGAATTGTAAATATACACACACACACACACATCTAAGGACACACGCCTCGTAAAAGAGAAAAGCGAAACTGAAGAAAATCCAGCGAGAACTTGACAATTTCCACAGATTTTCCCCCGGCACTCGCTCGAGTCCTGCAGCGAGTGCAGAACGGAAACGCAACTGAAGCCGAAAGTCCTGCGAGTGATGGCGACGAACCGCGGGAAAGCGGGAAAAGCATCGAGCTGGGAAAGCGGTAAGCCAACTAGCTGAAAACTACACATGCATGCAAAGTGCCACCCTTCGCCTCGGGCAGCAGGAAGCGAACTCGAGCGGAGGCAAAAGTTCAAGACACGGACAAGTGCCAGAAGTTCCAAGGATTACCGGGCAAAGCGAAGTCCTCTCGAAAAGTTTATTTTGTCGCGGCTTTTTTTTGTTAATGTGGAGCATAATTAGTGAGACAACAGAAGGAAACTAATGTAAATATTTATACATTTTCTGTAAATGTTGTGCTTTAAATAATTTGTTACACTATTATTATTTTTTATTCATTCAGCAAATTAAAAAGGTAATTAGGTATATATCTATAAGGACTTTTAGGTTGTCATGCGTAGCAGAAGGTTAATAAGATATAATTAAAGAGCACAATAATGGTTGTTATAAAATAATATTTAAAGTAAATTGTGTTGTTAAATTGAATTCAAAGCAAAGGGTGTAAAAGTATTGGCATATTAAATAATGTGGAATAATATTAAAATAGTTACTGGATATTTTGTGGTTTTAACAATTATTTTTGTAATAAAGAAACTTATTTAGAATGATTTTTTAAATGACTAATTAATTAAAGAAGGAAAATTAATTACCTTAAGCAGATTTAGTAAATAAATAACCATACGAAACTTAATTCTATTTAATAAAATTACAGCAAAGTTCTCACAAAAACAATACAATTAAAAACAGTCTTCCCAATTATTTATCTTTAATTAATTCCTAATATTTTCGGTTTAATATGAGTAGTCCTCCACTCAAAAGGATAGTTAAGACTAGGCAGCTCAGTCTAGTCTAGTCTACAATTCGTGTCAAGTAGTCTAGTGCAATATCTAAAGTGCTTTACTACTCTGTAATATATTCTACGGTTCCCATGCCTGAAAAATTAATCCTTATCTCACAGTTGTCATAAAACAATTCCTGGTGATTATTATTAACAAATTCTGCTGGATAGTTAGCGTAAAATAAAACCAGGACGTAGCACATGGGTAGTGTAGTAGCTAGTATCCGTATTTTGCAGATACACACACAGCGGCGGTGTCGGTGGCGGCAACAACAACAACAACATCAACAGCCAGAACGAGTGGAGGCTGCGTCAACGTCGCAAATATTGCGCTGCCCTCTGTCTCCCTTTTGGGACAAGGATTTGGCAGGATGCGAAACGCAGCTTTGGTTTCGTTGACTGCGCAGGATACACACACATACACTCACACACATTCACACACGTACACCCTGGCTGGCACTGTGCGCTACTAATGGCGCAGACAAATTGTTTTGCGTATCTCACAGATACATAGCAGCCGAGGCGCACAAAAGATACTACACACAAAAACACACCACACACACACACGCACAAAGTAACGAAATTTTTCCTGCAGCTCAACAAATTTTTCATTGGATTTTTCAATATTTTCTCTTAGGAATTTGCTTGTTTTTCCAACACTTTCCCTTGAAATATGCAATCACAATTACCATGGATAACTCCATTTCGTATATTTTTCCTGGGGTACTGTCACTGGAAATTTCCAAAAGCTGCTGATGCCACACAAAAGATGTATCGGATATATATTCCTAGATTTGATATTTTCTTCACTTTCTAGTTAGAATTCATCACTTTTTCCATTGGTTATCAATAGCTTTTGTTGGTTAATTTGTTGGGCCTTTGGTTTTGTTGTAAAATTTTCTCAAATTCTGAGAAAGTACTTCTTCTAATTCTTTTTTTTTTTGTGGGTATTTTCTGTTGTTTTTGTAGGGGGCCGTCTATCCGCGTATCTGTTGGATACTTGCGCGCACGACGCTCGGCAAACGAAGACTAAAATGTGGGGAAATTTGCAGAGTCGCAGATGCCCGGTTAGCATCGGGGTCCAGCTTCATTACATCGGCATCGGCATCTCGCCTAAACGAATATCCTGCGCTGAAATCGAGCCGCAGGATGCCCGACAGAGAGAGAAAGAGAAAGAGATGCTAGGAAATTTCCCACTCACTCACTCACTCGCTGGATTTGGCTCGCACAGCGAAAAGCTGTTGCTGTTTTTCCTGCGATTCGATTGAAAACGCGAAAATGCAGGAGGGGGGCGGGCGGATGGCCCCGACAGGAGCAGCAGCAGTGGCGCACTCTGGCGGTCGGCGTAAGCTGGGAAATTAATGCAAACTGCTGGAAATTGAATTTAGCTACATCAGCCACTGCAGTGGCAAGGCAGGAGTATTATCTGTGGCCAGGGGAGGGTCTGGGGGAGCCTGCACTGCACTCGGAATAAAAGTCACCTTGAAGTCCAAGGAGATTCAACGGTCGCCACAAGCAGGAAGGGTTCTTAATTTGTCAGGATTTATTTGTGTATTTTATTGCCATGAATTAGAAAACATTGGCTAACGTTCCTGTTTGAATAATTAGTATACGTTATTCCTAAATAAATTTTTTTATAAATGTAAATATTAAAAAAGAATCAATAAACTATTTTGAAACTATAAAATTGGAAAGAAATTATAAATAAATCACTTATCTCAAAAACGAATAAAAAGATTCATTGAAATAATGAAAGTGCTTGCAATGGGATTTTAAATTTATAGATTTTTCTACATAATTTAAATATAATTATTTTTAAATTCTCCAAAACCCCATCCCAGTTCTCCAAGTGCCAGGTCCCCAGTGCTCGCTTGTGCGTCAGCCTCAGACCGAGCTGCGTTTCCTTTTTCAATTTGCAGCACAGCCCAGTAGTATGCCTCCATTTCGCACATCCTGTCGCATCCTGCCCTCACACCCAGTTTGTAATATCACCTAATCAGCGCCACGGATGCAACACAAATGCATTTATCTAGGTCCTATCTCATGAACCCAAGATTGTGTCGATGCTCTAGGATAATAGGGTAAGCCATGTGCTTTCACAGGACACTTGGTTTTGTTTTTGGCCATCATTTGTAGAAGTCGAGTGTTAGGGGAAAGTGCAATTGTCCAGATGTGGACCAACAGGTGCTCTGGTTAGGGAAACAAAGCCAGGAAAAGGTGTTGTTTTTCAAGAAAATTTTAATTGAAATAATACAAATAATTTATAATATTAATACATGGATGTTTAATAGGTTTGTGGGTAAATAAAGTTTTATTTTAATTACATTACATTTTTAATTTAGTTATAAATGTTTAGGCAAGCATGAACTGCTTTGTTTCTATCTTTAGATTTCTAATATTTAAGTAAATAATAGTCACAACCAAGTATCTTTTAATTCAATCATTTAGCAATGGAAAACATCTGTTTCTCCCAAAAAAAGAAACCTCTTGGCGTAATTACAAAACCCAATTTCCCTTGACAAAATTAGCTGATCATCGTAAATCAACAAATATTATTTATATATTTTGCATAGCACCAACAACTAATGACGACAACAAACGGAAATGGGCCTCACAGAGACGTGGCGACAACTAAGCAAAAATTAATATAGAGTCCCGTCCCGCAGATGAAAGTACATGTGCAGATATACGTATAGGACTATATCTGTAGAACACGCCAATATATACTATATTTGTATATATAGTTAAAAGTGTCGGCGGCAGCTGCAGAAAGTCGGAAAGAGATCTACGGATCGGGAGATCAGGAGAGAGAAAAGCGAGAGAGAGGCGGCGTCAAAGACCGATCACAAGGAAACCTCGGCATCCACTTTATTTATATAAATATTATTTCCATCTCGCGGTGTTTTCTCTATTTTGCACCAGTAAACGCGACCGTAAAATGTTTAGAGATGCGCAAATTGCGAACTACTCCCAAAATGGCACATAAAAGATTCAAATGCTGTCTACGCATCCAGCAGATGCACTTTGTATTTATAGATTTCCTCCGCGGGGAAACTCACTCTGTTTTCGATGGGGAAAAGAAAGTGTGTGCGTGTGTTTACCCGGCACGTGTCGTTGCGGCTATCCCACTATTTATATATCATCGAGTCTTCAATTATATTCACTTAAATCCGCGCACACGAGCTAGAGTCTGTATTCCACAGATGCGTTTTGGCTTCGAGTATCTCGCGGATATATCCGTCTTTCTGTTGCGACATTCGTTGCGCGACTGAGCCCTGCGACCGTTCGACGACCACTGACAAGAGCCGCAGGGGAATCGCCGCAGCCAGCCGAGATCGGCCAGAAGCTAAAGATTGCTGGCTGCGGAGGCGTCGTCCGAAGAAGACGAACATCTCCGCATCTCGAGACCATCTCGTCCCATCTCATTTCATCTCATTTGATGCACCCAGAAAAATAGTTATTGAATTGTAGTTCTTTATTATTTTCTTGAATATTTCTTAAATTTTATGTATGCTTATATACATAATTTTAATACAAACGTTGAACTTTTTTTAAAAGGGAAAATATCTCAATTAAAATATGTGAAGTTGTAAAAAAAATAATAATCTTTCTCTTTGTTATACTGGGTTTGTATAATACATATTTATATCTTTATAAATTCTTTTTTATTTTTTCTTTTAAACATTTGTTTATTTATCTTTCTGCTATAAATATATTAAGTTTTCCCAGTGCATCTACTGATTCGTTTTTCTCACGGCAACCGCATCCTTGTGTTTGTTTATTTGTTTTCGTCGCGACGTGTCAAGTGGATAATGCAATTGAAATTGACTTGTGCGTTGCCCAGCGTTTACGTTTCGGCCTATCACAGCGGGACGGTGGCGTCAGGACTAAGGATAGCTGCTGACCCCTGACCTCTGGCTCCTGGCTACCTGCTGTACGCTTGAGATGTGCCTTCCGATCAGACAGAAGATTTATGTGCATGTCTGGCTGGCTTGTTGCAAGGCAAAGATATTTTTAGCAACGGTTTCTCCTGCTTGGCAATGTTTCGCTTGGGGAGCTGCGAAAGTAATTAATGATTGTGGGGGCTTCGCAGGGGGATAAGGAGGGGAACTGGCGTAAAAAGCGGAAGTTGGCAGATCACAGTGGAGCTTGGGGCAAGTTTAAAATGAAATTTATTCTAAGAAAGTGATTTTTCAGAAATGTTTTGATTTGGTTTCATAAATATAATAGTTTCCTTATCTTAGTTAAATTATTAAAATCAAATTTTTCTTTGTATTTATTTAATAATAATATATTTATGATTCAACTGTTTATAATGTGTTGCTTCTGGGAATTTTTCCCCGACTGCCTCTTGAGAAACCCACTGTTCCTTTGTTCGCCTGTGTGGTCGCTGTGATTTCTTTCAAGTGTTTTCGGCTGCCAAACGTTGCCACCGTTCGCCAATTGGTTTGTTTTGCCTTGAAAAAGGCGACAAGTGAAACCGAAACCCTGGCCAGGGGTCTGTCCAGACTAGTGCCGAAAGCACTTCAGTGTGTCAACTGTCAAATTACAACTGCCAACTGGAGTTTAGCTGTCAAAGTCTGGGCCTGGACCTTTGTTTACGTTTGGGCGGCGCCTGCGCCTTGGCGGCATAAACACAATTTGATGCAAACAAGTGGCTGTGGGCCACGTTGTCCTGCCTTGGCCGAGGGGGAGGGCCACCACCAGTGGATCGATTGGCATGGGACATGCGCAGGAGCTGGGCATGGACTCTGAGGACTCCTACTCGGATGTAGACACAATTATTTCGGTCAGAACGCTCCTGTGCCTTGTGCAAAACGGTTCAAAGCTCTTCATCCAGCCCAGCGCTTTTGCTTTCAGTGTGTGTGCGAGTGTGTGTGGTAGTTGGCCAAAGTCCCCGAGTAGAGAAAAATCAAATTATCGGCCATTAGCTTCAGCACAACAGCACCTTGTTATAATTTCGCCAAACGCAAGAAGTTTTTTAGAATTAAGCGAATCCTCAAGGACCGTGAAAATTATCGCGCGCGCTCCTTTGGTGTGTGTGAAAGGACGAGTGGGCTTGAGTGTCGCTTCTGTTGCCTTGGTTGCTTTCAACACTCACACTCACAGCATTTCAGCATTTGAAACACACAGAAAACACACACACACCCACACATCACAAGCACAAACACACACATCGTTGCCGTCACCACCGACTCTTCTGGTGGAAAAGTGAAAGTGACCCGGAAATCGGACAGCTCCGTCTATATATATTTCGCACAACTTGGCTGGGAAAAAGTTAGTGGCTGAAACCCTGAACAATTTTCTTCACGCCTCAAAAACTGAAATTCAATCATAAAATTTTTGCTCCTTCCTCCCCTCGATTTGCTCCTCTTTATGCGTGGCACATACAACAATTTTCGTAGTCATTTCTTCCTTCCTCTCAGTTATTCTTTTTTTTTTTTAAGGCACACACTTATACACAGCACAATTTTTTGGTATTCACCCACAACCACCACCCTTTTAACCTTCAATTTCTGGCATGCTGTAAATTTTAATAAACCGCAAGAGAGAGAGAGACTAACTCACCTTTGTAAATACTTTTTGGATTGTGCGAATTTTGTATACGATTTTTTAAACCTACTTTGCTCAAACATTTTATTTATTGGAAATGCAGTCGAAATGATTTAATATTAAGGCAGCAAACGGATTTGAAACAAAGTCCGTTGCAAAGCAAACAAAACTCTGTATGTGTAAAATAAAGAAAATATAAAAGAGAAATATCTGAGGGAGTGGGACCAGAGAAAGAAATCACATTGCAACAGGTAAGTGGCAAGTGGCAAGTGGCAAGTGGGTGAGTTATAATCACATATAGTGCATACTATATATATATATTTCTTGATCGATAAGTACTACAGGTAAAAATTGTTGCATATTTTTCGGGCACTTTGCTAGTACATTTTGTGTGCAAGTTTTTCCCCCCTTTTTTCCGTGCATGTTCGCTCCTCTGAAACCATCTGTTCACCTGCAGCCACGCCCACCTTGATCCTTGATGCTCTTGTTTATGTGGCTGTTGTCGTTGTTGTTGTTGTTGACAGGACCTTGCTGGCTGGCATTTGAGGTTGCCTCTTTACCTTTTGCCTTTATGGTAATTGTAATTTAGTTGCCAGTCGTCCGCCATGTTCAAGGACAGTCGCGGAGGCTGGCATCTAGGACGAGATTCTAAGGGGGGAGGGGGAAAAGGAAATGAATGGCGAGGGCAGGCGCAGACGCGTGTCCTGGATGAGGCCAAAGGTGGAAGTGAATTACAATTTAATTACCAGCAGGTTTCAAAGGCTCAGGGCACTGGGCTTTGTGCTAAACCCCAATGGGATGGATAATAAAGAAATTATTTTTAGAAGTTTTCAATTACCAAGGAAGCGCTAGGACTTTAAGTCGACCCAAGGAAGTACTTATAAAAACCTCTCTTTAATACTAAAAATAATAATTTTTCTGATAAAAAAAATCATTTTAAAGATGAGAATACATTTTATTAAAATTCCTTACGGCTTAAAAAAACTTAAGTTATAAAAAGTCTTATTAATTTGCATGAATATTTTAACAACAAGTATTTTCCAATTTTATTATGAATATTGTAAAACATTTTTATAAATCCACTTATAAAAGTTTTCCCTCCTAAAAGTTCCTCTTTTAATAATATTTTCTTCAGAATGTTTTGGATGAATTAAAGAGAGTTTCGAATAAGGCAAAGAATATCTTCGTAATGTATTGTTTCCAAGACTTAAGCTAGTGGCTTACACTAACCATAATTATTTTGGTTAATTATAATCTGTCTTTGTGATTTGCAGTAAACCCAAATGCCCGAGGCATTGATTCTACCCGGCATGGCTGACGTAGAGCCGGACCTCTCCACGTTCGAGAATAAGACGGGCCTGGCGGAGGACATGAAGTTCCTGGCCTCCATGCCCGAGCTCTGTGACGTAACCTTCCTGGTGGGCGACACCCGCGAACCCGTCTGCGCCGTCAAGGTTTGTACTTGTAATTTAAGTACTTGATATTTTCGCACTGTGTACATGATGCTGTGTCCTGGGTGAGGCTGGCCATCGGAATCAGGTCACTGCGTAATCGCCACTCTGTGACTCTAAATTATGTAGTCTCTTTGGTGAGTGCAACTCCCCTTGGAATGCGAGTGCCTTTTGAATAACTGAGCAGAGACTATAAAACCTGACAGAAAGGGGTCTCGAATTGGGTGTAATTTTATTATGAATATTGAAAATATAGAAAAATACTAAATTTTATAAAAAAAAATTCAAGAAACATATAGATTAAAGTTGAGATTTTGATTAAACTTTATATTTAATTGTTATTTTAAAAACACCTCAATAAATGAAGTATTTAATTTCCCATCCTTTAGGCTGTGCTGGCATCCCGTTCCCGGGTCTTTGCCAAGATGCTGTATGCGGCTCCATCGCCGCAAAGGAAACGGGAGACCTCGACGAAGGAGAACAAGCTGCGTCTCTTCCTGAAACGCTCCTCGGAACCGCTGCTCAATCTGCAGAATGCCGCCCAACAGGTTCGCATTCGCATGCCCTGATACCCTCTCTTCCTTAACAAGTGTGTGCTTTGTATTCATCCATAATCGATTACCCATGGGGGTGTATCCATTCCATTTCATCCCAAGCCATGCCCATCCCCATCTCCATCTCCATTCAGTTCGATGTGTGTGGAGAAGAGGAGGTGTGTGTGCCGGTGTGATTTTGCATTTTGCCAAGTGTGTGGTGTGTGTGTCTCTGCATCATTGGGGCTATTTTCGTAACCACCTTTTTCAGTTACCTTCATAACGCATTGTTCTCCTCCTTGTTTCTGGGTGTGTGTACATAATACATGTGAGCCAGCGAAAATCCTTTTTTAACTGATATCAATGTTCTCGTGCATTCTCTGTTGTGACAACCAACCATTCCTCATCAAATAAAAATCGTTATCCCGCAACCCATATCCGTAATCATAGAGAACCGGTTTCACCCAACAATTAGCTCCGATACCCGAGGTAACCAACCATCAAATCAAATCAAATCAAAAAACAAAATCAAATACTGTCGCTGTAAACTGTGTGTGTGGGTGTCGTAATTGATTGAAGCCCCTTGCTGTGTCCTTGCAGACATAAGTAATGATCACAGAAACTGATTTTTACTATTTTGATTATTCCGATAGATTATTTCCAAAGAGATTTGTTGATTTTATTTAATTTTATTCTGTTTATTTTAATGCTTTAATCTGCCAGGACATGACAACTTCGGCCCTTCGAAGCTAGCTTCCTTTAACTATTAAATCTATAAATATATATAATTGGTTAGATGTAGATGTCTATGTTGAATGTGTGCCTAATTCTTGACCTACGGCTGAGTTAGTTTATAGAATGGTTTGAGTGTCATCAAAATGGATTTGTGCTCTTGCCACAGAATGATTTCTAACTGCTACTCCTTCTATATCTATGCCTAGTTCTTGTATGCTTAAATACTTCTCCTTCCTGTATAGAATCCTTCTAATTCGTGGGCAGTAATCTAATCACAAATATTATCTATCTTTCAATATACAAAACCTTTGTGAATGAGCTACTTTAGGCTGCCTGACCTTCACCATTATTGGAATGTCTATAAAACAAATATAGTCCTTGCACCGCTTAGTTGTTTGATTAGTTGATTTTCTCAATCTTTTATTGAACCTTGTTTTTAATGAAATATATTCCTGAATTTAGCCCTCAGGTCAGCAGCATCAGACCTTAATTATTGAGGAGTTCGAGCCGGATGTTTTTCGCCAGCTAATCGAATATATTCACACGGGCTGTGTGACCCTGCAGCCGCGTACTCTTTTGGGTAACTTTAAATAAATAAATAAAAAGTTAACCAAAAAGAAAATCGCATTTATTTATTAATAAAACTCTTCGTTTAGGTGTCATGAATGCCGCTGATTATTATGGCCTCGAGGAGCTGCGTCGCGCCTGTGCCGGATTCGTGCAGTGCTGCATCAATGTGGACACTGTGTGCGCCCTGTTGGCCTCCGCCGAGCGTTATATCCAGTATAAGTGCACCAAGACCTTGGTGCAAAAGGTCCTGGAGTTTGTGGATGAGCATGGCAATGAGGTGCTGAATCTGGGCAGTTTTACTCTGCTGCCACAGCATGTGGTACGCCTGATCCTGGCCAGAGAAGAGCTGCGAGCAGATGAATTTACCAAGTTTCAGGCGGCGCTCATGTGGAGCAAAAAATACTATGACAACAATCCGGTAAAGAGATTTGCATATTTTCCCAAGACAGAGATAACACTTTTATGATTATCCAAACAGAACATTGACATCAAGGAGATCCTGGGCACCTTTTGCGAGTACATCCAGTTCCACAAGATTCCTGCCAATGTCTTGATGCGGGAAATCCATCCGCTGAATCTTGTTCCCTACTCGATCATCATGAACGCTCTGGCCTACCAGGTGGGTTGCACTTTGCTTCTCGATTGCTAACGCGCTGCTTCCTTGGTGTTTAACTCAGTCACTCACGCCGCCATCTGTCCATCTATCTGTCCACCTATCTGTCTGTCTCTCCATCTCAACGCCCATTTGTCCATGTGTCCATCCATCCAACGTCCATCCATCCATCCATCCAACGTGCACTCCATTCCGTCCATCCATCCTGTTGTCCCCTTTATGTCTGATTCTACACTTTGCAGGCAGACCCAGAAAGCATCGACCCCGGAAAGCTGTCTCCCAACTCTAGCCGAGTGAGGCGGGCGCGCCAGAATCAGGGTCGCTCCATGTCGGTCCAGAGCTCACTGGATCCCTACGGATCGAACACCACGCTCAGCTCCAGCGGCAGCAGCGACCCCACCAGTGGGCCGCATCACAGCAACTAACATAAGTTGAACGGCCCCTCCTCCTCCTCCACATCGTCCCAGCCCCACCAGCATCACCATCGTCATCGCCATCACCACCAGTCGCTGCCCAAGATCCGCAAGGCCAAGTCCCAGTCATTCCGCACTCGACGCAGTCCCTCGGAGCGTCGGAGTCCCAACAATGCGCCAAATCTCACGCTGAACACTGCCCTGACCTCGGGCAATGGCGGCGCCGATAAGAAACGCAGTCCGCTGACACCGAAGAGTCCTGTGCTGCCGGCTCCAGAGTCCAAGAGTCCTGGCAGCGGCTCGCAGAAAACGCCCACATCGCTGTCGCGCCAGGGAACTCTGCGTGCCTCCAACCGGCGAAAGAACAGCGGCCAGCTCTCCATCTCGCTGGGCAACCAGGGCAGGCGCAGTCCCGTCGGCCTCAACGATCGCAGCCCACAGGGTCGCCGCAGTCCGCTCTTTCCCAGCAGCGGATTGCGGTCACCGAATGACCCGAGTCCCA
Source organism: Drosophila anomelani (assembly GCA_035045905.1). Classification (NCBI taxonomy): domain Eukaryota; kingdom Metazoa; phylum Arthropoda; class Insecta; order Diptera; family Drosophilidae; genus Drosophila; species Drosophila anomelani. Next base: position 5,285,395 of record JAWNOO010000032.1, on the reverse strand, counting down.
CTGCCAGAAGCCCCACGGGAGACATGCCACGCCGCAGCAGTCCCACCTTCAGTGTTCACACCCAGGAACGAAGATCGCCGCTCGGAGCAGTCGCACCCACAGACTTTGGCTGCCAGTTTGGAGTGCCGGGAACACGCCGGAGTCCCACGTCCACGGTTCATGTCCAGGACATGGCCACAGAGCCGGAAGAGGCGGGTTTCGTGGGCATGAAGCGACCCTCCATTAGCCTCTTTACGCCCATCTACTTTGCCAGCGAGAAGCGCTCTCCTATGGGTCCCATTCCACCCATCACTGTCTCTAATCCCGCCGAGACATACAAGAGCGCGGAGAGGGAGCGCGAGGCGGCCGAAGCAGCCGCCCGGGAGAGGGAAAGGGAAAAGGAGAAAGAAGCGGCTGCCCAGCCGCAGGAGAAGAAGAGCGTCATGCGCGAGATCCTGGCCTTTGTGCGAAAGCCATCGAAGCACATATCCACGCGAACGAATCGCTTTGCGAATGCCTTCACGCGAGCAGAGACGGGCTCCTCCGGTGGCCCTTTGATCCGGCAGAGCACCTTCTCCGCCAGTCCAGCGGCCTCGTCGACGGCCGCCAAGAGTGCTGTCCAGAAGCAAATGTCCGAGGTGGGCTTCGAGCCGAAGATGTCCCTGAAATTCGCCCACTACACGAAAATGTCTTTGAAGCTGCGCAGATCGGCGAAGCGCCAGGAGGAGGAGGAGAAGCAGAAGGAGGACAAGCAGAAGCAGGGCTCCTCGGCATCGGGATCCAAGAGGCCCAGTGCAGACCTGAGCCAGGGCCATCCAGAGCAGCAGGTAGGTGGACTGGAGGAGCAGCCCTTCGAGCTGGCCAATGTGCACTTCGAGAAGGTAGGTGAGTCCTATATCAAGCATGAGAGGCTCCGCGAGCTACAGGAACCGGAACTGGAGGCTGACAAGGATTCCAAGAAGGAGGCAGAAGGCGAGGGCGAGCAGACCGACGCAGCCATGGCTCAGTTCGTGGAGGAGGTCACCAATTCCCTGAAGGTGGTGGCCCTCAATGGCGAGGGCGGAGCTGCCGTCGTTCATCACTTTACGCGTCGCTCCGAGAGTCGCGAACCCATCGAGCCGCGCATCAGCGAGGAGCGAGAGTCCGACTCCAATGATCTGATGATACCCGAGGAGATGCGCGCCGAGCTGGTAGAGATCTTGAAGGCCTACGCCCCAGAACCAGTTTATGTGAATCTGCAGGCGCTGCGGCGGGAGACCGAAGAGGCGGACCTGGCCGCCGTCCAGGCCGAGTCCGAGTCGCTGGCCTTGACGGCGACCTTGCCCGAGAAGAAGCCGCTGCAGTGTCCTACCATCGAGTTTGAGCCGCCGTCGCGCCGCTCCTCCTTCGATCCGCCGCGCTCCCCGTTCCTCGAGCAGCTGCGCAGTCCCGGAGTGGACACCGAAACGGATCTGATCAACCTGCAGCGCCTGGATTCCGGGGGGGACAGCTTCGAGCTTGTAGAGAGCAAGTGGAGCAAGTCCAGCCGGGGTGAGTCGAGCTTTGACTGTCCCTACTCCTCCAGGGACACCAGTTTTGATGTCTCCATCTCGCGGTATCAGTCCACCAGCTACGAGGATCAGACCTCTAGCTTTGAGATCGTGGACACCGACGAGAAGGGCCAGGGTCGCCGGCCTGTGGACTTGCGCAAGAGCTCCATTGAGCTGGTGGATGCAGAGACCTTTCAGAGGTCTGGTTCCTCCTGCGGCGGACGCAAGTCCTCGCTGGAGACCCACTTTGATTATACGCCCACCGAGGGCGGTGGTCGATCGCCCAGCTTTCCCTTTCCGGCGATGAGCAAGAAGCAGCGAACGGAGAACTTCCGCCAGCTGCACGTCTCCCCCTTCAGTGCCTTCTCCCGGGCACGCAGTCCGCTCTCCCAGCAGACCTCCTCGAACTACAGCTCCAGGGACAGCTACGACTCGAGTGGCTCCTATCCGCATGGCTATGGCTATCCCCCTGAGCCGCCACAGCGCAGTCCCTATGGCGATCCCAGCCGCAAGCACTTCCCCCTGACCGTCCGGCAGAAGGGCCTGCAGGAGGAGGAGCGTGAGGTGCGAACTTTCCTCTGCACTGATCAGAGATGCGCCTCCATTTTTGAGCCACGTCCCAGCTCTGTGCTCACCCAGCAGCTCTCCACGGGCTCCATGTCCACTCCGTCGGGCTATACAAATAATGGCACAATGCCGCGCGAAAGATTTCCAGGTTACGCAGCTGCCGGCACGGGTTCGGGAACGGGAGCGGGAGTGGGTGCAGTGGGGCCTCTGCCCCATCCGGGACCGCTCTCCTCGTGCGGCTTCTCGAGCGGCAGCGAATTTGAGCCACCATCGCCGAGACGGGCGGCCAGCGCCTCGCCGAAGCATACATTTACCTTCCGCATTGTGATGAAGAAGGTGGACAGCTCGCCGGAGGCGCTGTGCCCGGAAAGGCATCGGTCGCGGATCATTGATCGGTACAGGAGGCGGGACAGTCGCCGCAAGCGCATCCATGATGCGGGCAAGAGCTTCTAGAGAGTAGGAAACGAAGCTAAATGGCCACCAGTGATGGGAAAAGTATTTAGATAGGAAACTGAACTAAGACAGGTTTAACTTTGACATTGATTCTAGATCTTTGATTTCGCACTAACTGCCTTCTATTAAAAATCCAAAAAAAATACTGTTGTAAATCAGAATTCAAATCAAAATAAATCAAAATCAAACCACATATATTTCCAGCTGAACAATAGATAAGATAACTAACTAAAGAGATAAAAATACAGCTCTATTTGATGTTGAATAAATATTGAATAAGAAACAGAGAATATTAAAAGCTAAATATAATTCATCTTTGCATGAATTTCATTTCGCAGTACCTCTAACTTCATTGAAATCAGTATAAACATCCATATGTATGATAGGTATTTTTTCTAGGTAGTCAAGGAAATATTTAACCAAAATACAACCCATTGCTGGTGGCAACCCAGGTGGACCTCAGTAATTAATCGCGGCAATCTCTCGATATCTCCTCGATACGCATATATTTTTGACAATCTCAGTGTTGAATCTATATAAATGGACCTCTTTCAATCGTAAACATAACCCCTTAAATGTCTAGACTTAAGTGAAGACGCCGAAACCATGGGCGTTCGGTTATCAAACTTTATAAAATGGTTCTGGTTTTTAGGCCGTTTCAAAAGCTCTACCAAAATATAAAAAAGGCGCAAACTTCGGCCCACCGAAGTCTGGTACTTATGATCTCTGCTGATTTGTCAAGCAACCCTCGTTAGATCTGATTGCTAACAGATATATATATAATATAATCTACAAACTTAAGCGCAACAATAATTCCTCCCACGATTTACCTGACTACTATTTAAAAAACAAAAAAATTAATTAAGGAAAAACAATAGATCAAAAAAGTTTATATATATACATACATGTGCATACAGGAGTTCACACTTTGGTGTTGTAATTAATGTGGAAAACCGATAATATATATATATATTTTAAGTATTTGTGCATTTTTACGTGGTTCCTGTTATATAGCTATAGTTATATATACATACATATATATATATATACCGTATGAAGAGTATTACAAATTTTTGATGGCATCATATAATCAATATATATATATACTGATTCTGATTCTGAAAGAAACCTAAATGCAATTTAATTCTAAATGTAACCGAACTGCGCTGCTATTGCAAATTAAAGTCAGAAATGTTTTTTCTAGTTAACTCCTAAGACTAAGATCAGAGCAAAATTATGCGCATGCATTATATTAAAGCTGGATTTGGGGCCGTACTTAAATCGTAAAAAAAAAATGAAAATCTAGAAAGAAGGAAAACATTACATTTTGTGCCGTACAAAAAATGGAAAAATTAATATTTAATGTTAAACTTTGAGCAAGATTTTTGGACTCTGTGTTTGTTAGTTGCAAAAGAAAAACAACAAAACCTGTTTAAGAGAATCCTACATTTAAGCAGAGTATCTAAAGTATCATAATTTACAACATATACACATACATATTATATATATATACACTTGTAATATTCTTAAGTAAGAAACGTTGGCTTTTTAGCAAATCAATTTACATGTAAGCAGAAAGATATCAGCATTTTACAGGTAATTACGCATCATGAGCATTTAATTCCAACTAAATGGTAACTAAACGTTAAGTAAAACACAACCGGGATCCGGAAATCCGCTGATCTGCTGATCTGGAGACCCGTCGATCCACTCGCTAAACACTCGTAACTAATCGGAATGCCAAGTAGAATGTTGCTATTTTGATTTGTAGTTGCTTGTTTTGAAACTAACCAAAAAGCCAGACGACAGCCAGTCGGTCAGTCAATCAGCTTGACCATTCGCTCGCTAGATACTCGTATTTTGGATCGGTTTTTTTTCGTAGCGCCTCTGAATGCTTGCGAGAGGCGATCCGCCATAGTGGAGACTGCATCAGTTCGCCGGAGAATCGAAGCCAGAGCATCCAACTACAATTTCACAATGCCAACTTCTTCTATTTGCAGAGCGGTTTTACAGTGTGCCAGCTGGATCGGATGTGGATCTAGGCCAGGATCCAGTCCCATACATATGTTATCCAATATTCCCCCAACCCAACCCAGATTTATATTCAAGGGATGTCGTTGTCGTGGCATTCGTTAGACTAAGTCCAGTTCCAGTTTGAATCGCGTTGAATGTCTTACTTTGTTACCGCTCTCGCATATATACATATTCGAAAAGTTAGAGCTAAAGACCTCCGTGTACATTATGTGCGTTCGTTTTTATTGTAATTTGAGACAAAAATAAAGCCCAGATTTCTGTGTTACCCAAAAAAAAACTATATAGCTTTAGACTTTGGCATCCACATGCAGGGCCAGCACTCCGTCGAAGTCATCCGATCCGATGTGGATATACCCATAGCCCTGCTCATTCACAGTAACGGATTTGCCAGTGCAGGCGCCATCGATTAGGCTGCCCGAAATCACATCGCAGTACTCACCAGCCGGCAGGCAGGTGTTCAGCTCCTGGGACAGATCGTACAGGTTGTTGTTGACGGCCAGGAAGCCCTTGTTGCCGCGGCAGAAGGAGATCTGATTGTCGCCATTATCCCACCACTCGGACAGCTCGGTGTCCCTCACGGCATTCTTGAAGCCAACCATGGCGTAGATCTGGCGCCAGCGGTGCTCGCAGATCCAGCCATTCACGCAGGCTCCATCCTCATCGAACTCGGGGGAAATAATATTCTCCTCAGCGTCCTGTGGCGGGGGGGTATCGTGGTCATCGAAGGCAAAGGAGCTCATCACACGGCTGATGCCATAGGGGTAGGCCAAATGGAAGGCGGTGGCCATTTTGTACTGCCGGGGAGACTTGTAGTTAAGCACGGATCCCTGATCGCGCTGGTTGTCATGGTTATCCACAAAGGTCAAAGCCTGATCGGAGTTCAGGAAGCCCCAGCCGGTGCCCCAGCTTTGCAGCCACTTCAAGGCGTTATTGCCACGGAAGGCCTTGCCAATCTCCTCGGAGAAACGGAACTCGGTGACGGCACCCAGCTCATTGTATTCCTCACGGGACACGGTCTCATGGCCATGATCAATCACCTCCTGGAAGATGAAGGGCTTGGCATTGTGGGGGAAGCCATGCTCGATATTCAGGTTGCTCAGGCTTCCGTAGATGTACTAAAGATCAAGTTAACATCATTATTATTCAATAAATTCTATAATATTCCCCTTAAAGCTAACTCACCTCCAGATCCTCGGCGGCCATGTGCTTGGCGGCATCCACACGGAAACCGGCAACGCCCAGCTCGATGAGGTGGTCCAGGAACTCAATCAGCTTGCTCCTCACATAATCGCTGTGCTGGTTCAGATCCTTGAGGCCAACCAGCTCGCACTCCTGCACCTGGAAGCGATCGTTCCAGTCGGTAATCTCACAGCTGGGATGGAAGTCCTGGGCGGTGTACGGCACACCGGGGAATGATTTCTTGGAGGGCTCTGCCTCAGTGCCGGCTGTGCCCATGGCCACGCCATCAAAGTCACCGGACATGTGATTGAGGAGAACGTCCACGTAGATGCGAATGCCCACATCGTTGCAGCGACGAACCATGTCGGCGAATTCCTCCTCGTTGCCAGAGCGAGTGGTCAGCTTGTAGGAGATGGGCTGATACCTCTCCCACCAGGGACGACCCGCAGCGATGATGTTCTCATTCACGGGACTCACTTGGACGCCGGCAAATCCGCGCGGTGCCAAGAACGTCTCGCACTCCTCGGCAATGTCCGACCATTTCCACTCGAAGAGATGAACGATGGTGTTGCGGTTGCCCCACCACTGGGGATTGTGGGCCACCGAAAGGCTGGCAGCCGCCAAGCAGAGCGTCAGGGCCAAAGTGAACTTGATCATGACCGTAAAAAACTGTGCCTAATCTCTGGAGCCCCGGCTCCTTTTATACACGTCGAGGCAATCTTATCGTGGATTTGCTTTGCTTGGATCCAATTTACGACCAGCAGATGGTCGCCCAGCGATTCGGGGCAGATTTACAATGGCCATCGGCTGACCTATGGCAATATGCGATAGTGTCCCTGGATATTTGCAAGTGGTGAGTGGTTTGGCATTCCCAGAACATCATAAGACACACGACGGTAAGATTAGATTTCGGACTATGCATACCCTTGAGGATTGTTACAATGTTTTGTGAAAGTTTGAAGTTTTTATTTGTAGAATTCATTAGGCTATAATTGAGTCTTGAATTAAATTAATTATAATTACTTTAATTGAAATAAAAGGCAAAAAATATCCTAAGTATTCTTAGCTTTCATTTATATTCTTAAGAAAGCTAAGCACCCTCTTTGAAAGAGTAAAAATAAGTTCAATCGCCCGACATGTTCTGCTTGAAATCGATAATTTTTTATTACTCTGAATTTATGGCAATATTTTTTTTGCATTCTGTCATTCTTTTAGATTACGATTACGATTTGTGAATTATGAAAACAGATTTCTTGTGTTTACTTTGAGTGTCATTTGGCTGCGGCCAGGCGAACTTTGGCCCCCTATGAAGCATCCTCTTACGAACTTCACACTCCAGATTATAATTCTTGCGTAGAATTACGGAAAAATAGTAGATAATCTCCACCACAGAGAGCATGCTCATGCCTACGAATAGACTGAAAGCACTGCCCAAGTTGGCTAATAATAATACATTTTTAATTACTAAAAATATTTTGATAATTTAAATAATTAACTTACAAACCAAAGTCACCATATTAGAGAGCAAATCATGACGTAGACGCCGATAGCTAAAGGAATTAATAAAGACGTGAACTATGCCATCATTTTTGGTTATTCCTGAACTGTAATTAGAGAGTTTTTTGTTAATATAAAATATTAAAATATATATTTAATACTCACTAGAACTTATCTGACATGGGCATGTTTAGTTGTAGGGGAAAATTTGATACTTGAACATCGAAGTCAAAATGCTCACAGGTCAGTGGACAATAGCATTGTGTGCTTCGCTTCCTTGTAATAATATTTGCTAAAACGAAGATATTTAATTCTTTAAAATTCATTTACAAATAATGCAAAACCCACCAAAGTTATCCACCAGACAAGGAATATCCCTAAAAGTGCATATCCTATCTCTGGTACGATTAAAGTCAAAGAAGTACGTATGACATCCACAAAACTTGACCATATTTGTGACCCTGCAGTTCAGTTCGCAATTGGGATAAACATAATCTGGAAAATAGCGTAGGGGAAACTCATTCTGAAACACACAATTTCTCTCCTCGATTGTTAGAGCCTTGACAGTTGCCGAACAAAAGGTTTCCTGGGGTCTTAAAGCCGCAAAGGACTCTGTATTAAATGCTATAAAATTGGCAGAGGCATGGGCACTGGGAAAGGCATCGGTTTCCTGAATCAACAGCTTAACGCCATAGGAATACGATTGTACAGGATCGTAGCTGTCATCTTTATATCTAACTATGACAGAAAGACCATATTTTTGACCACCTATGGCACGCTGGGCGGTGAAGTTGAGCCTGTTTTAATGAATTTATTATGAAAATATTCGAAATTATATTTAATTAAATATTACCAACCCCTTTTGCCTCAAATTAAAGGAGCAGCAGTGTCCAAAAAATGTCTTGGATAGCTGAAAAAGTTGCGAACAATCCATAATATTGCCACTAAATCTGCAACGATAAAGAATCTCATCGCAGTTCCAACGTAAGTGCTCCACAAACTGCTGAATGGTGAGATTATTAAGGGAAAGCAAGGACTCCATTTGCTCGATATCCTGCGCCGTGTATCGCTCATCGTCCAACATAAAGCCATAGAAAATGTGGAGCTTCCGCAGAATGCCAGGTAGCTCAGCTCCCTGAGGGAGTTGTCTGTGAAATAAATAATATATGTATCTGGATTTCTTTTAAGTAACCTCACTACCCACAAAGTCTTGAGGAAAGCCTTGGACTTTTGCATATTAAAAAGCACATCCGGACAGATGGTAACCGGCGGAAAATAAAGATTATTAACCGGAGTATGATCACTTTCCACATTCATCCTGGTGGGATTACTGCGATAATCCACATAGAAGGTATGCGCCATAACCACAGCGCAGATGAACATCACCAGCGAGATTAGCAGCCACACAAAGTGCACAATTTTATTGGTATCCTCATCGCGGGTGTATCTCAAGCCATGGATACTGCTGGTGGCACAAAAGTCACTCCAAGTGCGACGCAGGGAACCCACCAGAGGCGACACCTTCAGATCCACCTGCTCCGGGCTGAGTTCCTCCTCTTCGTGACCCATTGGACAAGACAACTGAAGGATATTCTATACGCTGCAGGCATTTATAAACATTTCCAGGGAGATGGCTTCACTTGATATCCTGACAACTGCTTATTAATAACGAATTAAGCTTTGGGGTTGAAATTGAGGCATTTAGGGAACTGCCAAGGAAAATAATAATATTTCTACCACAAATTGAATAGACCCCCTTTCATATCCCCAAGTTAAAACCCAAGTGCGTCGTCTTTGATATGCTTAAACTATAGTTTTAATTGGTTTTTTCATACATTTGGTTGCTTGCTTACTTAACAATGTTCGCTTGAGCGGATCATTTCGTTTCAAAACAAATCGGTGAGAGAACTAAACTCTGTCGCTATCACAATTAGATTAGAAAACTACGCATTTGCAATGGTAGACCTCGATTTGCCTAACTATAGTTTTTTTTAGAGTTGACAATTTGTGCTCGATTTGGTTTGGTTTTCAGTTTTAGGGTTTTTGAGTTAACAATTCACATTTACAATCGGAAGCTAAACTGTCTTTTGTTCTGCGGATCGCTAGCTGGATCGTTAGTGTATATGCAGGTATAGGAATAGATCAGTGGCTAGCTATCGGTATAACAACTTTTGGCTTAACATATAGGTAACTAAAACAAGGACTAAGCTACGCAATTCATATCATAAAGTGTGTTTGTGTATTGGCTAATCCTACATCCTGGCCGCTTCCTAGGAGCTAGTGATGGCCTGCGTCGGCGGCGCCGCTCCATTGCTCAGCCTTTGGGGTGTGGTGCTGCTGGTTGTTTGCAGGGCCGGCTTCTGCTCATCATCCTCAGGATTGTCCCAGAACTGGCGTTCTCCGGAACCGAAGATGTTGTAGAAGGTGCCGCAAATGATGTACACAAAGGCGGCAATGAAGAATACGATCTGCCACTGACCCATCATGGGCTGCAAGTACAAGAGATGTCGGTAAAAGTTAGTGAAATGATTTTAAATTTAGAATAATTGATGGTTTTATATACTAAGAAGTCTAACAAGGTTGCAGAATATATTTATACCAAATCTGGCTATACAAAATTTGGCAATATTTCTTAAAAGAATTTAATTTTCTCTCGTTTGGGTTTGTACATTATAGTTTCCGTTTTTATAGGATGTAAAGTGCTTGTTTATATAATTATTTATTAATTGATTTGGTCACAGATGCTATATTTACCCCACAAAACTGACAATATTTAATTTTTCAAACGTATTTTTTAAATCAAAAAGGGATGGAATAAATTTTTAAATAAGAGATTGTTAACTAAATAATCTGTTTCTATTTTTCCCATTTAATAACTTCAAAACTCACCTTGCTGGGATCAGAGATCAGGTTGCCCGCGGCAATGGGCGCCAGCAGACCTGCCAAGTTGGCCGAGCAATTCGTGATGGCCATCAGGAAGCCGGCAAAGCGGGGCGTCAGGTCCAAGTGATTGATCTTGAAGCCCGAGTAGATGCCTCCGTTCAGGCCCACTCCAATGGTGAGGATGGCCAGAGTCAAGGCACGGTCGCAGCCCGTGTAGGAGGCGGCAATCAAAGCGATACCAGGACCATACTGGCCAATACTGTTGATAATCTTCCTGGTGGCGGTCAGGGAGAAGCGCTTGGAGCTGATCATCCAATCGGCAATCACCGAGATGAACATGGACAGCAGCCACATGGCCAAGTAGGGCAGGGAGCTGAGCAAGCCGTTGGACTTGAGGGAGAAGCGGAGCACCTGCTTCATGTACGTGGGCAGCTCGGTCATCAGAGTCTCGTAGCCGTAGTTGTGACCCATGTGAGCGAACAGGATAGCATAGAAGGGCAGCGACTTGATGATGGCCTTGAAGGGAATTGGAGGACTCTGAAAAGTATATATAATAATTAATTAATATTTCGTATTAATTATTGTTATTCAATTAAACCCACCTTGACCACATCGGTTCCCCACAGGGCATCGTTGATATACTTCTTCTCGCGCTCATCGATGGTGGGATGAACCGAGGGATCCTCGTGCACAAACATCAAGAAAGCAATGGACCAAACGGTGCCCACAACTCCAAACACATAGAAAATCGATGGCCAGCCGCCATCGAATCCGTATTCCGCCAACAGGCCAGACAGTGGCATAGAGATGATGGTTCCAAACTGAGCTCCTGCATAGACAGCAGCACCCATTCGTGATCTCTCGTTGGGTGGAATCCATTTGGCCAGGAGGGCATGAGTACAGGGCACAATGGGACCCTCACCCAGGCCCTGGATGAAGCGCACACCACACAGACCCCAGACGCCGCCTTCGCGGGCAGCCACAGGGACGAGGAAGGCGAACACCGAGTTGATCAACATGCCATAGCCCAGGAATCGCAGTGATCCGTATTTCTTGGCTAAAATGCCGAAGGGAATCTGGGTGATGACATAGCCATAGAAGAAGGATGACAGAATATAGCCTTGCAGGGCCGAATTCCAGGGGAATTCGCCATCCTGGGAATCGTCCTAAAAAGAGAAGAAGGGAAAGTAATTAATGCAAATTTAAATTGCTTATTTTATTTATGAAATCTCTTCAAGAGAATATAAATTATTAATTTCTTATGCTCTAAAAAATCCAACTTACAATGGGTATATCACGATCTCCGCACTCATCGTCATACTCCTCATCGCCGGTCTTAATCGCCGTGTGATTAACCATGGCCACAATGGCCACTGACATGTTCGTCCGCATCACATACGCATTGGCCATGCCCAGGAAAAGCATAAAGGTGACAAAATAGCGGGTGGCAAAGCATCCTAGAAAAAATAACACAAAATCAAGAGAAATATAGTTAGTCAGCTAAGAGAAGAGATTCAACAATAAATAACCCCAAAGAAAGAGAAAATAATTGTGCCTGCGTCAGTGACCAATAAGCGTGCATAAATTAATTTATCTAATTTAGCCCCAGGGCAAGCGGAAATCTTGTCAACAAATGTAAATGTTAGCTGAGAAATTATATGTTTCGGAAATGCAGAAATAACCCAAATATTTCTAGGCTATCGCTGAGATATAAAGATATAATCTTGTCTGGGGTTTGCTTAGCTCAAGGTTCGTTGCTCGCACGAGATAAGCCTTTCGCCGGGCCCGCTGCATGATTCACAGTGTAGATCGGCAAACCTATAACAATCTTTACACAGCACAAAATATCTGATCTACTAATAATTATAATTTTAAGTACTTAGTTATTTGATCTATTTTTGGCCTGTAAAAATAAACTAGATTCCTTTGATTTCAAGTGCAATTGCACAATGGCCTCTCGTAATTTCCGCTCATTTATTTATTTGATTTCATCGCATATAGACTCATATTCCGAGATCGCGTTTTATTATTGCTACGAAAGCGTTTGTTTACTATACATTGGAATGGGCGAGTGTTGCTATTTTTTTTTTAGAGTCGTTTTGTGTCATTTGGCAAACGTGAATGGTGGGCATTTCTCGGCAATTTACACGGGCGTGGAACACGTGAGGTAGCCTGGATTTCCAGCTGCGGGTACAGTTGTGTTCAGGGTCTCTGATTAGGGTCTGCTATATATATTATACTATATATTATATGGCTTAATTAGGCGGTGACGCATACTAAAGTTCAGGGCTGCCCGCAGATTTAATTGAGCCAATTCACTTTCCCAACTACTGAACTTTGCCTCTTGATGGTAAATTTAAAATTGTGCGATAAGCATTTTTGTGTTCAATAACCTGTCAGTTTACTTGGAATTTAGTTAACAAAACAAAAAAAAATAATAATAATTCACCGAAAAAAATGTGACATAAGCAATGGGCGAAAGACCGCAGAATTTGCCGAGTCAAAAATTAATTTACAAAATATTGTTCTGTGCTCGCCGTTTATTTGTGCTCACGCAGCGTTAAATCGCGCGATTTGCTCGTTTTATGCTGCCCCTGTTTTTCTCGCTTTTCCCTCATGCCCAGTGTTTTCTTTTTTTCTCTAATTTTCCACCCAACGTCTCGTGTTGCACAATCGCCGAGTTTGCTTTCGTTGGCAGCAGTCTGGCGATGAGGAGAAGCACGTGTATGTCGCGCGAAATCAGCCCAAGGAAATAAGTCTTCTTTGGTGGCCTAACAACAAAATTACGTATACGCAGTGGGGTCAAGAAAATGTACGAGAAAACGGGGATAATGGTGAGGGAAATATATATAAGAACACTTGCTAGTGATCAATAATATTTGGAAATATTTTAATGCAAATGTTTATAGCTTATGTTTTAATTATAATTTAAGAACAAAAAACAACCTAAGCTATTCCTAAAATTCGTGTACAACCATAAACATGTTATCAAAAATTATACAAATTTTTTTCCGTAGAATTCTATCTTACTCTGCGGCTGTTCCTCAAGTGCTTCGTGGAGGTGCCTCTGGTTCCACACCAAAACATGGCCATCGCGATGGCGATGATTCAGACTGCTGCGTCGAAAGGGCATCTTGGCTGCTTGGGGGTTCTTGGGGGTTTTTGCTAAACCTAACTATAAATTCGATATTTTCTTGATTCGGTTTTCCGAGTTCACCACTTTTTGCGCACACGCTTAAACCATTTCATTGTCTATCTTTCCACTTTTCCGGCTGAAGACCGTAACATATCGCGGGCTGGGAAACTCGGAGGTTCTGCGAGGAAAACTAGCTGTGTGTTATGGGGTGGTGTGGTGCCTTCGGCGCTGGGCGGTCAACTGAGTCGGAACTTTTCGCTCCCGCTTGTTGCTTTCAGCTTTTTCTACTGAGCGCCAACTGTTGCGTCGCCTTCGCTTATAAACCGCGAATGGTTATGGCTATGGCTACGGCTATGGCTATGGCTATGGGGTACCCTCTGTGGGTATTGAATTGGGTTCGGAATATTGTCGTTGCTCTGCGCCGGCGTCGCTCTCGCCGTCGCTAAGCAATTACATCAGTTTTAGCTTTCAGATTTTCCCTAATCGAGTGAGGCGATGGAAAATTCTCCCCGGCAAATGCATCATTTCGCGGTGCCCGGCGATTGATGTCAATTGGTAGAGTGAACTCTTTGCTAGGGACCAAAGTCAAAGAAATCGTGCGCACCTCCATCGAGTATATATGTCTAATTATATCGGATAGACGTAAGCATACGACTAGTACCATTCACACTCACATCTCGTGACTTTGGGCACATGGAATGAGGTCTACACGCGCTGCCTAAAATATGCAAAGCTAAGTGCTTATGGTAATATTTTGGGAAAATTACCAGATACTTTTGGGAGTCGTAAGCGGGGATCTAGGAGTTTTTACCAATTTTTTATATTTTTTATAACAATTTTAATAGAGAATTTAAAAGGTTTTTTAACATGTGAAAGTAAAGATTTCTGGAAAACTTTTCCATTTTCAAGACTTGTGTTCTTTCTTCCCTGAAATATACACTTTTAATTATAGTTCCCCCCGGTGACCACCCCGAAAACTATTGCAAATGGGGCAGACACATGTAAACATATAGTATTTGCCGACTGACGATGAAGTCATAGAAATGCGACGCCGCTAAATGGAGGCGCCCCGCACAAGGTGCACCATTTTCTGTGTAATTACTGGTCATGCCAAAATGTATACTCTATGTAATCGCTTTGACAAGTTGTTGCTAATTTTGACATGGACCGAATAAAAGAATAAAACCTGGCGAGCGGTTCCCCTTTTTGTTTTTTGTTTTTGTTTTAGTTTCCACAAACCGCAGAGCGCGACCAAAGCTGAAACTATAAAAATAGCTACAGTCACGCTTGGCTCACACAAGTGTTTGTTTATGAACGGGTGTGTTGTGGGTGGGTGTGCGGTGTTGTGTGTGTTGGAGATGGCGGAGCTCGCTCTCAAAGTTTTGCCGGCAGCTGAGACAGACACGTTTTTGTCGCCTGCTTCGCCTCACAAGTTCAATTTTTTGATATAATGGGATCACCACGAATAGCTATAGCTCAGGAAAATTTTATTTAAAAATATTTAAAATCAAGTAATTTTATTATTTCTTGTGGTCGGTGTATAGTTTCAAATATGTTTTCTATAAAAACTTATAATCAAAATGATATGAAAATTTATATATATTCAGATAATATCTCAACCACAACCAAAAATATATAAGAATGATCAAGCCTCCTGTCTCTATATATTCTCTGTATTTTTGTATGCCTTTTGTTAATTGCTTTTCACTGGCATTGAGCGTGTCTGCTAAGCTCTCGTGACAAAAATGAAGAGAAGCCATTCACACTGTCTAGCTTGACATACACAAACCACATTCGCAAAATATAATTCAAAATGTACACATGTAGGGTGAATTTTTGGCAGACCCTCTAATGGAATTTTTTTTGGGTACAGTTGTGTGCACGCTCAAAGCAATTAAGTGGTTTTTCATTTTGTTTGCCAACTATTTTCTATTTTTGTAGCTTGCCACAGCAATGAGCATAATCTTGTAGATAATTATTTATGGATTTCTGACTTAGTTAACGATTTTACAGATACTTTACATGGCTTTAACATGACCAAGTTCTCGTTACGTTTTTATAGCATGCTTTTGGGGTGAGCTTTGGGGCTAACGTAACGTATACGTAATAAAGTGAGCGCTAAGTGGAGTTCATTGAAAATGTAGCTTTCTGTTTGTTATGGTTTAAATGCGGGGGATTACGTTATATTCTGAGGAATTTCGAAAATTCTAACTCTCTCTGATAAACGTAATCCCCCATTGACGTTTATTTAGTTTTTAACTCAATTTCAGTATAAACAAGGCACCTATGGGAGGGAGTGAAGTGGAGTTCCTGGTATCGGCCATCTTGAGAGGTGCCAAAGAGTATCGCAAATATTTGCACTCCATAAATGAGGCAGCTTTGTCTGCCACCGGGAAGGTTAAGCTGATGTCAGCCAGCGAATGTTTACCCCTTGTTTTATTTTATTATTATTATCATCAGATATGTAGTTCCAACTCAGCGACTCATTCAGTGGGTTAATTGCTCGGAAATTTCTATTTCAGTTTCCCTTTTGCAAGTGAAATGATAGCGCACTCGTTTTGAATGAATCTCTTGGCTATTTTCGTGGTAATTGTAATGCTATAAAAATAGTAACAAGCGCACTCGAGATGAGATGAGTAAGTTGACTGCTTTTAGTTTGCAAAAAAAAAATAAAGACAAAAAATATATAAATAAAATAAAATTCTACGAAAAATGTCGCAAAAGTCACGATCTCGTGAAAAAAAGTAATAAGGAATTTCAACTGTCCAAATTGAATACTTTATAATGCTCGTCTGTGTGCCTGTAAAGGCAATTTTCCAATTTAGCAAGTCCAGCTGAGATGGGCCGCAAATCGGATTACGCCAGAGACCCGAGACGTCAACTATACTATATGCTATATATATGTATACTGCGGATCCCATAGAAATATAGAACGGATATGGAGCTCCAGTCGAGCGCATCGATGAACAGGTCGCTGCCTCCATTGTTAAATTGGCGGGTTTGGGGGGTGGCTTTCGGGGAACCACCCATTATTGAGGCATCTAAACTGCGGGGGCGTTGGCTGGGAAATTGAATAGATGCGAATATTTTCATCCAATTAACGGCTTGCATGTCGCTCGCATTCAAATGTCAATATCAGGGCCAAAAGCCAGCGACTTGCCACAAAAACTTGTCAATCTGCCAGATCGGAAATTGTTTTTGGTTGTTGCTTTACAAATGTTATTGCTGCTAATGAAAGTAAAAAGCGAAAAGTTCTCATTCTCGTTGGTATTCCAAGGCGACTGCGAGTGCATTTCCCTCGCTGACCTTAGCCGCGAATCTCGGGAGTATTTGTGGCCGGGAAAAACGAGTTTTATTATTGCCATTGCCTTGCAGAGTTCATTTGCACAGTTATAAACACGTACTGTTTTTGGCGAAATGCTGCGATTTATGGCTCTGTTTTTTGGGCCGCTTTTGTTGTTCGTATTTGCTTTTGCCGGTAACTGGTTTTGGCCAGTTGCCTACCAAAAAGGTGAACCGGGAACTAACAAACAAACTGTGTCAAGTGCCAAACAGATGACTATTTTTGTGTAAAAAATAAATATATTATAGAAATAGGCATAGGAATAGGAAGCTAAGATCAGCGTAAACAAACCACTTGGTCTGAATAATAGACAAATTACACACAGCAGCAGTGGGCAGTCCTGAGTCAACTTTATCAACCACCCAGTGGCACACACACCCCCCAAAAATACACAGAAAGAAATAAGAATTAATTATCATCTTGGTGAAATAAGTTCATATTTTAGAAGCTAAAGATAAACCTTTTACAGGCATTCTAATTGTAGTACAGACATTTTCTGAGAAAAAAAAATAATCTTAGAAACCGCCACTCATTTTTCATAAATATATTCGTCTGCTATTTTTTTATAAAATATTTTTTAATTTAATAACTCTTTTTAATATACGATTCCAAGTTACAAATTTTTCTCTCCATGCAAATTATTATTGTCCCTGTGTCACATTGTGAAAATTGTGAATTTGGCTCACGCATTGATGGCTTTTGTTAATAATGAATTTAATTTTTCTCCTCTTTTTCCGTTGCATAACAAATAACTTCCGTTTAGCGGCAACCTTCTCATCCATTTTCGGGTCTGTTTTCGTTTATTTAAATCAAGTGGATTCCAGGAGAAGCCACTCGAAGGCATTGAGAATCCCATTCAATCGACTTCAAGTGTAATTTTCGAATTTAACGATTGCAAAATAGCCGGGGCGAACGTGTTCTGGCTCTGTTAATTTGCCCGGTATTTCAAGCCAGTGAGAAATGTAAATTATACGAGTATATCGTCCCAGCAACTGAGACATATATCCGACAGTGTATTGTCATGAGCAATAAATGGGGCAATTACCCGGTGACTGGAATCATAGAATGCATAAGATGGAAACGCAATTGTAGCGGATAATTGTTCGGAGAAAAGAAAGCGAAACTGTATTTGCATATTATTCAGATCAGTGAACATTATTAGGGGTATTGAATTAGTTGAGTAGAGCCGGTTATGGGAGAAGATAATAATAACAAAAGGTGGAGAGGTTATTTCCTTTTCTAAGATTTAAGTTTATATTTAAAACAGATTTCTGTCATTTGAATATATTGCCTGTTATTTAAAGAAAATATATTGATTGTGAAAAAGATATGCAACTTGTTTGTCACCTGTATAATTGTTTAATAAACAATTAAAATAAATCCTTACTTATTTATAGTTTTTTTTTCTGCTTTATCTATACAAAGTAAACTATTCACTTCAGACCTTTAATTTGCATCTCCCTTATTATTAGCTTTTTAATTTATGATGTTTTTGTCACATCTCTATCTAACCCTAGGGGCATGATCTAACAATGAGGGTGTTATTACAATTGGGAATTATCTCAGCTATAGTGTAATTGAAATTGTGATTTATCTCGGCTGTAATTTGCAAATATTACACCAATTAAGTGTGATATGCCGCCCGCCTCTGTAATAATTATAATATATTTTATTTATTTTTATTATGAACTCACCTAGCGGAGGCTTCTCCAGATCCTTCTCTGTGCTCGCACAAATGGCCTCCTTTGATGCCGACATCTTGTTAATTGCGGAGTTGTTTTGGGGCTTTTGTTGAAGTTAAACACACAGAGTGTTAATGCAAATTGATTACGACGTTGCAGGTGGCGAGTTTAAATATCACCATGTAAGTACTACAACGCCTCACAATGCAGAAAATAAACTCAGTGTCTGAGGTGTGCGTTGCAGTGGAATGAGTATTTGCTGTTCAATTATTGACCGATATTTATTATTATTTATTGTCCCGGCTCACGTTGAGCTGGAGATTCAGGTGATTCTGCAGGTGACTCTTCTTCACTCGCGATCTGCTGCCGCTGGCAGCTGGATTTGTTCTGATTGACAGTCGGCGGGCAGCGGGCCTTAAATATGCCCCGAAACCTGAGCTTCAGACAGAGTCTCTGCTCCGTCTGTCTGCTGTTTGCTGCTGTTTGCACGATTTATTCGCCGGTCTTGTTGACACTCGGCCGGTCGGTTGGTTGGTCTTCGGGGACGGGATCCGGATCCCTTCACTTCTCCAGCAGTTTCCCCGGATAGCAGATCGGCAGATCAAGACGTTAATCTGAAAGCAGAGCAAAGCGATCAACAAATTAGTTTGATAAATTTAGACGGCTTCAATTGGTTAGGCAAACGTTAAGGCAAGTGTCGCCGAATGCGAAATATCCATAGTCATCGTCTATATCTCTATATTGGCATTTGATTTCGCTATCTCACGAGTCTGAGTCGCCCTACGCACGTTTTCCCAGTTAACAGCGACTGGAGATCAAATATTGGACATCAAGATTTGCTGGATTCGAATACACGGGAATGTATATTTATAATAATTTGACAAATCGATCTGATGGAAGGTACAGTTGGATACCTGCTTTCTTAGCCAGTTCTGTGGCTAAACCTTGGATTAATTTTTCGCTTTTTCTGGGTTAAGCAAGGCTAGATTAATATTTGCATTTAAATATTGCACTCGTAAAGTAATTAACCTTACAGCTCTACTTATCTCGCTGCTATTGACAATTTCGGGGCCCTGATGATGTAATTTGTTTATCATTTTATTTTATTCATACTTTTACTTTACGGTCGCGCGACTGGCAAACTACCAGCAACAATATTTCCCTTTTGAAAGAAACTGGTTACGCGGTTTGCCGAAACTTATTTCCAGGTAAATCCATAATAACAGCGCTTTGATTCTATATTTATTTTTATTTAAATCCCCTCATATATATGTGCCGTAAATAATAAATAACAATGCGCACTTGAGTGTTGTGTGAGCGGAATATCAATTGTTTTTCGAATGGTTTGCACGTCAGAGGAGAAGCTAAAACAAGAAAAAACATTTTGGAAAGTTTCATAAGACGTCTCAACAACCTGCTTACCCCAGTGCCCACTTTTTTGCCCAATTTGTTTGCGCAGATTTCTTAGAAATTGAGCCCACACAAAACCCTAATTGGGCTGTTATAAGCTAGAGTCTGGTAAACAATAAAATATAAACATTTCAAGTGGGGGGGAGGGGGCAGCCCACTAATTACAGTAGAACTGCTGTTAAATTTCCATAACTTCAACTGGATTTCTTGGAAAATACAACACCAGCTTTTATAGAAACACATTTGTTTGCTTTTATGATTCAGATATGAAATATTCATATCTTATTTGCTTCATTACATTGTTACCTTTATCCTTATCGCATTTATTCACAAACAATTAATTATTGAATGCATTTATTCTGTAACCCCCTTGTTGAACCTGATTTTTATAGACTCGTGATCGAATAAGATCAAAAATAGAAACGTGATCTCCATGGCGTTACTTAATAAGATGATCGACTAAAGTAGCGCAAATCTCGAGTTTCCTTTGCCGCATTTCTGTCACAAATATTGATCAATTTAGACAATTAGCAAAGTGACTTTCGGGTAAACATCGGACACAAATACCGGGGATATCAAACGTGGATGTGGAATGATTTTGCATTTTATGGCTAAATGCTAATCGCTAAACCGCAGATCGCCGGAATCAGTCAAGAGCGATGGTTGGCCTGGATCCTGGAACGGCTTAAAGTCGAGCTGACTGCACAGATATTGCATAAGATAGGTACAATTAAAATAAATTAGCCCTCGTAATTTACTACTTCCATAAATACTTTAGATGTAATAAATTTAAATGGGAAACATTTAATGTTAATGCCTCGATTGTCACTGGTTGCGGGCATTAAAAGTGCATTAGTAAATAATAATAAATGTTGAAATTTATAGACTTGTGGTCGTCTATAAACCATTTTTACTGCAAAAAGTGGTAACCATACAATTTATGAACCTTATCGCTATCGGTAACGCCTCTTAATCGGATTGAAAAGTGCGCCAAGGCGCTAGCAATTGGCTGTCAAGTGGCGGAAATTTCGCTCAGATAAGTGCGATTCCAAAAGAGGCTGACAAAGTTCGTTTTGGCCAGGAGAGAATACTGTGGCCAAAACCTCTGACCGACCGGTGCTTGTAAATATCCTGCCAGACAGATTTATTGACAGATTGCCGGAGCGAAGCTTCTATCCCGATAAATTGGAATTCTACGAATGCTATGCAGGTGGGTTGCCATGAGGGGGGCCCACACTATTAACTGCCGCTGTTACTCTGCTGGCCGTAAATCAAAAGCGGTTATCACCGATTGTACTCACACACAGAGTCGAGTGGGGAACCTCTCATAGATTGCACGGGGCTACGAGCCCTGGACGGAAACGAGATACACGTGCTAATTATTCTTCATTCACCCCTTTTTTTCGGCTAACTAACTGTCTGAGATGATGGCCATAAAGCAACCCAAGACGTCAGATATCAGATTGCCTTAATTATGTCATAATTGGGCTTTATCGCCAGGCCATAAAGCAGCCTTCGTCACATATACAATGGAGTCGTGACGAGGCAGGGGTAAATTTTCCATCAGGTTTCGGATTCAGGCACTTTAATGGCGTATCCTCTTAAATTAATTTATTTTAATGCCATTCGCCATTTGTTCCAATTGCTAGCAACATATGCAGCATCATTTCCATTTCCAGTTGCAATTCAATTTTCATTTTCACTGGCCGCTTGGCGGCTGCAAGTGGAGCGCCAGTAGTGTTTGCATTCAGCTTTTCAAGTTCAAGTTCAGGCCCGCGTTTCAACCTCAACTCACATTCACATTCGATTCGGCCGAGTGGCTATGCACTTAGCAGAAATATAGATTCTAATATGGGATGAAGTTTTCTTGGTAACAATCACAGAAGAAATAATTACAAATACTTTACTGAACCACTTCAAAATAAATAAATAATTTGAAGTAAATCCAGCTTTCCTTTACTTCCAGACTAACTTTCAAAATATTATCGTTAAGATACTCTTTTTCTGTTCAGTGCATTGTTTATAGCCCCGAGTATTTACATTGTTCTGCGCTGCTCTCAAACAGTGGGAAATTGTACGAGTCCGGGGTCTTAGGGGCCCTCAAAAAGGTATTTTCACCTGCTTATCTGCTTTACGGCGCGCATTTTAGCACTTGAGCCGAATCAATAGCTATAGGATCGAGATCGAAATCGGGATTCGCCATGAAATCTATAGTCTAGGGTCCTCGTAATCACTGGCCACTTGTCTGCGCGGAAGTAAATGAATGTTACACACGAAATAATGCATCATTAGCGATCGTAAATCATTCCCTTCAATCGAGTTCCTTGACAATAAAGAGACATACTTTTTGTTCTGCTTACTTAACACGTTTTTTTGTTTAGCCTTTTGTTAAATATTTTTTATTCGAAATTATTTGCATACGAGTGGCGGGGGTATTAAAACATATTTTTAAAATTTTTGTGGCTTTAATTGGCAGGCGGTTTTTAATCAGAAACTCACTCACCTCACTGCGAAATGAAGTGAACTGAACTGAACACAAACACACGAGCTAACGAATGAAACAACTTTTCAGAAATACGAATCAGCTGTTTTGCTTTACTCTGGTTTTTTACTTTATTCATTTAATTATTTTCCCTGCCTTTAAGTTTTTGCAGTGAGTCTAATTACAGGGCACGCCAGATGAAGGGAACCAATAAAAAGTAAAAGTAGTTAACTATGGGAACTGACATTTTATTAGTTGCAAATCTATTTTTTTTTTTTAAGTTTTTAGTTGCCAAGAAAATGAAAGTTTAATTATATAAATGTTTATTTACACATTATCTTTGCTGCACCTTTTCTTTAATATTAAATACAATCATAAAAATTAGCAATAAATTTTGCTTAAAACTCTTATCTTGAAATATAATTAAATAAGAGTGTTCACTGTTTATTTCTTGTAACTGGATATCAGCGAATTTGCGGACAAAAACAAAGGAGCAAAAACTGAAAGCACAGCGAAATTCTCTCAACTTTGAATCGAAGTCTTGAAATTGTTCACTCACATTTATTTTGGGGGAAAGCCTGGCAAATTCTGCACACGCACTTTGGGGCAACCAGCCTTTTTTCCTTGCTATTTTTCCGAGCTTTCCACTTGCCGCTTTTCGCTCTTTATTCAACGAGCGTTGGAACTGTAATGAGTTACTACCGCGGCTAATTGAACGTTTTTATAATTCTGTTTCTGTTTTTTACTCGCAGCGCTGGCAGCGACGTTAGGAAACACGAAGCTCTCAATTTAAGTCATCGGCCGAGCTTCGCTTCACCTGATAAATACCTGGCCAGCCAGGTGATAATGATTATGATAACAGCCGGCCATAAACCATTGAACGAGTGGGTGACAGGTGAAACGACCCTTGGAGGATCTCATTGGCAGGGAGGCAGAGTTCCTGACCAGTTTAAGAGAGAGTAAAGAGAGTCAATTGTGGTTACTTTGATTCCACTGCCGCTCAGTGTGCTTCTCACGTGAGCTTCCACTCGCACTTTCTGGCAAATTAATAACTTAATTGCTCTTCCCTCGCATGAGAGACGTATGGCGATGAGAGGCTTTTACGATATTGACAAATTGACAAGAATAATAAGGAGATTTACAATGACTAGATGTCAAAGCACAAATGCTGACGTCAAGGACAGAAAAGTCAAAGGATGGAATAATGCCGGATATATCCCCCCAATCATAGCGGAGAAACAGCTTTATTAACTTTGGTTACGCACAGGAAAGCCATCTTTTCTGCGTAAATTCATTTATTAATCAGCGAATTTGAGAGCAAAAGCACTTTAAGAATTTATTACTGATTTAAATTAAGTATTTTGCAAATGTATAAACAATATAAACATAAATTATTTATATATTTATTCTATTTTTAATCTGGATTGTGCATATTATCCTCAATATCAGCTTTAAATTTTTACTTTATATTATTTTTAGACCCTCCTTTTCGCACAGTGCCTTAATGCGCCATAAACCGACTTTGGTCAGCCGATAAGGCTAAGGCCAGTTCTCTTCTTCAGGTAGCCAATATCAACTGATTTTGGGTCTATAAAGGGTCGTAAAGCACAATCTTGACCAGCAGTAGCACCAACAGGGATCACTATACGTGAATAAAAGATATATGTGTATATATATAGGGTCTCCTCTATGAATGACTGATCCATTGGGGCTGGGAAAACCTAGTCACATGACTTGGGATTATGGTCTTTGGATTAGCCTAACAACCGCGACTCCATTCGGCACAACCTTTTGGGAGATCTGCTATCGCTGGTACAGGCTATAAGTATGACAGCTTTAAGTGGCATTCAATTGCCGGTGCCAAATCATATTCGAACAATCCATTTGAGGTCCTACGAAGTGGTCCCACGAGTACATTATCTCACACCTAATTGTATTTTGCAACTCAAGATAGGACACCGCGCGAGCTTCGGTGACGGAGTCCCGGGTAACTGATGGATGCAGATGATATTCCAGCGCCGCAATTGATCGGCTATCGTTTTTTTTGGGGCCCGTCGTTTGACGCAATTAATATATTATATAGTACGCTTTGTTTTCGGATTTCCATCTGTTCGGATTTCTGTTTTGACCAAGATAACAGAACGCGTTTTGTGGCCAGAGAACAATTAATGGGTGAGATTGCATTACCTTCAGGTGCAAAACAAGGGTAAGAGTACTTCTATTTGATTATTTGGCATTATCTTTTATGAAATGCCAAGTGATTTTCCATAGAAGAAATGATTCATTCACGTAGAAAGATATTTAGAAAGTTGAAGAGTAGTAGTATCGCTGCTTAGTAATTAATTGTGGTTAATTAAAAGCACAAAAATGGATACGATTATTAAACACATCAAATTAATTAATTTATAATTAGGTAAAATATAAATAAGTAAAATTTCTTTCAACGCAAAGTATATTTATTTGTTTTATATATTTAATTTATATTTATTCTTTGCCGGTTCTGACTGTTCTTGACGTTTGCCCAAAATGAAGTCACAAATTATTATGACAGATAAGAGGCACTCATTCTTTTTATATATATTTATTTTATAGATTAAGTAATCTGATTTAAAGGTGTTAAGATCTGAAGCCGTAGAATTATGGCCCTAGTGACTATATTTATAGGTTTTCTATATTTACAATGTATTTTATACTTTATATTGAGAGTCTTAATAGTTTATGAGCCTTAATGACAGTATCTTTAAAAGGGAAATAATTAAGATCAAGATTAAGATTATCAGGCGGAACAAAGCAATTTGAACTACATTATATAATTTTGTGGCATTCCTCGTGTCTGCCATATGAGTTATATAATCGATGAGATCAAAAGAGATTGTGTTTCGCATAGAGCATGCAGTGAGCAACAGTTGAAAGTGTCCTCCTTCGAGATGATTACTTTTCTTAGTGAACTCAACTCAAAGCTGCTTCATAAAATGTCCCAAATAACCCAATTATCCTTATTTCACCTTTTGTGAAATTCAGTCCCCGCCCTATAATTCTCTTGAACGAAAACAAAAATAAATCAATTTGAAAGCTAAACATGGACCGACTGATAACTGATTAGAAGAGAGGTAACTGGAGGTAAATATGGCCATAAAACTCACAGCCTGGCGACAATATATCGCATATAGCCCCCCATTGCAATCGAGTGGCTAGATAAGAAACGTGCCGCAAATCGGCCGAGCCGCTCGCTCACGTTCACGTGATGTGCACGCCGATCCATCCGTCCAGGTACATCTACAACTCATACTTGCAAATGTGGGCACACAGGTAAAACAGCGCCGACAGCGATAATGAATAACAAGCACAATTAACGCGTTCAACAGCGGGGACGATGTGCTAAATGCTGATACAAATGGCTTATCTTGTCACCGACATTTGGCCCAGACAATCCAGAGAGAGAGAGAGAGAAAGCGATTGCTGTCTCACCAAGATTCCTGACTTCTTGGACAGACGAACGACGGCGGATGAACCGAGTGTAATCCCAGCAAACATGGCCAATCAACGTTGTTTGAGCTGATCTCATAAACGCGCAGCAAATAGATAACTTAGAGACCAGAAATGTGTGCCAGTGCTAAATATTGTGGCAGACGTTACTCATACGCAGCGTGGGTTCTGAGAATCAATATTGTGGCAGCCGTTACTCATACGCAGCGTGGGCATCTGCTCACGAGATGCCAAGGAAACCTAAAAGTATGCTTTGAATTTCAAAGTGTGGTGAATAAAGAGAATAAAGGTGGTGAAATAAATAAGCACTTAGGTAGCAAGTTCTATATATTTTTTATGTATCTAGAACTCTGTGATACAAACTTCCACACTAAATAAACATTATAATTACAGCTTCTTATTTAAATTATATTTACATTTTGCTTCTTCGAAATGCCCTGCAGAATCAATGATCCGGATTCGGGTTCCACTCGTTTTCAGCCGAGTGTTAGAATTGGCAATTGGGTGGAGGATCAGTGCCTAGAGGAGGTATTTTACTTTAGATTGATTAATTGATATATAATGAGTATACGAATTTTATTTCAAAGGACAAAATAGTAAACTTCAAGCGGCAACACGATAAAGGGGAACTCCTTGTGGTTAAGGCGCGCCTGCTGTACGATAACTTCCTCAAGCCCATTGTCCTGGCGGCTCCCAAACAGAACATCATATTCGGGGATGTGGTGCAGCTAATGCCTATTACCATGGGCATTGAGGGTGTGGACTCGGCTGATCTTAATGCCGCTCTATCGATAGTGATCAGCGAGAGGCTGGTATACCGTAGTCAAAAGATTAACGAGGACTGTGAGTTGTCGGTGGCACCCTCTCGGCATCCCTGTGTCCGGAACTCCTTTCGGATTGTCAGCGGAGACGATCACGATCTCACGGGACAGAATATAAAGTACGGCCAGAGATTCCAGCTGCAGTGCATGTCCGAGGAACAGGATCCCATTGTGCTGTACAGCGGACCCAAGCGAGCCAACCTGCAGCAGGGCATTAATGCCAGTTATATGTCCCAAAAAAATGGTGAGGTGAACCTCAACTTGGGGCTAGTTCAACGCAGTGTAAGTCTCTTCTATTACCTTGAAAAAATTATATATTTAATCTTGATTTCCTGTCCAGAAATGTAAATGTCCTAATAGCGATATACCCATGGCTTATACTAACTGGTTTTGCAGGCACGTTAATCCAAAGCTACGCTTTGACAGCGAAGGGGAAGATGTACCCGTAAGCCAGATCCAAATATTGTTTAAATCTCTTAATAATCTCTTGACATTTTATAGAGCAACTCCCCCCTGGTGATTGTTCATTCAACCACCAATCGAAATCTGGCTGCTGAAAATGTTATGATTCCAACTCTATTTGGCACAGAATTCCTAGTTTCCGTGCAAAATTATCGCAATATTTTCAAGCATGAGATCTGGAAGAACGTTTGGATGATCAGCAATGGGCATGCAGCTGGAGGAACCAAAAAATCCGATTCTCACTAAGTTAGAAAAAAACGAAACTACAAGAAAAGGTTTTGCCGCGTTGAACTTGATTTTTATGTCGCTAAAATTTAAATTTCGCACATGAAATTGTGCCAGGCCGAGCCCCTGCTGCTTGGCCTAGTTACAAATTGGCAATTACTAAGCTATTTAAAAAAGAAAATAAGTTCAAGGAGAGCAGCACCTTAACAGTTCTAAATTGAGTTAAATAATTAGGATGGATTTGGAATATACGACAAAAGTCAAGATGATACTTGGGAATATTGAAATAAATTATAAATTATTGTTTAATAGCCATAAATTATGTAACATTTAATTCATACTTACTTCAAGCTGCAAAAAAAAGTTTAAGATGCAGAAAACTTTTTCGTTTTTTTATTAATAATAATAATTGTATTGATATTTATTTTTGGCTGCCTTAAATTAATAAACAAACAACACAGGAGGTTAAATTAAAGCCGCCTTTGCTTTTGGATCATGTAAAGAATTTGAAATCAATCCAATTTAGTCTTCATTTAAATTTGTATAATTTATATGAAAATGTTGGGAAATTTAAACTTTCCAAATGTCATAACTTCTAGGGTCGGAAATGACTCCTTCTCTGTGTTTCAAGCTCCTGAGTGTAAGCTGTAATACCCTAAAAAGTCATAAAACCGAACAACCAAAATACTAAAACCACACCCAACTCTCATCACTTATCACTAGTGCTTCCCACATGGAAGTGTGCCAATTGGGCGATAAAACCACTCGAATGAAACAACCCCAAAAGAGAACTATAAATAGGCAACCCTCAACCACAGACAGCACACTCCACCTTCGCCATGTCTCCGCTTAAGACTGTAGCAACTCCTCTGATCCTTCTCCTGGTGGTGACTTCCTCTCTCGCTGAGGCGAAGCCTTCGGAGGAGTCTCGGATTATAGGAGGAGAATTCGCTGCCCCAGGACAATTTCCGCATCAGGTTTCCTTGCAATTGAAAGGCCGCCACCACTGCGGTGGCTCCCTGATCTCCGAGACAATGATCGTGACTGCTGCCCATTGCACCATGGGCCAGAGTCCGAACCAGATGATGGCCATTGTGGGCACCAATGACCTGAGCGCTGGCAATGGCCAGACCTTCGGCATTGCCCAGTTCATCATCCATCCGCAGTACAATCCACAGAGCCAGGATTTCGACATGTCGCTGATTCGGCTAAGCAGCCCCGTGCCCATGGGAGGATCCGTGAAGACCATCCAGCTAGCCGACTCCGATTCCAACTATGCCGCTGATACAATGGCCACAATCAGTGGCTTTGGAGCCATCAACCAGAACCTGCAGCTGCCCAACCGTTTGAAGTTCGCCCAGGTGCAGCTGTGGAGCCGCGACTTCTGCAACTCCCAGAATATTCCTGGACTCACCGACCGTATGGTCTGCGCCGGACATCCCAGTGGCCAGGTGAGCTCCTGCCAGGGTGATTCAGGTGGTCCCCTGACCGTCGATGGCAAGCTCTTTGGCGTTGTGTCCTGGGGATTCGGTTGCGGCGCCAAGGGACGTCCCGCCATGTACACCTATGTGGGAGCCCTACGATCCTGGATCAAGCAGAATGCCAATGTTTAAATTGAGATTTTAGCAGCGAAACGAATTGATAACCGACTTGGAAATTAAACGTAATTTGCAAACTTTAAGTGATTTTTAATGAACACAAAAAAGAATTAAAATTTTTACAAGTTATTTGAAACTAGGAGTTTGCATTTTAAAATAAATAACTTTAATAAACTGGCATATTTTCTTTTAATTAAATATTTAATAAACTTGTATCGGAAAAATTCACCTTTCACCTTTTTTACATGTAGAAAATGCCGTTAGATGGCGCTTTTTTGGGTGCAGCTACCATCCGCAAGATGGCAAATTTAAGGAACGCTAGCTTCAATTTTTAAAATCATTAAAAAATAAAAATGTAAACAATAGAACAATAGAAAACATATCAAATCAACAACAGGACTCCTCAGAGCCGTTTCCTTTGTGGACAGCTAAAGACATAGTTAACATCTTCCCGAAATCAAGATGAGAGCAGCTTGATTAATACTTAATTAAATAAAAAACCTCTTTACTCATTTTCAATTCACATATTTTTATTCATATTCAATTATCTGTGATTCCTTTGCACAATTCTTGCGTCCTGGCTACACATTTACTACGCTCTTAAAGTTAAACTATGGTAAGATGTAGTTTTATTTGTTTAAAAAAAGATTATCGACCACTTTGTGTATGGCTTTTGGTTTCGTACGTAAGTTGTAAATGCCGCCTACAGTGAAGCTCGCTGGCTGGAATAGAACTTAGCAAATGAAGAGGAAGCTGTCGCCGCAGCATCGTGATATATATATAATATTCTATGTACGCTTTAGTCTTGGATAAACAGTATGTAGTCGATAGTTATGTACACCTTCAGCGGGATGCGATATGGAATTGTACAGTACGGTATATACACACACAGTCGCTGTGATTGTGACCTAGCCTAAACCTACAAGAGTTCGATGAACAATTCAAGAAAAACTATTATATGGTGTATAGTATAGTAGTGTGTGTGTCAGAATGCGTCCGTTATAAATAGAAGGCACTATGCACATTTGCATCAAGGACTAATACGCTATGGACTAACGCTATATGTATCTTCTGTGATATTTGCAAGTACTACAAGCTGGCTTAGGATATGTCATCGTTTTAATTTTCTTTGAGAATCCAACGGAAAGAAATGCAACGGATAATCAAACAATAATCAAACAAAAGACACAAAGGATACACGAAATCTAAACATCTAAACGTAATTTGGCATAAGGTTTCCAACGCTCCCATTCGCTCGTCTAAAAATTAGGCAACACAAAACCTCCCTAGATCGTAAGAAAATAAATATAATCAAAATTTTATCGGGAATGCTGGAGGGCAGGGGAAGGGGAGGGGAAACGAACAAAGGCTATCACCAAATGCTTTCCAACTCGGACTTAGCCTACGGCTTACTTGCTAAAACATATATTTGGAATGAGGCTCTTGCAAAGCCATTTGATGACATTTGTTTTTCTTATTTTTTTCTTTCTCTTTGTTTTTTTTTTTTTTATAAAATTCATAAATATTTCAGAGCCTGGAGAGTAAGTCAAACAAACGAACGAACACCCAAACATTCCGTAAATTGTGCTAAATGTTTACAAATTTAAATGCAAAAATTGCGCTACGACTTAACGGCTTCGTTTTGTTTTTGTTTGGCCTTGGCCCGGCTCAGCTCCTTAAAACTAAGCCTAAGTACCTCGACTTAGGTCTAGACGCTAGGGAACTAATCATCTTATAGCTACTGTACAGCAGTCATTCATTCAATGTCTGTTTGTCTAGTCTGGGGGTGTTCTTGGTTGGTTGGTTGCTTAGGGCTAAGTATCGTCTATTCTGTTGTTTGGAAACATGTATAAAGTTTAGTTATATTTATATAGCATGGCAAGTGATGCTGCTGCTGCTGCTGCTACTCTCTGCCCCATTCCCCATCTATTGCACATGCCTCGCGGATCCTTCCACTACTCCAACTCCTGCCTCCACTCCATGACTGGCTGCTTGTTGCTCCTGCTGCTCCCCCGATCCTGCTGCTGCTGCTGCTTCTGCTGATGCTATGCATGTGGTGGCTGGTGTTGCCGCGAAGTGGGCAACATGAGGTTGCCCCTCGCATAGAAGTAGCCTCACAACTTGGAGCTGTCGTAGTTCTCGAGGGTCCACTGCTGGCGGCTGAGGTCATTTACGCATTCCTCCATCAGCAGCTTGTCCTTGCTCTCCGAGACGGCCAGGCACTTGCCGGAGGTGCCGTGGTGCAGCTGCTTGGTGTTCTCCCGATATGACCAGAACTGTGAAGTGAAAGGAGATTTCATTACATTTAATCATAGAATTTTCTGATATGAAATAGTATGCTGTACTCTTGAAATCCTCCATTTAAATCAGCAGAAATCTTTGCCATATTTTCCCTTATACTCACCTGATTTCCTTTGCCACCATGACACCCGAACAGCGTCACATCCTTGCCGGCAAAGTCCAGACAGGAGTCGTCGCGACGTATTTCGCCAGACTTGCTCAGCATCCAGTACTGCGGAAATCGAGGGGAGACACCAGGGATTAATATAAATTGTAATGTCAGCGAATGCGTTTGCCAGTTTGCCAGCAGCGAAAGAAAAGTTTTGCCAGGGCCGCACAGCCGCACAACTTTATTACACACTAATGTTTTATTCAATTAAATGCCAAAAAGCAGCTCTCAGTGTGTGTGTATTGTGTCTTTGTGTGTATGTGTGTGTGTGTACATATCCTGTGGGTGTGCGAGTCTGGGCTGGGCTGATTATTTATAATTTAAAACACGTTGCCAATGCCAGATGGCCTGAGCTCGCTGCTACAGAATCTGCTGGTGACTGAAATTGCCTTTGTTTGCTGCTGCCACGCCCCCTCTTCATCCCATGCCGCCCCTTTCCCTCCCTTTGGCAGCCGGGTCGTGACCAGCCGCCATTTTGTGTTACCATTTCCGTTTCCTGTCGTTGTTGCCTGTCCCGGATAGACACCCCAACTGCTTGCCTTCTTTATTTTGTTTATAATGATGCCGGGACTGGAATAATGATGAGATCGGTCAACGCAGGGCATCGAGGGGATATTGTGTGCCATGAATAATTACTGTTATTGTTTGACCAGTTCAATTAGGGGAGTGGCCAAAGCTTTATGCGTCAATGCTCTGCTCTGATAGATAAAACCAATAAGTTTACTTTTTTAAATAATTTATTTGAGTGTGCGTTAAAATGTCCACTCATTCAGGCAATACTTCCACGCATTGCCCTTATATTGAACTGAGTTATGTTATGTGAGCAGACGCAAATTTTTATTTAAAAGGGGATTTACTTTAAAATAAAGTATTTATTAAGCAGGCTAGAAATTTGAGCTTCAAAAAGTCTGAATTAAAATTAATCATTACCTCTTAGGATGCACTGCTGCTTCTGGTTACTATTTATTGCTTGGAATCCTATTAATATCACGCCTTCCTAATCTCTGACATTACTCCTGTCTTGTATCCTTTTAGCCCTCCGCCTTACTCCATTGTCACGTCCTGCTATTGCATCCCGACTAATGCACAGCTTCCATCGTCACCGCCCGGCCAAGGACATTTCCCGCCGCAGCGTTTATGCCTCGTGTTCATCCTTGCTCATTGTTTAGGCTTACGCCCCACTTACACCCCACATCCCGCCCCCTGTCGTTGTTGCATCTGTCGTCCTTCGCGTTCTCAATTTGCATTTCTTTTTATCCTTCCGCTCCCTTTTTCCCCGCTAGTATGTGTGTCTGTCTGTGCGCGAGATGCGTTTTTAATTACGTTTTTTTACGTCTCTCCTTTTTTCCACTCCCCCCGCCTTTTATCTAGTGTATTTTTTATGTGTGTAGCTTTATATCCTTTTTGTTCTCTCCCACTGAACAAATTTGTTTGCTGGCTGCACACAAATATTTTGCGTTCGTATTTTTTTTACTTCGCGCGGACGAGAGAGAAGGACTTTCATTATGTGGACAGTACTACTAACCCTCTTTGGGGAAGCGTGGAAAGTTCGGTTTTTTTTTTGGGAGGATATACATATCCTTTGACGCGGCAGTCGAAAGCGGTATTCCCGCGCTCTTGCATTTTCCGCCTTTCCCCCATTTTTTTCGGTTCGCCAGCTAAATTTCGCGATGTGCGAAATTAAAATTTGCGCTCAAAAAAGCGAATCGCATGTTGGCATTTTGTCCCGCTGCAAATGTTGATTATTTTATACGCTGCCGCATTTTGGGGTGCAAACAAACATTTGGTTAAATCTTTTTGGAAGCGGTATTTATGGTTTTTCAAGGGTATATTCAATTTTAAGAGGCCTTCGTATCAGAAATATAAATTTATATGCCAGAGAAATGGCTCTGAATGTGAAATAAATTGAAAAAAGTATCTAAAAGTATAGTCCAATCATTGAGAAAAAAATCAATATAAAATACAGATCTAACTGATTTAAAAAAACCCTAAAATAAATGTTATTTAAACAGATTAAATTTATCATTTTAGTTCTATAAAAGCCAGGTATCTTGTATTCGTTTCCTGCACATTTTATCCTATTTTTAACAATTCTCCCTTAAATGCAGCTTCTATTTGTAGCATAGTGTTGGGCCCAAAGGGGAAACGGACCGAGGACCGTGGGCAGTAGGCGTGGCAGATGTCTGTCTGGGGCGATTTTAGAACAAGCAGAACGAGGTCAACACTTTTGCCTCCATTTTAAATGTTGAATATACAATATTCTCCTCACACATCCCCAGAGTATACGTATCTGTATCTGTGTGAGCATGAAAGTATCTCAAACAGAGTGTAGGTAAAGCGTTCCATTGTAGCAGTTCATTTGCTTGCAAATGTTTTTGTTTATTCTTCCATTGTTGAATACCGACTTGTTTAAAATACTAGTAACCAAAGCTCTGTTTGCCAGTGTCATTGTTTCGAGTGTTTGCTGTTTTGTTTTACATTTTTTCTTCTGTTTTAATAGCACACACAAAAAGTACGAAGCCAAAGCCAAAGCCATGTAAATGATTTATCATTCGGCCTTTTATTTATGATTGCGTTTTAATTAATTTCTGTGACATGGCATAAATCGACCGAATTTCCCAAAAGTGCAACACTGTGTCGCCTGAGTGTGTGTGTGTGTGTGTATTTAGTGTTATAGTATTGTGTGTGGGTTGTGTAGGGGCGTGTGTATGCATCCTGTAAAACTGTTAAAATGTCAATGCTGGCAAAATTCGTTGATAAATACTTTCACTTATGGCAGGCAAATAAATTGAATTTGAATTGTTTGCCGGCAAAGCGGCAATAAATCCAAATTATTTATGTACTCTACTAATATTTGTTATTGTAGCCACAAACTCCGTCAAAATTAGTGCTCAAAACCGCAGGACTTTCACAAGGGTATAGAAATAACAACGGCAAAAATAACGTTATTATTGCAAAGAGGGATCCAAACATTTTGGGACACCTTTATTAGCAGAGGGGGAAACTTCCCACACAGGCACCAAAAATCAAAAACAAATTACGGGTAACAAACTTTTGAAAACAAAACAAAAAGTAAGAAATTTGCAGAAGAATTTAGTGCATTGAATTGTGTAAGAAAATTAAAGAAAAGTAATTAAAATTTTAATTAAGAGAGTTTTAAGTAAGAAGGGTTTAAACGCATAAAGTGAAACGTTAAGGGGAATTTTGCAGTTAAGTTATTCAAGTGAAAGATATAGAGCTGGACAAGGAATTGGCGATTATTTATATTAAATGATAATATATAATCTAAAACTTAGTTAGAGGTGAGAGTTTATTAATAAACCCCTTTTTATTACTTTTTATAATTCCTTTTATTTGTGAACAAAATAAAAAAGGTAAATATTATCTACAAAAAGAAGCCAAAAAATCATTAAGTTGTTTTCAGCTTCCTAAAAAAATCCATCAATGAATTTGTAAAATGTTCTCGAGATTAATTTAATGAGAAATGTTAGATTTCAGTCAGCAGTTTAAATAAACAAACTAGGATGAATTCTTAATAAAAACTCGATTCACCTTTAAGCAGGTTTATAATTCGTTAAGCAATTATGGATGTTATGTGATATGGAAGTAGTACCGTGTCCAGTGTGAGTCTGGGTTTGGTGTCAGATTTAGGTATAGGTTTAGGCTCAGGCTTAAGTAACTAAAGCAAGCGAAGGTTTAACAAAAATCTACAAAAAGTACTCGTGTAATAATACAAATAGCGAGAAAGCATCAACTCAGTAACAGGAAAAAAATAACCGAAGCCAGAACACCGACGTGAGAGGATCAACGAGATCGAGAAGTTGGAAGGAAAACGAATTCGTCGTCGCTTTAGCTTGTAGATATCTGAGGACATGGACACGGAGGTGAATACCTGATTTCCGCCTAGGCCATGGCACTCATAAATGGTAACCGGCATTTCCTCTCCGGAATTTTCTTTCGCATCCACACAAGTGCCCGAGGGCCGGTTGGCGATCTGCAAATTAAGGTCACTACATAGAGGATCCATCGGACAACTGAGTTCAAGTAAGGGAGTATTATGGGGAGTAGCCAGAGGGGATTTAGTCAGTGTTTGGTATTAGCAGAAAGTGAAAATAAAATGTGGAAATATTCCTTGATATTCCTGCGGGTTTTCGTTTGACTCGACGGAGTTTGTGGCGGTCGCAGGACTCTGCAGAGTTGGATGGCTTGACAAACCTGATTCCCGCCCTGTCGATGGCAGGGATATGTGCCCACCGCCTTCTTTTGGTGCTTCTTGCCGGCAGGTGCGTCCATGCAGGTGCGACCGCCGTAACCTAAGTTTCTTATCTGTGGAAAGGATTCACATTGCATGGGTTCGTATTTTATGTTAGCTTTTTCAGAATCAATTTGTGATTAGTAGTTGTGGGAGGTAGGTCTGTAGTAACCATGGATCCGGGTCGAGTTGAGGGGGAATTAGAGCATCGAGAACTTACCTCTCCATGGGCCACCGAATCGCCGGGAATGAAGAGTTCGGGATAAATGTTGTCCAGATACCACTTGAAGCTCTTGCAGTTGAGATTTTTACTAAGGGAAATAAGTATACAGAAGGTGAGTTAGTTTTAACTTCAAATTTCCAATGAAATGTAATTTTAAAATCCATTTAAAAACTTGAACCATTCGTTTCTCACTTTCAGACACCCTCTAAAATGTAATGGTGACAGAACTTTGCTGGTAATTGCCTCGGCTATGGCCAAACTGATATGGTTATTATTATGGCTGTGGAAAATCCCCTAAAATGCACTCACCGCAGCTCCAGGCGATCGCTGACATCGCCCCAGTCGCCCTTGTCGTTGCCGATGCGCTGATAGTAGTACTGTGAGTACTCATCCATCCAAACTTCGGCCAGTCGCACAGAGTTCTTCCTCAGCACATTCACGCCCGAACGCCACTGCAATTGGAGGGAGGAATGGGGGGTTATTCGGAGGGTTGAAAATGGAAAATGGGGGGAAAGCGCAATCAGTGGACCAGTGGCTGCCAGAGTGCCGGAGTCAATGGAAATATTTGGTCAGCAAACAGAGTCCAACGGAGGAACAATACCGCAGTGAAGGCTGCCAGGGAGGCAGAGGAGCCAGTGGAGTGGCCAACAAAGCCTAATTACCTGAATGAGTAGCTTTTGCTTAGTGGCATTAGGTGGCTCCTGCTGGATCCTGCTGGCTCCTGTCCTCAGCCTTTTGCGGTTGTCCTAGGACAATTGGTCACCTTCCCAGGCGACCCGCCCACCCATCTATCTTCGCCTTCTGCTTTTGTTTGCCCATCCTCCTCCTGTTGTGTGTCTTGTTTTGTGTTTATGAGTTCACTGTACAGGTGCCTGTGTGTCCTGCTGCCTGCCTAGCTGCATTCCAGCCGGATAGCAGGAAAATTCTTGGCCAGAAAGGAGGGAGGTCGGCCACTGTTTGCTCCTGACATTTATTGAAATTGCCGGCTCAAGCTGTAAATCGTGACGGGGCTTCGGAATCGATAGAACTGCTGTTAATTCCTGTTGCATTTTCCCTTAAGTTGTATTGTTTAATTTTGTTGCCAACCAGTGGAAAGTCTTATGGAACTGCTTTCCATATTTTGCATTTCATTGGCAGACTTTAATTGAAATATTTGAACTGTATTTGTGTGTGTAACTATTCAATAAATGGGCTTCAATGAGGCTGCACAGGAATTAATTGGTGTCTTAATATAATTTGGGTTTAAATAAAGCTTCACTTTGTTTGAAATTTATTGTTGATTTACATATTATTAGCTCTCATAGGAGGAAATGTTTTGTAAATTGAATTCTAAGACATTTTGTTATATTGAATTCTCTTGAAAATGCATAGAAAATAGTATCCATTGTCCTGTTCCTACGATATCCCATTTATTTAGCTCGTTAAGGTTAATAGAAGTTTCCTTAACGATGGACACTCCATTCTCTAAAGGTCTTTGCCCAACTTCTATTCCCCTGCCGCATTCTGGTGATTATCCTGGGGACAAGAAGAAACTCCCCTGGGATTTGGCAGGTGCCCAATTGGTTAGTTCCACTTCAAGAGCATTCGGGCTTTTGTGTGTGTTACGCCATTGACATCAAAACAGTTGCCAAACTTTTGTCAAGCGTAAACCGTTGATAATTGAAGCTGGCCCAAAATGCAAAGATCTATGTGTGGATGGGTGGATGGGTGGTGTGTGCGGTGTGTGGAGTATCCACAAACACACACACACTCTAGCACATGTTGCAAAGACAGCCGCAATGCATGTCCATGTCGGAGTCCGTATCTGTGTCGTTGCCTCTGTGTCCTTGTCTGTGCCATGTGTGCCATGTTGCTGCCATTTGGCAAAGAGGACGGGCTGCAGGGGCGTGGCCAGGATTGGGCCACTGTTGACCAAACACGAACCTCTGGAGCGGAGTGGTCTGCCCTGGCCTGGTCTGGTAACTGGTCCTGAGGCTGCTGCCCACACACAAAACGTAACGGAATGCACACAGCATGCGATGTTGGCTAAGAGTTTTAAATTCCGCCTGCCCAAATTGCAGACCAACTGCCATTTCTTAATGAGCACTGCACCAGTCGATCAATATTTGGTTTTCCCCTCTGCCCGCAATGATTTCTCATTTTCCCTGCGGTTTCTTTTCCATAATTGATCGATGATGTTCGAGAAAAATTGGCACAAGTTTGGTAATTGTAATTCCCCCAAAAAATTGAGAAAGAAAAAGGCTCTTAACTTACCTTATATGGCGACCGCTTCCGGAAGATGTGACCCACATGGGAGCAGGGTACAATCTCCAAAGTGCCACCACACATCCAGGTCTTGAAGGATAGCTCCAGATTCTCGCCACCCCAAATGTCGAAGCCGGAGTCGTAGGTTCCCAGGCGATCGAAGAACTCCCTATCGATGGAGAAGAGGCCGCCGGCCATTGTGGGTGTGTAAACGGGCTCGGCTGAGCTCTGGAAAACAAGAGAAAAACAAGAGAGAGGCACAGGTAAGAGCAATTTCATTTGGCTAATTGATACTCGGCTGCGATGAACCAGAGATAAACATCGAGAGAGAGAGGGGAAGTGCCACAAGTGGCCGTGTGCACCTGAGGAAACTTTTCGCAGCCGAAGCAGCGCCCCAATCGCTTCCCCCAATCTTTCGGGGTGGCAAAAACTTTGCTGCCTCACTTTTTTTCGTTACTTTCAACAGCTTGCCACAAAATACTTGAGGCTACGTTTTATTTAGTACAACATTTTCATTGCTCTTATAAAAGATATTCCCCTTCCCAGACACTCACACACAGAGAGAGTTTTCTAGCTGGAAATGTTGTTGTAATTGAATCCTCGGTCCTGGAGTCCTGGTCTCTGGTTTTTGGTTTCTCCCCTTGGTAGCACAATTTTTTGCCTTTAATTGGAGAATTTCATTTCATTCCTGAATGCAATTTAATTCCTACTATCTTTGTATTTGTGTTTGTGTTTGTGTTGGTGTTGTGTTTGCACTTGAATTTATGCCACAAGCAGCAGCAGCTGTTAGTCGGTGAGCTTGTAAAATAATTAAAAATAAATAAAGTTTTCCATTTGTTTTTTTATTGTGAGCTTTGGAGAGTGGAAAATAAGTTTACAGCAAAATAAAATTAAAAATGTACAAATACAAGCTGACTTTCAAATGGATAACTATGCTTGGATGCCCTTTTAGGAAATTGTATAAATAATTTGTAAAAAAATAAACTTGTAGAAGAATTTAAAGCTCGAAAAGAAAATATTTGTTTTGTTCAAATAGTTTGCTAAATAAAAATAGGAATTTCTAAGGAATTTCTAACTATTAAAAAACATTTGAATTATAATTTGTAAATCTATTTCATTGATAGCTTCAAATAATTTTGAAATTCTTTTAAAATAAATTTATTTTATTAGTAATTAAACTTCAATAAAAATCCGAACACCCCAATTGGAGTTTAAATGACATTAAAGCCACCCATAAGGTTATTAAGAGCTCCCTGATAAGTGGTAATAATTTAAACTGAAATATGTATTTAATTTATTTATTGTGATTGCATTTCATTTAATGAACGGCTCGCTGGGGAGACATCATAATAATTTTCATTATTGCAGAAATTATGCGAGAATTGCGACCTCTGTCGCAGTCAGTAATTATTGCGTATACGCAACGTTGCAAGGCCCAAAAATCCAATGCGTTGGCTAAGCCAACAGAAACCCCACTATGTACTTGCAGAGGGCTCAAGTAATTGAGTTTCATGAGGGAGAAAACGCTGACAAACGTAAAACGGAAAATGGCAAAATAAATGAAATTGTCACGGCAAAGGGCCCGAGAGGGAAAATGCGAGACAGAGAGAGAGTCTCTCTGCCGGAAAAGGGCGAAGCCAGGCTGAGTGGAAGACAACTAAAAACGTGTAACTTAAAGTCAACAAGAAGTACGAGATACAACGAGAAAAAAGAATATATATCCGGCCACCGGACAACAAAGTGAAATCTCCAAACGCGACAAGTGCCATTGTACTTTTGGGCTGGAAAACTCCCAAGGGGGCTGGAAAATTCGCAGTGTGACATTTAATAAACGCCTGCAGCGAGAGAGAGGCAGAGAGACTGAAGCTGGCGGGACAGCAGGCACAACAATGTGGACAAATATGCGAAACGCACCGAAAAGGAAACTCTGTGGGCTCAGGACGCGGAGGGAGGGCGGGGTGGGGCTGTGGCATGCGGGCGGCCATTTTTTGTTGCCACCGGAAGTGACAGAACAAATAGCAAAAGTGAAAAGCACGACAAGGTGCTTTCGGGATGCTGCATGCGAGGACGAGTAGGAATATAAAAAGATTTCTCTTATTGTTATAACCCACCAACCCGCCTGACTTCTGTTTTATTTTTTACGCTCTTCCTGTATGTGTGTGTATCCGTTTTTGTTTTCCGCTTTTACCCGCTCAGGAAATGGAAGTAAAAGGCGCGCACACACACGAGAATATATATATATTTTTATATGTATTGAAAAACTAAAAAAAAAGGAAAGGGAAAAGTCTCGCTCTGGCGAAAATAAACTGAAATGAAATAAAATGCAGAGCTGAATAAATAAATATACACGAAAATATGAGTGAAGCGTGCTGCCGCTGCAATTGCTGTTTGTGCAAACAACGCGGCAGAACTTTTCGCTTTTCCAAACTCCCCCGCCCCCGCAGAAGCTTTATGGAAACTCTCCCAGCCCTGCCCGGCAGCTTTTCCCATTTTCCCCGTTGGCCCGCATTTTTATGTTTGCCATTGGCTGCATATAATGCAGCTTAAATGATTTAAAAGCGGGCAAATAAACGCAATTTTTATGGTCGTGTTATGTGGCGCCTGTGGGTGTGGGAACCCCAAAAGAAAAACTCTGTTACTAGTGCTAGGAGAAAGGAAATTAAAGTTTAAATTAAAGTTTATATAGAAATATGTGTACTCCTTAAATTGTTTGCATTTAAGCCCCCTTTTATTTGCTCTAAAACAAATTATTTTAATAAAAACCGTAAGTCTTTGCCACAAAATTTCATGTTATTCAATTAGTCTTAATTATGTAAATTGTATTTTCAATGCATACGCTTTTACTAAACAATTCCCTTAAATAAAAACACAAACCATTATGGAAAAAGTTCGATTAATAATACCAGGAAATAATTGCATTTCACATATTTTTTACACGCTTGAAACAAAGTCACCATTGTGCACGCTGTGAAAAGCTTTACGGAAATTGCTGCACACAATATAAAAATCAATCAAGGGCATTACATTTCAACAAAGCTGAAGAGAAGTATTTTTCAATCGACCATTAAAGCCGCAAAAATCCACAATAAAGTTACAAAATACATTCTCAATAAACGAAGAACCGGAACGCATTGTTATTTCCCTTCTCACCTCACATTTGAGTTGCCTTTCGGGCCATTTATTTCGCCCTAATCCTGCCAAGAGGACCGAAGCCAGCTCCCAACGCTGCTCAAATAAAGATTCATGGCCGAGAACAATCAATTTTTCCTGGGAAAATTGTATAAACAACACAGGCCAGGCATAATGGCAAATCCAAAAGGCAGCGAAATAGAGCTTAAAATGACAAGACGTCAAAAGTAACTTGAGCACATTTCTCATTCACTTGGCATATTTGGATATCCAAATAAATCGCCGGGCATTCATAATGGTTAGAGTGTGTGTGTGTGACACATTTTATGATGAGAAATGAAGGACGCCGAATCCTAGAGGGAGTCCCACCTCCAGGGGGAGGCCTCTGGATCAGCTCAACCGCAAATTAAGCAAGCGAAACCTCAGAGTGCGGTTCGGTTTTAAAGGCCTGGCTTTGTGAATAATGTGCTAACCTGCTGTGGCTTTCAAGGAAACCCAAGAACAGCCAGCCAATGCCACTCCACATGCCCTCACCCGGAAAAGCTCCGCTCGGGAGCGGCATCAACATATCCACATTAACATCAAATAAAACAGTCACGTCGAGCGGCAGGAGGCGCCGAAAAAATATGCCCAGGAATATCGTAAATGTCAGAGGAGCCTTAAGGACTTGGGGATGGGCCTGAGGATGGTGGATTCTCTGCAGACACGCACCAAGTGCCGATGGGTCTCTTAGCTCACAGCAGGCAGCAGTCCGGGGAGGCAACACCAGGCGATGATAATGCTTAAAAAATTATATGTAAAGGGGATTGAACGGAGTGGATACCCTGGGAATATTCTCTAAATAAGAGTAAAGAGGAAAATTCGAAGGAAATTATATGAGGCCTCAGTTATTACTTATATTCTTTTGCAATCAAATATTCTTTATTTAAATTTAATTACTTTCTTTCTTTTCATATCCTCAAGTTACTTAAGCTTCACTGCTACCCTGTAAGTGTCTCCTAGGCGATGCTCTACAAAATAAAGAAGACGTTGTCAACGGGAAGCGAGACACGCGCGAAAAAGCCTGGAAAAAAATGAATATAACGCTGCTTGACATAATGTGAAGTTGACTTTGACAAGTGCTTGGGCCGGGCCACGCCCCCCTAAGACACACAAACACACACATGGCGTACAGTGCGGACCATATCCGTAGGTTGGCAAAGTGGCAACTTAGCGGGGCCAACTTGAGAGTTTCATGCGCCCAAGTTGCTATTTGCATTTTGAGTCAAGCACCGAAAAGTCGCAATCTCCGGCAAAAGTTAATAGT
Source organism: Drosophila anomelani (assembly GCA_035045905.1). Lineage (NCBI taxonomy): Eukaryota > Metazoa > Arthropoda > Insecta > Diptera > Drosophilidae > Drosophila > Drosophila anomelani. The sequence goes on along the minus strand of JAWNOO010000032.1, from coordinate 5,243,026 downwards.
TGAGGAATGCTTCAGGTCAATGGGCGAGCCGGAGGAAGAGGAAGTGCGACTGTACAAGTGGAAAAAGGAGGAGGTTTTCCTGCAGAATTGGAATCAGGATAAGTAGCATTGCATCTGCGTGAAATGTATCTCTGAGCTACAATTTGGCTTATTGCTGAAGAGTTCTGCGAACTTTCCAGCGTCCCCTTCGCCGCCGCCGCCGCTGCTTAACCCACTCGACATCGTTTTGGCCCGGGGAATCAGGCTGCTTAAAAGCGTATTTAAATGTTTAATGTAGCGTTCCCTCACACACGCACACCGCGCCCGGGGGTCGGCTGGAGGTAGAAATTAGCATAAAAAAGTTGTTTCAGTGCTCTGGTGATTTTGCTTTGATTACCGGTTCACTGGACTGTTAGCAAATGCTCAACCGCTTCAATCCACCAACTCCCACAGAACAAGGGGCTTCCCAGGACTCCCTCAAAAAAGGAGAAAACAAAAGGCCAGCGGCGCTGTGGAAGGGATGGTCAAGAGGGGAGTTCTTAGGTACTAGTTTTCATTACAGAAATACGTTTTTGCTTGACTAGTTTATAGTTTATAAAGCAAAAATGTTACTGAGTTTAAGCTTTGACACTGATAACAATAATTTCGAAATAATGCCTCTGCCTTATTTATTTTCTTTACAAATAAATCTCTAAGTCTGAGCTGCATTTAAAGTTGGTTTCAAATTCTAAAAACTTATCAATACCCAATAACTTTCAATCTTCTTAGAAGCTTAACGATTTTCCCCGTTCAATAATGGGAAATTATCCTCGAAATGCAACATAAAACTTTTCCATTTCCGTTTAAATACCGCCTCCAAGCCCCCTTTATAAATCCACGCCGCTGGCCTCTTGGGGGGCATAATAAAACGCAGCAGCGATTGCCAGGCGCGAAAGCGCGTGCACAAAACTTTGTACGTTTTTAGTACGCAGCGCATCCCGGCGCACGAGGTCCTGCCAGATCCCGAGATCCCCTGGACCAAGTGCAATAAAAACCAAAGTGCAACTTTGCGTATTAAGCAGTAAAATCTGCCAGCGCAAAACGCACAGCGCTGCCTGCCCGCAGGGTAGGGGAGGAAGGTGGACGACGGCTTAACTGTTGGAAAATTAAAAGAAAATGGCAAATGCCCTCGCTGGCAGGCTTTTCTCCACGACACTCGAAAGCACCCCCGTCGCAGCCCGAGGACATTACTAAATTACGTTGTCAGAATGGCAGCCTGGCCAAGAGCACGTGCTTGACCCAGCCCAAGGACTTTCCGCTTAGGTCCTGCCGAAATTCCATGCTTATTTAATTTGCGCCCGATGTTATTTAAGTTTTTAAGCCGTGGCGCTAAGTAAGCGCGAAAGTTTAGAGGATCTTCAGCTCAGTTGGGTTAAGTTACACCAAAGGAAAAGTATCTTTGAAATATTTATGCAAATTAAAGGGAATTAATAAGGGTAATTTTTAAGAAATAAAATTAATTTTAAATGCTATTAAATTTATATAAAAAATACTCTTGACTCTCTTTATTATTTAGTTTATTTGTAACTTGAGATTGAAAAATGCCAAGTAATTTATATATATATTTTCCGGTGCCTTCATATTTTCCCTCGCGATTATCCTTGTCCGCCTGCCTGGGCAGCTGCCTCCCAGTTTTTACCTCTCGGTGGCTCACCACCCCCAAGACCACTTCCACCCCCCCGAATCTTGATAAAAGTGTAATTTTTGGTTATGCGAAACGCGTGCTCAATTTGCATGGCACTCTGGCAGATGGATGGCTGATGGATGGTTTTTGGAGCACGGCCAGGAAGGAGCTGGAAGCAACGGAGGAGGACGGTAACTGCCTTCTAAGTACGTGCTTACATCCAGTTGATGAGCGAATATGGACGCTGGCCGTGTGCCTCAAGGGCCGACTGCATAAATTATGCATGCAATTTGACGTAACGGCGGATGGGCGGAAAATATGCAGTTATTAGCAGTTAACAAAATGCAGATGGCTCGTCCGCGCTGACCCATTTACATCCATTGTCGAAAATGTGCAGAATTTGCTGAATATAAGTGGGTCTTGGCAAGTCTAAAATTGAGTTGCCTTGGCAAATTACTTTTCGCGTTTTTTGAACAAAGGAAAGTGTTGACTTTCCTCTTGGCCATATTTTATTCCTTAAAGCTTTAGCTCCTTGCAGATCGATATCTAACATGGCTTTTCACACCCCACCAGCACCATTTTATTTGGTTACGAAAATAGTGTAAAAACCTTGTCCCTAATTCTTGCACATTTATCATTCGGGGATGTCATTTAAAAGGCCCCCACATCCATTAGCTGGTGTAAATGGGGCTTAAGACATATTTCCACCCAAAAATGACGCTATGCAAATGAAGCCCAGTTTGTACGCTTCGCTTGGGTTGCGCTGGGTTTGGGTCTGGGTCTGGCTTTGGGTTAAACTGTCCACCACTAACCAGAACAAATGTGCCACGGACATGACGGTACAGTGGAGGGATCCTACCCTCCGGAAGAACAGACTGCGGAATGGCAGCTAATTAATAATACGAAATTGCGCTGCCAGGAACTGGCGATGAAAACCAAACATGGCTGCCGTTTCAGTTTTCCGATTGCATGACGACCACCACGCGGATGCAGAGTGGAACCCGGAATGGAAATTTGGGGGGCAAAAACAGAGAGAGGAAGTTGATGCTGATGATGAGGGGCTGCGGCTGAGCAAAGCTTCTTGTCTGAGGGCGAAAAAGTTACCCTAAACTCCTATACCAAATGCACTGAAAGGAAAGTCGATTGTAAATTAAAAGAAGACTAAAAAAAAAATAGATACTTGAAGGGAACTTCAATAATCTAAAGGTTTTAGAATATATATTTTTATAGTTCTAGATTTTAAAAAGAATATTTTAAATGTATTCTTTTGTGAATAAGCTAGAAAATATTTTTTGAATATAATCCATAAAGATTGAAAGTTACTTTATTGTTCAGGAAAACCCTTTCAACTTGGAAATAGCAAACAAATAAATAGAATTCATTTGTGCAAAAATCATTTTAAAAATGTAATCAAATTAGTAATAGATCCAGACAATAAAAACTCAAGTCTCTTTGTTTATATACCTTTTTCTTGGCTATAAAAAAATCTATTCTGCTATTAAAGTTTATATCTCTATATCTTTTCTAGTGCATATTTCATGCGGGACCTCATCTAACTGGAGGGGCCTCCGGAATGAGCCTTTCCTCTCCTCGCATCGTTTGCGAAAATTGCTTAAAAATGAACCCAGCACCGACAGTTGATGGATGGTTTGAAAAATTTGGCCCCCAACCGATCCTGTCCTGCTCCTCACTCTATATACATGCCCCATATGTGTGGGGGTGTCTATATATCCGCCCACAACTATCATCGAGCGCGGGCTAAGTGTTTGAAGGGGGCGTACCATGGGTTAAGAGTTGCTGGCGAAGCTTTAAAAATTTCATATCTATTTTAGTGCTTCTGCAGCCAGCAGCAGTGCCATCCGCTGCCTCCGCTTATTTCCATAGTTATTTTTCATGCATTTTCCCGAGAACAGCGGCTGGATAGTGGGAGCTATCATACTGTTGCTGCTGCTGCCGCCTTTGATGTGTTGTTTTTCTTTTTTTTTTTTGTTGTTTCGTTGCCACTCCATGTTTTGCTCCTTTTTGCTGCAGGAGTGTGCTGTGCATTTTTACGAGCGTTTTTTAATAAATCATGCACCACGTAAGCTGACTTTCATGCAGAGGATACATTTCCCTGTGTATATATGTATATGTGCATTTTGTGTGCGCCTGAGTGAGTGATTTGCATATGCTCTTGCCGGGTTTCCCCCTCCAGCCAGGGCTGGAAAATTGCAGGCCACAAATGCACTTTGGCCCAATTAGTTTGGCCAAAATGAACTGAGGCGCAAATTGCTTCGCCTTCCATGAAGATGGATGGATTCAAAATCTTCGTCTCGTCACATCATTCGGCCAGCCCTGGTTTCCATCTGTCTTATACGCCCACAAATCACTTGGGCCACGCCCACCGCCCATCGAAAGGGTCGTTAGTTTCGGGTTTTCCCGGGAAACAAAAAAAAACAGCACCATGCTCGTCACTCGCCATTGGGTGCAAATTAATACACTTGCGAGCCACGAGGCGAAATTGCGGAGCGATCTTGTTTCCTCGCTTCTACCCGTTCGTTATATGTGTGCTGTGGTTTTCCGGCTATCATGGGTTAAGGGGGTGAGTGTGGTCCAGGGTTAAGGGGTCTGCCTGCGAACAGAAACAAACGAGCAGCCAACAAAGTTTTCCTCTGTTTTTTGTTGTGTGTCTGTGTTATTGTTGTTGTGTTTTCGCCCTCCACACATGGCTTAATATGCAAAGTTATGGGTAAAAAGCCAAGAGATGCGGCAATATACAGTGTATAATCCTCATATATAGTCTAAATTGGTTATATATAGTAAAGATATAGGATTCAATCTAAGAAATGGAGTAAACCTCTGATTTTATGAAGATTTCCCAATTCTATTTCATTCAATTCCAAAATCCTTTAGTTTCTTTTTAAATCCTTAAAGATTATATCAAATTTTTAGTTTGTTAACAAGTCTTTCTAATATACATATAATTTTTAAAATAATGCTCAGTTTACTGACTTAAAACATCAAAGAAAATAAACCATAAATGACTTTCAAGAAATTTACAATTAAAATCTTTGCAAAGCAGAAGTTTTCCTTTGAAATTCTTTTCCTAGACATTCCACTGTAGTTGCATTTCTGAACCCATTCTTTTCCCCTTTTTCCTACAGCTGGCGCTCGTTAAAGCTGACTTAAATTGTTGGCTATTTTTATAATAATTTTTGGAATATTATTAATGCCAGCCGAAAAACCAGCCCCACTCTGCCGCCTTCCTTCCGCTGCAATCCACTAAAGTGTAGCATACTTCGGGGTCGCTCGTAAATATCAAAAATATATGTATGGCTGGTCGGTGTGTGTGTGTGTGATACTGCTAGCTACACGTTTAATTAAAGAACGCCAGCTTTTAGCTCGATATAATAAACTGAAATATAGACAGCGGGCTGGGACAGGAAGGCAAAGAGAAAGAGCGAATAGAAGCAGCAGCAGCAGCAAGGAGTTTTATGAATTGCCATGACAAGCCCGCAGGTCCTAGTTCGCTTCCCTGGCCCCGTTTTTGCCCACATTTCCTCCGGCTTTCCAGCTTCCCCGCTGCAACCATCAAGTCTAGTTACAACATTTCAATTAAAAGTTAAACGTGCACGTAATTATGCGGACTACAAGGAAATGTGTAAGTAATATTCCGCTGGCGCATGGCGAAAAATTAATTAACCAAAAAAGCTCAAAGCTAAAAATGCTATGGTGAAAATTAGAAAATGAGAAAAATCCGAACCGAAAATCTTGACAGGAAAATAAAACCTTTTTTTGGCCTTCCGGCGATTTTACTTATTTTTTTATATTTTGGTTTAAAGCGCTCGTGCATGTGATTGGGTTTTTCGAAGCCCATGCTTAACCCCGATTTTTTTTTTGTGGCTCTCTCTCACTTTCAGGGAATTAACACCCACGCGCAGGGCAGCGACATAAAAAAGATGAAAGCGAGTCTGTTAATTGATAATGTACAAAATTGAAATTGCACAGAAAATAATTGAGTGCCAGGCAAACAAGACCTTTCATCGAGCAGACTTCACTCGATATTCAAATCAACCGAATGCCAGGCCGCATTGAACATAAAAAAGGAGCTGGAACAAGAGAATGCCATTTCCATTTGGCTTCAATGTAGCATTCGAGATATGTCCATGAATTTCCAAAAACAATTCCTCAACTCAGATATAGACAGATACAGAAGGGAGCGTGGTGGTAGGGCAAGAATTCCTGGGAAAAAAGGAAGATGCAGACTAAATAAATGGAATTGATGGAGCTTCTACACACAGGCACTCACAAACTCGCACAACATGAATTATGAAACACGACTAAGCTGCATGAGCAGAGAGAGAAATGTTCCAGAGGTTCTATTAAATAATAAATAATATTTAAATAAAATGACAAAGCATTTATTTAAAATAAAGGCTTTCTTAGCCTTCATTTTGATTATAGTATAAATCAACATTACTTCCACTAGAAACCCCTTAACTTCCTCAATTTTTGCAGCTCCTTTTCCCCCTGTGCAGGATCTGAAAAAAAAGCCCGGCATGTGCTAGTGAGAGGTTCAGAGAACAAAAGGGAGCAAGTGGATTGAACAGCGATTAGGGCAAGCAAACACTGGAATTATGCAAAGACCCACAAGAAAGGAATGCCACCATACTGGAGGGGGCAGTGGGTGGAGCTCTGGTTTAGGGTTTAGAAAATCCAAGGCAAAAAAAATCCCAAATCGGGGCCGAGAATTGATAACAGTTCGCAGTTCAGAGCTGAAAACCAACAAACAAGCAAAGGAAACAAACAGAAGAGAAATAAGCAGACGAAAAAAACAACAAATATTTAAATTTGTCGACAACCAAAAGTCGTAAAAATTTAAATATATTTATGTGAGGCCCACACACAAACGTACTGGAATTAATACAGTGGAAACAGGCCTCGGAAGTTTATTCACACTCGGAAGATTACCTAAGACGTAGAGTTGAAACTGGTTTTGGAGATTATAAAATGAGATTAAGGGATTGCTTTTAAGTAGATTATAGTTAGCAGGAGAAAGGTTCATAATTTGGGTTAATTCTTATTTAATTTCATTGATAATAAATACTTTAATCTTCAAGACTTGGCAAACTGACATGAAATTCCTTTATGACCAATTATAACTGATTACAAAGAGAAACAGTTGATGTTCCTTAAGAGAAATATTTATAAAATGAACAATAATGTATTTAAAGCTTTGTTTAAATTATAAGTATTTATATTTTACATTCTAGCAATATTTAATTGCATTTTGCAGGTATTAAAAATATTTTTATATTATTTAAAACTGAAATAAAGCTTTAATTTAAGAACTAATTATTTAATGATGGTTTCTATTAACCTTTTACTTATATTTATTTACCAAAATAAATCATTTAAGCCCAGAAATATTATTTTAAATATATTATTCTCATAGCAAACATCATCGACTCTCCACTGTATGTATTTCTAATGATCACTCCTCAGCTTCGCTTTGTTTATCAGCTCACACTTTGCTCTCGGCCCACAACAACGAAAATAAGAACAACAATTACGACCACGTCTCAACCTTCGACAAGCTGGGCTCCCGCGCTGAGCTGAGCTCAGCTTTCAGTTCCCAGTCGACACTCGAGCGGCGAACAGCTCAACGGAATCGAGAAAATATATATTAGAAGCGCAACCCAAGATGATCATCAAGACTTTGGCGATTGTATCGCTATGCCTGGCAGCCAGCATTCAGGCTGCACCCCAGCAACCCGGAGTGCCCAAGAAGCACCTGGTTTGCTTTTACGACTCGGCCAGTTTCGTCAAGGAAGGTAAGTACCCGTAAATACATTTCAGAGGTTATATAACCACCTCGGAAAGCTGCTAATTAGTGGGGAAAAATATGGAAACGAAATCGAAAACAAGCGAGCGAGCTTATCAAGAAATTCTCGGAAATCGTTGTTAGAAGTTTGCTATTTATTTGAGTCGGATGTGCGAGCGATAAGATGCACTGCGAATAAATTGGGGGATTTCTTTAAATAAATAACTATGTCAGGCAGATAAGAAATTAATAACCTTTCGCTGCTTTTATTATCTCTTATTAAATTGATATTTTAATAGTTGAGATAATCCTATTAACGGATAGTTCGGGTTTTCCCTTTGCTTGTGAACCTTGTCCCAAGTCTAGTAACCTCTTCTGTAATCTAGGTCTTGGCAAACTGGTGATCGATGAACTGGAGCCGGCCCTGCAATTCTGCGATTATCTGATCTATGGCTATGCCGGCATCGAGCGTGATTCCAACAAGGCGGTGAGTCTGAACCAGCAGCTGGATCTTGATCTGGGCAAGGGTCTGTACAGGACAGTGACGCGCTTGAAGCGCAAGTACCCCGCCTTGAAGATCCTGCTTAGCGTGGGCGGTGACAAGGACATTGAGACCGACAAGGATGCCCAGGAGCTGCCCAACAAGTACCTGGCTCTGCTTGAGAGCTCCACAGGTCGCACTCGCTTCGTCAACACTGTCTACTCGCTGGTTAAGACCTACGGCTTCGATGGCCTGGACATTGCCTGGCAGTTCCCCAAGAACAAGCCCAAGAAGGTGCACAGCGGACTGGGCAGCATCTGGAAGGGTTTCAAGAAGGTCTTCTCCGGCGACTCAATTGTGGATGAGAAGTCTGAGGAGCACAAAGAGCAGTTTACTGCCCTGCTGCGTGATGTGAAGAACTCCTTCCGTCCGGACAACCTCCTGCTCTCCACCACTGTGCTGCCCAATGTCAACTCTTCGCGTGAGTGGAAATTGAATTTAACTTAACGATTTCCTAAATTAATCTCTACATTTTTCGTTAGTTTTCTACGACATTCCGGCTGTCATCAACTACCTGGACTTTGTGAACCTGGGAACCTTTGATTTCTTCACTCCCCAACGCAACCCCGAGGTGGCCGACTTCGCTGCACCGACCTACGAGCTCAGCGATCGCAATCCCGAGTTCAATGTGGACGCCCAGGTCAAGTACTGGCTGCGCAACAGCTGCCCAGCAAGTAAGATCAATGTCGGCGTGGCCACCTATGGCCGTCCCTGGAAGCTGACCGATGACTCTGGTGAGACTGGACTGCCTCCCGTTTCCCATGTGAAGGATGAGGCTCCCGTGGGTGGCAACACCCAGGTGCATGGCATCTACAGCTGGCCGGAGGTCTGTGCCCTGCTGCCCAACAAGGATAATGCCTACTCCAAGGGTGCCAATGCCCCGCTGACCAAGGTTCAGGATCCTGCCAAGCGTTTCGGATCTTATGCCTACAGGGCTGCCGACAAGAAGGGTGACAACGGCATCTGGGTGAGCTTTGAGGACCCCGACACCGCCGCCGATAAGGCAGGATATGTGCGTCAGAACAACCTGGGCGGAGTGGCCCTCTTCGACCTGTCCTATGACGATTTCCGAGGACTCTGCACCAACGAGAAGTACCCCATCCTGAGGGCTGTCAAGTATCGTCTGACCAACTAAGCGGACACCAAACTGATTTCTGTTTAATTGACCAAGTGAGACGTTACGCTTTGTCACGGAATTATTTGTTGTAACCATTTTTGTAATGTCATAAAGAAAGCAGCTTAGAAAATGTCTGAAATAATTGCTTAAATTAATGGTGGAAATTGAGCTTGATTGGGCGATAAAGAAAAGTTATGGGGATAATTGGCCCTAATTACATGGAAGTGTGTCTATACAGGGTGATTATTGAACACAAGTTCATGAAAATAAAAGGATATACGGATGGAAAGTCAATAAATATTCACACAACAATCAATATTTATGTTGTTTAAATACCCTTGGGATTCCCTTTTTATTTAGAAGCCATTACAGAGTACGTTTTGTACCTAAATAAATCTCATTTCCTCTTACTTTGTTTTTTGTTCAGCATTCCATGAGCTTCTTACCTTATAGAAATTCATATAAATATTCCACAAATGTATCCTTCTTGCTGTTCCCCCTGATTCTCTCATACATATATCGATTGCCATACATGTTCGGCATTAATTTTCCAACTCCCCTGTCTTCATGAATAACACAATCACCGCCTTTACCCGCGGGAATATTTAGGCATTCGCTGTGACTGCTGAGCCTGGGGCTTCGTGCTGTGATGAATAGGCGAAATCCAATTGACTTTGACAGAAAATACGTAATGGGCTTCATCATTAAAGCGTTCAGACCAAAGCCAGAGTGGCTGGAAGCCCCGAAAAGCTGGCAACGAAAGCACCGAATTGACTGCTCAACATTTGTCATTCGAGGGGAAAACGTTGAAAATTTCGCATACGCAGCACACACACGAGAGACGGGTATCGGTTCAGTTCTGTTGGCTATAGGAAAAACCCTGTGTTATGCACGATTTCACAACTACAACAAATGCCAGACAAAGGCATAAAAAGGCCCTCGAAGGGGAACAACAACGTGGTGTACGCACAAGGCAATCCGAATGGAATAAAGCGGCTACGAAAGAAGTGAAATGAAACGTGCAATGGCCGGGATGAGAGCGGCTCTATCTCTACTGGTTCTTCCCCACCTATTTGCCCCCCTCTCCAAGGATATTAGAAAGCATTTACCTATCCACAGGCCCCATTACACAGGCACACATATATATGCGCCATATACATATATACTATATGCCAGGTTGGAATAGGATCCGACGAGCGACGACGACGACAGCCTAAACAATTTTTAAAGGTAAACTTTGCCAACAATTTTCTATTTACAGTTGAACTTCAATGAGGGAAACTTGCACACTACTGGAAAAAATATATATTTGTTTAAATTTAATAAATATTTTTCATTTACTGCATCATTTTTAGGTTTTGTGTGTTTAAAAATAAATAAACTTTGATTTTAAATACAAATAATGGCGAAAAAAGAGTTTGAATTTTCACAAACCACAGAATTTGTTTCTTTAATGTTTGTTGTGTTAATTTCCCCAAAGAAATGAATAATTCCTAAATTAATTAATTTGGAAAATAAAGAATATTCACGATTAGCTGAAAAAAACCCTAACACCAAGGCTAATCAATTTCAATTAGGAAAACCCAAAGCTCGTCTTGAGTTCCTCTTACCAAAGTTCGACTGTATTTCGTTTCCATTCCTCCTGCTGCCCAAAAACAAGGGTATTCCATTTAAGGATGCTTCGGGGCAGGAGAGGGGGAGCGCGTGCTGCGGGGATTTGGCACTTCAGGCACTCTTCTTTATGTATATTTGGCCTCTCTATGTAAAGTTAAACGCTTTGGCCAACATTGCGTATGAGTGCTCTGTGTGTGCCTTTGGCTGCTGGAGCACGCATATTGCGCATACGCCCTGTCGGCCGCTATCGAATAATTTCGTGCCTTAGTCGCTACGGCTGCCGCTACTCTTTATACTCAAATAATTGGATTAGTGTTTCAACGCCCTGCACACAGCAGGCAAATATTCCCCTTGAACCGCAGCCAGCCCGCAGGGAGCTGCGTTCTGTATGAATTTGTTTGTGCTCGTAGTTTTATTCGAGATTTTTTTCCTCTTTGCGGGGATTAGTTTTCACTGCTTCGCCACACACACACACAGCACACAACACACGTTTCTATATATATTTATATATATATAGTTTTGCAGCCTGCGGTATGTGCTATGCAAACGAAACAAATTAGGTTTTATGTTATTTGCTGGGGTTTCCTAAATATTTAAATTTTCATATTGCCTTAGTCATAAAAGGAAGCTCAGAAAAAAAGAGAGGCAGCACAAGCAATGTTTTTAAAGTAGAATTAAGTTGTTAAAAATGATTAACTGCCAAAGATTTGCTTAACGGATTTTTCCCTCTTTTCAAAACTCAATTTGATTGATTCGCCAAGGACCTGCCAGGCAGTTGTAAAGCCATTAGCCCAAATCCCCAGCTTCTGCATTTGAAGAATTTTTGCAGAAAAATAAAAATAAATGTTTCCCGGGCTGAAAGGAGCACAACTTTTACCTTGGAGCAGCAGCAGCAGCAGCAGCAGGATTCACCAAGGAAATACAAACAAAAGCCGAAGTAGCAACTTTGAGTGCAGGGGAAATGGCATTGCCCATAACGAATATGTATTTTTGATTCCCCCTGCTAGGAGTATTAATGTTGTTGCCGTTGCTGTTGCTTGTTGCCTCTGCTGCTGCCAACTCGTAACAAGTTAAGCAACTTTGGACAGACATCAGAAGTTGCCGGGCGGATTTTCGTTCAGGCAGCTTTGGGACTGTCAACAGCTGTGCCCGGCAGCTGAAAATCCCCGAAAGGGGGCTGAGCATATATACTTGAGCTTGTCGCAGACTGTTGAGCTTTGTTTATGCCACCTGGCGTATCGTATAACTCAAACAGATATTAGAAATTACTAATCGGTTGCCAAGTTATGGAAGGAGAGAGACACTCAACCCTTTGTGCTCAGTAGGTGGCCCAAAATTTAATTACGAAACTACTTCAATTAGAAACAAACACAAATAATGACCTAGTACTTTCCTAATTAAATAACAAAGTTACCTAAACCAAGTTAGTTACCATATTTATTTCACAAAATCAGAGTACAACCGACTTCCACTTTAATCTGCAATCCTACAACTCCTTAAACATACATCCTTGGCGCAGCCCTTTCAATTTTCAGCAAAAACTTTACACAATTTCGCTGGGGAAAACGGAAAATTCTCCGCGTCGGCCATTATCTGTTCCCACCACGCACTCATGTGTGTGTGTGTGACGGGGAATAGCTACATTTATGGGTTCCACCAGCCGTTGGCTTCCGCCTTTCGAGCCGGCAAATTGCCAATGTTGTTGCAGGGAGGAAATGCTTTACTTGATTTAGCTGCTAAGTGCAACTTGAGGCGACGCAAGGATGGATACAGGACTCGGAGGCCAGGATTTACCACGCTGCGCCGCATGTTGCCAGGAAACGGCAACAATTTGCAGCGGCCGTGCGGCCTTTGGTGGGGATTTTTCGGCAAAAGTGCTGCCATAAATCCCCTCGGCGCTTGTAAAAACAATTATGCCAGATATTTACGCCGCAAAAAGGCGATGCAACGGCAACAGAAACACAAGCAGCCGGCGAGAATGTGCTGTTAACATTTTTGGCTTTTAATTGCAGTGTCAAGGCCCGCTTTTCTGCATTTCCTGCGCTACCACTTCGCCTCAGCCACTTGCAATTTGTGGCGTATACGTAATATATCGCATGTGTAATAAATGTGCGCGATTTAAGGCAATTCACACCAGAATCACCCAGAGAACGGTGTAATTATGAACTTTTAATTAAAACGTAAAACAAATAGTGAAATAAAAGAGGACTCTCGACGGCAAAAGGAGCTGAAAATGGCTCAGCTCAGCTAAGGAGTAGTTTTTCCCAATTCGCACTGCAGCAGCAGCAGCAGCAGCAGCTGTCGGCGGATTGGAAAACCCATCGACAGTCTCGAAATGTCCATTTGCGGAACCTGCCTGTCTCTTTGTCTCTCCATCCCCCGCACACTTTTCACGCCGGAAAAACCCTTTGCCATTCCCCCGATTGAGCACGTGTGTGTGTGTGTGTGTGTGCGGGAGTATCTAATTGCTTGTCAGTGTATGGGAAAAGTTTGTACGTGTTGAGCACAGGCGGTCATAAAACTACAAAACGTGTTGCCAGGATTAAGTGTAGAGTTGAGGAGTGTGAGTAGATCATTTAAACTTTTACTTAACTGGAGGGAAGTGCTCTTAAAAATCGTTTGTTTTTTAAACAGAACTTTTGGTGGAAAATCAGGTGTATATTTTCTATAAAATATGCGCTACACAATTTACAAATCCCATTCCAGCTGGCATACTTTATTTTTAATGGCCAACACCATCTTTTCCCAATATAAAACTTAAGTATCTGTGTGTTTTTTATGTTTATATCTTTCTGCCTCTTGAAATATTCTAGATATCCCTGAGACTCCTGGACTATCTGGCCATATAACTAACCAAGGCCATAACTTTGGCCTTAACTTCCTCCCAACTTGAGCATAAATTTGCAAGCTCATCTCTGCGCGGGAAACGACTCTTAGTTCTAATAGCTCATATTGCGAACGACACTTTTGTGGCCTGTACGTGAGAACGAGTGTTTGGCTATGCTTTTCCTTCCCCCCGGAAAACCCCGGCTGAATGTGTGTGTTTGTATTGACAGGCGCGCACATTCCCTTTTCACGGCAAACATTCCGTTTCTGTAGTCACGTTCAGGCGCTTTAAGCGGCTTCATGTTCTCGGCGTTCCGATGGGGAAAAACCTCCGAATGGGGTTACAAACCAAAGTCACGGGATGGCATATAGCCATGGTAACCGCGGCGTTAAACAAACATAACTAAAGCCAAATTCACACAAACACACACACACACTGAAGTGGGGATAAATACCCTGGCCCGGGTGTGCTTAAGTTAACCGCAGAACACGAAACCCCAACTTTTTGGGGGTTGTATACAAATATATGGTATATATATATATACACAGAAGTGTTTCTTTTTGCCTTGAAAATTATTTAAATGGACTTACATTATGACGCTTCCGTTCACGCTCCGGCACAGGATGCCAGCTAAACTGCAGGTTCCAGTCAAAGCCTCCCACATTAACGCCACTGGAGTCCCGATAGTGATACTCCAGGGTCTCATCGCTGATGACATCTATCACGGGACACACAACGGTTGTGGAATTTCTAGCAATTCGATCCAAGAGCGGTTCCAGCCAGCCTGCAAGGGAATGTACAGAAGTCTTTAACTACCGACAGTTTCTTGGAGAAAAACTAGAAGTCAAATTTGATTTACTAACTGAAAATCATTACAAATATTCATCTACAGCTTTTGCTCAATAATTAAATTGCCTTTTCAGCTATCCATCACTCAGTAAAGTTTCCCGGATGAATATTTCTTCCCTTCTTGACTTTACTTTTGTGTACTTTTTGCCAAGTTTCTCAATAAACTAAATTGATTGCCTTTTTCGTAGGTTTACTTATCGCCAGCTTCGCCGGCTTAATAAAGGCAGCAAAATGAGAAACAAAATCGGGAGAAGGACGAATCCGAATCCGAATCCGAATCAGAAGCAGAAACAGACTGGGCCTAATGCCGCAGATTAAGTGATTTTTCTAGGGCTGGGCCCCTTGTTTTATTGGCATCGTATTCGGCCCAACGGATTTGCTTTGATGGCCATCAAAATTGAGTATCGCCAAGAACATTACACTCGACAATAAACGAGATACGAGAACCGAGAGACCGGGATTCGAGGGGGAGGGAAATCTCGACGGCATTAAAATCTGCCATTTGATTTCGGTTTATCGTTGCTGGCATAAATTAAAATATTTATTTTTGCCTGAATTTTTTATGAAACCCTCTCCGGGAAAGTTCCCTAACAAAAGTTGGTAAGTCAATTAAGAGCGAATTTGCAGCTTTATTTGCCCAATTAGCATATGGTCGATATGGCAATTTGAAAGCCGAATTTCCAGCCGAAAAAAGTTTGGTATACTTTCCGGCATTTTGCATATTTAAATTCAATTAAAACTCACCTTCCGTGCACTCGCAATGAGAGTCCAGATAAGTGAGCACTGGGGATTTGGAATGATTGGCCCCCAAAATTCGGGCTCTGATCAGGCCCTCTCGCTTCTGGCCTCTGATAATCTGGACCTTGGGATAGGGCTTGAAATAATCCTCCAACTGCTTCTTCAAGTGAGCTGGAAAAAGGAAGGGAATTTTAGTTAAATAAAATCGGATGAGTGGGATCGAATTCCAATTAAAACTCACGCATATCGCTGTAGTCATCCACCAGGATTATCTTGCCAATCAAATGCTCCGGAGATCTGTCTAAAACCGAATGCACAGTGCGCAGCAGCACGGTCCAGGCTTCATTGTGGAAACAGATAATGACATCGGTCTTGGGCAAATCGGTTCTATATTGCGCCGTGTCCTTGCACCAGGAATCTCTAGGATCTGGCAGCGATCGATGCACTGAGATCAGATCGGAAACATACTGGTTGAAGGCATTCTTGGTCCAGCCATCGTCCACCGCCTTCTTCATCTCCTCGGACATGTCCTTGGGCAGCTTCACCGGCTTGCCCATCTCGCCGGGATTGTCCTCAAAGTCACTCGGTGGATCAATCACTTTTTTAGTATCTGAGGAAATAAGGAAAATGTTAAGTAAGCGTCGACATTACTTTATATTTGCCCTGAAATTGTGAGCCAAAGGTGAGTGGAATGAAGATAAAGCTTTGTTGTGCGTGAAATTTACGACAAAATACACAGAAACATCCCCACTACATCCCCTCCCGGTGCATTGCACATGAAAAGTTGCCATCGTCAGAGCTGCTGCTCTTCACAGGGTCATGAAAAATCGTTTGCCTTGCAAATTTCCTTCTCCTATATGCTCCTATTTTCCCCACTTTTCACACCCCTCGCAAGCACACTCATATGTGTGAGTGTGAGTGTGAGTGCCCTGTGCCATCAGCATTTGTGTCCTTGCTGTGCTGTGCATTTTATTATTTTGTTATTTGCATTTGCATGGAAATATGAATTCTCCTGTTCTCTCAGCTGCTGTCTATCTGCACAACTCGCCCCCAGATTCTACCCTCTACTCAGAGTTCTTCTTCTGCTGCTTTTGCTGCTGCTGCTTTTTATGCGATTTGTCAGCCACAAGTGACACTTATTGGGCATCGCCTGAATGCCAGTCTGTCTGTCCGGGAGTCCTGTGTTCGTTGTCCTTCCGAAAACGGGACAACATTAATGGAAATTTCTCAAAGAATGACAAGCAAACACAACCTGAGTGTGCGCTTAGGGGGATTAGGAATTTAATTAAAAGTGTTTCATCAACTTGAAGGCAGAGGTTTTCTAATTTCATTGGGATTAAAATAGATTTAAAGGAATGTTATTTTAACATGCTCAAAGGAAATCGAATTTAGTCGCAAAATATACATTAATATTTTGTAATCTCTTGTGGATGATAGTATCAAATCCGTCTTTAAAATGTTTTAAATAAATGAAAGTAAGACAAAAGTCCTTTAATGAGTTGATAGTTTATTCTTTCCTTTACAAGTTAATATTTAAAACAAAAGGGAACCCAATTTCCTATTGACATCATTGATTCTCCTGAAGTTTTGGCATAAAACTTCACAAACTAAACAGGTTCAATTAAAAGCCCATAAAAAACTTAAGGGCTTCGACTTTATTAACTGGTTTCATTCTCTCAACTCAACTCATCTCATATTGTTTCTTCTTTTTTTTGCGAATCACACTAACTAAAACCTTCCGCTTGCCTTATTCCCTTGCCAAATTGGGAAGCATATTTCTGTCCTATTCCCAGACTCATTCCCATTCCATTTGGTCAACTTCCAGCCATGCAAAAACATTTCAATTACCACAATCATTTCAATTTCAATAAGCATAAAAAGCTGGCTGGCAAAATAAAAAGCCATAAAAGGCTAGGAAATAAGCAGGATGAGTGGAATGTCCCACAGCACGGGGAGGTGGGGATACCAACCGCATTATGTTAGCCCGGACGGGAAGAGGAGCCTAACCAAGAGGCCAATCAGCCGACAATAAATTTGTTCGCACAAAAATGGAAAATAAGAGAAAAACCATTAAATTGCCCAGAGGCGGCGCCTTGAAAGAGCAGAGGGGGGGATGGAAATAAAAGGGGGGCAGACTGCGACTGGGGAACTCATAAATTTTATGATTTGTCGCCGGTTGCCGTAGTTACAACTTCATTGCGGAATATTCACGCGTGTGCCAAGTCGAGTTTTCGGTTCTCCGTTCTCCCAGTTCTCCTTCTAGTCCTAGTCCTGTGTCCTGTGTCCTACGTCCTGCTCCCATCCTTTAAAACCCAAGCCCACACCCCGTTCGTAATGAACTTTTTTGCATGCTGGGCCTGCACACGCATCATCATAATAAAAAACAATAAAAAAATGTATAAATAAGGAAGGGCGGGCAGGAGGGACTGTAACTGGATTTTATGTCTTTTATTGATTCACTGTAGCATATTTATGGCCTCTTTCGATATTAATGATTCCGCCCAGCGGCGATGCTCCGCTCTCGCTTCCCTTTTATCGCCCTTGCTCCTGCCTCTCATCCCGCGGAGCTCCCAGTCGAGGTAACCCAATTATGGTCACGCCCTTTGAACGAAGGTGAGCCCAACAAAGTTGTACATTATGTGAAATGCTATAAATCCCAGATTATTCCCGTCACGGGAGCAAGTTATTTGCAGACCTCTAAAATCGAAATTTATATACATTTTAAAGAGTTATTAAATGTAATTAATAAATCAATTAAAAGCAGCTTTTGTGCACAAAGCGAAGTGATAATAGATTTATTATCTGATTAAGTGGGTTTTTTAATGCAGCGGAAATTGAGTTTCATTTGGGATTAATTCTCGTTTTTAAGCTTGCTTCAGTGGTTTAATTTTGATAAATTTATAGCCTAACACATAACTTTATTTGGAATTTAACTGCATAAACCATTAAACCAGTTTCCCAATTATCATAAAAAATATCTTTCTTGTATTTTATATTCTATATTCTTCCGTAGTTGCAAACATAATCAACTTAAGTGATAATTGATCATTCAGCTGTCAACTTTTTCCTCTCAACTTCCGTATCGATTCACCTTTTCCAACTTTTGTGCATTTAGGAAATCGAAATTGACAATATTTGTCAAGTTTCAACGCTGCGTATACGTTATATTTCCATTTGCTGGCATCTGGCACAAGGGAGGCTAGGGTAATGGGAGGGGTAAAGAAGGACCTACAGGGCGTCCTTCAAAGCTCAGAGGGAGGGAGAACCTCACAGCGAAGACAAAGGGAGACAATCGCAGCGAACAGAGCTCGAGGGACACGCCTGAGCGTGACAGGAAGCTATAAATGTTTTGTTATAGACAGCGACAGCAGGTGGAAAATGGGGGCGGAGGAGGAGAAGGACACTTTGCGCTGCGCTTGTATCCTGCCAGGCAGCAGGGGGCGTGGCCACATGACAAATACCTTTGTGTGTGTGAACGGAAGGCAGCTGACATATCTGCCTGTTAGCCTGTTGGGCTGCGTGCATGTTTCATCATCATGTTTGCCGCATAAAAGTAACATAATATGCCAAAGTGCCGTTATTTCGCAGAATATTGGAGGATTTCCCGACAGGCGGGGGGGCCGGGGGATTTTCCCATGTCCCTCACTCATATCCAAATACCATATATCCTGCGTGTGGGCGATAAATAGCAATAGACATGCGAACAACAAAAGAGCGAATCTAGCCCTGGGATTAGCATTGATTAAGGCCAGGGAAAAGCAGAGAGAAAAAGAACGCCAGACGGACAAAGCAGGCAAATCAATCTGGCCCAAAGGGGGGCGTAACCATATTGCCGTGTATATATAAAATCATTATCGCTGCTAAATTGTAAAAACAAGAATTATGCATATATGAAGAGCAGGCAGCGAAGAAGAAAAAAGCCAAAGTCAAGGAGATCGAGAGGGAAAAGGTGGCCAACGATCAAGATAACATGGCCAGAGGGCAGGTTTCAGTAAACTGAGAAAAATATGATCAATAAAATAATATTTATTAATAAATTTACTGGTTATCTATATTTCTAGATCCCTTAATTATATTATAAAACTTAAGATTGGTTCTTTATTTATTTAAATGTATATAAAAATGCATAGGTGTAGTATATTTTTTCTCACTGTACCACATTATATAGCTTGGTGCCCTTACAAAGTGGGGGAATTGGGGCTTAGTTGCCTTAAGAACCCGATGCGAACGCGCGATAAACGTCGTGTTGCAGCCACGCTCTCTCCGGACTCCCCTCTCCCCTCTGCAGCTCTTCCGATCTCTACGCTTGGCAACTCTTTCCATTTTAGCCATTTCGGCGGTGGTAACTCGCCCCAAGGCCAAAGCCAATAAGTACAACAACACTAATTACCAGCTATGAACACAGTCCGGAGGAACTGTAAGGACTGAAGGGACCGGCCCCAATGGAGGAGTATGCCACCGTGGTCACTATACATGCTACATAGTAGCCCCCCTGTTGAGAGAGTGGCCATAAAATCATAGGCAGCCTTGGAGAGGATGATCTATTTGTGGCTCTACTAGCCAGAGTCTGAATGGTATTCTAAAGCATTATAGTTCTAGAGCCATAAACCAAACTTAATGGGTTTGCTGTCTAGAAAGTCTGCAGAAGATTAAAACTGAGAGAGGAAACATGTTTGGTATAAAACCCATTACCATTCCATCTGATTTGTAATACTTATAACTAGCTTGGCTTGGATATAACTTCAGAGAACCTTAACGATCGAAGACACTTAAGAACCTTCTAAATTTATGTTTACTTTTCGAAAGCTTTGCTATGTCAGTGTGAAATCTTATAAAATTAGGTAACCTTAAACCCCTAACAAGATAAAGAGATAATGTATTGTGTCATGAATTCTTTAATCAGAAGAAAGCAAGTAATAAAGGTTATTATATGTTTGCTTGAATCTCTGCAGAAATTCTTGTTGTTTCAACCAAAACGTCAGAGAAGCACCTTAACCTTAGCCAAATCTATACATAAATTTTTAATTATGCTATAAATATATCTCTACATCCCTTTATATTAATAATGGCCTCACTGTGCCTGAAAATCAATAGGTCGCCCTGTATGAGCCCTTTTCCTTTGGAGTGTTGGTAAACGTTTGTAGGCTTGCACACAATTTTGACGCCATGGGGCAGCTGCTGATGCCTCCGATGGCTCCAGCAAAGCCTCCAAAGCCTCCGATTGTTGCAGATTCACCAGCGACTGGCGACTGCCAAGGATCGGGGACCAACTTGTAGCTTTGCCACCTCAACGCTGATGAGCAGATGCTGGCCCACGACAAAGGCGAGGATGGAGATGATGATGATGATGACGATGAAGACTGGAGACGGGGACAGGGAACGATGATGAAGGAGCAGCGAGGAGCGAGAGATGCAAACATGATATGCGAAATTGCAAATACGTGCATTGTCTGCCAGGAAGGCTAGATCTCCCAGCTCTCCACCTTGTTTCTCCCTTTTTTTTTATTCCCCCAACTGACCGACCACATGCTGATGCAATCTTAAATGCTTGTTCCACATGCGAGGCAATAGATGAAGGAGGGTCTTTCGTACAGGAAGCTACAAGGTACAGCAGTGAGAGAAAAAAGAACTAGAAATTGAAATGAGATTTATCTACGATTTTCTAATTTATTTCTTATTTCTTGACCTTTCAATAAGCTTTATATTCATTTAAAAAATGTATTTCATTCATTCATGAGGCTAAATCCTCAGTTTTCCCCTTAACTTGTACTCAAGAAAATAGTTTAACTAATTTTTGTTCAGTGCATTATAGGCCCCTTTGCAATTGCCATTACCCAGAGAGCCCCCTGAAATTCATGGCTGGTTGGCTTCGGTCTGGCTTCATTGATTTGCCTGGGCGGCCAGTCAAGTGTCCATTGAGTAAAAATCACAGGGCCGGCTCCTCTAAGCCTTGACTTGACTTGATTAGTAAGTAACATTATTTCTGCCAGCCGCCACCGCCGCCGCTGCTGCCGAGGCTTAATGCGAATATCTATCTCCGAGTGTGAGCCAGAGTCCCCAGCCCCCTCCGACCCTCCTGCTGACATTGAAAATGCTGTTTGGCAGCAAAACCCAAGTTGTTAAGTGCTGCATGTTGTTGGCTGCGTTGCTGGGTTGTTAGTGCTCGCCGCTGGCATCTTCGATATTGTTGTAAAACTTGTTAGAAATTTTCTTAAAGGCACAAAGGCGATGGCCGAAAGAAGGAAGTGTGACAGCGGCAACCGGCAGCAAGTTTTCCGCCCCGAAGAATGTTGTTGAGGAGAGGAAAGGCGGACACAGGAAAGCAATATGTGTTATTATCCCCGTTTGGTTCGCAACGTCTTCCACCGGATCGGGCGCTGGTGACCCAAAATGCAATCTTCCAAACAAGGATTGAGGATGTGTGACCGTAAACAACTGCGTGGAGTACGGCGAGAACCAGACTGCGGTGGCAGGAATGCGGTGGAAAAAATCAGCGCAGGAGGCGAGGAGAGGATTTTGCGTGTGCATTGAATTGATGGGAATTAGTTGCAAGCGATTGCGTGGAAATGAAGTGCAAAAAACGCAGCTCGTTGAGCGAGGATGGCGGAGGGGGCTGCTGGTCTTGCTCTATAAAGGAAAATAGATTTGCAAGCGTCGATAACAAGAGCGGAAAACGCCAGCTGAATAGCTCGATGGAAAGCGGGGAAAATCGGGGCGATGCGGAGGGGCTTTGAGTCGGAAATAAATGTGCAACTGATTTCAATATAAATGCTTATTGTTGGACACAGAACAGAGGGATTCCGATATGCAAAGTGCACTGGGCTCTAATGGTCCAAGAATGTACAGAATGGAGGGGAAACCTGAGTAAATTCTTAGGGAAAATGTTGCCTTTTGGAGAGATTTTCTTTAGAAAATATATATTGGGGCAAGTCTACGTGGAAAATCGTAAGTAGAAAGGTCATTAGGTAAAAGGAATTTACTTTTATGCATAATTTACGAGGTTTTATAAAATAGAACTAATAACCCTTTAAATTTCATTTATTTTAAAGGATATTTCATCACAAACTTGTAAAGGGACTTTAATTTAGGAAACTATCTAATAAATTTAGTAAAATTAATAAAGAAAATACCTTTAATCTGTTTATAAGTCAGAGATTAATTTAATTTTGTTCTGACCTTTGAATTATTCTCTTTAAAAATCTTGGCTGAATAGCTAAGCTAAGGAAACAAGTATGTTAAGGACCTGCTTTGGTTACTTTCTTCTATATTTTGTCCCCTTAACAGGACTTGATAATTCCATAAAAGTGCCATAGCTTGAATACTCTTAGTTCGCGTTTTTCTTTAATTATCACTCATTATGGCCCTCCTCCCCATCCGCTTCACAGAATAAACGCAATTAATATGCAATTAAATCGAAGCTGACTCACCTTCTGCAGGCTTGGCCTTCTGGTGCTCCTGGGCCTTCTTGCGCAGCTTCTCCGCTAGGTGCTCCTTGTGCTTGCCCACTGTGGGCGGGATGTCGGCCTCATCCCGGGCAGGCTTGTGTCTACCATCTGAACCGCCGATGACATTCCCATTGATGTCGGGGTCCTCGCCCGCAGGAACGTTCCTTAGGGGCAAGGCAATGGGATCGCCCAGTCCTCCGGCTCCTGCTGGTGCTCCGCCAAGGGCACTGCCCACCCCACTGCCACCCCCCTCCTGGGATGCTCTCCGCCGGGTGTCGTCTGTGTAGACCAGGAAGGCTATGAAGAACCAGATGGCCAGCAGGAAGAAGACCAGCTTCACAATCGTCGTGGAACGTCGCCGCCAGATGAAGGCCATCTTTGGTTTTGTAGGATTTGTGGTTTCTACTGGATGCCGACGACGACGGCAATGATGATGATGATGTTGACGTTGCTGTTAGTTCCCAGAAGGTGCTGATGTCTTACTCTCTCTTTTTGAGCTTTCACTTAGTTAGAGGCCCACATTGCGTATACGCAACATTAATCAAAGCCTGGCAATGATTTATGATGCAGGATATGTTTTTTCTCGTTTTCCAATCGTTCTCTCTCCTCCTGATATGCCTTATGTATGTCCTCTTGGAAGATATCGTCTTCAGTCTGCAGCCCGTGTCTGTGGCTGTCAGTCAGTCTGAGCCGCCGGGATATGTGTGAATCGGCTTGAAGAGCGGCTGAATCCTGTGGATGGACATGGGAATGGAAATGTAAAGATACACATGAGTCTCGGTAGGACAAGGGCAGGTGGTGAGTGCAATTAATTTGCGGCATTAAGCCATTAAATTGAAAAGCAAATCAAATAATTGAGCCATTAAAGATAATATTGATTTTTGATTTCTGCTGATGAAGCAGCCAGTGCCGCCGCATCTTTATCTCCGTCTAGAAGCCACTGAAGATGCAATTAAGCTCGAAGCTTTTTCAATCTCAGGCCTCGGTACAAACATAAAGCGACAGGCAACATGCAACTAATGTCAATATTATATAATTGCAGCAAAAACCGCATCAGAACTTGGTACCGATCCCCGACAGATCCCACAGAAACCCTCCTCTATCGCCCATACGCCCCGTTGCCGCAGCCACTTGAGTGGCTGCCAGGTAAATGACACGGACACGCCACTTGAGCCCCAAGCCAGCGAAACAGAACGGGGCAGAGTTGGTGGAGTCCATGTCCAAAGCAGGCCAACTTGCCAGGCACTGCGAGGAAAACTTGTTACTTTAAAAGGTAATTTTTTGCAAGAGAATTGAAGTAGCTTTGCATTACTTTAAAATAATATATAAAGCAAAAAAGTTATTTAATTTAATATTAATATATTAATATTTCGATTTTTACAGTGCCTTATAGAGTGGCTTATAGCTCGGAGCCCAAGTGGCTGCCCCACAGAGAGCAAAGTTGCGTGTCAGGTTGGCGCAGCGCATCACCATCCGAGGAGGAACGAAACAGAAAACAAGAAATTGTGGTTCCTCGCCTGCCTAACCGCAGTTGAATACCCTTCGATGCTAATCCAATTAGCGAGTGAACTGCCCGCGGAGTGGGTTATGCGAGTGGCGTATGTTTGAGGTTGCGTTTGATACTGGTTTTCCATTGAATTACATCCAGGACTAATCCCTGACCCTGGCCAAGCAAACAACTCCTGTCAAAGTTGGGCGTTGAAATTCGATTTGCCATAATCCAGTTAACAGATTTTCCCTACCGATTTTCAATTAGTAAAATGTTATAGCCAAATGTGTTGATATTAAATTAGGGGAGTTGCTTTCAAGTGAGTTATTTTCGTAAATAAATTTATATTAAATTAGATAAGGCTGCCAAACAAGATAATAATTAAGAGAAATTACTAAAGAAAGTTTCCTGAATTTAAAATGATGTCATTTATAAAGTCCCAAAGCTTTAACAAGTAACAAATTAAACATTTCAGATTAGATAAAGCATACAACTTTACAAATGTTTAATAAATTTCAAATTAACTTCTCGGACGCTTTGCTTTCATGGCTAATTTTCCAAGTGTATCCCCGGTAGCCAAGGTAATTTGCATTATTTTTTTTTATTTTCATTGCCTTGGCCAGCCAACCGATTGCACAGTTTATTAGGGAAAATGTGTGTGTGTGAAGGAAAATGAAAATTAATAAACATTAGCCGGGGCCGTGATCGCAACTCATTCAAGGCTCCTTGACCACCGGCCGTTGCAGTTCTGACAGCCCCAAGTAATCGAGTGCACATGATGGCCAGCCAGTAGCAAGTGGAAAGCCCCGCGGGAAAGCCGGGAAAACCCTGGGATCAAGGGCCAGGCCAGCTTATCAATTAGAGTAGGGCTGCCTGGAGAGGGAAAGAGAGAAACCACTTCGCCCGGAGCCCTGATTTTCTGCACAGCAAACCAACGATGGCAACTATGTGTGCATACAATAAATACAAGTTAATTACTTCGTGTGCCTTTTGTTATGGCTCGTTGGGTTCAAGTGCCATCCAGGCCGCCCCCTGGGTCTCCCTCCTCCCTTTCCCCCTGTGATTTTCCCTATGCTATGTTGGCAATTTCCGTTGTATGCGCATCTAAATTGAAAACAATGGGAAAGCGGGGGAGATGCTTGTTACCAGCATGTCATGTCCTCAGTCAGCTGTAAAAACAGCAACTCACACACAAAACCGGAGTTTGTCCGGGCAAAATAGAGCGATTAAAGTTGGCAGACAGAGCTCGGTGAGGCACTAGAGGAGCGGGTGGTTGTACCCCCCAAAAACCCAATGTTGACATTCGCAATTATTATTTCGGAACGAGCCAAAAATACACGATAATTGCCGACACTTTCCATCAATTTTCCCCCGCAACCGAATTTAGTATTTATCAGATTCAAGCACATGTCGGCTCCAGTTGCTTATCGTTATATAGAATTCCCGACAACTTATAATTGATGGCTGGTGCGCGGAGAATGTCTGATTATAAATTCGAGGTGGCAATTTCCAATTGCCTCTTAAATTTGTTTATTAATTAAAATACGCGTCTGTCGTTATGCGGTATTGGTATTGGTGGCTGCGGCATACGCGGCGAATGCGCAATGTTTGGCTTTCGGATTCGAATTCCGTTGGGGATTTGGTTTTGGTTTTGGACTTAAAATTTGAAATGCGGCTAACTGGTAGTCATGGTTATCATAATATTTTATGGCTATCGTTTTAGGGGGATATGTACAATTCCCAATTCGTATCTAATGGTCGCATTTATTTCGATTTGCTCCCCAGCTGCATTGCGTTTCCACCGAAAATTGCACTCATTTTCATTAGCTGGCACCCCCACTGATTAAATACGGCAGTAAAATCGGGCTTATTTTGATTTTAGAACTGCTGGCAACTTTTAAAACCTGCCCTCCTCGCAATTATTTCGAATTATTCGTTTAATTATACTTTAGAAAACACTTGTAGGTAGAGTTGCAGTCGTAAAAATAAATATTTATGCATGCAACATATAGTGTAATTTAAGAATAGAAAAACAAAACAGTAATGTGTGCTTATCAGGTAACAAAAATATTTCAGAATGTCTGTAGTTTGTAACCTAATGAGTTGCGGTTTTGTTTTAGGCCCAAAGGTATCCCATTTCCTTCACTGAAACATTTGGTTTTTCTTTCTGTGCCAGCGATAAGCACAAACCACCTGAAACGAAATTAGAGAAATAGAAAAGCGCGGAGAGGAAGTGACGCGGTGGCCCTGATAAGTGTTTCCATTGTGGCAGTGACAGGCAGACTTCCCTCTTAATTTCCCCCGCCCACGCCCCCATCCCTGGAGGCTACTTGTCTCGGGTTCACCCTCGTCACCTGTGCTTCTATTTACCTGGGTTTTTGCTTCGTGTATCGTCTTATCGCTCGGCTAATTGACTGATAAGCGAGTCGGCCAATTTGTGCGTTCCCTGATGAGTCTAGTTAGTGCCTCGGCCAGCCCAGATAAGATACAATTAACTCGAATGGCGGAACACAGGTGAAACCGAGGTAGAGAAAACTCGAATAGTTCCTCGAAAATTGCTTTTAGTTCGGCCTCAGTTCAACTTATCTATGCCCCACATTAATCAGAGCTTTCAGAAAATAATTGCCCATATAA
This sequence comes from Drosophila anomelani, assembly GCA_035045905.1. Lineage (NCBI taxonomy): Eukaryota > Metazoa > Arthropoda > Insecta > Diptera > Drosophilidae > Drosophila > Drosophila anomelani. The sequence continues at coordinate 5,216,327 of JAWNOO010000032.1, read as the reverse complement.
TTCGTCGAACACTTAACTGCAAATTAAAGCCGTAAAAGAATAGCACCGACTGCTCCTGCTGCTGCTGCTGCTTTTCCTGCTGGAAAATCGGTTATAAGAACCTCAAATTACGCATCACAAAGTCCAAGAATTTTTCGCATTTTCTTTCCACCAAAGAAAAGAGCAGGAAAAAATGGGGGGTAACGAGAGAAGAAAAGTTTATTGTCGCGGTTTCAGCTTGCTTGCTACTTTTTGAATACTTTTGCCCGGCGATCATTTGTCATTTTCTTATGCAGAAACTTTTTGCGAGGGTGGCAAGGGGAATTTTTCAAAGGGGCTGTGCATTTTCACGCTGGCTGCGGTTCACACAGTTTATAATCATTATTATTTATGCAGACTTAATCCACAGTTATTAAAACGCAGCCACAAGGAACTCCCCTGCCGCCGGCAACTGCCTCGTTTAATATTCATTTGCATTCGCTGGCAAATGAAAAGTTTTCAGTTTCTAATGAGTTCCCAGTTCTCGAGTGCATCGAAATGAAGTCGTCAGGTTGGACTTTTGCCTGAACTTTGTACTAGAGATGGCTACCGCTTGAAATATGCCACAGAAAATATCTTAAAATTATCACAAAAATGTTGCAGAAATCCTAGAAATATCTATGAAAAAAACCTCTTGCTGAAGTATTATTTTTAATCAATCTCTGAAATCAATACTTTATCAACTTTATCAAACTTTTTTGCCATACCAAATTCACGCTTAAACTCAGCCGAATTATGTTCCTCTATAAGTCAAGTTCAAGGAGTGGAAACTCAACAGCAGAACGTGTTTGAAAATGGGCGGGGGGGGCTGTGGAAAAGCGTTGAGGGAAAATGGTGGAAATGGCTGAGAACCCCAGAGCCAGAAAACTGGCAGATGGATGCCACTGCCACTGATGATGATGAGGCTGCTGGTGGTGATGCTGCTGTTGCTGCTGTTGCTACGTTGCTGCTGCAGCTTCAGTTGCAGTTGCAGCTTAGCTTCGTGGAAAGAAAGTTGCCATGGAGAAAATTTAATCAAAATATTTGCACATCCGCCAGCAGCGCCAAGTTGCCAAGGCGACTAGAATTACCAGTCTAAGAAACAGACCAGGGGAACGGAATGGATTGGATGGGTTTTCGCAGACAGAAAGATGGACAGGCAGACAGACAGACGCAGGTCTTCTTTCCAAGCAGGTACAGTGGGAATCGCAGCAAAGCCCCGCAAATTGAAATCTCAACGAATGGTAATTGAATTTGACTTGGTCCGTGCTTCTGATGCGGCGAAACCAACTTGATTCCGTGCCAGAAAATATCAGGATTAAATGCAATAATGCTTATTAGCCTTGAGTGTTCTTTTCTTTTCTTTTGTTGAGGTTTAAATTTCATAGATGGAGGAGTGAAAATTAAGTAGATTCTTTAAAGATATGTGGGTGGAAGCTTGAATTGGGGATTAAATGCAGATTTAGCATTTTTGTGTTTATACTTGATGATTGCAAAATACTTCAAATGGAAGCAATATCAATTTCAGCCATTAAAATGCGATGACAAACTTTTGTATGCTTTGAATATAAAGTTAAAAAATAATTTATAGACAATAATCGGAGAGTATATAAGCAAACAAATTATTGTCTGCGGTTTTCATCTGACATTCTCGTTAACATTTGTGCTTCATGTTATATTTATAGATTTCTGATCTCATTTTTCTATTGATTTTGAACAATGAAAACCTGCCCGTTTAATGCTTTGCCAAATACTGAAATCACTTTCGTTTGCTTATTTATTAGCCTTGAAAGGCTAGCCGGATCTTGACACCTCTAACCGTTTTCTAATTTCTCAATTTCCCTGTAAGCCAGGGCCTACTGTATTGGCCTTTGCTGGCAGAACTCCTTTTGGGCATTTGGTTCATGTCACGGAAACCAGTCAAACCTCATTTGCGATGGCAAATGCAACCGGCGCGACTTCTTCATCTCAATCTTCAACTTCATCTGCGAGCGGTGCATCACGAAGTGCTTTTTATTTTCTTAGTTTTTTACTTTCTGCCGCCTCAGCAGCCTCTTTGGACTGGTTGTCTTTGACAATTATTTACCGTTGGCGCTTAACTGTTAATTTGCGAGGCAGGTAACCAGTTCGGTCCAGGACCAGTTCCAGATGAGTCCTCGCTCTCCAGCTGCAGCTCTTGATCTTGCAACCCACCGACAATTGGTGGCATGCCACGCATTTTTTATGGCTCTTAATTTGACAAACGGGGGCAGCACGAATGCCTTTCGCCGCCGCACATGTGGAGAATGTAATTAAATGCTTTTCCTCTAACATCTGTGTTCGAGCGAGCACTTTTTGTGTGCACTTTTCATTGTTCGAAAATAAATTACAGGATGAGTGTGCAGGGGCTATTAAAGTGCAATTAAATAATTGCCAGCCGGCAAAGATGCATGGCCATCTTTCCGTCTTTCTCTCTGGAGGATAACAGCTTTATTGTCAATTTGCATGGAATGTAATTAGGGTTTCCATTTTGTTTTTTCTTTTGTTTTTGGGAAAGCTTTCACCCAAAACTACCGCTAGAATTGCCTGGGATTTGTGAAGTTGAACGAACCTAGACGACAGCCATCCGTCTGTGATAGCATCATCATCATTATCGGATCGACATAAAACCAGAAATCAAATCAAATTATTTGTTTTCTCATTTCTTCGTCGTCGCTGCCTTTTGCCGGACTTGATTTGATAATCTGGCCACAAATCGTTTCCTTTGTTGCCATCAGAACTTGTCAAAAACTTGGGCTAGATTTTTGCCTAATTCATTCGGCAAACTGTCCAAAAGAAACTTGCCAAACTTGTTGGCGGTTGGCTGCCCAACCCAGACTGCTAATGAAATCTGAGAAGAATTCTGGGGAAACGTAATCAGAATTCCCCAGATTCAGATTCAGCCACAGCTTCGGTTCGCCTGGACCAGCCACCAACCAAGTTCGTTCTGTGTTCAGCTACGCTCTGTTTCCATTTTGGCCAATTTTTTAAGCTGACCTTGCACTTGCACAGCCAGAAAACAAGGTCAGCATTCCGTTGTCTAATGCCTTTGCCAAAAAAAAAAAAAGAACCACACGAAACCACAAACTAATTTGGGGGTCAAAAAAAGTTGTTGGCGAAAAAACAGTGCATAACAAATCAAGCGAAAAAGAGGCAAGTTTAATGCGGAATTCGATTCGAATAAAACTTGAAATGAGCCGCAAGGAAATCAATTGTTCATTTGCATATGCATGCATTTTCCATGCATTTTCCAACTGCAGTGTCCGCCACTCTCCCCCTCGCAGCCACGTGGCATTTCCCTCTGTTTTATTGCACGACCCCAATATTTATTTGTTTGCCTTTTCCCCGGCAGTTGCAGTCCGAAAGTCAAAGCCATTCCGGAGGCCCTCACTTCCATTTCCATTTCAAGCCATTTTTCAACCTGACCATTCGGCGGCATCTTCACGATTTTCACGGTTCTTTTCGTTTTGTTTTTTTCTCTGCTTTTTTTTCGTAGTTTATTCCTGCTTTTCGGCCTTTTCGGCTTTTGTTTGAGTTTCGATTTTTTGTTGGTCCTCCGTGCACTTCAGAGCTGGAATTGCATTTTGCCGCTTTCAATTCGCTTGGCCCTTGGCCAGTTTGGCCATCAACTTTGCCAAATTGAATAAGAAACTAATTTCCAACAAACTGAAATATATATTTTCCTTTTCAACTTGGAAGTATACGACTAGAGAGTACCACTTAACAGAGATGGTTAAGATGATTGTTCTGCTAAAATATAATCATAAAATTAAATATTATAACTCTTCTTATACATTTTTCTTTAAACTCATAGCATTTCTAAATATAATTTTTTTTTTTTTACTCGCTCTATAATCGTTAATTTTTTAGGAACTTTTAAACAAAAATTCTCCAAAAGTAGGCTGCCGATTTTTAATGTTAATTACTATGACCCCGATATATAAGTTAGCACCATTTGTAAGTAGAGCAAGAAACTTTACGACTTTACCCTCTATAAATTATCAGAAACTCACTAACAAACAAATATTTCACAAAACTGTTTGCCCAACCAGTCAAAAAGAATGAACCACACGCAAAAACTTATCAGCGTTAATTCTGTTTGTTCAGGCTTAGCCACAGCAAACAAAAAGCAAACTAAAAACAAAACATCAGCGAGGGAGGAGGGAAATTAATTTATTACTTGCAGCAGGCACTGCTCTGGACTGAAAAATAAAAGGGAAAACGGAAAAGGGCGGGATGGCGGCGAGAAAAGTACGGCTCGTAAACAGATTTAGATTTAATCAAATGATAGCCCAGAGCTAGATTTGAGTTGTGAGCGGCTGCTGAATTCGGTAATACACTCAATATATTTCAATGTGGCAGCTCGATTAAATATTCGACACCATGGCAGCGGGAATATCCCGGGCAGATTGGCAGCAGGACGCAAGGACATCAGGCCGGCAGGACGGCATGACGGCAGGCCGGATGGTGGAAAAATGTTTTGTGAAACATGAGAAATGGCAACAGATTTGGCCCACACACATGCACCCAGAGCCTTTTAGCCGTATAAACTATCATCGTGAGATTTTTTATATAGCATTTTCTTTTGGGGTCACCAACGGCCGACAGGACATATATTTTATTTCTCTCTCCCCTTTTTTTTATTGCTCCTTTTTTCGGGGCAGATAATTCGGTTGCGTTGTGGCGGAAAATGAAAATCGGGAGAGGTCTAGGAAAAATCGAAAATGTTACGCCTGAAAATTGCCTGTCAAATGACAAAAATGGTTTCATTTCCCCTATGTATGTGTGTGTGGGAGTCCTTTTTTGTCCCTGTACCCTCTCTTCTAAACGCTGTTGGTCATTTTTCCCCGTCTAGGCTTATAACATGCTCCCATTATATATATATTTTTTCCACTTTGTCCTTTTTCCAACTGCTCATTTCGACCGGCCCGGCAGGCAGCAGATTAGGCCCCACATTTTGTGGTCAAGAAAGGATAAAAGTTGTGGAACTAGAAGAAATTGAAAATAACATTTGTTGGAATTTTCGCTGAGGTTTCCCCTTGCCTTTTCCATGTCCAAACAATTTGCTGGCAGCCAAAGTTTTTATATATTTTTCCTTGCAAAGGTCAAGCGAAGGGGAAATGGAGATGAGGCAAATTAGATCGTAAATGATATTGCATAAAAAGTTTATGGAAATTGGATGGGCTTTGAACTTGTCAGGAAGTTGGTTTGTTATTGCAAAGAATTTTGTGACAACTTTAAAGTTGAACTTGAGAAAATTATATATTCTGGGAAACGTTTTAAAAGAAGAATTATAAAATATATTAAACTAGTTTAATTTCTTCTTTAAATAACTTCTTTAATTAGTGTTTAATTCCTTCTGGCTGTCAATTAAAATTGATTGGAAAATATGTTTACCCTTTCTACGGCTCTCAGCAATGTAGTTTTCAGGCCCAGTTTCTCATTAAATCTATTTGCACTACTCCCGTCGTATTAATTCGGTTCGTTAGGACGAAATCAATTTGGAATCCCCTGGGAGCTTTGGTCTCCACTGTGGACGAGCCAGGATCTTGAACCCTCGAGCATTCTCCCTGTCGCCTTGCCAAGCAAACACATCTTGTATTTCACTGCGGATTACGCTCCTTGCACGTTGGCTATATGGCAATTACAAACTGCTTAAAAGCAAATAAATCCCTGCCAGGCAATTGCATCGACGCTGGCCAAAGGATAACGAGTATTTGTGGGACATCGGCTGCCGCACATAAATATTTATATATATAGATAAACATTTGCCGCTCCATTTAATGAGGCGACTGCAGGAGAGCAACACATTTCAGTTTCAGCTGCTATAGCAGCTCGTTATCGGCAGAGAACGTGTATCTGGATCTGGATCTGGATCTGGGCGACATAAAACTGTCAAAAGTCGCCTATATAAATCGCTAAACTAAATGCCTTTCATAGTTTAATGTCACCTCGAGGGATTTGAGAGAGCGAAAGGATGGATCTGTGGAGGGCCAGACAACGTGTCTCTATCCACGTCCAGCATCCACGCCTCGTTGTCATTAAAACCGAATGAATTATGCAGTAGCCCAAGTGAACTACTTGCAGTCCGCCCTTGGACAACACGGCGGAAAAAGGTGCAGAGAAAACATTTTTACAATATTTTTATTAGGTTTATTTGTATATGAAAATTTGTATAAACTTGTAACTATAAAAAAAAGATTTCAAACTTAGGAACAAAGCTAAAAACATCGATTGAAAGCAGTAAGATATTTTAGCTCAGTGTACACAACTCCAGCGACCTAAGCAGGGCAGGAAAATATATAAAAAAAAGGGAAAAGCTTTTGAGCAGTTGACCAGTTCTTGTCGCGACTGCAGTTTGTTTGTTGTTTTAATTAACTAATTAAGATTTTTCTATGTCGCGCCTAGGTAGAAGAAGCAGTCGCCCAAGTCTAAGGAATGCCTGCATTATTTGTTGCCGCCAAGTTGCTAAGGACCCAATTAACCTTTTATGGCCATTTGGCACAATAACGAGGCCAAGAGCGAGAGCAGGGCCCCAACGACATCGCAAGGCACACAAAAAAAGTTAAGGAAAATAAATATAGAAGGCAGCAGCAGCCCAACACAATCGAGACAATGAAACCTGGTCTTGGGCCAGTTAGTTGGCAGTCGTAAGTAGCCGGCCATGTTCAGTGAAATTGTTAGCCATATTTGGCGCACAAAACAATGGCTATCATAAATTCCAGCTACAAATTGACATTGAAAATTTGTTTGCCTTTCCAACCCCCTCTCCCCTGGCGTTGACTTACCTGTGCATTGAGTTTCTTCCTCCGCCAGCTTCCTTGGGTTTTCCCTTCTAAGTTCTTACTTGGAGCGTGACGACAAGAGCTGCAATTACACAGAAAAATATGAACACAAAATATTAGTTAAAGTTGCGATAAATTGCCGGACTATCAACAAGATAATGGAGTGCTTGTGTATATAGATTACAATGCATTTAATTATTTCTGGAAGGCAGGGAGTGAATTTATGGCACTGGCCCCATATGTTTCGTCGGGGGAAGTTTTCATTTCCGCTTTGGCCACGCATGTGGAAAATTTCCCATAATAATGGTCGAGTGGCTTAATTTTACCCAGGGAATTATTTAGTATAATAATGAAATAAATATTTACGATTTATTGCTTATGAATTATTATTTGAGAAGTTTTCCCAGGGCTTAGACAGCACATTTAGGCGGATTATTTACGGCGTGCGGCTAATGCGATTAGTTGTGGAATATAAATTGAATAAAATATTCAAGTGAAGCTTTAATTATTTATTGTAAAACGCTAAATGCAGCTAAATTCAAAGTAAGCTTAGGCTTTATGGATTTTAGATTGTATTTATTTTTATACTTATTATTTTACTACTATTCATTTATTAAATATTTGCTAAATTTGTTCTACAAATATTTACTTTATTTCCTTGTTAAAATACTTGCATATTTCCTGAGCTACAAGCCTTTTTTATTAGGCCTGAAAATTCCTAAAGACCCCTACAAGATTCTTGAACGTTTTCCAAACATTTTCATTTTGGGTCACCGGCTAATCAATGTGGTTTAGTGTCCCCCCAACGGGCTTTCCCACTCCGGCATTTTCTCTTCGCCACTTAGCCTGGCTTTCTCCCCGAGTTCAATTCAAACGCCCACATACTATATATTATCGCATATTTTTCCTGCTTTTTCGCCACTTTTCCCAACCCCTCCCTCCGCCCGTGCCCTGGCCATGTGTCGAACCGGTTAGGTGTTGGCCGTTGTCTGAAGCCACTTCAAGGTACACGAGGACAGGGCGGACTCTTGGACTCTCGGACAGACTGCTTTGGCAGAGAACTCCGATCCAATCGCATGACGTAGGGGCACAAAGTGTGGGCAGCAGTCGAGTGGATGTGTGTGTGTATCTTAGTGTGCGTGTATATGGGGATTCGGTGACCAACTCACCCAGATAGATGGGCAAAGTCCCATCTCGTCGACACATCTGTGGGCTAATTGAAATGGCAACACTAATTAGCGATGCTTTAACCGGACACTGTATGCATTTTCCCCTGGCAACGAGTGGCTATATCCGAAAAGGAGATAAATCCAAAGGCAACAGAAAACAGAAGCGAAAACTAAATGTTGTGCCGATCAGATCGCCTTTAAGCTGCTTACTGAAATCGACCACCCAAACTGGGCTGCAAACATCCAAGGGCCGTGGCAGTTCATTAAGGTAAATGGTGGTCCATAAACTTTAAGCCGATTACAAGAACGATTCCCGGACGATGAAAGGTGTTCTGTTCTCTAGCTCTAGCTCGTGTCTGTCTGCCCAAAATAAATGGCGTAAATTATTTGCTAATGATCGCCGGACAAAGTGCCGGGGTTACGTCATGGGGGCCACCATCATCATCATCATCTCTGGTTAATTTTGTGCAATTGTCTTGAACCGTTTTGAGTGTGTTCAATGCTATATCCCGCATAATCATCGATGAGCGAAGGTCGTGTGGCCATAACTACACACGCGAGGCTTCTTTGCTGTGGCGAGTATTAACTAAAGTCGGAGCGTTGATTTACATAGCTGGAAAACCAGTTATCAGCACATACTGGGGCCGGCCTCGTCATCTCGTCATTGAGTTAAGATCTCGGTTTGGAAATATTTGAGGCTTAGTCCGAGCCGCCTTCCCCAAGATTCTTTGCACTTTAGGAGCCCCACGAGTCCAGGTAATTTAATTACAATAAACATTTTGCAAGCCCAAAAACACAAAGCACTAAAAAGAATGCCAGGCAATAATTCCGGCCAAGTTGTTTTCGCGTTGGAAAAATTCGAATTATTTGCGGAACTACCAGGCACAGGAATGGCCTTTATACGGGGAGTAACCCCTCATCCTCTCCAGCCACCAGGCACCAGGCTCCAGAGATGCCAAGGGACAGGGATTCATTGCCGGGGAATGCCAACTGCAGGAGAGATGCAGTCCCAGGAATTGCAAAATCATGCAATTTGTGGGCACTTCGAATGCAATCAACAAAACTGTTTGATTTATGATCATTTGCAGTTTGCACTAATTTTTCAAATCACAAAAGGCAAACGACAACAACAAAACCCACAAAACCTGACTCGACACAAAAATTAATCATAGCAGAAGGGCACACAACGAGATAGGAAGGCCGAGGATGGATATATTGGGGCACAGAGGAGGCAGACATGAAGGATGGGGCCCAAGGAATCATTACAATCAATAGCTAAAATCGATTTGGGCCTTCAAAGGCCTTCAGTAGCTGCAGCAGTTGCCAATAGAAGTGGGCTCGTGACACGAGAAAAACTAGAGAGTAGAAATATGTTTAGGAAATCTAGAAAAATATGTATTAAAATATATTAATCTAGGGAAAAACTATAATATTTTTAGAGTCTATAAATCACTGGAATCTATTATCTGAAAGTCATAAAAGATCTTAAAAATCGTGTAACTTGGACCCATCTCCAGCTTTCCATAGAAATAGGCAGAGACCCGAGGCTCCGAGTTAAGACTTGTAATTATGCGAAGACTTCCTTTACAATCCGGGGACCATCCTCCTTTTGGAACCGGCAGGACCCGCCGGCCGTCTTCTGGTAGCCCCCTTTTTTGCATTGTGATAAACGAGCAGCACTCCCCCTTGGCCTAGACTTTGGAGCGATCGCTCTGTGCAACATCTTCATTATGAATTATGCGACTCGCAGTTTCTCAGCTTTCGCGGTTCCCCGAGATTCGCCAGTTCTCAAGTTCTTCAGTTTCCCATTCCCAGTTCCCAGACTCGTTCCCATGGGACATAACTTTTGTTTTATCACCCCCCAAACGAGGCAAGGACTTATCTCGGTTGGAACTTTTGCCGGCATGTTGCAACTAATTACATAAAGCGACACGTGCACGTGGTAATTTTATTTGTTACAACTCGAAATTGGCATGAATTTGCTAATTAGCTACGATTGTAAAAGTTGCACTAACGTTGGCCTCGTTGAGCTGCTGCTACTGCATCTTCCTGAATCAGCGAGATGCGTGGGTTGCAAGCATCGGTATCTGTATCTCAAAGTTGGCAAAAGATACTTTGCAGCTACAAAGCTAATTTAGTCAGGGCTTAAAGTCAATTGGAACTCGGAGCACATGAGAGAGGAAAGCAGACTGGGAGTTTATTAAAGTTATTTTAGAGCTTAGCAACTAACTAGAATTCGTAATAAATATTTATAAAATTTAATCAAGTTTCCTTCAAGGAAATCATATTATTTTAGATAATACCAATTCTCAAAACCTAGATAAATGTATCTGTCACTGTGCTTACCTAAGATATTTTATCTCTTCATTCCACTCTAAGTTTCACTTAAGATACTTTTAGCTGTGATTTATAAACAAACCACAATCACCTTGAAAATAAACGCCGCGACCAATCAATATCTTATCTATAAACAAATAAAGAAAAACCTAAGAACATATAACGACATTTATCATATCAATCGCTAAGCTAATTTGGAATTCCACGAAATAGCCCGACAGCTTTGACAGACCATCGATAGCGAAATCGAAATATATTGACTGATCTGGCACGTGCATATTTCTGCAATAAATTCAAACAAATATTGAAAGACAGTAAGTACAAGCTTGTAAATTCATCGCACCCGATACAGATATACAGATACAATTATTTGCATTCATCCATTCCGGGGACAACAAACCCCAATATTTGCACCTTGCCGCATTTACTTTACATTTAAACATATATTTCCGTTGACAAATATTTGAGCATTCGCTGCCAAAAATGTTTACATTTATTTAAATTCATGCAACTGCTGTGCAAAGGTCATTCTTTTCTGTTTTTAACCGGACGTTGTATTTTATTTTTAGAGAAATATTTCCCGATTACACTGGTTCCTGGTTCCATCCAATATAAAATTTTATAAAAACGAATTTTGATAAATGAATTTTAACATCGCACAAACAGAATGGTAATCGAACTGATGACAAAAACGTTAGCCTAAATAAAATATACAAAACATTTATTGCAGTTATTTATTGATGATACCAACATGGCAAAAACTAAAAATTTACAATAAATATGAAAATAAAAACAGCCTTTGGCGGGTTCGAGGGGGGCCTAGCGACAGTGAAAGTGATCCAACGATGACGATGGCCACGGCAGATGATGATGGTTGCAAAAAAAATGAATGAATGAATGAATAAGCCAGAGCCACCAGCATTGATGGAGCGGGCATTAACTTTACATAACTTCAAACAAAACAAAAAATTAGCCAAAGTTCAAAAGAAAATATAAGAGAGGCAAAAAAAAAGTATAATAATCATGACTTATGAAAGATGGAATGGGAAATGTTCCGTGAATGTTGTGATAAAAGTTATGTAAATGAAAACCTTCAAAAGAATTATCCAATCTGAATGGAGATAATATTAAACAAAGTGTAATTACTTTATAGATAAGGATAACGAGGCGGTAATTATATATTATGCATAAACTCGGTAGCAATTTGTAAAAAAGAATAAATATTTATAGGAAAACATTCCAAAATTAGAAGCAGTTATTTTTGGTTCAACATTAATTATTAGTACACATGCCTAGTTAAACAATTTAATAAACAAATTTTCAATGAAATTACTGACCCACAATGTAGCTCAATGGGTAACGTACATTTTAAATATGAAACTAACTAAATATGGAGGCGGTTATTTTATTATCTCGCCTGCAAAACTGTAAATCTTATATAGCCAACACCCCTCTAAACTTAGTAGCTGGTGTTATTTTTGGACTCCAATTATTTTAGTACACACACGCAGACACTTAAATATTTTCCACCAAAAAATAACTTAATTATATCAACGACTTGGTTGGAAAATATGCAGCTATAACAGCTTAATTTGAATTAATTTACAGCTCCAGTTGGTTAAACCATAATTGCAACAGCAAAAAGATATTCCACCCGCCGCGATGTTGTTTTTAATTATTTTTTGCTCAAACTTTCTTTGTTTATAAATACAAAAAAAGGAAAACAACAAATATAATTAGAGTGCTCAACATGTTGGAGAGCAACAAAAAAAAAAGAGAAGCACAGGTGCCCTCGGAAAATAAACAAAAGAAAGAAAGAGTCGACAATGGGGAGAGAGTGAATGAGAGGAGGCGAGACTGGCATAAACAAATAGCTGTAAAAATCTCCAAAAGGTAATCAGACGGTTGTTCACCTGGTCTCTGGGTTTTCGGTTTGGGTTTCTGGTCTTGGTCTCGGTCCCTGGTCACCTCAACACCTTGTGGACCGTGCCCAGTTCGCTGTTCACTGTCCGCTTTATTTGCTTATGTTTTTTATATATATATATTCTTTGCTCTGTTCTTTTTTTTATAAACATTTTGTATTTGGTTAATTTCCAACGTGCCTGGCATTCCACAGTGCCACGGGAGTCGCCGCCATCCATGTCAATTTGAATGCCTTTTTGTGGGGAGTTTTCAAATTATACATTTATCTGCGAGTATATCTGTAACACATTTTTGCGGGTGTTGATTACCCGGCGACGGCGACGGCGACCCACATAACCACTGACAACCAAACGCGACGCGGCTCCATCTAATTAAGTTTGCAACACACAGGCACACACACACACCCGAGAGAAGAAAAAAGATTACAAAAATCAGAGAAAAATCAGAGAAAACCTGGCAAGATCCGATGAAGCAGCCGCCTAATTACGGCTCAATCAACTGGGCCCGCAACGCCAACAGTTGGCTGTAGGCAACACTAGGCACTCGAATCTGCTGCAGGGCTCGGAAAATTGCCTCATGGCGCACCATCCAACCATCCATCCATCCGATGGGTTACCTAACTTCCAGCTTAATGACTTCACTAAAGCCCCCAGTCGAAGGCCCAGACTCCCTACCGACTTTGGTGGCATGCTTTAAATATTTTGCGGCACCTGAATGCATTTTACAAATTTTTCTGTTGCAACTCGCAAACCTGTGATAAATTGCAGTCGCCGTTGAGTACAGCCTGTTTCTTTTTCAGGTTTAACCCACTGCTGCTGCTGCCGCTGCTGCTCTTTCATCAGACTGACATTTTCTGGCTAGACTGACTCATGAACTGCACCTTCGAGGCAGCCTATAGGCCCGGCATTAACCATTAACATTTCAGGCCCAAAAAGCTGAACGATTGCATGCGAAAAAGTTTGTCAAATATTTGTTTGAATTGAAAAATGATTTTGAATCACCATTCAGCATCAATTTGTTTAACAAAAGGCTGAAGGCTTGCACGGGAAATTATTTAATGAAAAGGTTTGAGATTGACTTTTAAAATAATCTCTACAAATATTTAATTAATTATTTAAAGGCTATTTTTCTTTGACTTTAAGAGTAATTCAAGAGCCTAATGATATTTCTTCTCTAAATAATTATATTTATTTATATTTGCCGATCTAGTTTTATATTTTTTCCCTGTGCAGTGCTGCCTTTGAAGATGGATAATGAAGATGGGGAAGCTGTCATCATCGTCTGCATTTGCATTTGAAAGTGTCGATACGAGATGAAGAGGGTGAAAGAGGTGGAAAGATTGTGGCTAGATGAGTGGGTCTCCCCAGATATCGAGAGGGGAATAACTACCACAACTACACATACTTATAGAAGGGGATCCAAGCGAAACATCATCGTTGTTGCGGCCGTTTTGTATTAATGGTGATGCAACATTTGCCACAAATGTAAAAAGTTACGAGTTGAAGAAGAAAAATAAAAAAATAAAACCCCAAGCACCCATGGCTAAGTAAAGTTTAATGCCCGAAGGCCAAAAGCGCGTTTGACTCTCTGGTGGTTGTTTCTTGTTCCCTTTATTTTATCTTCTTTTATTTTTTTTTAGCCCCAGAGTTGTAAGCTGAAACCTTTTTTGTGTTTGACGCTTGACGAGGATCGGGGTATAATGAGTGGAACATTTACCTAAGCCCCCAAAAGAACCCCAGGCTGCGCCTAATTTAATGACAATTTTAGTTATTTGCTGCTAGAACCTAAAGATATTATTTTTTAATTTTTAATTGACTTGTGAAAAACAAATTTGTTTGGTCTATTTTCTGTCCGAGTTGTAGGAGAAGAAGGCATTCAAGTACAAAATAAGCTTACGTCAAAGTTGTGTAAACAATTTGTTTGCAATAATGATTGGCAACACAAATTGGAGGAAAAAGTTTCGTTGCTATAAACACAAAAGCACTTGGTCTAAGTCTGATTTTACATATTTTGTAATGCCTAAGTACTTGTTGTTTATTTATTTAAGGTTTTTGTTTAAAAGAAATCAGCATTTTACAGATGGCCTAAAAAAGTAGGGAACGCTTTTAGCGAGCCAAGGACAATTTATTAAGTTGTCAGTCCTCTTACTCATTTAATGTCAATTTTTTGAAAGGGCATTTGCAGTTTGTTATCCAGTTAATAAGCGTCATTGGCACCTTCCTGCTTAAATGCCACTGATATGGCTCTCGGCAAGCTTCGCTCCACTCACCTGAGGCATTTGCATTGGCATTTTGCGGCAATGTTCGGCTTTTCAGGTGAGCTCCAAGCTTGACAACTTCTGCTTTTGCCTTGTTGCTGCCTCTGCGGTTACGGTTTAATGAACATTCATGCCTCCTAATGCCAAAACAACAGTGGAAAACAGTGAACACGCGGCAGCAGAATAGTCTGCATTGCCGCAAAAACGATCCGCAGTATGCGGAATACTTACTATATATATATATATAAAACAAAGCACAGAAAAATAAACCAAAAACGAGACCCGTCGTTGGAGGCAAACGCAAAGAATTGCAACAGGTTTCTCTTGATTGGCCTTTTGGTGTTCGTCGGTGGTGCTTGGTTTATTAAATCTTCTGCTGCTGCTGCTGCTGCTGGTGGCTATTGTATTTGTATTTTATATATCTTTTGTATATTTTATTTTTCATTTTTGCCGCCGCATCTGACAGCCGTGATTTGTTGCCGAAGGTTAGTTCAAGTCATTAGAGTTGCTTCTGTGTGTTGCCATAAACTGAAGATGTTTTTTTCCCCCCACTAGTTATGAATTGCTTTGAAAAAATCTATTGTCTAGGCAATTAAATGGTTGAAAATTGAATCTTATCTTTGCAAGTGTTGAATAAAATATTATTTGCAGGGAAAACTCATTGGAAAAAAAATCTACAAGCCAAGTGTTGAAAGCATAAACACTTTTCAGTATTTTTCCTTTGTTTATTTTGTATCGTTTAGATTTTTATTATTTAAGTGCAATTACAAATTCAACTGGTAGCAGCTCTTTTATGGAAATTTCATAAATCAATTGTTTATTATTTTCCAATGTTTATGTTTATAGAATTCTATTTTTGATTGCTTTGCTAGCCACTTTTGCATTGGAATTTAACTTCTGATTTAACAATCTCTAATAACAGTTTTTAATTTAATTGATTGTGATTCTTCTTTACAGAAAATTTATTTTATTTAGCCAATTAAATTTGGGTAATTTCTCTGAGCATTCATCGTTAGAGTTCCCATCATTAGCCACTCCAAATTTAATTATTCTACCAAGAAGTATCACTGCAGGGCCTTGCAAAAGCGATTCGCATTCAAATCGACAAAAACTTCGCTTTGGCACAAATGTATTTATAGTGATTTCCCCGCCACTTGGCCGCCGCCACTCAACTCATCTGCCACTCCGGGCACTTTGGCAAATGACAGCAATTAAAACTTAGATGCCTGACTGTTAGTGTCGCTTAGTGGCCATCAGAGCTTTGGCTACATTTAATTATAACTTGAGGACCTAATTGTGCGTTGTCCACAATTAAAAATATCTTTTTTTTGTGAGCTGGCGGGGGGAGGGGGACGCACACAGATTTGTCACAGCTGATGGGGCAAGTGGAGCAGCAGAATCTGCAGCTAATTGCCAGTGGACCCGGGCCCAAAACTACCAACTAGGAGGACAAAAAATAAAAAACCAAATGCGAGTAGTAAAAACAATGACAAGACAAATGTTGGGACAGGCAGCAACAACAAATCAACACGACTGCAACATGCGGCCTACAAGTTTTGTGGGCCTCCAAAGAAACTTTTTTTTGTGTTGTTTTTTTATATGCAGCTAATCCAATTCGAAAGCAATTTCTGGGAGGATTGGGGACCGAGGACAGGGGAGGAGCCTGGATTGTTGAGAACCCCCATTTACATGGCCTAAGACCATGTCTGGGATCTGCCCACTTAGCCCAGGCAGACGGAGACGGAGGCGCAGACGGAGGAGCCAAGTTAGAAGACGAGTTCATTGAATTCTTCTCGCTGGGTATTCGCCAAACTCGTAAATTTCCAACATACAAGAATAAAAAAAAATATATAAAAAAAGAGGAGGGAAAAAAGAAGCCAAATCCCAAACCAAACAGGTTCTCCTGCATCCACCAAAAACAAAAAGATACCCCGAGACCAGACTTTGGGTTACACATACGAGAGAGTACGAGTGTCTGTAGTTTTTTTGGGGCCTGCAGCATCTTTTGAGTGGAATGCGGCAGTCATCTGCCCTGAAAACCGAGACTCATCTTGGGCCTTAACTTGGTCTTGGGTCTCCGGTGTCTGCTCTCTTCGGCCTTTGGTCAGCTGCAAATGCATAAAAATCAACGCAGCAGCATTTCACTTTAGACTGCGGCCACTTCGATTAAGTAGCTGTCAGTATGTGTATCTCGTATCTTGTATCTTGCCACTCGAGTTGGGTGAAAGCGTTCGCGTTCACGTTCGCATCTTTTCACATTGCATTTTCAGGCAGCGCCGACCCACTTCCACTTCCATTTCCAGTTAGAGCCTTGTCCATGTGTCAAACAGTTGGCCAAACAAACTAATTGACCCGAAACTGAAAATGGTAATCGGAGACCAAAGAACTGTAGGAACTGAGGCTATCTCAAATGGAAGAGAAGACTCCACAAACTAGGAGATTACCTTTAAAGATGTGAGTAAATTTATAGCAACCTGTGGTCTTAGTTTGATTTATAAAGGTCTTCGAATATAAACAAACAATCGTTGCTGCTGACCTGGAAATATATATATTTATATATGGCAAAAGGTCGGAAATGCTTCCCTCTTCAATGTTTACCCTTTTTACTGGCTTAAAAAATGTGCCAGCGAAAAGATTTGTATCTCGGCGTGATACAAAAAGGCAGAACAACTCAATTCGAGGGATCATCTTCGCCTGGCCGCATTTGTGCGGAGCAACAAAAGATGAGGGATTGCTGCCAGTCATTCCAGGCCATCCCAGTGACCTTTCAGCCTCTCTATTCCCAACCATCAATCAATCATACGGCCCGAACAGAACACCAAAAATAAAAACACAAAAAACCAAACGAAAAAAAAATGGTTTAAAACGGAAATGAATCCACGCTTTGGACATTAACCGTAATTGCGTAGACACAAGCAATGCGTGGGCACATAGAGATACATTTGTATCTTGTGACGCACAAACGAGTTCGAGTTCGGGTTCGGGTTCGCGTCCTGCCGCCACCCTCCCACAAGGCACCCAACATCATACCCTGCCCCTCCCCCCCACTTAATGACCTTGTAACTCAACTGTCAACTGTCAGCACACGCAGCAGCTGAATGGCAAACAGCAAATCAATAGCCCGGCCGCAATTTATAGTATCCATGGCCATAAATTGGCCAGCAGCAGCAGCAGCCCGCCGCCGCCACATGACATGGCTTGTGGGGCAACAACAGCAACAGCAAGAGCAGCAGCAGCAGCAAGGAATTCTGGCCAAAATAGGCAGAAACGCCAGCGAAATAGATTGTCTGCAAAAATCCCTCACCCCCCTTCCTGTCCAGAAATCAACTGGAACCGAACAGAGGCGCAGACGCTCTCATTATCATATAAACAAAGGGGTTCAGAGGAGGCGAGCGCCTATAGACATGCCAAAAATGTAAACTGTCGGTGAATTTATGTGTATGAAATTTTATGAATTTATGAAGAAAGCCTTCCCATGCGGCCCTGACATAATGGTTAAACATTGTATTCATTTGTGGGCCGGTATATGTGTTTCGGCCAAGGATCCCTCACGGGGAACACTCCGCCAGTTCGCTGGCAACTTATGAATACGAAATGAGAACAATAAATTTATGCGTTGGGCTCAACAGATATTATTTAACTGAATATTTTTGAAAGTTATGTGATTTTATGTTTGGCCGGCTTTAAGTTGTATTTATGGGGATTAAGTGGTTATAATAATGTAATTGTATGTATTCTTGGGGCTAAGGGGGATGGACTTTAACACTTAATGGATAATAATGAACATAAAATAACATCATAGATATGAAATATGAATTGTTAGGAGTTATGAAATTTAAATTTCCCTAAAGATTATCCAGTGTTAATCCTGGGTATCTCCTAGTCGACTTTAGGTCAGTCACAAATTTTCCAGAATATTTCCAGATAGTCATGGGTGTGGGATAAGTAATCCCCAAGCTGCGCCAGTAGCGGCTGCCTACATATATTTATACATATATATATATATTCTTTATCCAAGAAACTGCTTATCGCATTGAAAAATTTTTGTGCTCGCTTTGTTTACATTATGCCCGGACTTTTGGCGGAATTACAGGGCAGCAGGCGGCGTAAACAGTCAGATTAGAGGCATGAAGAGCTAGTAAAATATGAGAAGCCGTTGCAAATACAAATAGTTTGTGCGATATCTCAAGAGAAACTTCCGCATCTTCTACTCTCACTCTGCTATGGAGATGAAAGGATGGAAGTGGAGCTCCGGGGGAAGCACAAGCACAAAAGCCAGAAGAACAGACCCTCAACAAGTAATGAATTACGCGTCAGACTTTACTCACTCCTTTCGAGAGGAGCTGGCAAACAATATAAAAACAGCCAAAAAGGCAAAGCAGTTGCCAAAATGTTCCGCCAACTCTGAGGTACTCACACTTGCCCCAGAATGAGTAAGTGCGAGTTTGGGTTCGAGTTTGGGCACCGGGGGAGTGCATAAAAGGCTGCTAAAAAAAGTTTTGCTCTTAGCATTGTTATCAGCCGAAGGAAGCAAAATTATAAGGGGGCGCAACCAGAAACAAACAAAACGGAAAACATGAAAAATAAACCCAAGCCGAAATCGGGCAAAAGACTAACACACACACAGCGTAACTTTTGACAAAAGATCTCGTTTTGCTTGCAGGAAGGAGTTGCGATTCAGCTTTTGTGCAAAGGCAATCTTTCAAGGGGAAACTTTCTTGTAGAGATAAAATTAGTAGGTCAGAGGAAAATGGGGAAAACTAAAGGGAGAATAATGGGAAGAACGACTAAATAATAGAGTAATTCAACTGTGAAACAAATGCAATTATTAGAACAAACATATACGCTTTTTGTTGATAAAGAAACTGAGAAGGAAATGCTATGACCTCTTAAGAAATACTAGTATAAAGTGTTGGCTTGATTAAAGCCACACGAAATAATGCCATTGTTAGTTGCCACAAACCAGCATATCAACTACTAGATATACCCGACTACCTGTCACCTGTCTGTCGCAATTGGATACTCCTATCTATTCGCACTCAAAGCTATCATCGAGTGTGCTTTAAACTGGGTTAAGGTCGGGTTTATCAGTACCGCCCAACCACTTGGACGTGTGGCAGAGCAGAACTTCCGTCGTTTGCTTGGAATTTGGGATATATGTAGTATATACTAGAGACTTGCTTGCTCCCCCTTTGGGAATGCCCATCAATCCCTGCGACATTCCATGCATTAGATACCGGCAGCAGAACAAGTATTTGTGGCAATTCGATCAGCAGTCGAAAACGTGCAGCCAGCTAGAAGACAAAGAATATTGTATAATTTTGTTTCCCATGTACCACATTTTGACAACTGTTTTTCTGTTCGTTTTTTTTGCAAAAAAACTTAACTGCCACTCGGCTTCTCGTTTGGCTTTCCAATAGAGAACGTGCAGACGTGCGAAATTCTGGGAGAGAAGAGGCCGTACGAGAAGATATGGAAATTCATCTGGCACCTGTTCGATATAGTGCCAAGCCATAAACCACTATGGCATACTATAATGCCATAATGCCACGAATGGCCAGACAAAGAATGGACCATGATGTAAGGAGACTAATATGCGGAGTGATTAATTCATCGAAATTAACATAAATGGCAACAGCTTCAACTTTTACCGTCTGACCACAGGTGGCCCCCTATCTGTGCCTCACCTTTGGCTCTGCCTCTGCCTTTACCTTTACCTTTACCTTTACCTTTACCTTTACCCCTTTATTCCTTAGTGGCCGACATAAATAATTAAATTTAATTGCCGTTGCTGCTTCTTAATGATGCAACCAAGCATCAAACGAGCCAAACGAGAGACCTCTGAACCCAGGCCTCTTTCTCACCTGAAACCCGTTTTTATGAAAATGAAAATGGAAATGGAAATGAAATTAAACGAAACCCTCGTCGTCACAGGCGACAAGCGACAAACGACAGGGAGACAGACGATGAAGGTGAATTTTATGAAATTAAGCAAATGCTAAATGGAAATATAAGCCAAGGAGGAAAACCCAGCGAAGCGGTGGAAAAAGGGGAGCCTCCCGGGCAGTAAAACAAACGACGCTTTTACCTGTCACTGGGAGGCGCTTTAATTGAAATAGCTATATTATGTATATGATATATCACCACGTTTATACGCACACGTCTTATTCGCCAGTAAAAATATTGCAAATGTCACATTTGGCAGTATGAACGCTTAATTATTTCTGTATTTTCAAGTAGAAAGTCAGTCTGCTTGTCTTTTTTTTTTGCTGGTTTTAGATTATATTTTTTGTAGATTTGCAAAACCTGAGAAAGTGTTTAATTAAGGAAGTAATTTATTAGCGGAAAATAACATTTTGGTGGCATTGAAAGTTGCTGCAATAAACCTCATAATTAAGTGAAATTTTGTTATTAATAAATTGTTTTGAAAACAATCTAAGAACTCAATAAATCGGAGAGTATTTCACACCAATCAGTACAAACCTCCAATAAAGATAAGGGGTTCCATTGAAAAATTCCCAAATTAGCACAAACAGTAAATGAATAAATTCAAATAAAATCATAAAAAAAGCGTTATATGAGTATGCGACAGTAATTATAATTATTTAGGCCGCAAACTGTTCCATAATAATGTCTTCCCCGCAGCAACAGATAACCAAAGAGTGGCCGCTAAAGATATATGTATATATATTGCAATCTAATCTTATCTAATCTTTCCCCACACACACGAGCAACTTCAAAAGACAGTCTGCCCCGAAACCAGTTGAAAATAATACTTGACCAGCTGAACTGGTTCTTATTTATGCCACAGAAAATACAATCTAAAATGTAATAAAAATTTCTGATTAATTAGACGTTTTGAGTGAGTGAAGCGCCTCTTTTTAGCCATGACACCAATCCATCCTCGCCCGAATCAACTGTCTAATCTGGGCGGCAGCTCTAACTAACGACCGTCTTTGATAATTAATAACAAAAGGGGAAATTCTGTATTATTTTTCTTTATTTTGTGCCGGATTCTAGGCCAGCGAGGTTTTCAGGCAAAAAACCAAAACAAAGCCGGCAAAACGCACAGAGGCAGACAGACAAAGCGGGCCAAAAGGGGCTGGCCGAGTGGGAGTTGAAGAGGGGTAAGTGCTGCCATGGCAAAGCCAAAGGCAAAAACAAAGCGAGCCCATTCAAGGGTCTCCTCGGAAAAGACCCCCACACACACACTCAGACAGATATGTATAGTACGTATATAAAGTAAAAACAAATACAGAGACACAGCTGCTAGGAGCGCAGAAGGCGGCTATAAAAATCAAATGAAATTTATTGATTTTTCTTTGACGAAAAAAAAATGATGTGGAGAGCAGCGACGAACGCCCAAAGCCAGCAAAGTCAAGGAAATGGCCAATAAAAAGTAATTTGCAAACAAAAACACGAATTACTGAGATAGAGGGGAAGCACAGATACTCTTAATCAGGTGCGGTATTTGGCTAATTTTAGCCCTGCAACTAAGCTGGCTTAATCCTAGTAATTACAGGGCCTGGAACAGCATAAAATTAGATACTGCAAGCTTGTAAATTGACTAAGTTTTAACTAGATTCTTTGGCTTGCTGAAAAAGGAAAAAAGGAATTCTGAGGCTTTAATTTTATATACGAATCTTAAGAATTGCTTAGACAAATTATAATTTCTGTTAACAATTATAATAATTAAATACAAAAAGGGGGGGGTTTTTTGTATTTAATTATTATAATTGTAGGAAGTGCTTATGTAGCAGATTATTTTCAATATATCATGCCAGTGCCTCATTGCCTGACCACCTTTTTCAGGTGAAATAATTATAAAATTCTCAGGCAGTTTTAAAGATATCAGATAAGTCGGTTATAATTGATAGGAAGTGCTTGAAGCGGAGGAAAAAGGTTCTCTGAGATAAGAAAATAAATATATATATTTCTTTTGAGTTGTAAAGTTAGTTTTTAAGCTTTTGTCTGAATTAATAAAATATATTTTGGGTTAATAGAAATTTAGATTCTGGTAGCTTTTCATTTAAAATAATAACAGCTTTTGTTTCTTTTAATCCTCTAAAAAAAATCTTAAATTAAATTAAATTTTCATCTTTTTAAGGTATTTAACCTAAAGACTTGCTTATATATGTACATATCTACATATGTACAAGTATATACTTTTTTCCCATCTGCAACTATGTCTTGTATTTATGTTTCGTCTAACTCCCTAGACTTTGATTGTTGTTGTTTTTTGTTTGGCCCGCAGACAAAGTCAGCGGACGCTAAAAAAAATAGCAAAGAGGAGAAAGGGGGGAAGAGACTTGGTGGCAAGAACAAGCTCAAGAACATGTAAAAAAGAAGCTGAGGAGGAAGGGGCAGGCATTGTAAAATGTCAGCCGAAGTTAACGGGGCACACGAACAGCAACAACAGCAAGCCAAACAACGAAGGCAACAAACACAACAGGAATGGCAGAATGTTTTGTTTGATCTGCTGTCAGGCGGGTGGGTGAGGGACAGTGGTGGGAGTGTGGCGGCCTAAGAGTGTAGACTGAGCGAGTGTGTGGAAGGGAGACAAGGAGACAAAGGCGCCACCACCAGAGGCAGCAGCAGGTGCGAGCTGCACGAGATAGACGGCCTATGTTGCGTGTTTACAAGTTCTATGTACCGCTACACTTACCCCAATGCTCCTTCTCCTTCCGCTTCTCCTTCTAGCTCCTTGCTTCAGCTGTCAAAAATTTCCCAAGTTCCAATTTGAGGCAAGTGCAAAGTACGATTGATTATGTGTCCTAGCGCCTTTTTGCTATGTCTCCGATGTGCTGTATAGTCTTTGAGCTGCTTCGATTAGCTTGCCTTAATTTGACGTTTGTGGCAGCGGCCGATTTACACTATTAATTTGTAATTTCTGCTTATTGCTACCATTTGCATTTATTTACTTTTCACACACTGAAAGACTCTTCACAGCTGACTGCGATTTGCTGCTGTTTTCTTGTTGTTACAATTTTCACGCACACACATTGACACCCATTGAACCCAGGCCCGCGCGTTTATTAACACCTAGCGTAGGTGCGAGTGGAAGAGGAGGAGAAATGCAACGAATTCACTTTAGCACAGGTGCTCTCCTCGCAGACACGGGGCAACTTCCAGCTGATTCAACGGTAAAAAATCGACTGAAGAGTAAAGATTCGGATTCGGTTTTAGCCGGCAACCTCGTAGATACAAACATGTTCGATGTTCCAGTTCCAGTTCGAGTTGAGTGTTGCAAGGCGACAAGTTGTGTGGGGTTCGAGTGTGTGTTTGGGTCAGTTCTTTGTCTGATAAACACTCGCTGATAAGCCAATCATACACACACAGGGGCTGACTCCAGTACAGAAGGACCCTTTGTTGTTGCGCCTAACATTGTTGTTACTATAGTTATGGCTGTTGTTGTGCGCATGTGAATGACAAATGAGCCCGTATTCTCGAATATGGCATACAGGGCTGGGGAATGTGAGGGTACGGAATCCAAGGGAAGTCCCCGATAATGCCACACTAAGGGGAAGGGGGGGAAGTCTGAGTGCTATGCCCCAGCAATTGGATAAGAGTCTCCACAGAAGGTCCCCCCATACTGACATACACTCTAAATGCAGTAAAAAGCCTGTAAAGTTCGCTGGCAATCAAGTCCGATTGGTGTTTAGGAAACATTAATCATTCGCCGGGGGGAATTAGATATGAACCAAACATTAAAATTAAGTGCAGTACATTACACAGTAAATGGATTATTTTGAAATTGTATTTTCAAAGCCTCCTATATTTTTAACCGCAAAGAGTACACAAAGGTATTACCTTCCGTCGGTTTGCTTGCTTTCTGGTTTGCTTGTTATAGCCGGCTTGCCACTCGAACACAACCTGCAACATGTTGGCAGCTGCACTTGTCTTGGCCATTGCGTTGCACGTGGCTAATTTGCATATTGAATGTGTTTGCATTGTTGTTTTTGTCGCGTGGGGCGATTGCCGAAATAAAGAAAAAAAAATAATGAGGAAACTCCTCGACAAACGTTTGCTTTTGACGTATTCAATGCCGACTTTTTGGATTTACTTCACCGCAAAAATTAATTAAAATATTGCTAGCTCTTAAAAAGCAAAATTTATTAACTTTCGGTCAGCAACTTTGTTTGCATTTGACACAACGATAGACAAGTGCAAAAAATCGACCACGAAATTGACAATTTGCAACACCAACGGAACCGTTTTCAATTGCTTCGCTTTCGCACCTTTTCCATTTCCCCGCATTTCCCTTTTATACACTATGAAAAATGTAAAAATATTATACTTACAACAATACTAATATTTCATTAATATATCATAAAGATTTTTAAAAACTTATTCTAAAAACAATCAAATACAAGATTATTTACGTTGTAATATTATTTAAAAACCTTTCGAAAATATATAAAAACATTTTTTAACAAGTTGGACTCAAGAAACTTTGTATTTATTAGAAAAACTTTTTAAAAAATTTATTTAAATTTAAAAGTAACATCAAAATGCTATCTTAAATTAGTTACGCTATTTTCCAAATCTTTGTTTATAATTTTCTCCAAATTAATAAACATTTTCCATTCTTTTTGTTTAGTGCACAGTTCGTTATGGACTTTTCATTGGTTTTGTTTGGCTCTTTCAATTGAAACATGGCCAAGTTTTCGGTAACGATAGAGAGGGGGCCGATGGGGGAGAATGAGAGGGACGACACCAATCAACTTTTTTCCCTCTTTTGTTGCATTTTTCATTAGTTTTTCCTTTATGCGGCGAAAAAGTTTTCTTGGCCCGAAACGCGTCTCAACTTTTCCGCTATTGATAACTCAAGTTTCTGTTTACACAACTGCATTTTTGCCATAAACAATTGTAATGGCAAATATTGGTGTCAATATACAGAGGGGGGGGTTCATCAGGAGAATGTGGAGGTTTGATTTGTAAATAAGATTGTATTCTTAATTGTTTATACTAGCTATATGTAAAGGTATTTTGTTTATATTGTTGATGGAAGTATAAGTTTACTTTTTATAGAATTTCTAACTGATTCAATATAGGTCGTGGGGTTTAATTACTGCCAAATTATGTTATTACCTAATTTAAATTAAAACCAGCTCTGCTTTAACCAAATCATTCATTTCCCTAATGACTAAAAATAAGCAATTTTCATACAGCTGCGCCGCCACCTGTGATTTTCAATTGATGACTGTTTTCGTTGGCGCTGCCAATTTGCCGACCAATTGAAAATTCAATGCACGCCCCAGACAAAAACTCATTTGCAACACTTCACGCAACGCCGGCGATTTCGATTTAGCCAAGATCAAGGGCGATAAAGCCCGCAGCAGCCACTGCAGCAGCATCGGGGCAAAGTTGCGGCAGCAGCAACAGCGTCTTGTATGTACATTGCATTGCGTGCAACAACGTGGTGCAGATATAAATAGCCAAAGGCAACAGCAACTTGGCCCTTATCCATTTTGGCTGATCTTTACGCACAGGAGGCAGCAGCACCACCACCAGCAGCAGCAGCAACTGCAGCAACATCTGCAACACAAACACTGACTGCAACAACAACATTCCTTTCGACATTTAATTAACGATCGCGATTGCAATCAAAGCAGTTCTCCCACACTCCCCTGGAACCTGGCCAGTGGAGAGTCCCCTTGAATGAATCCCAGACTGTTAGCTTGGTTCACCTGGTGGCCAGTTAGTTAGTCGCTTGGCCCCGGCTAAGCTGACAAATACTGTAATTAATTTTAATTGCAGCGATTGGCGCTCGCTTTCCGTCTCATTAAAGACTGCAGGCACAGAGCTTGCTCCCTTTTCTTGTTTTGCTTTTTCAGCTTTTTATTATTTTTGTTTTAGTCATCCTGATTTTCACCCGTGATAAACCCAACGATTCCAAAGTATGCCCGGGGATTCCGTCGCGCCATTCCAGGCTACGTGTTTTTACGCCTAATTGCTGAAAAATGTCGCGTGGCAAATATTTTGCCGCCTTCACAAGAGAGCTCAATAAATGTGGAATAACAGGCGGAAAAAAGAAGCACATCTCAATAGAGATACTTTAACATAAAAATAATCCACTGAGAAAATTAAAATGGGATCTGAAAATGTAAGAAATATTTATAGAAAAAGAAAGGCTGAAATGAAATCTATTTAAATCTAATTTAGAAAAGGTAGAATCTATTGTTTAATTTACATTATAATTAAACAATAGATTCTACCTTCTATTAAATTATAATTTATGTTATTTATATTTTATCTAACTTTTTCCCAGTATACACTTAAACATATTTTGCAAACACTTGCACTTTTGGCTTAATGGACTATGGCAAGTGCAAAATGGGGGAATAAAAATGTTCATTTCTCGGGTCCCTGGAGGCTTCGAATGGAATAATCATATAAAACACTTTTCGTTTGCAGTTCATTGAGTGAGCACAAATCCAATTAGATTTTGACTCGGCTTAGCTTGCAGCCGGAAAATCACCCAAAAAGCGCCACAAAAACACCCGAAAACACACACACAAACATAAATTAAGTGTCAAATAAATACAAAAAGGAAAAACTGTTGCATACTTCGCAGCGCAGAGAATTTCTCCAAGTCAATTTGCCTGCCATAACTTTTGACTCGAGTTCAGTTTGCTTTTCGCTGGTGTGAGTGAGCGGAAGTTGGCCCGTGTGAGTGTGAGTTAGTGTGTGTTTATTTATTCGCCTGTGTATTTGCGTTAGTTTAGGGAACTTAACTTGGCAATTGGCTTGACACACATAAATAGTTTATACCGCATTGCTGATTATTGATTTTGCTAGCAATTAAAATTCCAGTGCAAACACGACTGCAAGGCAATTTGATCCTTTTGGTCGATTAGAGAGCAAGCTAAAAATTAATCCAAGGCTTAAAGTGTATACAAAAGTCCAGAAATATATTATTTAGTTGGAAAATTGGAAGACCAATGATTAAAACCGTATTTTATTAGCCTGTTGAAAGGTAGGAACCTTTAGTTTTACCTAATTTAGGTTCTATAAACATCTATGCAAATTATTTTATTTCATTCTTAAATAAATAGATCTTAAGGACAAATGATTGCAGATTTAATATGTATTACATAGTATTAAATTCATCTGTGGATTTAATCTTCTATATAATTCATTCCCATTATCAATTCATAGCATACCAGTGCATTTCCTTGTCTCTTGTTAGCCCAGTTAATCATTCCATCAATAGCAGTGTTCATTGTTCAATTCATGGCCAATTAAGCAGCTTAATTATGCTCACCAATCAGGCAACGAATGTGTAAAAACAATTTAATTATTTTTAAAAACATTATTCGCTGCTGGAATATGTGCAAACATGACGGGTAATTAATCAATATTTATACCAACCTGATTATGGCCATTATCCCGCTGCCCTGTGCCGACAGGCGAGATTAACATAAACTGTCAAAGCCATGGCCAAAAGCCACAAAAATAAACATCAAATAAAAACTGAAAATAAAATCCAACAAAGTTTTCGGCAGGGAAAAGAAACTTAAGTTTTTCACCGTGGCAAATATTTATATCCACCATTAAGAAGCCATAAACACATTCTGGGGGCCAGTTGAGAAAAATTGGGGTTTTCGAATCTCCGTTTCTGGAAAATACGCTGCCAGCCAAAAAGTTGCAAACTTTAGTTTGGAAAATAGTAAAAATTAAGTAGCGAATAAGGAAGAAGACTCCGCGTATATGTAGATGATACAACACCATAACAATTTCCATTTTCCACATTTAATGTAATAAAAGAAAAGGCTGACTTTAAGATTTCATATAAGTACATCTCAGACTGAACCTTACACAGCTAACAATTGGTTACATCAATTGGTTAGGGCAATTACGGAAACACGACAAGGGTGAAAGCCTTAAAAAAACACACACAAAAATAAAATGATAAAATTACCCATCATACGAAAGTTTTCAGTTGTAAGAGCAAAAAGTAAACTAAAATACTTAATTTATGCAAATAAGCGGATAGTCTAGTTACACCGCAAATATATTCGTTAGGCAGCCATAAAAATTCAAATTTCCACATTTATTTAATAAAAGAAAAGACTGAAATGCTGCACAGTTTATTAACTTAGATTTTTGGCTTTAAGGTTTTCCCACAGGAGTGCGACCCATGATATAGACACGCTCTGAGTCTACAACTGCATAAATAAAGGTGCCTTGAGCCTTGAACTTGGGATATGTGCTCGCATCCGCCTCCCTGATAACGGCCTGCTGTTTTTGGAAATTATCCGACCATTCAGTATTAATTCCGTCTTCACTTAATTGGATATCAGCGACAACCAGTGCATTATCCAATGGCACTTCCCTATTGAAGGCGCTCAGTTCGGCACCGGTCTCATTGAAAACGCTTGCTATGCCCGCTCTCTGAAGAGCGTCGCGCAAATATATATACTTATAGTCGAATATTTCTGGCAACGTTACATCCATCGTAGTTGCCTTCAGGCTGCTGGGCAACTTGCGGACGTCCACCTTGCGGAGTTTCCGCTCCACATGTTTTAAATTGGTTCCTTCATTAGGTAGCAGGATCAACAGAGTTGCAGTGGAATTAAGCAATGGGAGGCCCAGGACTTCGGCTCTCAGATCTTCAAAATCAGCATACAGTGCCTGGACTCTTGGTGCAAACAGATTTCCTTTAACCAAAGAGAATTTCTGCGCAAATTGAGCAGCGAAACTGAGGCGATTGAAGAAGAGCAGACGAGTCTCTGCGTTTGGTCCGTCAGTAAAAAGTCCTTCCGTAGCAAAGAAGGATCTGTCATTGCTCTTGTTAACGACAAACTCATTGAAATCAGTTTCGTAATTCCAAAAGCTTGTCTTATACACATAGGAGCCCAGCTCAGCAGCGTTCTCCTCGAAGCGCTTGTCCACAGTTACCCCCCTTCGAACCAAGGCAACAGTGGCCATTGTAATTTGGGAGCCCTGACGCTGTAGAATCTTGGGACGTGAAGCGTTTTCACTTGAACTTGCACATTTCGGATATAGGAAATTAGCGATTGCGGTGCCTGCAGTTAGATCCACGGCGAAAAGCAGCGTTCCAAGCAGCGAGGAAACTCCCAAGGGTGATATCACGAATTCTTCATCCTCCGGTAAGGATTTCCGCACTCTATGGTAAAGTTCTCCGGCGAAGTTTAGACATGAGCGGTCCTTTCTTGACTGACTCCGCTCCTCCTCCTCACCCTGAATAGCTCCAAGAAGAAGTATCGCCAGTAAGCCAGTAAACGCCTTCATAGTTTCTCTTGAACTGCAGCCAATCCAGCGAGGCCTGAACCTTACATAGCTGACACCGATTAGTTAAGGTAATTATAATAGCAAAAACCTAATAAATATAATGAAAAAATTACCCATGATAACAAAGTTTTCGGTTGCGGAAAAAACTGAATTTTCCACAGTGGAACACATACATACATCAACAATTAAGAAGCCATAAACACTTTAAGGGAGCCAGGCGAGAAAAATCGGGGCTGTTGGACTTTTGGATCTGGAAAAAACGCTGCCAGCCAAAAAGTTGCAAAGTGCAATTTGAAAAACAGTAAATATAAGTCGCGGAAAAGGGGAAGGACACGTAGTTGGCACCGAGTCACGACCGTAGTTTTGCATACGAGCCTTCGCCGTGTATCCTGCCCCCCCGTCAGGACCTCTGCGTGTATGTAGATGAGCAGGCAATGACATGACTTGGCAGCTATTCGTATTTGGAAAACCCATTCTCCTATGCCTCCACCCCGCACATCCTAGGGAAACTCTGACAAATGGCTCGAGGAGTAGAGGGGCGTGGCAGTACAGGTGTTTTGTGGTAAAAGGGGAGGGGAAATTCGCCAAAAGGTGCAGCTGAGAATGACGAAAATTTATGATGGTCTCCGGGACTCTGGGACCGGGTTCTTTATTGAATTCCAAAAGGCAAGGGAAGGTAAGGGAAGGGTTGAGCTCTGGCTGGGTTCACGATTTGTAACCAAACGAAATTGAAATACCCAGGAGTTGACGCTGGCGGGGTGGCTGGGCGGTGTTTGAACTGCTGTCAAGATTGCAAGGGTTAAAGCTTAATATTGTTGGGTTAAATAGGAGCAATCTCCTGATAGTCGATAACATGGGGTTAAATTCGCTGGAATATTAATAGAGTCCCAAGGAATGGGTGAGCTATTGTGTTTAGTAATGGTTTTGGTTTAAATTTGATAAAATAGAGGAAGTAATGTGAGAAGGAAGTAAAATATAGTTTTGAAGAAATATTTCTTACTTGTGTCCCACAATTAAACTCTATACTTTAAAAAATATTTTCAGTTAAGTAAAATGTCAAAAATAAAGAGAGAAAAAACCTGAAAACTTTGTCAAAAAGTTAAGACAGATTACATTTCAATTAGCCAGGGGCAAGAAAGATTAGAGAAGACTCCTGGAAAAGTTCCTTACTGGCAACTAAAGTCAAAATCCCTTCAAATGAGGAATATCCTTTCAACACGGATGCCATTTATTGGAGCTCTGCGAATGCTTTTAAAGCTTCTCCATTCACAAACACCGGCTTATGCACACACACACACTCGAGCGGCTGCATTTACTCATCTGGCTGATGAAGGTGCAAGGACGAGCAGACGCTTCAATGTCCTTGCCATGCCACCGCAATCATAATTAGTATCCTGTGGAGACATGTGTGTGTGTGATGCATGTTATACGGCACAATACTAACACACTGACAGCTACACAAACACAGGCACAGCGGTGGCTAAGGGAATAGTGGTGAAAACTGGGTCCGAAAAAATATTTGATTAAATTTTAATTCCTTACTTTCAAGAAATGAAATGTATTTGTTGAAATTGAAGATATTAATCGGGACTTTTCAATATGGAAAAGAAATATATTTCCCTCTTGGCCACAACTGTACTGAAACAGGGCCTTGTTGTTAGCCAGTGATATATTGGCATTTAAGCCCGGCCCAAACAGAACAGAGCAACGACTGGCCGACTGGCTATATCGTTGACCAGGGCCAAAGCTTTAAAGGACAGTGAATGAATAATGCCAGCCAATTTGCCCAGGTGACAGGTAACGAACGAACAAACCAAGGGAGCAACGAATGGGGGAACATCCTGCTGCCAAGGACTTCATTAAACTGCAAAAATAGAATTAGAGCACATGGCAAAAGGCCGAGCTGCTTAATTACAGCTTAGACCTCAATTAAAAAGCCCCCAGAGGGGCAGCGCAGCGATGGGGATCGGAGTGTTGGAGTGTCGGAAAAGCAAACCGAAGAAAAAGTCAACATTTTCACGTTGCCGGACGGACAACAATCTACTTGCAAGTGCCACTCTGCTCCTTCATCCGATGACTGCCCAGGACGAAAGGGGGCAGGTCGATGGTGATGACCATAAAACACCTTGGCTAATTTCCGCAAACTGCTACGGCTGACGAGAGCCTGAATTGGCCAAAACAAGCTCCTGAAATGTACCGAGAGGTGGCAAATAATAAAGGAAAACAGTCAAGAGAGACGGAGAAAGAGATAGGGAATGGAAAAGTGCTTGGGCTTAGCTAGGAAAATTTGTAAATTGCCTAAGAAAAATATAGCAGAGTGGAAGAATAATAATACCTAACGAATGGCACCACTTAATTATGTCATAAGAAGGAGGCAGGACACTCTGCTGATTAAGACAACACCAAGAAGAAACTTAAATAAACACAAAGAATTAAGAACAAAAACTATATATGGTATATATTTTTGATAATAATCGAAATTTTGTATGCACATAATACAGTTTTCTCTCGGGACTATTACATCATAAATCGATGGGTTAGGCAGCCATAACAATTCACATTTTGCACGTTTATGCAACAAAAGAAAGGCGCTTGTTATAGGTTCTTCTTCTAGAGTCATCCTCAAGATGGCGACCCATTAAATAGACACGCTCTGAGTCTGCAACTGCATACAAAAACTTTCCTATAGCCTGGAACTGGGGATATGGGGTCGAATCCGCCTCCCTAATAACCGCCTTCTGTTTTTGGAAATCATCCGTGGATTCAGTATTGATTCCGTCTTCACTTAATTGGATATCAGCGACCACCAGTGCATTATCCAATGGCACTTCCCTATTGAAGGCGCTCAATACGGCAGCGGTCTCATTGAAAATGCTTGCTATGCCCGCTCTCTGAAGAGCATCGCGCACAAATAAATACTTATAGTCGAATATATCCTGCAACGTTACATCCATCGTAGTAGCCTTCAGTCTGCTGGACAACTTACGGACATCGACATTGCGGAGTCTTTGCTCCACATAATTTAAATTGGTTCCTTCATTAGGTAGCAGGATCAACAGAATCGCAGTCGTATTAAGCAACGGAAGGCCCAGAACTTTGGCTTTCAGATCTTCAATATCAGCGTACAGTGCCTGGACCCTTGGAGCAAACAAATTTCCATTAACCAAAGCGAATTTCTGCTCAAATTGAGCTATAAACCTGACGCGATTGTAGAACAGCAGGCGGGTCGATGCATTTGGTGCGTGTCGAGAATATAAAAGACTCTCAATAGCATAGAAGGATCTGTCATTCGTTTTGTTAAAGACAAACTCATTGAAATCCTTTTCGTAATCCAAAAAGCTTGTCTTATACACATAGGAGTTTAGCTCAGCAGCGTTCTCCTCGAAGCGCTTGTCCACAGTTACCCCCCTTCGAACCAAGGCAACAGTGGCCATTGTAATTTGGGAGCCCTGACGCTGTAGGATCTTGGGCCGGGGAGCGTTTTCACTTGAACTTGCACATTTCGGATATAGAAAATTAGAGATTTCGGTGCCTGCAGTTTGATTTACGGCGAATAGAAGTGTTCCAAGCAGCGAGGAAACTCCCAAGGGTGAAATCACAAAGTTATCATTCTCCGGTAAGGATTCCCGCACTCTGTGGTATAGTTCTCCGGCGAAGTTTACACATGAGTGGTCCTTTCCTGACTGACTCCGCTCCTCCTCCTCACCCTGAATAGCTCCAAGAAGGAGGATCGCCAGTAAGCCAGTGAACGCCTTCATAGTTTCTCTTGAACTGCAGCCAATCCAGCAAAGCCTGAACCTTACATAGCTGACACCGATTAGTTAAGGTAATTAAGGTAACACGGCAAGGGTAAAAACTTAATAAATATAATGATAAATTTGCCCATGACAACAGAGTTTTCGGTTGTAGTAGTTTAGCATAACAGCCTTGGCCTTATATCCTACCCCCGTCAATATCTCTGCCATCAAAAATACCTTGGCTAATTTGCAAGAATTGTTAACACTGACGAGCGCCTGAATTGGCCCAAACAAGATCTCTCAAGAGAAAGAGAAAATGGAATAACGCTGGGATACCTATTAAAATATCGAGAATAACGAATGACAGCACTTGATTATGTCATAAGCAGGACACTCTGCTGATTAAGACAACGTCAAGAAGAAGCTAAATTTAGCACACCGAATTTAGAGCAAAAACTATATATATATTTTTCAGAGAAATTTGGTAGGCACACAATCCAATTTTCTCTTTGAACTATTACATTGTAAATCGATTGGTTAGGATGCAATAAAAATCCACATTTTCTACGTTTATGCAGCAAGTGAAAAGGCTAAATTCCGTAAAGTTTATTAACTTAAACTTCGAGCTTTAAGATTTTCTTCAAGTACGGCGACCTATTAGGTAGACATATTTTGG
Source organism: Drosophila anomelani (assembly GCA_035045905.1). NCBI lineage: Eukaryota > Metazoa > Arthropoda > Insecta > Diptera > Drosophilidae > Drosophila > Drosophila anomelani. The sequence goes on along the minus strand of JAWNOO010000032.1, from coordinate 5,182,170 downwards.
GTCTACAATAGCATAAACTAAGGGGCCTTGAGCCTTGAACTCGAGAGGTTTGCCCGAAACTGGCTTCTTATTTGGATAGCTCTGTAACTTTAATGGCGACCCCTCAGTGTTAATTCCATCCTCCGTTAATTGGATTCCGCTGACAACCAGGAAATTATCCACTGGCGTATTGCGCGCGAGTGCGTTATGCTCGTCCGTATCCACCTCGAAGAGTGATCTTACGCCCGCTCTCAGGAGAGCATCGCGCAAATATATATACTTATTTTCAACTATTCGTTCCATCGTTACATCCATCACAGTAGGCTTCAATTTGCTGGGTAACTGTCGCACATCCTCAGTGCGGAGACCTAGCTCCATAGTTATTAGATCGACTCCTTTGTCGGGCAGCAGGATCAACAGGAAACTAGAGGTACCTAGCAATGGAAGGCCCATAACTTGGGCTCTCAGCTCTGGAACATGGCCGTGCAGTGCCTGTATCTGTCGTGCAACCAAATTCTTATTGCTATCCAAAGAGAATTTCTGCTCAAACTGAGCTACGAACCTAAAGCGATTGAAGAGAAGCAGTTTGGTCGCTTCGGATGGCATCTGTTTTAAGTGGTCATCTATAGCAACGAAAGTTTTGTCTTTGATCTTGCTAAGGATAAACTCATTGAAAGCATTTTTCAATTGTGAAGCCGCAAAGTTTGTCCGATAAACGTGGACGGCCAAAAGTCCATCTTTCTCGAGTTTTGGGCTCACAGCAAGCCCCTCTCGAGTCAAAGCTGCAGTGGCCACAGTAATTAGGAACTTCTGACCCGCAATGCTTGCACTTGATTTTTCACATTTTGGAGTGATCAACTTTGGGATTTGACCCATAGACATCAAATCCGCGGCCATAACGACAGTGCCAAGCGCCGCTAAAACTCCCATAGGGGACACAGCAAAATTTTCATTCACTGGTAAGGATTGTCGCACATAATGGTACAGGTTTCCGGGATAGTTGTTACATGGGATATTTGAGCGCTCCTTTGCTGACAGACCCTTATGCTTCGAAGGGTCCTCACCCTGAACAGCGCCAAGAAAGAGAATCGCCAGTAAGCCAGTGAAAGCCTTCATAATTTCCTTCGAACTGCAGACAATTCAACAACGTTTAGCTTTTATAGCTGTCATCGATTGGTTACGATAATTACTTGTACATTTTATAATTTTATAATTTGGCTTTTTCCGACACATACTAACTCCACAAAGCAAGACAGTAAATCTTACCGGCAACATCGATTGGTCAGGGGTTGCATAACCGTTAAGCATAAAGCCTTTATCGTCTTCCCCCTCACTTTGCATTTTATATGCTCTTCCAATGACGACGTAATCGAGGGGATGCATAAGACGTAAGCGTGCACTGGCCACGCAGGAGTTTAAACTTCGACTTCGCTTGGTTGGCGCTATAAATTTGCAGCGCCAAAGTGATAATGAAAGTGTTTCCTTCCGTTTTGGCCAAACAATGTGCCAAGGAAAGCGACACGAGGCGTGTAAAGGACCCTGCGGAGAATAAAAGGGATTATATTTTGGCTCAAGACAAAATCTAAATGCTCTTTAAAATATTGTTTAATTCCTCTAAGATATAAGAGAACACTTTAGCGGCTGTCAAGTAAACGTTAAATTGTTTTAATAAGCATTCATTGATATTCTGTTCCTTGAAAGTATTTACAATTTTCCCTCCAACGTTTTCCTTACTTAAGAAGGTTTACGGGCATTATTCATTCAATTGAAAGTTTTGAATTTTCTTCTGGACCTCTGCAAGTTCGCTATTCAAATCGAATTACCCCTTTCAAAGGGTTGCAAGCAAAAAAACAAAAGTCAGCTCGAGGGCAACGTGGCGTATACGCAACTTGGTTACCTTCGCTTTCCTTCCGCCGGCAGCTTCCATTCATCTTCCGTTTCTCTTTCTCTCGTTGCTGCGCTCCGTCGCCTTTTCACTTGGCATGTTTATTGTTTTCCGCTCAGCGAGAGAGAACGAGAGGAAAATTCAATTTCGGCGGCAAACACACAGCAACAAACAAACAAATAAAAAAAAAAAAACGAAACCGCGCGGGTGAAGCAAATGAAACGCGGCAATTGCTCCAATTGCATTGCTCGCAGTGTAAATCCAACGATTTATGCTTCCACTTTTCTTCATTTTTTTTATTTTGCAGTTGTTAACCCTTTAACGGTCAAAAACATTTATATTCTTTAGGGAAATTCTAAAGGTTTTCCTCCGAGAAGTTCCTTAACTTGTGACTTCTTTGTTTAACAAAATATAAAGTAATAAAATATTTATTTTGAAGATAAGAAATTATGCTAAAATAAAAAATGTAAAATAATATTTATAAATTGTTAATCCAAATTGTTGCAATTTGTAAACAAAGCGGGTTAAACATTTAATTTTCCGCTTAAAACGTTGCCCTGGACAGTTGGTAAAAAAAAAAAACAATTAAAAGATTCTCTGTTTTCTTTCAAAGAACCCAAGGTTCTGCGGAAGAAAAAAAAACTCCGAAATACTATGGAATTTCCCAGCCGTTTTTCCCTTTTCCGGGGAAAGCGTACCAAAGTTGCAAGTCCAAAATGACCGAGTATCCTCGAAGGAAAAGCGGGGTGGAGGGGGCTTAGTGGATCGGACTGAAACACTTTGCACAAAATGGCTGCCAGCCAGTTTTAAGTTTTGTTTGCTCTCTCCCCAACGCTTTTAGCGCCCCTGCCCCCCCAAAAAAAACAGCCAAAAACGTTGCTTTTGTTATTTGCGTGACATTTTTCCGTTCTGGAAAACTTGAGAGGATAACGGGACAGCGGAACGTTGGGTCACCAAATGAAGCCGGAGGAAAACTATGACAAAAGATTGTAGTGGCAAAAGTTTGCAGCAACGTTAATTAATTTTGCTTTCGCAGGACAACGCAGTGAGAGTTCACAGTTCAAGCGGTTCGCCAAGCCACGATCCAATTATATGGCGCTAATGAAGTGCCTCAAGATGAAGGTTACTGGGAGAAACTGCAAAGGGATTAGGTGTACCTGAGGATAGGGGAAATATATAGAAAAAATATAGTTGTTTATTTAATTTTTTGATCTTATCTGGCACAATCTAAGGACTCAAACTCACCTCACATTTTATTTAATTCCCAAGCCCAATACCCTCTCCCGTTTATAATTATTTTCCCTTCAGAAATTCCCTAAACTGAAACATTATCTTCGGGGTATTTAATCTGTGACTCTTTGCCCGGATAGGTCTTAATTTCCGACTCCTGCCCGACCGCTGGCTGGACCAGATTTGGAATGTGTAATTAAGGGCATCGCTGGCCGGCACATTCCCCCGATTCGCCTCTTATGCTAATGACCAAAGTGAATTGTTGTCTCACGATGTTGTTGTTCTTGTTGTTGTTGCTGCTGCTGCTCCAGCTTGTGTGGATTCCTGAATGCGATAAAAATGTTTCGCTTTCGACTAACCGCCACAGCCTCACCCCGATTTTGTTGGCATGTTTAGTCAGCGGCTTATGCGGCGTATGCGCAATGTTAAAGGGATGACCCAATGGGTGGGGAGGGGGAAAAGGTAGGAGGCAGATGAATATGTGTCCTAAAGTCAAGGGGTCTCTCGTCTGCATGAATTGATTGACACGGGAAGCGGGATCGGGCAACCTGCAACAAGCTGGGAGCCACAAAATGTGACTGCCAAACAACTTTATTTGCGAGAAGTGGCATTCATGAAATATTCATGCAGGCAAAAAAAAACCCCAGCTCTGGCGCTGTCACTCCGCAGGAGAGGAGAGTATCCAGAGATCCCGCTGCCTGCGGCTGACGTCGAGAAGCATCAGGATTTATCGGGCCTGCCAGCCGGAGTGGATGAAAATTGAAGGATGCAGTCAACAATTGTTGCAAGTCAATGGCAGCGATCGAAAACGGGCTTAATCCATAACTGAAGCATTCAGGGAATTACTCATACTTGAATTTATAAAATATTTATTTATTTTTTAGAAGCCATAAATAATATATATATTTTTGCTAGTGAGTTTTCCTTTTATTTTCCCAGCTTTAATCGCATTCCAATCTCATCTGGCCTGTTTACCGCACGACTTGCTTCTGGATTTGGACAAATCGTTTATTTGGTTAGCTTAAGACTGACCCACATTTGACACAGCTTAAGTTTCCCCTCCGCACTGGAAAAAGAGCTCGAATATACAACCTACTCTGTGTGTTTGTCCAAGCTGATAGTCGCAGCAACTACCAGATCTCGGCTCACAGCTCACCTCACGACCTTGTTGGTTTGGCACTGGAAAAAGTGGCAAAAGTTAGGACACCTAAAGAAAAGAAACCATTTAAAAACATAAATGTTATTTTCAAAATTAAGTATTAAATATAGAAATAGGAATATGAAATCTATCCATCAAAGAATATATACTATATTTTATACTTCAACTTTGATTTTCGCCCCCCAAACTACAACCAATAACTAAGCGCAGGCTTCTCAACTCAAGTTTATGTGGTTTATGGTTCTAGTTACACAACTTCCAATGGGATTTTTCCTGTGTGCAAAGGCAGAGGCAAACTTTCGGAGCGTCCAGGCCGATGGCATTGGGAAAACAGCATCGATGTCGCCCCGGCACCACACAAACTATAAATTGGCTTAAGCTTCGGGCCGGGCTGGGTTCCTCGACCAGGCCAGGGCAGACCAGGACCAGTTTTGGAGTGTGTTCCCATTCTCGACTGCCTGCAATATCCCGGGGGCACCAATGGTCGAGGAGGAGGAGCTAGGTGGCTACAGCGTTTGACACTTTTGAACTTTGATGTGAGGCACTCAATCTCTGACATTGGATGTCGACTGAAAAAGTTTCTTTGTGGCTCGTCATGTCTTCCATTTGATTTGCAATGATTTTTGCTAATTTTCCATGGCATTCACTTTGACAAGTTTTCAGCTTTTGGCCAGCCAAGATTCCCACGACAACTTTGAGTTGTTCGCCGTCATCATCATCATCATCGGCATCGGCATCGGCATCGGCATCTCGGCATTGGAAATTTTACCCAATCTTGCGATGGCGAACCTGTTTCTCTTTTTTTTCTCGTCTGCATAGATTACATTTGGAAATTTTGTTCAAGCGCCCGGCCAAGCCCCAGTTGGAGTCGCAGTTATTATTATGATTAGGATGAAATTAGCTTTTTGTCACGGCATCCTTATCGCTGAATCAGCGTCGAGAAAAGTGAAAACTTAAACTTTAATGGCCAGTGAAAATGATTGGCATTACCTTGCCCATTGGATATTGCACCGCTTCTTGGGTGAAAAATGGAAAATTCCAAATAAATAATGGTCTGACTCCCCCATCGATTTCGGTACGATTAAAGCATTAATCAAAAGTCAACTCGAACGGAAAGTCAAACGGGATGTTTGCGCATTCATCATCGTCGTCCTCGTCATTAGGGTCGCAAAAGTCGACTTTCCGTGGAATTCTTTTCCTGTTCGCCAATTAAAAATTCATTCAGGGAATTTCCATTTTTTCCCCCTGCCACTAACCTCCTTCGGTTTGATATTCGTTTTAAATTAATATTAATTGCGATGCCGATTGCATTTGGGTTTGCTTCGGCGGTCCTTTGTGTCGGTCTTAACCCTCGACTGCCTGTACTCCGCCAATGCTGCAAAATGGCTCCCACCACACGATTGGGTTAAGGACTTCATCAACTCGAAGCCGCCGCCTTTCATTCAATTAAACGCAGCTGAAACACGGGGAAAAGTCAAGGCCCGCAAAGAAAGTTCCTTGTTCAAGTAGAAATGTTAAGCTAGGAGAAATTCTGGGATAAATATAAAGGAAAATGGGTTTATAAAGGGGAGGAAAATGACTATAAGTTGGTAAAATAGAAAACATTATTATTATTCCTCAAAACTAATTCGTAAAAATTAATTTAAATTGTAAACCAACATTCTAGGGTTGCCAGGAAAGGCAATATAAACAATTACAGAAGCAATAACAACACCCATTCCCCGCTGCACTATGGGGCGAACGACCACTAAAAGTGGCATAAATTAATTTTTTAAAAGTCGTTAAATTAAATTTTTTTTAACTGGAATGTGTTAAAAAAACCTTAATCTATAATGTTACATACCAGAAATTTTAACAGAGCGCGTCACTGTTAAGTAATACGCTGTTAAATCAGCTGCTACGTACGCGTGACTCCAGCGATAACCGATTGTTTGTAAAATTTAGAAAAATTGCGCAAGATTAAAGTCAAAAAAAGTCTATTAACAATTAATAAAAGAGCTACTTTTAACATGCAGCCCATTGCTTATGGTTTTTAGTATGTGTTTGTGATAGTCGATTGTAGAAAAACACCGTGGTGTCCCAATAATCTTCTGTAAGGTCTAACCCTATTAAAACCACAATTTTTTAGTGTATTTTAATTTTTAAATAGAGCAACAAAGTGAGTCCAGCTGACTCCACTTCTAAAACCTATTTTATGTTGTAGAGTTATCAATTCTTCTTATATGTTGTTAATATAAAAGTGCACTTTTGCGCACTTTCTCTAAAATTTAACTTTTAAGATACTAACCTCAAGGTGAAAAACAGCGATTTGTTCGTGAAATGGAACGCAGAGACAACGGGCAATGCAATGCATCGAATGCAATTTTTAATTGTTTTAATGCGATAATACGTGGACCCTGTTCTGACCATGACGAATAAACTTTATTAGAACTAAATAAAATTCTAGATTCTTAATGTTGATGTTTTTTTTGGAAAAATTACATATTCTTCCACTAATTGTTGGAAAAAATGCAAAGCAATAAAGTAAAACTTCAAATTTATGTAAAAACAAGGTACCACAACCCCAATTTTTTTTTTTTGTATTATTTTGGTAATATATCTAAATTTTTTTGGAAAAAAAAAGTTTTTAAAAGTATACACTGAAAAAAAAATTTTTTTTTTTGTATTTGAATGTAGAATTATGTTGTTTTTTGTTAAAATATATTACTATTCTTACTAATAACCTTAATCAAAAAACAGAACATTAATATCTTGCTTCGTTTTAAAGATATTAATTAATGCCACTTTTAGTGGTCGTTCGCCCCATAGTGCGCTGCCTTGAATAATGGAAATTGAATTATATGCTTCATAAAACGCATCTCCAGAAAGTTGCTCCACATTGCTGGGCGGAAAGTGGAGCTAAGTGAGACGAGATTTGCCCGATTTGCATTTCAACCGCCATTGTTTGCCTCCTCATCTGGCCAACATAGCATTCCTGATTCATGGCTGTGCATACACTCACATATAATGGATGTGTATTTGGCTCAAAGCGGCAATTAGCATTATGTTGCCTGGGGGGAGGAAAATTTTGGATGAATGCATTCACAACATCCGTGAGCCAATTAATTTCATAAATAAATTATACTAAATACCAGCTTTTTATACAGAAAATAACAAAAAATTTAAACCATAATTTATTTAAGGTGCTTGTAAATCGGTTATGAAAATATGTCTATAGCTGTGTGTAATAAAAACTTAACACTAATCATTATTTATGGGATCCAAAGTCATAAAATCCAATTACGAAGATAACTAAATGCCTGCGGTGTTTCCATAAAATTTAGCCACTGTTTCCTATTAATTCATCCCACACAGCCCGAGGAAAATTCGCACTCGCACTAATTTATTTATTAATATTTACTTACACTAATTGAAAGCGCAAACAAATGTTTGCTGTTAATTTTCATCATAAAAGTCATTATTTTGATGTTCTACGTAAAGAAAAGAATTTCTTGTCACATTCTTAGTTTTTATTTTACTTTACTTACTGATTATACTTTATTCAATAAAGTTTTTTGCTCAAATTAATGGAATCCTAGCATTTGGATAATTTGAAACATCCACCGGCAGGAAAATGTATGTAGGCACTTTTACACCCGCATCCACGATAGCAGTCACTATGGCATACGAAACTGGCCTGGTTGCAGTTCCTCTCGCAATAATCCTCGCAAGAGGAGTACGCCCCGCGTTGGCATTTGACTTTTGGCATTTCAGAAAGTCCAGGTAGAATTTGGCAGAGAATAAACAAAGCCACCAAAGCGACGAACCTCATGATGACCGCTTAACAAAGTAATAAACACTTAAATCGTGAAACATTATATATAAATGCCTAGATTTCAATAATGTAATAAGTATAGCAAGTGTTTCCAATCGATTACTGTATAACCTTATCATCAAATTAAAAATAAACCCTGACCAGTCCTTACGTGGCAACACTTTTCCACACACTTTTCTTGGAATGGAAAGGTAAAAGGCGGCAATTAGCATTATATTGCGGCCAAAGGTGCTTGACATCAACCATAAGCCAATAAATTTTCACAAATAAAACCAGTTATGGACTATATTTTTATACAAGTAATAAAAATGTAAAATCCAGTTCATTGGAACTAAATGCCTGAGATGTTTCCATAAAATTTAACCACTGTTTCCTATTTATTCATCCCACACAGCCCGAGGACATTCCCCACTTGCACTAACTTATTTATTAATATTTAGTTACACCAATTGTTAATCTTCATCATAGAAGTAATTATTTTGATTATACTTTTTTACTCAAAATAATGGAATCCTAGCATATGGATAATTGGACACATCCACCGGTATCTAACATTATGTAGGACCTTTTACACCCGCATCCACGATAGCACTTGCTGAGGCACACGGTCTGTCGGCAGTTCCACCTGCAATACTCATCGCAATTGTAGTACGCCTCGCGTTGGCATTCGACCCTTCTCATTGTAGAAAGTCCTGGTAAAATTTGGCAGAGGATAAACACAGCCACCAAGGCGACGCACTTCATGATGAATGAATACTTATATCATTACAAATGCCTTTACATTTCAATAACTTAATAAGTAAAGCAAGTGTTTCCAATCGATTAGCGTATAACCTTTGAAATATATCATCAAATTATAAATAAACCCTGACCAGTCCTTAATTATTAATAATATTTACTTACACTAATTAAAAGCGAAAACAAATGTTTGCTGTTAATTTTCATCATAAAAGTCAACTAATTAAAGGCAACTATCTGGATATGTCGATGTTAAAACGAAAGCAAAGAATTCCTTGTTAAGTTCTCAATTTTTGATTATAACCCACATTAATAAAATGGTTCAAATTTAGAGATAGGGTACTTATTGCATATCTGTATTGGCGCACATCCACCATCGTCTACAATTATTAGGGCCTCCCGGCAACCGCATCCACGATTGCACTCGCCGAGGCACACGTTACGGGTCTCAATGCAGTTCCGTCTGCAATAATCCTTACAATCGTAATGCACATCGCCATAGCAAGGGATTCTAAGATCTGAAGAAAGTCCAGGTAGAATTTGGCAGAGGACGAATATCGCCACCAAGGCTACGACCTTCATGATGGCCGCCAAGTAAATATTACTAAACAATTTCATTTGAATAATTTAATAAGTAAACCAAGGGTAACCAATTGATTAGCTTGTGACCTTTAAAATACCATAAAATTTTAAACAAATCACGGAAACGTTCCATAAAAATGTTGACGTTTTTAAATATGAAAATTAAATTTAAAATATAAAATTTATAAGAATATTTTCATTAGAACATAAAAAAACACTTCAAACTTGTCAACATTTTGACGTGTTTTAGGTAATATTTATGCTTATATTTTATATGAACAGAATTTCGACAAAGTTCCAAAGGACTATTTTCCTGATCTCTGTTCAAAGTTTTGAATGGCTTTTCAACAATTTTTTTGGGTATTCCTTCGAGGCCACTATCCTTCAGCAAGATCTAACAGCATTTTCTGGGCCAAATTTGGACAGTGCTTGCATGGAAGCAGTTTTCCAAATCCCTTGGCAAGCATTTTATGGCACAGCTGCCTGCCTGCCATATTCCTTTGAGAAGTCTCAGACACTGCAGCGTATTAAGCGCTGCCTGTTTTCCTGGTCAGCTCCATCCTAGGGATCGCCCATTTAAACCTCCCGCGGTGGAGGTCCACGGGGTCTTAGCACAGACTCTAGGAGATTGGGTCCTGGCTGGTTCTTGGGCCTGGGGGTTGGGGTCAGCGAGCGGGTGTGCGGAGGTGCATCTTCCTTTTTGTGGACAGCCGAGGTGGCAGCGCGTCTGGCCCGAATCTTCTCCTCCATTTTGCTGGGCACCATGAAGCAATTGGACTCCTTGTAGACGGGCTTGCGGCGATCGTTCCAGGGGAAGGTCCACTGAATGGGGGTGAAGTCGCGACGCCAGGGCTTCCTGGGCTTGAACCAGCAATCGCAGGTCCAGTCCTCCTCGCCAGGGACATCGTCATCGCTAATAAGACAAAAATATCAAATAAAACAAAGAGTAAAAATAGGATTTTCAAAGATATAGTATATACAACTCACCCCCTAACATAGACGCGAACGTAGCGCGAGTTCTTCCGGAACATCTGAAGGGCCTCGTTGAAGGTCATCTCCAAGGCTGGCACATCATTGATCTGTGTGATCTCGTCACCCACCCGCATTCCTCCGCGCTTGGCCAAGCCCGTGGGCGAGACATTGACAATGGTCAGCGGCTCAAACTGATCACTGCCGCCGGACACCTCGATGCCCCACATGGCATCGTAGAAGCTCATGATCCGGCGATCCGTCTCCAGGGTGTACGTGAACTGCAGCTCGTACTCGACATTGTCAAAGGCATCCGAGTCGTACTTGGGCACCCTAATCTTTGAGTCAAACACCATGGCGATCTCAACAGTAGGGAATTAGCTGAAGTTGTTAGGATGAAACTGAATCTCAGGCAATAACTGAGTCCCGATAGCAGCGCACGGGAGTCACTTTAACGTCTGCCGTTGGTGGCGCATCTAGGTGGCTTTTATAGCGGCTAATTGGACAGCTAAGACGGATTCGGGGACAATGTCAATGTCTAAAAGGTTTGCCAAATACAGTGGGCAGTGCCTATGTCAGGTGGAATCCTAGGAACTAAATGCAAGAAATGTTTTAAAACTTTATATTATAATATTTTCAAACTAAGTATATTTACAGTGGTTTTAAATATTAAAAATTAATACCTGCTTCTCTTTAAATACTTTTTATGGCTAAATATTTTCTTCGATTTATTTTTCTAGATGTTTTTTACAACTTTTCTTTACTAGACACAACCTCCTGTACTTGTAGGAATATCGAAAGAAAATCAATGCAATTGATTTGCATTTAATTGTTGTCTATTTTTAGTGGCTGTGATTTTGGCTGACGGAAACAAAAGCCACCGACAACGAGGAGGAGGAAGATCCCATGGCCGCTTTTGGCCATTGAAAGTGGAGCCGCTGGCAGAGCCAAGGGAGTCGCGCTTCCACAACCACATCCACTTGCAGTTGCAGCTTCCAATTCCAGTTCCTCCACAGGCCGCTGAGCAAGTGCTAAGCACTTGTTTGGTGCGATTTGATTTCACTGACCTCGATTATGGCCGGCAACCGATATGGTCCCGAGACTGGGAAGCTAGCTGGGAGACCTGCAGCTTTGCTGGACTATTGAATTATTCATTCGAGAAGCAAACAAAAAGGAAAAAATAAAAGAAGGAAAAGAGATGCTGGTATTGTCGGGGGAGCAGCGGCCAAATGGCAAACGGCGGCGACAACTCTCCTAATTACAGCGGATCTTCTATGGAATCTCTGGTGCTTGCACGGTCCCAAATCCTCTCGTGGAGCACTCAGCACTCTGGCTGGTTGTCGGGGCTTATGCAATGGCATTCTGCCTGGGATTTGCATCACTGAGCGTGGCCAGCTTCGGTTGTCATGGCATTTCATAGCCACAATGAAAGGGATTTGGACCATGGAACTGAGGTAATTACTAAGCAGGTGCCACTGGTAGCCTGGCCTGCGAATGCGTTTTCTTTGTATTTTTCCCTCAACTCGGTCACGTTCCCCCACCAAGATTACAGGTACTTCCAAATAATTGTGTTTACGTTCTCAGGGGCTTTATCGAAAATTAAATAGTCACGAATTTGTCGCCAATTTTTTGCTATATAAATGAGTACGTTACTTGTGTTGAGAGTTTAAAAAATAAACAAAAATGATTACATTTCGACTTTTGCGTAAGTTTTCCTTATTTTCAGACAAACTTGTTTTAATAAAATTCTACATTTCTTAGTTATCTTCACTTTGATACTGATTTTAGCTGTGGACTCTAAAATAAATCGTATTTTGTATATTAAAAAAAAGATTACAAGTTAATGTGAGTTAGGATTTAATAAATATTATTATACTGTTTCTTTATGGATTTTTCATGGTCTGAAATGAGTTGAAATCATTACAATTGATTTATAACCCACAGAAAACTTGTGAATAATTTATTTTGGCAACCCCAAATAGGCAAAGATATATTTCCAAACAGATACATCTGACAAAAAGATTTAAAATATTATTTTAGTTTAGGCTCAAGCATTTCAACTGATCGAACTTGGCTACAGACGGGCGGATAAGGCCCATAGCCGTGTTGAACATAGAAACAAGGCAATTCTGCTTCGGGCCGACGAGCTTTTGAGCGAATTGGTAGGCCACCTTAATAAATCTGACGATGCTTCCATTCAGCTGCAGGTCAGTATTGAAGTCAACGCAATCGGCCAGCACCTTCATGGCCGTCACAGAATTATCAATCAGCTGAGCAGTGCAATCGGTGACCACCTCCGCACAGTCGAGAAACTTGCTCATCTGTGGAGTTATGGCTGCCTCGACCTGGGGCCTTTGGCATACCTATAAAGGAGGGTTTTTAATTAAAATCGAAATACTGTTTCCTGTTGGGCATACTCACAGCCAAAAAGGTCAGCAAAAAAGCAATCTTAATTAAATGCATCGTGGCTTCTTTTTAGACGGCTTCTGAGCCATTTGGCCATTTTGCCCTATATATAGGCCTCAGTATAATCACTTTAGTAATGCCGACAGGCATACCTTAATCGTAATTTAAGGCTTTTGCAAGCCATATCCAATCCAATCCAATCTTTCTGGGTATATCTAATCAAATAACCTTGAAAAACTCATCTAATATAAATTATTAAACTAATTTAATTGCTTTACTTAACGTAAGCAAAGCTTGGTTAAATCTTTTAGTACGAATGTCTGGTAAAAACGCTTTTCTTAATAGTTTGAACCCTTTGCTTCTTTAATAAATAATCTCTTATAAATTATAATAATTAATATATACTTTCGCTAACATGAAAGCCATGCTAGGCTCTACTATTTTATTGCAAGTTGTTTAGGTACAATTTACACACATTTTCCTATTTAAACGAAAAAGTCTTCATCGTCCAGGCAACCGATGGTGGAAAATTCATTTGCATATGGCTTCAAAGTAGCTGTCACCTTGTCCAGTAGGTTGAGCAAACACTTGGGTTGATCGAGGAGCAGCTTACTGAAGAAGTCATAGGTGACCTTTGCGTACCATAACACGGTCCGCCCTCCGTTCGGAGGAGACGCTGCCACATATCCGCTGCATTTACTTAGATCGTAAAAAGTCGGAACAATGTTCCTGGCCAGATGTGAAGCCGATTCAATTAGCACTTGGCTGCACTTGGCAAATTTACTCCAACCAGACTTATTAAGTTCCTGGGCCTGGGTCTTCTCGGGTGCCAAAATTATCTATTCAAATGAATTGCGATATTAATTTATGTCATTTTCTATATAATATTTGATTGTGGTACTCACGGCCAAAAGGCTAAGCAAGAAAATGGCCTTGAACGCGCTCATTCTTCTGGGACTGTGAGTGGAATAGGCTTTGGCTCTCTATGGATTATGTTGTCCTATTTATAGGATTGTTTGCTAAATCCATTAGTTATCCCAATTAGATGCGCCCAGTGATTTGGTCATGGATCAAAAATGACTTACGAAAGGTCAAGGTCAAAACTGGAGCTGGCAAGAAAAAAATATGGATTAAGTTTAGAAGTTAGTGAGGTGTATTTCAGAATATAAATGTACAAAATTGTACCTTTTTCTTAGATTATTAATGTCATATTAATCATATGATGTATTCTACGATAAAATTATATTCAAATAATGCAATGAGTAGCTTAACTTAGAATTTTTTTTTTTATTTATTTCTTAACTACAGTCACTCCGTATCTCAGTTAGTCTTAACATCTATTAAGTTCTATATGCCAAAAATACTGTAATCAAATAATTTAGACTTGCCAACCAGTAAAGCCAATTGCTCTAAACTTTATTTCGACATTGACAATAAAATTAGACAAATTAATCGACACATTTCAATTGGTCTATCTCGGCGATGTTGGGCTTCAGGAAATTGACGCCTTTCTTTAGAGGATCTAGCAGACAGTTAGTGTTCCCCAGAACGCTGCGACTCAACAGCTCGTAAAGAGCTTTAGCGTATCCGAGAACGCAATTGTGAGGATTCGGTGGCGGAGTATAATCGACGCATTTCAAATAAGTTCGCAGTTCCGGAACCGAAGCCCTGACAAAATGGGCAGCCACTCTGGTGCCCACCTTGAAGCACTTTGTAATTGTTTCAAAGTCCTTCAAGTGGGCTTCAGTCAAACATGCAAGCTGTTTTTCAGGAAATAGGAAAATGTATTGATAAATATATTTATATTTTTTTAATTTGTATTTTTAAGAGACTCTACTTACAGCAAGCAAGCTCAGCACTAGGGTAAACGTAAACAGTTTCATTGGAGCTGGGGTTTTGGGTTTGCTTTTATCTAAAAGACTCCGGTAGCAACTTTCTGGTACGCCCTACTCTTTGCCTTATTTATAGGCCTCAGGATAATCGCATTCGTCCTGCCTCTTAGCAGCTCTAACCGCGGATTTTACACTAAAAGCTGAATTTGTTTCGCTTTTCCAAATTGATTTATTAGGAACTTTATTTTCAAGGTCGCAGAGAAAATTTGCTTCATTTTGGTTAATATATATTTTATTTCTGCATATTTATTACCAAATCCTTTATATAAGCTGCTTTATAACTTTGATTTACAAAAACGTATGCTATTATTTAAATGTTTAAAAAAGTTTTATTGTAGATTTAAAAACTCAGAGATCTGAACAATTTTATTAGCTTAGATAAAGAAAATAATTCATTCTCTCCTGATAGTCCTTAGATTTTTCAGCACAAGGGCTCCGCTACAAACAAATAGAAGCACTTCAAGGCATTCAGCGTGTCTGTGTGCGGAGTTATAAGGGCGGCCAATGACAAATAGGCCTGTGTCAGACAGTTGATTCGATTGTTCAAGGCATACATGACAAACTGGTAGACCAGCAAGACTAGCTGCATCATACTCATACGGTTAGTGTTAATTTTGACATCGTATTGAACACATTGAATCACATCCTTGATCACCGGCACAATCTGATCGGCAACAACATTTGTTAGTTTAAGGGCCGTTTTCAAGCATTTGTTAATCTTGATCAGGTTTATCTTTTGTGCTTCGATTGTCACTATTTGCAAGAGCTGTAAGTGGTTAAAGGGTTAAGGAAGAAAGAAAGAGTCTAGGCAGCTTTTCAGATCAACTTACGAGCAAAGAGCTCAGCAATAGACTTAACTTTACTCTCGGCATGCTGACGAATGACTAAAAATATTTTTACTTTGAACTCTAAAATCTAAGCGGATTTTACGTAATTCGCTATGCTCTTGTAACAGCTTCGAATTCTTTATTCCAGTCTTAAAACTTGGTTTAATTCCTTCTTAATCATTTTGGTATACAAGCCGGGGGCAAGCCCAAGTACATGCATTTGAATTGGTGAAATCGCTGCGAATGCGGATGAAGGATTGCCCTCAGATGATCCTCCATTGTCCAAAGGCAATTGACTTCCAGAGCCACGCTTTGCATCCAACTGTAGACCACCATGCCGAACATAAGAGAGGAAAGGCTGTTCAGATCCATGTAGTTCCGGTACTTAATACATTCGGTGAGATTATGGAATAACGGCAGGACTTGGGCAGCTACATCGGACGTGGCTTCGGTTACAATCTGCAGACAAACGGCCACTTGGTTTAAATTATATGTATATCCCCAGGTGCTTGCTAAAAGCTTTGAAAATGTATTATTTTATTTATAAGATTAATAAGGATCTTGAGGAATATCTTACCGCCACACAAGAAAGTATATGTAAGAACTTTGCACTTCCCATCTTAGAGATATGTCAAGGAACAACTAACTGAAATGGTAAGCACATTTCTATACATCTTTTTGATTAGAAAACTTAATCGATTCTTCATGCTTATAATATGTATTATTGGTGTTAGTAGAAGGAAGATATATGTATATATAAATTGATTTAGTATGCCTATTTACACTAAGAAACTTTCAAGTTCAAGTTTTCTCCTAGCAGCTTTGGCATAAAATCCAAACTATAGAAACCCAAACCTATTTTAAACAGCACAAAATAATTATTAATTTAAACATAATAAAATATCTTTACTTTTTGCTAGGCCAACATTGTGGAGTAACATTTATATAGGCACACTTATGTGTATTGAATTCGTTCTTGTGCGGTTTTATAACGCCCATCATGTCTTCTTGAAAAGTATCGAGGCAGCTTGGTCCTTGGACCAGCTTCAATAGGAAGGCGGAGGCCACCGCTCTGAAATTTTGGGTGTCGAGATCATGTAAGCTCTGCTTTGGGTCAAAACCCACGCATTTTACCAACTCGTTGACCCTGGGAATGATCTGTTTGGTGACATCTGCAATGCCAGATGCAATGACCTCAATACAGGTGAATATTTGTTTTGGATTGTAGCTTTGACATCTCCCCAAGTTGGGTTGAAAAACCTGTTTAAAGAATATTTTAGGGTTAAATTTCAATTGAGTTTAGAGTGAAGATTATTTTACCAACAAAAAGCCAAGTAACCACACGGTTTTAAAGCTGTCCATGATGCCAGGGTTCCTGATGAACTGACTCCAGATTTTATGGCCCATAACTAAGTGAATAAAATCCATTTTGTATGCTTCGCTAAAAAATATATACTAAAGATTAACCAGAGTTTGTGAGAAAATCAAAGACCTTCGGTATTTTACAGATTTTATTTAAAGCCGTTTTATTTTATATTTCTTTAATAGTGATACGCCCTGGCATATATCAATTTGTTTTGGATTATACATACACATAGCATAGGGTTTTCTTTGCCTTCTCATTTTTTGTTTGTCGGGTGTTCTTCCTTGATACCAACTGGTAATCCTTGCATTGGTTCTGCTGCTCCTTTCGGTCTAATCTGTCACTTGAAACGTTTGCCAGGCAATCGTCTCATTTAATTATATATATATAGCCGATGTATATATTTAGATAGATTTCGAAATGTATTTTGTATGTTCTATATACGCATACATATATATAAGTGGAGTTTTATGCTCGTTAACTCGCCTTGCTAATTGCTAGCTAGCTGCTCTGTGTGTTTTCCGTGTGTGCAATTCAAGTTGTTTTTTGTTTTTGTTAAATTCAAACCGGGCCAAAAAGGGTTATTACATAGATATATCAGATAATATATAATGCTCGTATAATGATTATTGTAATTACAATTCTCTAATATGTTACAATTCGAAATTAATTCAATAGTTTAACAAATGTTTACATTTTGCTACAATAAACTCAAACCCAAAAACGCCGACTCTATATCCGATATCCTGCCAACGATCGCTTAACGTTCCATTTCCGTAGCGGATACGGACGAAAGCGATCCCATCAACAACTTGGGGAGCCTCGGGACTTGTGATCCGGGCACAAGCGAAGCTCCATTGTCTCCCCCAAATTTGATCCATTAACCTGACCTAAGCTCGTGCTCCAACCGAAGGCAAAACGCAAATGAAATCTCAAAACCCTTTCTTGACTGAGGTAAAGCAAAAGCAAAGATTCAGTTTTTAGTTCTTGGGAAATGTACAGGTGGCCATTGCATACTATTCATAATTTAAGACTCTTATCAAAACTACAATTGGTTGTTCCGTAACGTTGTGTTCTTGCTTGAAGCTTTTGCAGGTGGTTCCGAGTGGGAGCATTGTAAGAGAAGCGAAACTGTGTGGGGGAAAGCCTTACAAGCCGTCAACAACAGTCGACCATGTAGGGGCGGGGGGAGGGCAACAACTGTTCCTATAGCAGAGTTCGTAATTCTGGTGTGTAAAATAGTTTCATTCGCATATAGTTCTGGTTGCTTTCGTGTATATATATATATATATATTTGTATATATATAGATCTAACAATAATCGTTATCTTTATAGAGATTTCGCAATTCTGCTGAGCTATATCCTATATACTGTACGGTCTTTTTTTAACACACACACACATACATATTTGGTATCATTAATCATCTCTGGCTGTCTGCTGTCTGCTCCTCATTTTGTCGGTTAAACAATACAAGATACAAGTATTTGAAAATTTGTGTATAAACAGCAAATATATAGGGTTTTATACATTAATTCTTTATATTTATATATATATATATCTGTTTTTGCTTTAGTTGCTCCATTAAAATGCATATACGTGTGTGTCTCAAGCATCATTACATAATTGTCGCATATATTTGAGAAGGGAAATCCAATACAATCTAAACTGATCAACATAATATCACGCGGGTAAATCAAACTAAAAACGATCCTCTAACTAAACACCAAATATTTATACAATCGAATCCAACAAAGGCTATTTACAGAATTGTCCAAGAACTTAATCATAAAACGGGTTCTAAAAAGTAGGCTATCCGTATCTGATTGGAGCTGCAACTAATCACGAAATACATAATACATAATAATGATCCATAAATCCATTTATCCATGGATGTTGTTGTTGTTGTTGTTGTTGTTGAACTACTTAATAATTACGTACGCTTTGCATTTGGTTTCTCTCCTCCCATAATTATCATGTCTGACTTGATCATTCGATTTCATTATATTCTATATCCTACTCCTCCGATGGAATCCAAGCTATATCCTCAATCAGTTGCCAGCCGCTGCGATCTCCGCCTGACCAGATGTCGGGCGATGCTCAGGCGCTGCAGCCAGCCATAGCCTGCGTCTCAGTAAACCAAAACGGATTCCATCGTGATCGTATCTCATTTGTTCGCGCTGTTGGCATTCGCCGCACTGCTGGCCTGGATTTGGGAGGCCGTCTGGCTGGCCGGCTCCAAGGTTCGGCGCGCCAAGCGGGATCTAATGAGGGAGTTTTAGGTATTATTAATGAAAAGCTAACGTATCGTTAAGTAAACATACTTGATCTGCCCGGCCAGCAGGGGATTAATGGCATACAGCCAGTCGTGCACCTCCTTGTCGCCGAGGGTTTGCAGCAAATAGCCACGATGCTTGGTCACCACACTAAAAATAGGAATAAACTTAATAACTTGAGAAGGGAATTATTAAATCAAACGAAACCCACCTGAATGTGTTGGGTATCTTGACCATGGCTGCCTGGTCCTCGCTGCACTCCACCTGAGCGGTGGCCAGATTAAGGACAGCCCGCTCAACGGGGTCCTTCTCTGATCGGTAGATAAACACATACGGGCGACGAACAATCTACAAGAATTTTATTTAAAATTAACAAACAAAACTCCCGTACCCCAATCCCAAAATAACTTACCACCCAGCGCTTCTTCCAGCCAGAACCACCATGCTCCAGGACGTTCAATAGACCCTTGCGGGCCACCACAGGGCTGACGCGTATCTCCTCCAGTTCGGGCACATAGAGACGTAGCGGCAGGGCCGGCTGCGTGGCCGGGGCTGGGGCCTCCCAGCCGTTAGGTGCATCAGCCCGATCCGGCGAACATAATCTGGTTGGGGCAAAACAAGAGCAATTAGCCAATGCCTCGAGCGGTGAGTTGGTTTATTTAAGGTTTTGGGTTCTTTGGATAGAACAGAAAATTACCTGCGTCGAATTACAAATTTGTTGTTTCTAATTTTTTGTTGTGTAAAAGAAAACCGAAAAAAAAGGAAAATATACAAATAAAATATTGGAAGTTTTGTTTTTGAGTATCTCGAGTTATTAGGAAGGAATATGAGCGATCGATGGTGGACTTTTGTTAGTTTTTTTTGCACTGCGATGGTCGAATGGAGGAGGCAATTGCATGGAAAAAGCAACTGGCAACAATATAAGACGGAGACAGAATCAATTAACGCCAGTTGCTTATGGTTTCTATAATGGCTTGGGTGATATTTTTCCTGCTATTTTTGCTGCTGCTGAAAATGGTGATGGTTACTGGCTTGGCTGAGGAAGTAGTGATACACCATGAGGCAGACCCGGATCCGGATCGCGAGAAGTACATTTGGAATCCATTTCCGGGACTTTGTGGCGAAAACGCCACTATGAAGAGATGTGCTGGAGTTTGTCCCGAAACCTGTGCCTTTAAATCCGAGAAATGTCCCAGTTTCTGTGGCGTAAATTGTGCCTGCAAGCCTGGCTATGTTTTTGAGGAAAGCTCTCAACTGTGCATCTTGCGTAAGGAGTGTCCCCAAGGCATTTACCAGCAAGTTGTAGTAACCCATCGTGTGTTTCAGTAGCAGACAAACTGATTAATAAACATATAAATACGCTCATATTTGGGAAGTCTTTCTATGAGTTTCCTGAAGAGAAAATTCACCCTGCGAGAAGTAGGGCGCGGGTGTCCTTGTGAGGTCAGGATGGAAGCGTGGATGATGGGTTAGTGTGGTGGACTGATGTTGTGTGCTGTGGTGTCGTGCCAATTTCGTTTGCTCTAATAAACCAAGAAAGCCGAATATGGATGCAAGCTAACTAAGATGGACGGTGCTCTCGTGTGGATGCAATTGTCAAGGTGGTTAAGCGACTACTTACTCCATGGAGTTGCTAGAGATACAACTGACAGTCATATCAGCACATCCCTCATCGCTGGGCGACACATCCGACTGGGTTTGCGTGTCGCTGGCCTCGCTCTTGGTGTAGCGTCCTGAAAGCCAAGGCTTAGCCACTGACAGATTGGGAATATCCAAGTCTGAACTCACCCTGCACCAGCTTCAAGCACTTGAGCATGAGATCCTGCTCCCTTTGGTTGTACTCGCGCTCTGGAATGATTTGCTGCGGATCCTTGACCGGAGTCTGCGGCGATTGTGGAATGACCATGTGTACGGGCGAGGTTGCTGCCCGGGCGGCCAGATTGCACACATCCTTCTCGGTTTTGGTGGTCGGATTGGGATTGGTGTCCATGCCCAGCCGTTCGCGCAACAGAAGGAGATGCCTCATGCGGCCCACTTCCTCCAGCCGGGTGAGTTTCTCCAGCTCCCACTGATGGTCGAAGATCAGGGAGTCGCCCCTGGGCCGCCAGCCATGCAGATTCTCCTCTCCCCGCACATAGGTGGAACTGGTGTCCAACACACGGCGCTGACGCCTCTGCACACCTGTAAAGGGACACACAGAAACACCAAGTGAATGGGGGCCAGCTCCAGAGATTCGGCAAGCGAGTGCAAGCGGACCGAGTACGAGTACAACTACAATGAGAATTGCTACCTGGACTACCTGCTTCGGATGCTCTGCGCAGTGCCAGCTCGTAGACGCCGGTGAGCCGATTGGCCTCCGGATTGCGATACTGTCCGGAGAACAGGTGCTTCAGGGAGCGGGGACCGGTGCGAGCGTCACGGCCGTAGATGACCATGCTCAGGTCCTTGGTGATTATGGCCGGGCGTGCGCAGTTCTCCAACTGAAAAAAGGGTTTATTTGCATACAAAATCAATCGATTTTTTGGGAGCATCCAAGACTTACCTCCAAGTAAGCGCTCAGTGTGATGTAGATGGTCTCACCGCCCTGGGAAACGCGATTCAGCAGCGCCGAGTTGTGCAGACTCGAGTCCCAGGCAGCCTCGAAGCGGTAGAAGGAGCGGTCATCGCCGGGCACCTCCAGCACCTCGCCGGGGAACAGGCCCAGCGACAGCACGCAGGCATCCTCATCCTGCTCGTCGGATGATTCCGGAGTATTGCGTATACGTCCCACCACCAGCTCATTGATATCCTTCCACTTCACCTCGGCTGTGGGCTCGTGTACGATAGTGATGCGAATTCGCCGCTGGATGCCCTGATGCAGCAGGAACAGGCCACGGCAGGGAAGATCATCGCTGTGCTCTACCACCTGTTAAAAAATTTAAATTTGGATTAGTTTTGCTATAAAAATTAGGCTGTATTCCGGTACGAACCGATGGCACATATTCTCCATTGGGCGCAAGCTCACAGATTTCGAACCAAACGAGAACATCGTGCTTGGCCAACACTGTGGACGTGGGCGCACATGGTAGGGGTCCAAACTTGGGACTGCGCACTGGCTGGCTAATGGGTATGCTCGGTGGCAGCATGCGACGGGGCGGTGGTCGGGAAACGAATTCCTGCTTGGCATCCTTGTGCAAGGGGTGCGTCTGGTAGTGGCCAAAGATCTTGAACATAATGGGTTGAGTTTTCAAGTACTCAATGAAGGATTTGGTCACGGGAACAGTTATCTGAAAAGAATTTCAAATGTTGTGACTGAGAACCCTGCAGGAGGAAGAGTAATCTTACATTCTGCACATGGTAGAAGCCCAAAGGAGCACCCGAAGCTGAGTTTTTGACAGGTTCGGTGGAGAAAGCCTCCTCGTGACGATGCAAGAAGCTAAAAATTTTAATTATTTCCAATAAAAATACATTCGCAAGGTAAATTCTAAAAGGTTACTTACTTGAACTGGCAGAATATATCTGCGTACTCGGCGCCAATGCCTGTGGCCTGAAGAACGGTGACGCGGAAGGTGAACTCCTTGCCCACCTGCAAATGCTCGCCGGGCTCCTCGGCATTCTCATGGCACTCGGAAGCGGAATTGGAGTCAATGCCGCGACCAGAATCCACATCCTCAAGTTCTGTTATGGAAAAAACTTTATAATATCCTGTAAATGAGCCAAATCCCTAATAAACTTACCCTCCAGCTTGCTATCCAGACCACCATTATCGATATACCGCTGTACATCATCCTTCTCGTTGAGAGCTCGATATTTGGGCTTGGCATCGTCCTCATTGAAGACCAGCCTTGCTGATTGCTTCACTCCATTATTAAAGTCAATGGACTCCTCGTCCAAGACTGGCTGCACAGCAATCCTTAGGTAGCCACGAACATCGCCTCGCTCATTAACAATGGCCACTTTGTGGACCAGGGGCACCGGATAGAGCAGGTTGCTCAGGTAGATAAAGGACCGACCCACCATTCGGAACCAGGGGAAGCGATCATAGAAGGGATCGCCGCCGGTGAGGCTCTCCACATTATAGTCCGGCGAAGTGGGGCTCATCTCAGCCTCGTTGTGGTACATCTCACGCATCAGCTCCAAGCGTTGCCTAAAAAACACATTCAATTCGGAATTAAAAAGGAGAAATTGGCAGGGATTTCTGTTAAATAAAATAAATAAATAAAATTTGCATAGGAAAAGAGGTGCGGCGGAGACAGCGTCACAGCAAGCTTGAAACCCCCAAAAAACAGAAGCCGAATATATATATGGAAAGCCATGCAACTACAACTAAGGATAGTTTTCTACACACACGTCTATATACAAATGAAACCTGCGATCAAAGCACACCTAGAAGGTATCAGATTGGCCAGAGTCAGGCGGCCACGTTCGCTCTCAACTGGCGGCTGCTGCTGCTGGCCGGGATGCAGATCTTGGCTGGGTGGTCCCATCAACGCTCCGCTCAATGCCTCCCCCATGCCGGACGTATCGAACAGCATGGACGATGGCGGGCTCTCGACATTGTATATCTGTCGCATCAGCTCAAGGCGATAGCTTGGTGGTGTACAAAAAATGAGTGGGAAAAAGGGATTGAAGGGATACAAGGGTATAGGTTACAGGTCGCGGGATTCGTAGTAAGAGAACCGAAAAAGTACAAATCAACATCTGTTCGAATAGCCTAACCTAAGCTGTATTCGGGCTTTGGCGAATGATGGCAATGAGTCTTGAGGCGTAAATGGTGGCGGCGTGATCTTCTTCGCTTCGATTATAGCCAAAAGTTACACAAATGAACCAAGAAATTCTAGAGCATTTGATAGAAACTAGAATCCATGATGAACTACAACCACCATGCACGTACCAAACGAAAGGATAACGACCAACTCAAATCAAAAGCCAGCTTTTAACTCTCAACCAAAGTGCAGAGAAAAATGAATGTGAGGAAGGGAGAAGTTCAGGAGTTTGCAATCGAGCTTAGGACTTGAAAAAACCTACCGTAGCTTCTCCAGGGACCAGTAGTGGGTGGCTCCATTCTTGGTATCGGTAACCTCGACGGCCACCAAAGTCTTGGAGACAGGCGGAGCTCCGAACTCATCCTCTTGGTGCAAAGGAGCCACACTGGAGGCCAGCTCGGGTGGCAATGGAGAGTAAAGGGTGTCGGTCAAGAGAGTGAATTGGAATTGCACCTGAAAATGGGAAAGTGAAAGCGGTTTGAGTTAGTAAATAATTAATTTAATATTACAAAATATTTACCTTTTTCTTCAGCTCCACAGAAATGGCATTGGCTTCCTTGAGGAAGATGGCATTGCCCCAGAGATCGTCACGCAAGGATGTAAACTGATGGTAACGCCACTTGCGGAAGGCCCAGGCAGCCAGGCCAGCCTCCCGAGCGGTCCAGCAGGACTCGTACATGGGATTGGCTGTGGATTTACAACATTATATCACAGAGTTAGGAATTAATTTACATTCACTCACTGTAGACATCCTCCTCCTGGTGGAAATCCTCTGGCGAGTAACTGCTGTACATCGACATGGTCATGGATTGCTCCTCCACTTGCTTCTGCAAGGCATCGATGCGAGCCTCGTAGGTCTTGCGCTGTTCCTCGAACTGCTGATCGGCCTGGAGCTTCTCACGCTTGTACTGCTCCTCAAGGTTATCCAGCCGCTTCTTCATTTCGGCTTTCAAATCGATGCCCTGCTTCTCGAGCAACTCGCACTGGGCAAAGTTCCAGTCCACCTGCTGGGTGTCTGCCTTCTCCACCTCGTTCTCCGCCTCGTTCTCCTCCTCGATCTTCTCGCGCAGCTCGCGGGCCTGCTCCGGATTGGTAAAGCGGAAAACGTGATTCTTGCCCAGAATCACACGGGAGCCGGTCTTAAGGACCTCCGGTTCCACCAGCTTGCGTCCGTTGACATAGATAATGGCATCCTTGTGGGGCAGCAGAGTCACAGTGCTGTTTCGGTTCTCAAAAGTGCAGTGCTCCTTGAGGATGTGCGATCCCGAGAGCTGAATATCCTGGGGAAGATTGGCTTCATGGGTGCCCAGACGAGTCAAACCATCTTTGATGTAGTAGAGCAGACACTCGGAGAGATTTGGATCTTCGTTTAGATTGACCAGATGCGGGGTCTTCTTGGGCGAAAATACGCCCACTGTGATGCCATCTTCCTTGACGGCCACGCCCATCTCAGCAAAGACAGCCTCCCGCTGGAGACGAATCTCCTCGGTGCGCTTAAGTTTCTCCTCCCAAGTCTCATTGAGTTCTGAGGGGAATTTGTTTTATTTATTTTATATTTATTAATCTGAAAGGAAAGTGTAGACAGTTACCTGCAATGAGCTTCTCGCTGGCCTGCAGCTGATCCACGGCCATTTCCGTGGTGGATCCATTGCGATTGCGAGACTTACTCGGTGACTTGATCACCGTGGACTTGGTGAGCTCATCCTCTGCAAAAATATGAAGGAGATTAGAGGGACGAATCTTTGACTTATTTCTGAAGTCACAAGCGCAGTGATAAGCGTGCTAAGGTTATAAAGTTTATGGAATACATAGAGATATGTAGGAATATGTAGATATATATATATTTTTACGGAACGAAGCGAATATGCCGATTCAGGATGGGACTCTTGCATAACTCTGGCCTGTCCACTTTCTCGCTTTGGCAGCAGTGAGGACTGCGAGGAGTTGTCTTTCATTTTGCTTTTTTTTTCATTTTACGTTTGGCAACTCAAATAAAACGCCACAAACATTTTCAGCTGAAGATCCTTGTTGCAGGAATTCAGTTCTGGAGGCTTATTTGGTAAATTTGAAGGCAACATAAAGAGGACTTGATTGTGATTATCATATAGGATATACATATATTCGTCCTGAAGCGGTATTTGGTTTTGAAGCTTTTGACGGTACAGCACATTACAGATGCACACTTACACAGAGACAATTTCAAGATAATTATGGGCAGTGGTTAACTACAAGATCAGTGCGTTTCAAAACTATAAGTAAATGAATCGTTGAGGGATTTAAATTCTCCCCTAAAGCTCTGAAACGCACTGTACATTTTTGTATATATTTTGTTTTGTGGTTATAACAATTTGTTGTTGCACGTGAAGCCTTTGAATTTTGATTAGCGCTGAATTGCTTTTGGCTTTACTTACTATTCGCATCGCGCTTCTCACACACCACCTTGCCATCGGGTCCTAAACGAAATAGGTTTTGGGTTTTGGATTTGTTCTTTTGTTTCTCTGGCATAACTTACTAGTTAGTAACTAGAACTAGGATTAACTTAGGCTTGGGTTCTTTGGTTTTTATTTATATTTTTTTTTATAAGTGTAGCGAGTAATTTTGGATGTGTGGCTGGGTTTATTATGTACTCTAGCTTATTTGAAGGTAGCCTTACATACATATATAATGTGGGGAACTCACCTTCTTGCACCTCAATACCCTCGGCCTTGAGCAGATCCCGCAGCTTTTGGATCTCCTCCTTGAGTTCGCGTATAAGTTTGGCATTGGCATCCTCGTTGACCACAGCCTTGCACACAATTTGCTTGGCACGATCCGCATAGCTAATAATATTATAAATTAGTATGTTATTTGTTATTAAAATAAATATTAAGCTTACCGCAAAGTGCTGAGAGTTTCGTCGTAGTTAATATCTGCTGGCGAGATAGCTGCTATCATGGCTGTCTTGGAGTTACCACCCAGATTTTCACGCAGCAACCAAGTCAGAGCTGAATCTCGATAGGGAATAAAGTCAGCCTTCTTGGCATTCTTTTTCTTGGAGGCCTATTGGAAGAAATCAATAAATTAGAAACTATTTAAAGTCTTATAAATACAAATATACTTACAGACTGGCGTTTAACAAGGCAGCAGAAAGATTAAGTGCATTAATTATATTATTTAAATCAAGTTTAATATAAGAAATACTCACAACTTCCGCCAGAGCTGAGATAACTTTGCCCAAAGTGGTCAAAGACTTGTTGATGTTGGCTCCCTCCTTCAAGCGGGTTCCCTTGGCGCCAGTAGAGTCCGCTCGCTCCGATCCGGCCAAGTCCACCAGACTTATTTTGGATACCTTCTCTGTGGTCAAATCGGTCATGGTATCATGACGACGTTGAGTGAAGAAGATGGTGAAGACGGCATGGGAACGGGAGCTGGTTTCGTTCATGTTGGTGGCGGCCACAGTTCTGAAAAACAACATAAAATATTTTTAATAAACAATTTTTTATAAATAACTGAAAGCAAAGAACTCACCGCGCCTTGTTGCCCTCATCAATGAGATCGTGTATGTCCTGGTAATCAGTGACGGCCAATTTGGAAAGATCCTCTACATAAGGACCCAGCAAAGGATGCTCCCTCACACGCAGATTGCCTTTGTTCTTGGGATTCAGCAGATCCCTGACCCGTTCGCAGTAGATCTCCATGTAGGAGACCTCAACCTGGTATACAAAATATAAAAAAATTTAGGCTTAAACCCAAATTAAGAGTTTTAGTAATCACTCACCGAATACTTGAGTTCATCTGTCTCCGTTTCTTGTATGCGATTGAATAGATCCTTGCAAATCATTGGTATGATGCCCTCCTGCTGCTCCTCCTGCCTGCCCATCATAGTGTAAGACTTGCCAGCTCCAGTCTGGCCATAGGCAAAGATGCAGACATTGTAGCCATCAAAGGAGTGCTGCAGCATCTCCTCGCCAATGTCCTTGTAGACCATCGATTGTGTGGAGAAGTCGGCATCGTGATGCTGATGTAACAATCATTTATTATTTATATTCCTTCTACCCCTCAGAATTATATAAACTTACATCGTGCGACCAGTAGGAGTAGTCAAAGTTGAATCGCTTTACCGAATCGCTTGTGTTGGGTGGTACCTTCGGGTTGGTAATGGCTGCAAGGGGTTTGCGCATTATAGAAATGTAATTTCTAGACATCTAGGACTCTTACCCGTTGTGGCCCCGCTCATCTCAATGATGCATTTCGACTCCCTGCTTATTTCGCGCGAGTTAAAGGGGCGCACTCGCACCGCCACCTTAACCGACGACATCTTGGCCTGGCTCTCAGTGGGTGTCCTGGTTTCCGGTTAACTGGAGTGGAAATAGAGAAGGGAAGGGAATACTCTACATAAGCAAATTCAAGTCATTCGAGTGGGCTGTAAATTGGCTCGGGACGTCTTCTACTTCTGGCTAACACTCTGTCATTTTATAATTGCCTCCAACTGGAAATGGTCATGTACTCATACTCGTACTCCATTGGCTCTTGTGGTGGCTTCAAACTATGAGTCATGCCCCGGCAAGTCGCCAGGGAAATTTGTATTGAATTCAGGGGTGGGGTCCGCATTGGTTTCTTGCTCTTTGTGTATAATATTTGAGCCATAAAAAGGGTTTCTTGATTGAAATAAGTGTTTGGTTATCTCTGCCTTAAACAGAACACAACTCATTAGAGATTCTATACTTTAAAGAGAAGAAAATCTTACTTAAAGGCAGAAAATCAAATTAAATAAATAGATTTAACACAAGTTTCTCAAACTTAAACATCAGAATTCGTTACCCTTTTTTGTCA
Source organism: Drosophila anomelani (assembly GCA_035045905.1). NCBI lineage: Eukaryota > Metazoa > Arthropoda > Insecta > Diptera > Drosophilidae > Drosophila > Drosophila anomelani. Next base: position 5,153,495 of record JAWNOO010000032.1, on the reverse strand, counting down.
TCTACATTTCTGGAATAATTTTCTTCTTTCTGAACTTTGATTTTATGCAAATAGTTTTGTGTAACCCCTCCAACACCCTCTTGACTTTCACACATCCCCTCACACACACACGGAGAGAGCTAAGGGAAAAAATTCCACAATCCACAATGCTTCCAATAAAACGCAGACGAGTGTCGGCCAGCACTCGAATGAGTCATCGAGCAAATACAAAAGGCAGTATAAAGAAAATCACTCACACCCAAAAAAGGGGAAAAAAGTAAAACACTTAGCAAAGGATTTTCTATATTCTCCAAGTAGAAATTTCTATAATAATTACCTCTGAGTAAAGCCAATTAATTACTGGCTTACAGGACAACTATATCCACGGAATTCATCGTAGCCTTAGTTAAAAGATGGTTTTAATCTCACTTTTTGATAGCACTTTCTTGATGAATTTAATTTTTATTAGTTCTATGGCACTTGGCTAAATTTTAGTTAATTTTTGTGTAAGCCAAACACTTTTTTTTTCAATTTTTTTAATGTTAGATGTTATATCCACGCAGCCAAGAATGAAATTCTTTTACTAGCAAACACTAGAGTCCTGAAATATGGTGAAACCGAGTTTGAGAAACTTCCAATGCCTTTCGATTCGAATGCGCAGCTGTCAGAATTTCTCTTTCTCAGCACTTTCTCTCGCTCTCTTTGTTTACCTGACCAAAATACTTTGTTTATGTTTTTTGTTTTTTTAATTTGACGAAACGGTCAAAGCAAATATGCAACAGCCTGCAGAAAGTTTGAGGCAAAAGTCTACAAAGAAGGAGTTGCGCAGAAGCGCGAGACAGGACACATGTGGAGAGAAAGCAGAGAGAGAAGGTGAGAAAGCAGGAGAGAAAATGAGGTAGAATATGCAAAATATTTGTGTAATGGTTTTTTATTTTGTATTTTTTTTATGATATGCAGACTGACGCAAGTTGAAATTAAATGATACGGAAATAAGTTAAATTTCAAAAGTCCTTTGTTCAATGTTCTGGCACCTGGCTCGGTTTTTAAAGTTCTCGTTTTGTCGTCACTCAGCCAACCCTCATTTGCACTTGAGACTCGAACTAAGTACTTGAGGTCCTTCGCTTTTATTGTCCTCTGCGTCATATTGTGGGTTTTTTATGGCTTCCTGCGGGGCAACACGGCGGGCACTTAATGCCATATGCAGGACCTCCAGCCACACGAGCACATACACACACACACACACAGCTCGCGCACAAGCCATATCCTTCGCTTGGGTCGTCTTGACCTTTATTAATAAATTTCCATGTTGCCTTTGCCATGGACACCGATACGAGCCAGGAAATCTCTACACTCTGCACTGTTCACACTGTTCGTGGAGGCCACTGTTTTGTGGGGGAAGGAGGATGAGGGGGGGAGGATAGAGAACAAAATCAAAATTATGTAAAAACGAAATGGGCTATGTTTTTTTCGAGAATTTTGAAATGTTTGATCGAGCGAATTGATGAAATTTTGCAAATATATTTTGAAGCATTTACCAATCTTTGTTTTCTTTTTAGAATTTCTTTCTTTTTGTTTTATCGGGGTTTCACATATAAAAATAATTTAACAAAAAATCAAAATATTTTCTGTTTCAAGAACATTTGTGGCTGCTGCTGATAGTCCTGCTGCATTTCTTGGTCCTGCTGCTGCTGCTCTTGCGTATAATTGAATACTAGTATTAAGCTATCCAGCATGGATCGCTTCGAGGTGGTGGCGAATATGATTGACAGCACCAGGATGGTTGTCAACAATAGGGCGAAAAACAATAAGTAACCAAAAGCGCACATTCGCGTAGCTTCTTCTGGACTTTAATAATAAATATCCCTATTATATATATATTTTTTATGTATATATATGTTGTGTGTATATGTTGGGGGGTCTGCCTTTCTGTATAACAGCGAAAATTTTGCACTTGGTTTATTTTTGGTGACAATTTTCAATCAAGTTTGGGATTAAAAAGCTTTATTGCATTTCCATTTGATTTATTTTCTTTACTTGGCTGCCTTTTTCTTGTATTATTTCTTTGGATAACTTTGCTTTGGGTGAAAGTCTTGGGGTTTTCTGCACAAAATCGATGGCCAGCCAGCGGAGGGCCTCGGAAAATAAAATCGCACACGACTCGAGACCAGAACGAACTGCACCCGTTAAGGGTAGGCGACACAGTGAGCTGTGGCTCTGGGAAAGTTCTGAGGATACGACGACGACCAGCCCTCCGCCATGACGCATGCGTTAAAGTCAAATCTGGAAGGAAGAAGGGCGGCAGCAGGAGGTGTTCCAAGCTGTTCCCAGCTGGGGGCCGCAAGAGGTGTATATGGGTATGCGAAAAATTTCATAAATTCCATCTAGACACGAGGGGGGTGGGTACCACAATAACAAAACGCCCGCCTGTCATCTCTGCTGGCACAAAGAATTTCATTATTAAAGCAAGGTGCTCGCTCACTTTTGCAGGAAGCCAGTGTCACAGTCCCGTCCGCCCACCCCCCTTGTGTTTGATCTTATTATCAGCCATTTCACTATCGCTGCCGGCACAGTGGCTACAGCGGCTAAAGCTACTCTCCGATGACGTAAAATATACTGTGTGTGTGTGGGAGGAAGAGGGCCTTCCTTTTTTTTCGTAGTCTTTTATTGATTTCCCATCGCCTCGAGACGCATGACAGGCTCTGGCTTTTTATGTTAGTCGGTAGTTCATTTGTATAGCACTTACTCCTCCGACGTAATTACATTGACATTGAAATCTGACGCTGACAGGGCACTGAAAAGTTGGGGGCGTAGGGATCTGGCAGTCCTTAAAGTAAATATTTAGTCTGCAGATTAGTCTGCAGTTTACGTCTGAACTTTGGCTACTTTAAAGATGAATATTAAACAAATATTAACTTGCTATACAATCGATCTAGTAAACGTTTTAAAATCCAAAAGAATGTCACAGTAATTCTGTGTAGTATTTTTGTTAATATTATTATTATTAATTATTTCGTTTTATTTTACACTTTCACTATGGCCACCGAATTGGAATCGAATCCTTTGGACGATGAGTTTATATTCTTTTGGGAGAGGGTTAGCTGCTTTGTGGCTCGCGATTTTCCCTACGAGGAGAAGTGCAGCTTTGTGAAAAATGCAGTGGATTGCAACAGGAGCACCAATGTCGTCCCATACATGTCGCTGATGTCCTGCAATCTGAAGTGCATCAATGCATTCCAGGAGCATTGTGTCTTGGCTGGTTTTGTGACAATGTGCTTTGTGATGCTGGCTCTACTGATGCACGTTGTTTACAGTTAGTAAGTTAAATTCATAAATTAATATTTAATAATCTAAATAATAAATCATTATATATTTTTATTTTCATTTACAGCTACGGTCCTGCCCTCAAGACTGCATCAAAGTTGATCCATATGAATGAACATTTGGCTGGGGTGACCATATTGGCATTCGGGAATAGTTCCGCCGATCTGTTTGTTAACCTGGCGAACGTAAGAAGTAAGGTCCCTGTATATAGCTCTAGCATCTGTTCGGCACTGTTTGTGTCCATGGTCTCTGGAGGACTCATCTGCTACATTAATCCATTCAGGATGGATGGCTTTGAAACAGTGCGCGATATTTTATTTCTTATTTTCGGTATGTCTCTGGTTAATTTCTATTTGCTTCGGGAAACTGAAGTGACAGCACTGGAATTTATTGGTAATTGGAATTAAAAAAAAAAACCCCAAGAACAATAATAGTAATTATAACATAAAACGTTTCAATTTCTGTATTCTAGGCATGCTTTTTGTGTACATATTGTATATTCTTGTAAACATCCTGGACTTGTACTTAGTGCGAAGGGAGGTCACAAGTGAGTAACTTGCATGTTTCAATTTCATAATTAGCCAATTTAGAACATTTAAATATCCAAACTACAGAATCATATTTTATTGCATAATTTTATTTTCTTAGTTTTAAATGCCAAAATCGATGAACTAGAAATGCTGGAAGATAGCCTAGAAAATGATGACAAACTTGAGCATTTGAGACGGACACTAGATCGTTTTCAGGACCATAAATTGGAGATTTATGAAAAAAAAGATTCTCGGGCGACAATATCTCTAATGCATTTCGGCACCCAGAAAATGAAAACATACTCCAGGAGGAGCCTGAATATACAGCTAAACAGGAATGTGAGCTATGACATGAGGCATCATAAAAACCACGGCCTATTTAGGGATTTCATATTGGCACTGCGGCCCATCAAGTGCAGTGATTGGCGAAGGGCCAATTTGATCGATCGGGCCATGTTATTGGCCAAGGCTCCGATCGTTTTTATCTGTGTCCTTTACATTCCGCTTGTGGACTACGAAATGAAGAAGCACGGCTGGAAAAAGCTGCTGAACATCGTGCATGTCATGGTTAATCCGGTTGTATCCGGTATGATCTTAGCAGGTAAGAAGATTCAGCTTGCACCCAATAATATTTATTTATATATTTATTACAAAGATGAATTTAATATCAACTCCTTAATTTTATTTCATCGACAGCTATAATGTTCACACCGGCCGACCAGCTGTGGTACATTGACCTCAGAGATGATTTAATGATCGGGGGCTTAACTCTGTTGATTACTGTGCCAATAGCGATTTTTATTTATTACACTTCACGGACCGATCAGCCACCCCCTTACCACTGGGTGAGATTTGGCAAATATATAAACCTTATCCTGACTAACAATATTTCTATGATTTAAGGTGTTTACAATCATGAACTTGACCAGCAGCATGTTACTGATCTATGTGTGCGCTACGGAAATAGATAGGGTTATGGAAGTAATTTCCCGCAACTTGGAGTTGAACGAGGAGTTTATGAGAGCCTCTGTAAAATCCTGGACAAATAATCTGGGATCCCTGGTCGCGAACTCCGTGATGGCCTTGCATGGCTACCCAAAAATGGCCTATGCCTCTGCCATTGGTGGTCCGATTTTTAGTGAGTACTCTCTGCATGTAATAAAATATTGTCAAAATCGGAAAACTAACTTTACGAAAACACTATTCCAGCCCTTGTCATGTCCCCCAGCCTTGTATTGTTTCTGCGAAGAATGCTAGACGAACCTGATACGAATTCAACCGCGTTCGGAGACTACGGCCATAATGCCTTTTACTTTCTCTTTTTCGGCTTATTGTCCACCCTGCTCTGGAGCACGACCATGGGATTCTTCGCCCGACGCTCGATGGGAATATTCTCAATAACGCTATACGTTATATATCTTGCATATAGCAAACTAATTCATTCCGGTGTGATTCATTCATTTAGCTTTGACCATCGACTTTCGGCATCCTACGGTGATGTGTAGAGACTAGTTGGGGGCTTTAAGCAAACGATATTCGATCGAATAATGTGAAAACTGTAGTACTTTTTAAATTCTTAAAATAATTTACAAAATTTGTATGGTGTCTTAAAAAGGTGAAATTAATGTTTGAATACCCTATAATTATAAATGTTTCAGAAGATTTTAACTGCACAAAAAATGTTTCATTACTGCGCAGAATATTCTTTTGGGAGTGCGTAATGACGGGAGAGATGGGGAAAACCCCACACACACACGCGCCAAAACCAACCCAAATAATATCGAGCGCGTGTGAGTGGCAAATAGGAGCAGCAGGAGGAAAATCGGGGAAAATTGAGGGGGAGTGAGGGAAGAGCGGGCGGGGGTCGTTGACGTTCATTGTTGGCTGCGCAATTCCTTTTCTTCCCCCTCCCCCGCCCTCAGCTTTAAGAACTTTCCGCCGGTGAATGTCAATGACAGTTCAAGAGCCAAAACATTTCAATTTTCCGCTGCATCATGTTTAAAGAAAAGGGTTCGCTGACTCTTTCTGTTTCAAATATTTTTGCCAGGATCAAGCAATTAAAATCTAATACTCGAGCAGACAACACGGCGGATGAGTAATTTTTCATATTTAAAAATTCTTTATTGCTGCAGGCTTATCCTGAAATTACATTTAAATTCAATTTTCAAGTCTGCCACATTTAAGAGCTTAAGAGGGGAAAAATAAGAGCTCTTCGAGTCACAGGCACGTGTATAAAGCCAGCCCCTACATTTTTCCCATTTTTCGTTCTCTAAAGACCCCCAGGACACTGAGTGTGCCGTGTGTGTCTGTGGGTGTATGTGTAGAACATAAACGATAAATGCGATTTGGTTATTTAAGTCATTGCAATGAAAGCGGTGGAAAGTGGGGAAAATGTAAGGGGAGGTGGTAGGGGTAGCAGCGGCAGCAGGCCTGCCCCACGCAAAAAAGGCACAAACACAGTCACACAGCCACAACGGCGGATGACTCATCCTGGCTGAATGTTCGTGCCAAGCTTTTCTGGGACTGTGTGTGTCTGTGTGGAACCTGGCCACAGTCGCGTCCCAACGAAATGGGAAAGCCGCTGAGCCAAAGGACAGGGAACAGGAAGAAAGGAATATGAAAGGAAGGAAGGAAGAAAGAGCGAACCAAATGGTGAATCATCTTTCAAGAGGCAAACATTGCTTCCTTCCACAACAGGACCTCCTGTTTGCCACCCACTACCGAATATATATATGTTTTTTTTTTCGGTTTTCTCATAATTTCAAGGTTTGTTTACTCCGTGTTTCTGCTACACAACAAAGAAAAGCCGAAATATTATCAAGATTTATAAAAATCTATAATACTTGAAAAGGATTATATTATAGAAAAATATTATTTAATAAAAGAAAAATGTAAAAAATAGTCTAGAGAATATTAAAGGAATTATAAAAACTAATTTGGGTTTTATTCAGACTGATCAATCTCCAATAAAATATTGGAAATCATTGGAAATCAAAAACAATCATTAATATATATAGTGAATATACTAAAAACCCAATTTAAACATTATTTTTCAGCGTGTATCATTCTTTTCTGCGCCACAGAAAAGCCCCAATGTCGGGCGGGGCATGGAATGTTGTAACTTTCGGTGCCTAGTTGTCGCTTCATATATACACATGTATAGGATATAATTTGTTATACACGCGGCTGGCAGGATACGTTGATTAGCAAGTGATTTCCATTTGGAAAGCGTTTTTTTTCTCTCCATACTTTTCCGGGGTGCTGACCAACCGGACACGTGATGGAGTAGACTGCAATGGGCGTTAGCCACGCCCCCCAAATAGGAGGCAAATTGCATTTTGAAAGGCATTTCGAGAGGGGAACCCTTAAAAGTGCACCCCACGGGCAACATAAATCATTTTGGTCAACCGCAGAGGACCGCAGGTCCTTTCTCCTCCGCCCATCCCTAAACAAAATTAATAATAAACAAGGGAAAATTGTAAGGACAGGAAGCCATTTCGCGACCAGGTGAATTTCCCCCAGCTCTGCGTGCGGTGTGGCTTTCCTTTTTAATGCTGCCCAGCGGAAATTTATGTTTATTGCTTGGCGCCCCCCCCGCCTTGGCACTCGTTTTTACTCTTTTTTGTTCGTACTAAGTATTTTTCTTTATTTATTCACGAGTCTCTGGAAGCCACTTTATGGTGCGGAGCTTAAGCCGCGACTTTGAAAAGCGTTCTTTGCTGGATCAGCTGTTGTTTATAAAGGAGCTGCTTGGATTGGACCCTAAGCTGGTCTGAATGTAACCATATTTTCCCAAGGGGAAAGTGGTCTTGACTAGGATTTTGTCTATTATTAGAATAGCAAACAATAATCATTGCAAGCTGCCGAGAATCCTCTTTCGAATCCTTTGCACACTTAATCTCTCAATCAAGCTGGTCACTATAATCATGCCGCACAAGTCCTTTTCCCATGACGCACTCTTTTCTGCACTGATAAAAATAAATAAATAAATACAAAATCTAGATATTTGGGATCTAAGAAAAATGTATCTCAGGCTAACCTTGAAATGGGTACAATTAATTGGCAGAATCAGCATCAATTATTGGCAAGAAAAGGAGTATTTCTATCTATAAGATATGATTAATGGTACATTGCTATTGTTTATTTCCAAGAACTCTATCAAGAATTAACATATTAATTTATAATCCCGCCTGGGGACTCTCATTTTTCGCCATGCATGCCGTCCAGCGACGATGCGCAGTAAAGGGAATGCCAAAGGGACGCCACCAGACGCCCACGCACGGCAGACAGTCAGACAGACGGATATAGGATTGGGGTGTTTACCAACCCACTCCGGTTTGACACTCGACTGGGGATGCAATGACTTTGTGCGTCGCATCGAGGTGAAGGCTGTGTCACCAGACTCTCCTCATCCTCCACCCACCACCGAAAAGGTCAGAGGTTGGCCAGCAAACAATTGATTGGGTTACCAACAACGCCCTCGAAGCTCGGAGCTCCCCTGGTAACTCGATTTCCACTCCTGACGTCAATTGGCGAGGCGGTAATCAAAGTGCGTGGGTTGGAAAAAACATAAATTCGTCCGGTTCGGGAAACCCTTTGGAGTGACAGGTTGCACCATATGCTCGAGAGGGAAATTCGCAAACAGCGATTAAGAGGTTTTATTTTTAGCAAGCAAACAGCTGCTTAACGGAGAGCTGAAGGATCCGCAACAGGATAAAAGTCTGTAGAATCCCTGTGGGAGATGCGTGCGCAGTTCTTGGGCCAACGCGCTGTGGAATATCGATTTTTCACACAATTTCCCGAGTACAGCCAAGTGGAGTTTTTCGCAGGGGCTTAGAAAACACTTTCATAAAGTGTCATTAAGTATTTTCATTGATATTTAATTGGTGCGAAGCACTCTGATTACTCACTTTGAAAGACCACCGCCTTAATCTGCGGTGTTAATCCTGCACAATTTTCACAAGATTTCCTTGCACTCCACTCAATCACAGGGTTGTTTCCTTCTATTATTGCACTCAAGTTGTTTGTTTTAAAATGATTTTTATATTAATTTCGACCGCGCACAGGAAAAACTGATGGGTTTTCCTTTGTTCCGTTTTTTGGCGTTTCAAATGTCCAAATTTCCGATGGTGGCCATTACGCGAACAGGCAACAAACGACTCTGCCAGCGGCTGGCCATTTGTCCCACCATTCGCGATACGCGTGCTGGAAAATGGCTCGCAGCTGCGCGCAGGCAAGCTTGGAAAACTCGGGGAAAATGTCAATTTTCCACCCCCAAGAATGGGGCAGGCTTTTGTTTTTGTTTGCGAACAGCTGATTAGCTGGGGATGGGACTTCTGGTCGGCTGATGGTGTTGGAAAACGCCAAAGTTGTTTTGCGGGCAGCGATAAACCAAATTTAGGTGAAAATATTACGAATTTCCAATAAAATAATCAATTATATACTCCAGGGTCTTACAAATCCACGTCCTCCTCTTTTGTCCTTTGCATTTCATGGCTTAGTTGCAAGTTGTTACCAATTTATTAGCAGCAACTCAAGACTACAATTTAGGATCTAAGATCCGCCGATGCTTATAATTAAGACATAGATTAAGTCACCCGGACTTAGCAGTTGATTTTCTTGGCCTCCTGGAAGCGGCTCGAGATGTCATCCCAGTTGGCGATGTCCCAGATGGCCTCAACGTACGAGGGACGCACGTTTTTGTACTGCAAGTAGTAGGCGTGCTCCCACACATCGATGCCGAAGAGGGGAATCAGGCCGGTGGAGGCCTCCAGGGGATCCTGGTTGGGAAGGGCGGCCAGCTGCAGTTTGCCCGACTTCTTGTTGTAGCCCAGCCAGCCCCAGCCGGAGCCCTGGACCGCCACGGTCAGAGTGCTGAGCTCCTTCTTGAACTCATCGAAGCTCTTCCACTGCGACTCGATGGCCTTCTTCAGCTCGTCGCTGGGTGTGCTCTTGTTGGGCGAGAGATTCTGCCAGAAGATGGTGTGGTTGATGTGGCCACCGCCATTGAATCTGAGGGCCGGGGCCAGCTGAATCAGCTTGGTGGTGTCGCTCTTGCTCTGGGCCTCCTCCAGCTGCTCCTCGGCAGCATTCAGGTTGTTGACGTAGGTCTGGTGATGCTTCTGGTGGTGCAGCTCCATGATCTCCCGGCAGATAATGGGCTCCAGGGCGGCGTAGTCGTACGGCAGCTTGGGTAGCGAGTGCTTGCCGCGCACCGCCAAGCTGCAAGAGGTCAAGAGACTCGTCAGAATTACACACAAACATACATATATCCTCAAGATCAGGGCCGCCATTATAAATAATGCTATTTATGTAATCGGCCGGCGTCGCATCGATTCTTTTTCTTCGCCGGCGTAATGTGCACTTACCTCGCAGTCTGGGAAATTCTACGTGCCACAAACATATCGACGAATTAGTTCACTGCAAGTAAAGTTATTTTGTAGGCCTTAATTTTTTAATCAAATAACACAAAGCTTGCCTTGTCGTAGTTTTGTTGCTGCACAATCGATGTTTTTTTCTGAAAAGCAGAATGTGAGTTTAACAGAATGTAAGCAACAGCGTTGTGCTTACGGACATTTCTGGCTATTTCCCACTAGATTTTTTGGAGTCTCTGCTGTTACCAGACCAAATTTCGATTCATATTCATCGACCCTTTGATAACCGACAGTTGTTGGCGCCAATTTCACTTTTCTGTTAGTTAAGAAAACAAAACAAGTAATAATGCTGCAGTGAACTTTTCCTATTTATTAACAAAACAAACAAGAGTACAAAATATATGCCCTTGGGAAAATCAGCATAAATTTTAAATTATAAACTGTATCTTCGATATTTAATATTCAATTGTACTACAATTTCAAAAAAAAATCACAAAACCATTAGCTTTAATCGTCATCTAATCTTGGAAAAGAGCTCTTGGTCGCACCATCATGTTGACAGTTTTCAGGCTATATTGATCGTCTTTAAAATAATACCAAACTACACCACAAGAGTAAAGCGTCTTGTCAAAGGTACCACCCATGTAAAGGGCATTTAAATTACTGAAAGATAACTAAGATAAGAATTTTAATTTTCAAATATATTCCAAGTACATTACCTGTATTGGCAATTTTTATACCACCAAGCTCCCAGTCGGCGGTTAGCGCATTTGTCAGAGTTATCCCTGTCAAATGTGCTGAAACGCTGGTTAAGATGATAAGACAGGCCATCTCCGGCGGTTCCTTGGTAGGTTCCCAGAGACTTGAGCGTGTACTGACTGTAGACATCTCCCACTTTAAAGAGACTGTAACGAGCGAATGCCGATTCCCCGGTAAAGTCCTCCATATGGACATACAGCTCCTGGGGCTCCGACGACGTTATCTTGTTTAATTTATCCAGGCCGAGCCAGAAGCTACCATTCAGGTCACCAAAACCCTTTTCATAGGAGGAAAACTTTCGGAAAAAGTTCACTTCGTCACTGACTCTTCGCTGGAAGACCGTCCAGCCCTTGCCGGCAATGGTCGAATCGCAGTATACATCGAAGACATCGTTGCCCACTTTGATCTTGTAAACTCCGCTTACACTGGGATTAATCTCTGCGCAGGATGAGTAATACTGCTGACAGAACTGAGAATCCTCATTCGCGCCAAACTCAATAAAATCGGTAATATTTTCAGCTTCGGCATTGGCTAAATAAATGAGACCCAGCCAAAGAATGAAGCAAACTGGATTCATTTTGTTTTCTGACTGATACTGAGTACCTTCGGGGCAGGCAACCTTTTTATTTACATTTTCTTCGATCTGATCAATTTTTCACGTGCAGTTTTTACAACGCAGTGCCAATTGTAAGACTCTTTATATTACAGCATTATAAATTAGTGAATGCTAATATAAATGTCAAAACGTCTATAAAATATTGTTGCAAGATTACTTTTTCTGAGGAGACTGTAAAAAATCACTGTAGGCATAAAAAAAATTGAGTAAAATTGAGTTCTGAGTGCTGTTTAAATATTTACTAAAAGTGCAATCTTGAATTGTCTTTAATCTATATATAAATTAATAGATTCAATAGCGAATGACATTATCTTTCAGGTGACTTTGGTCATCAGGGCCCGGTTTCTAATTTGTTAAAATAAAAAGAAATAAACGACATTATCAATAAAATACATGTTGTCAAGTCGATTGTCATATAAGAACCATGTGATTTATCAGAATATATAATACTATAATTTAATTATTGTTTATTATTTTTCTTATTTATTAAATTCCCAATTTTAAAGAAAACGTTTGCATAATATCATTAGATCTTAAAGTCTCACGATTTGTGTTTTTATTGAGACTGGTCCTATTAGAGGATCTGTCTAGATCTAGAGAGAACTTAAAAGATAGGATTCAAAATATACTATAGGACTTGAAATAGAAGACTAAGAACGAAATATAAACAAAGTGCGTGTGCTCGAAAAAGTATCATTTCCGATATAGATTTTTATTATTTTGAAATAATAATACATAGAAAACATTGAAAGTATTTAAGTGGAGCAAACCAGTACTTTAGTATAGAGCGTTGGCTGCTCTCGGTCGCACCATCATGTGTACAGTTTTATAGCTATAATAAAAGCCCTTCCAATACTCCCAATTTATTCCGGAGGCCTGCAGATATGCATCGGTATAAGCACCACCCAGGTAAACACCATTCAAATTGCTGTAAAAAATAATAAGTTAAGAATACAGAATTTAAAAGATTCATTTTACTCCAACTTTACCTCTTTAGGCAGCTTGTGTACCACCAAGCTCCACGTCTCAGAGCAGCACATCTTCCAGCGTTATCCCTGTCAAATGTGCTAAACGGCTGGTCCAGCTGATAGGTCATACAATCTCCGGCGGTTCCACTGTATACGCCCAGCGAGTTAAGCGAGTAATTACTGTAGATGTCTCCCACTTTAAACAGGCTGTAACGAGCAAATCGGGTCTCTCCGCTGAAGTCTTCCAGCTGGATATACAGCTCCTGGGGCTCCAGCGACGTTATCTTGTTCAGCTTATCCAGGCCGATCCAGAAGCTACCATTCAGGTCACCAAAACCCTTTTCATAGGAGGAAAACTTTCGGTAAAAGTTCACTTCATCACTGACTCTTCGCTGGATGACCGTCCAACCCCTTCCGGCAATGGTGGAATCGCAAAAGACATCGAAGACATCGTTGCCCACTTTGATCTTCTGGACACCGCTGCTCTGGGGGTCGAGTTCCTGGCAGGAAGAGTAGTGCTGCTTGCAAGTCAGATTGTCGATATTGCCACTGTAGTTGGTATAATCTTCAACGTTTTTTATTTCAGCTTTTGCCAAATAAATCAAACCCAGCCAAAACAAGGCAAGTATGAAGGTAACTGCTTTCATTCTGATTTCGAACTGAAACTAAGAACCCTCAAGAAAGGCAGCCTTTTTATATACATTTCATTCGTTCTTATCATATCTTGGAGTAGTGGTTAAAGGGAAGTACTTAAATGTAATACCTTGTCAGCCAGTATTGTAAATTACTTAGCTAATAGTTTAATATGTTTATTAACAGATTATATGCCAAATCAGTTCATTATTATAGAAGCACGTTATCATACTTTATGATTTTATATTTCCTTTAAAATATTAAAAGTCAAATCTAACCCTCTCTCTGGCAAGTCTTAGGTTATTCGTATAAACGCAATCATTAGCATTATATTACGCTGACAACTGCTGCATTTTGATTCTAATTAATTGCGAATTTATTAAGCCAAATGAGGCATACAAATGTGTTCTATTGCCACATCGCGGCAAACGCAGTAACCTTAACTTCCTTCCACTTGCACGTGCAACGCGGCGACGCCAACAAAAGGCAAGCTGCAAGCTCCACGTTTCGTTTCGGAGGAGCGTTCACCTTCATAATCATAATCGTCGGAGCTCGGTGCTCGGAGGGAGCTCCAGCTCCATCATTTTCATTTTCATTTCGCAGTCAGCTGCACTTGAGGCCCGAGGCGCTTTTGTTTGAGCACTTCACTTGATTTCGATCACGGATCCACGGCAAAATGTTGTTTTGGAGACAAACAACAGTACAGCGCGTGCTTGAAGAGAAGCAGCTGTGGCATCCACATCAGATTTGGCTTTAGCTATATACCTATATCTATACCTATGGCTTTAGCATTCGCATTAGCCCTTCTAAACGCATCCGAGCATCTGCTATCATATGGAGATCGCAGCTGGGAATTAAGGTTGCAGTGGGGAAAACTAAGTGGTAATTATTTAATTGAATTTAAAAAGTTCTTTTTGATTTAATATAATTTTTGTAATTTCATTTTTAATGCTTACTTAAGGATGTTTTAAATAGAAGATAATTTGTTCGTTTCCTCTCTTTCCTCTTCGTTGAAAATATTTTTTAAAATACAAAAGACTTAGGCAACGAACTTTAGCTAGCTTTAGGTTTTTATAATGTATTTTGTAATGTATTTCTATTTTAAGCACAAAAATATATATTTTGTAAACATTTTCCCACAGATCATAAATACACATCATATTTGTATATATTGTGTTATTTGTTCAGTGTACCTTTTGAAGTGTAAAGTTCAATAAACTACTACCTGGCCCATATACAGTGGCAAATTATTACGCGATCGCCCCAGGTGAGGCTGGGCTTTGAGCCAGAATCGAGTTGACAGCTTGGTTGGAAGGGTTTTCCATGTCAAACGGAAATCTGTGCCAAGTCGCTGGCTCTGCGGTGACTGTTTTATTTTTCTCTCATTTTGTTTCTTTCCATTTTCATATGACTGAATGAGGTAGTTCCAAGGCTGCGTAAATGCATCACTTCACTTCGCTCCTGGGGGCAGAGCTACTGCAATTTTGTAAATTGTTTCCATTCGGTTACCTCATGGCTAACGTGGATTTATATATCACTTTTGGATGGGCATAGCTTCTTGTTTGGTTCTTTTTTTTTCTATTTATTTTCTTATTAAATACCCGAACACAGATGAATTCAAATTCGTGAGGCTATAAATTAAAAAGGGACATGCTGCACAGCTGGAGGAGTGGGTGGGGGACTGAGAGGCATCATTGTGTCATGCCGAGAGTGGCGGCATCATGAGCTTGTAGTCTGATTTCGGCTTGGTTAAGATGTCGTCTCTTGGCCGCCTGGGACTCGGAGATGATGTCGCCTCAGTTGCTAATTTCATATGCATGCAACAGAGCGTGGCTTAATGTGGTGTTCGGTGCCTTGGATCCGTGTGCATGTGTCACCGTGGCCAGAGGTGATAGTTCCCAGGGTAAGGGGATGCGAAAAAACCCCATTTACCTTTGTTAATTTAAGGTGTATGTCCCCCCTTAATGTGGAGTCCTGAACACCTCACCCACACTACGTTATTACCTGTTGCTTTGGTCCTCGTGTCGCCTCAAATTAAATAACAACGGAAATTTATGCGAATCCCAACTAGGAAAACAAGCAGGAAAACTTAAAGGAAAGACGAAGCTAAAATACTCTTACGAAATATGAAAGTATCTTCAAATTTTATTCTAAAACTTATTCAAAATATAATATCATTATGTTTACTATTTATTTTGCTAATAATAAACCTATAAACCTTTCTTTATACTTTTAAATAAATATAAAAAATAATTTAACAATCCCAAAATATTCATTATACCCGCAGTAAAGTATATCAAAAGCATCCCTAACTTTTACCTTCTGCGCAGCTGCTGGAAAAATTGTCAAATCGATGGCAATATCCTGGCTGCCTTTCGTTTGACTAACAGTCCTGGCAGCTGTGAAACGGAATCCTCCAGCCATGAGCTCATTATGACAACAGCAATGGACCTGGTGGGCAGCCAGTCCACTCGCCTGCGATGGATTTGCGTCCTGGGATTGGCCATCTCCTGGTATTCACTCTATGTGAAGTTTAGACTGGCTGCAGATGCGAATTACAAGCCCATCTGCGATGTACACGACAATATAAGCTGCTCGCTGGTGTTTAAGTCCATGTAAGTGGGAGTTTTAATTAATGTTATAATATCAAAATGGGATTTTTATTTAATTTTTGATGTCTTAATGATAATATAATAAATCTATTGCAGCTATGGCAATGGCTTTGGTCTCAGCAGTAAAGGAAGTCCACCCAATGGCGCCATAGGATGTGCGTTTTATGTGGCTTACTTTTTGAGCTGTAAGTTAAGGACTTTATAAAATATTTATAAAATTTGTAATAATATTTATATCCGTTTTAGCTTTTTTTGAGCACAAATGGCTTTGCTTGGCTCAACTTTTCCTGTGCACTGTGACTTTGTTTCTATGCATTTACCTGGCTTTTCTGCTGGTCTTTGTTTTTCAAGACATTTGTTTGGTGTGTTTGGCCATCTACTTAATACACACATGGCTTTTCCAGGAGGTCTGGAAACGCTATCGACGTCTCTATATGTGAAGTTTGTACAATAAAATGTTTACAGAAATTATAATGAAGATAAAGCGCTGAGATGGGCTACTTGGCTTGACCCGGAGCTAAACTGGTGACGTGTTTTAGTGAAGATTTTCATCTTCATCTTCATGTTGACCCGCACGTCTGGTTTCTAGGCAGGATGTGGAGCTGCTTACAACTTCCAACTCCCATGACCAAGCACGTAGCAGAGCAATTAATTCTGCACGTTCCCATTTGCCGGCGAAGGCTGTGATCTGTGCGATCTGTGATCTGTGAATGGCGCTACCGGCAGCCCAGAGAGCTAACAAGGTGGGCGTGCTGCGAAAACTCAGCGCAATTAATTTCCCATAAGGTTTCGGGAATCTCTTTGTGTGGGCTTGGGTTTTCGATTTGGTTTCGATGGGCGAAAAAAAATAACTGAATCAATGAATGGATGTGGAAGTACAATGGGCATTCAAGGTGATGGGTGCCCTTCTAGAATTATTATTAAATCTTTCTAGGCCATATTCAGAGTTTGAAATAGATCTATCAACTAGCTAAGCTCCATAAAAACCTTTGATTAAGTTAACTCCAAGTGTCATTGCCTCAATTTTCCAATTCCAGGGTACAGATCTCATGCGTACCCTTCATCAACATGATCTCCATTGCCATTGCTACAATCTCCCATCACCCACAGCGATCGACTCGACCCTTCTACACCCATCAGCGAATCTCAGAGGCATCTCTGCGCATCCTAACTCCAATTGGGGTCGCCGCTGGCACGATCTTCTTCAATATGTCGCTGCGTTTTTTATTATTTTTTTACTCGCTCCGACAAGACAAGGCAAACAAATGCAAACTTTGGCGCTTGTCACACTGCTGATCCACTGAGCAAACTGCACCGCTCGCCAAAGAGTGAGCAGCGGCAGACGCCGCCGACACATTCACCCAACGAGGCGACCGAGTAGACTACTTTGGGCCAACGTAACTACAGATCCAGCGTTGGATGCTGCACAATCACCACCTCGCCTCGAGAAGATGTGCGCCAGAAGAAGGCAAATCAGCTCGAGACCGAGAGCCAAGACTTGGACCCTTCACGTGCGATCTCGGAGCGCGGTGATTGAGATTTTTGTTTTGGGCAGGCGGTGGCGGCTCCATAGAATCACAGCAATGCCACTGCATCTCCGAAGACGATTGTATGTGGCGGCGGCGGTGGCAGCTGTGCCGGTTGCCACACGCTGCTCAGCAACAGCCACAGTCACAGCCACCACCATAGCCACCTCCAACTCATAATCGAGTTCGTGTGTGCGCAGTGTGTGTGCATCCTAGACTTTCAGTTTTCGGTTTGCCACATATAAATACGCCTTGTGGCAGCAGTCACAGATCAGTCAGAATTCGGCGCTGCTCCCAAGCGCTAGCCTCATCCCAGAGATACCAGAAGAGATTCGAGATCAGCTCCTCCTGTGGAATATGTTCAAGCTACTCGGTGTGACGCTGCTGCTGGCGGCTGTGGTCCTTGGGCGGCCGGAGCCGCCTGTCAACTCGTATCTGCCGCCGTCGGATAGCTACGGAGCCCCGGGTCAGAGTGGCCCGGGTGGCCAAGGCGGTCCAGGCGGCAGGCCCTCGGATTCTTATGGAGCACCGGGCGGTGGAAATGGCAACGGAGGACGTCCCTCGGACAGCTATGGGGCTCCGGCTCTGGGTCAAGGCCAAGCACAGGGCGGCTTCGGCGGCAAACCCTCGGATACCTATGGAGCGCCTGGTAGCAACGGCAATGGCGGTCGTCCTTCGAGCAGTTACGGTGCTCCTGGTGGCGGAAACGGCAATGGCGGTCGTCCCTCGGATACTTATGGCGCTCCTGGCGGTGGAAATGGCAATGGCGGACGTCCTTCGGACACTTATGGTGCTCCCGGTGGCGGAAATGGCAATGGCGGTCGTCCTTCAAGCAGTTACGGTGCTCCTGGACAGGGTCAAGGCGGCTACTCCAACGGAAACGGCAACGGCGGCCGCCCTTCGAGCAGTTATGGTGCTCCTGGCGGCGGAAATGGCAATGGCGGTCGTCCTTCGGATACCTATGGTGCCCCTGGCGGCGGAAATGCCAATGGCGGTCGTCCTTCGGATACTTATGGTGCCCCTGGAGGCGGAAATGGTAATGGCGGTCGTCCTTCGGATACTTATGGTGCCCCTGGAGGCGGAAATGGCAATGGCGGTCGTCCTTCGGATACTTATGGTGCCCCTGGAGGCGGAAATGGCAATGGCGGTCGTCCCTCGAGCAGCTATGGAGCTCCTGGCCAGGGTCAAGGTGGTCAGGGAGGATTTGGTGGACGTCCCTCGGACACGTACGGTGCTCCAGGCCAAAACGGCAACGGTGGCCGTCCGTCCAGCAGCTATGGAGCTCCAGGATCCGGACCAGGCGGTCGTCCCTCCGACTCCTATGGACCCCCGGCCTCGGGAGCTGGAGCAGGCGGTGCGGGAGGCAGTGGCCCAGGACAATCAGGCGGCGGCGGCGGCGGCTCCGATTACGACAATGATGTGAGTAGCTGGTAGTTTTGGAAAGGGATTTGGGAAATTGGGAACTGGGAAATGGGATCACTGGTGGGAACACCCAGAGGGGAACACTGCTCCACCGCCCACGCTGCACACTTGCCCTTGCAATCTTTTTGGTAGATTCGTCTCGCTCACCTGCACCGCCTACTGCGTTCAAAGCTTGCATACCCCGAAATCTGATAAAAAAAACCTGAACTCTTGATCCTAGCCACTCTATCTCTCTGTGTTTCTCTCTCTTTCTCCACACGCCCCAATCCGCTCTCCATTCTCCATGATCCAATGCTCCTCGCTCTCCATTAGGAGCCCGCCAAGTACGAATTTAATTACCAGGTTGAGGACGCGCCCAGCGGACTCTCGTTCGGGCATTCAGAGATGCGCGACGGTGACTTCACCACCGGCCAGTACAATGTCCTGTTGCCCGACGGAAGGAAGCAAGTAAGCGGCGTCGGCGGCGGCAGCAGCACCAGCAGCAGCAGCAGCACCAGCAACAGGAGTGGATACCACTGCTCCTCCATCTCCTCCACCTGTCACTGCTAACAACGTGTCCCGTGTCTGTCTCTTCCCCAGATCGTGGAGTACGAGGCCGACCAGCAGGGATACAGGCCGCAGATCCGTTACGAGGGTGACGCCAACGATGGCAGTGGCAGCGGCGCCTCAGGTCCTGGTGGCCAGAACTTGGGTCCTGATGGTTACTCCAATGGCAGGCCAGGAGGCAACGGAGGCAATGGCAATGGCGGCTACTCGGGCGGACGTCCAGGCGGACAGGACTTGGGAGCTGGAGGTTACTCCAATGGCCGTCCTGGTGGTCAGGATTTGGGTCCAGGGGGCTACTCTGGTGGTCGTCCCGGTGGCCAAGACTTGGGAGCTGGAGGCTACTCCAATGGACGCCCAGGCGGTCAGGACTTGGGAGCTGGAGGCTACTCCAACGGCAGGCCAGGCGGTCAGGACTTGGGTCGTGATGGTTACTCCGGCGGCCGTCCAGGTGGCCAGGACTTTGGCCCCGGGGGCTACTCCAACGGCAGGCCAGGTGGTAATGGCGGCAATGGCAATGGAAATGGTGGCTCAGATGGTCGCGTAATCATCGGTGGACGTGTCATTGGTGGCGGCCAGGATGGCGGCGATCAGGGCTATTCCAGCGGACGTCCTGGCGGTCAGGATCTGGGTCGCGACGGCTACTCTAGCGGACGTCCAAACGGTCGCCCCAACGGCCAGGATAGCCAGGATGGCCAAGGCTACTCGAGCGGCAAGCCAGGTGGTGGTCAGGGCGGCAGGAACGGATTTGGACCAGGAGGCCAGAATGGCGACAACGATGGCAGCGGCTATCGGTACTAGAAACGCGACTCCCAGACACATTTAGCTAGATCCTTCGAACTTATAGCAATATATACCTAGGCATAAGACCTTCTAGAACTACGATCTTTCCTCACCGCCCTCTTCGACATCTCTTTGTCCCATTTTTCTTCCATCCTTTCGCTGTCCTCCGCCCATCGAGCTTCCCCCTCACCCTCCTCGTAGCCGTAAGTCCCTGTTGTTGTAAATGCAAGTGCGAAAAATAACCCAAAAAAAGAATGAAATGATAATGCTACTACACATCTGATGTAAGTAAAGGAATTAAATATATATTTTTATACAAAATCAAGGTTGGAGTTTTTAAATTATTATATTAAAGGGAGTTTAAGATTCCTAATACAGTGCTGATAGATAGATAAATCTAAATACATATTAAATTGAAGGCTCTTAGAAAATTAATTGAATTATTTATTTCCGTTAAATTCAAATTAAGCTCGTTAATTTACTAATCGATATAAAACTAATTTATACCGCTCTCGGTATTTTCTAACAATATCCTTCCCCTAAGAGAACATCAATACAACATAAAAACAAGAAAAAATTAAAAACTTGTGCTAAAAAATAAATATAAAATATAGAAACCTAAAAAAAAAATCGATTTCAGCTAACATCGATGTTTTGCCACCACTATCCCTGCCACAAACGGCCCCACTTGCCTCAAATGGTAACACTTGCAACAAATGGTCACTCTGAAACAACAATCGGCGTCGCGCGCAACGTATATTTTTTGCCTCGCTGCTGCTGTTTTTCCGCATTTTCTCCGCTCGAAGGAATAAACAAACAGGCGAGGCAGAACCAGCAGCAGAAGGCCAATAAGTGTAATGAATAGCAATTAGCCGAGCGTGGCGTCGCGCGTGTCAATCCACACACTAATTAACCGAATTAAGATGCTTCAGTTGCTGCTCGAAGTAAGTTCCGATCGCTGTTGGCTTGTGTTTTCCTATGTTTTGTGATGCGGGGGGAGTGGGGGGATGCCGCCGCCTATAAATAACAACAATATGCAGGGCGCTATTTCCATCTGTCTCAAATTGTCGCCCAGAGTCAAACATTAAGTATATCAAGTGCAGTGCTCGTTCTCTGTCGCACCGCCGCCTTGTGTATTTCGGTGTGATGATTACGAAACTAAAGCAAAAGTGGGCGGCGGGTGGGCGCTGTACACACTTTGCATACAATGAGCTTAGAACGAAACCTTTACAAAAACAAATTGCGTGTTCCTCCGACTATGTGGGTGTGTATCCGCCGTATCTGTGTTTATGTTCGGCTTCCCTTTTCGTGTTCAATTTGGTTCCCTGTTTTCTTTTTTTCGCTATCGATTTCTTCCCCCCTTCTGTTGATTATATGTATATTTCTTGAAATGTGAATCATCCTCGTCGTCGCGGGCGGACAATCAATAAAATCCACTTAGCACTTGGCACTTCCCCTCGGCATTAGATCGGTTGATAAGCGGCCAAAAGATAAGGAGATACACACAGAAAACGCTCGGCCAGAGGCAACGCCTCTTCAAATTTCGGTTGACAGCTGTTCCTGTTGGCTTACACTCTAAGAAAGATTTGCATAGTTGTTGAGATGTGTGCGGGGTTTGGTATGTAAGATGGGGAAGTCCTACAAAAACTTATCTTACCTATTTTATTATTATATATAAACTACTTTTTATACGATGTTTTATTTGATTATATAACCCCACCCACAATTTCCGAGACCTTTTCTTAATCTTTATTACCATTATAAACATTTCTCCCATTTTTTAGAATCCTAGAAAGAAAACTGAATAATCAATCCAATATTAAACCTTATCATGTGGTCTCAAAAATAATCTTGGCAAGGATCTTAATCTTTTTACAAGGAACTCGTGAGAGATCCTTTTCGTTCCGTGTAATGGATTTTCTTGGACTCGCTCAACAGGATATGAACGACAGATGTTTTTGCCTGCGTTACAGAGATGCTTAAATGCTGAATTTCAAGGTTCGGGTTCGCCTCTTGCTCTTTCTCGTTTTCAATTGCCTTTTGTTCCTATTTGCTGCGTTTTAAGTACAGCAGCCACTCGAACTCGAAGAAATTGGGTAAGTGGCTCAGTTCTAGGCTCGATACCCCGACTGGGCTGGATGCTCACCAAGTGACCCACATTGGCGGCTTACACACATCTCAGGCACTTAGTATGTGGTGTGGATCGCAAACACACTCACACACACAACGCATAGAACAAAAACAAAGCCCGAGAATTGGACATGAAAGAAGAAACCCCAGCTTGGCCTTCCTTCGCTTTGTTTCTTAGGAAAATACTCTGCCAGAGCTCAGGGTGTTTTGAAATATCTTTGAACCTGCTTCGCTTTGCTTGGTTGAATATTTATCTAGACATTCTTATCTGCACACGATTTTAATGAATAATCAGGTGTTTGTTTTTTGAAAAACAAATTCCTATATCTAAATGCCATCTGTTTGATTTTGTGCACCAGCACCCCCTTTCTTCTGTAGTCTGTTTTGTGTATACAAAACCATTTCCGAATTGCCGGAAACGGATCTCTATATTATTTTGATGCCATAAAATTGATCTGACTGCATTTATGGTTAATTATAATTGAAAGAAAGCAAAAAAATTAAAGGTATTGCCATTCCAGAAAATTTTAAGATTAAATTCAATTGTAATCTAGGTGATGTTGGTTTAAAGTTTAAAGAAAGAATTAAAAGCTCCTATTTCCCGAAGTATAACTCCACAATCTTAGCTATAAAGCGTATTCCATTGTTCGATTTTCCAAAGTCAGGCTTCTTTGGCGCTTTTCATTTGTACATAGTTTCTCTCTTGTTGTTACCCAGGCTAATTATATGTATTTAATTCCTCGCATGTGTGTGTAAAACCTTAGTTAGACGATTGCCTGATAACGCCCCTTGGGGTTTTCAATGGAAGATTAGCTAAATGTTTTCCCACTCGCCACATTGAGAACGTCAAGTCGAAGGCTGATCGAATTAAATGCAAAATATGGCATTTTAATCGTAATCTCCTCTAGGCGGTTATTGAACCACACAAGGCAGAAGATGGAAAATATATATTAAATGCGAAGATCACTGGCGACAAGCCACTCATGCCTCATGGCTGACCTTCGCTCATCTTTTCTTGTGTAAATATTTAGCCACAATTTCAGATTTCAGAATTCAGAATTTCGAATCGGAAAGAAAGCTACTGACTACTGACTTCCAGAGATCTTTAACCCCTCTTAAACCAAGAACCGAGGGTCAGTCGGAGTCAGCGCAAAAGGTTGAACACTCACTTGATGGCCAATCACATGTCATCACTGCGAATTCCAGAGCAAAAAGAACACACAACCCACACGAGAAAAAGAAAAGTATTTATCAATGGAAAACGCCAACACAGAAAGAAACGAGCGAAAAAAAAGCCCGAGTTTCCTCGAGATTATGTAGAATTGTGTGCTTGTATTGTATTATATTTAAATACAATTGCTGGGCGCTGATAAACAAAAGCAGCGAGAAACACAATCGCAGAGGCAGGCGGCAGCGGCTGTGTGATTTCCTCGAACCCTGCAGCTGTTCTGTTTGTTTTCCTTCAAGAAATTTATGTAAAAACAATAAACACTGGAATCGGGGCCGGGACTATACGGGGGCGTCAGTGGGCGGCGCAATATATATATCCCTGACCACGAAAACAAACCATTCGCTGGCTCAATTCATTATTCGCCCATCAAATTCGTTTACAAAATCGCATTAAAGGAGCGCAGCGCTGTCTGGCACGAATTATTTACATATGCCATAGATTAAATTATGCCCAGTGGGGGCAGGAGTCAGTCGGGCGTCGGCGTTGGGTTAATTGTTTGGCTTTAATTGCATTTGATATGGCCATAAAAGTGTTGCCTGCCCAGAAACCGTAAAGGAATCCAGAAGAGAAATGGCACAGATTGGCGGATATATACATAAATTTGGCGAGAGCAGATCAGAACATCGGAGTGATCTGTGTGTGTATATATATATGGAATAGTTCAAATAGTCAATAAAGTCCATTTGCTTGGAACAGAAAGAAGGAAAAACTTGAGGCAGAGTCGTCTGGCATTTTGGAATATAATTTGTGTTCGCCTTTTGTCTTGTGTATATCATATTGTTGTTGTTCCGCCCAATTTGTTTTCATTTCATCTATCCATATATCCAGCATATGTCTATCTGGCTGGATATACATATATTTTTTTGTAATTGAATTTTGGGTTATGAGATAAACGGGAGATACGATAGAAATTCGCATGATTGGTATGGAATATATCTCTGTCTAAATACAAAAATTAAAAACAATAGAATTCGCTTTGTTTCCTTCCTCTTCCGTCTTTGGTTTATATCTCGCCCACTCTCGCCTCTGTGCCAGTTCAAAGTCGGATAATTCCATTTGCTCCACTCGTCACCGGGGCCTCATACGAGTATATATTTATAATCGAATGAAATAAACCACAGACAGTACCCCAGTCCCAGTCCCCATTCCCCAATGACAAAGTGTGGACGTCATTGCATTTGATCAGCTTTTGCTTTCATATGATTATAACTTAATTGAAATTAATTAGACGGGGTCAGCGCAGTCGGTCTTTGAGAAACTTTTATAGGAATGTATGAGGCGATGGAAAGTTTGTTTCTTGATACTGAATACTTGGATAATTGTTTTCAATTCTTTTTCCCGAGAATATGTTGCTAATAAAGCTGTGAAAGTTAATATAATGTGATTATAATTCAAAGAAATATTTTTAAGTATAGAAAATGTAGTGCAGAACTTTAAAAATGTCTTTTAAAAGGTTTAGGAATATATTTCTTCCCTGAATCAATTTTTTGTAAATTAAATGTCGAATAAAACCTTTAGAGGAATGGTTATTCTACTCAAAACATTTAAAATACAATACAAATGGCCTCAACACATATTGAAAGGCGGAACCAGGCTTGGTTAACTGGGCTTTTCTATATGACGCCTGCCGCTGGTTGACGGGTTCACTGAACTGGGCCGAAAACCAATTTTCTTTTCTTCTGACCGGGTGACTTGTTTTCAAACCCAAACTTTCCGCTGACCACTGCAGGCGGGTCTCTTTATCAGCGCGTTGCACCCCCGAAAAGCCATTTGACCACTCCGAATGCGCGCTACCATAAAAGAGCATGGGCCAGGTCTTGACGCTGCTCGCTCCTCGCTCCGCTCGTGACTCACATGGCCCGCTCCATTGGAAATCGAGCAGCGAAGCGTGCCAGAAGCTTCGCTCTGGCTTGCCACCAGTTTTTTTCCCCAGTTTTTTTGATGTTTTTTTTTTATTTTTAAATGCTGCCGTTCGTGCAACACAAAAGCCACAATGCAGAACTACTGACTGAGGAAAACAAACTGAATTTCAGTCAACAAAAAGTCTGCCCAGTGCGCGGAACACCGACAACTATAACTTTATCACGGAGCGAACGTAATCACAGAGCTAATTCAAGCCTTTGCCTCGTTCATTGCAGTTTTGAAGAGCCAATCGAGAGACCAACGTCAGCCGGAGTCTGGCTGCCATGATGCGATACTCGGAAATCTCACGTGACCTGTCCACGGATAATCTGCGCTACTCAGAGGTGAGTTTACTAACATAAAACTTAAAGAGAATATATTTATATGAGCATCATCCTTGTAGCTAAGCAGAAAACCCACCACGGACTACAATGGATATACCGGTCAGGCCTATGCCACGGCTCAGTTCAAGCACAGTTCGCCTCCTCCTCCTGCTGCTCCCACGATGCATCAGCAACCAGCGCGACTGGTGGCCAAACAACGAAGTCCCAACCCAAATGGCAATGCCCATACTATGGCCTGCTTGCGCCAGGAGAAGGCCCAAAAGGAGCATCAGATGGAGCCGCCCATGACGCAGCATCAGGCCAGCAAAACTCTAAATATTAAGAGCACGCGTCGCAAGAACTCCATTGGTTGCCTAAACAGTTTCTCCTCCTCGCCAGATTCCCCTGGCTGCTACTATACCATAGCGTAAGTGAGCCTTGCAACAATTTGTAACCGATTATTAATTTATTAATTTTTTTAGAGCCTCTGCTGCACCGCCGTCCAAGTCGCAGAGTTTGCCGGCTCATGCCTCATCCATTAAGCAGCTGGATGCGGTGATCTTGAGCGCGTTACGTGTACCCGCCGATGTTTTGGCCAATCAGATCACCCTCCTCGACTTTCCAGTCTTCGCTCTCATCCAGCCGGACGAGCTGAGCAGCTGTGCCTGGACGAAGAAGGATAAGCATGTCAACACACCGAATATTGTGGCATTTACCAAACGATTTAACCACACGAGCTTTTGGACTGTGCAGGAGATTCTAAATGGCGAGCAGCCCAAGCAGAGGGCCGAGATAATGACACACTTTATTAAGGTGAGAAAACTAGCCAACCAAAAATTAATTATTAGCTAATAAAATCTTTTATTTAGGTGGCCAAAAAGTTGCACGAACTCAACAATCTGCACTCGTTGTTCTCCATTATTTCGGCCATGCAAAGCGCCAGCATTTATCGCTTAAAGAAAACCTGGGCCTGTCTGTCGAAGAAGGATCGTCAGTCCTTCGACCGTCTCAGTGATATATTCAGCGATCAGGACAACTGGGCGAATCTGCGATCCTACCTTGAGAGTCTCCGCCTGCCCTGCATTCCCTATCTGGGCCTCTTTCTCACCGATCTGATCTACATCGATCTAGCGCATCCGCACAAGGGTGGATTGGAGCCGGAGCAGCGTCGCAATAAGATGAATAACATTCTGCGCGTGATCTCCAACTATCAGCAATCGGACTACAAGCATCTGCAGAAGCATGAGGCCGCTCAAAAATATCTTACGTCCATCAGATATATCGAGGAATTGCAGAATATATTCGAGGAAGATCAGTACAAGTAAGAGGAGCTTACTCATCTACAACTTATACAATCTATTAATTTTTTCCCTCTTCTTTTAGACGCTCATTAAACCTGGAGCCTGCCTCGCCCTCGGGACCCAGCTCATCCTCTTGCAGTTCCAAGGAATCCTTTAATGTGGAAGCTGTCACCCCAGCCCTGGGCTGTTTGAATCTCTCGCCGGCCAAAACCATTGGCTCCATGCGTATGGCCAGCGGCACCAAGTTTGTTCCCGGCCACCGCAAGTGCCGGAGTTTGGGCACCAAGTAAGTAGAGAAATCTCCCCACAGCCTAGGGCTACCCCCCTTTGGTTTCCTTTATTAACCACCTCAACTCACTGCGCAAATAATTGGACATGTGTACACCGGGTCCTTTATTAATCCTTATAATCCACGTCTCGTCTCGTTTCGATCTCTTTGTCTCTCTCACTCGAATCTCGTTTTGCTTTTGGCTTATGCTTTGGTTTTCCGCGTCTGTGTGTTTGTTGGTATTCAAAATTGGAAGATTTCGCAGCAGCAGCCTGCCGCGAAACTTTGCCGAGAAGTGCCAGTGCTGCATCGTGATGATAGCGCCGGGCATTGGCACCATATCGAACAAGGGTTGCAGATGCCGTCGGTGAGTCCATGAACCAGAAGTCCTGTAGCTAGGATATGTGTGTGTAATGCCAGCCTGTAACCGAATAACCAAAACTATATGCTGATATGCTGATCCGATGCATTATTCTCCTCATTTTTACCACCATTTGAAGTTGATAGTTGAAAGATTTCATTTTATTTCATTTATTTTGCACGGACCCGAGTTGAAAACGCTTCGTATGAAAAAAAAAATGCACACAAAAAGGACACACGCCTCCACACCTTCCTCATTACATTTGATTTCGATTTTTACACAAAGCACACACTTCCCTTCCAATTACATGAAAAAAGAGCAAAGGTTTGGTCGATTCATAGGAGTAAAAAGTGTTCTTTTGGAATTATTATAAGTTTAGCTTTGAAAATAAATCATTTAAATTATGAAACTAAACTTTATAGTTGAGAAATTGAATAATAATCATGTTTAAAGTATAAAATAACATTATAACTAAAAAATCTCTCTTTTTATCCTTACAAAAATCGACCAAACCCATTTATAAATACAAACGCAGTTCATCTTTGTTTGCCCTTTGCTATTTCATTTCTTCTCATTTGTTTGAACAGCATGAATGGCTCTCAGCCCACCAAAGAAAACCCTACTAAAACATTTTTCTTTGCAGCATCTTTGGCAAAATTGCGCCGCATGCCCATGGCGATGGATATCCGCAACACCTACACTTGGAGCTGGATCCCAGCCAGCAACAGCCACGCCACCACCTGCTGGATGATTCCTTACTTGAGCACAGCGACGCCATATCCCAATCGGATTTAACTTCGCTGGAGAGTGCCGAGGGTATTATGTGCGATTTCAGTGGCAGCGATTGCGATTTAATGTCTCCCGAGGCAGCGGCTGCCATGCAGGGATGTGTCCGTCGAAAAACTGTCCAAAAAGAGGGAAGAAAGCCAGCGGTGGCCTCTTGGCAGCGCTACTGGCTGCAGATCTGGGCCAATTCGTTGGTGTATTTCCCGCCAAAGTCCTTTAAGGGCAGCGAACGAAGCGATTTTAAAAGGGAACCCTGCAAGGTGTGTCCCCTGGATGGATGGTATGCCCATGTCAGCGACAATACCAAGCACAAGAACACCTTCGAGCTGTGCCACCGAACCCTGGGCACCGTCTATCGCTTCCGGACGGACAGTCCGCAGATGACGCATCTCTGGTCGAATGCCATCTGCAAGCTGGCTACCATGCGAATGCCCAAGCCGCTGCCCGCCAACCTGATGTCCTTCGAATGAGCTTGGAGGAGGGAAGAGCAACCAGAACTCGAATATATATATATTGTACTCATCGTAGCGTAATATGCCTAATTTTAGTTAGCTTTATCCTTGAAACGTGCACAGCCAAAAAGAGAAAAAACCACCCACCAAAACCACTCACTCACTCCCTGAAACGAGGCGACCACAGAACATTCCCACAACCACAACGAACGAACAAAAATTGCAGCCTGCATCTAAGAGAATCGATTTCAAAATGGTATTTCAAAAGACTGACACCGAAGGAGGAGAAACAGAGCAGAAGCAGTAGTAAAAAAAGGAGAAGAAGCCACACAATCACACAACAGACTAAAACAAGAGCAACGCAAGGGATATTTATAATGATCCCAAAATATTTAACAGCCCTGAAAGTCATATTTGATGGAATTTGAGGAATTATATTTCTTCAAATTCAATAGAGAGCGGATGGATCAGGGCTGTCGTATCGTTTCTGTGCTGTCTTTGCTTTATGTATTTTGTATTTGTAATATTTAAAATTAAGTCAATTATTTTGGACATTTACTCAACTTTATTTTGCGCTAATTGTGCCATACTAGATCTAAATTTGTGTTCACACAACGATTACTGTAACAAAGAATCAAAAAATCAAACGAACTTTTTACGCGTAACTAAGGGCTTTAAAATGTAATGTATCGCTACCACTATTCATGATTCATGATCAAACCATCAGTTAATCTGTATAATCTGCCTTAAGTTGATGCACTCTAGACATGTAACTACAGCTATAAAATACATATAAACTCTAATTCGATAAGTTGCATGCGTGGATTTTTTTTGTTAACAAAACGAAAGTAATGTTAGTTGTTTTTATTTCCTGTCTGTTGAGATGGCCTCGTGAATTGTTCAACTCCTGAGCTTTGTCACACATACAGATTTTTCATTTGCAGCGATTTTACACTAGTTTAAGGCAATGAAATGCAACAAAAACAAATTAAACTATAAAACGAAAGAAAGAAATGTGTGTTTTGTGGGTTATATAAGGCAAGAAAGGGTTATTTACACACAAATCAGATCGTGCCAAGTGCGGAAATTTGCAAATTCATTCGCACAGACGCACTGAATCCCAATTAGGGAGCATGCCGCGCGAGGCCTTTAAAATGTGGAGATTGTCTAGCGGCGGCGCCAGTCGATTGCGAAACATGACGACGACAAAGCGAAGTGGCGGCAGCAACAGGATGGAGGAGACATATCCATGGATCACTATTAAACTTAAGCCCCTGCTGATGCTGCTGGTCTTGGCGTTTATTTGCCTTAGCAGCTGCCTGGGCGGCAAGACAACCACCTTGTGAGAGGATTACACAACCATCCAGCCACTAGACCACTTTCACTAAACTATCTTCCTTTCCCTCCATCCGAATAATGTGCAGTGTGCGTCACACAGACACCTTGGATCCGCAGGCCGACGGCTTCTGGGCCAACAAGACCACATGGAACGCCCGCTGGGTGAAGTACTGGCGGGCAAAGAAAATCTACGAGCCCATCTGGAAAAAAGTCTGGACGCCCACCGTCCACAACGAGTGGGTGCCGCTGCCCAATGCCCCCAACGAATGGGAGGCGGAGAAGGGCCATTATTCGGACAAGTGAACTCCGAGAGAGACTGATCCTCCTTAGATTCCATAAGCATAGTATTTAGTTATTTATCTTTTATTTTGTATTCACTTTCGGCTGGTAATTAAAACCTAGAGATAATTTAAAGTGGCGCCAAGGCAAATGGAAGTGGATGGATGGCCTTATGAGCTAGCGACTGGTTTACGACTATTTACAAGGAGCTGGTGGGTACTGGGCGTCTCAGTGATGCAATGGCGGATGGTGAACGACGCCTACGCGCCGGGAAACTTGAATGACTGCGAGGTGGCTGCCACTGAGGCAGCGGCGGGAACGGCCACCGGGGACTTGGCTGCCTCCAATGCCTTGGCCTGGAAGTCGGCACTGGCCACAGGCTGCAGAAGCGTGGGCTTTCCGGCAGCATTGGTGTCATCTCGTTTCCACACCACCTTATCCTTTACGGCCGATGTTGCGGGGGCGGGAGCAGAGGCGGCGGTACCTGTATCCTTGCGATCCCAATCCCAGCCATGCTCGTGATGCTCATGATGGTGATGGTGATCGGGCGAGGGGAACCATTCGGAGATGACCACGGGCTTCCAGATCTTCTTCCAGCCAGGCACCCAGATCTCCTTCCAGCCGGGCACCCAGATCTGTTTCCATGCCTCCTTCCATTCCTTAAAAGGGAATAATAAGGAAATGTTTAGAATTTAATTTTTAAGGATTTAAACTTAAACTTACCAATTTATCGGTCCAGATTTCCTTCTTAGCTGGTTTCCAGTACTGTTTCCATGCCTCCTTCCACTCCAGCTTCTTCTCGGGCACCCAGATTTGCTTCTTGGCTGGCTTCCAGATCTTCTTCCAGTGAGACTTCCAGACCACTTTCTAATGGGGTTTATAAGTATAAAAATTTTTAGAAGCTGCTTTTTTTTAAGACTTTTCACAACTAACCTTCTTCCACAAATCGTGGCTAGTGTACTCCCAACCTTCATGATCCTTGCCCAGATACTTTTCACCGGGAATGCCAACCTGGATATAAATAAAAATTTGTTTTAAATTTAATTTAAATGATGAAGTTTATTTTATATTTACCTTAACCAGTTCTGGGGTCCAAATCTGCTTGTAATCAGGTACTTGGATGTCCTTCCAGGCGGGCACTAGAATCTCTTTCCAGTGGGGAACCTTTAAAGAAATAATTTAGTTTTAATTTATAAAAATTTTGTATAAAGAACATAAAAAAGTTTCTTTTGTGGTGTTTAAGTAAAGAACCTACCCAAATCTGCTTCCATGCAGGAACTTGGATCTCCTTCCAACCGGGCACCTTGACCCAATGGGGCTTCCAGATCTAAGAAAATAATGAAATTTAAATTTAAATTTTCGAAATTAATAAAAATAATCTTCTTAAAATTATTTTTTATTAAATTTAGATTAAGTTAATTAAATTTTATATTGTTTATTAAATTCAGCTTATATTTTTTAAAATTCTCGCACTCACCTTCTTCCACGAAGGATTCCAGATCTGCTTTTTGGCCGGATTCCAAATCTTCTTCCAGCCCTCCTTCCAGGTCACCTTCTTCTTCCAGTATCCAGGATCATGATGATGCTCATGGTGTTCGACATGCTCGTGAATGTGATGCTCGTGGAACAGGGAATCACCCAGTCCCCCGAGGTCAATCCTCTGCTGGGCGACGCTCTTGCTGTCCACCTGGGAAGCGGCAGGCTGCTGGTCCACGACAGCCTTTGAGTGGCTGCCACCGATGGCCACAGAGAGCACACCGAGCAGACCCAACTGGAATACGCAAAAGATACCATCCAGTGACTTAGGCAAACAACTCGAGATACAAATCAAAAGACTTAGGAAACAAACTAAGCAAGGGATGCAACGTAAGACAAGACAATGATGGAGGCGGCCTGTACAAATTGAATTCGCAATGATCATGGCTAATGAATTCCATATTCTCCAAAGAAAGGTGAGTGACTGGAAACGAGTTTTAAGTGGGTCATAATCTGGCATTGTCTGGGCTGCCTCCGAGAGAGAGAGAGAAAGAAATGTTGCATCATAACCAGCCGCCGCCGCCGCTTTGTGATGTTTATAATTTCGTGCAAAGCCTGACCTGGGTCAAGACCCACTTGATGCCGATGACAAATAACGACACAGGGCAAAGACTTTTCAGGTCTGCCCCTCTTTATTTGGTCAATTTGTTTTAATATGTAAATTTCCCTTTTGTTGTAAAGGCAAGATACAAACATGGAACCTGGCCGAGGAGTGTCGCAAGCCAGCTGTGCTCTTTATTTGGAGAATCCAACAAGGTCACAGCAACCAACGCCTTTTGGGATTTCGCAAAAATCAGACCCGATTTTTGTGGCTACAATTTCAAAAGTCCACAACCTAATCCCAATCAATTTGCGCATAAATGTCAACGAGGCTCGGTTATGAAATGGAAATTAGCGCCAGCAAAAATTATCTCATCGCCGTGCCCCGAATAGTGCTAATTGTAGCAGATCGATCTCGTGCCGGCTTCCCCAACAAAATCGTCGTATGTGGGCAGTGAAAGCTGCGCCGACGGGTTTCGCCTGCACCAGTTGGATCATCGGTCGTGAGGGAAAAGAGCTGCTGTTGGAGTGCACCCCATGGATATGTATGTCCGATGGTCGCTAATGAAACGATCGCGATTTTAATTGTTGACAATGCGACGGAAGGGAATCGGAATCGGCAGTGGCCACAGTATCCGATGGAGCAACCCGGCCAGGCCTGGCTTGGGTCTAATAAAAACTGCATGGATCGTGATGTTGACCAGCAGGAAGAAAGTGTTTTTCTTTGGCCAGTTTTAAATCCCTTTTTGTCTCAGTCAATGGAGTTGGAGAGGAAATGATTGAATTCAAGGAAAATCATTACATTTAAGGAAAAAATTATGAAATTTTAGTGCAAATAATTAGGGTAAAACTGGTCAAATGATTTTAAAAATATTCAGCGTAATTTTGATGAAATTTTTAAGGAATAAATAATAATAAAATATATACAACATTGTCACTGCATAAAACCTTTTAGAAACTATTCCCCATTTAGTATAGCTTCAAATACTTTTAAAATATTCTTTAAAAAATTTCCCTAACATTTCTTATTTAATTATATTTCAATTTTATTGAAAATTATAAAGAATTCCACTTAAGTAGCTTCTGTTCTTAATTTTACTTTTGCTATCACACCTTTTTAATTTGTAATAAAAATGTACATCAAGGTTAGCCAATCTCTTGCCATACAAAAAATTCAAATTTATCAGGTAATTTAGCCGAAAAATCTTGCAATTTCCTTCAAGGAATTCACTGAGGCGTAAATCCCCACCGAAAATTGATTGCAACAACAGAAACAGCTATGACTTTGCCAGCTATGCAAATATAATAAAATAATTGCCAACTTTTGGGGCCGGAGTACACCATTAGTTCCACTTGTTTGCAGTGCCACCCCCATGTCTTCATGTTAATTTCCATTTCGCGACACTTTTCCACACTCATATCTTATTTTTCTGTATATTTCTTTGGTAATTACCACAAAGTGCCGCTGGATCCTCATGGCTCCCGATTACAGCTGGTGAAAACGCTTAAGATATAGCACTATCTGGTGTATGCACTATTCCGGCGGATGGGGGTTGTAGATTTATTTATCACTTTGAGCCACTTGGGGGGAGATGGTTGGGTGGTTGTTACCACCTATTTGGCCACTTTCGTGGAATCGACTGTCGCGCCGAGGATCGGGCACCTACGGTTAAATAGACGCGCAGGTGCAGCCGGCGAAATGAGAGTAGGCCCTCTCATACTCTCTATTTCTTCAGCTCGGTGTTTCTCCAGTGAAAACGAGAGTTGAAGCCAAGCCAGACCTTGAATTTTGATAACGGTTTCGTGTGTAAACAAAGCCAAGTAAGCCAAGCTTTTGCTCCCAAAGCTTCAAGCCGGCTTGAATCTCTCTTTGCCTCTCTTGTTTTTTTTGTATATATTTTTTTATTAATTTTTTATAGCTCTTTTTTGGGTCTGGAGAGACGTGACTTGGTCTGCAGGCTGCTCCAAATGTTGTAATCGCCATGAAAAGCTTATGGCCATAAATGTTATAAATCTCAAAAAAGAAAAAAGTTCATTTAGGCAATGCAAATTAATGGCACGCAATGGCTAGGAAATCAACGAAACAAACAAATCGAAATCGAAGAAATAATAAACCCACAGCCTATTGCGTTTGTCTTTTTCTGTCTGGTTTTTCTGTCAAGTGATTATTGTTTTTTGGGAATTCTTATTGTCCAATCGCCGCGAAGGTCGTCACGTCTTCGGGTTGGATTTTGATATGCCAGGTGGTGTCGCATTAATTAGATAGTTTTTAATGTAATTTATTGTTCAGCCATCGTAACTCGGTTAAGGGCAATGCTCGTGGACGTGCCTATTGGTTTAGATCCCCCCATTCATCCCTATTTGTTAATGCATTTTTGCAAGCCAGGCGAGCTATGTGGCAACACTTGGCCAAATGGCTGGAATCCGTTAAAGACAATAGACAGCATTTCTTAATTTTCATTTTCCATTTTCCCATTTTCCATTCGATTTCATTTCCTGCCACATTTTCAGTTGGGATCCAAGACATGCGGAATACCGCTCTTTAAATGGTTCGATTCATTTGGCCAAAAGCAAGTTAATTGCATGTTGATTTAATTTCAATTGAATGAGCTGCCCGGCCAGGCCAGCTCAGGGAGTTCCAGGTGCGTGTGTATGGGCTCTGGGGGTTCCGTTATACTTTGTGGGAAGTGCTTAATTAGTTGCATAATAACTATAAATAATTACAAATTAAACTATAAATAACGCAAAGAAATACTGCACGTTCTCTGCTATCCTGAATGGACTTTCACTCCTTGCCTTTCCTTTCACCCTTAATGGCCTGGCCATCAATTGCCTCCTCCAGACAGGCAGTTCCACCCTCCGTACAAGGAAGTGCCAAAACGTGATTCAGCACCGGACAACTGAACCGAAAATCATATTAATATTCATCAATTTGAGATAGATACCATACATATAGAGTCCCCTTTCAGGAAGTGCAGCCACATAAAAAAAAACTGGACTGAAATGCGTAACAACTTGCCCATGGCCATGCGTTCAGTTTAGACCATGTCCTCCTCCGATCTCCTCTAGCTTTCCTCGCCACTGAAACTTCAAGCTCCCAGCTCGCAGACGGTGTTGAACCACTTTTACTTTCCTTTCCCCTCTCTCTCGCTGTGCAGAGTGATTTGATGTGGAGTTTTATTTTTTATTTATTTATGCCTTTCATGATTATTCATCTTATCGTCGGCGGTAATCGGTCAATGTATGCGGAGGCTACAAGGGTGTTTTGTGTAGTGGTTTCTGCACCGAAAATAAACAATGCAAAAAAATAAACATAAAAAACATTAGGTGTTAGTAATACAAATAAATAATCATTTACTTTTACAGCTGTAACTTTTCACACAAAGAAATATATTTCAGTAGAGTTAAATTGTACAATAGATGAGCTTGTAAAAAATAAGAAAAGAACTTTTTTAACGCCTTTAAAATATATTTAACATTTTAAGTATATTATTTTATATATAATGTTGTTAAAAAATGTGTTTAATATTTTTAAATTCTAATAAATGTACCTCAAACAATATTAAAACACACAGAAACCTATAATAATATAAAATCAAATTAAAAATTACACCCTCAGACGTTACATTATGCTTTAAATTAATTGTTATAAAATAAAAAATCACTTAAATAATAATTACAAGAAGCATATAGCCCACCTAAAGCTACACTTTATCAGCTAAAATATTTACTATAAATGTTGTAAGACAACTGAAACCTATTAAGTGAGCCTGCTAATAAATAATCAAAAAAAAACCTAAGAAATATATAAATGCAAATATATAATATTTCATGGTAAATAACTTTTCTCACTTTCTCTATAATCATGCAAAAATATATAGGTTTGTAGAGTTATCTCTGCAGTTCAATAATTATATCTCTTTAGGCCACTGAATGCATCAGGAGATATTTAATTAAATATAATATATAAATATATGGTTAAGCAAGACACTCCATACCTAGTTTTTTATGCAAATACCCTCTCAATTGTTTACAAATTTTATAAGATATCTCTTCGCTGTGCAATCGGTTCCGGCATGAAAATTAGAGCAACATTTGGCATGCATTTCCTAGCTCTCTGGCGCGTTGGCTGATTTGAATTGCCAAAACGATTGCCAAAGCGATCGCAGATTGTCCCGGAATGGCTATCCGGCCATTGGCGAGTGGGTGTGGGGCTGCATAACTCTGTCAGGCTAGAGAGGCGTGGCCAACGCCCCCAGTCCAAAATCCCACACATGCCAATGAACTGACACCTTTTTTTTATTTATATATGATATTTTATTTTTATTGTGGTGCTCTTACTTCCGATTGAGTTCGGCTTCCTGCTTGGCCACCGAAAAGTAGAAAATGATAAAAATAAGCAAGGAAGCTGGACGAACTGCTTTGACAAAGTGCGTGAGCAGCCGCAAGACGTGGCTGCTTGGTTGTCAGGCCCATATAAGGCCGATCTGGTACGCAAGTTTGGTGGGCGCCTTAAACGAACGCCTCCCATTTTTTATATGCTACAGTTTCCGCACAAATGCAATTCTGGGAAATCGCTGGACTTCAATTACACTATTTTCAGCTCATTGAAGAAAAAATTTCGCTTGAAGGTCACCCGGCATGAAATGTTGACACCAAAACGAAAGACTTAAGGCACGAACTTCGCTTGCAATTCGATGTGTCATTTGCATACTTAAACACAGCCAATCGATTGCCTATTAATTTGTTTAGCATTTTTAAGTCAACTCAACTCAACGATCGCATAATGAGAGACGCTCTGGCGCCTGGCTTGGGTCACTTGGGCAGTTTGGACAGCTTGCGGAAATGCAAGTGGTCCGTAAAACTGGTTCACTTCGAGTTCGCTGACCCAGCCAAGTGATTGGGCTTGAAATTGTGCAAATAACACGTCATTGAAACATGTAAAGCCAACATTGGTTTAGTATCTAGTTAATGCCACTTAAGTAAATAGCTTTTTAGTATGGTGTATCCTAAGTCCATTATATTATTTGAGATTCATAATCGGAACAGAAGGAAGTCCAAATATATATATATGAAAATTAGTACCTTGTGGATAATGAAATAAAAAATATTGCGACTTGGAAAAATATATGAATTAGCCTGGATTTTTTTCCGGTAATTTGAGGCTTCAATACTTCGACTTCCCTGTATAGTTTCCTATTTAATCGAATTAATATGACTTGAAAATATATAAGCTATGGTTTTATTATCTTTTTAGCCTTAACTTTTGTCTGCTTTAATTTAAAATTGAAGGTAACAGAAGGTTTTATTTAACTTTAATTAATTGAAAGTAAAAAACACATTTAAAAGCATTCTTAAAACTTTTTGAATGTCTTTTATTCATTATAACTAAGCTCGAACTATATTTTATATCTATCTTTAAAATTCACAAAATCGTTAAATAAATCTTTAAATAATTATAAACACCTCATAAATCACATGAAATCCCGGAAATATTTTATTCCCATTTATTTTCTTAGACCTCCTAGGCGGCCGCTTCAGACAAACAAAAGACAGACTCCCGTATGATGGCGAATATTTGTCGGATTAGCCGCTAACTATGTGGATCAACGGAGATCGGAGTGCCAGTAGCCCGACTTGCTTCACTCGGTCAGCTGCAGTCACGCTCGCCAATTGACTGGGACATGCAAACGACCGGCGGAGCTGGCGACTGATTGCATAATTGCAGCCACTTTCTGGTGATGGCGTTGGCGTTGGCAGAAATGAAGAGAGATGGAAGCTCCGCACACACACCACACATGTGCCAATCAATTTCGTTTCCGTTCAAATCTCGCTTTCCAGTTTTCCCCTCTTGCAAAAATATAAATGAAAACTGCTCACTGGCCAGGCGAAGGTTTAAGGCGGCGCCACAGGAAAATCCGGTCGAGATTGGTCTTTATCTTATTGCGTCACAGGGGTTTCAAAGCTACATTTGTATTTAAATTTAAATTATTAACTAAGTTTTAAAAGCGTTTCAAGGAGAGAAACCTTTTTATTATATTTTTTTTTAATTAGCAAAATGATTTCCAAAGCTTTACTTATTAGGTAACGGTTTAAAGTATGATTAAACCATTTTGCTGTGATGATAAGTCTACTATATTTTTTTATATATTCTAACAATTAAATAATTTTTATTTATAATAATAACACAGGTCTACAAAAATTGACCTTACAAAAGTACGGTGAATAAAACCTTCAGATTGTGAAAGATCTCGGTCTGTATATTGCTAGTTCAAAAATCAAAAAAATTTCTCACGTACCAATTTTGAGGAAATCGCCCTCAAAGTACCAAAAATGACCTATTTTGGCACTTTTCAAACGCTAATAACACAGAAACCGCGCGTGTACCAAAGTTGAATTTGGACTTAAATGAAAGGCCAATCTTTTCCCTTTCAGATTTCAGATGGGTCCTGATTTTAGGACGTCAGGTTCAGGAGCTATATCGCTTTTTCTGAACTAACTTTTGAGCCGTTTTTTTGCTATGTTGTAGCCCTGGAACTCAGTACAAAATGTGATGACTCAGATGTAACTCCCAAAAAATTTGTTCTAGTTTCAGGGCTACAACATAGCAAAAAAACGGCTCAAAAGTTAGTTCAGAAAAAGCGATATAGCTCCTGAACCTGACGTCCTAAAATCAGGACCCATCTGAAATCTGAAAGGGGAAAGATTGGCCTTTCATTTAAGTCCAAATTCAACTTTGGTACACGCGCGGTTTCTGTGTTTTTAGCGTTTGAAAAGTGCCAAAATAGGTCATTTTTGGTACTTTGAGGGCGATTTCCTCAAAATTGGTACGTGAGAAATTTTTTTGATTTTTGAACTAGCAATATACAGACCGAGATCTTTCACAATCTGAAGGTTTTATTCACCGTACTTTTGTAAGGTCAATTTTTGTAGACCTGTGTAATTTTTATTTATTTGGAAAATAATTAAGGGCTTAAAAAACAATACTTAAGCACATAGAAGCAACTTTAGAAGAAGCAATCAGCCAAAAATTATTTAAATTGATGTTTAAACTCAAAACAATTTAGATATATATATGGATCAAGATTATATAGTGTCTACTTTTTACATAGTTTTACTGTCACGTAAAAGATTCGTAAGCTTACATGTAATTTAAGTTTTTTACCGCGCTTTTTATTAACAACAAATCGAAAGTTAGATGACGCCAACGAAAAAGCTCATTTTATTTGTACATTCGGCGAACTGTCGAAATATTTCGTATTTCGAATTTATTTATTTTTCTTACTTATATGGTATACAAATTATCATATATTAATTATTTAATTATCCCTAAATAAACTGTAAAATAAAACTTTTAATATTGCCTTTAAAAATATCTAAACAAACCACAGGAAATATACAAACAAAAATAGAACCATTAAATTGCGATGGGTTTGGCGGTAAAGTGAAGGGGCTCAAGGAGTTGCGGTGTGGCAGTGGAACGCCTCTTTGGGGACTGGGTGTGTCCTGTCCTGTGTCCACTGTCGCGCGGCACTGGAGCGAAAAGTTCAACAGGCTGCCCCACTAAATCAACAAAAACAAAACCGCAGGACGCCCGATAAGCAACTTAAATGGGTGGCCACCACCACGCCATATAATTGTAGAGCTATAGAGCAGAGCTGGCAATTTGACCTTTTTTATAAATAAAATAAAACAAAAATATATATTCTGAAAATTAATATTTTTTATAGATTTAAATTCGAAGTAAAAGAAATTTTATAAGATTTTTAATACCAAAAGAAAGCCTAAAAGGCAAAGAAAGCAAATCTAAGCAACAACCCTCATCAGTTACTCTTGCAAGGATATATGTCTAGCTTTATTCTTTTAACTTTAAAAGCTAATTAAGAAATGTATAAATAATTTAATGATTTTTTTGTATTTCTTAGTATTATTTTCCAAATACTTATTATATGCATATTTTTTAGAACTCAAATGCAAGCGTTTAACTACCTTAGATGCTTATTAATGTTTAGAAAAAAATATATTTACAGGAAAAAACTCTTACAAAATAATAATTTATAAATAAGGCAGTTATCATAACGTTAATTCTTCTTGATCCGTAACATTTTTCTACATTTTCTCGCCTCTTTTAATAGGTAATCCTTCCTGTCCCCTGCTGGCAGCACTATCCTGGACAGGAAACCAACTGACCCGCATTGAGCCAACTAACCGACACACCAGCAAAACAAACAAATGGCGCACATTAAAATGAACGGCAGCGGAAATATTAGCGAAAATGTTGAAAATTTGTGTATGCCAGAGGGCACCGCAGCAGGGGGGGGCTAGGGAAAAACCTTCCTCCTCCTCGTAGTTCGTTTCGGAAAAGCCGAAAGAGAGGGGACACTTGGCTGGCTTCGGTTTGTTGCTATTTGGCCAAGCCAAACAAACGGGAGTTGGGGGGCAGCTCGGCTTTCCAGGGCCCCGAAAATGGATATGCGTTGACAACTGGCAGTCGACGTTGTTTTTCGTTACTGCTAGAATATCCTTGTTGCCGGGTCCTGGCGAATATGCACACTGAACATGCAAGGACCGCCACGATTAGGGGCGGTTTCTCTAACTGAAAAACTGTGTTCGAAATTAGCTTATACTTTTTTTTAGTTTTCTTTGGGTGGGAAAGGGCCCAAAACTATGTCAACGTTTTGGCTTCTGGTGAGAAGAGGGAAGTGAGGGGGCGACAGTCGTTTAAATAAACCGATTGCTGCTGCTGCTGCTGCTGTTGGCATGCAATTTGACTGAATATCGTAGTCATGACATGGGCAAATCTACTTTC
This sequence comes from Drosophila anomelani, assembly GCA_035045905.1. NCBI lineage: Eukaryota > Metazoa > Arthropoda > Insecta > Diptera > Drosophilidae > Drosophila > Drosophila anomelani. The sequence continues at coordinate 5,112,170 of JAWNOO010000032.1, read as the reverse complement.
ATAGCTTTATCAATCGAAAAGGCAGATGGAATCAGCTTGTTAAACCACTTACACCAGACATGCGCGATATTTGGGCTCGAAAAATATATATATATTAGTTATGAATTATGGAAGTTTTGTTATTTGTTATAATTTTGATTTAGATTGGGGGTCACTTAATTAGGGTAAGTCAATGGGTATAAGATTTCTTTAAGAAAGAACTTTTAAATAAACTCATACATGTGTCTTTAATTTAATTATTTAAATGATATTAAATGATATTCCCTAAAGACAGATTTCTTAAGTAGTTACTTTTGTACTAATTATTAATTTGAACCATTTGTAAACATTATTTGCAAGGGAAATAAATATGAAACAAATGGATTTTGAAATAAAAAACTGTAATACTTATATTTTACAACCCATTTGAAGACCCAATTCGATGTGGAGTCGGGTTCCCTGGAGGAGGAGGTCTGGCCCAAGAGATTCGTTAGGCAGCTGTTTATTTGATGGAGTCAGGGACGGAGCCAGGGACGGGGATTGGGGCAGGGACAGGGACAGGGGCATTGGCAACTCCATTTGCAGGCTTTGGAGCTCCGCTTCGTTTGTTGATTTTGCCGTGTTTTGTTTTATTTCATTTCATTTGCTCGTGCCGCATTTGGGTCTAGGGTAGTTAAAGTTTATCTACACTCATTTGCTGTGTTTGTGTTTTTCTACCCATAAACCTACTTTACGGTCTCAGCAACAAAAAAAATAAAAAAAAAACACAAACTTAAAATACTGTTTGCTGCCTTTTGTTTGTCCCATCGATTTATTCCAGTTCATTCAGTTATTTATTGATTCAGTCAGTTGCTAAAATCTTTTAATAGTTTTCCTCGCACACTCAGCCAAGTCATTAAGAAATATAACAAAAAGTGGTAACAAAAACGAAGAATACAAAATATTTTTAAGAAACTCACGCACACTTGAACTATAAACGCTGGCCACAGTATTCCCATAAATCAGTTGACATTTTTAATGACAAATTTTTTCTGCCTGTGGTTTTTCTTCTGCTCTTGTTTTTTTTTTGTTTTTTTTTTAGTTTTGTTTTAGTTTCGGTTGACAACTTTCCTCAAGGGAAAATGGCCACGGAATGCGAAGGTTGCAAAAAAAATGTATTTCATAAAATAAATGTTTTGAGTTTTCCACAAAGGCATTAACTTAATTGCGGGCTGAATCATCCGAGAATCTCGGAACAAATTGCCATGGAACTGGGATTATTTATTTAAAGGCCAAAGGGAAATTAAGGAAGGAAGGTTGATATTAATTTTGTAGATTCAAATTTGTGTTGTTGAGAAATATTTTCAACTCAATTTTCTATTGTTTATACAATATTTATTTAAATATCTCTTAATTATCTAAAATCAATTAATGTTTGTTGAATTAGTAAAACTTGGAATGGATTTAGAAGTCTAAAATTTAATTTAAAGAAAGTTGATTAAAAAATCTTTATTTTTATTAAGAAAATTATTGAGAGCTTTAAATGCTAAAGAATCAGTTAAATTTCATTAGTTTTGTCATAAAAAATAAGATTTAAAATACCCTCTGCTTGGGTATAAAAACAACCAATTCAGATACAAAGATATAGTATGTTAACCCTGCTGCTCGCCTGATTACATTTTCAGCTGTTCGCCGTGTAATTGATGGATCCCTCCGAGGGCGGATCCAGAAGTATAGCCTGTAGAGTCATCCAAATACCGCCCACACACAGCCCAGGCAAAAGACTCTTCTTTTTTTATTTTCTTGTTGGTTTGTTGTCTGAGCTGCCCGAAGACGGTCTATTTTTGAAACAACAAACAAATTATGAGAATGAGAGTGAAAATGGGCGACAGAGATTCGTAGTCGGATTGAGGCGCACACACGTTGCCCATAGACAGGGCCATATATCGTACTATCTATAGATCGGCTAAGTATTCTGTGATTTTTCTTAATCATCATAAATTTGTGTTGCTTCCACCGTCAAACAGGCAAAGTAGCGCAGCACGAAGAGCGGGAGAGCCAGCGAAAAGACATTTGGCAGTTGGACAAGAACTTTCCCGGCGACGGAAACATCAATAAATTAGAAATGTTTAGCTCGACTTTGGTGGCTGATCACCCCCGCCATGGGACCTGGGGTGGTGGGTGATGTAGAGGTGGGGGTGGAGGTGGGTTCGCGCTGCCTGTTTGCCTGTGGGGGCCCACAACTTATTGTCTGCGCCTTGCTCGCTGCTCGATTCAGGAATCCGTCCCATTCGCTTGCCTCTGGCCATATTTCGAGGCATTTAATGGCCGCCATCCTCCGGAGCTGATTTCTGGCATTTACGGGGGTGTCACTGGACCAGGGGTTGGAATCCATGGATGCTGCGCAGTTGTCAGCTTGAAATCAGGGCAGGAGAAGCTGGAATTTATGCCGGAAAATTTACAAAATGGTTGCCATTTTGTTAGCCATTTTGTTGTTAAAAATGTAAGGAAAGCATAGGTTAAATTAAATATGTAGATACTTGTCGTGACTGCACATGTGGGTCAACTGGCCACTGGTAATTTCATATTCAACTGGACTCTGGTGGGTGACGAATGGACAACGTCATCGCCAACCCCTGAAGCAGCCACCGGAGCACAGCCCCTCCCAGTGGAACAGCAACACCCAACACCCAGCACCCACCACCCGCTGCCAATTAACGTAATTAAATGATGCGTAGGGAGTCAAGCAAACAGTTGGAGTACCCTGCTCCCATCCTGTCCTGTAATGGCGGGTATCTTATCCTTCTGCTTAATTAATTTGGGACATGGAATAAAACTCTATATAGTTGTTGCGGGCTGCACTCGGCGTCGGCGTTTAATGTTTCAATTGGGAGTCGGAGCAGGAAGCGGAAGGGGAATGGGTATCCTAGGGTCTACGCATCGGTCCATCGATAATTGGAACCCAGTGAAGCCGCACAAAGGAATCCTCGGAAACCCACAAAAAAACACAGAAAATGAAAACGTCATCTTTGTGGAGGACATTGGCCTGTCATCGGGTGTATGTGAAAAATCCTGACAGTTGGATGAGAAATCACCCTAAATTCAAACCTAAAACACTTTCTTTATAATTTCCCTAAGGTCCCCTTGGATGACCCCAATTTTTGGCCACTCTTGGCCACGCCCTCGCGGGGCAGGCTAGCACACAAATTATGCTAATCATGGGCTCACTTGGCATCATCTCTCTTACTTAGCCAACGTTAATTACGGCTATTTGGCGCTGCTCTTTATGGTGTAGTTACACTCGCCTATTTTTCTTTGTTTGCCGTTGGCTTTAATTAAACTAATTACGACAATTTAACAGTCAAAATGTCGAGGAATGTAATCTAAGCTGTGAATTGATGAGGGTTCTTTGGAATCCTTATAGAAATATGATTTAATGTAGGATGGAAATTACTTAACAAATCTCTATATTAATGCTAAAACGGTGGTGCTAAAATAAAAAAACAAAAATTAAAACTAAAACATTTCCCCTGAACAAAGCTTGCTTATTTTTCTCCTTTAATTTATTTATATATTTCACTTAATTTATTCAACCCAAAATACTTAACTCATCATTTATTTAAAAACCCCATTCGTTTTAATTAAAACCAAATACATATTAATTACGAATATTAAACCGAAAATTGGCATTCAATTACGAATCCTTTGCCCTGCAAACTATTTGCATAAATTCCTGTTGGCAACCAAAATCATTGCCTACTTTCAGGCAATCGGCCAACAATCTCCGCCCAGGGTCAACAACTCCTGCCAAGGCTACAAAAAGGACTACAGGAGGAGTATGAAAATATGCAAAACAAAACGCGCGACAAACGAAATAAATTCAAATGCGTTTTCGGCGGCCACCAAATAGCTGGTTCGTAGTGCCAGCCCCAAAAATTAATTACGGGCAATAACGTAATTCCAGGCCGAGAGAGCTGTGCTTTTTGTGGACCCCAGGAAAAGGGGGAAATGGAAAATGGAGACCACGAGTATTTGCCAAAAACAACTGTTAAATCGAGGAAACGACGCAGCGCCAAAAGGAAATATAAAGGCGACATACTTTTTTCGGGGGAGCCCCCCTCCACCAGGTAAAGGTAAAACAATTGCGTGTAACTGGGCGATTAACATGATATGCGGAAATTTTCTTGTATTGCAACAACACTGGGACGACGAATGCAAAATACTCGTAAATGTTGGAAAAGCCCTCACCGTGTGGTCGTCGTCCCTCTTGGAAAAGTGCGCAGGCGTTGAAACCGCCCCGGGAAAGTGCCACACTTACACACACCTTCACCCCCTCTGTGTGTGTGTGTGTCTATGGACTCGTCATCGTTTTTGCCTTTAGCTTTTGGCGAATAAAATTATATTGCATGCGGAACTTGAACGAGTCCTTGGAGGAGACTTCGTGCCTGGACAGTTGGCAGCATGTCAGTCAGTCGCCGCAGATCCTCCTGGCTGAAATGAGCCCAGCAATGGCAGTGTTCAATTTAATAAATTAAAAAGAAAGGGAAAACCTTTATGGAACTCACAGAAATCACACAAGTGATCGTCTAAGCATATTTATCCTGACAAATTCCAAGGCAAATTGCTGCCAAATTATGTCACCCAGACACATTTCTCAACAAAGATCGGAGAGATCGCGCAAATCCCTCCTGTGACAATCAAAATCACTTGCAAATAAACTAAAATCAAGCTGAAAAAGCATTTCGTGTTCAAAAGCAAACAAATACCAGCAACTAATCTATGCTCATAAATTGTCAACCAAAATAATTTCAACAAAAACAACGACAAACCTGGTTGGAGGAGCGAGCACTCAAAAGATGAAACATTCTTGTTGGTTGAGGAAAATCTTCTCAAATGGTTTTTTTCGGCCATCGGTGTCGTTTCCTGCTTTTGAGGCCGCAAAAGAATTCCAGTTGGCGGAGGTGAGTAAAGTTTATAATATAAATAAATTTGACATTTTCTTGTTTCACTTTTAATTTCCCTCAACTATTAAAGCCGACATGTGGGCGTTGTGCGTGTGTGGTGGGTGATTCTCTTGTTGCATTCTTTCCTTCGCTATAATTTTGTTTAAATTATTTTTGGGATCTTTTTGAGGTATATAGGAAGAGGGGAAATCATTTAAATTAAATGTAAATAATATAGACTTATGAAATATTTTACTCTAGGATTTGTATGTCCTTTTAAAAAGGCGCTTAAAAGTATGCTATGAAAATTACAATGCAAAATAGTGGATAAATTATTATGGAAATTAAGTTAATCTTTTCTTTAACCTCAATTTATTAATATTAACATATAAAATATTATTTTGGCTTATACCAAATTTAGCTTCTATGTAAATAATTTTATTTTGTCAGGTTTAGAATACATTTCAAACATAAAAACAAGCAAAGTTATGTGGTAATTCCCCCAACTATCTTTTCTAGGGTATCCAAAGACCCCAAACCATCATCTGCCTTTATCGAAACTCATCTCCCCTTCCCCCAAAATTTTTGTTTTCATTTCATAAACACTAAAAACATTTATTATCAAGTCCCAAAAGTTTTATGTCTCCGCGTATTTATAGAAAAAAGCACTAAAACGACAGAAAAACGAACTGTTTGTGGTTGGTACAACATGCCATCAGGTGAGGCGAGAGGTGAGAGAGAGAGCCATTTGATAGCTTTCATCAAAGAATTGTGCAATTTTATGAATCGTATAATGTTAATTACTATGGGGAAATAAATTTATTATACGACTACCAGAGACTGCCCATCCTGTTTCGATTGCATCTAAATTTATCTGTGGTCCATGACTAAATCAAACGCATATCGGTTATAGGCAATCTCATTAGCCTTATCTTCCACAGTATCTGTATCTTCGGAGCCCCAACAGCTGTCGGGGCCAATATATGCCAACTGGTTTTGGTTTTTGTGGTGCGGCGGTCAGGTGTTTGTCAAGAATGCATGAACACAGAAATATTTTTACATAAAAGGCAAATCAAGAGCTATAATCGAATAAAATAAAAAAAAAATATATATATACAGACACCGAATAAGAAACAGCAACAGAAACACTAATGTCAATAAATTAAGTCAACAAAAGTGACCAACGAAAGCGGACCGCTATAAAAGACCACTAATAGAACGACGGACATGGGGCGACGGCGGGTTAAAAGGGGGCCCTGAATCCCTAAAGCTGATCTCAAAATCAGAACGGGTTTTCTGTTGTCTCTCTGTGCTTCTATTTCCATCGCCTAAACAAAGAAAATTAAACCTCAATTTGGATTCAAACGGAATCGAATTCAGATTTTGTGCTCAATGTATCTGGTATCCGTATCTCATGGCTTTTCGGTATTCGGTATTCTCTTTCATTTACATTTTGTGGTCCCCCAGCCAAAGAGGCAATCTCTGCCTGCCCCGGACTTCACCTGTATCAAAAGCTGTTTCTCTAATTTATTCTAATTGCTTCGACACTGCCCAGATACGGTCTCAAATACTCGTACTTGGCCCGAAGCAGCTGCAACGGTAGCCAACTCTGGGTCGGGGGTTAGTGGGTACGAAAAAAAGTCTGCCACCTGATTGCTAATTTGTCATATTCGAAATGCAAGTGGCTGGGAGACACCTGTGATATAGTTTAACAGGTGGTAAATCGCTCTATAACAATTTAAATGGGTTTTATGTTTTTATTTTCATGCAGAGGAAAAAGTGGGCTTTTATTAAGGTTTATTATAATTAATAAAGATTTTATAATTGTTAAATGGAACTAAGCAAAGAATATAAATGCTTAGAGTTTATTTTTTAGTTTTTTATTGATTTTGTTGAGGTCATTGTGAATATTAAAACAAATTTAAAGACAGTGAAGTATATAATTTTAATACAAGCCTTTATATTAAAGGCTAAATATTGTTAATATTTATTATTAATTTTTATATCCTGAAACTCATAGAATTTATAATTTTAAATCAAATTTCTAACCTTTTTATACCATAATTATCCATCTAAATAGTTCAATTTCCATCATTTTAATTTGCATAATATCCAGGTAAATGTTGTTCATTTCTTATGAAAAAGATTTATTAATAAATTATGCCGTTTTTGGAGAATTAATTCCCCATTATTTTTCATAAGTATTTCCCTTTTTCCAACAACCACGTAAAGAGGACAAATTCCTCGGAAACTATGTATTTTTGGGTTCCAATTTAAATAGCTTTACACAGAGGTATGCCGCATATATATCTAGGTATATATTTTAATTGGTGTCGAGTACAATTTATAGGCATTTTTTTCAGTTATTCGTAGTAAGTTATTTATTTGTTATTTATGGATATAGCGTGCTGGAGAGCACGTGCTGGGGCCCCGATTTTTTAAGCCAAAAAGTATTTTATGAGCCAGGGAGATACCCAACACTGACCCTGTCTCTTTGTTTGGCTTTGTTAAAGAGCTGAAAATTATGTGTCTATGTTGAGTAAATTATTATGACTTTCACGCCCCAGGCTGAGGGAGGGGCAGGGGTTTTTTTTCATTTCGTTTATATTTTTTTGTTTTGTTTGTGGTAAAAAACATTTACAACGTCACACGTAAATGATTAATAACTTGCATGGTCATAATTCTTGTGGACCAATGGACACGGAAAAAAGGCAAACACTCCAATATGCTCGCACCCAGTTACTAGCCAACTATTTAGTTGTTTTCATTACTTTTATTCTGTTGATGATTGTTGTTGTTGTTGTTGTTTTTGTTATTATTATTGTTATTATTGGTGGCGAAGGCAGGCAAGAAGCCAATGAACCGCACAACTGGTTGACAGCTGCAGTTATTGTTAGCCGTCGCACTCACAGATGCAGATACATTCGTAAGATACACTTTAAACATAAAGAATAAAGAATTCTTGAAGACAAAATTATATATTCTTTTGGATATAAAAATGTATAAGATAGAAGCCATTACTATATCTATCAATATTAATTCCCAATTGGTTATTTAATTTTCTGAAACATTTATAAGCCCTTCACTAATCTTTACCGTCTAGAGTATTAATTAATTATCATTTTTAATTAAAAAATCCTCGCTATCAAATATTCCTTTCTCTGTATCCAGCAGATACACATGTATCTATAACTATCAATTGTTGTTATTACCGTCTGTCTGTTGTTCTGTCATTTATAAGTACAAAGTATGAGTATGCGTATCTGTATCTGAGCATGGAGTAACTGCACGTATATATATACATATATATTATAGTATATCTTAACGTATAATATTGTGAAAGTGAAAACCTACAAGTGCCCAACCTCAGTGGCACCAAGAAGCAAAGTTAATACGAGTTGGAGCCACACATAATTGAGTTAGCCAAATGCCATATATTTTCGAAAGTCGACGCGCCATCGACATAATGACGATCCCATTAAGGCATTAACTATTCATTTCATATTCCAACTGGATCATATGACAATTTGTGACAATCGGCTTAATCAATTCAGACAATTAGCGGAGTAACAACAGCCATGGCATGGAACTTTCTTCTCTCTCTCTTCTCGGCCATGGTCTGGTCTGGTCTGTCATGTTCCCAATCGTTTTGACCGGAGCAAATCGAATTTGAAATGGGGCTCAGGCTCGGTTCGAATGCAATTCAATTCAATTCGATTCACAATTCAATTTCGGTTTTATTAACCAGCAGCAGCAAGTTCAGGCCATCGCTTTGCATACGCAATTTTCCGGCCTACAAAAAAATGCAATTGCATTGAATTGAATCTTAATTATGGTTTAGACCGAATGTTGGTAATAAAAATGAAATGAAAACCTCGCTTAAGGGCCAAAGTTTGGACAACAACAAACCTGGCTTAGAATTGATTACACATTCAGCTCATTTACCATAAATCCAGCGAAGGGTGCCCCTTCTACTTCTTTGTTGCCTTTATGTAAAACGCGTATATTTGTATTCAAAAAAAAAAAAAAAACTGACCAAGTGGGCCTGCATACGCAATTTATAAGGCGCACACACATCGCGTTGTGGAATTGAAATTTGTCTCAGTCCAGGTCGGTCTTGGTCGCTCCGCCGTTGGGTCTTCCAGGTCTCTGTCCTCGGCAGCTCATACGAAATGGATAGCACTTCGCCACCAACAGACACACATATACACTCCTGGTGCCTATTTTGCCTTTCAATCGAGCTAAAAGCTATGATACCGAAATACCCCAATGAATCAATGAGTGGTCTCTGGGGTCGCCAAGACTGGGAGATACTCTACAACAGCAGAGTTGATTGGTTTTAATCAGAAGTGACCAAAGCCTTGACTAGCGACCTCTGCTCATACTTAGTTAGCCGAATTTAAAAGAAATAGTTCTATAAAATATTAAAAATCCATTTTTAATCGAACTACAAAACAATTTAATATATTTAAATCTTTCAATATGGCTTCTTCTATTGAAAATATAAAAGTTATTTAAAAACTCCCAAACTTCTTTAATCTGTTCCCCTTTTCTTCACTCAAAAACCTCCTTAATAAAACCCATATACCCCAAACTCACCCAAGACCTATGTAGAAGCTCTCTTCCATTCCGTATGCAGAGTTTTGAAATGTATTTTAAAATACTGGGCCGCCAAATAATTGATATGCCAACGGAGACATAGACCGAGACCGAGGGAGCGAGTTCGGAGGAGGAGGTACAGAGGTGTGCATACGGTGTGCATAGTTCATTGTTCATTGAAATGTTAAATGGTTTTTCGCACCGAACACTGCATTAAAGCAATGCCTCGTTGCATTGAATTAGGGAAAATAAAAAAAGGGAATAAAAACACAGGGGTAAAGGTCCTCAAAAAGCTTTCTGTACTCAATGAGGCGGCTTCCGCTTTTCCCCGAAATTCCCGGATTTCGATTTCATTTTCGTTTACGGTTTACCCAGAATGCTTTATTCAGACATTTTTGTTAGTTTGCCAACTGAAAGGCAAAGGGCGGCAAGGCAGAGAAGCCCCGAGCAAAGTGATCGCACCGAAAGAAAAGTCGTTGGAAACGAGTCACATTTCAAAATTGACACTTCAAACGCAACGTTGCCAAGTTCTCTGTTCTACTCTGTCTCTATCCCTGTATCCCTGTGCCTGGTCTAGGGTATGTCAGCTATGCCAACTGCATAGATATTTAAATTTTGTTTCCCATTTCTTTTTATCGTGTGCGCGCTCTGCTCCTCAGTTTTCTTTTGGGGACAGCATCGAAAAAGACCCAAAACAATTAACGAGCAGATAAGTTTGTCCCCATCGAACTACTTAAATGCTTTGGTTTCTTTCGACAAAATCACAGAGGAGAGAATTCTGGGGATGGGGAGGAGCAGGGGAGGAGGAGGAGGAGGAGGTAGCCAGTTCAATGACCAACTCTTGGGTCGCTTTCAGCTTTCATCAATGGTTGCGCTACATTGGCCACAAGGCAGCAACGACGACGACGACGCGACGCTCTGATAGATACAGATACATGCCCATCACAGTCAGCCTCAGATACACGGATACAGAGATTCAGATACAGGCGGAGATGCCGAGTCAGAGTCAGATTCAGATGCAGATACAGCTGCTGCCGTTTTTCTATGGCTGCAGGAGAAAAATGTCACACGCAGTCGCCACATTTAGTTCAATTGCATTACAAAAGCCGGCAGATACACAGATTGAGATACATTTTATAAAAAAAAAAAACAACAAGAAAGGAAGTAGGGCCTCTAGGATCGAACTCGAGATACACTTTGTTTAGGGGGTGTTTATTTGCATTTTTATTAGTTTTCTTGGGATTCTTTATTGCAAAATAAAAGATTGTTATATAGACAGCAAATGTGACAATGAATTATTTATTTATTATCACTTTAAATAGTTGAATTTTGATTGTTTAAAAAAATGTACCATTTAGAGTTATCTTATCAGCGAAAGAAATAATACAAATGTTGATGTTGATGTTCAAAATCATATTTATCTTTGAAAATAAATTATTACGGTTTATTAGACAGAATCATTAATATTTAAGCTACAAAAACTTAATATCTTTTTATTTTATATAATAAAATATCTAAAATTTTATTATAAACCAAAAAATCAACTTAAGATACCCTCTTTAAGTGTATTTCCACATATATGCAAGACCAAATCAAACGGAAAGTAAAGCTATTTCAACTGTTGACATTCTATTGAAAAGTATTTCGGAAATTGTAACGCTAAAAAGTATCTGTTCGCTCTCTCTCGCGCATTTGCATCTGCATCTCAGATCTCGCAGCTTGCAGCATCTTACAAATATTTGCAAATGTAGCGAACAGCGTCATCGACAACTACTACAAAAACGAGACAATGGCGACAGAGAAAATACCTTTCGACTTGAATCACTCGCTCGACGGTGTGACTTGTATCTTGTCACCGTTCGAGATACTTTGGCCCGTCTCCACTTTGATGACTTCTTGGCAATCTTCTTGGACAGGCCAGCAGCATTTGGCAGTGACTCACGATGTTAACGCCTCGAATCCACAAATATGTATAAAGATCTTTAGTTGAGACCAAAACAGGCACAGATTAGTCATCATTTTGCAAAGATTTTATATGGATTTATATTAATAAAATAAAACAAGCTAAGATAATGATTTGTAAATGCTTTCAGAGTTCTAAGTCCCCCCCCCTTTGGACTCGGCTTGTTTTGGTTTCTGCTCCACTTACGAAAAACATAGGCCCCAGCCCCTCGTCATAAATATGCGACCTTTGGCGACCTTTGCCTGGCAACAGCCGCAGTGAAACCCAAACGAAATGCAAAACACAAACAACTGCCAAGAAGTCTGTGCAGGAATGAGGGGTTGGAGAACGGTTTTTTCCTTATTTTTTTCTCTGTTTTTTTGTAGCTCTGGCCTATCAATAAATTTGCTATAAGAGGGCCACGCTCGTGCATATGTTACATATGCAACATTTAATTTGAATTTGTCAGCGGAAGTTGTGGCAAAAGTTCAACACCGAATGCATATGAGACGTGTTGAGGAATGGTGAGGAAAAAAATAAAGCGAAACGTCGAGACGAAATGCTTATGAAATGTTTGCAAATTTTGCGGATTTTCAAATTTGCGGATTTCTTAAACCGGCCAAGCATTGGCCCCCTTGAATTGGCACAATTCACAGCTAATCCAATCAGCTGTGGCTGTGGCGGAGATCAATGTCCTGTCTCCCGGCCAGTCTCTTCCGGTTCTCTAGGCCGAACGAGCCAGGCAAACACCAAACACCTGCAAGCCGTTTCGGCCAGGTCCAGTGCCCCACGATCCCGATGCTGTTCCCCTCCAGATCCCGTCCAGTTCGCAGGCCGGTTCGCAGTTTCGTTTCGTTTCGTTTCTTTTGATTGTGAGCCTGTCAGGCGTGTATTAATTTCTGCAAAAGTACAGGAGAATTTCCCTAAGTCAGAGTCTCAGAAAAATGATTTTAAAAATCTCATGAGCCAAAGAAATCTTTGGAATTTTTATTTAAATTAAAAATTATATCAAAATATATATAAGGCAGTATGAATGTTCCCAGAACATCGTCTATTGTTGACTTAGATAAGTAGCCAAATTTCATTGCATACTTTTTTGTGCATTATCAGGAAAATTGTATTTAATTAAAAATCCTTAGAATTTTCTTTGGCTCCTCTGATAAAATATTAAAAGGATTTTTTACAGTTTTAAGTATAATTTTCGCTCCATTTTGTTTTTAAGTTAAAGCTTATTCAAATAATAAAATAACTTTAAAAAATATTTATCAAACAAACAGGCTCCACTGTACACCTCAGCGTGTGTGTATCGGTGTTTGTGCAACAAGTTGTTGTATTTTTTTCATTCGTTTTCCTTTAATATGCAGATTGTGTCGCGCTGACTTTAATACTTTGCAACGTCGTCGATCATTTCGCTGGGATGCCGGTGCCAGAGTGTTTGTGAGAGTGCAAAATGGGAGGAATACAAAAAAAAACCAAGAGAAACAGGCATGTTGTACAAGCGATGTCGCCCGTCTTGTAAAACCTGCAACATGCAACTCGCAACTCTCAACTTGCAGTGCAATTTCCAGGGGGAGGCAGTGGCGGTGGTTTGGAGGCGGCAGCCAGGAGAACCAGGGAACACAAGAGGCTTCCTTCCACACACATACTCACACACCAAAGCGCGCACAAATTTCCGCGGCCACAATTTTAATTAAAATTTTCAAAAACTCTCAAAAAAAAAACTAAGGAGGTAACAGCGAAGATGGAGTGCTCTTTACAGGGAATTAAAAGATTTTTAAATTAGATTAAATTAAATTTAAGATTAAAAAGCTGGCTGTGCTGTTTTATATAAGTAATTACTTATTCGTTAGGGTATTTTATATCCTAACTCCTAACTCTAATTATGGTTGCAAAAACTATAAGTAAAGCTTGATGGCTTTCCGCAAAGTAAAATTAAATGAATAAAATGATTAAATCCAATCCAAATCCAATAAATAATCTAAAAGATTTTGTATCTTTGCAATGTCTTCTTATATTTAAGAAGCTTAAGATGGCTGAAGATAAATATTTAATTATCTTCTAGTTAAAGAAAAGCATCAAAGATGTAAGTTGTATTCCTCACAAATGAAAACAAATTGTGATCACGAACATTGAAATTAATTTAGAACCAATTTGTTATCCGTATCTGATAGTTCTTGAGCAAAGAGATCCAGCAGGTTCCCATCTTGGAGGCCTGCGTTTAGCCAAGTTCCCATCAATGCTGGGCAAGCCGTTGCTTATTAATTCGCATGTATTTTTTCTTGAGTTTTATTTTCTGATTTTTTTTTTCTCTTCCTCCGCGGCGAGTTTGAGTTACGCTTTACAGGATTTTACAGATTGCCAACATTAATTTTCATACATTTGCCGGGCACAGAAGTGTTTTGGGAGTTTATTCAGGCCCCCGCAAATCATCAAAAAACGTAATTTCGGTATCTACACAAAGAACAATAGTCTGTGTGATTCCTGAAAATTTGGTTGCGATCAGATGAAATTGTCGAAGTTATTAAAGAAATAATTTTGCAGGGATACAAACGGCTGCTGCAGCATGACCATGTACGAACAAATTTATAATTTTAGAAGGAAGGATTTTTTATAAATATCTATTATAACTTGTTTTTATTTTATTTTTCATCTGAGGCATGCTAAAATTATGTTTTGGGCGTGGCCAGAAAAAAAGGGGAAACATGTGCAGTTATTCAAGTACGAGTTGCCCCTTTTATCTTAGCCTCATTTTGCGGTGGGTTCAATTGTGGGGATACGACCCCAAAATGGTTAAATGTCGACCGCTTTTTTACATAATTGAAGCGCGGTAATAAGAAATTCGAAACAGAAAAATAACAAACAAATAAAAAAAACCGAAGAAGAACCTAAATGAGAAAATCGTTTAAAAATGCAAATGGCCCGCACAACGTTCGGCGACGATGTGTATTCAAATCAGTCCATCGGTCCCCTGGTTTTGTGGTTGTCGTTTCCTGGCGCTGCATTTGTCAAACGCCGCGGAATTAATGAACCGCAACAGCACCGCCGATTTGTATCTAATGGATACCAAATAACCCAACTAAACAACCCAAGAGTCCAACGAGCGGAGCAGCGCAATCACAAATGTTATTTTTTTTATGCCCACAAAGCATTTCCTTTTTTATATTTTTTTTTTGTGTTTGGACCCTAGCACGTGTGAAATATTTTCACATGGCACTTCATTTATTTACTCCAGCACTGAGGGAAAAATATTAAAAACCATAAATTAATTATTTATAAAACAAAGAAAGGAAATGAAGTTTGGAAATTAGAAATCAAGCCAAAATAACATGCATTTCAATCCGGAAAGCTTTCCTCTAGCTAATTTTCAATATTAATTTTCACTAGCTAAAATATAAATAAATAAATTGGCTGCATATATCCCTGAATGGTAAAAATCTAAAAAAAAAGGAATATGTATTTGAAGACTAAGCAACTTTTCCAGCTTTAAGAACTCCCTTCTCTGAGTGCTTTTAGGGCTCGGCTCGTTTCCAGGTGTTGGTTAGGGGGCAGCCTGGTCACCTTATGCTCTTTTTTTTCAGGACAGACACATAAATTTCCTTTATTTTCCTGTTCTGTGCCTGGGCAACGTTCGTTAGTTTCACACACACACAGAGCACCCCTCGCGTTGTCAATTTGTTTGGTATTATTTGACAAGGCGACGTCCCCGTAACTCCAATAATTTTCGTTGGTCTTTGGCACTACAAGAGTTCGATTGGGTCCGGGGTCCGGTTGATTTGAAATCGATTCATTTCTCATACGCGTAGGCATGCCAAGAATTTATGCAATTTTCCACTTTGTAATTTATATTCTGTTGCCATAGTGGCAGAATTGAAAATGGGATAGGTATTATGTACATATATATATATATCGGAATCGTTTATGCCAGGTCTTCGACGTGATCGCGATAATCGAACCCCCTGGCACTGGGAACACCACTGAGATCTGACCACGTGTCGCCTGTCAATCATCTGCACAAGTGGATATTGATATGGAGCATGGCCCCTATATCTCTTCATCTATCTCTGGGCCTATTAGATAACCCAATGGCTCCTACGTTAAGTCGGTTTAAAGCTGCCTTATTTATCAGCCAAAAGCAAACACCAATACACGCTGACAATTGTGGCTGCAATCAATTTCGAAACTGTCACTTTGACACTTGAATTCTGTTCTTTTTTTTTTCTTTTTTGAGCTAACCCCACTCCGATATTTTCATTCTACGCAGCTCCATTCTTCAACAGTGCTGTGCCAAATGCCGTAGACAACACGTCTGTAGCCTATTTATCATCCACTGAAAAAAAGGGAATTTATTATAAATAAACAATTTTATTTTAAAGAACAATAGGTCACAAAATGATTTACTGATTAATCAATAAAGAAATATCTAAATTAAATCAGTTTAAAAGTAAATTTAATACATAATTTGCTTGCTGACTTCTTCTAAGTGATTTTTTAATGAGTAAAATATATCCTCCATCATATTTTAGCAAATATTTAAACCTTCAACATATTTTAAAAAGCATGCAATAAATAATTTACCCTAGCATTGAACAACTTTAGGTTTAGACACCACTTTCAGAGATTTAAAAACTAGAAGACAGATACTTTTTCTATATTTTAAGTTCCATAATTTTTAAAGAATATTCCATAATTTTTGTCAGTGGCTAACTGAATGAGTGGGTACACATCGAGTATTATGTATTTATCATAAATGCCATTTTATCGTTCTTCAGGCTCCCAGTCGTCTTCGTCTTGGTCTTGGGTTTGCCCTCCTCTCGCACTATGTGGCAAATATTTGTTCATTTGTTTGTTTGTTTGCTTGTTTGTTTGTTACGGGGAATGGTATACGAGAGGGACATGGGAGTAGGAACCAGTAGGACTGGCACTGGCACCGGGTCTGAAACTGGGACTGGTAGTGGGAGTACCACCAAGTACCCGGCTATTTGTGTGTACACTTTGTAGGTGGCTCTTGTTTCTGCTGTCTTGCGAGTTGTCACCTCTCCTTCTCGCTGAGACAAAAAGCCAACTTTGGTAGCCGACAGGCCCTGTCACATTATTCCAAAAAGTTGAGAAAAGAAAAGAAAAAAAGGAGAACTAAAAGCAACTAAAATAACAAGAATATCACTCTTAGAGTGGGGTAGCACCTTCGGTGGAGGTGACACCTTTTGACACTTGTCCAAAGTGCATCCAACTGCCAAACACAGGAAATGTGTGGTGGCCTCTCCCATCCCCTCTCCTCCCCCGCAATGGATTCTTTGTAAATATTTGTGCATCGCTCCAAAACCAAGTGTTTCCGTGTCTGCCTTGTAATATATATATTCCATGGCGGCAATATCAGCAGTCGATCTCTTAGGAGAAACGAGTGTTTGACCAGAGATATGGCTATCAGTATCGTTATGAGGTAATGATCGACAGGGACCCTTAGAGTTGCACAGTCATTGTTATGATATATAATGCTATAGAAATTGTTGATTATTAAATTTGATATTTTAAACTGTAAATGTAATTATTTTCATTAGTTTCTGGAAATAAGAAAAGGTATTTTCTTATAAAATTATATTATATATTATAAATATTTATTGGATTGTAATTCCCTTTAGGTTAACTGGACTTTGATTGCCTGCCACAAATAAATCATTTATTGCTGATAAGGAAATTTCGCCATTCAAGTTCAAGTTCTGTTTGCTGATATCATTATTGTGCTTCATGAGAAACATTTATATTCTCCAGTAGGCCCGCCCCAGTTCCTGTACGGTCTCAAGCGGAGTATTGTGTATCCGCTTGTGTATCCAATAACCGCAACATAGCTCCCCCCCAAAAAATTATATATATAAATATAAATGCTTTTGTTATTTATTATCGGGGTCCAAGGGGAATGGTGATGCACGGATAATGACGATGACTCAATTGACGGACAATGGACAAGCTCTCAAGTGAAGGAATTAAACGCGAAATATCATATCAAATTCTCCCCATTCATGCGCTGGGATCCCGAGGAGGAGGAATCAGCTGATCTCGGCAGTTTCTCCTTGGCTCACGGCATGGAGTACGAGTATGACAAATGTATCGCATATCGCTCAGACTTTGCTGAACAGTCATTGTGTGCCCTGGCATCCGTATATACATAGATATGCCATATATAGTACACAGAAAAAAATATATGAAACTGACTATTAAATAGTAAATTATGTATAGTTCAGGGATAAAGAAAAATAATGATATTTTGGATGATATTAAGACACAAAATTATGGCTTAGCTTTGGGAAAGCGTTCTATTACATATGCTTTAAGGACATATTTTCTGTAAAGGAAATGTCATAAATAAAGCCTATAAAGTTAAGTCATAAAAGGCCTTAAAAAAACGTATTTTCCATGTTATTAAAATCTTTCTTTTTTTATAAGATAGCTTTACTTTTTTCCCGTGCACTATATCATTTGCGTAAGTCCAAGAATGTTTGTGGGAACCATTTGTGTTGGAATTGTATTTTCTTCTTGTTTCTTTATTTTTTAATGTTAAATACATATATTTTTGTCGTTTTGCTGCGGAAGTATCAATGCGTTATTGGAGCCACCAAGGCTTGAGTTTCCTCCAGGAATTTTCATTGGAATTATCCACAGTCTGCACGATTACGGTTACATGATTATAGGAAAGAGGGTCTGCATTCCGTTAGAGGCCAAGACCAAACCCAAAGCCCATTCCGTTTAATCTCTGCACTCAATCCCCATGACTAGGCTTAGCTTTTGTGACATTTGCATTTGCCATCACTGACAGACAGACAGACAGACAAACCTGCGAATCGGTGGAAAAAAATTCTCATTAACTAAATAAAATTATGATAGATGGAATATACGGCTGACGGGCATTAATTGCATACTCACGCAAAACAAGTTTCCCAGATATCTGCCCAGACCCGGCAAAATCATTTAGCGAATTAAATTTGCATCTCACAGATGCAGCAGCATCAGACGTGGGGCCTCTACGAATGTATATCGGGGTGAGTCAGTTGAAAATTAAAATATCTATATATTTAAAATGGTTTTCATTTAATGAGATTAGACATTTATTTTTAGTAGATTTTTAACTAAAAATAAATCGAATAAAAAAGAAGAATTTTTATAAATGAATTAGAATTAGATTAAAGTTAATTTTTTGATATTATTAGACATATATTATATTTATGAGAAAAGCCAATCATATATATAATTTTCATATATTGATTAAGTTTGATTAATGTCATAAAATAGATAAACTTCAAGTGTCTACTTCAGGGGGAACTTAATCCCCCAACCTGTTATTGATTGTATTTATCCCTTCCTGGAACTAATCTAATATTTTAAAATCCATTAGCTTGAGTCACCCTTTGCCGCTGACGGAGCAAGTGAAGGTCGCAGCAGCCGGACATGGCTGCCACACCACTCGGCACACGCATTTCGCAATTTGTGGCGAGTGTCGGTGGCAATTGAAATGCTTTTCAGTCAAAGCAAATCGAACTGCTACGAAATGCTTTTATAATGAGTTAATAAGCGAGCGGAGCACCTGTTGCCATCGACGAGTGCAAACTGTCAAGTAATTAAGAGATTTGTTGGCCTGGCCCAGATGCACTCGACTTTGTTCTCAGCTTTGTGTATCTTTATCTCGATCTCTCTTGCTCTCTCTCTCCTTATCTCTCTGCATTTTAATTGCTAATCAAAACGATTTGTAATTCTGTGTTGTCTTAGTAATTTATTAGCCATTACACAGAGCCGCGATTCGAGCTACGCTCAGCGAATACTCATGGGCTGGGGAGAGACCCTGTTAACCACTTCGAGATCCCCGCCAGAGTGTTTGAAGTGGCGCCAAATGTCGTCGCCACATGTTTTCAAAATCAATTTCCGCAAAGTGCAGCGTCAAATGCGAATCATCAGGGTGGCAGGAGAGGATGAGGAGGGGGAGGAGGGTCAATTGGATAGTATAATTGATAGATTGCATGGGCCTAATGTATTCCTACTTTGATGTGACGTTGATTAACTATAAACGAATGGATCTTGAAGGGGAAATTATAGATACAACTCAATAAAATATTTAAGTCAAGCTAAAAACACTTTACCAAATTCTGTTGATGGAAACTATCACATATCCCATTAATTTCAGCATTTAATAATTATTTTAAGCCAAAATAATTTTATTTAAGCCAAGAAAATTACCGGTTACTGGTTGCTAATAAAGAATCTTAACATATCCCATGAAATTTACCATTTAATACTTATTTATTTTGAGACAAAATTCTCATGCTTCATCTTCATCTGCAACTTTTAATAAATGACCCAACAAACTTTACATAGACAGCGGAAATTTGTTTGCTGTCGAAAATATTACAGTTTTCATTTGTAAGCTGTTTTTCGCACGCACAAACAACAAAAAGATCCAAAAATACAAATATATACATACGAATATATGTATATATAGGCATATAATCAAAATGAAAATAAATCTGAGCGGCATCGCAACAGGGACCCTGGGAACAGGAGGAACGGAGGGGACTTTCAGACATTGGATGCAAAGAGAGATACACACTCTACGGATACAGATACAGATACAAAACTCAGACAGCCAGTCATGTTGGCAGATACTTTTTAGCCACTTTGACTAAAGCAATAACATTTAGACGCTGCCGGCCTGGCGCAACTATTTTTGGCCAGGCCCAAAACGCAACTCAAAAAGTACAAATTGAAAATGTATTTAGGAGAACAAAAAAAAATAAATGGGTAGCTAAAACCAAAAGTGCAAAGCATATAATTTTGAACTTGGCACGAGGGACAACGGCAGCGAAAACGAGACAAAGTCCAAATGGTTTGGATGGACATAGATGGTTTAGGATGCATCTGCCAGTCCGAGTATCTGCATCTCTGTAGCTTGGTAAGTGCGGCAGCGGTACGGTCAATGCACAGAGACGTAGACGGCCAGACAAATATTTGTTTGCTTTTTTTGTTGGCTTTGTCATGGGTGGGAGTGGGCCACCGATCGGTGGAGCAGCAGGAGCGGGAGGTGACGGGAGGTGGACCCCGTCTGACCACGTCACCCAGCCGGGCCTCATCTTCGCCAGCAGAGGCGTCTTCGTCGTCGTCGTCGTCGTCATCCATATGGCAAACTATTTTTAAATATGTTTTAATTATTTGCTGGCATATTCCTTAAAGCGTTGACTAGTCGGCGTCTCCGTCTCCGTCTGCTGGCTGGCCCCACCTCCTGGCCAGCATCCCTCCTCTCTACCAACACCCGCCGATTTCAACCAAAAAACAAAAAGAACAACAAAAATCCGGGGGTGTGCAACACATGCAACTACTTTCGAGGTTTTCTCTGTTTGAATTCGGCTTGCTCCATATTTTTTATGCTGATTTTTCCCCAAACACCCTTTCAAATTGTATTTTAAAATATATAGCTGAAGATTACCTTCTTCAATATAAAAAGTTTCCATTCAGTTTAAGTTTTAAATAAATAAGTTATGTGTTATTGCATTGTCATTTTATTATATTTGTAAAATTTTGAATCAAGCTTATATATAATATTTTTTAAATAAAAACTATATCTTTATCAAATATTTATATTTTCTTTTATTTTTACAGGTTTATCTACAGGCTATGAGACATCGGTGTAAAAAGGATAATTAACCCACGAGGGTGAGTTTAACTTACCCAAAAGTTCCTAAGAACAATTTTTAATTACATTTATTTCAACAAATATGTAAATCTTGAAGGAATTTTCAAGCCTCTTAAAATCTTAAATCTCCGTTAATCTTATAGAGTATTTCAGACTTCGTTCTTTTGCCTTTTTTCCTGTTTAGCAACACTTTACAGAGTACATTAAGTGTGAAGTTTTTCGCCAATAGAAATATTATTGTCGCGTCGCGCATAATGTGTCGCAGCTTGCATGTAATTTTCTAGATTTTGCACCCGCCGCGGTTGACATATCCGCACACTAAACAACAAAATGCAAATGCAAAATGCGAGAACAAATAAAATAATAAAAAAAAAATTAAGAACAATGTACTGGAAGGGAAAAGAACAAAAATCAATACAGGATGTGTTGAAGCCTGGTTACCGTTTTTATTTATTATATTAAATATGCACATTTTTAAAGATTTCTAAAAAGATGTTTAATAATTGTTGATGATAGGTAAACTTCGTTTAAAATTGATGAAAATGATTTAAAATTATTTAAAATGGATAAACTTTCACTTTAGATACCCCAATGCTTTTCCCACAAATATTCCATATATTTCTATAATTTTTAATAGTTTATTCATGACTAAAAACATTATTTGCTCTTCAGCTTAGTGTTTTTTCTGCCCCCTCTCTAGCCAAGTGCAATTCATTTAATTTCTATGCTGTTATTTTTTATTTTTTTATCGTATTCTCATAGAGAGTATGCCGCACCCATTGATCCGATCCCCACGATCCGTTCGGCAATCGAACTGTAGAGCAAATCAAACATGGAACAATCGGTCAGCGACAATGAAAATGCCAAGTGCGCGAGTACGAGTAGCTTTTTGCCGCCGCTGAGGCTTTCGTAGGTTATTATTTTTTGTTTTGTTTAGTTTTTATTTTTTTTTTTTCTCTCTTTTTATGTTTGGGTTTTTGTGTACGAGTATTTTCTATTTATTTAACTGGCGGTGGCAGCAGCAGCAGACTTGAGTCGGCCAACAAACCGCATGCCCGGTCGCTTTACAGGCTTCTTTTTACCACGGAAAAGGGGGCGGGCCACGGAGGCTTTTCCAGACGAGACGGGACGCCAATGAAGCGAGAAAAATTACTGTTTGTAAAGTGAGTTTGTCAACATGAGGCGTGTGCATCGCAGAACCAGACAAAGGCCAGATACAGATACAGCCAGAGTCGCAGAGCTACAGATACAGATACGAATGGAAATACAGAGATACAAACAAGTATCATTAACGCAATGCCCAAACCGTTAGAGGAGGCATTCGAGCTGCAGTTGGTGGCATCTTTACCTGGAAGCCGACTCCAAAAACTCCATAAATCCAAGTATTTTTCTGCAGAACTTTTGGTTCGCTTGGCTTGGAATTACAGAGTGTGAGGAGGAGGAGGCGGCGGCACTGAGCTGGAGAAGTGATCAAGGGGGGGACATTGGGCCAATGTAATTGAATACCTGGCATACTCACTTTTTCTCCACTTCAACCATGTTTACAGTGGCATACCCTCGATGGGATTATGCATGTTTGTTGGCACTTGATGGCGGCATTGGTTGAGTATTAAATTAAATTAGCTAAGTTCTTGTCTAAGCCATAAACTTTCTTTATTTAAAGATGTATCAGCTCATCTTTTCTATAATTTTTCCTACGGTATTTCCCATTCGTTATACCACTTCCCAGAGTTCCTGACTCTTTTTGGATTCTGTTTTGTCTAGGCTCCACATTTATAGTATGGCCTGTTGTCCTGGCTAAAAATGGCACTGGAACCCATCATAGACGGCGGCCAAGAAAGCCCAAGCCAAGGCTACTGCTGGACAAGGTCCGCCAGCGTTGTCAGCAATTACTCATTTATGGCCTGTCCGGCATTTCTCGCTCTTAGCTCCTGTGCTAGCCCGATATCTCGATGCCTTCTACAGCTACCAACAGAGAGCGAAAATCAAGGCAACTCTAAAGTGAATATTAAGCTGATTTTTCACTGTAAAACTCCAAACTTTAGAAATGATTTCTTGCCGTGCTCTTATTGATTTATGCATACAACTTGGAAGTGCACTTTTTCATAAAATATCCAAGGATCCCGGCCGGTTATTGCCTTTGGCCTGCTGCTTCTATTTATAAAGATTACGTGTAATTAAAATCGTATGGCTTGGCCGCTCCATCGTCTCGTTACGCTTGTCACCTGACCGTTACCTGCAGGAGCGGGGCAGAGCCAAGCAAAGAGCTCCCCGAAGATGTTGCTGAGATCTTGTTCCGATCTCGTTTACTGGGTGGCACAGCAGGTTGAGTCCAAGAGATACTCGCTCAGTGACATTATATAATTGGAGCGTTTTCTTCGAGGAATATTGATTGGATTATAATGGCAAACAAAAAGAAAAAATGCTTTGCCAGAGGGAAGATGATTACCAGTTCCCAAAGAAACCACACAGCTGCATTTAACAATTAAAAAACAGCATAAAATATTCTGAACTTTAGTTTAAATAAATTACTTAAGGATTGTATGGAAAGGATCTAAATAAAATCCCCCTTTCCCCCATTGAAATGGACTCCCATCGATGCCTGCGGAACTGTTCGCTACGCTCCACTTAAACCCAGAACTGTTCTCTCTGATCCGGGCTAATCAGAGCCATTAAATGGCTCATTATCGCCATCAAACGATAAGATGGGCTACATGACCTTTGACACACGCCCAGAATCCAGCTCACAGCAACAGAGAGTTCGGCTAGCGATAACAGCAAATTGAAATTTCAAAAACGCCATCTCATCACATTTCGAAAGTCTATTTAAATGGGGCATTAATACTTATATACATTAATGCTCGTGCCCGATTCTGTTGGAGGATTATCAGACCCGGGCTGTGGCATGACCCCCTAAATACAACCAATGCAGGCGCTGGTGTTATTATTATTATTAGTATTTCTTTTTTTTTTTAGATTCAAATAGGAATCTTTATGTGCCATTTGACACAGTTGGACAGGCACTGGCACTGGGCTCTAACTTATGCAATCAACGCTATCAGCCATCAGTCTTTAACACAGTGTTGCCCCTAATCTTGTCAAGCCGCTCAGCCTCCTCCTCCTCCTCCTTCACCTCTGCCCAAGACAGAGGGCATGTTTTAAGCGCATGAATCCCGACGAGAAATGAGATGAAGTCTATTCTTGAACCGCACTGAACTTTGGGCTAGAAAATGCAATTAATACTTTGACTAGAAAAAAATACTTTAATTATATTGGGACTATATATATGTATGTAGAATATAATGAATGATGGGTGCTTATTTCAAGTCATTTATATAGAAATCGTATAAAAAGGGTACGATTTTGGGTGATTTATGGGCGACTTAAATAATTTATATTCCCATTTTATTAGGAATAAGTATTCCCTCGATGCTTAGAGTTTTCTTTCTATTTAAAGAAATCTAACTTTTAATATTACATTAATGAAGTTTTCTTGGTAAAACATTAATTTTATGAAAATTTCTTGGTAAACCATTAAATCTTTGGTTTATAAAATTTATATATTAATTTTATATAATAAACAAATTTCTCAGAACTCTAATCTTTATTTTCTTTAGCTTTCTTTATTGTAAAATTTTATTTTGTATTGATTCTTTGGAACAATAAACTTAATTTGCTTTGTTTTGCATGTTAACTTTTATTTTTAACACTCTGGCATTTAGATGAGGAAACAATGTGAACCGAGAAATTGCAGCATGGCAAAATGTTCCTTATTTTAATTTTATTTTTTGTTCTCTTAAATGGCGCTCCCAAAACTATTTTTGTTTTGTCCGTCTGGCTGTCCGTCCGGATTGGTTTGTGTCCACCTCTGTCTAGCCGTCAGTTTGCGGTGCGCCTTTAGTTTTAGCATTTACTTCTAGCATAGCTGGCATTTTTCTAGCAATTCGTGTCTATATGGTTTGTTTGCGACGCGTCGTTCTCCTTTATTTTTTGTTTTTATTTTTTGTTTTTTATTTCTTATTGCGCATTCTATATTCTATTCGATGGTGCTGCTCTCTTTGTTATAAGTCCGGGGTCCGTAAATGCCGCATGCTCATCACTCGCAGACACTTTAGAATGCAGCCAGTATCTGTGAGATGTGCACGCACACAGACACAGACACCAGGAGATAGACGGTTGGCATCGGAACGTATCTTACGGATTGCAGGGCTGATTGGTTAAGGGAATGTGGGGGAGCTTCATAGTTGCCACCTACTAACATACTTTGAGTTGGAAATGCTCTCAAGTAAAGGCACTATTTTTCTGATTTCTACTAGTTACTAATGACCAATTCCAGTTCTTAGTTTCCAGTTTGGTAGAGCTAGCGAGACTAACTAAGCTCTTCTTTGGCCACAGGTAATTGAACGCCATCCATCCAATTCACCGAGCTACTGTGCACGCCTGGACTTAACCAGAGAACACAATATGAAATTATTAATTAATACTGAATGGTAATAGGCAAAGGATAGTTTATTAATCATCATCTTCATCAGCAAGTTGTCCAATAGAAAACCCGCTAATCTGTACAAACTCCACACGATAACATATATTTGTTTAGCTCTTAAATTTCAATTTTTAGATGAACGATCTATAAAATCAGTATCATTTCTTGTCCGTATAGCAATCCTTTAGAAGAACGCAAGTCCAACAGCACCTGGGAAATTCTGTATACGTGTCTACGTAATCATCATGTTTGCATAATGCAAAGGGCATAGGTCTTTGACAACTGATAACGAGAACAAGGATTACGTAATCTTTAATAAATACTAAAAGAACAAAAGAGAAAAAACTCACTAATAATAAAGGCCCGAGCCTGTTTTGTTTTTACACCTTCTCACGCCGCAGAGTCTTCCCTCCTGGGCGAATTGTCCTACTTGGAGTTCGTTGTTAAAAGGCGATATGCAGCCATTCTCTGAAAAGAGTTTTATGTCTAAAGAACGATTCTATAATCTGTGGCTTTTACACCACACTAACTAACTAAGTAACGTACTTTCATTTTTTCATCTGAAAGGGGAAGACTAGGGTCCTCGAAAAGGACACACAGAACACAATCACCAGTAGCAGCCGGAAGTAATGCATTTCAAGGTGGAAATATAACTGCGGAGCTCAGGACTCGGAGGCGCCTTATAAGCCCTTGAGTGTCTGTTACGCGATCTGGCCCCAATAGCACCTGTCAAGTTTATTGAGGATTTTAGGAATTATTAACGAAAGTAGTGTGTTCCAGCACCCATTCCCATAAAATTGACTTTAGGAAATTTTATATATTTAGTGCATACCTTTTATGATATTTAAGCCAATAGTTTAATGCAAAATAAAGTAAAATTTAGAAATGTATCTTAATATCTTTCAATCGAGAAAGATCTACGGGAACCAATTACTTACAGCTCTGGTCTGAACCACATTTTCGTTTAACAAAAAAGTATGTACTTCAAACTGAAATTTGCATTTGTTAACCAATAAATGTGTACATGCACTTATGTATTGGGGTCTTGTGTGAGGGAACTGAGCAATATTTAATTAGGACACATTTAGGAATGATCTTTAGGTCTTTCTTTCTTGGTGAACCAGGCAGCTTTGAACTACATATCAATATTAAGTTTAATAGTTGTCAGAATTAAATTCCTAATTAAAATGAAGGGATTGCTTTTTATGTGCCTTATCTACCTCCTCTTGCTGTTCCACTGCACCAACAGTCATGTCCTGGTCAAGGCAAGTCGCATAACCGATCCTTAACATCTTCAACTTATTCCCAACCACAGAGGTATGCACATCCGCACAAGCGTAAGGCTAATCCACGGGATTTGTTGAACGATTTTGTGGCCATCAGCGGGGTAAGAGGATCAGAGCCAGCTCCTTATGCATATCTTCAGCATAATAATGGTGGAGATGGCTGCAATTCCGGCGGGGAGAGCACAAAATCCTCCGGCTGCAACGATCAAATAATATGCAATGTCAAGGAGGTCATGACACCCAACGATCCCAAGTCCAAGTCCTCGGCTATAGCCCAACAGGCTGCCCAGGATGCCAAGGCGGCCAGTGAGGCACAATCCGCTGCCGGATATGCTGCTGCCCAGCACATCAAGACGGAGCTAGCCGAGAAGGCCTTCCAGTCGGCCAAAGCCGCCGAGGCAGCTCTATTGGGCAAGGAGATGATGGTGGAACAGCTGGAAAAGGAGACCCAGGAAACGAACGCTGTCATCGAGGGCGAGACTGTTGCCCTGCAGACCATCGAAGCGAACATGAATTCAGCTGTGGAGGCGGCCAAAGCGGCCACCCAGCAGTTTGAGGCGCTCAGCGAGCTGGTGACGAACTCCAAGAGTGGCCTGTCCAATATCCAGTCGGTGGCCTTCGGCTTGGAGCAGGAGATGGAAGCGAAGACGCAGCTCCTGCAGGCCGCCCGCCATCGATTGGAAGGGTTCCAAAAGCAGCTGAGCTCGGCCCACGAGGACTACGAGAAGACGAAGCAGGCGGCCTACAGGGCAGCCTGTGCCGCCGTGGAGGCCAAGCAAAAAGCATCCGCCTCCTCGTGCTCTCGTTCTTGTAAATAATCCCAACAATATATTTTTTTTTTGTTTGATTTTTAAAGATTTAACGTTTGTTAAACAAGTTACTGTCAATAAAATAAATTATATTTCCTTAAATTGTCAGCTTAAAGGGCGTTGTAAAGCCAAGACCCACCGGGTACCATAAACATTGGATTTCGTGAGATCGGCGGCAGGTGCCATTAGATCGGATAACACCCCCATGGGAAGCTATAAAAGCTCAGCTCAGGTGTGGGAGCAACCAAAGTGATTACACTTCTCAAGCTGAGATGAAGTGGCTCCTAGTAGGAATCGCCTGGCTATCCAGCCTTTTCCATTCCAATACCCTGGTACACTTTAAAAAGATGGAAAAGGGCTGTAAGTGGAGCAATCCGTAATATCCAAGTCTAGCTAACATATCAATAATTCTCTCAGCAAACGGCTGTAAGATCAATGGCAAGGAAGTGGCTGTGGGAGAATATGTGCAGGACGATAACACTTGCGGCGCATATACATGTCAGAATAAGGAAGGTGACACCTTTATCCACTAGTAAGACCCAGGAGAGAATAATATAGCAAGCTGTCCATTAACTCCACTGATTCCCTGACCTCATTCTAGCTGTCAGATACCAGTGACCTTTGCGGAATGTCCCGAAACTGCTGTTATAACAACACTGGATTTTCCGGAATGCTGCTGGACCTGCGCCACTTGGGAGCAATGTGGGGGAGACAATAATGCGGGTGGCGGTGCTGGTGTAGGCAGTGGTGGCTCTGCAGAAGAAGGTGGTGTCCCTACAGAAGAAGGTGGTGGCTCTGCAGAAGAAGGTGGTGGCCCTGCGGAAGAAGGTGGTGGCCCTACAGAAGAAGGTGGTGGCTCTGCAGAAGAAGGTGGTGGCCCTACAGAAGAAGGTGGTGGCTCTGCAGAAGAAGGTGGTCGAGAAGGTCAAGAAGAAAATCTCCAACGAACGAAACCCATTGAGAAACCCATCAAATCGAAAACACATAAAATGTTCACGTTAATGCATAAGAAAGACGAAGAGCATAGTGAACGCAAAAACAACATAAAAGACATCAAGATCGGTGAGAGTACTCCCATTATCAAGACCGGTGGGAGTCCTCCCATTATCAAGACCGGTGGGAGTCCTCCCATTATCAAGACCGATGGGAGAACTCCGATTATCAGTGTTGGCGAAAGTACTCCCATTATCGAGTCCGGGAAAGAACACATAGTTAATAGTCTTAATAATTCCACTGAGCAGGTGAAGCTCCTAATAGAGCATAAAACTCCACCTCAAGTAACGTAAATATAAATATTTATTACATTATCATTATTATTTTTAAGTTCCAGTCGCTTTCAAGCTTAAATATATGACATGACATTATGCATTTCATTTATCTTTGCGCAAAACTGACCCACATACACACACGTCAGATCGGGAGTGATATCCTTCCCTGCCTATATTTCTGGTTTTCACTCGATTCCCCCCTGTTTGCCCCCTCTCTCTCTCTCACTCTCTCTATGGGGTTTTTTTTAATTAGCCGCCGCCAGCGAGCAAATCTGACCGAAAAAAAACAGGAAAAGGGTTTCAGTTGCTGCTTCTGCTGCTGCTGCTGGGTCCTTCAACCCGGCCTGAAAAAGATTGAAAAATTATAAATACGAAGATCTTGCGGAATACAAGAAAAATTGAAAACCAGATCTGACAAGAGTATGGGAATGGGCATGGGCATGGGATTGGGATCGGGATCGGGATCGGAATCGAGGACTGGAGCAGGTAGGCTCGCCTCAGCTCGATGTCTTCCCCAAAACACTCCCCTCGAGTGAAAGAGATTCGGCATGATGTACTTTAAACGGGAAAGACAAGAATAACCAAAAAAAATATATATAATGAAAAAGAATTAACCACTGAAATCCAAAAAAGTTTTTTAACAAGCAATTTGTGTTTATTAGGGGAAAGATCCTTACAGAGAACACCCTTACACGCAATACAACTCCTTATTAGTACAAAAAACAAAACGATTTAATTTAATCATATTTATTTCATCTTAAATATGTTTTATTTAAATACGTTTTTTATTAATTTGTTTTTTAAAGGATCTAAAGGAAACAATTTAATATGATTGAT
Source organism: Drosophila anomelani (assembly GCA_035045905.1). Classification (NCBI taxonomy): domain Eukaryota; kingdom Metazoa; phylum Arthropoda; class Insecta; order Diptera; family Drosophilidae; genus Drosophila; species Drosophila anomelani. The sequence goes on along the minus strand of JAWNOO010000032.1, from coordinate 5,082,375 downwards.
TTCTTTTTTTTAAATCCGAATTCAGCTTGTTCTTAAAATTAAAAAAAGGAAGCACATAATTTTTTTATTTATTATAAAAATCCGTTATTTTTAAAACGCATGAAACCAAAGATGGCGACTAACTAAGTAAGCCGCTCTTTCCGGCGTAGGGTGCAGACTGCGCTGCAGACTGCGCTGCTCTTTTGCCGCACTCTTATTAATTGAGTGAACATATCCATTTTTGGACAGCCAGACAGAGGCGCGGGGAAATAACAATGCCAAAAAATAATACAAAATAAATAACAAGAATAACTATCGAAAAAACAAGCCCAAGACAGAGCGCCATCAAAAGTAGCCTAATTTTATTATTTAAAAAAAAAAAACACAATAATAATAACAAATCAGGAGCAACGTATCCGAGAGATACGTAACGAAACCATGAGGTTGCAACATGTTTTATGTTCGCTGCGAGCGAGATGGCACTAGGATTAGGTGCAACAGGCCGGCAGTGAAAGCGAGCTGCGAGTGAGAGCGAGATGGAGCCTGCCGCTGTGGCTGGCTAATAGAAATGCGACAACAAATACCGCCGGGTAGTTGACTACAGGAGGGAGCGAGATAGGGACACGGTGAACAGCTGTGTACGAGCATACAAGTTTGAAGCGGCGCTGCTGACGTCGCTGCTGACGTCGCCGTCGCTCTGCCCGCACGAAGCGACTCCCAACGTTATTTTTACAGTCTTTACATTTTTCAGTTGATCGTATACCTTGGACCTCAAAAATTCAAAAAAATGGGAAGAATATTAAGAGAAAACAGAGAGTATAGTAAACTGTAAAAATAAGACAAAACCCTTGAGGAAATCAAAAGTCAATAGGAGCGGACGACAAGTGCAACGAAACTCGGTCAAGTGTTAAGAGAAATTCCAAATAAAAAACCTAATGAATTCTAATTCGTGATCGGCGTGTATCTGTGTGTCAGAGTGCGGCTGTGTGCGAGATCTAAACTTACGGATACTTTTAACACCTACCGACTTTCAGTTCGACGCGTGTTTCACACATTTCCAGCATCGCCGCATCGTAGGAGCATTCACCCGAAAAAAAAAACAAACTAAACAACAAAACCAGAAAATTAAACGCGCGAATTATATCTATTACACGTGTCTGCAGCTCTGCTGATTCATAGATACTTTTTTGGCTGCCGAAAAAAAACTACAGACAATTAAGCAAATTTTCCACAATCGATTAACATTGGATTTAGGCAACGCCAAAAGCAAAATGTGTTAATAAAAAGCAAAGGCCGAAAAAAGAACGACGGGAATTCCTGTAAGCGTTGACGGAAGCTAAACTTCATGTCATGGTTTTATAATCGCCACCGGAAACGAATGTAAGCTCAGGTAAAACACAGGTGTGAGAAGGGATAGCGCAGGAAATATAAAGAAAACGAAAGTATAAAAATATTGATTATTGAAGAATTTAAGTAAAACTTGAAATAAATAAGAATTTATGAAATTTCTTTAGAAAAACCTGGTAGGATGGAGAAGAAGTGATAATTCATTTGCTAAAAAGTATATAGTTTTTTCTTTTGAAGAGTGTAAATAAAAAATCCTAACCAATTCATATTTTCACCAAAAATGCCCAAGCCCCCTTTTTTACGTACGAAGCTCAATTTCAATTTGATTAATCAATGAAAGCCACTAAAAGTACAACAAAAAGTACGAAAGAGGCGGGAAACCAAAGCAGTGGGACCGAAAGGCGCCCGAGGAAAAGGAGATGGAGGAGGAGGAAAGAGAAAGATGATGATGATGAAGGAGAAGAAGAGGCTAATTGATAGTAGCAATAGTAGCGGCTGCGCTGCGGCAGAGACCGGGCAGCGCAGCAGCGCCCGAAGAAGGAAGCCGGGAAACCGTTACAATATGCCACAAAGGAATGTGTCACAGTATAAAAAAAATCAAATCACAAACGTAAACGTTGCGGCGCGCAAGCAGCAGCCACGTCAGGCTTGATTCAAGGCAGCGCTGTCGACGCCGACAGAGCGGCGATCGCGGCTGCGCTGCGCTGCTGCTGCCGTCAGCGACGCAACTTGTTTTAAACAAATTTTAAATCTTTCAGTTCTCTTTTGGTGCTCGATCGTGACGGTTTATTTACTACAATTTATTAATATTCTTTAGCTTTTAAGGAGTGACTGCCAAAAACTCTGCCTGCTCCAGCCAGACACACGCACACACACCCAGTCCCTCGACCGCGTTGCAAGCTCGATCTGTACCGGAACTAGCTCTCTCTCTCTGTCGCTGCCGGCTCGCGAGTGCATGTGTGTGCGGGCGTTATTGTGTTTCCGGTGGCCGAAAAAAAAACATCCAAAAAACAGAAATCAAGAATAATAAAACACGATAAACGAGTGTCAAAGCAACTAAAACTTTGTACGCTTTACCATGTGTGTGTGTGAGTTTAGGTGCATCTCGCGTAACAACAATAATTGCATTTATCGGCTGGCGCCAGCTTCAATTTAATTATAAATAACATCAACAAAATAGCACGCACACACAAACGCTTGTAAAGTCAAAGTAGGCGTTTATACCCGTCCCTCGCTTGCTCTCCCTGGGGCAGCATCACGCGCGCCGGTACAAAGTTAAAGTTTGCTGTGGCAACACACATACATACATCAAACTCGAGGGCTCACACATTGCACTGAACTAATGGATCTCGGCTTTGTTTTTGTGCAGAGAGAGAGAGAAAGAGAAAAAAAAAATCAATACTCGTTATGGGATTAAATTTACAAAGCTAAAAAGAATAACAAAAAACACAAAATAACTAAAAACAACAACCTAAAAGGGCATTGAAATAAACTCAACGAAACTTGCAACAGAATCTCTCTCTTATCGCTAATGTTCGCCAAGGTTACTTTTGAGAACTTTGAGCTTCCCATTAAGAAGAGATTATAAAAGATCATAAATTATAAAATTTAATACAAAATGACGGAGATTCCAGTGCAACTTGCTGCTAGTTTGCAAGGACATCTGTTCACATCTTACCGGGCAGCATTAGATCCTTTTGAGATATCTCTAATACTGTCAGGTAAAGATGTCGTCCGTGTCCTTATTCATCTGTAAGAAAACAAAAAGAACAAGAAGCAAACCAACAAATGCCTCAAATAATACCAAGAAAAACAAGTTTTTCAATTGTGTGTAAGGGTAAAAGAGGAGTGAAAACCGCGGGATCAGGAGGCGGAGGACAAGCGGCTGAAAATTGGTCATAAATTCTTATTTTTTTGCAGCAGCCGAGCGACGCGTTTTGGGATGACATCAGTTAAAAAAATATATAAAAAAGAAAGAGAAAAAAAACGAGAGGAGAGAGATCGTTCCCAATTCCCATTTTCAATTCCTGGACCCCGGCGGCGAGTCTGCAGGTAAACACTGTACAGTGTACATCTGATTGAGGATACTAAAAAAGATTGACAGAGGTTAAAGGTTAAAATTGTAAAATGATTTCTTATTCGTTATAATATTTTACTTAAGCTTTTCTATTTTATTTTAATACGAATATTTTATTAAATAACTTAAATTGGGGTAAAATTATGGAAACAAAATGTTGGAGACAACTTTTAATTAAATATTTATTATTAGTTTGAAAATTTTCCATAAAAACTCTACAAATATTTGAATTTTATTTTAAATAAAAAATGTATAAAAATAAACCCAAGTAAAACTCAAAACTGTTTTTAAAATATTCTTGATTTTTGTTCTTAATTTTCTTAAGAGTTTCAAAACTAATTTTCCGTTGGGTAGAATATAAAAGAAATAATATAAATGAATTAACTAATTAATCCATAATTAATGAATTTATATTAAATTAATTTGTAACCCTAACGAAAATTAAATTAAAACTTTAATTTAATCTTAAATAAGATTCAGTTTTGGGAATATTAATTTTTATTTTTTTGTATTATTTTATGCTCAATTTTTACAATTTTTTTTTATTAATAACGTTGTTATAAACTCATTAATACCTTCTATTACCTTAATATTGCTTAGTGATTTGCATATTCACTATATCCTATGGGCACTGTAAGAGGGGGAGATTGCCAGAGTAGAACCTATAAAAAATATATTTTATGGTTCCGCTCGCTTCTTGCTGCTTAACGGAGGCTGGCTTGTTGGTTTCTTAATTTCATCGCGGCATCATTTAGTGACAAAAATTGTCTTCTTTTATGATGATACCCTCTCGCCGAAGCCCCCTCTTCCCCCTGTCCCCCTTTATTGTCCACAAATTTACGATTATAGTCAAAACACTAGCTAAGGCAAGGCAGCATCAGCAGCAGGTTGAGTTTCGTTTCGTTTCATTTGGTTTCTTCTTTGTTCACTTTGCTGCGGCATCTAAATGTTCATAATTTGAAATTAGAGAAATGTGAAATAAGAAACCGCAGCCATAATCAAATAATTAATTGCTTATAAATTGCCGAAACGTGATCGGGGAAAACGCAGCTTGAAATATTATGATTTAATCGAGGACATGTGCTTATGGTTAAGCGTAATTGGGCGGAACATTCAGATATATACATGAAGTCTAAGAGATTGGATTAATACCTGCTTGATAATAAGATTCTGTTAAGACTATAGATCATAATAGTTAATTATGGGAAAAATTATCTAAACATTTTATTTATAATGTTTGTTATTTGAATTTAAAAGAATTTTAAAAGTATTCAAAGATCTTACCTTTCAATTTTTTAAGAATTAAAACATAAATTTCTTTTTTTTTTTTAATATATACCTTGCAGTTTAAAAACATGATTAAAAAAATATATATTTCAAGCTAAATAAATACTAAGTAAGAGCTAGCTAGACAGGTTGCCCTGATTTCAATTTGAAACTTTGCTCCCGATCAAGAAAGTATCCTTATTTATTTCTGGCTTCTATAATTTCCACTCGAACTCTTACAACATTCAAAGTTATTGATAAGCCATATGGCCCAGACTAGATAACGCTTGGAAGCTGATCCCAGTCAGAGATTGTAGTTAACGGTTCTCCCTAGCTCTGTCTATATATATTTTCCTCACTATATATATCTCCTTTTCCTACTACATCACATCAATGTGCTGTTGAGTCTGTAATAACAGATAAAACAAATATAAATTCCAGCGCTTGCCACCTGGCAAACAAGCGACTTAATTGTCAAGAGTGTCCAGAGTTACAGCCACGCCGTATATACAAACACATGTAGAAATATAGAATATGTAGAGAATAATATATATGATAGATGCGGGTAAAGAGAGACTGGGTTTATTTAGAGCTCCAACGACAACAGAGAGATATATGACACGTATTAGGTACGATGAGAGCGCTAAGGGAAGGAATCGTTGGGATCGTAAAACCGTTTACAAGGCTTTTAAATTTTACAGTGGGTATTGTTTCTTTTTGAGGTTTCTGGTTCGGACGGGGGGTTAATCTAATCAGGAAAACGAAAAATGCGTTAGTCTCGGTCCGGGTCTGGTCGCAACCAACACGATCCCCGAGAAGGCGGAACGACCAACGTAACCAGAACGAATATAACACCTGTTAATGAACTTGGCAGCGGCTCTAATGAAATGTGCACACCTCTACTCCATCCTTGGCAAACGTCTCCTCCTCTTTCTCCTTCTCGCCCCGTTCAAATGCCTGCTGTTGTCAGGTCGTAAAGTTAACCCATTCGGTCTCATTTTCAATAAAAGGCTGCATAAATCAATTAAATCCGCGGGAGACCTTCTCTGGCCCTTCTCCCTTGACTTCCCCCCTCCTCCGTTGAATAATGCATAACAACTGGTTAATCCAATGCCTTGCCACCGCCACCCAGTAATATATTCCCGATTTGAGTTCGTGGTAATCCAAATGGGGCGGACACGTAATGAATCATTTCTTATAAAATAAAGTCCATCAAAGAGCTTTGACTGTGTCAAGTCAAGTGATTTAGGCGTATTTTTTTTGTATATTTTAGTATTCCCTATAAAGCCATATCCCCCCGTAGTTATTTCTAGAATTTTGCCATTTCATAATTCCCTTGAAAAATGCGAGGCAAGTCTAACGGTCAAATAAATGCCAAGTCAGCAATCGTGTGACAATTTCACAAGCAACAACTAATTGCGGGCGTGTGTGGTGTGTGTTGGCCAATCTACAATTTAAATCGGGCAATAGAGGGTCCAGTTCCCAGATAGGGAAACACTTCAGAGGCCGAGCCAGCGGCGCTGAAAGAGAGAACTGCTGGCCGATCGATGGTGCGAGTACAACACTTGATATCCACATGGCGCTCCACAAGATAGTGTCCAGCACATGAAGTCAAATCCAACCACACTCCCAGCTTGAGAAATTATAAAGAGAACAAGGCGAAGATTTTATATTCTAGGTTTTTTCCAACAATTTCTTAGCTCAATATCTTAATTCTGTGTAAACTTTTTCATTTATTTCTAACAATTCATCTAAGGATCATCCATTACTCACATCCTTAACATCAACTTTAAATCATATTTATAACACATTTTCAAAGGCCATACAAAAATACAATAAAAATCTTTTTAAAGTTATACAAAAGCATAACCATTTCAGGCAGCCAACTTCGATCATCGATTCTGTCAGGGGCCTATGGAAGAAATTTTGAAATTAATTTCATATGGCTGCATATCTCACCTCCGACATCTGAGAGTGTGTGTGAGTATGGGAAAAGATAGTTTAGTCTTGGCCCACAGAGATTTTATTAGTAATTATTTGTAACTGATTGAAAAAACCAATCAGCGTTGACCAATATAATTTTCTTTAATCAGTATACAAAATTCTAGGAATATAATTTGGAAAAGCGGAAGATGAAATGTGCTCTACCCTCACATATATATGTATATAATATGTGGAATATATGGAGAGCTACTACTATATCTAATCGGAACCTAAGGCGAAGAGTATCTAATCAAGCGCGATCCACAAGTGCGTTGGGAGAGTATCTAATCGTACCGGGCTATGGAGATACTATAAGTGGACAGCCCACACCAGCTCCATATAAATGTTTTCCCCAGTGGATTAGGTTATTCGTAAGAAAAGTAAACTGATTTCAGTTGTATATCAAGGAAAATATATAAATAGCTAGAAACTAACCCAAAAAGAAAGATTATCTGAAGTTTATATATAACCCACTATAATAAAACCTGTAAACTGTATATAATAAAGTACCAATAAATAAATAATTTTATGCATATATCTCTCTTTCTTTTCCTATTTCTGTCCACATAATCATATCTCAACCCAGCAACGAACAATGGCCATGGAAGGGCACAGAGATTGTGACTGCGGGAGCACTGGAAATGAGCTCAAATCAAAATATTGAGCATGATTTATAAATTACGGACTGTAATATAATACGCCTTGACATGATAATAAAAAAAAGGGGAGAAACCAATGAAAGGCAACCCAGAGGAGGAGACGATGAACTGCACCGACCGACGAAGTGTGAGGCTAAAGAGGGGGCAATGAATGGGCGTAAATCAATTAAAGACTAACAAAGCAATCAAGCTAGATTAATAATCTCAAAGACGAAAGATTCAATGACTTATGCGATGTCATGCAGTGTCAATCGGTGGAATTGATTGTGGCACAGTTAAGGGGAATTACCAAAAATGCATCCATCCAACATAATCGTCATCAACAACATAATTTCTCACTTTTTTTTAGCCTGTGTCGTCGTCGCCTAATGAACTTGCCTCAACAGAAGATGATCGCGGTAACTGGTGTGAACTGAAACTGGAAAGCATATCTTTGGTTCGACGTTTTTCTTTTTGTACTCTATTTTGTGCATTAATTAGTTAGACGCTAATTTCCAATTCCGATTTCAGTCATGCAAATGTTAATTGACCACTTAACTTAAAACTTCATAATGATCGTTAATAATCGCGCAAAAGGAGGGAGCGCAAAGCTACGACGACATCTGTAACCAAAAGAACAGGTTCAAGACCTTAACTAGCCGCACAGTCTGAAAAGCTCGTAAAAGATATGTATGCTGCAGCACAATGCCAATGCCCACATGGCGGAGTCACCTCTGGAGAGGGTCTGCCTGACGACGATGCGATCATATGAAACCGAACCGAGCGGAGCCTGGGGCCCGGCAACTTGCTTTAACGATCTACTCAGCTAGCTCATTTATATATCTTTAGACCTCATGCCTGAATCTTTGTAGTTTTAATATTTTGTTAGCGTCATGTAAAATCTATTTAAAATGTTAGGCTTTCAGAATTAGTAAAATGTTATGTATTTTTACCTGTAAGCTCTAAAAAGAAGATAGTTAACAGTTTACAGAACATGTTTAAATCAAGCTTATCTTAAAACTAAAATAAATAAGATGTCGAAGCTCATGTTTATTGTTTAAAAAAGGTCTTATAAAACTGTAAACTGTTTAAATATATTAAAACCATAGATTGCTAAACATAAGGTTATCAAAGACTATTATAAGAAAGAGTACTCCCAAATATATTTAGTTTAATGGCTTTGATTTTCCTTTTTCTTCAGTTAGAAAATTCAATTAAGCGTGGCCTGCTCGAAATTCCCACACATAGTTATCTAAATCGATCTGGACCGCCACTGCCGGGGGATGTGGAACTGGAAGTGCAAGCTCATGGCTCATAATCAAGGGCAATGAAAGCTATTTCCTGCTGGCCCCAACTTGATTGCACTGCGGGTGCAGAAGAGAAGATGTGTCGAAGTCGACTCGTGCCGGCATAACAATGGCACCCGACTAACAGCTCCCAGTTGCCGTTTCCCAAGTTACCAGTTACTAGTGACCGATTCCAGTTCTTAGTTTCCAGTTTGGTAGAGCTAGCGAGACTAACTAAGCGCCTCTTGGCCACAGGTAATTGAACGCTGGGCCCACTCCATCCAATTCACCTAAGCTACTGTGCACGCCTGGACTTAACCAGAGAACACAGGATGAAATTATTAATTAATACTGAATGGTAATAGGCAAAGGATAGTTTATTAATCATCATCATCATCAGCAAGTTGTCCAATAGAAAACCCGCTAATCTGTACAAACTCCAAACGATAACATATATTTGTTTAGCTCTTAAATTTCAATTTTTAGATGAACGATCTATAAAATCAGTATCATTTCTTGTCCCAATAGCAATCCTTTAGAAGAATCCAACAGCACCTGGGAAATTCTGTTAACGTGTCTACGTACTCATCATGTTTGCATAATGCAAAGGGCATAGGTCTTTGACAACTGATAACGAGAACAAGGATTACGTAATCTTTAATAAATACTAAAAGAACAAAAGAGAAAAAACTCACTAATAAGAAATGGCCGAGCCATTTTTGTGTTCACACCTTTGCACGCCGCAGATTTTTTCCTCCTGGGCGAATTGTCCTACTTGGAGTTGGTTGCCTAAATGCGATATGCAGCCTTTCTCTAAAAAGTGTTTTATGTCTCAAGAACAATTCTATAATCTGTGGCTTTTACACCACACTAACTAACTAAGTATAGTTGAAAGGGGAAGACAAGGGTCCTCGAAATGCATTAATGCATTTCAAGGTGGAAATATAACTGCGGAGCTCAGGACTCGGAGGCGCCTTATAAGCCCTTGAGTGTCTGTTACGCGATCTGGCCCCAATAGCACCTGTCAAGTTTATTGAGGATTTTAGGAATTATTAACGATTAAGTAAATCCTAAATTGACTTTAGGAAATTTAATATATTTACTGCATACCTTTTATGATATTTAAGCCAATAGTTTAATGCAAAATAAAATAAAATTTGCTGGTTTAATTCAGCAACAGAAGTATTTAGAAATGTATCTTAATACTATCTTTCAATTGAGAAAGATCTACGGCAACCAATTACATACAGCTCCGGTCTGAGCCACACTTTCATTCAACAAAAAAGTATGTACTTCGAACTGAAATTTGCATTTGTTAACCAATAAATGTGTACATGCATTTATGTATTGGGGTCACTTAATTAAGCGCCACCTGAAGCTAATTGACTTCGTCCGCTCGGAAAGGTAATTAAAAAATATAGGAAAATGGATCAGTTTTTATCAGTCTGGTTTTTTAAGCATAACTTTAGGAAGGAAGTTATTCCATTTTAGGTTAACATTTAATAGCAAGTAATTGTGACTTTAATAAGCATCGCAAAGAACAGACATTTGTGACACTGCAAGTGGAAACATACATACATCGATGGCTTGCATCAGCTCAGCTCAAACAAATTTGTATCTTAACCCCATAAAATTATGGAAACAAAATGAGACACTTTTCCCCCATTTTGCCAGCAAGCTCAGTGAGCAATTAGCTTGCTAAGAAAATAAGCTAGCGGTGGAGGCTGGACCCAAAGGCATTATGAATATGCATGGACAACTGCTTTTTGAGTGAACTCCACGCCCCTCACTGTATGGCAGCCACTATGGCATATAGTACTATATGCATATGTGTACTATATGGTAAAGGTGCTGGCTTAGACGCCGCCTAACAGCCATCAACTGTGGCTATGTACGTATTCGTTTAACACGTAAAAAATTATATAAATTTGCATAGAAATTGCAATGAACCTTAACTCGTATGTGGAAGAGAACATCTAAGCAACAGGTTAATGGTAGCACTAGTCAGCCGAATGTATTTAAATTATTAATGTAATAAAGTATGTATTATATAGGCTAATTAAATAGTTTTTGAAAGAGAAATTGATTTAATTAAAAAAAAAGTTATGTTATTACTTTTTATTTGTTATTTTGGTATAGAAAACTCTATCCTTTCTGCTGCCTAGTGTAAGCCATTAAAAAGTAGTCACTGTGTTTTTTGTTTTTGTTGCTGCATTTTTTTTTTGTAATTATTAACATGCCAGTTGTTGTTGCTGTCAGCAGCAGACTTTTGAACCCGCTGCTCACAAGTGTAAATTAAATGGGAAATAAAAACAGAGAGAGAAAGGGCGGGAAATTAAGCAAAAATTTGTTCACCAGCTACTGTTGGCCAGTGTACTATATACATATATATGCATTTGGTCCTAACAACCGAATTGTTATTATTATTTTTTATATTTACAAGTATTTTTCGCCTGTTATTTATAGCGCAAAATTCTGTAGCAAGTTTGCCGCCGCGCTTAGGCTATGGAGTCTTCAGTGTTCAGTCTCTGGTCTCCGGTCTTTGGTCCGAACCCAGTCCAGATCCAAGTCAGAGTCGCAGCAAGCAGCAACAGAGTTATTAATGCTTGGAATTTTCATAATCGAAACGAGTTTTCAAGCGGCAGGCAGTCGGCAGTCAAGCAAGGAAGCACGCGCGTCTTGGCCAGACTCAAAACACAGACTCGCTCTCCACCGGCTTTAATAACCAAACGCCTCGCCCTCCCCTCGCAAATCGGGGCAGGTTGTAGAGTTATGGCCATGGTAAGACAAGCACACGCCTTGCTCGAACAGGTGAAGCGTTTAACTGGTGGAACTCCGAGGCTGTTGTGGCTAAGAGCCCGGCTCTTACTCCTCACCACCGACATGGCATGGTGAAAAAATAACACACAAATTGCCCAGCAAAAGTTGGCATTTGCTCAAATCAAAATTATGAAAATATTTATCATTTTTAAAGACACAACAATTTTATTTCAGGCATTTCTTGGGTTCATCAAGTTTTTAGATATTTAACAGAACCTTTAGTATACAAAATATATAGGTTTCGAATCATTTGCAATAATATTTTCTAATAGTAAATTTAAGTATTTAAATATAAATATTTTTTCTTTGGTAATATAAACTTTTTACATTTTAGGCTTTCATTTTCATAACTTTAAAGAATTTTACACAATTTTTAAATAAAATAACATTTATTTTTAGTCATAATTTGGGGTAACTTCTCTGTCTGGAAGTCTGACTCCTCTATCTGGGGTCTCCAATTGGCCTCAGTGGCCCCTAGAGTTGGACTTTGTGCACATGACAAGCAGATCTTGCACATGGCAAAATCTAATCACTAATTTGTGAAATTTGTCAAAATTTGATTTATTTTTTGGATATTTTACTATTTAAGAGGTCAACGAAAATCGATTTAAAAAGTAAGCTTTATAAAAAGAGATATGTAAAGAAATATTCCTTAAATTCTTGATTTAATCTACTCTTTAAGATCGAGATTTCAAATAAAACGTTATATGGCAAATTTACAAAGCATTCAGGAAGGTCTGCAGATGAGGTATAATCATAAAACCTTAGATTTAGGATCCATAATGGGAATGCGTGTGTGTGTCCCCCTAACCAATGGTGGAGAGCGAGAAACCCAGATCCGCTCCAGGAATAGCATTGACTTATGCAAATTCTGGACAATCGCTTCCATCGCATTGCATGCAGACCTTGCCTGTGCCATCGCCCATGGCCCTGGCCGTGGCATTATAGTTACCAGTTGCGAGTTGCAGGTAGCCGGCCGAATGAATGAACGAGCAACCTGCTGCTGCTGGCAAAGGCTGTAATTTGCTTAAAAGCAGCGAACAAATAAAGGGTTTCAATGGCTCCCCGACCCCCAGCGACAGACGGAGATAATGAATTGCAGGAGGGGATTCGGGATCGGGTTTGGGTTTGGGATTGGGTTCGGCTTCTTTGGTTGTCTCCTTATGACGCCGGAAGACAGCTGCCTGCCGGAGCGGCTATTGAGTTCATGTCAGTCTAGGACTAGTTTTAATTAAGAGTTTGTGTGAGGGGACTGAGCAATATTTAATTAGGACACATTTGGGAAAGATCTTTAGGTTTGTTTTTTATCTGAAAAATATGTAAATGTTTGTGACTCACTCGGCTTTTATTGTTTAAATGCATTTATGTCCCTTTAGCGATAACTTATTTCATTCTTAAAATTTCCAATAATGTATGTATTAGCAAAAACTGCTTTCTTGGTGAATTATACAGGGAAATGTTATTTAGTAATTATGACTAAGAAGTTAAGTTTGTGGTGGGAATAATATATTTAATAAAATATAAAAAAAAGGGGTTTCAATATAATATATATAATACAATTTATTAGATTTATAATAATACAAACTTATAGTTTCAAATACAATTCTCGCTTAACAAAATATTTCCTTATGAGTTTGGCGAACGTTTTAAAATTAAATTAATTATTCTATAATATTTATAATCAATTTAACCCCTTATCTTCTTCAAGTAATAATAAATTATTACACATTTTTCTGCTTAAATATATTTATTGATTTCTTGGGGAGCCTTTACTTTTTATCAACTCTGCTTTGAAATTTCATAACTGATTATTTCATGACTGCACTTGACCCCCCCCCGCAAAGAAACTAAAAAAGTGAAAAAACAAACTAAAAACTGATAAGGAGTTCCGCCAAAATTGGAAATCAATTGGGACCCACACACAGGGAGAGCGAAGCCCAAACCAAAATCCATTTAAATATCGAAGTTGGGGAACTGCTCGGCTGCTGATAAATGCCTGCAGGGGCTGCCGGGGTGCCCTGCCAAGCGCGACTCCGATAAAGCAAATGAGGAAACCTAAACCCCAAACCCAAAACCGAAAACCAAACAGAAATTGAGCCCCAAACGGCGAGAGAGAGCGAGGGGCTAGCTAGCAATTCCGTTTGGCTTATCGGTGCCGGGGCCAGGAATTTATTCATAAGCATTAATATTCCCGGGACTCGGGAGAACAACAGGTTCAGGCCGAAGCACCGGATTCACTTGAACTCCAGTTCACGCAACAATCTTGCGACTGCGCGGAGTTGGCTCTGGAAATTGTTTAAGTATTTATTAAATTGCCCGGCTCTCCCAAGTGGCCAACCGACAGACGATGGCCAATCTGCACGATAATCATGGGGTGTGAAAAATTTATGAACGCCGCAGCCGCAGTTGCTGCGCACGCGCAAAATATGAAAAACCCTAAACGAAAAGCCCAGCGAAATCCAACCGAAGCGCCGCAGAATCTGACAGCATAATGAATATATATGAATCGGCATTAGGGTGGGATGATTTTAATGGCCGAAAGGAGTTGGCTCCGTGATGAGAGTGACCCAAGGAGAATTGCTAAGCAATTGGAATTAAAGAACCATAATTTTTAGAAATGTAAAGTGAGAATTAAGTAGAACTTTCATTATAATTTTCCCTCAATATACATTAAGAATCTTAGATAAAAAATTATGTAAAAATATATGGAGATTTCTTTATTCTAATCTCCATTTAATTCAGATTTTGTATTGAATTTGATTATTATTTATAATTCTTATTATGATTAGCTCAGGATTAGCCAAGTTTGAAAGGGAATAAATTAATTAAAATACATTAAATTATTTGTGCAATTTAAAAGTATAAACCGAATAATGCCAAAGCTTTTTTAGTCATTTAATTAGTTAGGAAAACCACCTATAATTATTTAAAGAAGTAAAATAAAATATTATGCTATTCCAATTCAAGCATAAAATCCAGCCAGTAAAAAATAACTACGAATTAAAATTAATTTTGAATACTAAACCTAATGAACTCTAAGAAAAAATATAATTTATTTAAAACTCAAAGATAATGTGATTTGTTTCTTACGCAAATCGATGCCTGGAACTCGATGGATGGATCAGCGGATCGACTTGAGTCATCAAACTGGCTAAGTGCCCAGCTGGCACTGACAGCTCCGCTAGTCTCGGGCCTCCCGATCAGATTTATGGCCTGTTAAAATGTCCGCCGCCAAGTGCCAGGCAATTGGTTAAAAGCTACAAGCGCCCGAGATGCAACACAATCGATAAAGCCCTGGACAAAGCCTTGGAAACAAACAAACAAAACCAACCACAAAACCGCCAAAGAACCCAAAAAAAAACGGGGCTATAAAACCGCAAGAGGAACGCGCCACAAGTCCCAAAAAGGATCTGCCAGGAGCCACGACTCTGGAGTTCATAAATAAAAGATGGCAAATGACCAACGGAAAGGGCTTAAACAATGGACCAAGGCTTGAAGAGGACAGCAAGAAAACCCAAACTCAAATATGCAGACGTGACTTATTTAGGACAAATTGTTTGATTTACGTTTTGCAATATAAAAGCCATAAAGTGAGAGGGCTTAAAAGGTTAAAAAATACAACAGGTTGATTAAGAGAAATTAGGGAAATAATTTCACAAAACTAAAATAATTACTAAACTGAATCGAAGGTATTTATAATTTATGATTAAGCCCCTATGCTTGCCGCCTGACTCTTAATTTATTTAATTATTTTCGGAGTTTCCAAGTGATTCTCACGAGACGAGTTCTGTGTGTCGCCAACTCCAAATCCTATCCCACTCAGATAAGTGTTGGAACCAAGCCAAGTCGCAGTAACTTGACACCTTCGACACTTCGGCTAGGACAAGTGTCTGTGCGGCAGATTAGGGGCTCTAGACTCGACCCTGGAGGCTCTGTAAAGAAGTGACTGAGCGAACATGGGACAGGACACGCTTGATTGGAGCGGGCGGAGAATCGAGGAGTGGAAAGAAGGTCATTGGTCCGCATCGCACAGAGCGCAGTCAATGCTCGGTATTATCGATGATCTCCGTCCGGGGACCGTGGCCTTACTTATTTACGAGTCGCTTTGAATATTTAATTCCGCGTCGGTCGGTCCTTCTAACCCAAGTCGAAGAGATCCCACAGACTGCCGCTACTCTTCCCCCCTCATTCCTATTCCCCCTACCCCCTGCTATAAGATATTTTCTGTCTCGAGGCTTGGCTGCTTGGGGCATAATTAAAATTTATGGCCAGTGCGCTTCGAGTCAATTCATTAGTCGCCCTCTAGACGGGGCCTAATTAAAAAGTTTCATAAATTCCCAAACTCTAGCCACCTGTTGATCGGCCAAGGTGTTAGTGTGTTAGTGTGTGTGACCAATTCTGTGAACTATAAAGTGTTTTGAGCAGGGTCAAAGTTGATCAAGCCAAATTGCAGGTCGAATGGGGTTAATAGTTAATAGATACAAAAACCTAAACAAAAAAGATTAGTGAAAATAACTTGGTTGCCAAGTTAAAAACTCGTAAAAGATTCTTTTGATTGTTGTTAAAGTTTAAAAGTTTATCAGGCCAAGGAAGTTATTATTGTATAATGAAGTTTGAATTTGGTTTGTACTATATAAAGAATATGTAAGATTTTTATAAAGTATGTTTACTTAAAAGTGGCTTTCAAAAAATAAGTAAATAAAACAGAAAATAAAAAAAACCCACAACGACTATTTAAAAAAAAAAGAAACTCAAAATATATACAGAAAACCTAAAAAAAATATAAAAAAATATAGAAATTATAATAACCTTTCCTTTCCCTGAAAATAAATATAAAGACATTTATTTTAACTTTAAAAACAGCTCAAGGATTCTCTCTTTATATTTGTATTATTTTCTTACAAAGAGCTAATCGTTGTCGTTATTAAAAATCAATAAAATATCAAATAAAATCTCTATATAAAAATCTATTCAATTCAAATTCAATCAATATGAAATAAATCAAAGCTTTTAAATTATTTAAAGCATTTTATTCAAAGGAAATAATTAGTAGAAATATTTATAATTAACTTAAACTACCTCTAAACTTCTCTATACATCTCTCTATATTTAAACAAGAAGGAAGAGCAACATTTTCTATCCTAGAGATATAAATAAAAACAGGTTAATTTCCCGCCAGAAAATCCTGTTTCCAAGCAACCATACGTTATTGGATTTTAATGAGGAATATACAAATTATGATGGGAAGGGAAGCCGCGACAGGGACAGGAATGTCAAGTGGCAAGTGCAGGTCCCCCTTGCGTCATTATCCCTGCCCTGCCCCCCAGGCATCATTAGCATGCAGGAGGCAGCCCCAGAGAGCTAGAGAGATCGGAGGGACCAGTTGACAGTTGTCAAATCCACTTACGCTCTTCATGGTAAACAGTTTCTGACGAGCCTCTGCTGAAGGATTTATTTAAGTGCAGACAGACTAACAGACTAATAAGTGCGGCTCATTCTCTCTCACACACAAATCCATAAAGTTGTGTGTGACGACGGAGGTCTCCCGGCAAAGGGGGGTGCCGCGGTAGGAGGAGCATTCAGTGGCTGCTTTAACTACCTGTTTTTACCTGGCTCTGCACAGGCCAAGTTTTATTTGAATTCTTAACGGACAGCTCACTTTATGCCCCGGGAAAGTTTCCCTCACCTCGATTTATATTTATTGCCAAGAGTTTGGATTTTGTATGTTAAGTTCAAAAAAAAACTTTAGTGCTTCTTCTACACCCCAAGAGAGTTCATTAAAATTGGCTTAAATTGTATAAAGAAAGTCAATTGAACAAGTTTAATGAAACATTACCAGGAATGATTAGGAAATTACTCAAAGCTCTATTTGCAGTTGAGCATCAAGGAAACACACTTGGCAAACAGAGCAAACCAGACACAAAGGTGGCCATACATATCGAATGAATTGAGAAAGGGAAGTCAGATCGAACAGGTTAACTCAATGGAACAGAACAGACCCCGGACCAACTGTTTCAATAACGATTAAACAAATGAGTTGGCTCCTTCATTTATTCGGCGGCAGCCCAGGTGTTTTTAGGGATCGTTGCCTGGTAGTTGGTAGTATTTGCTCGGCCAACAAAAAACCAGCAGCAGAACAATCGAAATACTTGAAGGCTCTAAAAAAAATTAAATAAGATAAAGGGAAAGAACTAAACTCGTGACTTGACAAGGCCAAGAAGCTGAAAATAAGGGGGGAAAGGCGATGGATTTGGATGGATGATGAATGGCGAGAGCAACAATTGTGCAACAATTTCCACACCATCAGCGGGAAATCCATCAGGTTGGAAACACTTTTTCTACACAGAAAGAAAGGTAATAAAATTTAAATAAATTTCAAGGTTTATCTAGTAAATATTGCAATTATTTATACTTTTTAATAATAATTTGTTAAATACAAGCAACGAATTTTCTAAGCCAAAGTTTCAGGTTACTAAAAATAAAGTGCACAAGATTGATATTTTTCTTTTAATAATTGTACTTTTTAGGCTAGATTTTTATGTTATTTTTTATTTCAAGGATCCCTCTTTATTAGAATCAGATATTTTTCAAATATTTTCCGTGTATTTTTCCCTTTTCCCCGTACAATATTTTTCTTGAAGAGATCTCCTCCCGTTTGGCATTTGACAATTGATAGCCCGCACATTTATCTTTCACTTGTTGTTGGTGCTGTTGCTGTACCCGTTGCCTTGTTGTCATGTCTTGCACCTTCAGCAACTCGGCTCTTTCTTTCCCTTTCTCGCGGGGTCTTTTGAAGTGAACCCGTTTTGACAAATGTGTGTCATTGCTGGGCCATCAAGAGACACGATCGCCGGAGTCTGCTCTTTTCTCCCCGAATTCGATTTTGTTTGGCAATGGCAAGGTGTATTTTTCGGGCTATTAATGCTGCCGCGAACGGTAAAACCAAAAAAAAAAAAATCAAGTGACTGGCAAGCTGAAGATGATCGTCGTCATCAACAACAAACAGCATTCGACGAGCCGTGGCAACTTTCAATGAATGGAAATTCATTCAGTGAGTGGTTTTTTTTCGGCACAAAAGATCTTTCCGATCACTTCGACTCCAATCCACTTGGCTGCCAACTTACAGATATTTCCCAAATTAGTATATGCTTGGCTCTGGTGGGGAAACTTTGATCTCATAGATCTTAAGCCCTCCCGCTGACAGTTTTCTTTCTGGTCCATTGATCCACATTTCCGTGCGGAGCTCTATAGAATTTCATTAGAATTTGTAGGGCAAGTCCCAGTGACACTTCCAGAGAGTGAAAAATCGATCTATTGAAGCCATTACGTGGTAAATGATTCCCATAAAGGAAGCAGAGCCAAAATGCGACAGCCAACAAGCACTAAATGTATGCCTGAGGAGGATCTTTAACAACTCTCGTTGTGGCGACAGCGAGGTAATTTTCGAATGGCCAAAAATCCAAGAAGAAGGAAAATGTGTTCACATTTTGAAATAGTTTTCCAAAAAGCCCCAAAACTAAAGAATCCATGGCGGCGACAAAGATAATTTCATTATGCTCTAACTTTTGAGAGGGATGTACCGAAGATATGAAAGTTCTGGCTTTGGGTTTCTATAAAAAACAATTATATATACTCGGAATGAAATTATAAATATTTTGATTTGTTAATTTAAAGAGTGCATATATGTTTTATTAAATACTTTATATATTTTATCCTCTGCATAAACGTTATATTTTAAACTGAAGGTTTGTATAACATTTATTTCATATGAGCTTTGCTTTCAAATAATTAGATTTTTTTAAAGAATTCTCAAGGTTTTCAGGGTACTTCCTTCCTCGACTATCGAACCTTTCCCCTAATTATTATCTTTGACTTGAAATTGGAAAGAGAATTTCCCAACATGCGCCTTTGCATCATTTCAGAAGCCATCAGCGACGACACGGTGGCCGCAAAAAGCTTGCCACAATTTTCATTTCAGACAGTTGGAGGAGGCGACATTCTCCGAACCAGAGCCCCCTCGCCCTGGCATCAGCATCATCAGCAGCAGCAGCGCCCCATCTCCCCCGGAGTAGTTGCGTAGGTGTTCGTTCCGTACTTTGTCCGTCCGGTTTTCCCAGCCGTCCCAATGTCCGCCCTGTCCGTCCGTGTGTGTCAACTGCTGCTGAAAGATTTTCGTGTCGTTGTTTCCATGCCGCCTGCCAGCAGGCGACAGACACGAATTCTTTCGACAAGAAAACACATTTCGAAAACTTTTCCCCCGTTCCTTAAATTTTATTTTCCTTTTTTTTTTTTGTTCGGTATTTTCTTGGCTGTTTTTCTTTTTGTCTCGTGGTCTCGTGGTGCGTACGTAAAAAGATTTAGCAATAGCAATGAATTTAGTTAATTTATGGCATCTAATAACATCTCTAGAGGAGAAAAAAGGCAGGCGAGAATATTTTTAATAAAATTTAGAACTCACTAAAATGTGTGTTTAAAATCTTTCAGGATATACATGGCCATTGGAAATACTCATCGAAAATGTTGTATATTTCAGGGATTGTGTAATTTGGATTTATAAAACATAAAATAATATTTTCTTACATTTATTTGCCAAAACAGAATTAAAAAAAAAAGTAACAAGTACAAGGAGTATTTTTGGTCTCATTTCGATGATTTAAATATTTTTCAAAATTAATAACTTTAAACTGATTACAAATAAGTTAAATAAAACAGCCTAAAACGGTTTAAAAAAATATATTAATTGCCTTTAATTTAAATAATGCTTCCAATGTGATGCATCTATTTTTCTGAGACGCTGTGGACTCACTATGCTATATATTCGCTGATCGGAATCTTCCCAAGCCAAACACCGGAGATGGCGGCCCAAGACAATGGAGAATTTCACTGGGTCAGTTTAGTTATGCAAAGATTATTGAATGATAGCTAGGCCAAAGCCATAAATATTTGGGGGACTATGTGTGTGCGTCGATCGATGTTTGTGAATGGCACGAGCTCAACATCAACCTGCATAAAATGCAAATGAGCCCGACAAAAGACGCGCCAGAAACCCCCAAAATCAAACAAATTTACGACCCAATCAATAGAGTTCCAAAGCTGTTTTCTCGGCCTTTGTTTTGCCTCTTTTCGGTTTTGTTTGCTATGCTAACTTTTGGGCCGAGAGCTTTCTGGTTTTCTAGAGCCAGAGGTGTACCGAAATTTACATTAATTTGTGAACAAAGTATGGCATATTATGCTAATATTTAACAGAAACTATGGTTGGCACTTCCCCTAGCAACTAAATGGTATAACTATTTCGGGAATTTAATCAGACTTTCGTCTTGGGGAAGCCAGGGGGAAGGAAGCACAATTCAGAACGCATATATAGTACATATGCATATGTACCCATCATGACCGAGAAGTGCCACTGATCCGAAGCTGTTCGTTCGAGTGATTTCCAAATTGAAAGATAACCCCAGCTGACATGGTTTCAAAATCAGGCGCCTAATCAATGTTATTTAGCAATGACTTAGCTAACGTTTAGCGTTTAATATTTTTTAATAGTCCCAAGTCGAATCGTCAAAACAGGCACATTCCTCGGTGTCAACTTTGAACCTGAAAGCGATTAGAAATTTCGCTGATTTGAACAACTATTATAGATAGTGCCAAATGGTTCAGATCGGAGAGGATCGCATCGGATCATTCGATTGGAATTTTCGGGCTGCTTCAACAATCTATGAATGAATACCTATAGCCATGTTCCCCGAAGACTTCAAGGCGAACGCTAATTTTAGACCCAAAGGTTTATTCTTTTTCGATGTCAATTTATTATTAAAATTTATGACGATATTAACACGAAAATCGGAATAATACTTTTACGCATTTGACGTTTTTATGGGCCACCCCCGAAAAGAAAACCCCTTTCCCGTGTCACCCGCCCCGCTTTTCCCAAAGACAACTAAAAAAGATTTGTACGCGTTTCTTATGCGAAGAGAAGCATTCGAAAATTAAGTCTCCTTGCTGCGTTATTTATTGCATAATTATAGGAAAAATGGCGAGACAACAAAGTAAAAAGATTATCGCCCATCGTGACCCCAGAAATAAAATATATTTCTATTTCGAAATTTCATTCCGTCGGATTTGTTTTCTAGAGGAGGAAGCCTTGACGTGCCCAGGCCCGGCCAGCCGCATCCACTGAAACAAATCTTCATAAGCAGATGAAAAATGCCATAAAGACAAAGTCACCGTCACCGTCACAGACCCGCCATGCATATGTATTAAATTGGAAACGTGTAATTTGCATAAAATCACCTGATTGAACGTTAAATATTTTTTAAGATTCAGATTATCGGGGGGCCCGAGAAATGCTCATAAAGTTCACGATCAGAGACGGCTCTAAACACAAAAACAACGATAAAATTGCTAGAAGTTAGAGCTTCATTACACTGGCAAAAAAGTAGCCATAGCCACAGGGAATTATTACCCATTATAAATGTGAAATATTTATATATTTCTCACAGTGCCCACAAATGAAATCGAGCTTAAAGATTCGGAGACAGTCCAACTTTAGAGCAACTCACTCGAAATTCAACAAACATAAATATTTGCATAAATTACCCGAATAGTTTTTCAAGCTATTTTACATTTTTAATGAACAACAACAACGAAAAAAAATCAAATGTCTTAGGCAGTACGGAATGATTAGGTACTCCCCTTTGATCGTTTTCTGTTTTTTTTTTTATTATTATTATTATTATGTCCATGGATTTATGTGTAAAGGCGATATAAATTGGAATTTTACGACGTCCAATGCGGCAGAGATAAAACCAAAAATGTGTCAACTCTGCAAACACAAATAAAAAAGGGAACATAATTTTTTTAAATTAGATCCTGCATAAAATTGAGGTTTCGTTTTATAAAAATTTACAAAAAAAGAGAATAGAGAAATTTGTAAAATCTGATTTTAAGGAAATATAATAAGTACTTAATTTACGTGATATAAAAAAGTATAAAGTAAATATATTTATTGGTAAGAAAATTGTATTAAATTCATTCATTTAAAACTATGTTGTGTTTCATTTAATTTTAAATGTAAACTTAACTTTTATAAAGAAAGTATGATCATTTAAACGCTTTTTTTAAATCTTTTAACAGTATTTTTCTCTATGAAATAAAAATTAAAACATATTTTATTTTAAATACCAATATAAATCGCATTTTATTTAATATTGGGTTTTAGTTTTAAATGAATTTACAATTTTATCTTGAAAAATAGTTTCTGCTTATGGCAATTTCCGTTTCCGGCGATACATTTACCGATAGTCGGAAGTAACGCATATCTGAGTATTATCGGCCTACAAAATGAGGGAGCACGCAATGTGACCAAAAAGCGTAAATGGAAAAATTGGGCGCCAGCTGGCTCGTCATCGATACATTTCGCCATGCAGCGCTGCTGAACGAGATTTTGTTTAATTTTTGTTTTGATTGGTGATTTCGGGAAGGACTTAGCATGGATGATCCGCTCAAGCCGAAGCCCGTGCCTCTGGCCGCCGAGACGGTGCTGTGGTTCGAGTTTCTCCTCGATCCCCACAAGATAACGCAGCACCTACAGCGCCCGCATCCCGGTACTGTGGAATCACTTGTGGAATCTTTCGGGTTTCTGATGATTATGACGGTTTACCCTTTTCTTTCTAGAGCCCAGCGCCATGGAGCTGATCATGCAGTTCATCAGTATGACACCAGACACGGCAATGGCATCAGTGGTGACGCCGGGCAGCGATTTGCAGAGCTTAGCGGTTCCCGGTTCCGGTGGTCCCATTCCCGGCGTGGTTGGCGGAGCCAATGCGCCCACGCCCGCTGCTTCTGCTGCCCTGATTGTGCCACCCATTCCACAAATGGCGGGAGAGAATGGTCTGCAGCTGACGAGGAAGCAGCTGGCCCTGAAAATTCTAGAGCTTAAGGTGGCCACCTGGCTAAAGTGGGATCTGGATGCACTGGAGAAGAACCTACCTGTGTTCATGCAGCTGGCCCTGCTGCGAGATCTCTGCACGATAAGCTATGGACGCACTCTGGGTATTCCCCTGCCCAGTGAATTCGACATGAAGATATGTGAGTGTTCAAACAATTAAAGATTTATTCCCAGTTTTATTTACAAACCATTAAATATCCCTATAGCTGCGGCTGGAAATGAAAAGGCAGCGAGATTCGCCCTGACCATATATCATCGACTGCTGCTGCGGTTACAGCTCATCAAGGAACAAGCTCTGAAAACGCAACGTCCGCCGAATATGTAGGTCGAGCGAGACACTCTGTTTCTCGCCTGCTAAAGAGTTTATTTTCCTTCCTTTCAGGTACCAAACGATAGACCAGCTGCAGCAGTTCCTGGAGACACCCACACAGCCCTCCATCGAGTATCTTCAGCAGCTGTGCGCCTCGACGAAGCCCTTCTACGTCTTCCACTACGACAGCTTCGTAACGCTGCAGTGCGACGATCTGGGCACTGGCCAGAACTATGATCTGATGCATTTGATTACGCCACAGGAGCTGCGGGCCCAGCTACACTATGAGCTAGCCCAGTACTACCTGTATACCAAGCAGTATGTCTTGGCCCGCGAAGCGGCCGCCGCCTGCAATACCAATTTGCAGGCCATACCCCCACAGACCACACTCTACTTCTGCCACATACGACCGGCGGAACTGGAGGGTCTGCTGCAAGCCTGTGGCATCAGCGCCCAGGCTCAGTCTATTCTGGAACGGTTTCAACAATCCCTGCTTAACAATTATGCTGACATTGTGCCCATCCTGCGGTTAGACAATAAAGCCAGGGAAATTCCACTTGTGAGTCGAAGGCAACTGGAACTGGACATCGAGGGCACCCTTTCCACGGGCTTGCTTAAGGAAACCGTCCAGCTGCAGCCGCAGGTGGCCGCCTTGAATGTTGTGCGCAACATCTTCGAGTGGGGCAGCATCTTTGGCAGCGTGGAGTATTTTGAGAAGTATCGGGAACTAGACTGCCTACCGCCCCTAGTGGAGGCCCTCCAGGAGGTGCTGGGCCACTGCAGTCCAAAAGAGCAGGAGGCGCTCAAGCACTTTCTCATTGATTGCTTGATGCATCAGGGAGGACAGTCGAGGCCCCTGCTGCAGACAGTGCGGGGTTTTGGTATCTTTACGGCAGATGAGCTTAAGGATTTGGATGAGCAGATGCTGCAGGCAGCACCGCCAGTGCCCACGAACTCGCTGGCGTCGCTCTCCGATTGGATGTGCCACTCGAAGAGTGAGTCTTTCCATAGGTTTAAAAGCTCACAAAGCTTGACTAATGTTGCCTTTCTTTATTTTCCAGTGAACCGAATAGATGTGGGCGCCTTGGAACGACAACTCATCAGCTGCACCAATGCCAATACAGTGAGGATCCTGCTGGTGAAACTATGCGGCACGGCACCTGCCAAACCCCTGTGGGCCATCAATCCCAGCTGGGATGTGCCGCAGCCCCTGAAAGCCTTGATCATGGCAATGCCGGTTAGCTTCCTGCAGGATTTCAGCTATGTGCTGCTGGGCAAAGCCCGAGAACTGGCCATCAGGGGCAACTATATTGACGCGGTGTCAATGCTGAGCGTACTAAAGTCGGAAACGCAACGGCAGGAAATGGCGGCCAATGTGCAGCTGATGTGCAAGCTGCTCACCTGGGAGATCCTGCATATACAGATTACGCAATGCCTGGAGGAGTGGCATCAGAAGCCACTGGATCTCCAAGCACTCAGCGGTAGATGTAAACAATGTCTGGGTGCCCTGCAGGCGGGAGATTCAATCATCCCGCGGCCGGACATCCTCGAGAGTTGCGCGATTATGCTGCTTAACCTTACGGAATTCCCACCTCTACTTTACCTGGACAAGCGAGCAGGTCCGCTGGAAATGCCGCTGGCCTTCGCCGCCACCTTTATCGAAATGGAAAAGATGAAGGGCCCCAAGAAGGTGTGTCGCGATTCCTGGGAGCTCATGCTGAGCATGTTCCTTAATGTCCCCAAGCGGGCTTCGTCTGGTATGGGCGGAATCAGCTCCCTACAGGCCTTCCTGCAGCGCATCCGCCACCAGAGCGTCTTCGGGCTGGCCATTTCGATGTTGGGCAAGATCCACAACATACTCAAGGACGACCCCAATCACGATCTGAGCTGCGAGTACATGCAGCTGTGGCCCACCAGCATTACCAAGTGAGATCAAGTTTTATCTTTAGAAACAATGATTCAAAGCTAATCCCTGCTAATTTCCCATTTTAGTCCCATCAGCTACAGCTTGAGGAGCGTCTGTGAGACCCTGCAATGGCTGCTATCCGAGGCCCTGGCCTACTACCCTCAGACCATATCGTGGCTGAAAATGAAGGGCGACCTGGACTTGGCCATTGGCAACAATGAGTCCGCCATGCGCTGCTATGTGAATGCCTTGGTCACTGGAACGGATTACTGCACGATGCCGCTGCAAAGGAACGTGGCCGATGACTATGTCATCCGCAAGATGATTCGGTGTGCCGCCAATCTCGGCTGCCACATGCAGGCCACCGTTTTGTGTCAGTTTCTCGATGAGATTGACTACGGCATTGTGTTCAAGAATCTCAGTGAAAAGTCCTCGAATTTTACGGACGCCATGGATGCGTATTATAGCTGCATTTGGGACACCACCCTGCTGGAGTTCATCGTCAACCTGCACG
Source organism: Drosophila anomelani (assembly GCA_035045905.1). NCBI lineage: Eukaryota > Metazoa > Arthropoda > Insecta > Diptera > Drosophilidae > Drosophila > Drosophila anomelani. Next base: position 5,056,305 of record JAWNOO010000032.1, on the reverse strand, counting down.
CGAAACGTGGCGAGCACAGTCGGAAACTGGAAGCGGTACGAAGCGAAAGCTATAGATATATATATATAGAACTGTATTTAACTCTTTACTTTTCATCAAAACAGATCTCCATGATGGGCACCCTGGAGCTAAACGCCAACAACAACGAGGAGATCAAACGAGAGAGCGCCATGGTGCGGAAATCGCGATTTCTGCGCGCCCTGGCCAAGCAGTATTTGCTGTAGTCCCCCACGCAGCCCAGCCCCTTAGGAATCCAAGCTCTTAATTCAAAATCCAATATATCCATAATCCAACATCCCAACCTCACCGCGCCCACAAGCAGACCAACTAGGATTAAGATCAAAGATGTAGTTTTTATTATTGTATGCGTAGGCTTTAAATACGGATAAGTTTAATATTAAAAGAATTGTATGTTTTTTCCAGACCACAACCTGAGCTTCCTACTTGGGCCTTCTGCCACGAGCGCCACCACCGCTGGTCTTGGCCTTCTTGTTGTTGGCACTCTTCTTGGCCTCCTCGGCCTTCCGTTTGGCGGCATTGATGGCACTCGGTGAGCTAGGCAGTGTCTTGAAGAAGCTATCGAGTCGTACCTGGGTCTGGGCCTGCTTTGACTTGAGCAATTTCTTGGCACCGCTGCGCACCCGTTCCTCGTTGAACTGCCGGTCGCCGCAGAGGAACTTGACTAGACCCTCCTCGTCAGGTTCCGTCCACTTGAGATCGATGGCCTCGGCATTGGCCACCTCCGGTTCGATGAAGAGCTCGCGCGCCACCTTGAAGTTCCAGTTCTCGGGCACGGTGTACTTGCTGGTATCCAAGTTATCCAGTATGGTCTCGATATCCCTGTAATTGTTGATCAGCTCGATCGCGCGCTTGGGTCCAATGCCCTTGATGCTCTCGCAGTAATCGCAGCCTAGAAGGATGCAGAGATCGATAAACTCCCGGCTGTTGATGGACAGACCTTCGAGCAGCTTGTCGTAGCTAAACTCCTTGACGGGCATCTTGCGTGCCTCGCTGTAGGTGAGGTATCGCAACAGTTTCGTGGACCCAAAGGTGAGAGCATCCATATCCTCCGTCGCAGTGGCGTAGACCTTGCCTGCCTTGACCAAGGCAGCGCACTGTGCCTCCGCCTCGCAGGGAGCCTCCACATAGGGCACTCCCATCAGCGAGAGCAGCTCCTTGGCTTCGTTGGCGTGATCCTTGGTGACACGCACCAATCGGCGATTGAACTTCTCAATGCCGGCATCATCTCCAGCGTCCGTCGCCGCCTTCAGAGCCTTCTCCGCCTCCTCCCTTCGCTCAGCTCGCTTCGCCAGCTCCCCGGACTTTAGATCTGGAGGTTTTCCATCGAAAACATACACCGGCTTGATTCCGTTGTCCAGCAAACGGATGGTGCGATAGAACATGCCCATCAAGTGGGAAGTGGGATCGCCATTTACACTGGCCAACTGGGCGCCCTCGGCACGCACAGCGATAAGGAATTGGTACAGGCACATACTAGCATCAATGGCCACCTTCCGACCTTTAAAGTAAACCAATACAAACTAGGAATTAGTTCTATAATTAAAGAAAACGCCGGTCTACTCACCAAAGAAGTTCTTGATTTCACTTTCGCGAATGGCCTGCGGGGCCAAGTCGGCAATGAGCTTGGATAAGCCCAAAATTCCCATGGCAGTCTAGTTATTCCTGATCAGATGAATATAAATAATTGACGAATTTTATAAGGCAACGCCAGCGATTTTCCAAAAATGTTTTGTTTGCAAAAACACGCCGCGCGCTTTTTGGCTGGCAGTGGTACCAATGCCCAAAAACAAACAAAAAACCAGAAACAAGAAAAATAGCAATAATTTATCAATTTTATAATATTAAAATTATTAAATTTCAGCCCATAAAAAAAATGTTTGACATCAGCATATGATTTCAAGAACTATAATTATGATAAGTGGAAAATAAAAATGAATCTTTAATGATTATCTATTAAATTCAAATATTTGTTGCTTCCCATGAGAATTACACTTTGATTTTTATTTACTTTCTTAATTAATGAATGGTATTCTTAACTTAATAAAATTAAACAAATTCACAAAATAAAACGTTTAAAATTATATCATGATCGCCAGTACTTACTTCATAATCAATACAACATTTTCCGAACCAACATCTTGGAAAACTTAAATGGCACTATGAGAGATATTTTTGACGAAAAAATAATGCTCAAACAATAAAAAGTAGATTTTCATCGTAATTGTTTCACAATAATAATAATATATTATTTCAGTGATTTAATAAAATTAAAAAAAATATTTATTTACAAATGAGTTAAAAGTATACTAATCCACAGTCAAAAATCTTTGAGTACATTAAAAAATCATACAAAAATTTATACGGCTTTTCCCAGGGGATGATTAATTTTGTTTGAAGACAACATTGATATTCCATATTTTCGCTCACATTATGACATATAAAATTAAGTAATTATTAATTTAATACTTTATAAACCCACATTAAAGCCCGCCAAAAGTACGCAAGAAAAGAACACCCTTTATCCGGCGTGGCATTTTTTAGGATCTGCCGCTTGCGAAACTATCGCACCACTTCTAGTGACCAGATTGAATGTGTGTCGGCTGACGAAAAAACAGAAAAACCATTAAAAATATGGTATGTAAATTGCTAAAAAATTATTGAAAACTCGCCGGAAAGTGCTGGCATGCGGGGCGCATTGAAAACGGGCGAATCGGAAAGGTGTTTTGTGTGTAAATAAAGCGCAACAAATTCTCCGCCACCGTGTGGATGCAAAGTGCCTGACTATCGTTCTCTCCCCGCTCATTTATGTGTGTATAAACATGGCGTCGTTGCGCTCGTCGGGCCCCCGACAAATACGTGCGCGGGAGCGGGATGGCGACTGTGTGGCCGCCTCATAGATTTGCAATGTTGTTTTTTCAATTTCTATCGCCTCTCTCCTCTCGCTCGGAGAAAGACACGCATACACAAACCCGCCGTGAAAACACACTCTTGGTCGGAATAAAAACGCACAAAAACCTATGGTAGAGGCCGCCAAAAATTAGCAAGTGTAATTCAGAGTGATTTTTGTATATTTCCATGTTCCCCTCCAATCGGCAGGATGCTAACAAAGCGGCAGAAACGGCAGCCAAAGAAAATGCCGCCGATAAGGTAAGCGATGTAGAAAATGCAGCGGGCGCCGCGGGGGAGGCCAAAGCCGAAAAGGCCACCGATGCAGCGACACCCCCTGCCGCTGCCGATGTCGACGCCTCTGCTGCGGCCACTGATGACGTCGCTGATAAAAAAGCCAAAGGAGACGCAACGGCAGCTCCAGCTCCCGAATCGGATGCAGGTAAATAAAAGCCACGCGCACACAGCCGCAACCTGTCAATGTGTGCGTGCTAAGAACGAGAGAGAAAAACAAAAATCATAAAATGAATTTTGCGCGCGTTTCAGAAATGCGGCGAACTTTATTCTTGTTGTCCCTCTCTTTCCCTCTGGGGGCTGGTGGGGGCGCGTGTTCTTTGCTTTTGCTCTCTTATTCGGCTTTCTCTCTCTCATTCCCTTTGAGATTCCAATTGGTGTTTATCTACGTGTTGAGAGAGCTTCGCTGTGGCGCTGCGGTCTAACGCGTCGTTCTGTCTCTTGTTTATAGTGTTGCGGCATGCCGTGGTTCGAGTCCTCTCCCCGCGAATGTTTACAAAACTTTATTTGAAAACTAAGCTAAATTTTCTATTTCTCTCCAATATTCTTCTCCTTGGCTATTGTTCATGCTAAATCCTTCTATATGGGTTGTGCGTAGTAAGAGTCGAGGTACAGCAAAACTTCAATTTTCATAGTTCTTTGCGCTCCCAAAGCCTAGCATTGGACTTCCCAAGCTTGAAGATATTCTTTTCTTTCATATTTTCGTTATGTATTCATATATACATAAATATTTATATATCAATTTTTATTAAACAATTAATAATTAATTTTATTTATTTAATCTCAGCCGCTGCGGACAAAAAGGAGAAATCCCCTTCGCCGGCTGTAAAGAAATCTAGTAACAGTAAGGATGCTGCCAAAAAGGAGGAGATCGACGACGACAAGGATGATGAAAACACAGAGGATGGCGATGAGCCGGATGAGAACGAAGAGGAAGATGACAAGGCCAGCCCCGCGGATGGTGACAAGAAGCAGAAGGCTAAATCGGAACCGGAAGACAAGAAGAAGGATGCCACAGATGAGGCAAAGCCAAAGGCAGGAGCGGAAAAGGCTAAGAAGGCCGAGCCGACAAAAGCTAAAAACGGCAAGGTGAGCAAAGCTGAAGATGATGATGACGAAGAGGATGACGAAGACGCGGAGGATGATGCTGATGGTGATGAGAACGATGGCTTGGACAAGAACAACGAGGTTGCCGAGGACGATGAGAATGTCGTGGCTCTGGCCGAAATCGATCGCATCAACGAGAACATAAACAAGACCCGCGTAGATGGTCTTCAAACCCTGCATGCGGTAAGCTTAACAACAAGTCTTAAATTAATTGAATACAAAAACTAACATTATCCGCACTTTCTTTGCAGCTCTGCTTTGGCGCACAAGGCAAGAACAACGTGGTGAAGAAGAACTTGCGATCCTTTGCCGGCTATGAATTCGCCAAGGATTCGGCTGAGTACAACAAGAAGCTAGAGGCCATCAAAAAGGTCGACAACAAGGGTCTGCGCAGCATCTGCGAGATACTCGTGCTCGATCGCAAGGGCAGCAAAAACGAGATTGTGCTGCGGGTGCTCAAATTCCTAATGGAACCCGATGAGTCACTCTGTTTGGAGCAGGGCGACGAGGAAGAGGAAGATGCTGAGGAGGAGGATCTGGACGAGGATGAGGATGAGGAGGATCCGCCCAGTGAGGAAGAAAAGAAGCGCAAGAGCAGCAAGTCCAGTGGACCAGCTGGCAAAGGCTCGGCGCGCAACTCCGCTGGACGTCCCAGGCGATCCACCGCAGGAAAAAGTAGGATCATTGCAGACCTAATTATTCAAGCTAACCTAATTTCGGTTTTGCTTGCAGAAATGTCCGCATATGTCGATTTCTCCAGCTCTGAGGAGAGCGAGCACAAAGTGACTGTGGCCAAAAGGAGACGCAATGATGACTCCGAGTCTGGATCAGATGTAAGACGAGTTTGGCTTCATAAATCTCTAAAATATTTGATCAATATTTATACTCTTTTATAGTACAATCCTTCAGGAAATTCGGACTCTGACGCTGGTCGTGGTGGTGGTGGCGGAGGTGCAGCTGCCCGGAAAGCGCCCAGTCGTGGCAATCGCGGTCGTCCGGCTCGTAAGAGTCGCCGGAGAAATTCTGATTCAGAGGAGGAAGAGGAATCCGAACTGTCCGAGGCCGATAGTGATGTAGGTTTATCTATTAATGAATGATTCCCATTATTTTGAAACCTATCCGCAACTCCCCAAATCCACAGCTCCCCAAACGCAAGCGGCGCGCAGTGGGCAAACGTGGACGGCCAGCAGCACCTGCGCCAGCTGGACGAAGAGGCAGAGGGCGCGGAGCAGCGGCGCGAAAGCGTAAGGATTCCGATAGCGAAGAAGAGGATATATCTGAAGATGAGGACGAAGAAGATCTGTCCGAGTTTGGCAGTGATCAAAGCGAGGTAAGCCATATAAATTTAATAGATTATCCAGCTATTACATGACATTTATTTGCTTTTCAGGAGGAACGTCCCAAAAAGAGTAAGAAACCCACAACGCCTGCGAAAAATAGCAAAGCTAATAACAAGTCAAAACCAGCTGGAAAGGGTAAGCTGACAAAAGGATCACTAAAGAGCCACATGTAATCACTTATTCTATTCAAAAGGTGATGGTCGATCGAAGAAGTCAAAGAAGGAGTCGTCTGAGGAAGAGGATGATGATATCGATGACAAGGATGAATCCGACGAGGACGAGCCACTAACCAAAAAGGGCAAACAGGCATTCCCAACGGTAAGTCCAAATTACAAGGTGTATTCTTTAAAATCGCTAATCTATTTTTCTTATTAAAGGATGAACAAATACGCGGCTATGTCAAAGAGATCTTGGATAAAGCCAATCTCGAGGAGATTACCATGAAAACAGTGTGCAAGCAAGTGTATGCGAAATACCCAGACTTTGATCTAACAGAAAAGAAAGACTTCATCAAGGCCACAGTCAAAGCGGTAAACGAACTCCTTTGGAGCTAGCGAACATAATTTTAAACAATTTATCCCCTTTCAGTTAATTGCGACATAGACTACGTAGAGACGAAGACGGGGGATGGTCCAGGTCCTGTAGGCAAACAAAACAAATGGCGACATCAAAGTCAACACATTGTTTGCTGCACTTTTCAATAACTGCCGAGACAGAACAACATGCGGCGCAGTTTATGAGAAGAGTTACTCTTAGAAGTTGTCCTATAAGTATATAATTTGTACTCCTATCCTAAAAGCTATCTGCAGTTAACCTTAAACCTAGCGTCAGCGGCAGTAGACTATCCACTCTTATATATATTCAAATGTATATATACAATTTTTATTTGTCCAATTCTTTACATCCACATACAAATATTTTTTCGATTCTGATTTGGACAGCTCTGCACAAAAAAAGTGTGTAAATTAAGCGAAGAAAAAGATAAACTTGTAAAAATCCGATAAAAGCAAATCTAAACTAGTGCATTTTGATTTGACGTTCAATGATGTATTTAAAATTAAGCCACGAGAAATAATAAACTAAAATGCATGAAGAAAAATATTCACACACTGGCAGCAGTACAAAAACGAAAATGGATTAAAAACACTTGCAAAACGTTTTTGGCAATGTAAAAAATGTAGCTTTTTTTGGGCAGCAAGTAGTCTTAAGGCACACTAAAGCAGAGCGAGTGATTCTCCCAGCAGATATTGTTCCAGATATTCATTTCTACCCCATAATTTCGATATCCCCCGCCCCAAAAAGAGCTCTGGCCTTAGTGATCGATGATAGCAGGAAGGTTTCTCGGCAATGTAACGCAACTAGAGACAAGCTCACACGTCCCAGTGTGAGTAAAATAAACAAATAAAAGATTGACAAAACGGAAAGAGAAAAAAAATGAATAAAGTTAAATATTATAAATATTAGGATATAAACGAAGTAAAAATAGATGTATGTTAATTTTAAAAGTGAGAGAAGGGAGTACAAGAATTAAAAACCGGATATCAAGCTAACAGAAATTACCACAAAGAACAAAATCAGTTTGAATCTTATCACAGCCGCATCTCAATGTAAGTTTTCTTGTAGTAAACTCGTGAATAAATAATAAAAAAAACAAATAACTCGATGTATGTCTGTATGTTGAATTGCCCAAACCACTGAATAAGTTTCTGTTTCAATTTTCAATGTTTCGCTGCAAAGTGCTAAAGGGATAAAACAAAATAAAAAATAATTGCAGTGTATCCAGTAATAAAAAGCTACAAATTAAGTGAAATCGGGATTATTATTTGGCGGATTGGATGGGAATTGCCTCAATGGGGACGAGTTTTCTTTCCTAAAACAATAGGAACCCTAAAAATCACCTCTTCCACGTGAAAAACAAAACTTTATGTTGGGTTTTTTTCGTAATTGGAAAAGTTTATTTGAAAATTTGAATAATCAATATCGATGACATGGGAAAAGTATTACTAGTAATACACTTAACTGTACATTAAAAGGTTTAGGAACTACTTCGGAAGCTAGAACTAATATCGGAAGATATCACGGTGACATAGGGCTGAAACACACAGATAGTCAGTCATGATTCAGTTAAATAAATAAAGGTGTTCAAAGTAAAAAAAATAGATATATCAATGAAAAATATTGCGATAATTTCTGTTAAAAATACATATGTTTCAATGAGAATATGGGAATATAATAAACTTTTCTCTCAATTGGTCCTGCAAATAGATCAAAGCACTTAATTTAAATCAAATATAAATGGAAATGTATGCAGAAAAGTCAATTTCAAAAAAATATATATATATCATTTGATTGCAAAATAAACGGCTTGACATTGGACCCAAAAGAAATGCTCAACGAAATTGGTTATTGAACGCACTACATCTAGTACATAGTCATACTTACCTCTCTGTATAAGAACATCTTGGGGAACCTTTTCTGGAATTAAAAAATGAAAGAGAAACGACTTCCCAAAACCACTTAAGAATTGAGCTACGCTTCTGCAAACTGCTACTATTCAAAAATAGTTTGGATGGTATCCAAACCCTAACCTTTTGCCACACTTATCATAGTTGTTAGTTAATATATGTATATATAGTATATAGTATACGAAATATAACAATATAAATATAGGACAGGCTTGGGAGCCAATGTAAACCGCTTATATAGCAAGCAAATGATACCTTGAAACGATATTTCACAAAATTACAGCACTGAATTGAGAAATATATAAAGAGAGAGCACTGTTCGGGAAATCGAATATCGTTGCAGTTGCTAGGAAGATATATAGAAATGTATATATTTATATATATTGTATATATGAAAATTTCACAGATAATAATAATATATATTAAGAATATTCGGGATAGTTAGCAATATTATAAATGTGCAGTTTGATATAAAAATGTATTTCCAATATTCAAAGCATACCTAATAAGATGGTAATCAATTGACCAATCGACTAGGAAAAGTTAAAGCCACTCCCGATCCCCCAGATCTCATCTCCAAGAACAAGAGCCTCTGCAAATATGCTCGGGAAACGGGTTTCAATATAAAATAGGTAATATCGGATACAGTCGGAAACGCCGACAGTGTGATACCCGCTACTCAGTGGCCCTATAATATTAAACTTTTATTTTGGCCTACAGAATTAGCCTATTTTCTTTATATTTTATTTTGTGGACTTTTAGTAATTTTAAATTAGATCTTCATAGCAGCCTATATACCAGATTTCGTAGCATTTGGACGTATAGATCCCGAGTTTCATAATACTGTACCTTGGACCCTATGAGTAACGGGTATAAATATAATCAATAGAAACGCAGTAGGACGCACAAGGCACCGAAGTGCCATATGCTGATAATATGTTTATATATATGGATATATATTATATGGTATATATTAAATGTTTATTCAAAGTTTCGCCGACTGCAGGGCGGATCAGGATCTTGATCTGGATTCCGATCTGAGCCGGCAACGGTTACAATATATATGGGTCATCTGCTGTTGCAACAATCAGATATTCGGGGAGACGTAAAACTTAGTTTAGATTATTTCAAAGTGGTGTTTATAAATAATGGTAGACCTACATTCATTTTGGGTAAGTATATTCAATTGCAATAGGTATGTTTAATTGTATATAGACAGTAACAACAACACACGATGATCTTACCAAGTTTGACACTTTTACAATATCTTGTTTGTATATTTGTTCATGTTCGTTAGGGGTTATATATAGTGTGAGAGAAAGTTTTGGGGTTTTTCATTTCGTATTTCTGTTTTGAACTCGTCTGAAGAGCGGCCTCTGACTCTGAAAGAACATACTTTATGTTTGCATATAATAATATAGATATATATATATGTATTGAAACAAGCATGACTTTCCTGCTCGTAAATGAGTTGAATTTTTGTAAGGATAAATATTGACTGGAATAGTACACAAATAGTATATGTAGAGCAGGAAATAATTTATAATATGTTAATTCAGTTTCAGCTTACAGCTATAAAAAATGAAGTACCAACTGAAAGGTGAAAATATTAGCATGAGAAAAAACCCACTTTGCCCTCGCTATTGCAAATGTTGTATGAATAAGATTCGGTTACAGATTAATAATCTTACCAGATCAGCAGATGTCGTTGATCGTGTGTAATTGCAGATCTCTCATGTTGTTCAATTGGTTTTTTTTATTACAAACTAAGCTAGGCTACGTGAAAATGGGTTCATGTATAAAAACGTTCGTTATTTTTTAAGCAGTAATTATATATATATATATAGGCGTAAGCCCCTAAGGATATATATGGTATTTCAGTATTATTGCAATTAGAAGTGATCTCTCCCAAATTTCTTTAAAAGGAGACTGCGGATGTTTCGATTTGCCTAAATTGACGGTGAAAGTGAGAGAAATCATATAAAAACACCCAAAACATTGTCATAATTCGCTTCTTTGTGTCTGTACAAATGGTGATCATGATCATCAGCAATAGGCATAGGCATATATCTTTCATTATGTTAGGTTTAGGCATATATAGATAGTAGGTAAAGATAGACTTAGGTTCTGAGGGAAGGTTCTTACGATTCTAGTGGGGGAAATTATAGGCAATATCCAAATAATAGACACATGTTAATAATAATATTAATTTACATTTATGCAAAAGTGCGACGGCACAAGCTAAACGTTCAATGTTGCACTTTTCAATTTATTGACTCCGTTCCTGCTCCTCCTCCTCCTCTGCCATGTGTTGTCTTCGTCTGTCTCTGTCCTTCGGGCGATGCTGCTCTGTTGTGTCTCTGCTGTTTAATGCAATTAAAAATCTTCTGTTCGGATTTGCTAGTTTTTTTTTTTTTTTTTTTGTGGGGGATAAAAGACATAGGACATAGTAGAACAATAGATCACTGCAAAGAGTTTTTACGCATGGTAAACAAGATTTGGTTAGCATTATCACAAGTCAATATATATATATATATATAATATATAGTATATAGAATATAAAATGTGGGTCAGTGTTTCTCAGCTAAGCATAGGCAAAATAAACAAAGTAAATCAATAAACATCTACATATCTTCTCAATTAAAGTAAATCATAGCTTAGAGACCGAGTTAACCTACTAGCCAGCTGAAGAAATCCAAAATGAAATATAAATTTTTGTATGCTCAGTTGGAGGACTGCAAATAACCCTTTACTGTGTGTAATATGGAATAGGGTAGATGCATTTTCTAAAACTAAGAGGTTGTTTTTCAAAAGCAGATGGGTGATGAATTAAAATACGTAAAGAAAAATTACAAAAGCGGTAATTTCAAGTTCAATTCAAATCGATTTGTAAAATTTACACTCCACTACCAGCAACTGGGAATAACTCACCCCATGCAAGGCACATGCATTGCCCTTCCATCGCAGCGTCGTCCACTTCAGCTTTCACTTCCACTCCCCGCTCCTGATCCCTCTCCTAACGCTCTCAGTGTTTGTCGTTTTTGTGCGATTTTTGCTGCTGTTGGCCAGGCGCGCCGGGATAGCCGCCGTAACCAGCGCCCGGATAGCCACCAGGGTAACCCGCTGGCGGACCGCCACCCTGACCGCCGCCTGGCTGCGGCGCTCCCTGCGGCTGGCCACCAGCAGCAGCTGCCGCCGCATAATACTGCGAATACTGTGCGTACTGGCTGGGTGTCATGCTCTGTCCATATCCACCAGCTGCCGCCGCTGCAGCTGCTGCTGCTGCTGCCGCTGCGGCTGGATTGGGTTGTTGCTGGCCGGGATTGGGACCACCGCCCTGGTTGGGATTGGGTGTATTATTCTGCCCACCGCTAGGAGCTCCATTCTGTGTCTATATTAGGAAATAGAGCATTAGTTTAAATGCAAGCATCAGGATCGTCTGTAGAACTGACCTTATTCTTTAACGTCTTTTCGATGGCCTCTGCCTCCTCGATCTTGCCCACACTGCGGTAATATTCCGCCCATTGCGCACTGTAGTCAGCTCCGCCAGCTCCACTGGCACCACCTGCTTGCTGCTGGGCCTGTGCCTGCTGTTGAGGCTGTTGCTGCTGCTGTTGGGGTTGCTGCTGGCCGGGACCAGCGGCACCGCCCGCTTGCTTCGCCTTCATCTGTTGCTCAATCATCTCAGCCTCCCGATGGCAGCCCATTTGTCTGAAAAATGAAGATTTTTGAAAAATTTGTAAGGACTATTTCAAGCTCTAATGAAATCCTAAACTACTTTTATACAGAACTCAAAATCCTTCATCGATAATCATCTACAACTCACTTGTAGTACTCTATCCACTGTGCCGAGTAATCCTGACCACCGGCTCCCGCTCCCGCTCCAGCAGCTCCACCTTGATTGGCCGCCATTGCCATTTGTTGCTGCTGCTGCTGTTGCTGACCGGATGGATCCCAGCCCTGCTGACCGTAGGGCGCACCTCCCCAAGGCTGCTGTTGCTGCTGCTGATAGCCCTGGCCCGCGCTAGGATCGCCGCCTTGCATTTGATTGGGACCACCATAGCCGCCGCCTTGTTGTTGATTGTGATGTGAGTTGTTCTGACCTGCGCCTCCTTGGCTGCCACCTCCTCCGCCAATGGGCTTGCGGGAGAGGACATTCAGCTCCATGTTTATCTTTTCGGAGATCATTTGGCGCGCTGCCTCCACCTGGTCGGTGGTGCCCTTGGATTTAAAGAGTTTCTCGTTGGGCGGATTGCTGGCATTCCGATCCATTTCGGTGTGGGCTCCGGATTGCTGGTTGATCAGCTTAATGGTCTCGCCACCGCGGCCAATAACAATCTGAAAAAAGCGGGTTAATAGTTAGGAAAATTGTAACAGAAATTTTCAGATAAAACTTACTCCACACTTGGAAGCGGGAACCAGGAATGTGATCTCCTCCCGTCCGCCTTGAGCATGGTTCACTCCATATCCGTAGCCGTAGTTGGAGTTGCTTTGGTCGCCGCCTCCTTGGCCTCCGCCACCGCCGCCTCCATTGCCATTTCGGTTCATGCCATTGCGTTGCTATTGGATCAGGAGATTTGGTTAAAAGATGCATCTACCGATGATCTGGGCACGCCTGCTCACCATCACATTCTCGATCAAGCCATCAATGGTGCGTTTGGCATCCTCGACCTGCTGCCGAGTGCCTTGGATGACGCACCGTCGATCTCCCATCTCGTCGTTTTTTCCTTGTATGAATTGCAGCTTGCAGCCGCATTCGGTTTGTATCTTTCGGATCATGTCGCCGCCCTTACCAATGACCACGCCCACAGCTATCTTGGGCACAAAGACCTCGACGCTCTCGCCACCGTTGCCGTTGTTAAAATTATTGTAGCCCATGCCAGGTCCACCTCCACCACCGCCTCCTGCTCCTCCGCTGCCGCCACCACCTCTTCCGCCCTGCTGCTGAGCCTGAGCGTCCTTCTGGGCAATCAGATCCAGCACCATCTGCTTGGCGTGCTCGATTTTCTGTGCCTCGCCGGAAATGCGGAGCGGCTTGATCACCTCTTGATTGGGACCGTCCTGTATAATGATCATCTTGGCGCCGGTCTTCTCTTGCAGCTGCTTGATGGTGTCGCCACCCTTGCCAATGACCAGGCCCACCTTGGCGCCCGGTATCATGATCTCCTGATATGGCGGATAACCGCTCGGTCCGGGTGGCGGCATGTTGATGGTGAGAAGCACCTCAACCTGTCCGCCTCCGCCCCGATTGGCCATCGTCTGGATCATCTCGCGACCCTTGGTCACGGTATCGCGCTGGCCGCGCAGCATCAGAACACGATCCTGATCCTGCATCACCTGCACCTTAGCGCCAGACTCGGCCTGGATGTGGGTAATGGTGTCGTTGCTGCCACGACCCATAAAAGCACTGGCCACCGAGTCAGGGATGCGGATCTGCTCCTCGCAGGTGGTGCCCGCCGAGGCAGCCAGTCTGGCGGCAACCGCCGCTGCCTGAGCAATCGCCTGGGTGATGCTGGCGCCGCCCTGGCCGCCGCCTCCTCCACCACCGCTACCGCTGCTCATGTTAGAATTGTTGGCGTACTCTGGGCTACCAAAGGAGCGCTTGCTTTCGGGTCCACTGTCGCCGTCGTCGTTCATTCGCTTAAACGCGTTGCCGCCAGGACCGGGACCTCCTCCTCCCGCTGGTGGTGATGGGCCCACTGGTGCACCGCCTTGTTGGTTCGGTTGTATCTTTGCAGCAATCTGCGGTTAAGCGGGAAAGGGAACAAAGTGTTATATATATATACATACACACACGGCTTCCGGCTCTTCCTCTTCCCAGAGGCGGACCGGGTGACTTACCTGCTTGGCACGCTGTATTGCCTGGGCCAGCGCTTGAGATTGACTAAGGCTTGCTTGCTGAGTTTGGAAGTCACTCATTTCGGTAATCGATTCGTTGAGATTTTGATTCCCTTTTTCCGGCCGAAAACTTTTTCACTTCTCCCTCTCCACGAGTTGAAAATTCAATAACGAAAAAAGGGGGGCAAGTTTTTCACGTACAAAAAAGTTGCTACAAGAGTTTTCCCCGCTTAAATTCGACACTATATGACTTTTTTCGCTCGTTGCTTTTGTTTATTTACTTGTTTGGCGTGTTTTTAAACGGCTTTTTCGCGTTTTTCACGTTTTTTTCGGCTTTGCGGTGAAAATTATGCGTCTGCAAAAAAAATTGTTGTAGCATCAATGTGACTGTTAGTGGGACGATGGAATATATTGAAACAGGAATAAATACTGGAAAATATTCATCCATTTTTAAAATACCAAAGAAACCAATGGCTGCGATCAGCAATACGACAAGATCACTGATAAGTGATCAAGTTGTTTTGCTGAACGCAACCAATGTTTTCAGCAATTTTATAAAAGTTAACTGTGCGCGATGAAAAAAGTATATCATTTTATCGATAAATATATTAGCAAAACAAATTAAAGACCTTGGATGAGCGAACACCTGATTGACTGTTTTTGTTTTGCTCTGACCTTAATTATAATACAATTATATTATGCTCTGATTTTACCATTATTAGCAAATACAAATCAATTTTGAAATTATGCCAGTATGTTTTTTGTTTGGTCAGCATTAATGGCCAAGACGATCCATCTGCTTCTCCTTTTTGGAGTTCTCTGAATAAAACTTTTCAAATAGTCTTTTTTCCTTCAGGGCTTATTTATTTTCTTGTTTAGCATAAAATAAGTCATATATTTTGCTCCCAAAATTTAAAAAAAAATTTAGAAATATATTTAGATTTATTTATTTAAAAAATAGCTGAAACGAGTCAAAAAAAAGCTAAGCCACGGCACCAACTGAACGGGCACACCTTCTTTCTTCGTCGGCAACGTTGCGCAGAGCACGGCATTTGATTGTTAAACGCGAATTTATCCCACAAAAAACGCATTTAAAATGGCTTTCGGTGATGTGAAGACCCCCGCTGGACTCAAGGAGTTGAACAACTTCCTGGCCGACAACAGCTACATCAGCGGGTAAGCACGCGGGTCCCGAATGTGAGGTTAGGAGCGACGGCACCACGTCGGCAGACTCCCAGCTTTCCCATTTTAGCATTATTTAACTTGAATCTTCTTGAAAATGTCCGTAGATACACTCCCAGCAAGGCCGATCTGTCGGTGTTCGATGCTCTGGGCAAGGCCCCGGCCGGTGACTACTTGAATGTGGCCCGTTGGTACCGTCACATTGCCTCCTTCGAGGCCGCAGAGCGTGCCGCATGGACTGGCACTCCTCTGCCTCAGCTGGCTGGAGCCAAGCCCACCGTGGCCGCTCCCGCCAAGCCGGCTGCCGACGATGACGACGATGTGGATCTATTCGGATCCGATGACGAGGAGGACGAGGAGGCTGAGCGTATCAAGCAGGAGCGCGTCGCCGCCTATGCCGCCAAGAAGTCCAAGAAGCCCGCCCTCATTGCCAAGTCCTCCGTGCTCCTGGATGTCAAGCCCTGGGATGACGAGACCGACATGAAGGAGATGGAGAAGAATGTGCGCACCATCGAGATGGACGGTCTGCTGTGGGGAGCCTCCAAGTTGGTGCCCGTGGGCTATGGCATCAACAAGCTGCAGATCATGTGCGTCATTGAGGACGATAAGGTGTCCATTGACCTGCTGCAGGAGAAGATTGAGGAGTTCGAGGACTTTGTCCAGTCCGTCGACATTGCTGCCTTCAACAAGATCTAAACATGAGATTCGTGAAACTCTTATATTTTGAATAAATCGAGCAAAGCAACTAAGAAATTGATTTTTAAAACAAAAAGAGTTGTCAAGTTTTTAATAGCTCTCAGATCTGGTGAAAGATTACCTTTATTTGTGCATTTTCAGAGATTTCGTAAAGAAATTTAAAGATATTTCAATCATGCTTCCTAAAACATCCATCTCCCGAATGTATGCTTTGAAAATTAAGGCAATGAAGTTAACTCTTAGCTGCCTCAACTCTCTTTCAAGTTCGCAGCTTGAGTCTTTCGTTTCCAGAGCTTTGCCTAAGCTTTGGCCAACCAAAAAGGCAAGCTCAGCGCGCTTCCCAGATCAGTTGATCGGCGCGCTCGATAGAGTTTACTTCTATAAACTATAAAGCCTCTGGATTATATTACGCTTCAGTTAGTTGCAGTTTAAAAAAAATTAAATCTTCTTTCGGACAAAAGTACTGCTAATATAATGGCTGCCAACAAATTGTGCTGCACTGTGGCCATTGGAGCTCTGCTGTGCCTGGGATTTGCGGCTCTCATTCAGGCTGCTGGTGAGTAAAATAAATCCAAAATACGAGAACATTTCCGTTCTTGTTATTGTTTTCGACACGAATTCGTTACGCATCTGAGAAAGATTTGCTTTTTGAACGCGAAATACAAATACCCGGATCGTCTGCATTCATTAACATTAATTAGCAATTGTGTAGATACTCGTATTTGTATCTTTTGTTCTGCGAACAAGACATGTTTCGTTCTTAGATGGATTTCCCAGATACATTTAACCAGACATTTGCATATAATACGATTCGAGACGGTGACAAACGTCCATTAATGCTTGTTGTTTCGGATCGATTTCGGATCTGAGATGAGCATCTATCATTTGATACATGGGACGGGGCCGGTTCGTTGACTGTCAATAACGCAGCTTTGCCATTGAAATTACTTCCGATTTTTATAAGCCCACTATTACATTAAGCGGAAACCAATTGGAATTATCGTTTATACTGAACTATCTATCAATTAAATATATTTGCTGTTGTGGAATGAGCTCATTCGGATTTCTGTTTAATAAACTAATTGTTTAACTAGCTAATTAACACAATGCATTATCCATTATCTTTGAATTCTTCGCGGAAAAGATGTTGATTACCTTGAATTTTCCCCGATTCCGGAATGGAATCCAACAATGCACTATAGCATGCTATTGTTTTGGGCTTAAAAAACCCCCACCGCCTTCGTGACAATTCGAAACGATGACGTCTGTTGGCCTTATCTCAACCTGCGTGTCGATTAGCTCAGGGAAATACCCATAAAATATTAGTTTGTTATAATTTTTATAAAATGTTTGCTTTAGTATGAATTATTCAAGCACAGAATTTTGGGTAAAAACATTATTAATCTTGACCCAATTTTTTGCGCCTTTCAAAATTAGTTTTGCATAGGTCAGTGAACTGAGAAACTGCCACGACTTGGCGCGTGTGTGGGTGAGGCAAAGGCTAGAAAATACTCATTAAAAACACAACAATAAATACAACAATTTAATTACAAGAACAAGGTCTTGATAACGCCAATTTCTGTATATACTATATTGACTCATCCGCGCCTACGTTTTCTGCCGGATTTGTTCTCCGGAGATGCCTCAATGTTGCCATTGAAAGTTGCAAAACTAGTTCGGTTAAAAAATGAGATATAGACGTGAGGCTGGCAGATTCAACGGAACGTTCCAGCTCAGGTTCATGGGCGTGCAATCAGCGGAATGGCTTCTCCTTCCATCGATATACATATTTTAATAATTTTTATAAATTTTAAGAGCTTGCCAGATTGAATTTAATGGTTGTAAACATTTAAATGAGATTTTATTGTTTCTCAGCTAAAATTCCAATAATTATTTTCGGCTTGATATATGTAGCTCTATTTAAAAAAAACAGCAAACATTACCTAATGCTCTGAATAAAGCGATGACATGGGCTGGGCAAATATGTGAGTGACACCATTCGAGTTTTTGCTTTTTTAGAGCTCGCTCTGGTTACGTTCCCGAAGCTAATCTCAGTACGAAGCTGATTTGATATGATTCCACTGATCTCTCACCCCGAACAGATAAGCCGGTGACTGATGTGTGCCTGGGATGCATCTGCGAGGCCATCAGTGGATGCAACCAGACCCGCTACTGCGGCGGTGGAGTCTGCGGCCTGTTTCGCATCACCTGGGCGTACTGGTCTGATGGCGGCAAGCTGACCTTGGGCAACGAGAGTCCCCAGTCAGAGGACGGTGAGTTCCGAGGCCCCCTTCCTTTCCGGTTTTCCCACTTATTATACTATATTTTATCTTTAATATCGCCTTTAGCTTATGCCAACTGCGTGAACGATCCCTACTGTGCGGCCAACACCATCCAGAACTACATGGCCAAGTTCGGTCAGGACTGCAATGGTGACGGTACAGTCGATTGCTATGATTATGCCGCCATCCACAAGCTGGGAGGATATGGATGCACTGGCGAGCTGGGCTTTAATTATCAGAACACCCTGGGCACCTGTCTGACTTCCTTCCAGGGTGTTGATGTACGCACGTCCGGCTAATTCCAACAGCTTGCTAAATGTATCTACCAACTAAAATATATACTAATTGTAATTAATTAATAATTTATGGCAATGCATTTGAATTCGAAGAGGATTGCGCAATTGAGATTGATAATAAAATGACACTGCGTCAAGGTAATAAATATGAAGCATTATCTTTGTATAAAGTGGGGAATATATTTTTAATTTTTGCATTGCTAATAATGCCCTAGAATATGGTTAAAAATATAGAATTTATATTTTTAATAATTTTTTTTTAATTTTATGGAAAATTTTATTTTGTTTCATTTTTCATTTGTCACCTTAATAAAAAGTAGCCATAAAGGCTTTCTAGATTTAAATTAATATATGAAAGGCTTTACAAATTTTAGGTGTTAGCTTTATTTCTTGGATGATGTAAATTTAAAAAATATAAGGTATCTATTAGTGTAACTAATGCCCCCTGATGGCGTAATAAAAAAAATTACGTACTGATGGCGTAATAAAAAAATTAAATGTTGGTTTATTGTTATGTTGGAGTCTAATTTTAAAATTTGTTTACATATAGAAAGTGTATATTAAATGTTTTGAATTGATTTCTATTGTAAAGTTTATAATGTGAGTTTTATTGGTTGATCTAAGGTTAAAAATCATGAATTAAGCCCAAAAGTATATCATATTTTCAAAGTATTCAACTCGGAAGTGATTTATAAAAAGCTTAAACTATCCCAGAGCCCGGAAAATGAATGATTTAAATATATTAAGTTGACCAAAATTTTATAAATTTGTAAAGTCACAGCCTTAAAAGTATAAATTTAAACAAAATATTATTAATATAAATATATATAATATAAGTTATAAGATAATATTATAAGAATATCATTTGAAAGCGCCCTAGAAACCGGTATTTTCCGCTAGCTTGACAGATTTACCAGGTGAGCACCTGGTTCATGGATTTCTCTAGCGCCATTCGCAATCCAGGTGTTGAGGTGATAGATTATTTCAATAACAAGACGGAGAATGAGAGTTTTCCTGGGATATTTTCTTTACTTACTGCTGGCGATAGGACCAGCGTGGGTTAGAAGTCAAGGTAAGTTTTATTTAAAAAAATTTAATAGAAATATGATAAATATATTAGATCTACAGGTCACGTGCTGGATAAACCCGTAACTGAACTCTGTCTCAACTGCATTTGCGAGGCAATCAGCGGCTGTAATGCCACAGCGATTTGCACAAGTCCCGAGAAAGGCACCTGCGGCATTTTCCGCATCACCTGGGGCTACTGGGTGGATGCGGGAAAACTGACAGTGAACGGCGAGGATCCGGATTCGGAAAATGCCTTCCAGAACTGCGCCAATGATCCGCACTGTGCCGCCGACTTGGTGCAGAATTATATGAAAAAGTTTAGCCAGGATTGCAATGAGGATGGGGAAATGGATTGCCATGACTACGCCCGAATCCACAACTTGGGGGCTTATGGCTGCCATGCGGAATTGAACTACAATTACCAGAGTGCCTTCGAGGAGTGCATCGAAAACTACCAGAGTCAGGGATTTGAGTGATGAAATATAGTTGTTTTTTATAGTGTTTGCCATAAAAAAATGTTTAACGAAGCTGTTTATTAATTTTTAGAATTGTTTAAGCATTTTTGCGAAAAATATCATTTTGCTTAACCTGAAAATGTGTATGCAAATATACTTACAATTTGTATGTTAAATAAATATTAGCCGGGAATCACCCCTGCAGTAACACTAGACCAGCTTTATTTCCTATTGTCGCAATTAGTCAGTTTCGATCTGCCTCTCTGTGTTTACTAATAAAACCAGTAGTGCAAGCTGAGATCGTTTCAGTGATCAAACAATCGCGATTCGCATCGAATACAGTTCTCCCAGATCAGCTAGCATGCATATCAGATCATCATTGTTTGTTTTTCTCCTGGGTCTAGCCATGGGAGTGATGTGGATTCAAGCGGAGACCCAAAAGCCCATCACAGAGACCTGCCTGGTGTGCATGTGCCAGGCCTTAAGCGGCTGCAATGACACGGCTGTGTGCGTAAATGGGGCATGTGGCATCTTCAGGATCACCTGGGATCAGTGGGTGGACTCTGGGCGATTCACCATAGCCGGGGACTCGCCCTTAACGGATGACTGTGAGTTTTAGAGTTCATTTTAAGTCAGGATATATAATTTATTAATTGATTAACAGCCTTCACCAACTGTGCCAACGATCCCATTTGTGCCGCGAATACGCTGCAAAGTTATATGGTTAAATACGGTCAGGATTGTAATGATGACGAAACGGAGGACTGCTACGATTATGGAGCCATCCATTACATGGGTCCCTTTAACTGCAAGGCGGATATGCCGTACTCCTATGAGAGTGTCTTTAAAAAATGTCTGCAAAGTGCTCTGCGGGCGGAGAAGCGCCAGAAAGCCACCTGAAATTCCGGGAATGCATTCCATCTATTACCTACCTAGTAACTCAGTAAATTATTAAATTATGAGGAAGAGTCCGCTTAATATATGTGCGAATATTGCATTGCTAATGTAGGCGTTGAGTTTTATTAATAAACCGGTGGCTCCGACCAACTCAGATCAGTTGTGTGGTCAACACGGCGACGGTAGGTCGGTTTCTCGATTCTGGATCGGATCCGAAGCTCAGTTATGTATAGGTTACTAATAGTAAGTCTGGCTGCTTTGTGGCTATTCGTCCACAGTGGTACCAGCGATGGGGGTAAGTGGTTATTATCTTATAAAGAATAGTAGTTCCTAAATAAATGCAACCTAACATCACGGTGCAACTAGTGAGAAAACAATTAAATGGGGGCTTAGTACGTAGTAGAGAACGCTCTATAATTATGGTAATCCATTTACTGTAAAGCTGTAAACTAAAGCCAGTTTGTGGGAATAGCATATATACTATATAGCCGGTAGTGGCATCCGCCCATTTTAATTTCTCTCAAACACTCAGATAAAAAAGAGATGATAATTTTAAAGTAAAACTTAAAGTAAGCCAAAAAATTTTAGAAATATAAAACTTGTATCTATGCCTTTCTTTAAGTTTTAACTTCAACATATAGTTTTATGTTTAAGAATATATTATTAAATTTTTAAACATTTTCTCTCCGTGTCTTTAGTGACAAATAAACCCGTCACGGAAGATTGCCTGGACTGTCTGTGTGAGACAATGAGTGGCTGCAATGCATCCGCAATTTGTGTAAACGGCGCCTGTGGAATATTTCGGATTACCTGGGGTTATTGGGTGGAGTCGGGCAAGATAACCCTGCCAGGTGATATGGCTCTCTCCGATGATGGTAAAGTCCTGCCATAAGCCCCGTGATTATTCCGTTGTAATTTCTGGTATCTCCCCCATCTTAGCCTTCACAAATTGCGTAAATGATCCCCACTGTGCCGCCGACACGATCCAAAGCTATATGTTCAAGCACGGCCAGGATTGCAATGGTGATGAGTTGATCAATTGCCTGGACTTTGGAGCTCTGCACAAGCTGGGGAATCTTGGCTGCCAGGCTGAGTTGCCTTATAGCTTTGCCAACGTCTTCAATCGATGCCTGAAGGCCAAACAAAAGCAGGTCGTAGGCAAGGTCACGAAAACTACAGGATGAGAAGTCCTCAACATAATTGATTCTTTATTTGGGTTTCTTTGACTCCCTCGCTTTTCGTTCTTTCCAAGGGGAATCCGTTTTTCTGTTTTTAAAACAATCTTGTTAATTAATACATTATACACATATACATATACATCGAAACATTGCTTATGTTTGCCGCTTGAACAGTTTCCAGTATAGGCATGGAATCTATAGATATAGTTACAGATACAGATATATATATAATATATATAGAGGGGTATATGAAAACTACTTAAATACGCTCTCATTTTGTAATTTGTTAGTCAACATGTTAACATATTGGTTGATCGAATCTGTGTATAGGTATATAGTTAGTAAGTATATCCGGATTGTGGCCAACTTTTGCCAAAGCTTGGCTCTAACATTGGTTTGCCTTAAGAGTGGTCATGGTTCTATATCTCGAGACGAGGCTGGCTCTCTACCTAAGAGTATTGTTCTAGTAGGAAACTCGAAAGTAAAAAGGTAGTAATCTCTCTATTGTTTTTAGGAAAATTCTATTGGAATTTGACAAATTGAAATAGTTTCAACAACCTTTTAAATTATGATTATGGGACACAGATGATGGGCTGAGAGCTGAGGCAACGTTGAACGAAAGGCAGCGATTTCATCTTACTCTTAGCATAATCTCTATACAGTGAAGAGTTATGAAAGTTGTCGGCATTAATTAAAGACAACTCAATGGAAGAAGCAAAGAATTATAAGATTAATCAGTTGCTGCCAAAAGTTTATCATTCATACAAAGGTTTGGCATCGTTTAGTGAGGGTTTTGGTAAGCCTGCAAAGCTTAAGAGCGCCTTAATTGGCCTCTCAGTAGGGTTAACTTTTATTTAAAATAACTAAAATAAATATTTAAATTAAATAAGGTCTCTGAACAATTTTCTGGAAATTATTTAATTACTCTTTGAAAATTCCCTTAAATTATTTTTTGGCTTGAAAACTCATTCAAAGGATTAACGGCTAACTCACAAAATATGATCCTAAAAATACAATCAAGCTCGTTTCATGTGGTTTATCTTGAGGTGTGTGTGATTCGATCCGATTTTTGATATAGCACCGGTTACCCGGCTACTCTTGGTGATGTCCTTAAGGCTAGAATTGCAACTGGAAATATGCGCTTTTTGGTTTGTTGTTTTTGTGTTGTTTTCGCTGGCTAATTGGGTTCACTTCTTGCTGTTGCCATCGTTGGCCAACAGCAGCTCCTTGGCCTCCTTCTTGCCGCGCTTCTTCTCCTCCTTGGCATGCAGCTTGGCCATACGCTCCTCCTCCTTGGCCAGGCGCTTCTCCTCCTGCAATATTCAAAATGCAATATGCAAAATTTGCAATTCGGTTGTTAACTAAATAGAACTTTGCCTTGCATGCTCGGGAAATCATAAAGAAGAAAATCGGAATTGCTGGCGCGCTTTATGAGCTCGTAAGTTTGAAAATTTATGCTTTCGCCGGCACAAAAGGCACTCATTTCCCTTCCCATTTCCCCCCAGAGCCCCTTCGCCTGCGATTAATGAAAAACTTTTCCAAAACAGTTGGCAAGCAGCAAAAGCAAACAAAAAAACAAAAAAAAAGAAGGAAAAAGGGGAACGAGGCCAATTACAAACAATACAAATAGGCAGAGCCCGGGTCAGGGGTTCCAGTGAGGAGACGGAAAAAAAACAATGCATCTCCCAAACAAAGAAGAACAGGACGGGGCGCCGAAAATCCCCCTCATTTCCCCCCATTATTTTCACCCACCTTCCTGGCTTCCTTCTCAGCCTTCAGCTTGAGCTTCTCCTCCTTTTTCTTGCGCTCAACGGACTCGTTCTTCTTATTGTCAGCCTTCTCTCCTGGAATAGGAAATAAATCTAATTAGTCCCAGGACTTCTATAATCAATGATCCTTACATCCTTGCTATAATCTATAAAATATATATTAAAGCAGCTTCAACTTACTCTGATTACTGCCGGCGGAGAAAAGCGGAAAACTGCGACTGGAAGAGCTTGTCATGGGCCTGGCATTACCAGTTGATCCTGATCCTGTTGAGCCTGCAGCCGGAGCAGCGCATCCGGACGCAGCCCGTGAACAGCCTGCTCCCTGAGGAGTTGACCTGGCGGCGGCAGCACCATTGGTTTTCCCAGCTGGAACCGAAGCTGGCGGCTTCTTGTCCTTGGGCATCACGTAAGCGTTTTTGGGCAGCGAGTTCTTTGAGGTCACCGGGCTGATCTTTGCCCCGCCCGCCTTCAATGGGGGCGGGGCCAAGGCGGAGCAGCTCAGCTGGATATTCATGGGACTTGGGCGACGTGAAGGCGGCGGTGAGCCGGACTCCCGCAGCAGGGGGGCCAGCTCATGGGCACTGGACTTCGTGTAGGTGGAATACCTGGAGAGAGGTATAAGAAAGATTAACAAAGAATTAAAATGTTATTAACCTTAATCCTCACCGAAATCTGGGATTG
Organism: Drosophila anomelani; assembly: GCA_035045905.1. Lineage (NCBI taxonomy): Eukaryota > Metazoa > Arthropoda > Insecta > Diptera > Drosophilidae > Drosophila > Drosophila anomelani. The sequence goes on along the minus strand of JAWNOO010000032.1, from coordinate 5,031,850 downwards.
CTGACGTGCACAGGTGAGGGATGCGGCACCTTGGCCGGGCTGCGGAACTCCTTGATGGGCGGCAGTCGGTTCTGGATGTCCATCAGTCGGTTCTTTACGTGTCGCCTTCCCGGATACGTGTGCGTGGGCGTCATCATTCCGCTAATCCCACTGCCAGGCCCTGGTCCAACTCCTGTACCGCCGCTGCTGCTGCTGGAGGATGAGGCCGAAGCGGAAACGGATGTCGAGGCAGAGTTGGTGAGCGTGTGCAGGGGTTTCCTTGGCACGGCGCCGGAGCAGCCACTGGGACAGCCACCGTGATGCGAATGGGAGCCACCAGAACCCGAGCCAGTGTTCTCCCTGGGCGACAGGGAACTGCCCGAGGATCCCGAGGGCGTGGGCGAAGCCACCCCATGATGATGATGATGGTGATGATGATGCGTGGTGGGCGAGGGCGGGGCCAGGTGATGGGAACTGGAAGCCACGGCCGGCGAGGCCGGTGAGCAGGGGCCGCTGCTCGATATGGAAGACGTCTTGGAGTAGTGCGAATAGCCGGAGGCCGAGGAGGCCGCCGATCCCGTCGAGCTCATTGAGTACAGGCTGTCCGATTGGCTAACCCTGGCATGGTTGGCTCCTCCAGCGCCTCCCCGGGGAGTGGCACCTGGCACATAGTGATGCCGACCCTTGTGCAGCGTGGGCTGGTGGAACGTGTGATGGCCACTGTGCGCGTCGTTCATCGAGTAGGAGCTGGCCGAGGGCACTACTCCGCCGGCAGCCACTCCGGCGGAGGCCCAGCTCTTGGCGCCCATCGAGTAGCTGCTGGCCGACTCCTGGATGCGCCAGGTGCCCGAGGAGGAGGTCAACCGATTCACCCTGGCCCGACATATGACGCAGCGTAGTGGCAGCAGGCGCTGGGCCACCGCGCTTTGGATCGTCTTGACGAAGCAACGCCGGCACACGACGCGGTGGCCACAGGGTGAGGTCTGCATTGTGGCCCGGGCATTAATGCAGATTACGCATTCGTCCTCCTGCGAAGTAGGGGGATCCGGTTCGCTCTCCTCCTCCAGTTTGCTCAGCAGTTTGTCCTGGAATTGGGGAGCAATAAAGATATATATTTCGCCTGGAAGTATGCTGGGACTTGTGGTTTTTATATTTTATTTATCTGAGCTTAAGAGTATGCGGCATTAAATCTTTAAAATCTGAGAAAATCTTTGGTAAACAAAGAAATCTGAAGTAAGCTTTTTCGGTCTTTTCTTCTTTAGAATTACTCAACTATACATAAGGTTTAATCTTATTACAGACCTCTTCATTACTCAGAAGAAAGAAAAGAATTATTCAGAAAATAAATACATTTATCTTAGAGCTGAACAATATTTTTTCTGAGTAAGCAAAGTTCTCTTTTTATTTATTTTTTGGAGTGGCTAAAAGGTTAAGGCGATTAACAAATATTCGAGGCAGTGTGTCAACCTAGCTTTAATATTAAAATCTTAAATAATGGCTCAACGCAGTTATATTTTAAATGCTAATGTTGGCAATTAAACAAGAAACAGCTAAGATAATAAGTTCCTTTTGGGAAATAAACTCTAGAATGCCAAATTATAACTTAAATTATTATAGCAACGACAGCTTAGTAACTTTAATTAAGAAAGAAACCTAAATTATCTGGCTTGTGTTCTGCCAAAAAGATGGTTTTGCTCGTTCAACGCTCTTTTCTTCCCTCTCCCCTCGCCCACAAGCTGTTGTTCAAACTGTGGCCGCTTGATGGCGTTTTCGTTCTTACGCCTCTTCGAGTCAAGTTCGTTGCCCAAGTCTTTTGTTTTTGTTATTTTTTATTTGTTGAAAACCATTTATTAAGAAGTTTTGTATTAAAATAAACTAAAATTAAATAAAACACTTGATTGGTAATGTGTTTTATTTAGTATAAGAATTATTTTTAAGATAAATAAAAATACCTTTATAAACACAAAAGAAAGTTTAAAAAGTGCTTATAAATTATTTTAAAGCAAAAATAAATAAATACATTTTAAGCTCAAAGCGCCATAAATTGGGTAAAATTAATTGGCTAAACAGTGGAGAGATATTGACTTGGCCGACAGCTCAGTTTTACAGCTGCTTAGCTGTAAATGATGGCGGCAGAGCCAAGGCCCTTACCAGAAGCCGTTTGACATGTCCATAAAGCTATTTGGACAATACAAATGAAAATCTTCAAAATGTTTACCAAATTAACAGTCGATTGCAATCTATGCGTTGACTAACGGTCGGATTTCTTATCAAATCAACGAGTGATTATGCAAATGGATCTTATTTTCGCTTTGTATTTGAGCAGATATATATCCATCTATATATATTCATATAGCCTGAGGTCAGTTTCGGTCGGTGTCGGTGCTCGACCTCAGGCCAGCGGCAGAGATCGTTGAACATATTATACTTGTTATTAATTTCGAATCTTTCCATTTATAAGAACTACTACTGCGTGTCAATAATTAATTGTGTGATTCAGCAGCTTTTTAAGAGCCGATCGAATGGATTGGGTTTACGATCGCTTCAAGATATTTATAGCTTCTTTGGCTATTTTTGGGAGCTGCTCCCTTTGTGCCACAATTATCTGTGCTTATTATGTCCGAGCCATAAATCTGGCAAGGCTTGAGGAAGTTGTAAAGTCTGTTTTGTTTATTTTTTTTTGCAGTCTCAGTCGGCATTTTCCATTGCGATTTTTCATTCACATTTTTCGCGCCGCTAATGAGTTTGCTCTTGATAAAGAACCTAGAACCGATATATATAGTATAGGTATATAAAGTATGCAAGGCGGTTCTCCTTGACTGTGCTGTAGTGTGTGGTTTTCGTGTGGTGAGAGCCCTTGCACTTGGTGGTTCCTCAATGTCGCGAATTGTTCGCCAGCGAAGGCCTCTTTGATTGGCCTTTTGTAATGTTGCATATGTAAGATATGTATTTAATTGCTGTATTTTGTGGGTTATGCAAGCAATGGCAAATCAATCAAGTGTTTATTCAATCGGTCGCCAACCGCAAATGTCCAAAGAATCTTTTTGCAATTATCTCCCGCCATCTGTAGCTTCAGCTGACGGATCTCTGGTCGAGTGCACACAGTTCAGGCCATTGATATGGATCAGAGAGGAAGGCAAGATATATTTTCAAGGGGTTTTTTGCTATTAAAAATTAAGCTGATGGTAAAAATTAAATTATTAGTTATCTTGTTATTATTCAGCTTGGCTAAAAATAGAAACAAACCCTGAACTTGAACTTTTCAGTCAATGGATTTAGCTTTGAATGTTTTGCTTAAGTTTTTAGCTTGAGAAAAATATTTAATTTGTTATTTATATTTATTTACTTTTTAGAAAACAGAATTTATTAGTAACAGTTTGTGAATGCTTAGAAATTTGTTATTTTGTAACAATAACATTTGACCTGCTGAATTTCGCACTCAATGTTTTGTTAGTTTTTAAAGCTTTAATTATTAAATTTTTGAGAGTTGCTATTTAACCCCAGAAACCCCCAACGGATCCGCCACATTTATTGACAGCTGAGTGGCAGCAGCAAAAAAAAGCCGCGAAATCGCACGCCCGCATTGGAAATAATTTTAAAAATAATTAGGGGAAGTTTGTATGCTCTTTGCTGGCTTTAAAACAAAATCTATAAGCAAAAATGTATTATTAATATAATAAATACAAAGATTAAATATTTAAGTTCCACGCAAACTATTTAAAATAATTTTAAAGAATTTTTTTACAGGGTAAATCTTATACTTTTCTGCTCAAGATTAATGCCCAACTCAGCGCCGTACTAATTGACCCGCACAAAAACAAAAACAAAAACAAACAAGCCATCGAGGATGGGTCAGAATGGATAAAGACTGTCGGATGTTGGATGTCGAATGCGATCGAGAGGCGATAAGTGAAGTGAAACGGAAAGTCGGCGTCTGGTCAAGGTGAGCTGCCTGCCAGATGGATCCGGCCGCGCTTTGGCTCACCCTTTTATTCCCAACGAAGATCACCTAGTGGGTGGGCTCATTGCGAATCCCAGTCAGGCAGCGAATCAGTGGCGGTGGTGGGTGTTCAGTGTTGGACGCGCGACAATCAGGAAATTAAAAAAAAAAAAACTATTTAATGATCTCGAGACGTACGGCGGCGGCTCTTGCATGCTTGATTAACTGATTTAAATACGGAACGCATTTACAGCCAAAGTTTGTTGCCTGAGTCTTTCGTTTTTAGGGCTGCGCGAATTCTGACGTAGCTCTATCGTAGCAGCGGCGCCGGCAGAGCGTCTAGCTGGGCACTTGGAGAGTTGCGATCGCTCAGTCCGCAGCCGCAGCTCGTTGAGAACAGAGCGTTCATTTTTTTGCCAGCTCGTTATCGATCCTCGCAATCGCGTTTTTTCGAGTGATAAAACTTAGATAGAGCCGCCGCGCCGACAGCCAAATGCGGAAACCGATTTGAATGTTGATTTTTCGCGTCCGAAAGTGAATTGGCTGAGCACGCCGACGCCCAAAAAACAGGGGTTCAGTGAACGCCTCAGAACTTGAGCCAATATTTGAACTGTTTTATAGCCTTATACATAGTATATATAGTTAGCATATTTGCCATGGTGTTGCCGGCCGCCTCGACATTATGCAATGTATTTACATTTCTGCTCGGTAAGTTGATCTCCCTCCTTCCCGCGTCTGTGGCATCTATTAGCATTGATTCTGCCTCAATGTCAGTCGCCGGCTGGGAAATCGTGCCTCGATGCCTTGTCGGGCGTCTGGGGGAGGCGGGACGGTGCGGTACTGTGCACATAAGTTCAAGGCGGAGTGGCTTGTAAATTGGCGGGGAGGAGCGGTAGCAATAGTCCAAACAACTTGATGTCTTTGTTGATACGACCACTCAAAAGACTCAATTGTTGACCATCGGCGATATTGGACATGGGGTAGGTCAGTTCGAATGGCCACTGAGCCGTGAAGGAAGCCAGCATGGCGGGAAGAAAGGCTGGAAGGCGGTCAGTCAGGGGGGCAGGGGACCAAAGCCAATCATCATCACAAAAGATATTGAGCAAACAGGCAAAGCCATCAATGTATCAAGTGTCACATGTAAAACGCTCAATTTATTCACGCTTCTTGTTGTCCTTAGTCAGGGATTTTTGGAGATATTTCTTACGACACATTTTAAATTGCCAAGTAATGAACATAAATTAAATTTCCCCTTAAAAATTACGACCAAAAATCATGTTCCTTAAGAAAGTTATTCACAAAGCCAAGTACCGCAAAGTTTACACTTAAAAAGCAATAAATTCTTTACATTCTTCCCGGTTCTTCCCCGTGTTACGCCACTTAAAGTTACAGAACTACCTCACATAGATCATAAAGTCCATTCTTAATGGCGTAAATCACCACATCTTCAATGCCAGCTGGGGGAAGTACATACATAGGACTAGAAGTATGAAGCCCGTAAGTCCGTAAAGTTCTAAAAGTGCAACCATAACGATCAGCGTGGTTTAAAGCCGCTAATTAACCGCCTGGTCAAAACGTATATTTAAATTAAAGCCCAGAGTGCGATAATTAAAAATGAAATACAAATTAAATGCACGGCATGACGCCACGAAACAACGTGGAAACTAAAACCAAAACAAAAGAGAATAAAAAATAATATTAAAAATGGCAATACGCAGCAGCAGCAACTACAAAACATTCCTCATAAATAAGCACGACAAACTCTTCCGCTTAAAAAAGCAGAAAAAAGCACTGACATTTACATAAATAAAACATATATAATCCACATACATAAAATTTAGAGTATGGCTAAAAAAAATTCATAGTATTTATGGCAGAGCACGAAGTTGAGATACGCTAACTATATAATTAATGAGCTGATTTATAGTCTTTAAAATGGAAAAGCTGGAATTGAAAGGGAACTTAAATCATAATTAATGAAGGAAATTTTCTATATACATTTTCTGATAAAAAGACCATTTGAAAGTTGTTATAGTTCCACTTAATACAACACTGCATAACATCAAACGGAAGGTGATAAGTGGCCAGAATTGCAAATGAAGCTGACATTGGCTGGGGCCATCACATTGTTACTTGGCATCTGATCAAGTCTCCTATTTGCAAAAATGTGTAGCAAAACAAAAACGGTGATAAACAAAAGGCTTTAGAGTCAACGAAATAGCTTCATTAAATTCTCTCAGTGGTTGACCCACTGACATCTCGCACAAAAGAGCCACCAAAACCGCCTAGCCACCCACCAGGCGCCCTCTCAGCCGTGTGAATATCCAAATATCAGAGATGGAAATGTAAACTTGTTTTTATTTCGTCGCGTAACACGCGGCGTATGCGTCACGTGCTGTCTTCTACAATATCCACAAACCCCACAAGCCAATTCCACTTCATTTCAGTTAACGCCACTCAAGTTCACGGCCAAGTCGGTCTTCGTTAGGCCAGTTTCGTTGCGTTTTCGTTTTAGTTTGTGTTTTCTTTGGCCACTGTTTTTGTTTTTATTTTCATTTTCATTTGGGCTTGACTTCTGCTTGTTACTATTTGTTATTGTTATAGTTTTGTTTTTTTCTGTTTTGGTTATGGCTACCTGGCATTTCGACGCGTTGCCAGCCAGTAGTTGCCAGCTAATGAAGCTAATGAATCAATTAGTTTTGTATTTCGAAGCTCTAAATAAACCTGCTTGTGTTTGGCACTTGACAAATTCCATTTCCGGCTAAAGTTTGAGCGCAATTTGTAAGAGTTTGTGAATAAGTTAAGGTTTGTAAGGGACAAATTGAAACAAATTGGGGTATTTTGGGTGATCAACTTTAACAGCAAAATAGGTATTTTCAGGTATTTTTAAAGGGGAAAGAATGCTTGGGAAAAATATTCTTAAAATACTGAAAAGAAGAGCGTTTTCTAATTTTAAAATGATATTTAGTTTCATTACATTTACCTCCTCTAAACAATATATTTATCCAAATCATTAAAGTAATATTTTGTAATCTTCTTTACAGCTGGCTCCCCCATTTTCTACAGCGCCGCTCCACGCGGATCCTGCGCCAGCTGCTGTGCGATTAAGGAGCGCGAGGACATCAAGTTCATGCTGTATACCAGGTAGGCATACCGGAAAACAGCTCATGCATATTGAGAGGGCCTTCAAAGGCGGCTTCCCGTTTCCATGACTCCATTGCAGGCGGAACCGCAATGCCGCCCAGCTGCTACACCTGAGCGACGATGCCCGGCTGGCGCAGAGCAATTTCAATTTCAATTACCCGCTGGCCATCTACCTGCACGGCTTCTCGGAGTCGGCCACCGGCGAGCGTCAGAGCAGCCAGGAGCTGAAGGACGGTGGGTATACAGAGAGGATAAAGCTATAGCCTCACCAAATATTATGAAACACACAGAAAAAATGCAGCAAACATAATAATAATTTAAATTAAATTGAAGGTTTTAAATATCAACTTTATTAAGGGTTAAATATTTATATAAACTTAACTTAATTTCTTCCTCATATATTTCTTTCTCTGCACTATATCCCTTTGGCATTCCAGCCTTTCTGCGAAGAGGCAACTACAACGTGGTCCTCATCGACTGGAGCGCAATGACAGCGGTGCCCTGGTACTCGAATGCCGTGGAGAATCTGCCGGTGACGGCCCGGTATATAGCCAGGTTCTTGCGATATCTGGTGGACAAGGGTTACTCTGCCAAGCACATCCACTTGATTGGCTTTAGTCTGGGTGCCGAGGTTGCTGGTTTTGCTGGCAAGCAGCTGCAGGAGTGGGGCATTAAGCTAACCAGGATAACAGCACTGGATCCGGCTTTACCCCTTTTTGAGGGCAACAGCTCCAATCGTCGGCTGAGTCCCAGCGATGCCCGTTTTGTGGATGTCATCCATACGGATGGCGGCATTCTGGGCAACCCTGCGCCCATGGGACATGCAGATTTTTATCCAAATGGAGGACGGCCCCTGCAGCCTGGCTGTGCCAAGCAGGAAATAGCCAATAATCGCTGGCTGGGCATAATTAGTGAGTTCCTAAAAAAAACTACAAAAATGTTTGGAGAGTCCTGACAATCATTTCTCTCCTTGCCATCCTTGCAGTTGGCTGCAGTCACCAGCGTGCCTGGGAGTACTTTGTGGAGAGCATAGCACAGCCTCGAGGATTTCCCGCTCAGCGCTGTGAGACCTCGGAAGCTATTGGGTCCTGCCGGGAGCCAAGCAACGGGCAAGCCTTCATGGGCATGGGCGCGGATCCCAGGTGAGCTGGCTCACATAAGCCAATTTCTGTGAGACACGCTGATAGCCCCATCCAATTGCAGGATACGTGGCAAATTCTTTCTGGATACGAACGATGCCAGGCCCTTCGGGAGGAATAGCCGGGCGAGGTCGATTGTCTCGCTGGCTCCTCAGCTGCCAATTGCCTACAAATTGCCCCCAAATGCCACCAGACAGACATCTGTCAATCGGTGGCGAACCGTCTCCGGTTCTGGCGAGGAGCAGCAGCAGGACGACAACAATGCGCTGAGCAACAACATTGACGGCTTCTCCTCACTGACGTGACGGAATTTGCTCTTGGTTTTCGAGGGGGTGATTTTCTGTGTGGAAGTCGGCATCCCCGGAGTGTCCTCCGACATCGGTTGAGATTTATGTGAGCGGCGTGATTATAGTAAGTCGTCCTTTCCTGCTCCTGCCGCCGTCGCATCAGCTCCATGTTGCAGTTGTGGCAACAGTTTTTGTGATCTTTTACTTAAGTATTCCTAGCACGTAATCAGGGCATTTGTAAGCCGTTTAAATAAATTAAAAAATAATTCTTAAGTAATTTAATTTAAATAATTCTTAAGTAAAAAATGTTGAAAAGGTATGGGATTTTATGCGTTTTAAAGGAAATACGAATGAGAATGCGTGGTTAGCTAAGTTTTAATTAAAAACTTGTACAATTTTTAAACTTTGCTTCAAAGTTGAATGGAAAACATGTAATTACCAACTGTAAACTCCTCTTAATATTGTAAGCTTTCTTTTAAATTGTTCAACCCACAGGAAGAGAAACCCTCCATATGTTTCCCCTCTTTAAGGAACATCATTGTAAATTCAGGTAGCAACGCGACAATCAGCAGGACCTTCGTCATACCCGAAAAATAAAATGTAAGGGAAAAAGGGCAACGCCAGAGGAGGCTCAATTTGCACACTTTTAGCCGTGACTCATCATCAGGACAATCGCTCTAAAAGGCAAGTAATTTAATTTAGTTGGCCCACACCCCCTCTCCTGTGTGAACCCAAAAAAAAGGAACCCAGGGGGACATGCAAAGTGGATACGCCTATGACGCAACGGGAAACCTTAGAGTAACGCCCGAAAAATTGTGTACTATATGGATATTAAGTATACGCACCAAGGCCAAACCGAAACAAAATTTTTGGCCCAAAACTTGAGCTATGGCCCGTGCAATTAAAAAGTAATTAACGAATAATGCTCAGCCAAGGAGGAGGCCACAACGAGTGTGCAAATTGTTTATTAACATCGATGGGTTGGGGTTGCGCCTCTTTAAAATGCAGCCGCCGCCTGTAATTATGCAAGGAACTCAGAAAAAAAGAAACAACACGGAACAGAAGCCATACAGGACGTGGGCCATAATGTGCAATGAACGTCGGAGCTCATTTCACAAGCCATCGCCTAACGAGCCGGCGGAAGTCGCGGCAAGTTCGGGGAAGTTCGGGCAGTTGGTGTGGCCATCCGGAAGGGAAAATGAAAACGGGTAAAGGGAGAGGTATGGAGAGAGCTCTCCATATGCGACCTGCATTATTAATGAGCCAGACTTTCGGCCAACTGAATGCAGATGCAATTTCCTCATCGTCCGCCTCGTTTCGTATTCAGCATTTCCACTTCGAACCGCTCAATGATTTGTGAGTTTTAGTTTTCGGGCCCGGGCCTGGGGAGGCCTCAGGTTTCGTCCCCCGTCGAGTAGCTTTTTGGGTCAACTGCAGGATGGCCAGAATGCCTTGTCGAATTTATATTTAATGGCCACCGGGCCTTGATGAGCGGCCACATCTAAATGGTTTCGCCAAATCGATAAAGAGTTGCACAATCCCCGAGTCCCCAGGCCCAAAACCCGACGAAGGTCCCTGTTAGATTGGTGTTTAAGGTTTGAGTAATTGGTTGTTAAACTTAATCTTTTTTTATGACTCTCTTATAGCCATCAAATTGACATTTTCTTTGGCAAAAGTGTGTATTTACAACGGAGATTAGGGGCTCTATATTTTATTAGAGGCTATAAAATTGGTTTTCATTTAAGGTTTAACATTTTTAAAATGCATTCATTAATTAAGAATTATTGAAAATATTTTTTAAGATGTCAATAAGGGTTTTCCTGGCATTGCAATATTTATTATAATTTTTATATTGTTATTTTCTATATTTTAGTCACATTTTCAAGCGATTTCAAACGTTTAAAGGATTATATTTGGTGTCCAAAGTTAGTGAAACCCTCAAATATTACCAAAATATATATTTCCTTTCGAAAATAAGGCTATTACCCAACGAATTTCATATAAATACCATTCAATTTGCCTATTGAGCAATCAACTAGAATTCACTGTGATTGCGCACTCATTTATTTCGCTTCGTAATTCCCTAGTATTTCGGTCCGCCTCAGCTCAACGGACTGTCAATTATGGACATTTTCGCGGGGAAGGGGCAGGGCGGCCAGGTAAATAAAAGTAGGCCAATAATAATGAAAACACTCCTTAGCCCCGGCTTAACCCCAGAGTTAGTCTCTCTCTCTCTCGATGGCTGTTGGGCATGCCATGATGCCATGGAAAACCAGGCGACAACTGTGCGAGACACGTGCGAAGGACTCGCTGCTGACTCACAGGAATGTTGTGGCTAATGAGGTAAACCTGAGGGTGCCGGAGGAGCGGAGTGCATAGAAAAGGAATTCCAGGAGCTGTCAATGAGCGATTGCTGATTGATCGAGGTTGGAATTGATTATTAATACCGTGACTGGTCTCTATTCTTGTTGACTCTAACTTAAACACATGTGTGCGCTGAAGGAAGGTAAAGTGGGGAAGTTGGAGTGGTGGCGATAAGGTGGCTCTATTTTTCGGTTAACTGAGAAAAGGTTGGGTCCGGATAAGGGGTCGCCACTTCAATCTAACATTGATCTAAAGCAGCTATAAACACGCCATTTAGAAGGGAGACAAATGCAAGACAAAGTCAATGAGGCAACGAAAGCTGAAGGGTATTTTGTGGTTTCTTGACTACTAAGGACATTGAAACGTTAGAAATCTTTAATATATATAAATCAATGTCTTCGTTTTTTAAGAAATCATTAAGTTTTAAAACAACTTAAGAGCGATTTCCATGGGAAATTGCTACGTTTAATTTTTCTTGCACTAAACTTGATTTATTTTCTTAAGTTTCAAATATATATTTTTGTACTAAAATCTTTAAGTATAATAAATTTTGTAACTTAATTCGTTGACACACTTTTTCCTTAACCACCTGAGACATTTTGACACCTGAAAGTAGGCAACACAATTTGAGCTTGTACTGCATTCAGTCAGAAAGTCACTCAGTCAGTCAGTCAGTCACTCAATCCTTCAGTTTTCGGCACCTGCTGCAGGTTTTAAGGGAAAGGAAAAAATTAATTAAATCGATATGGGGCTTTGTACTCTATTCCTCCCCCGATCCCCCTCTTTGCCTCTACAGCAAAGTGCTGGCATATGACTTTCCTGCCGATGTTGCTGTTGTTCTTTATTATCGCCCCGCTGCACTTTCCTTTTCATGCCCCGATAATTGCAATGTGGAGGCACTGCTGTAAAGGAGCAGGGCTCCAACAATTCCATTAAGGGAAGCCCCTCCCCCTCATGGCAATCCCCTTTAGTATTTTCCCAGCGCCTTTGCTTGTTTATTTGAGGCATGCTCGCTGGGGCAACATTGTCACGAAGAGAAATTGCATTTATATCAGGCAGCGTTTACGTGTCAGTGACTTGTAGAGTATGCGTTTTTTCTTTTTAATACTTATTTATACCCTATACAATTTTTTTTGAAGTTTATAACCAGCTAAATATTATTTTAGAATTATTTTTACATAATAAAACCGTATACTCTTTTTTTTTAAACTGTTACATACTTGGTTTAAGCCTTTTCTCTTAATTTTACATTACTTTAAGGGCATTTCCAACTTCGTCCTTTCTCTTTTATATTTCTGCTTGTATCCAAGTAGTTTTCCTTTCAGTGAGTGCCCCCCTGCTGCCGCTAAGTGAATTTATTGCATTTAATATGCTCTTCATGTCACTCCTCAATGACGGAACATAAATCAAGCGTTTTAATGGCGGCCACCGATGGAGATGTCACTGGGTATACGAGGTGAATTAAATCTTTAAGATGGTCTACATAGTTCCCGCTGATGTCTGCTAATTGCCGGCCACATTAAAAACCAATTATAAACCATAAAAGTCAAATCAAACAATATGTGAGTGTGTCCTGTGAGCGTGGGCGAAATGGCTTGTCGACAGCCATAGTAATTGGGGACAGGCACCGAGGACGAGAGAAGGGGAGGAGATGGAGAAAGGATGAGTGAGTGTGTGTGTGTGGGCCTTTAGGAGCTGGCCTGCCATCAATTGTCAGGCGCTGGGCTAATTGCAAAACTCTGGCCAACACAAAACAGGCAGCAGGTCGCCTACATCCACGAGTGCAGCTGCTATGGCACAACCACTAAAACAACAACAACAACAACAAGGATGTGATAGCAACAAAAAAACAACAAGGAGCAAAGCACAGGACTCACTTTGTGTTGAGTGCACTGGAAAAAGTATCAATAATAATTATGGTTTTATATTTTCTAACTTTTATAACTAAGAAATTTGAAAAAGGTACTTTAAAAATTATTCAAATATGTTATTAAGTAGTATAATTTTCCATCTAATTTTCCATAAAAATCATCTCCAAATCTTGCTTTTCCTTTCAACTTGTTTAAAATACTAACAAATCCTGTTTTTCCTCTCTGCATCATAGTTTGTTTGCCCAACCATACAAAATTATGACAAAAGTGTCAAATTTGCCAACTAGTCACATGTGGGCAGGATGTCCTTTGCCGAGGACGACGGTGCAATGGGTGCTAGATGGCTGGCGGTTGGCTGCTGAGAGTGTAATTAGGGCTCTTAACACGAGAGTGCAAAGTGAAACCGAAGCGATGCCATTTTTGGATGGAAACCCATTGAAATCAAAATGACAGGAGGGGCGGGGGAAAAGGGAAGCACTGTGTGCGAGTGATGTGCATTTGGGCAGGTGAAAATGTGGAAACTGCTGCACGCGGCGGACCCTTTGAAAGTTTCACTTGGTATATTTCTATTTCCAGGCTGCTTTCAGGGCAGCTCATGTGTGGAACAAGTTGTTTTTACTCTTTAGGATTTTTTTTCTATATTTTTTTTGTGAATGTTCAGTGGCCATGAAGAAAAAAGGGGAAGCTGCAAAACCCTTCCACGGCCCCCTGAAGCATATTGAGAAGGACTCCCTTATGAAGTGTTGAGCCGTAAAGGAGTACATATCGCCGAGAGTCCTTTGAGTGGCGAACATTTAGTTACAGCTTAGAGGGGGCGGAGTAAAAATCATTTTGAAATTGAATTTATTATTTTTTTCAATTTATTTCGCTTGCCTTTTGGCACAAACAATAAATTTTAATTGAAATCTGTCCTTGGACTAAAACCAAAACGCATTGCTGCAGGCAGGAGTAGCTCTGTGTGTGCATGTTTCGTGGGGGAGTTTATCATTTTGAGAGTGTTGGTGCATCGGGCGCAGTTCCAATTTCGCATCCCTTTGTTCTTCCGCTCAGTTGTTGCACCCCCAAGACCCCCCCTGTGTGGCTATTCTACACTCGTATATTGCATCTTTTTTTTTGTTCACTATTCCGCTGTCCCTGCCATTTTTTATTATCTTGCCGGAATTTTTTATTTATTCTCTCTGGCACATTGCAGCCGCTCGGCAGGGGATAAAACTTTTTGTGCGGCCTTATCTCCACTGGCGCGTAATGAAATGTGACAATGGTTAAAAGCAAAAGAGTTTGGCAAATATCTGAAACTGAGCTTGTGTGAATTCGCCACCGATGGTCCGGCCAGTTGTGCGGCCTTAACCCATTTTGTGGCTTTAATTCGATTAGAATTGGTATGGATATCTATGGGAAAAGTGTTTGAAATTGATTTAATATTAATAAAATTAATATTGAATGAGCTTTTAACTATGTGAGAGGACTTTTTTGAGTTTATCTAATTGGCTGTTGAAATTCACTTATAGTTTCACAGTTTTATTTGAATAATTGAGTTTAGTTTCAGGAATTTGTTACAATTTAATTGCAATAAATCACATTTGTTAGCTAGGAATTTTAATTAATTTATATTATTTCTTCCTCTGCATATAATTATGGTTCTTAACTTGTGCAACTTGCTGGATCCATCGCTCGTAATTGCATATCGTATCGTATATCGTGTTCTACATCCACTGGCCACTCTAAATGCTCCAATCAATGCAATTAAAGTAAACGTCTGCTGACTACATTGAAAATTTTCCGCCTCCCCCCTTATAAATATACCATATACCCTGATTCCAGCTTGCTATATATACGAAATATATATATACTACATGCTATAATGGTGCAGACATCGCGTGACCTGCGCTAATGCATTGCCGCGCCCCAAGGGTTACGAGTGTGAGTGGAAAGCAGGGACTTTTCACAACCCTTTTTTTTATTTTTCGATGCACAGCACGTGATGTCCCAAGGAAATCTGGCTTAGAAAACAAAGAGAAAAACAACAACAACAACAAGAACAGCGAACTCAATGCGTAAACACTAAAGTTTAATGCACTCTAATTGCAAGAAGGGGTTGGGGGAGAAGGGAAACGGAAAAGGAAAAGCGGAAGTTCGCAGACGACAAAGGCAACACACGCTGACATTTTCGCATAAAAAACTTTGAATATTTTACACAAAGAGAATATAAAATGGGAAGGAAAAGGTGAGAAAAGGTTTGAAATTAAACAAAGAAGAAGTGTATGACTTATGCTTCAATTTTGCTAAAGAAGAACTTGGGAAATATATCAGAAATTCAACATTTTAATAGAATTTTTCGATGAAATATATCTTGTTGATTTTTGGTTTGCCTATTTTAAGATTTGATTAATAAATACTTTTAAAAGTGAGCTTCCAAATCCGCTTTTAAGAATAATTTAGTATACATTATATGATTTTTAAGTGATTAGCTTCCTCAAGAGATTTCTTTTCTTTATCTTAAACTTTTGCCATTAAAGTAGAAGCAGAAATAAATAACCATTTACTTCCTTTGCTCAGTGTAAGAGGAAGGAGAAAAGACGTAGACGACGTCGTTTGCTATTATCCTGCAGAAAGTTGCGTGTCTGCTGCGACACAAAAGTTCAATTACTTCTCGGAACAAGCGGGTCCCCGAGACCAAGAGAGGTGAATAAACAGTCAACGGATATCCGGCTGCCTGCATTGCGTGCCAAATCCTTGCCTTTCTAATGACCATTTTCCCGCTAAATGGCAATGGCACTCAGATGCCAGCTGAATTGACTAATGTCTGATCTTAATGATTTATTCCCAGTGTCCCAGTATAAATTGGTGGCAGAGGTAACCAGTCGCCTCTGATTGGCCACTAGGTAAACCGATCCGAAACGACACCCAAGGCGCGCTGTGTCGAGTGGACACTCAATATGGAATTACTATCAAATGGTTTTTGTGCCTGATTTATGGTCAAGCGATTTTCGGTTTGGTTACGAGTACGGGTGGGGCAAAAGTGCAATGGCAAATATTTGCACTGCAGAATGACCACAAAGGGAGCAAGGGAAGCAGATTATATAGTAAACTAGGGGATACTCTATTATACTATAGGGAACTTTTAAAAATCAGATAGTTTTAATTACCAAGAAAAGTGCTTGAATTTGTTTAAGGAAATATTTCAGTTAGGAAATCAAGCGAGTTGCAAGGCTTACTTTTAATTCTATTTATTTGTTGTACATCCTTCACCATCGACCACTATATATTCTCTTTATTTAACCCTGACTAGCACACCCTTTCACAGAAATTTGCCAGCCAAAGCCAAGGCAATCTAGGCGGAAACTAAGCCCGGTACCAAGCCCAAAACCAGCCTAGGCCAAAAGCAACTGTTTTGGCATTTGGATGACTAAGCTGGAGTCCCTTTTTTTGTCCGGACTTTCGGTGTGCACGTTGCAAGTGCCAAGTCAAATTGTGTGGTCATTTATTGCTAAAGACTCACGGGGGGAGGAACCGCAGAGACGCAGAGACAGAGGTCAAAAGGCAGAGATAGAGGGAAAATATACGAGGAAAACAGAGAGTCAAAGGACATGGGACTGCAGCAACTGCAGCAGCTAATAATCATGTTTCAGTTTTTCTACATTTCAATTTAGATTCAAACGAATGAAAAGAAAGAAAATCCCCGACAAAGGACACGGTCTGACCTTTCCAGCGGACTGAGGCTTCATTAATTTGCACCTATTTCCAATGCCGCGCCAGGTGACAACTTCCGCCTGCTGTCCTTTCCGCAAAGTAAATTATAAATTTTATTTTCATTGCCTGACCGAAAAAAAAAAAATAATAAAAAATGTCCAGTTTGGAGGTCCTTATTGGGGGGATTTTCATTTTCTATGTTTTTTTTTTCGCCTGATGTAGGATAGTCACGCGACTTGGCTTTAGTGGGAGTTCAGTTTTGACAGCATTTTCCTTTTAGCTGCCGAAAAGGCTTGTCTTCTCTAGCCCAG
This sequence comes from Drosophila anomelani, assembly GCA_035045905.1. Taxonomy (NCBI): domain Eukaryota; kingdom Metazoa; phylum Arthropoda; class Insecta; order Diptera; family Drosophilidae; genus Drosophila; species Drosophila anomelani. The sequence goes on along the minus strand of JAWNOO010000032.1, from coordinate 5,015,125 downwards.
TCCCACATTTTTCAACCCGTTCTCTCTGCCATTTCCCACCTGCGCCCTCAGCTAATCAACTTGTTATATATTATGCGTATTTGCATTAATAACATATCGCGAAAGGTGTTCGCCACCTCCTGGTCTTCCATTCAACCTCTCTTTAGGCCCGATTTTCAGCTTTTCCGGTCCTCGCAGCACGGAGTAAATGACAATTTTGTGGCTGCATACTTCTGGGGATTACGAAACGACACCAAGTGTGTGTGTGTGTGTGTGTGCGTGTGTGCCAAGGGGTGTTCAAGGGTTTGTTCCTCTTCTCGGCGGGATTACATGGAGCTTAGCTTGGCTCAGCCGGGAACACTGGTGTGGCATGTGTCAGGTTCCTGGGGTGGAGGAACATGTTTATGGCCAGGATCTGTGGCTTACTAACCATAACCCATCGAAATTCGATCGAGATTGGCAGACATTGGGAAAAAATACTATTTGTTTGGGAGATTTGAGGCTGAGTGAAATTTAATATGGAAGAAGAATCCTGTTTAAAAATATATTTCGAAATATTATTATTTTATTTACTTTAAGACGTCTTTTAAAAGCATAAATGTATCTAATTTTTAGCTTTTAGCTTTTAATTAATTTCTATTTTATTTGCTTTTAAATAATTTCCCTAGACCTCCTTTCTGACTCATAATTACAGCCCTAATTGCGGATTCAACTAGCCGAGAGTGGCCACAAAATGCCATCAAAGGGGGCCATTTAATTGTGCTGGCATTTTCAGAGGGGCAGTCTTTTTGGGCTTTTGTGAATTTTAATGTTGAATAAAAGCATTTGCCGTGTATTTGGCCATTTTGGCTAATGTATCGGGGTATTGGTGTGCGTGTGCCCATCTGTGTTGGCTGCTTTTCAAGGTCGTCGTACAGAAATTACAGTCACGCGTCAGATTTTATGCAAAACAGTTGAGCTCAGCTCAGGACTGGCAGCATTTCTCTTCTTTTTTTTTTGTCCTGTGTTTGTGCACTTTGCAGTTGTTGTTGTTGGAGCTCTTATGTAAGTGCCAAGTGGATGTGTGTGTGTGAGTGTGTGTGTGTGGCAAGTGGGCGTGGCTGTCTATGGCTTTGAAAGTCATAAATTTCAAACAAGTCTCGTAAAATCTCAAGTGAACTTAGCACTTTGCAGTCGGCCCGTCGCGTTGCACATTTTGGTCCTGTGGCGAATGCAAATGAGCGCTGGCTTTATAATTCCGTATTTTTCCCCCTAAATGCTGTTCATATGGTCCTGGTGTAAGCAGAGATGCTTAAATGGACTTGAAGAGTATTTAAACAGAGATTTAAATGAATTTTTTAACTGATTTATTTGGTCTGTCAGGACTTTGTTTATTTCCTTTTAGTTAATTTGCAAATCAAACTACTTAAGAAACTTTAAGTTCATTAGATAGTAGAATGGCATTGCAGAGGAGTCCTTAATAGATAGAAGGATCCCCATCAAACACCGAGTTATGGCTTGTTTTGTGGCCAAGATCAAAGTGTGTGTATCACATAAAAAATGGCAGAATATTAAGGCAAATGGCCAAAGAAATCTCGATTCGTAAACTTTTCCTCCTTTGCTATTTGCTTCCTCGTACATTTTTTTCTTTTTATTGACCCTTAAAATGCAAATAAGTTTAGACCCATCTGTGTGTCCACATATACATATAGAGAAAGCCACACACACACACACACACACACACACACACATGTGTGCGCAGTGTCGTACAAGTTATAGTGTTTTTTATTGCCTACTTTTGCGGGCCACGACAAACTGAGCTAAGCCGAGCCTCACCTTGTTTGATGTGCTTCACATTTTTTTGCGTGTGCGTGTGTGGTGTGTGTTATGTGTATCTTTTATTTTTATAACTATTTGCCAGCTGTAAATGTGAGAGGCCAGAGCCAAAACAAACAGCGTAGCAGGAAGAGCGGCACTTTAAAAAGGACACGAGACCAGTGGCGGCTACTTAGCAGCTTGAATGGGGAATATTTTAGGGGCTCGCAGCATCTGCTTGGCTTACCCCCCCAGTCGGCGTCCTACGTAGCTAATGATGCCCGACATTCGACCGACTTTCATCCGCCTTTCAGCCGGCTTTCACCCGCCTGTCAGTCGACTCCCAGCCGACTTTCTCTTAGCTTTTGATAAACGTTAGCCGCTGTTTTCCCGTTTCGCTTCTTTTATTGCGTTACGTTTTATGGGTCGAAGACGGCAAAAGAACGAAACCGGTACATAAACAAAAATGGAAGAAAATTGAAAGGAAATCGAACATAAAAGTACCCTGTAGGCATTATTTTAAAGAAATATTTTGTGAAAAGCACGAAAAACAGTTTTATATAAACCTACAAAGAGATTCTAATGATGCCTTTTCTTATTTATTGTTGTTTTCATATCCTTTTCTGTCTTCTTAACATGATAATACCTCTTTTTATTATGGAATCAATTCTTTCAAGAAAGAAATTACATATTTTCCATTGTCATAATTGCATTCCATTTACATTTCCTTCAAAAACATTAAGTAATATTTATATTCAAAAGGCTTTCCCTAACAGAAATGAATATACCCTCTTCCTTAGAGCTGCCCAAATGACTCTGTTTTCTTATGCTCGCTAGCTGTTGGCATTTTGTACTCACGATTTTATGGTGCAGCGCCGAGAGTTCGCGCTCGGTGACCCGTCGGCTGGCGGCCTCCCGGCGGCGCTGGCGAAACTGGCTATACTTGTAGGCGAGCATCACGCCGGGCAGGGCCAGCGCCTCCAGCGGGGACTTGCGGCCGAAGGGCATCCTACAGCTGGGCTCGGCTCTGCTCAGTTCGGTTCCTTGAGGTCCTGTCGCTCCTTTGGGGTATTTTTCTTTTCTTTTCTTTTTTTTGTGCGGGCTCTTCTAGTCACCCGTTTTAGTCGCTTCGGCTGGGAGTTACTTGTGGCGAGTTGAGATATTGCTTGCTGGTTTTCATACACTTGGCACTTTGCTCTGCGGCGCGAGTACGCGGGGACTTCCTCCTTTGACTTTGACTCTTAGCAGCGTCTGCGTCTCATTATGTAATCACAACATGGACACGAACAACACGGCACTGGCAGCATTTCGCTTGGTATTATTGGACCTTTGCCCATGCTTAAAGTCGTATTTGGCTTTCACTTTTCTTTTTCCTTCGCATGCTGGGTCTGTGTTTTTCCGAATTGCCGCTGATGAGCTGCAATCAATTTTGCATCCTGCAAAAATTGGAATTGGGATTCGATGATTGCAAATCGAGAGCTTTGATTTTGTTGAATTTTCCATGATTCCCCCAAAGGATAACAAGGAATCGGTTAGGGGATAATGGAAAAGGAAGCTGGAGTTTTTATTAGATTTATTTTGGGGAAAAAAAGAGTTTAAGGAGAGAATTTTAGAGTGGAAACTATTCAAGAATGCATTAAGTTTGAATGCTACTGATTTGGCTATCAAATTGATATTGATTTCTCTAGAATTAGAGAGTCTAAAAGTGAGCTGAATTTCACAAATATCATACATCTTTTCTCACTAAATCTTTATCGAAAATCACCTGGGATTTTCCTTATACTCTTCTCATCTCATACACATTTGAATTCCCATAAATAAATAAATATTTCAGTGCCCTGGGGTTATACTGCTTTCACTTTCTCTATTTTCCCTGGACAATATTTCACACCTGACTGTCACACACATCAATTTGGCAGATGAATTTCGCTAAACTTTGAGTGATATATGAGATGAGGGGAGATATCAATGCTCCCACAGGGGGGGGATGACACTTTAATAAAGCAAAGTGACGGGATTTCTAAAGAAATGGAATTGAATTCGCCAAAAACAGGAATTACAGGAACACAACCAACGCACACAACAATCATTAATTACAATTACATGGCGGAAAAATTACACAAAGGCGGAATCACAGGGGCTGACACGCAAAATTGGCCAACTGATTACAGGCTCTGCGGCTCTTTATTTATAATATAGTGTGTTTTGGATGGGGGACGATATATGTGTGGAATCTGGCAAAGATATGGCACTGTTATTACACCGTTTCTGAGAGTTGGCCCACGTGCACTTGGGGCCAACCCTGAACGGTGAATGTCGCACAGCAGCTTCGCCAGTTCCTCACGAGCCGTTATGGAAGCTGCGTGAGCTTGACGCGTTTTTCCAGGCCGAGAGAGCGCGAGATGTGTCACTTCCAATGCCTCCTTGGACACGTTTTGTTTACGCTAAATGTTTGTGCCTCAAATCGAAGAAATTTGGCCAAATGAATCAGCTTGTAATTAATCAGAGGCTACGTCATAGCAGCCACCAGCGGCGACAGGTGAAAGACAAACGTTTGCAGCGAATTAACTCACGAGATAAAGCTGATAGTTTTTCACGTTACGTATACGCCGCGTATGCTGCCGTATTGTACAACCTGCACCGTAGCGCCTGCGAGTGCGACTGCCTGCAAGGATTTTCCAGAGGCAATTTTTTTGGGATAGTTTTCCCTTTTGGCTGTTTAGCGCAGGCGCATTCGTCCGCTTGCCGGCGACTTTTTAGTATAACAGATTGCGTATACGACCCGTGCTCCACCACCTTTCCCTCAACCATGTTGCCAATTTATTGTTTACTCCGCTTCCACACACTCTCTCTCTCTCTTTTTGAGTCCGGCAGTCAGTTAGTTAGTATTAGTTTATTTTGCTTTCCTCTCCACGTCACGACATTGCCGAGAGCCGTATAAACAAATCACAAAGTTTGAGGGCAGCTTTCGCCACGAGTTTTTCCTTCAACGGATATTGCGTCCAGTTTGCCAGTTTGTTTTGTTGCGGTTTTGTCCGCTCGAACAATTGTGTTCATTCAATTTTATGTGCTACTGTTAATTATGGTCAGCCATTTGGCCCTTGTTCGGCTAATTGCTGCGGTTTTCATCATGTCTAGTGTGCAATTTGCTGTTTTTGGCGAATATATTTGCATCTGACGGAGTCAAGGAGCTCATATGGCGGGAATCTAACTGCATTATATATGTATATTGGTTTTTTATAGCCCTTGTAGGGTATTATACTTTTAGTTTGTGGCTTGAAAAATAATGAATTAAATTTATCAAAATTTTTAAATTGGTTACATCAACAAAAACGTCAAAATGTAATGAAAATAATTTTTTTAAATATTTTAAATGCCTTAATCAGATAAAAATCATCACAAATGAAATTTATTAAAATTTAGACTATTAATTAACAGCACAGGATTAATTTTTAAGCAAAATCTTAAAAAATTAAGAGAAAGTTAAATATTTAGGCAATCAAAGAAAGACTAAATAAATTAATTTAAAAAAACGATTTGCTTCCGTCTTTTTGCTTAAAAATATTAAAATATATAAAGATATTTGCATTGAATTATTTAAACAAGTTTTATTATTATTTCCCTCCAATTTTTATAGAATTAAGTTCCTCTCCATTATCATCGCAGGAAACCCATCGTAGTTAGTCACTCACAACGGGCACAGGTGCTCCGCAGATCAATAGGTGTTAAGGGCGCAGGTCAGCAACAACAAATAACAACAACAAAAATCGGCTAACAAGTAGCCAAGTGAAATTGCCAAATGTTTGGGACGTGGGAAAAAGCAAGGCCTAGCGCAAAGGCAAATGAAAGCAGAGCAAAGTCAAAGCCAAAGTAAATAACTGGAAGTCAAAGGCAAACAAAAGGTGTTATACGCGGAGAGAGAAAATGAGAACCTGCGAGAGAGAGAGAAAGTGCTCGCTCCTTGCGGCTTGGCCTGCTTTTGTGAAATTGCAAAGAGGGAAAAATGTAGGGGGGAAAATTGTTTGGCGACGCCATGGAAATGATGACGTAAATTGAAAGCCAAAGCTGCCACGGCAACGGATTCTATTTGCAACTCCCCCCGGCGGTCCTGCCTCGGCCCCTGCTCCACCTGCTCTTCCGCCCTTCAGCTGACAGGTGTTCAGCAGTAGTTCTGGGCAATCTCTGAGTGCATATTTGTCGACTCACTGAGTGCACTTCTGAGATACAGATACGCGTGCCGTTGCCATTGCAGATGCAGATACACGTACTTTGACTTGGACTTGCCGTAATGACATTCCGCTGACAAAAGGGCTTGCATTTCCGCTTAAATGCATTTTCCAACCCATTTTCCTGAACCATTTTCGCTTTATTTTCTCTTCTTTCTTTTTTTTTTTTTTTTGGTTTTTTGTTGAGTTATTTCGTTTGAAATTTCAGCTAACCGCAGCGGAAAGAGAAAACTGAACCGAAACAGAAACACTAGCATAGCTTTTAGTTTGTTTGCCTTGCCAGCATGTCCTTCTGTGTCCTGTGTGCACTTTGTGTGCTCAATTTTGCGTTTTCTATTTCTATTTTTAGACCTGCACAGGGCCAGGGGCAGGGGTGTGCGAAAAGGGGCTTGGGCTTGGCAGGCGGCACACATCAATCATAGTGAAAATATGCCTCGGCAGCAATTGCATAAATTAATCAGCACTGCCAGTGTATAAATACACAATTGTCAAACAAACTTCCGCACATACACTTAGGGAAATGAAATTAGGTTAGTTTGTAGCTAAAAAAAATAACAAAAAAGTAAGGAAATCTAAAGGAAATTAAGCTTTAAGAATGTAGTACTTTGTTTTCTTTTTATATTTATCCTTCTGTTATATTCAAATTAATTTCAAACTTGTAATCTTAATTTTATAAGTGCATTCACCACAGGCAGCAATTTTCCTGCCCCCAATTTACACACACTCACATACACATTCAGCACCCCTTCTGTGCATTGACGTCACTGCTGCTGCTGCTGCTGCTGCAGTTGTCCTAAGCGATGCCACTGAGGATGATTATGTTTGTCTTCTGGCTAGGTAAGCACCTTCTTGACCTTCCCCAAACTGTTTACACTTATCGTTGGCAAGGGCCTCCCCATAATACAGAGACGAGGGCTCTCGGCTTCAGTTCTTGGGGGTCCTCGGTTCGATTGACAGCAGCCTGCTGACGAGTGGCTCGTCCTGGGAGATGATTGTGTGGGGCGGCATGATGCATGCCTCATCGGAGCTTCCACTAACTGATTCAACTTGGAGCAAGGATGATGAGGACTGATTATCCCGATGGGGCAAAGGGTGGGTCCTTAAACCAATACGAGTGCATAACATTTACGCAAGGTCCTTTGGGGATAGTTATGTGCAGGTTATAGCTTGCCAAGCGATAAATGATTATTGTGACAAGTGATTTCTTTGGATTCTGGGTTATATATGTAATTGGATTTATGTTATATAATTAAATGCTTACAGAGAGCGGAGGTTTAAGTACTAAAAAGGCATTTTAAAAGATTTATTTAATAGTTAATAGTAATAATTTAATAGTCTTAGGAGGGTATTCTTTTACCCAACAAAAGTCTGAGTACTCAAAATGTCGTCATTTTTTTGCTTTGTAATTTCCCATCCCACCTTTTGGCCATTGTCTTGCCTTCAACTTTCTGCTGGCGCACTTTGTTGGCTTGACTTGACTGGCGGCTTGGTTTTTCACGGGTCTCCACCTGACCGACGGGTCAGTTGCTGGACGGGCTTTACACCGCGCGGTCTGAGTCAGCTATTTTAGTGCCCAGTTTTCGCTGAATTCGCCTCTCGATGGCTGCCGCTGCTGTTGCCACACCGGGAGCCACGGTGCTCCCATCCTCAGGACCTGCTGCGCCTCCTGCAGGACCCAAGGCTCCGCCGGCCGCTGGTGTGGCGGGTGGCAAGGGGCCGGGAAATATTCTGGAAATTGCCGGCGAGGCCAACATAGTTAATTACATGAAGAATCGCCTGCGAAAGGGAGCCATGAAGCGGAAGGGTCTGGAGATGGTCAATGGCCATAAGTTTGGAGTGCGCTTCTTCAAGCAACCGACTTATTGCGGTCACTGCAAGGACTTTATCTGGTGAGGATTTCGAGGATACAAGTTCGAGTATGCGTTGCATAAAATTTGTGCTTGGATTTCTACGGTTCCCCGTATTTAATTTAATTAGCGCCCTGCTTGCTGACACACTTTTCGCTGTTTTTCCTTTCTTTTTTTCGTTGTTCTTCCGTTTCGCATTGTTGCATTGGCGGATTTTCCGTGGACGGGATTTAGGGGCTTTGGCAAGCAAGGTTTTCAATGCGAGGGTAGGTGGAAAAGTTGCCTGAAAGGGAATTTATTATAAAATTCTGAAAGGTGGCACAGAAGAGTTTTGGCTTTACGAATACAAAAGAGGAAATATTTTCTGCTTTAAAATCACTAAAAGTATACTTTTCTTTTAGCTTTCTTTGTTCCCGTTTCTTAATTAGAGTCTTCTGTGACACCTTTTGGTTACATTAAATCCAATTTAAGGACATTTATAATGCAATTATCACCTCCCTTAGAATGCCGCTTCAACATCCACCAAAAGTGCTGCAAGTACGTGGTGTTTAAGTGTCCTGGCAAGGACACAGACTTTGATGCGGATTGTGCCAAAGTTAAGCATGGATGGATCTCCACCACCTACACCACACCCACTTTTTGTGACGAATGCGGACTTTTGCTCCATGGTGTAGCCCATCAGGGAGTGAAGTGTGAAAGTGAGTTGGCAGCAAATATAATTCCCTTTTAAAGAATTTGAATTTAAACAATTATATTAAAGATTGCAACCTAAATGTGCATCACACTTGTAAGGAAATGGTGCCGCCCATGTGTGGGGCCGACATCAGTGAAGTCAGGGGCAAGCTCTTGCTTTATGTGGAGCTTAAAGGCAATAACCTGAAGGTGGAAAGTAAGCATTCCAAATATTGCTGAAATAATTATTAAACTAATTATTAAATTTATTTAAAAAAGTCAAGGAAGCAGCCAATCTTATTCCCATGGACACCAATGGCTTCAGTGATCCCTATATTGCTGTCCAAATGCATCCGGATCGTTCGGGACGTACCAAAAAGAAGACCAAGACCATTCAAAAAAATCTCAATCCGGTTTTCAATGAGACCTTAACCTTGTAAGTCTAAACTTAAAGCAGAAAAGAAGTTAAGGAATTCTGGATGTACACCTGGCTGATATTGGCCACCCGCGGACAGAGCACATCCACGGGCATCTCGTAGCCACAGTCGCATTCGAACATATGCTTGGCCAACTTCATCTGATAATGAGCCTTTGGGATCTTAATTGCGCAGTCACAGATATTATCCACAGTGTAGCTACGTACCCATTCGGCCTACCATGGAACAGCCAATGGTTTTCTGCAAACGGAATAGATTCGTTATGCTTTCTGGCAGAGCGTGTTTGTCAGGGTTAAGTTTTTGGGTGGCCACAACGGCACAGCAGTCGCTCTTCAGCGCCACCGCAGTCATGTTCTCCAGTTCGACAGCCTTGCAGGCGTACTCTGTTGGGGGGATGAACGGTTTGAGAGTTAATGAAGGAGCCTAGGAGTCAAGACCAACTTTCACCCACTTGCAGGAGTCGTCCATCTGGCGAAAAGCCAGTCTCCAAATCATCTGTTGGTTCGCTGGACATCGTTCTTTATTCAAATTCTTTCCAGGAATTCAAATTAATTGGGTAAAAAATGGTATATCAAACCTAGGCCTCCTAAGACTTTAATTATTTGTTAAAATATATAATTTTTTGTTATAATAATTGAAATATTTGTATATTTCCAGTGAACTGCAGCCCCAGGATCGTGAGAAGCGTCTCCTAATCGAAGTCTGGGACTGGGATCGTACCTCTCGCAACGATTTCATGGGCTCCTTTTCGTTTAGCATCGAGGAGCTGCAGAAGGAGCCCATCGATGGTTGGTACAAGTTCCTCTCCCAAGTGGAGGGCGAGCACTATAATATTCCCTGTGTGGATGCCATCAACGATATGGCACGATTGCGCGATGAAGTTAGGGTAAGGACTAGCAATTCTTTTGTTCCTTTATTCTTTTTAATCTTGAAATACATCCAGCACGATCGCCGGCCGAATGATAAGCGTCGCATGGACAACAAGGACATGCCGCATAATATGAGCAAACGGGACATGATTCGTGCTGCTGACTTTAATTTTGTCAAAGTCATTGGCAAGGGATCCTTTGGCAAGGTCCTGCTAGCCGAGCGTCGTGGCACTGATGAACTGTATGCGGTGAAGGTGTTGCGCAAGGATGTCATCATACAAACGGATGACATGGAGCTGCCCATGAATGAGAAAAGGATCTTGGCCTTGTCAGGTCGTCCTCCATTCCTTGTTTCCATGCACTCCTGTTTCCAGACCATGGATCGCTTATTCTTCGTCATGGAATACTGCAAGGGCGGCGATCTCATGTATCATATGCAGCAATATGGAAGGTTCAAGGAGTCCGTTGCCATGTGAGTGTGGAATATCTAATATCTTTAAGGATTTAAAGATAGTTTTCCCATAATTTTACTTATTTGTTTTGGGTATTTCAAAGACTTTCCTGAACTATAAATTTAAATCTGTTTGCTTTTCAGTTTCTACTCCGTGGAGGTGGCGATTGCCTTGTTCTTCCTGCATGAAAGGGATATCATCTATAGGGATCTGAAGCTGGATAATATTCTTTTGGACGGTGAGGGTCATGTGAAGCTGGTTGATTTTGGTCTTAGCAAAGAGGGCGTAACCGATCGTCAATCTACGCGCACTTTTTGTGGCACTCCCAGTTATATGGCGCCAGAGGTAATTTATTTATGAAATATTTAAAAATATATTAATAAAAATTGTTTTATTGCAGATTGTTAGCTATGATCCTTATTCCACCACTGCTGATTGGTGGTCTTACGGAGTGTTGCTCTTTGAATTCATGGCTGGACAGGCTCCCTTTGAGGGCGATGATGAGACCACAATTTTTAGGAATATCAAGGAAAAGAAAGCCGTATTTCCCAAGCATTTTAGTCAAGAAGCCATGGATATTATAACGAGTGTAAGTACTTATCGGTATGAAATGAATATATAATTATTTTATAATTTTATACCTCTCTTAGTTTTTGGCCAAGAAGCCCAACAATCGCTTGGGTGCTGGCCGCTATGCCAGACAGGAGATAACCACGCATCCCTTCTTCCGGAATATTGACTGGGACAAGGCCGAGGCTGGGGAAATGGAGCCACCCATTAAGCCCAAGATTGTAAGTTTAACTCTGATCCTAAAAATTAAATTTAAATAGCTAATTTGTTTAATTATAAACCAGAAACATCGCAAGGATATTTGCAACTTTGATGAGGCGTTCACCAAGGAGAAAACGGATTTAACTCCCACGGACAAGCTTTTCATGATGAATCTGGACCAGAACGATTTCATTGGATTTTCGTTTATGAATCCCGAGTTTATAACCATTATCTAAAAGCGGACCAAGAAAGCTTTCAAGAACATTTAAGCTTAAAGTTGACTTTGTAGAACTTGTTGTCCTTTGTCCTGTGCTTAAACCTTGATTAAAATAATGGAAAAGCTTGTAAAATATGATGTATATTATTTAAGTTGCTTTGTTTTTCAGAGAGCTCAGCTTTTTGGATAAGTTTCGCTCTCTTTGTGTCAAAAAAGGCTGCTAGTTAGCATAAAGATAACATAATGGAGCCCAGATAGTAAAAGAAAACAGAGAGAATGCCAAACCAGCAGCTGACTTTCTCCCTTACTTGCTCTCACTCTCTTTTATCACTCTCTCTCTCTCAGCGTGGAGGGGAAAACTGTGGGAAAACTCACCACACGAGAGCACCTGAATTAGTTACGCATACGCCGCGTGTGCACCGCGAAGGGAGACCCTTGACAGCAAGTTTCAAGATTGTTGCTGCCAGGCTAACTAACTAACTAACTAACTAACAAACTAACTAACTTTGGCTCAAATCTAAACTCATCAACAAGCCAAAATTCACAAGTTATGTTTTTTTGGAGCCAACGTTGCCCCAAACCCCTATAAACTTGTTGCTGCATTCCGCGGGCTCTAATGAAATTTCTGCCAAGATATTCGCCAAAATCCATTTAGCTACTGCGAGCGTAAAATTGCTTCGAAAATCGCTTTTTGGCACATCACCAACCCATGGAAAGGTGAGCCAAAGGACCGGAAAGCGGATTTCTCGGTTTGGCAAATAGTTTTCCGGTGGCTCGGGAAATATGTCTTTGGCCACATTTTAATAACAAATTCCCCGAACGTCGACGGCGGTGGCGGGACCAAGAATGTTGGCCGGATATTTGTGATTTAAGGGGCGCGCTGCCAAAACCATTTCAAGGTGAATGCAATTTGTGTTCTGTTCTGTCCTGTGATTTGCTTGGCCTTTAACCGAATTTCTCCCTGATTCTCAGCTTTGCAGTTTCCTTTTTCGATGGCACAGCAGCATCCTTCTGCTCAAAACTGTTTGCACTCTATTAGCGGCAATTTGCGGGTTTACGTGCACTTTTCACGGCTTTTAGACACGTTCCAATGTCTCTTTGGTTGCACAGCATACAGAGGCGACGTTGGCGCTGTGTCCTTGTGGCGGTATTTCCTCACTGCATCCCCATTCATCGCATCCTGTGGCTTTGCCACCACCATCACCACCAGCAGCAGCAACATGTCCTTTGGCCTCCGCTCTTTGGCCGGTCCACGGGTTCGTCGTGTCGGCCATGTTGGAGTTTGGCTGCGGCATTAGGATGTACTAAAGTGCTTAACACAATATAAATAATGACCCGAACGAGATATATATATTGTGTGGCGTAATAAAACGCAGCATAGTTTGCCATGTCCTTGCTGATCTCTCCCTCTTTCCCTTTCGCCGGCTAATAAAGCCTTGAAAGGAGCATCGCAGCGAATGTCGTTGAGTGGCCAAATTGTCAGCTTATAAATCAGCCGTCTAGGATCTCGATAAGCGTGAAAGAAAAGCTCTAAAAAAGACTATCAGTTGATGGGGGATGGTTTAGGCCATGGCAGCAGGATTGCTGGCTGAAAAACTTTTGTGGCTTCAACTTGGGGTCTCACTCCGCATTCCGGGTCTGGAATATATAATTTAAATATCAGCCACGATGAGTTTATTATTCTTAAGCTGTAGATGATTATGTCCTTGTCATGCCCTTGATGAGCTCGATTCGAACTATTTAGAATGGGAAGTGTGTGTTGGCCAAGTAATATTGAAGGTTTAAGTTTTGGTAACCTCAATTTTGTGCTGGAAAATATTAAAAAGTCTATTAAATTATTTACAAGTTGCTGGAATATGTGCTTGATAATTTAATGAAATTCCAATGAGCTGGCATTTTTATACCCTTGCAGGGTATATTAGTCTGTCCGTCTGTCCGTTTCTACGCAAACTAGTCCCTCAGTTTTAAAGCTATCTGAATGAAACTTTGCAGTTGGGCTTCTATATACTCTCACTCGTAATTTTGTCGGAACGGGCCGCATCGGACGACTATATCATATAGCTGCCATAGGAACAATCGGAAAAATCTACGAAAAAAAATTATAACATCGATTCTTCTATTAATTATTAATTATTAATTATTATTATTATGTCGGAACGGGCCGTGTTTCAAACCATTGCCATCAAATTTGAGATTTGGCAACAAATTATTATTTCAGAATTTCGTTTTTAATTTTTTGTTTTAACTCTGCAAGGGTATACAAACATCGGTGAGCCGAAGTTAGCTTCCTTTCTTGTTAAATTTATGAATAAATAAATCAAATGCTTTTACATTAAAACAATATATATTTTTCAATTGAACTTGAGTTTTACCTTAGCTTGTCTCTATTCATTTTAGATATCCTTAGAACTTATTTCTAAAAATATAAATTGTTTAAACTGGCTGTTAAAGAAACCCTTTCTTAAGTTTATATAACAAAACGCTTTTCAATTGGTTTATTTTCACAAGCAAATATATTGTTTGACCTCAATTCCAACAATTTAAATGGGAAAATCTGTTGGACAAACCGCCTTTGTTGTTGAGCTTCAACTTTTGGTGACCCTGAATTGTAACTGCCGCCTGCCAACTTGCCAACTTACGGACAAGCTTCTATATATGCCTGCAGTCTGTCAATGTCCACCATTAAATGGGTTTAGCTTACAAATTGGCCAGCATTAGGGTGAAGGCAAGACTCAAAGACAACCGCAGTTTCCTCCCCTCCCCCTAAACAATCAACTCTTTGAGCTAAGTTATTTATGCTGGGTCTGCCAATCTGTTTGCCACACTTCGCTGGCCGTTGTGTTGCCTCAATTCGAATGCAAATTTGTGTATGTAATAAATATATATACATGCGGTTGTGACGACAGTCCTAACACGATAACGATGAAATTGTTACGCTTTACCAAGTGCGTTTCTTATTCATGTCTATCTCTCGGCTGCTCTTGTGTGCACCCAATACCTGTGGTCGTCTGTGGAGTCCCTTATAGCTCCCCCTGCTGGCTCCTCTTCTCGGTTGCCAGCGCTATCTGTCTGTTTCATACACTGTCACTTCCGTTTCCGCCTGAGCACCCGGACTCAATGTGTCCCCCTCCCAACACCATCCCTGCGACGGGCCACATTTTTTCTTTTTTTCTCTTCTTGCTGCCACTAACTGCTCTGGCACTTGGCCATTCCTCCTCCTTTTCATATCCCTCGGTCTTATGAGCTGCTGATGGCCATTTGGGAGAGCGAGAGGGCCGGCAATGACATGCATATGGTTTCGGGCCATGGATAGGCCCATAAAAGCCACAAAAGCCGCCGAATATTGTCATGAATTAGCTGCAAGCTGGTGTACTTGGTTTGCCACTGGCAAAAAGTGTCCCCAGAAAATGCTAACCAACTCGAGTTAAGGCTTAATAACTTCCCTGAGCTTTGGGGTGGTGTTGGTTAAGTACTAAGGATCCTATCAAAATTAATGGTAAGTACGGGTTAATAATGCTAGGATATAGCTTATTTATATAAGGCTTTTAATTTGTAATAATATTCTTAAAGAGCATCTAACAAGGACATTAAATTACATTATTTTCTTCCAGTGTTTTTTTGAACAGATGAATTTCGCTTAGGCCTAATTTCATTGTTGTCCTGATGGCCAGAGTGGATTTATCAGCTAAGTGAGTCTCTGGGCCTTGGCTAAATATTTAAACCGTCTCCCAGGTGGCTCTGAGTCCTGGCTGTTTTCCTGCCTGAATGGTGCTTGTGCTCCTCCTGTTGCATTTGCGCCTCCTCTCGGCCCGCGGCCTCATTCAAAATGCAGGCACGGCCTGCGGAATTGTTGGCAGCTGC